>CM066036.1:151553282-152777962 GCA_033557465.1 Ichthyophis bannanicus | reverse complement strand
GCCAGCCATCACTCACCCTCTTCTTTCCCCGTGGTCTGGCTGCGGGGAACTTGCTGCACCCCCCCTACCTCTCTGACCTGGCCCGGCGGCATGATCCCCCAATGTCTAGAGGGACTTACTCCACCTTTATGGTGGAATAAGTCCCCTGACCATGATCACGACCCCAGACGTACAGGGCCGACTTCGGAATCGGCCCTTTATGTCTGGGGTCGCAGCCTGTCCCTGCCCTGCCCTTGCTCTGCCTTGGAAACGCCCCCTCCCAACCCCGGTTAAGCCTCCCCGTACGGCAGGAGAGCAAATAGCGGGGATGGACATCCAATCCAGATGTCTATCCCTGCTATTTGTGCTACTGAATGACCCCAATTTCAAGCAAGGCAATTGGGCAAGCAGGCTTTTGGCATTCTAATTAAAGTGCTGCTTATGAAATAGAATCTGTCAGATTAAGGGACTGCATGGTAAGAGTTTTAAAGACCCTGAATTGATTAGGGAGTCGTCCTTGAAGCTTTATGCTACCATTCTTTTTGGAATACAGTGCCAATTGGAATGAAATTTATGCCTACCTGGTGTCACTGCCAATGCCTGGGCTTAGTGGGAATTAGGCTGAATTTTAACATAGGGAAATCAGGGTGGCAGAGGTCAGGGTTTGCTCTATAAGAATTGAAGTTGTGTAAGTGCCCCAGCCTTGATGGCTTCACTCCTAAATTCTATGCAATGTCCTCCTTCTGGTCTTTTCAGTGTTGAGGTGGGAGAACTTTGCCTGATACAGTGATAGAGACAGAGATGGCAATTAGTGGGGATCAGGCTGAATTTTTACATAGATTCTGAAAAGGCATTTAATTGCATTGAGTGGGGGCTTATGTTTTGTGGTCTTGTGATTTGGTCCTAATTTCTTGACATGGATTGCTGCTCTATACAGTAAATCTAGGACCTGTGCAAGTTAATGAGGGTTACTCTGGGATCTTTATTTTCAATAAAGTCTTGACAGGGGGGTGTCCTCTTTCATACCTACTATTTGCACTTGTGATAGAGCCACTGGTGGCAAGGATTAGAGGTCTTACTGACATCAAGAGGCTAAAAAATGGGGAAGATGAATATAAGAGTATGCCAATGCTTTGTCAGCCTGAGGCCTCACCTCCTGTAGTGGTTGATGAGCTTGAGAGCTATGAGTGCCTCTCCAGGTTTCAGGTCAATATGGTGAAGTCTGAATTGCTGAGCTGTGGTAGGCCCCAGAAATTAGCCAGGCCTCTGGTAGGCCTTATGCATAGAAATGTATCTATGACAGTATGAAATTACCAACCCCCACTTTAGTGCTGGAGAGAAAAATCTGCCTTTAAAAACAGCTTCTGAACATTTCTTCCCTTTCCTCTCCCCCCTCCCTTCTGCTGCTGTAAATCACCCAAGCGTTCCTTGAACTCGAATCGACCTGGCCTTCTTGAGGCCAGGAATGCCTTCCCAATTAAAATGGACTAATTAAAAGTGTACTTATGGTGGGCCTCATCTCCGGGCCTGGAGGGATAGGCCCCCACCTCACAGAGCAGGAAAGACCATATATGGTGGGTCCATCTGCGATGTTGTCCAGGTGCCCCTGCTTTGCAGATAACACACTCTAAGCTTTGAACCTCTCTGTGCCTTTTGAAGTTTTAGATAGAGAACTTGTTATGCAGATGCAGGAATGTCTTAACGAGGGAAAGGTGGGCTGGAGTGGAGGAAGAGGGCTGGCATGGTTACTGATTGGATGCCAATTGCCAATAGAAAATTTACTTTGACTTAATGATGAAAATGGATATGTGTGAATGTATATAAGCAAGCTGCGAGCGCACCTCGTGGCTCAGCCTTTTGTTCCTTGGATTTGTTCCAGCTGAGCCTGTGCTGCACATTAAAAACTTGATTTGAATTCTGCAAATGACTCCTAGTTTTATTCTTTGAATACAATCAGCCACAACAGTTTGGTGCATTGGCCGACTGTTTGGGGGAGATGGTATTCAAGTGAATATACTACAGCTTTTGCCTCCAGGTCTAGCCCGGCTGGAGCCACGCTCTGAGCGATCGCAGAGGAAAACCCAGGCGCCGCCGATCCTCTTGCATCGGAGGGATTCCTTCTCGCCTCGACAGATTGCTGGTTCCGGCCGGCCTACACTTCTGAACCTGAGGGGAGTCCAGGATTCAAGCCATGACCTGTTTCTGGTACCGGATCTGGTGAGTAGAATTTTTCCTCTAATCAGTAAGCCTGTCAGTCGGGATTCTGAAATAAGCGCTTGAGAGTCTGATCAACTCTCAGGGCGGTCCTAGTAAGTCTCGGAAGTCTTAAAGGTATAAGCAGAGACTGAAACTACCCCTCCAGCCAGTCAGTCAATCAGGTTTTTTGGGAATGTTGGGATTTTTTATTCTGTCTTGAATGTCTGTTTGTGTGAATGAGAGGCCTTGAAAAACAGACCAAGCGAGAGCGGGCTCCTGAGTAGCGCAGTTCCTGACCGGGCGACCGCGTTGAGGTCGCAAAAAGGAGGAAGCGTTTGGTGTTCTCTGTTCTTACTGTTTGTTGTTTGTCTCTGATTTTTGTTATCTGTTGAAACCGCAAGTTTCCCTTCTGGTATGATGTAAGATTATTCTGTTGTGTAATTTGTGACAGTTTACCGATTAAGAAATAGTATTAAGAAAAGAAGAAAGAAGACGCAGAACACCTATGCCGGAGTCACTTTAAATCAAGAAACTGTCTCACTGATTTCAAGTTTTGTTTCAACACAGCGTGAACCAGCAGAGAGAGAAGGGGGCGTGTCTTTCACACAGCACAGAGAAAGGAATGTTTGAAGGTTTACTTTCAATTTATTCTACGTTCTGCAGCTCGGTTAATTTGTGCATATTTCAGGGAAATTGTACCTGTTTTATTCAATATGTTCTAATAGTGATGTTCCTTCTGCTATGGCCATGTATTATATATCACTTGGTAGGAATATTTAGTCAGAATATTGGATCCCCAACAGTTTTGGGGCTTGGCCTGGAGAGGGTTAAATTCTTATTAACCCCTTTCGATCTCCTCAACTGTTTTTGGTTCTACCTCAGCCCTGCCCGTAGTCCTAAGTCCGATAAAAAAATTAAGGAAACTGCTTTTGTTTGTTTTTTTCCTTTGGCCTTCGAAGTAATGACAAGCGCCTCATAGAGGACATAATTATTGTTCATAACTTACAGAAACAACAAAACAGAGCTGTAACTGTTTATTTAGAATTTAACATTCTCAAACAACGTTTCGTTTTATTTTAACCCTTAGTGTTTACGACTACTCTGTTTTCCTTCAGCTGCATGGTAATTTACAGCTGCTTTGAAAGTCAGGATTATTTGGCTAAGATAACTCCAAGGCTGGCTTCAAGGCGCTGAGTAATTCGTCTTAAAAAAAAAAAATAATAATAATAACTTCTTTGGTTTCAAATCAGCTTAACACCAGTCACTGGTATTATGTATAAGGTTTTAATTTAAGTGAGAAAAGTTCATCTTGTGGAGTGTTTGCATTCCAGATATTCACCAACCTTTTCATGAAAACGTATAAGTCATTTGAATGCATGTTTCCCCGAACTGTAAGATTTAAGGTAATTACTTTGAATTGTTAAACTCTGTACTGATGACTAATGAACAGGCCAGTTAGCTACACCGACTTTTACAATATTGGTTTTTAAGATAGATTCATCTGTTTTTCTGTATTTGAATTTTGTGTGTCTGCAGAAAAAGGGTACTTTGTTTTTGAAAGTCTTTTAAATTTCAGTTTCAGGAGTACAGTCTTTAGTTTCAAGACGTTACTTAGCTCGTTTAGACAGTTGCTGTTTAGAATGAGCACATACATCCATTATGCTTATTGCAACCAATCTTAAGCTTATGTATTTTCCCTGACCAGTTCCCTTACATAGAATCCTGGTTACGTATTTGTGAAAGAGAACCCTCTTGGATAAAACGTTGTTCTGAGGAGCAGTGCCGAATATTTTTAGCAATCACCCAAAGTAGTCAGAAATATAGAATGTGCCAGAAAACAAAAGTAGAAAAAACTGCCTGTTCCTTTGCGTCCCTCTAGTCCAGTCCCGGAACCATAGAGTTGTCAACCTCCACCAGCAGCTTTGGAGACTGAAAGATTTCATCACTTTGATGTCACCGGTATAAGTAGACAGGAACCGCCCCCTATCACCAGTACTTTCAGTCTCCAAGCAGCTTGGAGGTTCTGAGCCCAGGACTGGGCTCAGGGAGATCAAATAAGCAGAGCTTTGTTTGTTTCTTTGGGGTTGGTTTTTTCCTCTCTTTTGGTTTAGTGCTTTTGCTTTATTCTGGGGTGAAAATCTGCTGCTGCTGGAGGGGTCCCAGTTCTGCCTTTCTCTCCTGTTCTCTCTCTCCGAAGGGTTCTTTTAGTGGGGGGCCCAGCTATTTAAAAGTGCAGTGGGCTGAGAGCCTGACTGCCTTACCTCCCTGCTCCCGAACCCGTGCCAGAAGGGTGAGGAGCAGGTTGCAGGAAGAGTCTGCAGCAGCAGAGGACATAATCTGGCAAGAGCTGTGTGCTAAGAGGCTGCAGCAGTCAGTGGGAGCTGAAGCTGGGTGAGAGCTGTGCTCCGGAGCTGTATTTCTCTCTGCCCCCCTCCTCCCCCCTTCTCCGGATCGGGTAAGTGCTGCTGATATTCTTTTTGGGGGGCAGTGCAGGAGTGATAGTAGAGGTCCTAGGGAGGCTCCCAGGTAAAAAAGAAGGCTTGGGGCCTCAGCGCGTGCTGTCAGTCAGCCCTTTTTTAAGCGGGAAAGCTGGCGGCGGCCATTTTGAAATCGGCATTTCTTTTAAAAGACAGAATTTTCTTCTTTTAATTGGGCAGGCTAGAAGCTTCGTTTTTGCATGGGACCTTCAGAATTCAGCTGATTGGCCTATTGGGAGTAGATTACTGGTTTTAAAAGAAAAAAAAAAAACGGACAGTGACTTCTGTCTCAGGGCAGAGAGCCAGTTTTCTCTCTTCAGAGCTGTTTGTTGCTCATAGACAGTAGCATGCCACTTAAAAATCGCTGCTTGGTTTGTGGAGTGAAGCGCAACGAGCTACTGGACTCCGGGGTATGCCGGGGCTGCTCCCTGGAGCCAGTAGGTATGGAGAAGGCGCTGGGGGGGCCGGCAGGAGATCAGCCAGCAGCCGCTTCAGTAGAAGAGGGATCCCGGCCGTCCTCTCTCGGTCTTCCTGAGCTGACGGCAGGGCCGTCCGGGACAACTGGTGTGTCTTCGGCTCCTGCGGGAAGTCTGGGTGGGAGCGTTGCAGGGATTCCCTCAGACTTCTTTTCCCTGATGCAGCAGGCGTTTGCCTTGCTACAGCCTGCGTTCGGGACTCAGTAGGGAGTCCAGAGGAGTCTGAAACGGTTGGGGTCGGCAGATCTCCCGGTGGGGGAGATAGGCTCGGCAAAGAAACGTAGGGAGCTCCGAGAGGACAGTCTGTCAGGTGATAGGATAGATGACCTCGGAGCGGATATGGATCTGGAAGTGGCCTCGGAGGAGGATTTAGAGGACGGAGAGCTACCGGACGTGGAGCAGAGTAGAGTGGTCCGGGTGTTCCGGCGGGAAGAGTTGCCAGCGTTGATTGCTGAGACTCTAAAGACTTTAAACATGCCCTCCGTGACGCCTGCAGCTGAGGATGTGTTGGAGGATCCGTTGTTGCAGGCGGTTAGGACTTCTCAAAAGGTATTCCCGGTTCATAGGGTGTTTCGAGATATGATTCAGGAGGAATGGGACGTGCCGGAATCGGCGCTCCGAGGGACCAAGACTTTGGCCCGGTTATATCCGTTGTCGGAACGGGATAGGGAGATTTTTCGGTCCCCAAAGGTGGATGCTGCGGTGTCGGCGGTCACTGACCACCATTCCGGTGGAGGGCGCCGCGGCGTTAAAAGATGTGCAGGATAGGAAGCTGGATACCTTGTTGAAACAGGTGTTTGATATGTGCGCTCTCTCGTTGCAAGCCTCCATTGCGGGAGCATGGGTGGCGAGAGCTGGCTTGCGGTGGTCCCAACATCTGCGGGGGGGACTACCGAAAGAACAGGCCGAGGATCTGGCATGGCTGGAATCCGGCACGGCTTACCTATCGGATATTCACTATGATTTGATTCGGGGGCTCGCCAAGAGCATGGCTTCGGTGGTGGCAGCTCGCAGGTATCTGTGGCTCCGCAACTGGTCGGCGGAAGGTTCTTCCAAGGCGCGGCTTAGTAAATTACCTTTTCGAGGCAAGCTTCTCTTTGGGGAGGATTTAGAGAAGTTGGTCAAGTACTTGGGGGACTCCAAAGGGGGTCGGCTCCCGGAGGATAGGCTGAAGCAGGGCCGGGGGTCGATAGCCTCTAGGGGTGTCCCCAGAGACTCGCGGAGATTCCGATCCTTCCGATTTTCCCAGCCTTCGCAGGGTCGGTATATGGCTCGAGGTCAGTCCTTTCGGGGTTTCCGTGGGGCGGGCAGAGGATTTGGTTCCTTTCAGTCCGCCAACAGTAGAAAACCCCAATGAGATACGGCGGGCCCAGAGGGGGGAGGTGCCCGTGGGAAGAAGGTTGCAGGAGTTTTATCCCGTCTGGGTCCAATTAACTGCGGATCAGTGGGTGTTGGAGGTCATTCAAGAAGGCTATGCCCTAGAACTCCAGCGCCCCGTCTCCGACGCCTTTGTCCTCTCCCTGTGCTGAGCCCCAAGGAAGTTCAGGGCGGTCGCCAGCACGCTGCAGCGGCTGCGGCATTTAGGGGCGGTGGTGCCCGTTCCGGCGGCTCCGGTCGATACTCCATTTATTTCGTGGTTCCAAAAAAAGAGGGTACGTTCTGTCCCATATTGGATTTAAAGAGGGTAAATCGCTGTCTTCGGGTGACCCATTTCCGGATGGAGTCCTTGCGTTCAGTCATTGCGGCGGTGCGAAAGCGAGAGTTTCTCACATCTCTAGACCTGACGGAGGCATATTTGCATATTCCCATACGCCGCGAGCATCAAAAGTATCTGCGGTTTGCTCTGCCGATGGGTCATTTTCAATTCCGAGCATTGCCTTTCGGCCTAGCGACGGCGCCTCGCACTTTCACCAAGGTCATGGTAGTGGTGGCGGCGGCGTTCCGCAAGGAGGGCATTCTCGTGCACCCTTACTTGGACGATTGGTTGATTCGAGCGAAGTCCCGGGAGGAGAGCGTGGCGGCCACGGCGCGAGTGGTGCAATTGTTGGAGAGTCTTGGCTGGGTGGTCAATTTTGCGAAGAGCAAACTAGCTCCCTCTCAAGCCCTCGAATATTTGGGGGCGCGTTTCGAGACCAGTCGGGGAATGGTGTTTCTCCCGGACAAGAGAGCACAGGACTTGCGGGAGCTCGTGCGGAGATTTCTGGGTTGCAGAGCTCCGACTGCATGGCGCTATTTGCAGTTGTTGGGCACGATGGCGGCCAGCATCGAGGTGGTTCAGTGGGCCAGAGCGCATATGCGGCCGCTGCAGAGCTCTCTTCTAAGGCGCTGGTCGCATCAGAGGGATGCGTTGTCTCAAAAGTTGGTGTGTCCTCCGGAAGTGCGACGGGCACTCCTGTGGTGGTTGCGTCCCGGATGTCTAGAGGGGTGCATGCCTCTGGAGGCTCCCGTATGGAGGCTGTTGACAATGGATGCATGCCTCACAGGTTGGGGGGCACACTGCGAAGGAAAGTTTGCCCAAGGAGAGTGGTCAAGGGAAGAGAGTCAATGGTCCATAAACCGATTGGAGATGCGAGCGGTATTTCTGGCGCTGCAGAGTTTCCAAAAAGACTTGGGTCGGAAGGCGGTTCGAGTGCTGTCCGACAATGCCACGACGGTAGCTTATATCAATCGCCAGGGTGGCACAGGGAGTGTGTCGCTGGAGGAGGAGGCGAGTCGACTCTTGGACTGGGCCGAGCAGAATCTGGCGGCACTGTCGGCGCAGCACGTGGCAGGCGTGGAGAATGTCGAGGCCGATTTTCTGAGCCGCTGCAGGGTAGACCCGGGGGAGTGGAGTCTACACCCGGACGTGTTTGCATTGATAGTGCGGCGCTGGGGGCTACCGGTAATGGATCTGATGGCACGGTTCGATTCCGCACAGGTGGAGAGGTTCTTCAGCCGGAGGCGGGAACGAATGGCGGAAGGCCTCGATGCGTTGGCTCAGCGGTGGCCGCTGGAGGGCCTTCTCTACGTGTTTCCTCCTTGGGCTCTCATAGGCAAGGTGATTCAACGCATAGAGAAACACAGCGGTCTGGTGGTTCTCGTGGCGCCCGATTGGCCCAGAAGACTGTGGTATGCAGATCTGGTTCGGCTTCTGGTGGGCAGTCCGTGGCGGCTTCCTCTGCGGGGGGATCTCTTGCTTCAGGGGCCGTTACGCATGCCGCAGGTGGGTCGATTCTCGCTTACGGCATGGCTCTTGAAAGGGCAAGGTTGACTGCCAAGGGGTACTCGGCGGCAGTAATTTCTACCTTATTGAAGGCGCGGCGCCGCTCTACTTCCTTGGCGTATGTTCGCGTATGGCGTGTTTTTGAGGCGTGGTGTGAGGACCGCGGTTTTCAACCTCTGCAGGCTTCGGTGCCTCATATACTGTCTTTTCTTCAGGATGGTGTGGAAAAGGGGTTGGCCGCGAGCACTTTGAGGGTGCAGCTGGCAGCCATAGCCTGTTTCAGGGGTAAGATTCAAGGTCAGCCGGTGGGTGCCCACGGAGATATTAGGCGTTTTCTTAGAGCGGTGTTACTGTTGAGGCCTCCAAGACGAGATTCCTTTCCTTCTTGGGATCTGAATTTGGTTTTGGACGCGCTACTTCAAGAACCATTCAAGCCTTTGGACAAGGCTTCCTTGAAAGACTTGACGTTGAAGACTCTCTTCCTTGTGGCTATTTGTTCGGCTCGGAGGATTTCGGAGTTGCAGGCGTTGGCGTGTACGGAGCCGTATCTGACCTTTTTCAGGCACAAGGTGGTTTTGCGCACGGTTCCAGCCTTTTTACCGAAGGTGGTTTCCGTGTTTCATGTCAACCAAGTAGTATTGCTTCCGGTGTTCTCGGCGGAACAGAAAGAGCGCTCGGGGGGCCGTTTGCATCTCTTGGATGTTCGGAGAGTGCTCAAGAAATATCTCAGGAGAACGGCCTCCTTTAGGAAGTCAGACAGGCTGTTTATTGTTTTTGCGGGGCCTCGGAAAGGTGAGGCAGCGGCGAAGTCTTCCATCTCGCGGTGGTTGAAGGAGGCGATTGCTTCCGCCTACCTGTTGCAGGGTAAGGTGGTTCCGGAAGGTCTTTGTGTGCATTCCACCAGGGCGCAGGCGGAGTCAGTCAGTTTGGGCGGAAGTCAGTTTGGTGCCAGCGGAGGAGATCTGTAGGGCGGCGACGTGGTCTTCGCTCCATTCGTTTGCTCAGCACTATAGGCTGGATGTGCAGGCATTGGGGGATGGGCGTTTTGGCTCAGCGGTTCTTCAGGCTGGGCTAGTAGGTCCCTCCCGTTGATGTGTATTGCTCTGTCACGTCCTCTATGGTTCCGGGACTGGACTAGAGGGACACTAAGGAAGAGTAAATTAGACTTACCTGCTAATTGTCGTTCCTTAAGGAACTCTAGTCCAGTCCCGGATCCCTCCCAGGGTCTTTGCATTAGGGGCAGCCTGAAGATTCTTTAGAGCGGTCCAGACGGTCAGTCTACTGGTTTAGCGTAGGAAGGGTGAGAAGAAGTGCAGGGAAGTCAGGCGGGGCCCTTCTTTACGCAGCAGTGTCTCTTGAGCTTGGTCGCACAGTTGCGCCGGGCTTGGGGGTTCTCGGTTCACCCATTCCTTTTTTCTGGTAACAATGTTTGGGACTGTATGGGTGCGAGTTCATTTCGACTGTTGGCCGATTATGGCTATTATTTCTTTATTCTACTTATTTGTTGCTCTGCTGAGTCTGCTTTGTCAATAGGTACTGGTGATAGGGGGCGGTTCCTGTCTACTTATACCGGTAACATCAAAGTGATGAAATCTTTCAGTCTCCAAAGCTGCTGGTGGAGGTTGACAACTCTATGGTTCCGGGACTGGATTAGAGTTCCTTAAGGAACGACAATTAGCAGGTAAGTCTTATTTACTCTTTATTCTGCCCCAGAATATCCTGACATTCTGTCCTGTCCGGCCTAGTTTCTTTATGGGCCAGTCACTTTGGCTCCGCCACCACCCCAAGCAGAGCCTGTCCCTGCAGTTTTTCTGTCAGCAGCCCTATGATGCCACAAGCAGGGATTCAATTGCCAGTTCAGGGTCACTCACTGCCTTGGAATGGACCCCCAACAATCTCGACTACCTTATGCTTCAAAAAAAATGCAGCCTCAGTGGGTCAGTCCCAGGGAGCCATCAAACGGAAACTGCAGAAGCTAGAAGGATTTGCGGGCATGACTACAGCAGTTAATGGAAGTTGCTCAGAGTGTTTGTGAATTGTGATAAAGAATGTGAGAGAAAGTGAAGGTGGGATGTAGAAGAAAGCTGATCTTCTTGCTGCAGCTTTAGTTGAACGGACAAGGAGAAAGTTTTTCTAACAGAAGGACCCGAGGACGTGGAAGGGGCCAAGGAATGGCCGGCCCCAGGTGGGTGTGAATCAATGTGCCCACTGCAAGGAAGAGGGACATTGAAAAACTGAATGCATTTGGAGAGCAGAGGGACAAATTCCAGAGTCATGAGAAAATGCATCGCACACAGTTCCAAGGAGAAGAAGCAGCTATAGAGGGAGTGGCAGCTGAAGGGGGCTACAACATGGATGAAGACTAGGCCAGACTGGGCTCCGAGTTTCCTGGGTCCCCAGGAGCCTATGGTCAGTTTGAAAGTACGGGACCAATATATGGACTTTATGGTGGATACGGGAGCTAAGCCTTTCCTGCAGAACCGCATGTGTGAACTAGGGGGACAGAAGATAATGCACCAGTTCTTGTATATGCCTGAATGCCCGATTCCCCTCTTGGGCCGAGATATGCTGGCTAAGCTCCAGGCGCAGATATCATTCACTGAAGGGGGAAAGATGGAAATGACTCTGAATTTGAAACCAGCCGGCCTGATGGTGTTAGCTGTCCCCCGGGAAGAAGAATGGCGGTTCTATAGTGCATCTCCAATCGAGACCGCCTGCCCCTGTATACCCACCAACATCTTAGCTCCGCCTGAAGTGTGGGCGGAGGATAATCCACCGGGCCTAGCGAAGAACATAGCCCCTATCATTGTCCCCCTCAAACCAGGAGCGGAACCAGTGCATGAGAAGCAGTATCCTCTTCTGCGACCAGCCATTGAAGGCATCCACTGCCATCTGATGAAATTACTGACGTATGGACTACTCAAAGAGTGCCAGTCGCTCCCAGTCAAGAAACCTGGGATGGGAAACTACCGCCCAGTACAAGATTTGAGAAGAGTAAATGATGCAGTTGTAACTATACACCCAGTGGTACCAAATCCTTATACTCTCTTGGGACTGATCCCCGCCGAGGCTACTAATTTCACCGTCCTGGACCTGAAAGATGCCGCCTTCTGCATACGCTTAGCCCCCCGATCATGACTGTCTGGAAATTATGGACACTATATTCTCAAGTCGCCAGGATCTGACTGATGTCCCTGTGGAGGACCCTGAATGGACTATCTCCAGGAACAAGCAGGAATGAGTCTTCACATATGGGTACGTCGGTACCGACGGAGCCTGCGCGGGAACGCTCCCCAGCGTCCAATCAGAAAGCTTTTGGGAGCATCCCTCAGCGCCTGCGTGCTGCCTTCCCGCCTTTCCAACTGTCTCTCCTCAGTTTTCGTTTTTCCGCATAGCCGGCAGGACATCCTCCTGTCACCGCAGAAAATTTTTTCTTTTTTAATTCTTTAATTCTTGTTTTCCTGTGGTCGCGGCTGTCTCCCCGCCTCCACCGGTGTCGCCGGTGTTTTTTTCTTTTCTTTTTATTCAATTCAGGGAATTTTTTTCCCTCAGTTTCACTTTTATTTTTTTGGGCCTTCAGGCCTCTCCATTATGGAGCCGCCTCCTTCTTTTCCTAAGAAGTGCCTTAACTGCGGCAGTACAGTATTATTGTTAGACTCCAAGTCCTGGTGTCTAAACTGTTTGGGTCCTGACCATCCGGAGCCATTAGCCTACCTTATTAAGAGAAGAGATTTCCCTTTTCGAGTTTTCCTCGATACTGAGTTCCCTTCCACTGGCGGGGCACCGACCAGTTCTTCTTCTCTACAGAATCAGGTAACCCACAAACAGTCTGTTCAGACTAGCCAATCCTTGAGTGGTAGGTCTCATGCACAGCATGATGACGGCTCCGGCCTTTCCCTCAAGGATCCATTGGCTTCAAAACCCCGGAGGGAGTCTTCGGTCTCCAAAGCCTTTCAGGGGTTTCAGGTTGTTCCTGAGGCTCACCCCTCACAGAACATACCTGAGCCATGCTCGGTGGTGGCATCCGCTTCGAGCGGTACCGATACCCCGGCATCGGCACTGGTGTTGAGTGATCCACTCTTCCCCAGGGATGGTCATCTGGTTTCCTCTGTACCTTCGGGACCAATCGATACATCCCAGATTGACTTTCCGGTATCTGTATTACCGCCGATACTACCACCGACGTCGGTACCTTCCAGACATGCATCGATAGACTCGCTTCCTTCGATGCCGAGTCTGGAATCGATCTCCAGTCTGGAAGACTGGGTACCGATATGCCTCGGATCCGATGCTTACCGATTCCGGATGCTCGGTACCGAGGGTAATTACCAGAGGTATTCGGTTTCCTCGGTACCACTTGAGCAGCCTCCGATGACTGCTTCGGTGTCTGTATCATCTTCGATTCCGGCAGGGCTATCGGTATCGGTGCCGATACCTGCAGCATCGGGGTCAATTCTTTCCACACCAGAGTCGCTCCTTTCTGTACCTAGTTTGGAGTCGATACCTGGCATGGACGATGCAGTACTGACTGTCTCACGTCATGACCTCCAGTACCAGCATCCATTCCTTAGGCCTACATTCTCAAGTGCCTACTCCGGTGCCCGGGCTAATTCTTCAGATCTAGCCTGTCCAGGGATGGTTTCTGTTGGAGATCCTTCTTTTCAGAATTTTCTCCTAGACATAGCAACATCCCTTGCTATTCCTACCCCTGGCTATGATCCTGCTCAAAGCTCTCTTTGTTCTGGAGAAAAGGAAAATATAATGCTTCCTTTACATCATTCCTTGCAGGATCTTCTTCTACGAATGTGGGAAGCATCTTTAAGGGTTTCCTCACCTTCTAGAGCAACTGATCTTCTATATCAGGTGCCCCCCTCTCCAGAGTTTCAGAAGACTCAACTTCCCCATCATTCCATTGTAGTGGAATCAGCAATGAGGAAGGTAAAAAGCAAGAAGAAACATTCTTCTTACCCGCCAGGTCGTGAATCTAGAACACTGGATGCCTTTGGACGTCAAACCTTCCAAACATCTATGCTGGCAACAAGGATTCTCTCATATATTTTTTATATGAATCTATCCCTGCAGGAGGTCACAAGGAAATTATCCCTTTTGACTCCATTTCTATCAGAGCCCAAGGCTGCAGACTATTCCTTACTTCTTAGTCATAGCCAAAATATCTCTTGGTTTCTTTCTCGTGCTTCCCTAGACTCTTTTGAGTCTGTTAGCAGAACCTCTGCTATAGCCATAGGGGCACGACGTAGAGCCTGGCTCCAAGCTTCAGACTTAAACAAATGGGCACAACAAATACTGGGTAATACTCCTTGCACAGGAGAAAATCTCTTCAATAAGGAGTCTTTACATCAGGTTGCTCAGTGCTCCACTGACTTTCCTGTTTCTGAAGGCAATCCTAAGCCTTCTCCTTCCCCAGTAGGTAGGAAATGCCCTACCAAACCTTCTTTCCCTAGGAAAAGAAGGTTTCACTCTTCTCCTGCCCATCATACAGCTGTTCCCAAGCAGGGGACACCTCGCCCTGGTCTGAAGAATCCAAACTCTAGCCAGGCTAAACAAACCCAGCAACCATAGGTTCCTGAGGGTTACAATCTACAGTTAACTTCTTCTCAGCAGAGGTTTCTTCACTGTTTTATTCTTCAAAACTCTACACATGGATCCCTTTCTTCAGGACATCCATTTCCTCCTAGATATGCTGAGCTGTCAGGATATTCATGTCTATAAGTCACAGGTTTCTCCTCTTCCTCCTACCAGGAAGAGAAGTTAACAACTATCCTATGATAGTTCCTGTTCCAACATGAATTTTTCCTTCCACAGACTTACCACATGGTACGTCAACCTGCAGCTCCTGTTTCTCTACCCTCTCATCCAGGGTTTCCCCTGAATGAGTGGTAACATACCACTGCAGGGCTTCTCTAGCCTTTCATTCCAGTGTGGAGTTTTTTCTCTCGAATAAATTGCAGTTCATCAGACAGGAACAGGAAATTCTCCTCTTCTTTTGTCTGTTCTCTCTGTTTTACACAGAAAGATTCTCTCTGCTGTCTTATTCAGCAGCTGCCCATGCAGGAGTTCCAGTCTTTGACTACTGGTACTTTTCCACAAGTTTCCAGTCTGTCTTCCACTACTTCCTGTCTGGCCTTAGTAGTGATTCCAAGATAGTGCTTTCATCTATCTTGCATAATCCTAATCACTTCAGGCTTATCACACTATCTTCTTTTCTTGCCATCTCCACTTTCTTGGATTTGGCAGCATACTTGACCTATAGCCAGTTTTATTTCCCCATTCTCCTGCATAATGCTCTCTGCAATCTTACAGAGAAGCTTTCTACTATGAGCCCTTGCTAGAGAGCATGGGGTTTTTGTCTTTAATTACTATCCTATATGGTTGGGAAAGGCTTCCTCAGTCATTTTCCATGACTGTGAGGGTTCTCCACACCCTGTTATCTCCTGTTATACTACAGGACATAAGCCCTTTCTACGTGAATGTCAAAAGAGTTCTCCAATTCCTACAAGGAATATGCTCTTTTTTCCTTTCAGCTTGTCCTCATGGTATCCTACTCCTTCATGGACAGCACATAATTTACTAATAACGCATGATACCCCTTGCGTCCCTCCAGTGGGTCAACCTGGTATCTCATCCTATGCGTTTTCTGTCCATTTACCATGCGAGAGTTCTACAGGACTCAGGACTTGCTGTTTACAGACTGATATTATCCTCTGTTTTTTCACGCAACCATCCTGGTTATTTCACTGGATAGCATTCCTGCACCATCTTAGCCAGGGGGAACAGATTCTCTATATATCTTCTCAAGTAGGTTCCACCTTCTTGTTCTTAGATGAGTCTTTCTCCTTCACATCTCCCATGCGAATGTTCTTATGGGCATGTCTCTATCTGCTTAGTTGCAGACATTTATCTTTAGACATATCTATTCATGTATGTATATATCTCTATATACCTCTCTATAGATACATATGTCTGTAAGCTGCGTGTGCATATGTTATGCCCCTCCAGATCTCACTATAGACATATATATATATATACCCCATATATATATATATACACATATATATATATCCCTATATGTATATATGTGTATCTGTCGAGCTGCTTCCTTATAGGTAGATATGTATTTACATACTTATCTCTGTCTGTTTATAAAGGTTTTACCTTCCTAGAGGTTCTAGACAGTGGACTTGCATATGTTCATACTGTCCCTCAGTATGTCTGGGGTATTATGCACACAACCACTACTGTGGTACTGACAGCTCCTACTTTAACCCTAGGTCTAGGTATCCCTGAAGCTCCATGCTTCAATATCTTTCCTATCTCTCACCAGCTAGGAAAGACAGGGTGGATTTTCAGTACATCTGAGGTTTCAGCCCTTCAGACATCTGTCCTCCTTGGGAATACGGGTTTTTTCCCATACCCCTTCTTCCCTCCATGACTAAGCTAGTTGTCCAAATCGGTCAGTCTTCCTCTTTTGCTCCTAAATGTTAATGACACTGTAGCCAAAAGAGTTTCCAGCTTTTTTCATAAAGCCTTCCACTAAAGACCTGCCATTTTTATACTACCCCAGGTGACACCTGGGTCACCTGTCAATTCCAGATTTGGACCTTCACCTTCACTCCGTGAGGTCACCTTGAGGATTCCTCTACTGAATCTCCAGTAGACTCCGTCAGCCTCTCTACTTCCTGCAATCCAGTAGGTGAGGTCCATATTGTGATTGTTCATTCAATATTTTTCATGATAATTATCATACATACAAAGGACTCCTTACCTGTAGTCCTTAGGTTAGCTGTTTTCCTACAGCTCCTCTCTTTTCAACTCCTCCCCACCATCCCTCATGGGATGCCAGAGATCCATGTGTGGGAAGTGCAGTCCTGTCCCAGGGACACGCAATTATGGGATCTCTCCCTGGCATCTAAAGCTGGGGAGTCCCCATATGTGAAGACTCATTCCTGCTTGTTCCTGGAGATAGCACAGTTACTTACCTGTAACAGGTGATCTCTGGGAACAGCAGGAATAAGTCTTCACAACCCACCCACCTCCCCTAGGAGTTGTATCTCTCTATCTATCTTCCTTTCCTCTTTCTCTCTCTCTCTCTCTTTGTCTCAGCTATAAAATTCAACTGAGGAGAGACAGTTGGAAAGGCGGGAAGGCAGCACGCAGGCGCTGAGGGATGCTCCCAAAAGCTTTCTGATTGGACGCTGGGGAGCGTTCCCGCGCAGGCTCCATCGGTACCGATGTACCCATATGTGAAGACTTATTCCTGCTGTTCCCAGAGATCACTTGTTACAGGTAAGTAACTGTGCTTTCTTTGTGGATGGAAGTAGTCTCATCATCACTGGACATCGTTGTGCTGACCCTTGATCTGGTAGTTGAGTCCTCTGCACTGGCCCCGGGGACTTCAGCGCAGAAAGCTGAACTGATAGCTCTCACTAGAGCACTGATAATAGGAAGAGGGCTCCATCTAAATATGTACACAGATTCCCAGTATGTCATCACAACTCTGCACGCACATGGGCCCCTGTATAAAGAATGAGGGTTGATAACCTCAGGAGGCAAGTCCATTAAGTATGACCCTGAGATATTGACATTATCAGATGCATACTGCCTACAGGCCTCAGAATTTAGGAAAAGTAGAACGTATGAATAGAACCCTGAAATCTCAGTTGTCTAAACTTTGTCAAGAAGTTCACCTGAAGTGGCCCCAGGTTCTTCCTATAGCCCTCCTCAAGATACGCTCTGCTCCCACTAAGGTGTTAGGAATTTCCCCATTTGAGGTTTTGCATGGGCGTCCCCCGCCCATTGTCCAAGGGATAAAGGGAGATATGAATCAGATTGGATCTGAAATCACTAGACTAGAATTGTTGGCGTTAGGTTCTGTCTTACAGAGTCTCCATGCTTGGATTCAAGATCAGCTGCCCTTTAATCTGACTGAGCCACTGCACCCCTTCAAGCCCGGAACTTCAGTGTGGATTAAAGAGTGGAGAAAAGAACCGTTGGAGCCACACTGGAGAGGGCCCTACATCATCATACTGTCTACCCCTACGGCAGTTAAAGTTGCGGAGCTCGCACCTTGGATCCACCACAGTCGGTTGAAGCCGGCTGCACCTACCGATCCTCAGCTTTGGACCTCAACGAACCATCCTGATTCGCCCCTGCATCTTACCCTGAGGCGGCAGAGACCATCAGTGTAGACTCGACAGCCCTCCTCTTATCACACGTCGTGGAAGCTGACAGGTCTACACACGGCAGAAGCTGTGAAAAAGGAAGAACCTGAGTAAAAGAAAAGACTTTCAGTTCTATATAGAGACTTATTGAAGTAATATAGCTATGATGAATATGCATGTCTATATTGTACTTGCGGTATTCCTGGGGCCCTTTAGAATGACTTCCTCTATACCCCCTTGTACCCCCTGCATAACCACCACCCGAACAGGAGTAAAAATTGCCCAAACCCTGCTCTACCACTCACACTACAGCTGCACCGGTTCTGTTAGCCAGTGTGAATATAATGGTACGGAACTGAGTATCTGTACGATAGGAAAAACCAAGACCTGTTTTAACCCACGCCAGAGTCCAACCTATCAGGTTATCGAAGTTCGCTCCCACTCAGCTGTGGGCTACCTCCTTAATTTCACGAAGATATCCTCCCCCACTAGCCCGGCCTCTCTCTTTTTCGATGCTTGTGCAGCCATAAGTGCCAGCAGATGGCACAAGAGAAGGTGTGGTTCCCTTAGCCAGGAACGCACCTATACACACAATGACAAATACATACTATGGCCCAGCTACTTGGGCAGACGATAGGACTTGGGGATACCGCACTTCTGTTTATATGTTAAATCGTATTATCCGCTTACAAGCTGTTGTAGAAATTATAACTAATGAAACCGGTAAGGCATTAACCCTCCTGGCAAAACAAAATGCCCAGATGCGTACTGCTATTTACCAAAACCGGTTGGCCCTTGATTACCTATTGGCCACTGAGGGAGGGGTATGTGGAAAATTCAATCTGACTAACTGCTGTTTGCAGATTGATGATCAAGACCAAGTCACTGAAGAAATAGCCGACCTTATGCGGAGGCTAGCTCATGTACCTGTTCAGACCTGGCATGGACTGGAGATAAATGGATGGTTTGGTTCTATATTTACAGGAATAGGGTGTCTGAAAACTATTGTATGTACTGTTTTACTAATGCTAGCTTTATGTATGCTTCTTCCATGTTTTCTACCTCTTTGCCTACGCATGTTCACCTCTATTATTGATAGTACAGTTGAACGCAAGACTGCAGCCCGAGTATTAGCTATGTGGAAGTATCAGGCCTTACCTCAAGAGGAGGCCACAGTCTAAGATAGTACTCAATGTGTGATTTTTATCTCACCCCTTTCTTGGAGGGGTGACAATAATCAAAAGTGGGGAATGTGGTAGGCCCCAGAAATTAGCTAGGCCTCTGGTAGGCCTTATGCATAGAAATGTATCTATGACAGTATGAAATTACCAACCCCCACTTTAGACTAGTGCTGGAGAGAAAAATCTGCCTTTAAAAACGGCTTCTGAACATTTCTTCCCTTTCCTCTCCCCCCTCCCTTCTGCTGCTGCAAATCACCCAAGCGTTCCTTGAACTCGAATCGACCTGGCCTTCTTGGGGCCAGGAATGCCTTCCCAATTAAAATGGACTAATTAAAAGTGTACTTATGGTGGGCCTCATCTCCGGCCCTGGAGGGATAGGCCCCCACCTCACAGAGCAGGAAAGACCATATATGGTGGGTTCATCTGCGATGTTGTCCAGGTGCCCCTGCTTTGCAGATAACACACTCTAAGCTTTGAACCTCTCTGTGCCTTTTGAAGTTTTAGATAGAGAACTTGTTATGCAGATGCAGGAATGTCTTAACGAAGGAAAGGTGGGCTGGAGTGGAGGAAGAGGGCTGGCATGGTTACTGATTGGATGCCAATTGCCAATAGAGAATTTACTTTGACTTAATGATGAAAATGGATATGTGAGAATGTATATAAGCAAGCTGCGAGCGCACCTTGTGGCTCAGCCTTTTGTTCCTTGGATTTGTTCCAGCTGAGCCTGTGCTGCACATTAAAAACTTGATTTGAATTCTGCAAATGACTCCTAGTTTTATTCTTTGAATACAATCAGCCACAACAGAGCATCTCTCTCATGAGCGAGCAGATGCTGAGTGTCCCCTGATCCTTCTTGTTCAAGCGAGTAGCTAGATCTCTCACATATTTGGGAGTGCAGATTGGGGCTGATCCTGCCAACATGTACCAGATAAATTACCTGCCACTGTTTAGGGAGCTTGGGAGGGACCTAGCTAGTTGGCATAAGTTATAGCACTATTGATTGGGGCACATAGCCTGTGCTAACATGATGGTAGTGCCTAGGTTTCTGTATGTGAGCCAGACCCTCCCTGTTCCTATTCCTTAGAGCAATCTGAGGAGTTTTCAAAAGCAGGTCTGGAGATATATATGGTGACATAGGCCTCTGAGGGTGCCTTTGTAGCACCGATTCAAAAGGGGTTTCTGGGCAGAGCTTGCCCAAGGGTTTCTGTTGCCCCCCTCCCCACGCTGCCGCCATCCCCCGCTGCTGCCGATTCCATCTTGGGGGGGGCGGGAGCGGGCAGCAGTAATTTAAAAGCAGCAGCTTTGTTGCCCTCTGCAGGCCATGTGCTTCAGCACATATGGCCTGCCGCTTCTGACCCCCCTCCAACAGTAAATTGTGTCGGGAGAGGGATCAGAAGCAGCAGGTCATGTGTGCTGAAGCACATGGCTTGCTGCAGGCAACGAAGCGGCGGCACAAAGCTGCCCACCCAGGTAGGCTGCCTAGTTCGTCTAGTGGACGGGCTGGCCCTGTTTGTGGGTTCCTGATTTTAGAAGATAGTACCAAGAAGCTCAGCTACAAGCATTGATCGACTGACAGGAGGTGCCTGGAGAACAATGAGTATAAATTGAACATTTTAAGGGAGGTTGAACCCTGGGGGCTTTTGTCGATGGGAAGTGTAACAGGAGGAAAAGGGTGGTAGAAGTGGGTCCATATGCAGATATGGCCCTGCAGGTATGGTGCCAATTACATATAAGACCCCTCTGAGAAGCAAATATTTTTTTATTTTGATTCCCCTTACTCGGTTAATATATTTCACAGGTTGGGTACCCTGGGTTTCATTGGGCAATTGTAAGATGAGTCAAATTTATTCTACTGTACTTCTCTGCAGGAGTCCTATGATCGCCATAGTCAGGATTTTTATGCCTTTCTCCATCTCTGATTCTTTTTGATATCTAGGCCATCACAGAGATACCCTAGATATTCTTTAGAAACTAAGCAGATAAAGCCACTTTTGGAACTTGATCTGCTTAGTCTTCTATTGTTTCCTTATCATTCCTCTAGATATATCCTTGTCCTCAGCTGTTGTGTTGTCTGTCATAATTAGATTGTAAGCTCTGAAGAGCAGGGACCGTCTTTTACATGTGTCTGTACTGCGCTGCAAATGATAAGTAATAGTAGTAGTAGAGAGATTTATTACAAGATATTAATCTCTGAGTTGATCCATGAAAGGGAAGAGCAGTGAAAAATGTTCAGTAACATTTATAGTGTGTTGATCATTCAATGGGAGGAAGAAGACTTGGGAAAGTTGTGAGAGACACAATTTGAGATATTATATTTAGTTTGGCAAACAAAATAGGTTTCTCTGCCAATATAGTGGAGATTGGGTATAAACTTCTTTTTCGCTGGCATTTAATGCCACACAGATTGTACAAAATTTATGGCTCAGTGTTGACAGACTTAAGGATCTTAATATGTATACGTTAGAGGAAAGGTGGGATAATGGTGATATAATTGAGACATTTAAATACCGTGGCATAAATGCACAGGAGGGCAGAGCCTCTTTAGATTGAAAGCAAGCTCTGCTACGAGGGGACATAGGATGAGGGTGAAAGGGGATAGACTCAGGAGTAATATGTGGAAATATTTCTTTATGGAAAGGGTGGTAGATGCGTGGAATAGACTCCCAGTGGAGGTGACAGAGATGAGGACAATATCTGAATTCACAAAAAGCATGGAACAAATACAGAGGATCTCTAAAGGAAAAAAGAGGACTGTTGTAGTGGTTGATATGGAAGGGCAGACTAGATAGGCCATGTCGTCTTTCCTTATTGTCCCTCCAGTTCAGTCCCTCACCTCTGGGTTGTGCACTTCCTCCCGCAGCATGGAGACTGGGCATGTCAAACTTGTGACATCACTGTACATATCCTGCTGGCATCCCCACCAGCTTCCAGTCTGCTCAGTCTCCATGCGCAGGAGGTAGTGAGCCTAGGTGCTGGGCTCACTAAAGGAGCAGATAAGGAGCTTTTGACAGGTTGGATAGGGCATTTAGATTTTCTTTCTCCCTATAATATTTTTTTCCCTTTGATTGTAGATTAAAGTTCTTTAAAAAAAAAAAAAAAAAGACAGTCTGTGAGGGGATCGTGGGTAATCAGAGGAGGCTGCTTTCTCCCTCCCATTTGCTTCTGTTCCCCTTTAGCCTGCCCTCCCCTCCTTATTTGCACGGAGGGGAGTTGTTTAGCAGGTTTTTATTTTCTGACCGGATCAGTTTTTCAGCTCTGCCGATTCCTGTCAGAAGCTGGTATCAGGGTTTCTCTCTGCTTCTGCAGCCAGCTGACAGGATTTATCAGTGGTGCTGTTTTCAGTCTGTTTTGGTGATTTTCAAGGTACAGAGAGGATCTGAAGGGCCCCGATGTAAAGGTGAGTGCTCCGATCATTTTTATTGCTGTTAGGAGAGTGTTTGGAGCCTGCTACTGCATGAGAGAGACTTTTTGACGGTTTGCAGTGCTGCAGGCTGTTTTTCCCGTGTTTTTTTTTTCACGGAGCTGTTTTTTCCTTCCAGACTGCTGTAATGGCTTAAACGATTTAGCCTTTTGTCAAACTTAAATTAATTTTGATTGAATTTGATGGATTTTGATGTGTTTGTTTGGTTTGGATGGTTCTGAAGAGATTCGTTAATTTTTTTCTCTCAGTGCTTTGAGCTCTTAAAGGGCCAGTACATTAAAAAAAAAAAAAAGATCAAAAGTACTTTGGTGCCTTTTCCGTGGTCTGCAAGTTGTTAATTTTTAGTACCTGGTCTCTGGGTTCTCGTAGTGCTGATGCCTTCGCGTCCGCAGTGCCTTGTTTGTGGCGCTCGTAAGAGCTCGGTCTCGGATGTGGGGGTGTGCCGTGGCTGCGCGGCTGAAGCGCTAACTATGGACCAAGAAATGCAGGATAGGTCTAAGGAGGGGGTCTCCTTTGGTAGTGCAGGGTACTGGCACCTCAGCGGAAGGTGAGGCTTTGCTAGAGGGCTCTTCCGCTTCTCTTACTACAAGCTTGGCTTTGCCCGGTAATTCATCCATCCCGATGGTGGCTGGGGCAGCGCTCGGAGGTTTCTCCCCAGATTTTGTGCTGCTGATGCATCAGGCCTACTGTTTGCAGCAACAGGGGGCGGTGGTGGATGCCTCGCTTCTTGGCAGGGGGCCAAGCAACCACAGAAAGGTTGGGAAGTAGTGACGGTAGACCGGTTAAGAGGGCTCGGTCGGTGGAAGATCAGCCTCTTGGTTTGGACTGGCTGGAAGGTGAGGACATTGATATGGATCCAGAAGCCGGGATAGAGGAGCTAGAGGAAGGTGATATTCAGGAACCTGAGGATCAGGCCAGGATTATCAGGGTCTTTTGGAGAGAGGAGCTGACAGTGCTCATTATGGAGTCCCTTCAGACTCTCAACCTTTTGTCGGCGGTACCACCAGATGATGAGGGTTTAGCTGATCCTCTCATTCAGGCGGTGCAGAAGCCTCAGGCTGTTTTTCCAGTGCACCATGTGGTTAAGCAGATGATTCAGGATGAATGGGATGTTCTGGAGACAGGATTGCATGGTGTCAGGTCCATGAGTCGGCTGTATCCCTTGGCAGATCAAGAACGAGAAGTGTTTCGTTCTCCACGCATAGATGCAGCTGTTTCGGCGGTCATGAAGAAGACTACCATTCCAGTTGAAGGCAGTGTGGCTTTGAAGGACACACAGGATTGGAAGGTGGACGCATTGTTGAAGCAAGCTTTCAAGGTTAATGCTCTGTCTCTTCAGGCGTCTATTTGTGGAGCTTGGGTGGCAAGAGCATGCCTTCGTTGGTTGCAGCGTTTGCAGCAGCCAGCGCAGCAAATGCAGGAGCAGTCAGCGGATATATCAAGGCTCGAGTCAGGTTCAGTTTATTTAGCCGTTGTCCACTATGATCTTATTAGAGCTTTAGCGAACAGCGTGACTTCCTTGGTAGCCACCCGCCACTATCTTTGGCTGAGGAATTGGGTGGCTGACAGTTCCTCCAAGTCGCGTCTTAGCAAACTTCCTTTTAAGGGGAAGCTGTTGTTTGGAGAGGATCTTGAAAAGCTGGTCAAAGATCTGGGGGAATCTAAAGGAGGTCGCTTGCCGGAGGATAAGCCGAAGCAGGGTTGGCCTCAGATACCGGCAAGGGGTCAACCTCTTGATTTCAGGCGTTTTCGTACCTCCCAATTGGGAGGCTTTCAGAGAGGAAGATTTTCCTCTCTTGCGCAAAGCCTTTGGAGATTCCGGGGAGCGGGCAAAGGTTTTGCTAGTTCCGCTTCCTTGGGATTTAGGAAAGCACAATGAAGCGAGGTGGACCCAGGCAGGAATTCCGACGATAGGGGGTCGACTTCAGGAGTTTCTTCCTGCCTTGGTCCAGATAACATCCGATCAGTGGGTGTTGGAGGTGATTCGGAAAGGTTATTCTCTCGAATTTGCCCGTCCGGTACTCGACTCCTTTGTCATGTCGCCTTGCAGGGGTCCAGAAAAGACAACAGTGGTATGGCAGACCCTGTCTCGTCTGTTACAGCTGGGGGCAGTGGTTCCAGTGCCGCAAGAGCATTATGGTATTGGTCGAAATTCCATTTATTTCGTGGTGCCAAAGAAGGATGGGACCTTCCGCCCAATTCTGGATCTCAAGGGGGTAAATCGCTATCTGCGGGTCCCTCATTTCAAAATGGAAACCTTACGTTCCGTTATTGTAGCGGTTCAGCAAGGGGAGTTCCTCACATCTCTCGATCTCACCGAGGCGTATCTTCACATTCCAAAATAGGCCCGATCATCAAAGGTTTCTAAGATTTGCGTTACCGTGGGGGCATTTCCAGTTTCAGGCATCGCCTTTCGGTCTAGCGACAGCTCCGCATACATTCGCCAAGGTTATGGTGGTGATGACAGCGGCCCTTCGAAAAGAGGGCATATTGGTTCATCCCTATCTCGACGACTGGTTGATTCGAGCAAAGTCCAGGGTCAAGAGTGTGCAGGTGACGGGCAGAGTGGTGGAGCTCCTACAGAGTCTCGGTTGGGTAGTCAGTGCGGCCAAGAGTAATTTGGTTCCTTCGCAAGTTCTGGAATATTTGGGAGTTCGCTTTGACACTCGAGTGGGAGCAGTGTTTCTGCCAGATTTCTGAGCCCAAGGCCTTCGGCTCTTTATTCGCTGTTTTTTGAGCACTCCTGCACCTTCAGCCTGGCACTATCTATGCATTTTATGAATGATGGCGGTGACTCTGGAAGTGGTGCCGTGGGCCAGAGCTCACATGCGCCCCTTACAGAGGTCGCTGCTCCGTTGCTGGTCCAACCAGAGCGATTCTCTGTTCAAGCGCCTTCCTTGTCCAGGGTGAGTCAGGACGTCCCTGCAGTGGTGGCTTCGTCCACAGAATCTCGCAGTGGGCATGCCTTTCGAACAGCCACAGTGGATCCCGGTCCTAACGGATGCCAGTCTAGCCGGGTGGGGAGCTCATTGCGGAGAGCTCTTCGCGCAGGGCTGTTGGACCGAGCAAGAAATCAATTGGTCGATCAATCAACTGGAGTTGCGAGCTGTAGCTCTAGCACTTCGGGCCTTCGAGTCCACCTTACGGGGTCAAGCAGTTCGGGTGCTTTCAGACAATGCCGCGACTGTGGCATACCTCAGTCGTCAAGGGGGCACGAGAAGCACGGCTCTGGAGCTAGAGGCAGAGAGCCTGTTCAATTGGGTAGAGTCTCTGCTTCAGGCTCTGTTGGCTGCACACATTGCGGGAAAGGACAGTGTGATGGCAGACTTTCTCAGCCAGGTCCACATGGGTCCAGGGGAATGGGAGCTTCATCCAGATGTGTTCACGCAGATAGTCCACAAATGGGAAGTTCCTGTGATGGATCTCATGGCGACCTTTCGGTCAGCAAAGGTGAGTCGTTTTTATAGCAGAAGACGAGAAAGAATGTCAGAAGGATTGAATGCCTTCATACAGCAATGGCCCACGCACGGTCTCCTCTGCGTGTTCCCTGCTTGGGTTCTCATAGGTCGAGTGGTTCAGCGCATCAAAGCCCATCGGGGAAGAGTAGTTCTAGTGGCTCCAGATTGGCTTCGTCGACTGTGGTATGCCGACCTGGTGCGTCTTCTCAACGGGAAACTGTGGTGGTTGTCAACAAGGGAGGACCTTCTGCTACAAGGTCCTCTGTGAATGCCTCAGGTGGATCGGTTCTCGCTTACGGCTTGGCCCTTGAAAGGGCTAGGTTAAAAAAGAAAGGCTTTTCTAGTGCGGTGATTGTCACCTTACTTTTGGCGAGAAAAAGATTGACGTCCTTAGCTTATGTTTGGGTCTGACATATTTTTGAAGATTGGTGTGAACAACGGCAGGTCCATCCTGCCGCAGTTTCAGTTCCGATAGTGTTGTTTCTTGCAGGATAGTTTTGATAAGGGGTTGGCAGCCAGTTCGTTGAGGGTTCAGCTGGTAGCTATTTCTTGTTATCGAGGAAAGGTTCAAGGGGTCGCCTTGGGTGCTCATGATGATGTGGTTCATTTCTTGAGAGCAGTGTCCCGTCTACGTCCTTCGCATAGGTTGGTTTCTCCTCCTTGGGATCTCAACCTGGTCTTAGAAGCCTTGACTAGGGAGCCATTTGAGCCTTTGCATCAGGCTTCGTTGAAAAATTTGACCTTAAAGATGGTGTTTTTGGTAGCCATTTGATCTGCACGGCGGATCGCGGAGTTGCAGGCGTTGTCATGTCGAGAACCGTTTCTGGTTTTCTCAAGGGAAAAGGTGGTTTTGCGTCCTGTTCCATCTTTACTGCCAAAGGTAGTTTCGCCGTTTCATGTCAACCAGTCTGTCTCCTTACCAGTGTTGGGCGTTTCGGAGAAGAATGCATCGGATCGTCATTTACATTGGTTAGATATAAAGAGGTCTCTTCATCGATACTTGAAGGTTTCAAGGTCTTTCCGCAAGTCAGAGCGTTTGTTCGTTCTCTTTGGAGGTCCTCGTAAGGGTGAAGCGGCAACCAAAGCTTCGATTTCCAGATGGGTCCATGAGGCAATAGCATCGGCTTATATCTTGCAAGGCCGTCAGGTGCCTGTAGGGCTGCGGGCTCATTCTGCTAGAGCGCAGGCAACTTCCTGGGCCGAACATAGCTTGGTTCCTCCGGTTGAGATTTTCAGAGCAGCCACCTGGTGGTCTTTGCATATTTTCAGTAAACATTATCGTCTAGATGTTCAAGCATCGGAAGATGCCTGCTTCGGGTCTGCGGTGTTGCGGTCCGGGTGGACAGGTCCCTCCCAGTAATTTACTGCTCTGTTACATCCCAGAGGTGAGGGACTGAACTGGAGGGACAATAAGGAAAGAGAAATTAGACTTACCTGCTAATTGTTGTTCCTTGAGGAACTCCAGTTCAGTCCCAATTCCCACCCTGGAAGTTTGTTTGTTTATTGGGGTGCTTAATAGACTGCACATCACAACAGCATCTGAGCGGTTTACAATATACATCAAAAAAGGCTGCTTAGAAAAAGAAAAGAACACCAATTGTATTATAGGATAGGAGAGGGGAGGTTAGAACTTAGAGAGAGAGAGCAGGAGTTAGGCAGGTTGATGAGTATCACCGGGGAAGTTGTCACATTCAGCAAAGTCATTTTTAGTGTCTGCTGAATCGGCAGCTGGGCAGTAGGATTTCAGCAAATTTCTTTCTGTACTCTAATACTGTATGTTCTGTATTCTTTCTTTCCCTCTGTTTTTTTCTGTCAAGCGAGAGAGGGACAGTTGCCCTTTTATTTAATGGGAAGTTAGTTCAGTTCAACAGTTAAGTTTTAGTGGTTAATACTATATTTATTTATTTAAACAGGTTTTATATCCCGCTTTTTCTTTCAATCAAAGCGGTCACAGTACAATACAATACATTACAATACCAGGTTGTACAAAGGTGAGGGAAACATACCACTCTTCGTTACATCAGAGCAGTAGTAAATGGGATTACATAACACAAGGAGTACATTATATAGCTATAGCTACTTATATGTTGCTGCTTTGTCATTAGGTCACTGGAAGCTGGTGGGGGTGCCAGCAGTTTATGTACAGTGATGTCACAAGTTTGACATGCCCAGTCTCCATGCTGCGGGAGGAAGTGCACAACCCAGAGGTGAGGGACTGAACTGGAGTTCCTCAAGGAACAACAATTAGCAGATAAGTCTAATTTCTCTTTTTCTGCCGTCATGTTTCTATGTGGGTCAATGGGCACATTATTCCATACTTGGTGAGAATGTCCCATTAAGAGCTATTGGGAGATAAATTGCACTTTTGTTTCAGGACATTAAGGAAGTCCTTTTACTTCTAGACCTCTGTTTACCAGCAACCAGCTCCATTTCAGCAGGCATTAAATTGTGTGATGGCAGCCAAGGGAGAGTTAACTAAGGCAACCCTCAGCTAAGGGTCTCCATGCTGTCCAACAGATAACTTGGAATATGTACTTTTTAAGCAAACTGACAGCTATTCAATGAGGCTCTCAGATGACGCTTGAGTCTATATGGGCCCCCTATATATTTTGAGCTTGAGACAACTCTCAGAGACTTACTGTGGGAACTTCTAACGCAGATAACTTTGCTTGATTCAAAGGAGAAGTTATTGTATCATAATATTCTATTTATTTCCATTTTGAATGCAAATAATTTAGGTGTTACAATGTTTGATAGGTGGGGAAGAAAGTTGAGAATGATATTGGGGGGAAAAAATTTCATGGCTTATGTCTTGTGCAAGAATAATTTTTTTTTATAATATTTTGTAGTAATAAACATAAAGTTAAAAAAAATTCAGTAAACAGATTTAAAGATAAAATATGCTTTGGCACACCTTAATGCAGAGATGCCAAGGTACCCAGCTCCTTGACTAAGATGTTAGGCCAGTCCTGGATTTCTGACAACCCCATCCTGATGCATTATGGCAGCTACAATATTGATTTCATTGGATAGAATCAGACTACATCTACCACACTACATTGATGTGTAGGTTCAAAACCAGGACTGGCCAAAAAAGTCTCACATTTGGAATTGGCAGCTGTTTAATGCCTAAAATCTTATTTCCGCTGTAATCAAAGAAATTCCCTTAGGGCCCAAGAACACTGCCAGCCCCAATCAACAATAAGTCCAAAGAAAGCGGGTTCTAAAGAAATAAACTACCTCCAAAATGCATCTTTTTGTCAGACCAAATTACCCTCAGGCAAGGACACCTCAACTGGAGGGTACGGTCCATTTTAATCAATTGCAGTAAACATTTAAAAACTGCGTCAGCAAAAATTGAAAGCTAGAAGTACTTAGCTGAGTCCCCAAGTCATCGCAGCAACAAAAGAATTCAGTGATGAAACGACACAGCCCTGTGTTTCGGGTCAATACATTTTCAAGACTGAAAGAACCTGAAGCAGGGTCTTGAAAATATATTGACCCGAAACACAGGGCTATGTCGTTTCACCACTGAATTCTTATCTCCAGGAACAAGCAAGAATGTAGTCTTCACATATGGGTATCATTGGTACCGACGGATCCTGTGCGGGAACGCTCTCCAGCATCCAATAGGAAAGCTTTTGGGAGCATCCCACAGTGCCTGCATGCTGCCTTCCCGCCTTTCCAACTGTCCCTCTCCAGTTGTTCATTTTCCGTGGAGCCAACAGGTCCCATACCCTGTCACCGCAGAAAGTTTTGTCTTTAATCTTTGTTTTTGTGGTCGCGTCTGCCTTCCCTCGACGCTATACCGGTACCGCCGGTTCTTTCTTCTAAAAAAAACCCTATAGTTTCTGAAGTGGTTTACTTCAGAAACTTTTTTTCTTTGGTGCTAGGCGCCATTTTGGGCACTAGGCCCAATTTTTCCTCAAAAATGGAAAAACTTGCTTCAGGTTTTAAGAAATGTTCTAAATGTGGCGGTACCATTTCTGTCACTGCCACCCATGATTGGTGTCTCAAATGTTTAGGTCCTGACCACTTTATTTCAGAGTGCCTCTCCTGTAGAATGATGTAAAAAAGGGACCGGCAGAACCGAGTTGCTAAACTTAGCACCCTTTTTCCCTCAGACGTGGCATCTGTTGCATCGACGTCCTCCAGGGCTTCATCTTCCTCCCATGGATCTCAGGTAACTAAACATAAATCTAGCCGGTCCTCAAAGGGTAGATCTCCTTCTAAGTATCGAGATGCCCCTGGCATTGCCCTTGAGGAATTTTCACCGACAAAACTGCCTCGGCGGGAGGCTTTGGCTTCCAAAGCATTAACAGGGCTCCAGGATGTTCTCGAGGCCTCAACCTCAGCAGAACTACTGGCACCATGCTCTGGTGTTCCGGCCGTTTCTACCGGTACCGACACCCAAGCATCGGCAGCGTCGATAGACCAGAGATTCCTTGCTATCGAACACAGTCTTGCGGCTCTTCTCACGGCTTCGGTACCGTTGAAACCGCTTCAGCAACTTCAACCAGTAGCAACACCGGTACTGGTACCGACTGCATCAACATTGGCGGGTATGCTACCCGTACCGAGTCATGCATCTCTCTCCGGCATCGACAGATCGGAACCTGAAGAACCCGATACCGACTTTGATCGATACTGGTACCGTGCTTTGCACGATCACCGGGATCGGAGATATTTTGAATCCTCGGATGACTCTGAAGACTCTGCCGATAGCAGAGTACTTCTCCCCGAGGATTCCTCTTCTCCTCAGTGCAGAATGTATCCGCCAGAGGATATGTCCTTTCAGGACTTTATCCGTGATGTGGCCCGAGGCCTTTCCATCACAGTAGCTCCTGAAAAAGAGCCTAGGGCAAAGGAGTTGGAAATCCTCCAATACCCTAAGGCTCCCAAAGAGGCAGCTACTCTGCCTATTCATGAGATCTTACATGATCTTATACTAAGGATGTGGGAAACACCTTTAACCATATCTCCTCATTCTCGAAGACTCGATACCATGTATCAAGTTCCACCTTGTCCTGGCTTTCAAAAAAACTCAATTACCACACCATTCAATGGTGGTGGAATCAGCCATGAGAAGGATGAAAAGTGCAAAGAGACATGCATCCAATCCCCCAGGTCATGCATGCAGGACTCTCGATGCCTTTGGGCGTCGATGCGTCCAAGCTTCCATGCTCTCAGCTAGGATCAGTTCCTATATCTTTTATATGGGAATGTTCCTTAAAGAGGTCACAGGATACTTGGAGCTTATGAGCCCCCTTCTTCCTGATGACAAAAGATAAGACTATCTCACTCTTGTCAAACATGCTCAGGATGTTTCCAAGTTTGTTAATCGTGCAGCCTTTGATTGTTTTGAGTGCATAAGCAGAACCTCTGCTATTGCCATTGGTGCACGTCGGATCGCCTGGCTTCAGGCCTCTGACTTGGAAATTTGGGTACAGGATAAATTAGGAAACATTCCTTGCACAGGAGAAAATCTCTTTGGCAAGAATTGGCAGGAGAAAGCTAACAAAATAGATGCTGACAGTATCACACTGGATAGATTGTCCAAATCTACAGCCGATCCTGCAAAGAAAAGATCCTCTAAGAAACCATTTTTCAATAAGAAAAAGTTTTATCCTTCCTTTACCCAACAGGGACACCGTCCAGGTCAGACTGCCCAAAAGGGACAGCAGCAACAGCCTAGACAACAAAAGAAGCCAAAAGCTGCAAAACCTCAGCCAGCTCAACAGGCTCAGCCTCCTCCGGGGGCTTTGACTCCTTTCTAGAGAAATTCGCCTTCCTGCCCCTGAAGGGTCCAGAACCCTTAACCATCCCAGGCAGGTTATGTCATTTTGCCCACAGATGGTACCAAATAACAGCAGAAAATTGGACTCCGTCCATTATACGAGAGGGGTACAAGCTTCATTTTCACAGCCTGCCCCCTCCCACAATTATAAGACAGTTCAATTCTCAGACCTCTCTCAACAATCTCTTAGGTCAAGAAGTCACAATGCTCCTTGCTCAAGGAGCAATAGAGGAAGTACCCATTCCCCATCAGGGTACAGGGTTCTACTCCCCCTATTTCCTTATTCAAAAGAAAACAGGAGGGCACAGACCCATTTTAGACCTCAGAGAATTGAACAAATATCTGTTCCGAGAGAGGTTCAAAATGCTCTCTCTAGGAACTCTGCTGCCATACCTTCAAAGTCAGGATTGGCTTTGTTCTCTAGATCTCAAGGATGCGTATACCCATATTCTCATCCATCCAAATCACAGGAGATTCCTCCAATTCCTGTTTCAAGGAAAGCACTACCAGTACAAGGTTCTTCCCTTTGGCCTGGCATCTGCACCAAGAGTGTTCACAAAATGCATGGCTGTGGTAGCAGCATTTCTCCGCACTCTGGGAATATTCGTCTTCCCTTACTTAGACGACTGGCTCATTCGAGCCCCTACAGTGCCAGAAGCCAGCTCTGCTCTATCTCGCACAATGCGAATCCTTTAGTATTTGGGACTGGTCATAAACCTCCCAAAATCCAATCTTGCTCCCACTCAGTCTCTAGAGTTCATAGGAGCTCATCTGGATACCAGACAGACAAGGGCTTTCCTTCCGCAGCCCCCGCTGTCTTCGCATAGTACAACTAGCTTCCCAAGCAGTGCTCAAACCTTGTCTCACTGCTCAGGAAATGCTACAACTGCTAGGCCACATGGCATCCACTGTGCATGTGGTTCCTTATGCTCGCCTCCATATGTGAGCAGCCCAGTGGACTTTATCCACTCAGTGGACACAGGCCTCAGGTTGCCTGTCAGACAATATAACAAACTCAGACCGTCTTATTTCATCCCTCCAATGGTGTTAATCACCCAGAAACCTTCTGGTGGGGTCTCCTTTCCAGCAACCCCTATCCCAAGCCACCCTGCTTCACAGGTGAGATGGGGAGCACACCTGCACGATCTCTCTACCCAGGGTACCTGGACTCCACAGGAGGCCTGTCTTCACATCAACCTCCTGGAGCTGAGAGCAATCTTCCTTGCTCTTCGAGTATTTCACGCCCAGCTCAGCTACAAGACAGTCCTAGTTCAAACGGACAATCAGGTAGCCATGTTCTATGTGAACGAGCAGGGCGGAACAGGCTCTCTGTCCCTATGCAACGAAGCTTTGCGACTATGGGCCCTCGCCAGAGAGCATCAGATTCATCTCCTGTGGTGTATCTTCCAGGCATTCAAAATTCTTGGGCGGGCAGACAAACTCAGTCGAGTTCCACACGAATGGTCTCTCCATGCAGACCAGGTTGCCCAAATATTTCAGATTTGGGGAACCCCGGACATAGACCTCTTTGCAAGTCCACTGAATGCCAAACTTCCCCAGTTCTGTTGCAGAATTCCGGCTCGATGTTGTCAGGCAAGGGATGCCTTCCTCCTTCACTGGGGTCAGGACATCCTATATGCCTTCCCACCCATTCCCCTCATCCCCAAAACCCTATTCAAGCTTCAGAGAAACAGAGGTCATATGATCCTCATAGCTCCACGTTGGCCACGGCAAACGTGGTACCCTCTGCTCCTACATCTCTCTGTTGGGATCCGCTCCAGATCTTCTCTCCCAAGAGGACAGGATGCTGTGGCTTCCCAATCCCCAGTCTCTGCATCTCAGGGCCTGGTTGCTGAAAGCCTAGACCTGCAGGATCTTAACCTTTCCCAACAGGTAAAGGATATCCTTCATGCTGCTAGGAAATCCTCCACAAGATGCTTGTATGCCTTTAAGTGGAAAAGGTTTACCATATGGTGCTCGCAGAAGGGTCTTAACCCTCTTGCGATACCTCTGGAATCGATACTGTAGTATCTCCTTCATTTGTCAAATGCGGGTCTCAAGACAAATTCAGTAAGAGTCCAGCACTAGAGGACAGCAACCTTGGGCCGGAAGGACTGGGGTTTCTAGTCCCACAGGTGCTCCTTGTGGTCTTGGGCAAGCCACTTAACCCTCCATAGCCCATGTTCCCTGTAAAATAGTTATCTCCAAGTTATAATGCCCTGTTCAATGTAATTTCAGTTTGTTCAATGTAAACCGCACTGATGCAGAATAGCGCGGTATATAAGAGAATGTAAATAAATAAAATAAATAAATCTTAGTGCTATTGCAGCTTCTTACAAGCCTGTAAGTGGAAAATCTATTTCCTCTCATCCTCTCATAGCGAGATTTATGAGAGGCCTTCTTTTAACAAAGCCTCCCATTAAGCCACCACCGGTGGCATGGGACTTAAATCTGGTGCTCTGGCAGCTCATGAAACCGCCCTTTGAACCATTAGCCACTACATCTTTGAAATTCCTTTCCTGGAAAGTCATCGTCCTCATTGAAATCACATTAGCACGTCACATCAGTGAATTGCAAGCATTAGTGGCTGATCCTCCTTACACAAGGTTCCACCAAGGATAAGGTAGTTCTTAGGCCAATGGTGGTTTCACCTTTCCATTTAAACCAATCTGTTTACCTTTCTCTATTCTTTCCGAGGCCTTATGCTATCGAACACAGTCTAGCGGCAGAAAGGAACCTTCATACCTTGGACTTAGAAAATCTTCTTAACTCTTTGTTGCTTTTGATCCTAGTCATTTGGGACTTCCAGTTTCCAAAAGAACACTATCCAACTGGATTGCACAGTGCATATCCTTTGCCTATGAGAGTAAGAACCTTCCTCTTGAAGGCTATGTCACTGCTCACAATGTGAGAGCCATGGCGGCCTCCATGGCTCATCTTCACTCTGTGTCTATCGATGACATCTGTCGAGCAGCTACTTGGGCTTCGGTACATACCTTCACAGCCCACTACTGCTTAGACAAGGACTCCCGCCAGGCTGTTCTTCAACTCCTTTTTCAGACTTAATCAACTCCTACCCACCGTCCCTGGTAGTTTGCCAGAGATCCATGGGGGGAAGTGGGGCCCTTTCACAAGGACTGACAACTTCCTGGGGCCATCTCCCTGGCATCTGCAGCTAGGGAGTCCCCATATGTGAAGACTACATTCCTGCTTGTTCCTGGAGATAGCGTAGTTACTCACCTGTAACAGGTGATCTCCCGGAACAGCAGGAATTTAGTCTTCGCAACCCGCCCACCTCCCCTAGGAGTTGTCTCTCTCTCTCTCTCTCTCTCAGCTATAAACTCAACTGGACAGTTGGAAAGGCGGGAAGGCAGCATGCAGGCGCCGTGGGATGCTCCCAAAAGCTTTCCTATTGGACGCTGGGGAGCGTTCCCGCGCAGGCTCCGTCGGTACCAACGATACCCATATGTGAAGACTAAATTCCTGCTGTTCCCGGAGATCACCTGTTACAGGGGAGTAACTACGCTTTGTTGCTGCGATGACTTGTGGTGCCATGCAGAGCATCCATTGCTTCAGCACTGGTGTTTCCCGCCTTGCCTAACTGCCTGTGCACTTTAAGAACATAAGAAATGCCATACTGGGTCAGACCAAGGTCCATCAAGCCCAGTATTCTGTTTCCAACAGTGGCCAATCTAGGTCATATGTACCTAGCAGTTTCCCCAAGAGACACAAGTTCCACAATGCTTGGACTGGGTCAAGCATTGATATCTTCGGTCACTTCTTAATAATGGTTTATGGACCTTTCCTCCAGGAACTTGTCCAAACCTTTTTTAAACCCAGCTACACTAACAGCCTTTACTACATCCTCCGGTAACAAATTCCAGAGTTTGATTACACGTTGAGTGAAAAAATATTTTCTTTTATTAGTCTTAAATAGTTTACCCTGTAGCTTCATTGCATGTCCCCTAGTCTTTCTATATTCTGATAAGGTAAACAATCGATCTACGTTTACCCGTTCCACTCCGTTCATTAATTTATAGACTTCTATCATATCTCCCCTCAGCCGTCTCTTTTCCAGGTTAAAGAGCCCTAACCTTTTTAGCCTTTCTTCATAGGAGTATCCTTCCATCCCCTTTACCATTTTGGTGGCTCTTCTCTGTACCTTTTCTAAAATCGCTATATCCTTTTTAAGATACGGCGACCAGAATTGCACACAATATTCAAGGTGCGGTCTCACCATGGAACGATATAGAGGCATTATAATATCTTTTGTTTTATTTTCCATTCCTTTCCTTATCATACCTAGCATTCTATTTGCTCTCTTGGCCGCCGCTGCACACTGGGCCGAGGGTTTTAACATGGTATCCACAATGACGCCTAAATCTTTTTCCTGGGTGGTGGTTCCTAATGTGAAACCTTGCATCGTGTAACCATAGTTTTGGTTGTTCTTCCCTAGGTGCATAACCTTGCACTTGCCCACATTAAATTTCATCTGCCATTTTGATGCCCAGTCTTCCAATTTATCAAGATCCTCTTGCAATTTTTCACAATCCTCTTGGGTTTTAACAACTTTAAATAGTTTTGTGTCATCTGCAAATTTGATAACCTCACTCGTTATTCCACTTTCCAGGTCATTTATGAATATGTCAAAAAGCAGCGGACCCAGCACAGATCCCTGGGGTACACCACTATTCACCTTTCTCCATTGGGAAAATTGGCCATTTAGCCCTACCCTCTGCTTTCTATCTTTTAACCAGTTCCTGATCCACAATAGTACACTGCCTCCTATCCCATGACTCTTTAGTTTTGCCAAAAGTCTCTGATGAGGGACCTTGTCAAAGGCTTTCTGAAAGTCCAGATACACAACATCAACCGACTCACCTTTGTCCACCTGTTTATTCACTCCTTCAAAAAAACATAACAGATTATTAAGACAAGATCTTCCTTGTCTAAAGCCATGTTGGCTGTCTCCCATTAGGTTGTGACTATCTACATGCTGAGTAATTTTATTCTTTATGATGGTTTCTACCATTTTTTCCCGGTACTGACGTCAGGCTCACCGGTCTGTAGTTTCCCGGATCACCCCTGGAACCCTTTTTAAAAATTGGTGTTACATTGGCGATCCTCCAATCTTCAGGTATTAGAGATGATTTTAATGATAGTTCACAGATTACTGATAGCAGTTCTGCAATCTCATATTTCAGTTCTTTCAACACCCTTGGATGTATACCATCCGGCCCAGGTGATTTGCTACTCTTCAGTTTATCTAATAGTTGTAAGACATCTTCCCGATGTATCGATATTTCCTTCAATTCTTCCACACCTTTAAATACCACTTCAGTCATGGGTAACTTTGTTTGCATTTCCCGCACTTTTCTGCATCCTTTCCGCAACTTCCTTGTGGTGCGTGGTGACCTTTGCTCAGCCCTTGTGTGCGTGGGTCTGGTCTACATGGTGCTAGTACACGCAGCTTGTCTGCACAGACTTGGCATGCAGCATGATGTGCCAACTTAGCACACCTTCAGACTGTGTTGCCTGTGCTGGTGGTAGTGGCGGTTCTTATGCTGCCTTCAAAGAAGTGCTGCCTAGTCTGCGGAAAGTGGAGTCTCATCTGTGGATTGTATTAACTGTTCAGCTTGCATAGAGGCTTTAAGCGCATCCTTAGAAGGCTCATCTCTCCCTTCACAGCAGGGAGAAGTGAGTGTTCTGACCTTATCTTCGTCATTGTGTCAACAGTGGACATTGTCCTAAAGAAGGAAGATCATCAGGCCTACCATTTCAGTGCTCTCTCTTCTGGACGCTCCCCTTTGCATAAGGGGTCATTATCTACTGCTCCCCTTAGTAGTGACACCATTTGGCCAATGGGGAACTCTTGGGTTCCGTGTTGTCCTTCCCCAGAGTTCTTTTTGCAGCAAGCTTGGTCTTCTGGCATGGCAGTGTGGATCTTGGAGCCTCTGGGTCCTCTTGATTTCTTTCTGTTCGCTTGGAGGAGGGACAGTGGGTGAGTCAGAGCCCAGCTTGGTCCCCATCGTCTAAGCACTCTCTGTGATGGTTAGAGTCTGGAGATTTGAATAGACTGTTCTTTGGCCTAGACCTGTAGTTCAATCTCGATGCGTCGGGTGCTGATTCTGACCTGGAGGATTAATTGTCCTCCCACTCTGAAGATCACAATGAGTCTGCTGTTATTCACCTGTACAGGAAGGACAAATTGGTGGCCCTGATTTCTCAGCTGCTATCCATCCTAAATTTGGCTGCCCCTTCAGTGGCTAACAAGGGCTGCGGATTCGCTCCTGCAGGGGGGTTTGTAAGTCCAAAATAGCCTTTCCTTTTCCCGATGTTATCAAGAGCATGATATGCTTGGAGTAGGACTTTCCTGATGCCCCAGTGAAGGGGCTGAAAGTTTGCAGTAGGTTATATCCTGCCACGGCCAAGCACATTGAGTGGTTTAACACACTGAGAGCGGATGCACAGGTTACAGCAATTATGAAGCGAACCACCATTCCGAAGGGAACCCCTGAAGAATCTGTTTACAGCCTCCGCTGTTAACCTTCAGTTGGCGGTGTGTGTGGGTCTGATGACTCAAGCTCTACTCAGTGGATTCAGTCCCTTGCGCCAAAGAATATTATGCCTCTTGGTGTTAGCTATAACCTTTTTGTTGGATGCTATGTATGATCTCGTCCACTTGGCAGCTAAAGACATTGCTTTGTCGACTGTGCACAACGTTGGATATCATTTCACCTACTTTGTGGTGCCAAAGAAAGACAGTTCCTTTCGGTCAATCTCAATGGAGTCACTGCTAACTTGTGCACCCTTTACTTCCATATGGAGTCGCTTCAATCAGTGATTCAGGCAATATGCTATGGAGAGTTTTTCGTGTTTCTGGACTTAGCTGAGGCTTACTTCCAAATCCCCCTCTGAGAGGATCAACAGAGCTTTTTTCATTTTGCCATTCTTGGCTCTTGTTTTCAGTTCACTGCTGTCCCCTTTGGCCTCTCCATCACCCAAGGACATTCTTGAAAGTGCCAGGGGATCTGTGTATACCCATATCTGGACAACTAGCTCATTTGGGCCAGATTGCAGTCTGAAGTGTCTTGGGTTTCGGCCTGGGTGATGCAGTTCCTAGAGAATCTTGGTTGGGTGATAAACTGAGGCAAGAGCCACTTGGTGCCTTCCCGATCACTGGAATACCTGGGAGCATGTTTCAACCCTGACAGTCTTCCTGCCTGAGGAGAGAGTAAGCAAGTAGTTAGCAGCGATAGACATGATGACTTGGGGGTGAGCTCATATGAGACCGCTTCAGAGGTCTATTTTGTATCGATTGTCTCCTAAGAACTCCTGTTTGAGGTCAGGCTGCCTCTCATGCCAGAGGGTGGTATACAGCCTGCAGTGCTGGCAGCAGCCACAGCACCTGAGGAAGGGTATGCCACTGGACGATCACTCATAGCTTCTGTTGACGGATGCCAGCCTGTTTAGTTGGAGAGCTCATTATGAGATCTGAACAGCTCAAGGCAGTTGAAAACAACCATGAGTCGGCATAACCCATCAACCATCTCAAAGCAAGGACCATTCAGTTGGTCCTTTTGCACTTCCAGACCCTGGTCAAGGGCAAAGTGGTCTGGGTCTACTTGGACAATTCCATTCCGTGGCGTACATCAGTTGGCAAGGGGGCACAAAGAATGCTGGAGTGGCCCTGAAGATGACTCTCTTGTTCTGTGTGGAAAGGAACCTGCTTACTCTATCAGTGCAACACATCTCCAGAGTGAACAATGTGGAGGCAGACTTCCTCAGTCGTCATTCTCTCAATCCTGGAGAGTGGGAATTGAGTCAAAAGGCCTATTAGCAGATACTGCACTGCTGGGGTTATGCCAAGATGGATCTGATAGCGATCTACTCCAATGCTAAAGTGGAAAGCTTCTTCATTTGCCGCAGCGAAGGAAGCTCCAAGGGGGTCAATGATCTAGTTCGTCTCTGACTGAAGTGCTACCTGTTTATGTATTTCCTCCATGGATGCTAGTGGGTTGCGTGCTTCGACGCATAGAGTGGCATCTGGGCTGAGTGATCCTGGTGGCGCCAGATTGTCCATGGAGACTATGGTTCAGAGACCCAATGAGGCTTCTACAAGATCCTCCTCTTCGACTGGCCCCAGCCCAGAGCTATTACATCAAGGACCAGTGCTTTTCACTTATGGCTTGGCTGTTGAAAAGAGCTGCTTAGCACATAAAGGCTTCCACCATGTTTTCCACACTCAAAGCTTACAGCCTGGCCTATGTGGGTGTCTGGTGTCTTTGAGCATTGGTGCCATCAGTGTCAAGCTAGGCCTGCCATCCTCGCTTGCCTTTCTTCAGGAGGGACTGAACAAAGCCTTTCTCTTGGTTCCCTGAAGGTTCAGGCGGTGGCCCTTCAGGGGACCAGTGGTGGGGCAGTCCATTGCCTTGCATCCTGATGTTTCTTGTTTTCTCCAAGGGATATAATATCTGCATCCACCCTGCGTTCAATTGTCCCTCCATGGGATCTCTGCCTGGTGCTCTGGGCCTTGATGTTGGCGCATTTGAAGCAGGCTACGCTTAAAGATCTGACCCTCGTCTTTTTGGTTGCAATATATTCAGCGAGACTTATCTCCCAGCTGCAAGCCTCGTCATGCAGGGATCCTTACTTATCATTCTTGGAGGAGTCGGTGTGCATTCAGCCTATTCCTTTCTTGTTGTATAAAGTAGTTTCTGCCTTCCATGTGAATCAGTCTGTTTGCCCTTCTTTTCTAAGGAGCAGTGCCAAAAGAAGGACAAGGACCTTCACCTGGTGGATGTCCAGAGAATGATTCTTCAGTACTTGAATGCTACTAACTCTTTCTGGAAGTCAGACCATCTATTTGTGGTGTTTGCAGAACCGCTTAAAGGTGGCATGGCTGCCAAGTCTACTTTAGGGCGTTGGATCAAGGAGACGATTGCCTCTGCATATCTATTGCAGAACCAGCTGGTTTCAAAGGGTTTACATGCACATTTCAATCTGTTGCAAGCATCCTCGCGGTCGGAGTGTAGCTTGATTGCCCTCCGACAAATGTCTGAGAAGGCAATGTGGGCATCACTTTCCGCTTTTGTCGAGCACTATTACTTGGATATCCACACTTGGGTGGATATGGCTTTTGGTTCTGTGGTCTTAAAAGCTGCCATGTCTTCTTCCCGCCCACTGGAGTCGTAGCTTTGGTATGTCCCACTTGTGTGGCCTGGTCTAGCAGGACGATATGGAAGGTGACATTTTACTTACCAGATAATGTCCTTTCATTGAGTCCTGCTAGACCAGTCTAGGACACACCCTGGCTAACTGCTTGGTCTGCTATTGTATCGTTGGCCCTACGGGCTCAAGCCCTTCTGACAAGCCTTCTATTGAAGCTGATCCTGTACATAGTTATGGTTATTGTTCTGTTGAACCTGGTTGCCTTCACTTTGGTTAGGTGAGTTCTGAGGTTCCTCACCATATACTTTGATACAAATACTAAAGGCTCCCTCTAGAAGTTCTGACTGATATGGCCTGATAGCTTGAGAAGCCTCTGAAAGTTTTCTGTCTCCACATCTGCTGGTAGAAAGACACAACCCACTTGTCTGGACTGGTCTAGCAGGACTCAAGGAAAGGACATTATCTGGTAAGTAATGTCACCTTTCCCACCTCTAAACTATATGGTCACCCTATGTGGCATGCAAGAATTACTGCTGTTTTTCATTAAGGATATTCAGGCAAGGAGAAAACACAACTCTACCTACTAACCCTCAGTGGTAATAAATGTACTTGCATTAAAGTATGTCTTAAAATGGAAAAGCAAACCTCAGAACCCTCCGACACCTCCCACAGTTCACACAAAGTGAGCTCAGGTGTACATCAACGGTTCGCTGATCCACCAGACTTATCAAAATCACAGAAGTCATACATATATCACCATAAGACACTGATACTCACAAAATTCTCAAGAATACATCCTCAAAATACATGATGTTCACAGAACAATCACAATATAACATAAACATCTATAATGCGCAAAGATCAGAATCTTAGCCTGTAGAACTCCTGGTTTTGAGCAAACAAACACATCAAAACCCGCCGCCCGCCGAAATGTTCCTCCTGCGTTTCGACTCTGCTGCTTCAGGGGAAAATGATTCTAAAATAAAAACATACCACAAACATGCTTTATATTACTACTACCACCCACAGAAAGTACCATTCCCAAAAATTCTGACAATTCAGAACAGAAACACTCCTACTTGGCCATCTTCAACAAGTGGCCCAGCCAAACAAAGCTGTCTTCAACCAACAGGCTCCCAACCACTATTATCGCTTTAGCTTTCATTAAGGATAAGCAAGACGACGTTTCCATATTTATGATGTGAACAGCTGTGAAAAACGTCAAAGCTAGACTGTTTTTGATGCTTATAATGCTGCAGCTCAATGTTTGTTAATATACTTGGGGTAAGTTGTCTGATTTGGTATGCACACAAGAGAACCTGTTCAGTGGTAAGAGGAATAACTTGACACAGTTTTCATCCTTCCAAATATTTTATTTTTGGCATGTCATGCACAAAGGCCTTCCTGAGGAGATACTTTTTCATAAATGATTATCTTCCCATCTTTCACAAAAGCAGCAACAAGAGTACTAGCCCTACTAAACCAAGTGATTTCTAAGGTGTAAGACTACCACAAAGTCAAAATACAGGTCAGAGTTGTGAAGTAGGTTTAGATTTTCCCAGTGTTCTGGCCCAGATTCTGGTGAAACTTTCAGTCATGGGAGGCTTACTTGTTCTTGTAAACTGTTGCCCCCAAAGCATCTCCGAGAGCAAACTCCTTAGGGTTGTCAAAAAAAAAAGCTACAGAATTTGATTAATGGAAACTCTTCTTCAAATCGGATTCTAAAAGAGTATTAAGGCCTGGAATTGTTGAGACAAGAAATCACTTACCTGTTCTTGGCTTATGCAATCAGACTTACCCTGTCATTGGGGAGAGAGCAGAAATTTTATTCACAGCATTTCTGGGTACCCAAATATAAAGGGGGGTAGAATATCAAAACCTGTTCTATGGGTCTGAGTCTTCACTTAAAGGAAGACAGTGATTGCGTTTGCAGCCTATTTTCTACAGGTGGCATTGCATCATTTATATCTATTTTTAACATTTAAACAAGATGTGATAGTGGAGGGAGATGGGCAGCAGGGACACCACAGGTCAAATCCCACTGATGCTCTTTGTGATTTTATGCAAGTCACTTAACCCTGAGGTTCTCAATAAGATTGTAAGCCTTCAAAGGACAGGGAAATACCTTCTGTGCCAAACTGTAACTCACTTTGAACTACTCCTCAAAAGGTGTGAGCTAACTAAAAAGTGACCACCGAGCATAAGACGTGCCATGCAAGGTCAGGCTAATACGCTGAGCCCATCATCTAGCAGTCTGGGTTACTTGGAAATATCTGGCAAGTCTTAAGGCAGAGATCCATTCCATGTTTAGCATTTCAGCATTATTCTTACTTTTAAGAATATTTGCACAGAGACCATAGTGGGGAGAGGGGTTATGGTTAGAATGTCAATGGATGTATTTCAGAATTCAATAGAAAAGCATATATATTACTGTTTGACTACAGAAACTTTTATTTCATTGCAGTTTTAGAACATTGTGGGTTTAGATTTAAGAAATGAATAACTACCACATGACATCTGGAAAGAGATTTTAATAATGTAAAATTTCATTAAGTACTCTTTCTGTAGGGAGGGAGAGTGTTACCCATCCCCTGAGCAAAAATACTGGTTTGTGTCTGATCAATTAAGACAAATATATTTTGCGTTCAAACTTTTATTAGATATACTTTCAATAGTAACAAGTTTGAGAGTGAGAGATGCATTACCAAAATTAAGCAACATAAGGGACAGATTTTCTATTGATGATAGCGCATTTATATCCACCATGTGTCCTCTTCTGTGTATATTTTACCATTTTTGCTGTTGGTGAAATTTGTGGAGTATGTGCACATACTTTCTTATACTTCCAACCTTCTATTTGTTCTGTAATTTTTATCATATTCTAGTACTTAATAAAAAGGTCAGAAGAATAGGAATAAATGTGATGTCGCTAAAGGCTTGTCAAGGGATGACTAATTTGACAGAATAGTCTTCAGCACATGAAGTCTTCAATCATAAAGATATGACAGGATGAATCAAATAATCAATGTGATCATTTAATGGGGTTATTGTTCAAATTAGTTCTATAAAATATGTCTATTGGTATGAATGTTTATCCCTAAAACTATAACAGAAAATTCTGTTTAGGAACAGAATATGGAAAATCTTAAGTATACTTAGCAATTTCTTATAAATGCTCAGCGAGAGAAATCCATTAGTATGCGTGTCCTCTAAATATTGATCCGTTTTAAACACAGTAAGCATGAAAAAGAAATGCAGGCATGCCATTTACTGTTATAAGAGCATCATTTAACATTGCGTGAATAATTCTATACCAGTTGCTGTTTAAAAAAAAATTGTTAAATGTGTGTATGTTTAATATACATGAAATTATATATCATGAATGCAGTTTAAGTTGTGCAAGTTTAATGCATTTGTGATTGTTCCACGGTATTACTGAGAATTTAGATTATTTTAACTCTGTGTAATAATTTTGTTCCTGTTTATTATCTAGTGGTGTATAGCCAAGTCATTAAATATGAAAGCTGATAGGAGCTTGTGCATAGCTAGCATGCAGAAGAACTGTTTGCTTACTTTAAATGATGTGTATATATATTTATATAGTATATGTTATCTCAAGCCTTTGCAATGTTGGTTACATGGAAGCAACATATCAACTTTGTAGAAGTTAGTTTGCTGCAAAGTTTTTTTTAAAAACATACCATTACTCCTTTTCTTTCCAAACACTTCTGTAAAATGGCAAAAGTAGAAATGAAGTATAATTTTGCATATGTATTTGGTAAATAGTTACAATGCACATATATTAAGCTAGATTCCATTTTACAGCACTTGCTCATTCTCTTTAAAGTTTCTTGGCACAGTCGGGACAGTAAATCTGATCATTATGACGTACGAAGCGTTTGTTAGCCAGAGAAAGGGAACATTTTTTACAGTTGAAACAATACTCATGCCAAGATTGCCCTTCATAGCTGACAACATTGGATCCTTTTCCAAATCCTGTTTGGAAACAAAAAAGTATTATGAGGCAAGATATTCCCTCTTCATGTATTATATTGCATTTGCATTTTGATACCCCCAAAATGACCATGCAGTCTCTTCATTTTTGGTTTCCTTCCTTCACTCTTAAGCTATAGTCTTCTTGGAAGAAATGCCCCAGTGTCATTCCACCATTTATTTATTTATATGACTATGATGCCCTTCCTTCACATTGCCCGTAGCCAGAGAAGCAGACCTGAGATGGGAATTGAACCCAGGCTCCCCTCCCAGCAGGTCACAGCTCTACCACTGAGCTACCAGATACCAGACCAGCCTGATTTATTTATTTTGATCTATTAACACTTTGCTTTCCAGCCACAGAAACTTGCAGTACCAGACACATATCTCCTTTTGCCTACTCTGATATTAGCAAAAATCCTTTATTCTGACTTGAATGCAGTGATATTTGCTTTAAGTTTGTGATTAAAACTATGCAGTATTCTAAACCTGAACAGTTGGAGGTGAGTTGCTGTGGCAATTCTACCCTTCAGCCATCCATTCCAGTTCCTGCTGTCTTTATATTATGGATTATTAATGGTGCACAATTCTGGTTTCCTGCAGTCTTTGCCAATTTGATAACATTTTGAGCAACACTAAATAGTTTCACCCTGAGACCTGTTTCTTGTTGATTTACTCAATTAAAGCTACTCGTTCATCCAGTACATTTTGCTAAGAAAAAAGGTGCTGGTGCTCATATGCAGGGTGCATGACTGTCCTGGGGAAGGGAGGGGTAGCATTGGTCCCACTTTAACCCGGCCCCACATAGCCTTGTACCTACAACTGGCCACAGAGCCTTATGAAAAGACAACATTACAGATTCCTAGAACACTAACACTCCTCTTATTTAGAAAACAGAATAAGCAGGATTGCTATAGCTTCCTACATATGAACTCACCTAAATACCTCACCTAAGTCACAAAGGGCCCAATTCTGTCCCGCATGTACATCTCCTTTGTACGTCCAGGCTGACCCGGATGTACAAAGGAGATCACAATTCTGATCCCACGGAGCACATCTAGCCCTGCGGGATCAGAATCACAAACAGGCATTTATGTGATTCAGTCCCGGCCTGCACATACAGCCATAGCCCAGCTAACTCAGCTAGGGCTTTAAAATGGCACCGTGGCACCATTTAAAAGCCACGATGCTGGCCGCTGCTAAAAATTCCTCGCAGCCCGACCCCTGATCCGGACTCAAGGCCAGGCTTGGGCTGCGGATATTAACTTCCCCCCCCCCCCCCAGCCCCTTCCATGTCCCGAGTTTGCCAAAAAGAAATGTCCAGGGAAGTTATTCCACTGGCCCTGGATGTCCAGGGCCGACATTAGAATCAGCCCTGTACGTCCAGGTCCAGCGATCACCCATTCTCTGCCCCCGGGCTGCCTCTTCCCTGACCCCGACCAACTTCCCTGCACAACCGGCAGGGAAGTTAATTGGGGCATGCAGCCAGCAGAGATGCTGCACCAGGGCTTCCCAAACCTGTTCTGGGGCTTCCCCAGCCAGTCGGGTTTTCTGTATAGCCACAATGAATATGCATGAGAGAGATCTGCATACAATGGAGGCAGTGCATGCAAATCTCTCATGCATATTCATTGTGGATATCCTGAAAACCTGACTTGCTGGGAGGCAGGTTTGTGAACCCCTGTGCTACACATTTATGTTGCCAAAGTTTACAGATTCTAATTTGTCATCAAAAATGCTTACTTTATCTCCAGGAACAAGCAGGAATGTAGTCTTCACATATGGGTATCGTTGGTTCCGACGGAGCCTGCGCGGGAACGCTTTTGGGAGCATCCCTCAGCACATGCGCGCTGCCTTCCCGCCTTTACAACTGTCCCTCTTCAGTTCTTCGTTTTCCGTGGAGCCGACAGGATCTATTCCCTGTCACTGCAGAAAATTCCGTCTTTAAATTTATTTTCTTGTGGTCGCGTTTGCCTACCGCACGACGCTTACCGGTACCGCCGGTTCTTTTCTTTTCTTAAAAATAAATAAATAACTTAGACTTTAGACTGTTTCTCTTCAGAAACTTTTCTCTTTGGTGCCATTTTGGGCACTAGGCCCCATATTCCTAAAACATGGAAAAGCCAACTAGTGGTTTTAAAAAATGTACTAAGTGTGGCGGTACCATCTCCGTCACTGACACCCATGATTGGTGTCTTAAATGTTTAGGACCTGAACATTCCCCAACTGAATGTCTCTCCTGTATGGGGATGACTAAAAGAGGAAGGCAGAACCAGGCTACAAAGCTCAGTATCCTCTTTTCTTCGGATGCCAGATCCATTGCATCGGCATCGTCAAGGGCCTCTTCTTCCTCCCATGGATCTCAGGTGACTAAACGTAAAAGCCAGTCCTCAAAGGGTAGCTCTCCTGCTAAGCATTGCCCTTTGGGGAACCACACCAGCAAAACAGCCCCGGCAGGAGGCTTCGGCTTCCAAAGCATCGATGGGGCTTCAGGATGTTTTCGAGGCCTCAACCTCGCAAGAACTACCTGTGCAATGCTCAGGAGTTCCGGCCGCTTTTACCGGTACCGACACCCAGGCATCGGCAGCGTCGATAGACCAGAGGTTCCTCGCTATCGAGCGCAGCATCGCAGCTCTTCTATCAGCTGTGGTACCGGTGGTCCATCGGGCATCGGTACCGACACCAACCATACTGGTACCGACGGTACCGGCCCTGGTGGGAATTCTTCCCATGCCATCTCTGGCTGGAATTGACAGATCGGTATCGGGTCAGCTCGGTATCGACTTCGATCGGTACCGGGACCGTGCTTTGCAGGAGCATCGGGGTTAGGAATACTTTGATTCCTCCGATTCCGAAGACTCTGACAATTCTGCTGGCACTAGAGGGTTTCTCCCAGAAGATCCCTCTTCTCCCCAACGCAGAATGTCACCTCCAGAGGACAGGTCCTTTCAGGATTTTATCCGTGATATGGCCAAAGGTCTTTCAATCACAGTAGCTCTTGAAGAGGAACCCAGAGCAAAGGAGTTGGAAATTCTCCAATATCCTAAAGCTCCTAAGGAGGCAGCCACTCTGCCTATCCATGAAATTCTGCATAACTTGATGCTCAGAATGTGTGAGACATCTCTGACTACTTCTCCTCACTCTAGGAGACTTGATACTCTGTATCGCCATGTCCTGGATTTCAAAAAACTCAGCTGCCACACCATTCAATGGTAGTGGAGTCAGCCATGCGTAGGATGAAAAGTGCAAAGAGGCATGCATCCAATCCTCCAGGTCGTGAATGCAGGACTCTGGATGCTTTTGGGCGCCGCACTTTTCAAGCTTCCATGCTTTCAGCTAGGATCAGTTCATATATTCTATATATGGGAATGTTCCTTAAGGAAGTCACAGGAGACTTGGAACTTATGAGCCCATTTCTCCCAGATGACAAGAGACAAGATTTTCTTGCTCTAGTTAAGCATGCTCAAGATGTCTCCAAGTTTGTAAATCATGCAGCCTTTGACTGCTTCGAATACATCAGCAGAACCTCTGCTATTGCCATTGGTGCATGACGGATTGCCTGGCTGCAGGCATCAGACTTGGAGACTTGGGTACAGGACAAATTAGGCAACATTCCTTGCACAGGGGAGAATCTCTTCGGCAAGAACTGGCAGGAAAAGGCTAATGAGTTAGATGCTGACAATACTATCTAGATAGATTGTCAAAATCTACAGCCACTCTAGCCAAAAAGAAGCCTTATAAAAAACCCTCTTTCAGCAAAAAGAGGGAATTTTATCCTTCCTATACCCAGCATAGTCAGACTCAGGGTCAGGTTGCCCAAAAAGGGCAAACTAGACAGCAAAAGAAGCCAAAAGGCCCAAGGGCCCAACCAGCTCTACAGGTTCAGCCCCCTCAAGGGCTTTGACTCCTTCCTAGAGAGCTTTGCCTTCCTGCCTCTGAGGGGTCCCCAACCCCCCAATATCCCGGGCAGGTTATGCCACTTTGCCAACAGATGGCATCAGATAACAGCAGAAGATTGGACTTTGTCCATTGTAGGAGAAGGGTACAAGCTTCATTTTCACAGCATGCTCCCTCCTACAATTCTTAAGCAATTCAATTCTCCAACCTCCACAGACAATCTGTTAGATCACGAGGTCTCCACATTTCTTGCCCAAGGGACAATAGAGGAAGTGCCCATTCTTCAATGGGGTGCAGGGTTCTACTCCCCCTATTTTCTTATTTCAAAGAAAACAAGGGGACACAGACCCATTTTGGACCTCAGAGAATTGAAAAAATACCTATTTCGAGAGAAGTTCAAAATGATTTCTCTAGGAACTCGTCTGCCATACCTTCAAAGCCAGGATTGGCTTTGCTCACTAGACTTAAAGGATGCATACATGCACATTCTCATCCATCCAGATCACAGGAAATTCTTACGATTCCTTTTCAGGGGAAGACATTTCCAGTACAGGGTTCTTCCTTTTGGTCTGGCTTCAGCACCAAGGGTATTCATGAAATGCATGGCAGTAGTAGCCGCATTTCTACGAACCCTGGGGATATTTTGTCTTCCCTTACTTAGACCACTGGCTCATTCGAGCCCCTACAGTTGCAGAGGCCAGCACTGCACTGTCCTGTACAATGCAAATTCTCCAATACTTGGGATTGGTAATAAACTTCCCAAAATCCCAGCTTGTTCCTTCCCAATGCCTGGAATTCATAGGAGCCTGTCTAGATACCAGACAAGCAAAGGCTTTCCTTCCACAGGCCCGCTGTCTTCGCATAATACAACTAGCTTCTCAAGCAGCAGGCAAATCCTCCCTCACTGCTCGAGAGCTACTACAGTTACTAGGACATATGGCTTCCACAGTTCATGTAGCCCCATATGCTCGCCTCCACATGAGAGCAGCTTAGTGGACCCTATCCACACAGTGGACACAGGCCATAGGTCATTTTTCGGACAAAATAATAAACTCTCAATGACTAATTTTGTCCCTCCAAAGGTGGCAGTCACTAGAAAACCTGACAGTGGGGTCTCCTTTTCATCAACCCTCTTTTCAGGCCACCCTAACAACAGATGCATCACAGGTGGGTTGGGGAGCACACCTGAATCATCTCTCTACTCAGGGGACCTGGACTCCACAGGAGGCCGGTTTACACATAAACCTGGAATTAAGAGCAATCTATTTAGCTCTTCGAGTATTCCACGATCAGCTACAAGACAGTCCTAGTTCAGACGGATAATCAAGTAGCCATGTTCTATGTGAACAAGCAGGGCGGAATAGGCTCTGTCGTTATGCAACGAAGCTTTGTGACTGTGGGCCCTCGCCAGAGAGTATCAAATTCACCTTCTAGTGGTATATCTTCCAGGCATTCAAAACCTTTGGGCAGACAAACTCAGTCGAGTACTGTTGCCTCAGGAGTGGTCCCTCCACCTAGATCAGGTGGCAAAGATATTTCATCTCTGGGGCACTCCAGACATAGACCTCTTTGCAAATCCATTGAATGCCAAACTTCCCTGGTACTGTTCCAGGATTCCGGCTCACAATTGTCAGGCAAGGGATGCCTTCCTTCTTCACTGGGGTTAGGACTTCCTTTATGCCTTCCCACCCATTCCCCTCATCCCCAAAATACTCTTCAAGCTTCAGAGAGACAGGGGTCTTATGATCCTCATAGCACCACGATGGCCACGCCAAACGTGGTATCCCCTGCTTCTACATCTCTCTCAAGCAGCACCTCTGGAGTTAGGGCATGCTCCAGATCTCCTTTCCCAGGAGAACGGGATGCTATGGCACCTGAATCCCCAGTCCCTGCACCTCATGGCCTGGTTGCTGAAGGCTTAGACCTCCAGGATCTCAACCTGTCTGAACAGGTAAAAGATATCCTTCAGGCTTCTAGGAAACTTTTCACAAGAAGATCTTATGCCTTCAAGTTGAAACGTTTTACTATATGGTGCTCCAAGAAGGGATTAAACCTCCTTGTCATACCCTTAGAATCGATACTAGAGTATCTCCTTCACTTAACGAATTCTGGTCTAAAGACCAATTCGGTAAGAGTCCATCTTAGTGCAATTGCAGCTTCTTATAAGCCTCTGAATGGACAACCAATTTCCTCTCATCCACTCATATCAAGATTTATAAGAGGCCTTTTATTAACCAAACCTCCCATCAAGCCACCACCGGTGGCATGAGATCCAAATCTAGTTCTTGGGCAGCTCATGAAGCCGCCTTTTGAACCTTTGGTCACTACAGCCCTTAGGTTTTTGACCTGGAAGGTCATCTTCCTAATTGCAATCACCTCTGCCCGTCGCATTAGTGAATTGCAAGCTTTAGTGGCTGATCCTCCTTATACTAGGTTTCATCATGATAAGGTTGTTCTTAGATCTCACCCACACTTTATGCCAAAGGTGGTTTCGACGTTTCATTTAAATCAATCAATTTATCTTCCTGTATTTTTTCCGAGGCCTCATGCCTCTAATGCAGAAAGAAACCTTCATACTTTGGATTGTAAAAGGACCTTAGCCCTTTACATACAAAGAACACAGCAACATAGAAAGTCCTCGCAACTTTTTATAGCTTTTGACCCTAGTCATTTGGGACTTCCAGTCTCCAAAAGATCTTTATCTAAATGGATTGCCCAATGCATATCCTTTGCTTATGAGAGTAAGGGTCTTCCTCTTCAGGACCATGTCACAGCTCATAATGTGAGAGCCATGGCAGCTTCTATGGCTAATCTCCACTCTGTGTCTATCAATGACATTTGTCGAGTAGCCACCTGGGCTTCGGTACACACCTTTACAGCCCACTACTGCCTGGATAAAGCCTCCCGTCAGGATGCCTTCTTTGGCCAAGCTGTTCTTCAAAATCTCTTTCAGACCTAAATCAACTCCTACCCACCAACCCTGGTGGAATGCCAGAGATCCATGGGAGGAAGGATTCCCACCTTCTAGGGTGGCACCTTCCTGGGGCTATCTCCCTGGCATCTTCAGCTAGGGAGTCCCCATTTGTGAAGACTACATTCCTGCTTGTTCTGGAGATAGCGTAGTTACTCACCTATAACAGGTGATCTCCGGGAACAGCAGGAATTTAGTCTTCACAACCCACCCACCTCCCCTGGGAGTTGTCTCTATATCTCTGTTTCTTTCCTCTCTCCCTCTATCCTTTCACTCAGCTACAAGCTTAACTGAAGAGGGACAGTTGGAAAGGCGGGAAGGCAGCGCGCATGTGCTGAGGGATGCTCCCAAAAGCATTCCTATTGGATGCTGGGGAGCAGTCCCGCGCAGGCTCCGTCGGAACCGACGATACCCATATGTGAAGACTAAATTCCTGCTGTTCCCGGAGATCACCTGTTACAGGTGAGTAACTACGCTTTCTGCCTTTGTTGTCTGGACATTTTGGACCCTAACACCAACATGTGCACACAAGAACAATAGGGCTCAGTATCTCCAGCAGTACATCTCCTTGTCCTGTGGTGGCTTTAGGGAATGGCAAACCCCAGCTCAAGGCCTCAAAGATACCCCAAATTTCATGACTTGGTGAAGATTTTGCAAAGGAGAACCCTCTGTCACTCTTCTTTTGCATTTTAACCCTTAGTTCCTTCGCTGAGTTCCCCCTTAGAGTATTCAAAAGATTCATGATATAACTTTCATTACAGTCTGCCAGATTGAAATTGAAAATGCCACACTTGCTTACAAAAAAGGTTAAGCATTTACCAGGCCTCAAATGACTCCTGCCCAGGGCATGAAAAACTCTACATCAACCACTGACTGATATTCTTGGTCAGCTAATGGACCTTGTAATTTACTACAATATTTTTCAATAAAATATTTTGAGACCTTTTCATTTTTTGCTCTTTGTTTTCCTTAACAACATCCTTTGTTTCTTTTTTGTTCCTTTGTCATGATCCCATTTCATTTCTTTCATGTTTTCTTTATTCTTCAGATTTTCATTTATTCTTTTTTTATTATTCTTTTTCATGTTGCTAAATTTCTTCTCTCCAGATTTCTTTATCTTTGTCTTTCCTAACACATTCTATCAGATTTTTTTAGATATTTCCTTCCTACTGCCCCTTTCATCTCTTGCTGATCTTATTCCTAGGTCTTACTTTTTTAGCTTTTTTAAAAATTATTATTAACTTTTGTTTCCCTTTACCCTACTCTGTTTACTGTACATATCCCTTCTCCCCCCACCCCCAACTTCTCACACATCTCACTACTCTTGCTAACACATTCATTCCTCAAAATACATCTTGCTACCATCTCATCTCACACCTTACCACCTCCACTACACATCCATCCTGCTTTCCTTCATCTAGCATCTTGTCCATTCCTCATTTTGGTCTCACTGCTCCCTTCTGTAATTATCCCTTTTTTCCATTTCTTTGTCCCTTATTTTCCACTGCATCATCTCCCCTCCATTTCTTCCCTCCATCTTTTATGTTTCCCTCTCCCCTTTCTCCTTTCCTCATATCTTTATCCTCCATTCCCCCCATCTGCCTCTTATCCCTTTCACTCTCCCCTCAGCATCCCTCCCAAACTATGCTGAACAATGCTAGCCATAGGATCTCAGAGCAGGAATACTGTGTTACCTGTCTCTGCCGAGGGCCTCAATCTATGCATGCTTGCACTGACATGCTGAAGAGCAGCATTACTGTGGAGGCAGGTGACCCTGGGGTTTCCCCCTCGATTCTCATCTTCCCACCCAAGGGCAGCCCTGCTTGCTGACTCTCTTAAACAAAGCAACAGGCAGTGTGTTCCATGATGCCTGTCTCTGCAGCCTGCCTCCTTTAGAAAAGAAGAGGGCAGGCCACAGAAACAGGCACTATGGAGAGCACTGCTACTGCTTTTCTGTTTGAGCTTAAATAAAGTTGGAGGAAGGAACCATACTTGGGTGAGAAGGTGCCCTGGGGATGCCTTCCTCCATGGTAACCCTGCTCTTCAGTACATCACTGTATGCACCCATAAATTAAGTCACAGAAGCAGCTTTACTTTAAATTTGCAGGCTAGTGGGACAGACTGAACATGTAGCAGAAAAAGTGTATACGTGGTATGGGCAGATACTATCAGAAAAAAAAGTCCTGTCTTTATCTATTAATATCTATAATTCACCTAGTTGCATCCCAGTTGTGGCCTCATTGTTTTAACCAGAGCCCTTTATTTTTTTTTTATGTATATCTTTGTGTGTGCGTGCACCTAGATTTGATTGTAAGTTCTAATGACTTACAGTACATGTTTATGCAAAGCACTGTGTACACCTTGTAGTATTATCCAAATGACAAAAATACGCCACACTAAAAGTGTAATGTTAAGTGCTGTAGGCTGGATAGTAAACTACTGTATGTCTAGACCAGTTCCTGAGTTAAGACCTGAATAAACACTTTCACATTGTCAGAAATGAGCAGTAATTGACTCTCCTGCACCTCAGAAATAATGCACATGATTCCAAGAACAGCTGGCAATTAAATCCATGCTTTCAACAGGGATGCACCTTGTGCTACCTACCACTGAGCTTGCATAAACATAACATAACATAAAAAATGCCATGCTGGGTCAAAGTCCATCAAGTCCAGTATCCTTTTTCCAGCAGTGACTAATCCAAGTCACAAGTACTTGTCTGGTTCCCAAAAAGGTACGAAAATTCCACAATGCTTATCCCAGAGAAAGCGGTGGATTTCCTGAGTCCTCTTAGTTATTGACTTTTCTTCCAGGAACTTTCCAAACCTTTTTTAAACCCAGCTACACTAACAGCTTTTAATACATCCTCTAGTAATGAATTCCAGAGTTTGATTACTTGTTGAGTGAAAAAATATTTTCTCCTATTAGTCTTAAACAGGATACATTGTGTGTTCCCTAATCTTTCTACTTTTTGAAGGTGTAAACAACTGATCTATGTTAATCTGTTCCACTCTATCCATTAATTTACAGACCTCTATCGTATCTCCCCTCAGCTGTCTCTTTTCCAAGTTGAAGAGCCCTAACCTTTTAAGCCTCCCCTCAGGGGTATCCTTCCATCCCCTTTACTGTTTTGGTGGCTCTTCTCTGTACCTTTTGTAATTCAGCTATATCCTTTTTTAAGATATGGTGAACTGAACGCCATATTCAAGGTGCTGTTGCACTATAGAACAATACAGAGGTATTATAATATCCTTGGCTTTATTCTCTATTCCTTTCCTTATGATTCCTAGCATTCTATTTGCTTTCTTGGTTGCTGTTGCACATTGGGCAGAGGGTTTCAATGTATTATCCATGATGACACCTAAATCAATAACAACCAACAATGATATTTTTCTCATCTTAATATTCTGCTTCTGCCTGATGTTAAAAAAAAAGCCCTATGACTGAAGCACGTACCAGTGATAGGGTTGTTACATCCAGCACACTTCTTTGCAACAAAGGTCTTGTAACAATCCACACAGTAGAAGAGATCTTCTACAGCGGTAAAACGCTGTCCTGCAAGCTTCTTTTTGCATGTGGCGCACACAAAGCATTCACCATGCCAGGGTTGATCTTGGTAAGTAATTCCTCCAGACGTAATGGGCTAGTAAACAAGTGTGTAAGATTAATGAAAAGCAGAACTGCAGTCAGTAGTTATCAGACCCTACATAAAAGGTTACAAAAATATCTCTTACCAAAATTGACCCTTGACTGAGAACAGTGATTACAGGGGCAGGAAACCAGAAGTGGTTTAAAAGCGGGAAAAAGTAGTACACCCATACTCAAACTATACTGTTGTAATCTGTATGTTCTCTATAAACATTTCTGTCCTAGAGCACCATTTTGTTTTAAATGGAGTGGCCTAGTGCTTAAGGCAACAGCCTGAGACCCAGAGAAACCAGGGTTTGAATCTCATTGACACTCTTTGTTTCCTTGGGCAAGTCACTTAGCCTTCCATTGCTTCAGGTATAACCTTAGCGGCATGTTTACTAAAGTGTGGTAGGAAGCATGGGGTTAATGCCCATAATTTATGCATTAGTACTACACCCGAGCCCATTGGTTGCATTAAATACAAGTGGCATGGCTGCAGTATGGCACTAGCATGATAGCAGCAATTGCACAGCTTCATGTGTGCATAGCCCAGTGTATGTATCGGAAAACAGAATGCACAAGCATGATATTGGGGCGGCTGTGAGCCTTGGATTTGCTGTGGAGAGTGAGAACTGTGCCCCTAGTACCCATATAGTAAGGTAGCAACCTGGCAGTCTCAAACAGACTAATGACCAGGAGTGGGCTGAACAGCCTGCACAATTCAGAGCACAGGGGCCAAGTACAAGAGGGCGGGGCATGCAAATCAGAAGCAAACACATGCAGAGAGTATGTGCTGCATCTCAAACCATAGGTGATGGGGTGCAAATGTGGCATCTGGAGATGCAGAAGGCCATGTATGGTATCAGGTAGGATGTCTACAGTGTTCATTATGGGGACAGGGATATGGACCCCTCTCATTCTGATGCATCCAAAGGTGGCCATTCACCTAGGCTGCAAGGAACAGTGCCAGGCCCTTTGTGGGATGGGATGGGCCACACAGCTCATACCCTTCCTCCTTGGGCAGCCCTTAATCATTGGGAATGAATTCCCCAATGTTGAGGGAAGGGACTGCAAGGGCTAGGAGGGTCTGGAGACGAAGCACAATCAGCACGCTTGCACATGGGAGCCATAGTGTCAAGCAGCATCCTCATGGTCCACCATAAAGAAAGCCTACCCCTGTGGCCTACCAGCTACTAAAGAGGGGAGGGGGGAATCACAGCCATCCACCCACAGAGAACCCTCCATGTCCCTTCTTTCTGGGAGGGGCTGTAGGAGTACATCACATGGAGGTGATGAATCCCACATGATGAGCACCCCAACAGCAATGTCTCACCAGACTTCAGAGAATCAAAAAAGAACCCCCCTTCCAGATCCATGGATTGCTGCAACCCCAGTGCAAGGGGAACCAGGCAGGTGACACCGATTAGCAAGCTCCAATACTGGAGGCCCACAAACAGTAATAGAAATATTATGCTGCTGCTCAGGGCTTGTCGGTCTCAGCCCCTCACCCTGATTGAGGGAGCATGTGGCTAAGAGCTCACAGGTACATGGCTCATGGCAGTGCCATTGCCCTCCAGGTGCATGTATTCACTGCCACATGCACCCTCATGCACAGGGGCCAGAGGTCAAATGGCTCCTGTGCTGCCACATCGTCATTTAGCCATGCAGTGCAGAAAGTAATTTGCATGCCCCTCCCCCCACTGTACTCTTCTGGCTCCAACTCTGCCTCCAAGGCAAGTACTGACTGCAGCATATTGCACAGGCCCTATCTGCTGACACCTCCACAGCACCAGCAACCCTCTGGAACCTATCCAGTGTATTTGTAGATGTGAACAGCAGTTCATCAGGACAGCTTTTGCTCTGTCCATGGATGTTTGCCCTTCTCTCCCAGCAGGGTCACTGCAGGCCCTGGTGTTGAGGTTCTCAGGCTTGTGTGTCCCGCCGCTATGACAGCTGTACCATGCAGCACCCCCAAAATGATGGCCTAGGTCTGCACATTGCTATTCAGTTCCCATCTCCTATTGACACTCTATTGTTTCAATGTGTTAGTCCTGCTCCTGCCCTTCATATTGCTTAACACTTGCATTTGAATTGCGCATCTGAAACATGTGGTTGGAATATGGGGAGCATGGCATATGCAGCTAGCACCTAGTCAGAGGTAGGCGTTAGCTGCCCCTGTGCTAGAGGAGTAATTTCACATCTAGTGCGTCATGCCTCTGCCTTCTCCCTGTCTACTCATGTGTTGCTCCATTAGCATGGGATTTTTAGTGCCGGGTATTTGCCCCACATGCTCCTTGCTGCCATGCAGGCAAAATGTGCATCAACAAGGAAAACCCCACACTAGCGAGGAGTGCACTTTAGTAAACATGCCTCTTAGATTGTTAAACGCTCTGGGGACAGGGAAATAACTTATGTAACTTACCTTTGAACTACCACTGAAAAGTGTGAGCTAAATATAAATAAATAAAGTAGAGATGGGAGTAAAATGAATTTTAAATATTGTCATTTCTGTGATATTTTTAGGGTCTCACATATGAAGTTTGGCTTAAGATCTCATATGTCTTAGATTTTGTTTCACTTTTAAATATATTTCACTCCAAAGACTGGAACAGAGGTTGCAAAATAAGTTGCTAATGGTCCGCATGAAAAGCAAGTTATTGTAACAGCAAGGCTGCTAAAATACTGCGCTAAGGGTGGTAGTTACTAAACTGTGGTAAGATGTCACATGTTACTGCAACTTAATCTACTATGATAACTTGGTACCATAGGGCAGAATCTCTTTTGAATAGCGCAACTAATGATTAACCTTGCAAGCTGCATTATTCTGCTGCTGGGGTGTCTTCTTAAAGGGGCCGGTGTATTTCAGCTTCTATGTGGACCCCTTGAAGATCCCTCAGAGCCCACCTTTGGAAATCCCTGGTGGCAGAGGCAGTTGTTCCTGTGGTAGACGTGTGGTAATCCACTCTGGGTCAAGCTGCCATGGGATGAGGTAGGTTGCACCAGGTTCTGCCGTGGTAGCTTGATCCCCAGCGGTAGAACAGAAAGACTATTGCTAAGGATCAACTGGTAGCATTTTGAACCCAGCGCCAGATGGGCATTCTGAGTTGTTATTCTAGACTATTTGGGATTTCCAGAGGACCTGGAGGTGCTTCCCTGGAGGGTAGGAGAGAGTCCACAGAGTGTCTTTGGTGGGTCCTCATGGATATTTAAATATCCTGGCCCTTTAAGATGGTGTTGGGGAGCATCAGCTCTTGGGTTAGTAGCCTGATGCTCCTGGACAGAAGGATAAGGCTCCAGGTAAAAACCTGCTGTCTTTAGAATTAATCTAAACTCCTTATTTATTTAGTGAAAATGCCTGGAATTCTCAACAAGGAGCCTAGCAATGCAAGGCTCATCTCCTTTCTGCTTGGAGACTGAAAATACTGGCTAGGTGATAGCAATGTGTTCCTTTATGGAATGACATCACTAAAGCTTGGAATTCTCAGTCTCCAATCTGCTGGAAGGGATTGAAAACCCAATATTCCTGAGCGGTCCTCCAGTTTAGTCCTCCACATCTGGGTAGTGCACCTCCTCCTGCAGCACAGAGACTGGACCAATCAGAATCTCGCTCTCATGATGTATTCTTCTGGAGCTCCCATCAGCCCCCCAGTGTGTCCAGTTTCCGTGCAGCAGGAGGACCTGTGAGCCTAGTGCTGGGCTCACTTAGTGACTTTGAGGCAACACTAGTTAGATTTTTTGTGGTTTATTTTCATTGCTGTATTTCTTTCTTTTATTTCGGTAGCTGTTCCTTTAAGTTTCCACTCACAGTGCCTAAAGGGGGGGCCGATTGAGGAGCCGAGCCTGCATGGTCCTTCTCCCAGCCGTCTGTCAGAGTGTTGCAGTACGGAGGCGAGATCTTGCCTTGGCAGCCCCGTTTCTGGCTTGACACGCCGGCTGTATGCTGTTCATGGCTCTGGCGTGCTGCTGCTTCGGGTGAGCTTCTCTCACGCTGATCGGGGCTGTCCCGCAGTGCTCCATCCGCTCAGCGGTTTTTCGGCGTTCGGCCCTCCGGCGCAAGGGGTGAGTCTGTCAGAGCAGCGGCTGTGATTTTGAGCGTATTTATTTCTTTCTTTGTTATTTTTAGACGGGCTGCTGATCACGGGGTGGTATTTGTTTTTTGGGGGGGTTTTCCTGCCGTTTTCTTCCTTCAGCCGTCGGTGCCGGCGGCCATTTTAATGCGCCGGCGTTTTTTTCTTTTTCCCACTTTTTTTCTCATCATCGTGGGCTGCTGCGGGTTCTAGGGGTTTAGAACGATACCGGCTGGGTTATTTTTTTCGGCCCGGCAGTCCTTATCCCCATCGGCTGCGTTTATATTTAAAAAAAAAAAAAAAAATCACCTTAAAGGGGCCTTTGTCCAACTTTTTTCGTTGTTAACTCTTTGGTCCTGTTTGACCTGGTGGTTCCTTGCTTCGATGTCTGCAAGACCACAGTGTTTAGTCTGCGGTTCTCGCAGAGGGGCTATATCAGAGTCAGGGGTTTGTCAGGGCTGCTCGTCAGTCTCCTCTGACATAGAACTCCAAATGGAAGGCAAGGCTCTGTTGGAACCTGTTAGTCCTGCCCGGCAGACTGGCAGGGAGTCGTCTCCAAGCCCTCAAACTCCCGTTTCTCCGGTGGCGTCCAAGGGGCAGGGGGTTCCCTTGCCCGAGGGTGCGTCAGCCCCTTCCTCGATGGATTTTTCGCCAGATTTTGTTCTGATGCATCAGGCGTTCCGCTTGGGCCGTCTAGGCAAGCTGCCAGAGGCCGGGGCTTCTCCGTTGTCCCTCCCCTCCCGTTTAGGTGAGGAGGGTCAGCGGTCTGTCCCGAAGCCAGCTAAACGCTCTCGCTTCTCTGTTGAGAATGAGGACATTGACTGGCAAGAGCCTGATTTGGCGGTGGAGACCGAGGACTTCGGTGAGGAATTGGAGGAGGGGGAAATCCCAGATCCCGAGGATCAGGCCCGGATCATTCGGGTTTTTCGGAGAGAGGAGTTGGTTCCGTTGATTACCGAGTCTCTTCAGACGCTTAATCTTGCCTCAGTTCCTTCGGCGGAGGAGGAAGGCCTGGAAGATCCCCTCATTCAAGCCGTGCGGGACTCTCAGGTAGTTTTTCCAGTGCATCGGGTGGTGGCTCAGATGATTCAGACTGAATGGGATCAGCCCGAATCCGGTCTAAAGGGCATTCGTACAATGAACCGGTTATATCCTCTAGCGCAGTGCTCCCCAACCTTTTTATCGCCGCGGACCGGTAAACGTTTGATAATTTTTCCGTGGCCCGCTTGTTTTAATTTAATAATTTTAATTTAATTGTATTTAAACATGCCTTCAAAATAAAATACAGCTACACCAAAAAATGAATATAAAGTGTTTTATTTTATTTAACTCACTAGAATTCCAAATCAATGAGAACCCTGAGCTTGTTTCTTTGCAACGAGACGGTTCCATCTGGTGGTAATAGGAGACAATGACTGTCCATTTGTCCTTTCTTCTCTCTTCTAGTTTTTTTTTCCATTCTCTCTCTCTACATCTGCTTTAACATACTAATCTTTCTCCTTTTGCTCTTTCCTCATTCCTATTTCATCCACACAAATTTTACCCCTCCATCATCAATCCCCCCTTACTCTCCCAATACCCAGCCAATTGTAGATTTTTCATCCCTCCCACAAAATATTTTTCCCCTCTCCATTTTACTCTCCCAGCCCCATCCCATTCTAATCCTCCCCCAACATCAGCTCCCTTCTAGTTCCAGTCTCACCCAGCTTCCATTCCCTTCTAGTCCCTGCATCAGCCCATTTCCAGTCCTAGCCACCCATCAGCCCATTTCCAGTCCTAGCTCCCCCATCCATTTCCAGTCCGAGTCCCTTCATCAGCTCATTTCCAATCCTAGCCCCCCATCAGACCATTTCTAGTCATTTCCTAGCCCCACCATCAGCCCATGTCAAATCCTAGCTCCCCCTCCACTCAGCCCAATTCCAGTCCAAGCCCCCCCATGAGCCTACTTCCAGTTCTCAGCCTCCTTGTGCCCAAAAATCACCATATCACTGTCCGACAGCTCCACCCGCATGCCACGATGGACACGGACATCATTAACGTAAGTGCCATGAGTGCTGCAGTCCACAATGTAAACTCTCCAGTCTCCACTGCCACCTTCCTCTCTCCCCGCATGTATCTCTGCATGGACCTGGGAGATCAGATCTGGGTTTCTCTCAGACACTAGCGCCACATCACAGATATCAGAGCGCCGTCCCAAGCGAAAGACACAGCATGGTGTCTCTGGCCGGAAGGTGTACAGATCTTGGGAGACTGGGCTTGTTGAGCCAGGGGATCCCACCAACCCCATCCTGAGGAGCTGGAAGCAGGGCTGCACCTCTGACAACATGGCATACAAGGGTCTCAGGAGCCAGACACTCCTGCGCTCCTCCCAAATTATTTCAAAATCTCTCTTCCACTTATGTTTACAAATATCACTAAACTAACATTGCTGGGGAAATTTGTTTTTCCTTTATGGTGGATTTAGCTCATGCCTTTCCAGAAATAGTTCAATGCAAAATAAGCTAGATATTTAAGAAATGAGGAAAACAACCTGATCAGGAGTTTGTTAAACACACCATCATTCTTAGCAAGCAATAGCCAGGGCACTCTTTCTATTGGCTCCTATATAGCCCAGCTACATCCTGTGGATAAAATTACCTGAGATACCATTCTACCTGCTCCACATTACAAAATATTATTATAAATCTGTATATATAAAATTACATACATTTATATATGTGTATCTGTATGTAACAAATTACATAAGACCATTCTAAGTCTCATTTGTTTCCCCAGATGTGCGTGTGTTGCAAAGTAAAGTGCCCCTTTTCCCTTCAGGCCCAGGCCGACCCCCAAAAGATGGCTCCTTTGACTAGATTTTGGTCCTTTTCAAACCTGAAAAACCAAGTCAGGACTAGGAAGGGGGTACCAATCTTACACTTCAGCAAACTCCTGCGCCTAACTTCCAGCGTAAAACACACCTAACCGGGACACGTGGGTCCCCCATGCACCTACGCCCAGAGAACCCCTGGAGGAGGGGCAATTCCCAAGGAAGTATGGATTGCTAATTTGGGAAGATGTGAAAAGGGAAGTCTGACCCCTTTTATTACCACTCACATAAACGGATTAAACCGCAGAATGGGCCGCTCCCCTTCTCCCCCTTTCCTGTCCTACAGAGAAGTTGAGGGGGCAGAGCGTGCGCTGTCTGTGCGCGAGCTGCATGAGCAGACGTGTGCGCGCGCGCGCAACAGTGGCGGCTCCTCCTCCCACCTGCCGCTTTCTATAACTGTCGCAAGACGCTCGTTGGGAAGCAGGAAGACTGTAGCTTCCAGGGTGGCTCTTGAGCGCGCGCACTCATTACGTCCAATCAGGAGGCGGGAGGACCCACAGTGAAATTATTTAAAGTTCCTCGGGCAGCCCGGTACCGTTTGATCCACGGACCGGTACCGGTCCGCGGCCCGGGGGTTGGGGAACACTGCTCTAGCGGACAAGGACAAGTTTAAGTCGCCGCGTGTTGACGCCCTGGTGTCGGCGTTCACCAAGAAGACTACGATTCCAGTCGAAGGCAGTGCGGCTTTGAAGGATACGCAGGACAGAAAAGTAGATGGTTTGTTGAAGCAGGCCTTTGAAACTAATGCCTTGTCTCTGCAAGCTTCTATTTGTGGAGCCTGGGTGGCTAGAGTGTGTTTAAGATGGGCTCAGCGTTTAGGACATGACTCCAACTTAGACCAGCAAAAGTTGTTGGAAGTGATTTGATTAGAACATTGGCTAATAGTATGGCTTCCTTGGTTGCGGCGCGCAGGTCTATTTGGTTGAGAAATTTGGGCTGCTGACGGTTCCTCTAAGGCGCGTCTCAGTAAATTACCTTTTAAAGAAAAATTGTTCTTTGGCGAGGATCTTGATAAGTTGGTGAAAGATTTAGGGGACTCGAAAGATGGTAGACTTCCGGAAGATAAGCCTAAACTCAGCAGAAATTCGTCGGTCCCGCAAGGTACGTCTCGGGACTTTCGGAGATTTCGGTCGTCCCGTTTGTGGAGTTCCCAGCGTGGTAGGTTTGGGTACCGCTCTCAAGGGTTTCGCGGCTTCCAAGGGGCGGGCAGGGGGTTTGCCCCTGCAGCCTCTTCGTCTTCTTCCTCCTTTTCACGCAAGCTGCAATGACGCCAGGCGGACTCCGGAGGGTTGTCCGGTTATCGGGGGTTGCCTTCGGAACTTCCTGCCTGCCTGGGCTCGGATAACTTCCGATCAATGGGTGTTGGAGGTCATCCGGGAAGGCTATGCCCTGGAGTTTGCCTGTCCCCTTCGAGATTCCTTCGTTCTGTCTCCCAGCACAGGCCACTACAAGGAGCAAGCAATTCAGTTGACATTAGATCATCTTATCGCCTTGGGGGCGGTAGTTCCCGTTCCATCTGCCGAGCGCAGTCTGGGGCGCTACTCCATTTATTTCGTGGTGCCAAAGAAAGATGGGTCCCTCCGGCCTATTCTTGATCTCAAGGGCGTCAATCATTGTCTCCGGGTACCTCATTTCCGCATGGAAACCCTGAGGTCCGTCATCGTGGCGGTACGTCAAGGGGAGTTCCTAACTTCTCTGGATCTATCCGAGGCTTATTTTCACATTCCTATCCGATCGGTACATCAGCGTTTCCTGCGGTTCTCGTTCCCCTGGGGGCACTTTCAATTTCAAGCTCTTCCCTTCGGGTTGGCGACGGCACCGCGTACTTTCACCAAGATCATGGTGGTGGTGGCCGCAGCTTTGCGGCAGGAAGGCGTCCTGGTCCACCCTTATCTGGACGATTGGTTGATTCGAGCGAAGTCCAAGGAGGAGAGCTTGCAGGCTACAGGGAAAGTGGTGACTCTCCTGCAATCTCTCGGCTGGGTGGTAAATGCGAAGAAAAGTCAGTTAGTGCCGACGCAGTGCCTCGAGTATCTCGGAGTTCAGTTCGACACGGCGAGAGGGTTGGTTTGCTTACCGCCCCGGCGTGTTCAGGCCTTGCAAAGTCTAGTGCACACTTTCCTCGGGATGCCCGCTCCTTCTGCTTGGTGGTACCTGCGCTTGTTGGGGACAATGGCGGCAACTCTGGAGGTGGTTCCCTGGGCCAGGTTTCACATGCGCCCGCTTCAGAAAGCCCTTTTGCGCCGTTGGTCGAACCAGACGGAGTCGCTCAACAAGCGGTTGCCTTGTCCGAACCATGTTCGTCGGGCACTGAGGTGGTGGAGGTGCCCCTGGACATTGCGAGCGGGTCTGCCCCTGGAACAGCCTCGGTGGGTTCCGCTGATAACGGATGCCAGTCTGCTCGGCTGGGGTGCCCACTGCGAGGGTTGTTTCGCGCAGGGGACATGGTCAGCCCAGGAAGCCGCCTGGTCGATCAATCGGCTCGAGCTTCGGGCGGTGCGGAGAGCGCTGGAGGCCTTCGAGTCGTCTTTGCAGGGACGAGCGGTTCGAGTACTCTCGGACAATTCAGCGACGGTGGCGTACATCAACCGGCAGGGCGGCACAGGAAGCGTGGCCTTGGAGGACGAGGCAGAAGCGTTGTTCCAGTGGGTCGAGCTCCGTCTGCCGGCAATTTCGGCAGCGCATATCGCGGGAAAAGACAATGTCATGGCAGATTTTCTCAGCAGGGTGCAAGTGGATCCCAGGGAGTGGGAACTGCACCCACAGATCTTCGCGCAGATAGTTCGCCGGTGGGGTCCTCCGCTAATGGACCTCATGGCAACGTTTCAGTCGGCCAAGACAGGGCGGTTCTTCAGCAGGCGGAGAGAACACATGTCCGAGGGGATAGATGCCCTCATTCAGACGTGGCCGGAAAGCGGTCTCCTCTGTCTTTCCGCCATGGGCGTTGATCGGCAGGGTGATCCAGCGCATCGAGGCGCATTGCGGTCAGGTCCTACTCGTGGCTCCGGATTGGCCCAGGCATCCCTGGTATGCGGATCTGATCCGCTTGGTCGACGGGCTTCCGTGGAGGCTTCCAGTCCTGCCGGATCTGCTGATTCAGGGACCTCTGCGGATGCCTCAGGTGGCTCGATTCTCGCTTACGGTTTGGCCATTGAGAGGGCTCACTTGAGGAAGAAGGGCTATTCTTTAGCGGTGATTTCTACACTGCTGCGGGCTCGCAAATCGTCCACCTCCCTCGCGTACGTGCGCGTGTGGCGCATTTTTGAGGACTGGTGTTTGCGCCGTAGGATTCGTGTGGCGACGGCTTCTATTTCCATGATTCTCAGTTTTTTGCAGGACGGCTTTGATAAAGGGCTGGCTGCCAGTTCCTTAAAGGTTCAGTTGGCGGCTCTCGCGTGTTACAGGGGCAAGGTACTAGGGGTTTCCCTAGGGATGCACGCGGACGTCCGATTTCTGAAGGCAGTTTTCCGGCTGCGACCTTTGCGCAGGGTTGTTGTTCCCCCTTGGGATTTGAATCTGGTCCTGCAAACCTTGGCTCGTCAGCCCTTTGAACCGCTACGGCAGGCGTCGGTAAAAGATCTGACCCTGAAAACTGTTTTTCTAGTGGCCATTTGTTCGGCATGGCGCATTTCGGAGCTGCAGGCGCTTTCGTGCAGGGAACCGTTCTTATCTTTTTCTAAAGATCGAGTAGTTTTGAGGCCGGTTCCGTCCTTTCTTCCGAAGGTAGTCTCTCCTTTTCATCTGAATCAGTCCGTCTTTCTTCCGGTGTTTCACTCTGACACGGCAGGTGATTCGGAGGCGGGCTTGCATCGCTTAGATGTCCGACGGGTACTGTGTCGTTATTTAAAGGTTTCAGAAACCTTCCACAAGTCGGATCGCTTGTTTGTGCTCTTTGGCGGGGTACGCAAAGGCAAAGCAGCGGCAAAGTCATCTATTTCTAGGTGGATTAAGGAAGCGATTTCCTCCGCTTATATTGTGCAAGGGCATGAGGTTCCATTGGGTTTACGGGCTCACTCTACTAGAGCGCGGGCGACGTCGTGGGCGGAACATAGTTTGGTCCCGCCGGTGGAGATTTGCAAGGCGGCTACTTGGTCGTCTCTCCATGCTTTCAGCAAGCACTACCGCTTGGACGTCTTGGCCGCTCGGGATTCTTGTTTTGGGTCGGCGGTTTTGCGCGCCGGTTTGCAAGGTCCCGCCCGTTCCTAACTGCTCTGTTACATCCCGGATGTGGAGGACTAAACTGGAGGACCGCTCAGGAAATGAAAATTACACTTACCTGGTAATTGTAGTTCCTGGAGGGTCCAGTTTAGTCCTCCTTCCCTCCCTTCTCTCTATCCATTCTTTTTGATCCGGCGCGCTTACTACAAGGCAACGGTGAGTCCTCTAAGGCATTTCTGGGAAACCCTTCGGTTGGGGGTTTCTAGGACTTTTCCGTATTGCTGTGGCTCGTCAGTTCCTTCTTTATTGTCGATTGCTGCCTGTTGTGTCAGGTGGGCGGCAGAAGCACTGGGCAGAGTCTTGGCTTCCTCGTTTGGGGAGGGGGTCATCGTAATGGTAAAGGGGTTTAGTTCTGATAAGGTTGAATATTTTTACTTCTTTAATGTGTTGCTTCTTTAAGTCTGCTTTGTTAATAGTTCACTGGGGGGCTGATGGGAGCTCCAGAAGGATACATCATGAGAGCGAGATTCTGATTGGTCCAGTCTCCGTGCTGCAGGAGGAGGTGCACTACCCGGATGTGGAGGACTAAACTGGACCCTCCAGGAACTACAATTACCAGGTAAGTGTAATTTTCATATATGGACTGTAGTGGAGGGTGCTATGGAAATATGCATTATTTCCATAACACATTAGTAACTAGCCATATCTTCTAACATTTTCAGTTTGTTTCTATAATCTCTTGCTATCATTCTTTATTGTCTCCCTTCTTTTTCTGGAAAATGGATCAAATTCCAGGCTGAAACTTGGAAGCAAAACTAAGAAAATGGCCACATTCAAGCCAGCAGTTTGTGAAGAAATTCATATAGAGTGAATCCTCTTCTAACATAAAATCTGCTAAACATGCTTGTAAGATATAATAAAATAATTGAAGAATAATAGTCCACTGAACCAAATCATTGCTGCTGATTTGTTTTGTTGCCTTTAGAGACTACCAAACTTCATTGTATTTTATTCTGAGTAAATCTCTTCAGAGGTTAAAGTAATCTCTCCCACTCTGGCTTCTTAATGATGCAATACGATGACCCCTCCCAAAACAATTTCTTGGCACTTACATTTTTGCATTTCACACAGTGCTTGGCAAATTTCTCCTCATGACAGTTGACACAAAAGACTTCTTCTCCTTTTGGAAAGAAGTTGCCGGTGCCTATAGCTTGCTTGCATTGACTACAGATAAAGCATTCCTCATGCCAGGCATTGCCCTTGTATTCAACACTTTGGCTTCCTACAATAAGAATAGGAAAACAGAATTACCATTGGTGTTGGAAAGAGGTGGTCCACATGGGCCCTGGCCCCACCAAAATGTAGCTGCTGCAATCATGGCCCTTCCCCTCCTGTCTGCCCATGGGTATCCGATCTCCTGTGGACAGAAGTAGGGGTAGGCACCAGATTGCCTGTAGGGATTCCTTTCCCTGCGGGCAGAAGAGTGCTGCGATCGCCGACCTTTCCCTTCCTGTGGGCAGGCAGGAGGGGAAGGTCGGTGATCGCAGTTCAGCAGGTCTAGGGGCAGAAATTGTCCCCCTTTCCCCTAATGTAAACAGCATTCCTCCTCCCCTGGTTGGCAATAAAGACAACTACATATTTGCCATTAGACATTGATCAGAGACAGTCTTATACATGTGAACTGTAAAAACTGTTGCAACACCCCGGTTATGTGTTTGACTTAAACATATCTTTACCCTAGACACATATTCAAAGAAATCTTAATGAGGGGAATTTAGAAGAGAAGTCCAAGTGCAATCTGAGATGTCTAGGCCAGAAAAAAGCAGGCATGTCCAGATGTAGATGTGATTTCATAAACATGGATATGCCCAACATGGACGTCTGCAAGTACTGGGGATGATGGAGTGTTTTCTTTTCTACACCCTATGGATATTTTTAAGTTAAAGTGAGCACTTTTCAGAAGCTGGTTTGTGCCTGAAGCAAGTCTAATGTTAGACATGACACTGGATGTTCATGACATTTCTGAGATTAAGCAGGGATGTCCAGGATCCTGGGAACATCCTGGCCATGCCTCCTCCACACCCCTGTTCAGACTTGGACATCCTCATGCTGGGGACGTCCGCAGAGCCAGCTTCTAAAATGTGTTTTGGATGTCCTAAACACGAATAGGGCTTCTAAAATGACTCCCAATATACTTATTCAGGAAAACAAGAGGGGAAAGCAATATTCTCCAGGACCAAGCAGGAAGTCAGTCCTCACATATGGGTGACATCGACGCTGATGAAGCCCCAGCGGAGCATTTCCCCAGCTTTCCATGAAAGCCTTTGGGAATGCAGGCACGCATGCTCGGTTCCCTTCCCGCCTAACACGTCCACTACTTTTGATTGTATTGCTGTTACACCGCCTTGATTATAAGAATGCAGGCACGCATGCGCAGTTCCCTTCCCCCCGACACGTCCACTACTTTTGATTGTATTGCTGTTACACCGCCTTGATTATAGGATAAGGCGGTATAGAAATACTGTTAAATAAATAAATAAATAAAGGTGCCATCTTACCTCAGTCTCTCTTTTTCCGAGAAGCCCACCGGACGTGTATCCTGTCATCCCAGATAAAAGTTTGATTTTTTTCGGTGATTCTCGCTATTTTTCTTCTCCGGTTCGACGCCGGTTCCCCTCCCGCCGGGTTCGGTACACCGGTATCAAGCCCGTTTTCTTCTTTTCGGTTTTTGCCCTTCGTGGCTGGCGTTCGTGCCCTTTTTTGCTTTTCCCTGGAAGGCCGGTCCTTTGACCTCACGGGGACTCTTTTTTTCCCCGATGGCTTCCAGCGGTTTTAAAAAGTGTGATCGGTGTAAGAAGTTGATGTCTCTCACTGACACACACGACTGCTGCCTTCGGTGCCTCGGTACTGATCACGACCCTAAGATGTGTGGACCATGTGGGAAGATGTCTTCCAAGGCACTGCGAAGTCGCCAGCAGCAGAAAGAAAGGCTTTTCTCTGACTCAGCCTCCGACCGGGCCCGGACCTCATCAGAGGCCTCGATATCTCGGGATTCGGATCCCGAGCGCCGTCGTGGCTCCTCGGACAGGGGGTCCCCCGACCGGGAATGCAAGAGGAAGAAGCGGCTCATGAGGGCGTCGTCGGAAGAGGTCCCTGGCTCCTCGAGGGCCAGGTCTAAGACCCCCGACCGTCGCCCCAGGCCCGTGGAACAAGAGAAGCCTGCCAAAGTTCCTCGCGTGAAGCCGGAGTCTGCTGGACACGTAAGCCCTGTAGCCCTCGAGGACTCTCCTCCCAGAGAGCCAACGACGGGCCCGGCACCGCCGGGGCTCGAGTCGGTAGCTGCTGCGTCTCCCGAGCTGAGTCTCAGGATGACAGCCTTGGAGTGCAGACTGTCTGCCTTCATGGAGCAGCAACGGGCACTGATGTCCAGCCTGTCTGGCGCATCTGCCCCGACCACCGGGACATCGACCCCGGAGACCGAGCCGATACTCGAGGCCATGATGGCTCGAGGTCGCCCTCGGTCGCGGTCTCCCTCGACCTCCTGTTCGGGACCGAGGGCATCGACACCGGTGCCTCCGGTGTCGGGGCGGGTGCTGCCGGGCCCCGCAGGGTCGGATCCTGACTCCTCGTCGGACGAGTCTGCCTGGGAGACGGAGGATGAGGAGTCCCCCGACACACTCAAGACTCAGTGCGTCCCGTCGGACTCACCGCAGTTTGAACCCCGGAGTAGATCCCCTCCGGAGGATACCCGGTTCTCGGAGTTTGTCCGGGATATGGCCACCGTGTTGGCTATCCCGGCGGACCCTGAGGAAGAGCCTCGAGCCAAGGAGCTCGAGGCCCTGCAGTACGACTCTCCTCCAAAGGTGGCCTTTACTGTCCCGGTTCCTCCGATGCTGGAACAGCTCCTCTTCCGTATGTGGGAGGCACTGGCCTCGGCCTCGGTTTTAAGCAAGCGAGTCGATTCGATCTATCGACTCCGGAAGAGCCCTGGCTTTCAGAAGGCGCAGCTACCACACCACTCCATGGTTGTGGAATCGGCCATGCATCACCTGAAGAGTCAGAAGATGCACTCTGCGGTGCCCCTCGGCAGGGAGGCCCGGAACCTCGATGGTGTTGGTAGAAAGTGCTTCCAGGGCTTGATGCTTGCTTGCCGTGTCCAGTCTTACCAGCTGTACATGGGCATGTACTTGCGAGACCTGGCCAAGGAGTTGGCCGGGTTCTCTGCTGGTCTCTCCGGGGAGCCCTTGCAGAGATTCAAGTCCTTGTCCTCGGGGATTCGGGACTGCTCCAAGTTTATGTCCAGCGCCGCCTACGATGGCTTCGAGGCTTCGGCCCGAGTTGCGGCAGCCGGCATCGCGGCTCGATGCCAGGCATCGCTGCAGTCATCGGACCTCGAGCCGTGGGTTCAGGACAAGTTGGTCGATGTCCCTTGCCGAGGTGAGAACCTTTTTGGCAAGCCCATGGCCGAGAAGGCCGCACAGCTCGAGACCGAGCACCTTACAAAGACAAGGCTATCTAGAAAGAACTCTGCCCCTTCTCACAAAAAGAAGGGCTCGGGTAAAAAGCCCTTTTGCCGGAGGAAGGGCACTGCCTACAAACAGTACCCACAATATCAGGCTGCCCAAGCTGCCCCTCAGGGTCAGCAAGCCAAGGGGCAGGGTAATGGGCCCCGTAGGCAGAGGACCCCAAGCCTCCGGCCCCTGCTCCCACTCCGCAGGGTGGGGTTTTTTGACTCCTTCAGCATAGCCTCTCCGTCCCTGCTCTCCCAACCCTGCACAGGGGGTCGCCTCGCTCTGTTTGCCCACCAGTGGCCACTCATCACTGGAGACAGTTGGGTGTTAAGCATAGTCCAAAACGGCTATGCACTACACTTCCAGCAACTGCCTCCTCCATACTTTCCAGGGGAGCCTCCAAGGCCTCCCCTGCACACAGATCTTCTCCTTCAGGAGCTACAAGGTCTGTTGGTAGACAGAGCGGTGGAGCCTGTGCCTCCCCCTTTGCAAGGTCAAGGGTTCTACTCCAGGTATTTCCTGGTACCCAAAAGAACCGGTGGTCTTCGACCTATTCTGGATCTCAGAAACCTAAATAAGTTCCTGGAGAAGAAAAAGTTCAAGATGCTTACTCTTGGAACACTTCTGCCCTACCTCCAGCAGGGAGATTGGCTATGCTCCTTAGATCTAAAGGATGCGTATACCCACATCCTCATTCATCCAGACCACAGAAAGTACCTCAGGTTCATTGTCGGAGGAAACCATTATCAGTACAGAGTACTGCCTTTTGGCCTTACCTCCGCCCCCAGGGTCTTTACCAAATGCCTGGCAGTGGTGGCGGCCTACCTGAGAAATCAGGGAATCTTTGTCTTCCCCTATCTGGATGACTGGCTCATCAGGGGTCAGACATGCCAGGAGGCCAGACAAGCCACCCTCAGAACTATTGCTCTTCTGCAAAGTTTGGGGTTTGTAATAAACTTCGCAAAGTCCACTTTGCTCCCCTCCCAAAACTTGGAGTTCATAGGGGCAAGGTTGGACTCTCTGGTGGCAAAGGCTTTCTTACCAGAAGACAGAGCCCATAGGCTGATAAACTTAGCAAAACAGTTTCTCAGCAGGTCACTGGTCTCCGCCAGACTCTGCCTGAGGCTTCTTGGCCACATGGCTTCGACAGTTCATGTGACTCCCAATGCCAGGCTCCACATGAGGCCTGCACAGTGGTGCCTGCGGACTCAGTGGTCACAGGCCACAGGCAACCTCAAAGACAGAATAAGGGTGTCCAGACATTTGCTGCACTCCCTCACATGGTGGCTACATCCACCCAATCTGTTGAAAGGGGTACCTTTTCAGAGTCCTGCGTTCACAGTGGTCTTGACAACGGATGCCTCCCTGCAAGGCTGGGGAGCTCATTGTCTAGGCAAGTGCACCCAGGGCCTGTGGTTTCCCTGGGAATCTGCACAGCAAATCAATCTCCTGGAACTCAGGGCTATTCGGTTAGCCCTCAAGACTTTCTCTCCAACCCTGGCTCATCAATCTGTCCTAGTTCAGACAGACAACCAGGTAGCCATGTTCTATGTGAACAAGCAGGGCAGAACTGGATCCAGGCTCCTTTGTCAGGAAGCACAGGACCTTTGCTTGTTTGCTGTCATGCACAACATGCTCCTCAAGGCTGTGTATCTCCCTGGCCAGGAAAACTACCTGGCCGACAGGTTGAGCAGGATTCTGCAGCCCCACGAGTGGCAGCGCCATCCTTTGGTGGTTCAGAAGATTTTCCTGAAATGGGGACTTCCATCCATAGATTTGTTTACCAGTCCACTGAACAAACAGCTGCCACAGTTCTGCTCCAGACAACCGCATCCTCTGCGGATAGCAGCAGATGCTTTTCTAATTCCATGGTCTCAGGGCCTCCTGTATGCGTTTCCTCCCACGCCCTTGGTGGCCCGAACACTGTTCAAGATCCTTCAGGACAAGGCCTCGGTCCTGCTGGTGGCTCCCAGGTGGCCGAGACAGCCTTGGTTTCCACTCCTGCTTCAGCTGGCAGTGGATCCCCCACTGCCTCTGGGGTTGCAACCCGACCTTCTCTCTCAGGATCAGGGTTTCCTTCTGCACCCCAATCTAAAAGCTCTCAATTTGATGGCCTGGAGGCTGCAAGGGTAGTTTTGGCTCCCTGGGGCCTACCTCAGGAAGTTGAGGAGGTTGTCCTAGCCTCTAGGAAACAGTCCACTAGGAAAACCTATGCTCTGAAATGGAAAAGGTTTTCTGTGTGGTGTCAGCTACGTACAGAGGACCCTTTCTCCTGTACTGTACCAGTAGTGCTTCAGTACTTACTGCACTTATCCAATCAGGGACTTAAGTCCAATTCTGTTCGGGTCCACCTCTCAGCTCTAGCAGCTCACCACTCACTGGTGGAAGGACATTCTCTGTCGGTTCACCCCTTGGTGTCCCGCTTTCTCAGGGGCTTGCTTTTTCTCAAGCCTTCAATCCGTCGTCCTGCTCCTGAGTGGAAGTTGAATGTGGTCTTGCAGCAACTGACTCGCCCACCTTTTGAGCCGATGGCTACTTGCCCTCTACGCTTCCTGTCCTGGAAGACACTCTTCTTGATAGCCCTGACCTCGGTCAGGCGAGTGAGTGAGCTTCAGGCCCTGGTCTATGACAGGCCTTACACCAGATTCTATAGGAACAGGGTAGTCCTCAGGATTCATCCAAAGTTCCTCCCAAAGGTTGTCTCCTCTTTCCACCTCAATCAGGAGGTGGTTCTTCCAACATTCTTCCCTAGGCCTCATGCAAGCCAGGCTGAAGCAGTTCTGCATACCCTGGACTATAGGAGGGCCTTATCCTTCTTCCTTGACCGTACGCAAGGGCACAGAAGGGCTACTCAGCTCTTCATATCTTTTGACCCTAATAATTTAGGGTTAGCTGTGTCCAAGCATACCTTGTCCATCTGGGTGGCTGACTGTATCATCTGGGCTTACAAGGCGGCTGACCTTCCTTTGCAGGGTCGGGTCACGGCCCACCGTGTGAGGGCAATGGCTGCCTCAGTGGCTCATCTCCGCTCTGTACCGTTGGTAGACATCTGCAGGGCTGCAACCTGGTCTTCAAGCCAGACTTTTGCGGCCCATTACTGTCTGGAGAGGGAGTCCCGTAGGGACAGTGCTTTTGGCCAGGCAATACTCCGGAATCTCTTTGAGGTTTAGGCAACTCCTGCCCTCTGTTGGGCTACCGGTGGAGGTTGTGTCAGTGAAAAGCCTTTCTTTGATGCTGGAACTAGAGGGAGTTCTCTTGTTCAGCCTGGGTTCCTCGGTAGCCCTGAGCTAGGGAGTCACCCATTTGTGAGGACTGACTTCCTGCTTGGTCCTGGAGAAAGAGTAGTTACTCACCTGTAACAGGTGTTCTCCAGGAGCAGCAGGAATCAGTCCTCACAACCCTCCCTCCTCCCCTGGTAGTTGCAGTTGTACATAGTTTACTTTTCAATTTTGTGTGCTGTTCTTAGCTATGTCATTTGACTGAGGTAAGATGGCACCTTTAGGCGGGAAGGGAACCGCGCGTGCATGCCTGCATTCCCAAAGGCTTTCATGGAAAGCTAGGGAAATGTTCCACTGGGGCTTCATCGGCGTCGATGTCACCCATATGTGAGGACTGATTCCTGCTGCTCCTGGAGAACACCTGTTATAGGTGAGTAACTACTCTTTCACTGTTTTCCCCCATGGCAGACTTGGTCCCATTCTGTTACATTTTTGGAGCGTTAGTTTGCCCGAGACAGAGACAGATGTATGTTCTCAGCCCCTTATGTATAATTTCTTTCCAATATGCCATTGGGTTGGAAAGAATAAAAAGGCAGTCTGCCCCTTTTGAGCATTATATCATAATCTCTTATTCCAGAAATTATTTTCTACTGAAAAATGTTTACTAAATAAAGATAAGTCTTAGAATTTGGGGCATGAAAATAGGGCTGAACTCCATTCCTTTCCCTTAATTTATTTTAGTGGGTTAGTTATAGGTATGATTTGTGGTGAGGAAGCAAATTGGACCTTACAGTCCTTACCTGACTTTTATGTTCATACTTTGTTTAATTTGTTCTAAATATGATACTAATAATATTTCAGGGAATGTTTTGACATTCACATAAGAAAGGAGCACCATACTTTATTTAGAGGAGGGAATGTGAATTCCTTCCAGTGAATTTGATAGGGCACAGGTTTTGTCATTGCGAGCTGCAAATGGATCAGGGTTTCAGGATGTCCCTAATGAATATGCATGAGATATATTTAGCTTCATTAGGGGTATTTGAAGACCTGACCTGTTTGTGGCACCTATGGACTGAACCTTTCTACTTCTGGATTAAGGAGAAGAGAGTAAAAGGTTGGATGGAATAGCAACTAAATATATTTTTGCTTGACTATGGATAACATTTTACACAGCCAAATCATATACAGTGGTACTGTCCTCTCTCAGTAGACAACTTTATATGTAAGCATGCACCATTCTTTTTTTCTTGGTATGTCTGATATATGTAGCACAGGACCAGAGAAGTGCTTTACACGTGTGCAGGGGTTCACAACCCAGTCCTCGAGACATACTCAACCAGAGTTTCAGAATATTGATCATGAATATACATGCAATAGATTTGCACACAGTGAAGACAACAAATCAAATCTCTCATGCATATTCATTGTGGATATCCTGAAAGCCTGACTGGTTGGGTGAGCCCCAAGGAGTGGACTGAGAACCACTGCGCTAGTGGGAAACTGAAGGTAATGTGAAACGTTTAACCAAAATCTTGTTATTCACAAATGTCTTTCTCATAGCAAGAGCCAATAATTCTGCCAGCGTGAAACTTGTACTAAGGATTCCAGGCTGAATGGCCATTGATTACTTTCCATATAATAGTTGCTACATTCTCCAACCATATGCAGGTGAGACATAGTCGGCAAGCTATTAAGCACTGGTCTGAGGAACTTGAATGCCTTTAAAATAACATCAAAATATCTGACCCTGCCAGTAATATAGCTTTCCACAACAGGGTGAACCTAAGAACTAAAATTGTTAGTCTATGGTGTGTGTCTTTTTTTCCAGTTCATTCATTCACTTCCCACAGTTCCGGACCTGGTAAGATGTGTTTGTGGCATCCATTGCAGCGTGCAGAGTCCTCTTTGGGGCCACATTTGCCACAGAGAATCTTGTTGTCCTTTGCAATAAACTGCTCGTTAGCCAAAGGATGATAGCACTTGGCACAGCGGAAGCAGGTGTCATGCCAGTAGCGGTTTTTGTAATGCAGCTCCTAGGAAGAAACAGTCATCTCATATCAGTGCAACCATGTCTTGTCTAATTGTTCATTATATTGTCTGGTGTATGCTAATTGTTTCTGTCTCATGGAAAGGCAAAACTTTAAATTTTCTTTGCCTCTGTCCTCATTGGATGATAAAGTTCACCATTTTCTATTAGAAATGACTTCACAATTGAAAATTGGAGTAAATGTATTTGCTGATGAACAAAAGAGGGAGAGCAAAAAGCTAGTAAAGAGGAGCACCCAGAAAGGAAGAGCAGCTAAAGGATGCATTGAAGGTGGTTGGGGAACAGAGAAAAGGTGAAGATTGAATAGAGGGTTGGGAACAGATGTATGCAAAACAGAAGGCTGGATGGATACTGCTGAAATTTGTGTATATCAAAGGCCTGCTGATCAGCGCATGCCATGCAAGAATTCAATTACGTACATTCACTCCAGTTTTTACTGTCCTGTCTACACTTTTTCTTCTTTCCTTGCTTTATTCTCAGCACTGTATTCCACCTTCTATTATAATAATAGGCTTATGATCTTTGCATTATCTGTAGAGCTGCATTCCAAGTGTTCACAACATGACATTATCCTATTATTATAACAAAAGACAATGACATCTTCTGGCCACTGCTAATTCTGCAGCCTCCTGGCTTTTCTGGACATACACAGGTGCTGTATATTATTACAGCAGATTCATCCTGAACGGTTTGCTAGCATGACTGGCCCAAGGGCATCTGATGCCCCAGATGAATCTTCAGCCAGCGCCCTACTCCCTGATGTCCAGCCTCTCCCCTCACCTCCTCTACTACCCTGCCTCCATGTCCAGTATCTCCCTCTTCCCAAACCCCCAGATGCCCAGTATCTCCCCTTCCCTACTACCACCTCCATGTCTAGCATCTTCCTTCACTACTCTCCTCCCTGCTCCCCCACCCCCCAGGTATTAGCATCTCCCTCTCCTTCCATCTTGTATGAACATAAACATCTCCATTTCCCCTTCTCTACTGCTCCCCCTCAACGTCCTCTCTCTCCCTCCTACTGCATCCCTCTCTTACCTTTCCCCTGCCACTGCAGCTGCTCACCCTCCCTCCACAGGAGCTCATTCATCCCTGCCTATATGTAACGCAACATGATCCTGGCCTTTGACCGCCCATGCATGCTTAAGGCTTGTGCGTCTTACCCCCTCTGACAGGAACATTGGATGAGGCAAGATGCAGCAGGCTTTCAGTGCAAATATGCAAATGCTCAAAGACCCAGGCACAGCTTTAAAGGGCTATAATGCCTGGTCTGCTGCTGTCTCTGTGCATTTCCATGCAGACGCCTAGGGCTGGCCCTGTTAGCTAACCATATTAGGATTTAAATCCTGCCTTTCCTGGTTCTCAGCCTGCTATTCTAACCATTAGGCTATTTAAATGTTTATGGGTTCAACCAGCTTCTGAATTGTTTAAAAAAATAAACAAAATGGTTAGGAAGAAACCATGATACTAAGAAAAACACCTAACCAAGGCTAGTGCACAGGTATTAGGTTCCCTAAGCAAACCTTCAGCCTTGCACCCCTGTGAATTAACTTTCAGGCCCCTTGTCCCCCCCCCCCCCCCCCATTTCCTGGCCTCAAGATTCTGATAATTACACTCAACAATTTTGATCACTCCAAGATCACGTGTCCCAGAATGATTATGTAAAAATTCATAATTGGACACGATGGGTCCAATATTCCAAGGTATTTACGTGGTTTACAGACCTGTAAACCATGTAGATGCCCCTAAGTGGGTTGTTCAGCGGCATGAACATGGTTAGTGCTACTGAATATCCACCTATTCCGTGGGCGGTAGCCGGGGATAACCGGTCAGCAGCAATATTAAGCCACTGTCCAGTTAACTTCCTGCTTCCATGGCTGACCTGGATATTCAATGCAGCTGGCCAGATATGGCCCTGGTATTGAATATCTGGGTTTAGTGTTCAGTGGTGATGGGTAGCCACTGTAATACCAGCTGCCGCCGCTGCTGAATATCAGGCCCAATATTTTTAGCATTTAAATGTTATTGTCTATGTACATAATGAAGCAATTTACACAAGTCATTATCTGGGTAAAGGGGTTATTTACCAAAATAAATGTGTATTTAAAAATTGTTTTCTCTCCATGGGAATAAAGTATGCATTGATGGTTCTTTGAGTTGTCCTTCTGCCAGGACCTATTTTATTTTAACTGCTTCAGCTTTTTGCCTCTCCTTAGCAGCTGCTGTCCTTGGTGACCACCTAGTTTGTCTAATGGTTAGGCTGGTCCTACACTTTGCAATCTTAAACGGGTTTTTCCATTATCTTCCCATCCTTCTGGTGAAATTCTGGTCAATTTGCATAAAAATCGAGATAAGTCACAATCAACAGTCATTTTATAGGAACATTTTGAAAAAGTCTGTTGCTTTATTTATTCCTACCTTAGCGTCGGCGCCAATGGGTTTCTTGCATTCTGCGCAGGTGTTGGCACAGATTTTTTCGAAGCACTTCACACAGCAGTGGTGCCCGTCCTTTTCCACGTATTTTTTCCCGTGCAGTTTGTCTCGGCAATAGAAACAGTCAAAGCGTTCTGTCATTGTGCCCACAGTGTAGTGGCGGGGACCTTGGAAAAGATAAATTAAGCTGTTGTAACTTAACAGAAATATAGTAGTAAAACAATTTAAGCTTCATGCATAAATTGTGATCCCCCTCTGGTAAAACTACAGTAAAAAAAGAAAAAATCAGTCCTGAAGTGACTCAAAAGTCCTCTAACAGTGAATTTACAGTGAACAACAGTCAGCTTAATGACTAATGTTTCACCTGATCTAGCATAACAGTTGTTCAAATAGTAACAGTAGATAAAGACTAAGGTGATCCATTCAGTTTGGCCAATAGGGTTACTAGGCAGGGCCATACCAAGGGCTGTTTGAGTGGTGTGGCCGCACAAGTTGCATTTCTAGCTTGGTATGGTCTTGTAGCTAGGGCAGAACGTGAGACGCAATGCAGGTTACTTTCCCTGTGTCTTTTTTGAGTGGGGTTTGTACCTGTCATGCAGTACAGATTATTTTCCCCAAGCAATCCTCAGTGATATTGCACATAAGTCCCAAGACCATCATGGGGCAGCCAGGCTGTTGCTGCAAACAGTCCAGAGTCCAGGGCCCTCTTGCCATACAGCCAGGGAGCCCATCCGCAGGTAAAGAAAGAGGAAAACACATCCCACGTCCATCCCTACCCCTAAAACAAAGTTGCAGTTATTTTAGAAGTTGTTATCTTAGTTGTTTATAATTATCATCATCATTGGTATGCATGTCAGTAGAGAGACACACAATAGTCCCTGCTTTTTAGAGCTCACAATAGGGTCCAGATAGACAAGACATAGAAAACAAATAAGAGCATCTAAGATAAAATAGCAAGGCAAGGACTGAAAGAATTAAAGTAGATAGTTATAAGTGGTGATATTAATTATGATTTGTGATGCTGGGATCTGTAAATAAAAGAGAATTCTGCTTTTGTTTATTGCTAGTGTCTGCTTATTCTTATTTAGTATAAATGACAATAGAACGTCTACCCCAGTTCCATCTAAAACTGAGAAATGCATTCCCAGACTAGACCCCAGATTGATGAATCTGTTGCATAATTATGAAGAATCAAGCTTCAAGTTTTAAACACATAAGAGGTATTAACAGTAAAGTCATGATTGGCAGAACTAAGCCAAGTAGGATATATGTAGAACCAAGGGTAAAATGTAATATACACTTAAAAGGTGAGTTTACAGTTCACTTATCCAATCAGTAAAGCCGCAAAAATCAGGCATTCTCCATGGACTAGCAGGATTGCGTCAGTCACACCTGGTGACGTCCTCCAGGCGGTGCCGTACGGAAGTGCTCTCTAGAGCTCTCTGAGCATGCCCAGGTAGCCCACCTCCCTGACCCGCCCCTAGCCCGGCCAGTCTTCGTTCTTCCGCCTTGCCAGCAAGACGGACCCTGCTCTGCTCTCACCTTTTGTTTATTTCTTTGTTTTATATTATTCAGCATGTCCAAATCCTATGCTAAAAAGTGCCCATATTGTGGCAACAAATCTCATACCTCGTCGCATGGCTGCACTCACTGTGGGGCAAGAAAGAAAGGACATCATGGGACGTGCCCAGCTCCCGATCCGGGCCCTCCACACGCTGACCCTCTGCCGGCTCAGGATGTGCCTGAACGGGCCTCCATCCCCAGCCGCGCCTCCGTTGATTCTGACAATGCCTCCACCCGGTGGGACGCGCCTGATAGGACCTCCGTACCCAGCCCAGTGCACCGGACGGATCCTCATGCTGCTCCAGGACCAAGCGCGGTGGCCCGCGGCGGCGCGGAGGTAAGCCCTGCTCCTCCAAAAGCAGTCACACCTAAAAATAAAACAGTCACGTCTAGTGCTTCCGACCTGACTCTCAGTGGGCCCTCCTTCCTCTCCTCAAGGCCATGTGGAGCTTGGCAATGGCGGCCGTGAGAAGTCCTCCAGCCCCTCTCATCGTGGTCGGAGCCTCACAGAAGCCGGTGCGAAAATGAACTCCGCCCATTTTTCGGCCCTAGCTTCAGGGCTCAGTGCCATGGCCTCGGCCCTCGTTGCCGACAACTCAGAGGGTCCAAACTGTGTCTCCTTACATCCGGAGAGCAGACAGCTGCATCTACGGAGCCCCGAACGCCGGCGTCAACACAAGGGCAGCAGGCATCACAGGAAATGGCATGTCAGCTCCGGTTCTTCTGCAGACAGCCCAGAACCAGCGCACAAAAGGCGCTGCAAGGAGCATCGCCATGGGGCCAGCAAGAGGTATTCAGCCAGCTCAGACTGGAGCCGTCAGGCTAGGTCTTGCAGCCATGATATTGATTCAGCCAATAACTCTGCCATTCTACAGCTTTTGACTCAGCTAGTCCAGCACACCATGAATGCACCCTCCAGACCTCAGCTCTCCACTGTCTCTGCTGGCAGGTCTCGCTCTAGGTCTCCCACTAGAGCTTCCCCAGACCGTGAGCAAACAGCCGGACTTCAGCTCTCCCCTGACAATCCCTCTCCAGACAGCACAGCTGAGGAACGGAATATAGAAGCTGTTGTGGGATCCGCCTCCAACGACAGGAGCGTACCAGACACCAGGCACTCTCCGGAGCCAGAAGGCCCTTCCCCGCCCCCGGAGGACCGTTCCTACCCCAAATTCTTGCAGAAAGTAGCTTCCGCCCTGGCCTTGGCTTCACCGGAACAATCTGAAGAACAGGATCCGGAGGTCCTGAAGTACCTCTCTGCTCCCAAGCCTTCCTTCGCCCTACCCATGCACCGCAAACTGCGGGAAGACTACCTCAGAGTGTGGCAGACCCCCGCCTCAGGGCGCCCCTTCTCCAGGAGGTTGGACTCCAAATACCAAATCCAACCCACACCCGGATTCATGATTCCACAGCTGCCTCATCAATCCATCGTAGTCTCCTCAGCTCTGAAAAGGATTAGATCCTCACGTTCACACGCCAACCACCCACCTGGGCGGGATCAGAAACTCCTTGATGATATCGGCAAGAAGGTCTTCCAGGGAGCCATGCTTACTGCCAGAATCGCCACACATCAGTTCCAACACATCCTGTTCCAGGATGCCTGCGTGGCAAACATAAAAAACAGAGTTGCAACCCTTCCCAAGGAGACGCAGACATTATTCGCTAGCTCCCTCGCCGACATCTCAGAGTGCAGCAAGCACCTGGCTAGCACGGCCTTCGATGCCTTTGACACATCTGTGCGGACTGCAGGCACGGCCATTTCCGTCAGGCGTTGGGCCTGGCTCAGAGCTTCTGGCTTAAGCAATGACACGCATGACAAGATCGCTGACGCCCCTTGCTCGGGCGAATCACTCTTCGGTGAGAAAGTCATGGACGCGGTAAACGTCATGAAGGAGCATTGCACCACCCTCCAAACCTTGGCAGAGGAAGGGTTTGAATGTCGCACCGCCCCTCAGAAAGGCGGATACCAGCGGAAAAACTACTACAGCTCCAACAGCTACAGTTCAAACAAGAGATACCCCTCCAACTGAAAGTGGCAAGCCCCGAGGTACAAGAATAACTCTTACCACAGATCCTCTAACCAGCGACATCCCCAAAGTGACCGCAAGCAAAGGAAGGCCACCTCCACGCCCGCAACCAAGGGAGCCCCCCTCCTTTTGACACATCCTCACGGGCGCCCACCCAGATAGGGGGTCGCCTGTCACGCTTCTTCCAGGAGTGGGAGAAGATATCCTCCGACTCCTGGGTCCTGCATATCATTCACGAGGGATACCGCTTGCGTTTTTGCGCAACACCATTCCAGCACAACAAACCATCCAGCAGAACCCCCGCCTCACCTGCAACTCCCACTGGCGACAGAGCTAATCCACCTCCTCATGTCCAGAGCCATAGAGGAGGTGCCCCCCCACGAGATCAACTCTGGGTTCTACTCCAGATAATTTCTCATTCCAAAGAAGACAGGCGGCATGCGTCCTATCCTGGATCTGCGCAGACTGAACAAGTTCATCATCAAAGAGAAGTTCAGGATGTACTCCCTCAACGCCATCCTACCCCTGATCCAAACTGGCGATTTCCTCGCATCACTGGACCTACAAGAGGCCTATACCCATATCCTCATCCACAAGGCGCACAGGAAATACCTTCACTTTGTGGAGAAAAGATGAATCCCCTTCAGGTACCTTTATTACAGGTTGAATCCAACTTGTGCTAACGTCTATAGCTCAGGCTTAAAAAACAGCTTGCTCTCACTTCTTCACACTGAAACTGCAAATCCAGCAAGATTGAACTGTGAAATGAACTCATATCCTGTCCCAGAGAGCTTACACAATGGGAATCTATGAATACTATACATCTAATGAAAGACTGTCACATGGGCCTACATGGGCCTCTTGAATGCACAAAGGAAGACGTAAACAACGAAGACCAACATCATTATCTACAGTTTATCTAACAGGAAGCACGACTCGCAAAAGGCAAGTGAAAAAACAGGATACAAAAGCCAGCATACAGAGACAAGGCGAGTGAAACTGGAGACAGGATGCTACAGAGAGACATATGGGAAAGCAAATTTTCTTTGAATAATAAAAGAATGAGAGGAAATCTATTTATCAGCAATTTTTAGATATAAATATGGAGAAAAAATCTTAATAGACAGACAGACTTTAGCTGATCTCATTGGAGTGAGGCTAATTTATGTCTCCAGGACTGACTGTACTTGAGCTAGGCGTTTTGCAGGTTATGCTATGACATTGAAATTAAAATTTGTATCTTATTATCAGCAAAGCTTGTTGTTACAGGCCTGGCAAATCTAAATTAAAACAATTTTATGCTTTTATGGTGGCATGAGTAAATTATTTAAAGTCCTGTATATGTATGTTGGGGTCGAACACAAACAGCCAAAAACAAAAATAGAAAATCCCTAATTAGGGGAAGCCCAGAAAAGCCCCAACATTTTGGTGACCCCACGCGATTTTGGTGACTCACAGTGCAGTGACATCACTGGGAAGTGTTCTCCCGTGTTCGCTGGACGAAGCACAGGTCGAGTAGGAGATAAGCGTGATTTTGAATTCCTGCAGAACAAACGTCAAGAGGGTAAGAGACGTTTTTCTTCTATATATTGTTGTTTTTTCATTTTGCATAGGTGTAGTAATTAGTAGAAAATAAACTTTTGCATACGTAGGATATTGTAGACTAGTTAGGATGTTTAAGAAAAAGACAAAAGAAACTGATTCTGATACTAGAAAAGTGGATGTACAAGAGCAGACTGCATTACAGAAAGTTAGTAAGAGATTTATTTATTTATTTATTTAGACAGTTTTGTATACCGCCTTATCCTTCAATCAAAGCGGTCACAACACAATTGGGGGATACATTTAACACGCGGGGATATGAGACACATACACTAATACTTACAGGGAACATGGGCAATGGAGGGTTAAGTGGCTTGCCCAAGACCACAAGGAGCACCTGTGGGACTAGAAACCCCAGTCCTTCCGGCCCAAGGTTGCTGTCCTCTAGTGGGATTTGAACCCCCGACCTTCCGGCCTGAAGTACCTTGCCCCAACCACTAGGCTGCTAAAACTTGCTGCTAAAACTTGTGATAAGGAAGCTTATCATAGCTCAGGAAGGAGCTATAGAAAAGGTGAAGTGACTCTGAACAAGCAACCTGTCAGTTCTGGTAGAAATAAAACAGAATTTTTCCATAAAAGACTACCAGTCCCAGAATGCACCAGGTTTCCAACAGCCATTAGAGGAGCTGAAGTGGGGAAACGTGTGTTCAATCAAGAGGGCTATGAGGTAATCCCCAAGCACTCATCTCAAAGGGCAGGGCCTGATTCAGCACAGCTGCGCTGTGCTAGGGTGGAGCACTCATCAAAGCAGAATAAAGGTAGAGTTTATTCTACAGAGAATTATCCTCATCCTCATCATCTGGGAGATCCTCAGAATTATCCTCAGTTTCATCTGGGAGATCCTTATCCTCAGGATCAGCTTGGATATCCTCATCTTGGACATCTTCATCATCTGGAGGATCATCAGAAGCAGAAGCCAGAGCGAACGGACAGAAAGGGCAAGAAACCCTTTGGAAGAAAGAAGAGAAAAGCATTTGGGAGGTCTAAAGGAGTCCAGAGCAGTACGTATACTGGGAGACATTCAAAAGGCCAGCATACACCAATGGACTGGGGAAAGCCAGAGGAATGGTGCTGCAGGGCTAGGAATCTCCAGACGGTACCTGTGAGGGAGACGGCTGCACGTGGAAGGGACCCTAAGACCCGTGCCAGAAGGTATGTGAAGAGAGATCCAGTGTCCAGGGATCTGGATTGGAAGGCTGGACATAAGAACTGGACTACATACTGGCCAAGCTATTTAGAGAGGAACTCTAACAGCAATGGAAGCTCAGGTATGAACACTGATCTATGCCCTAGCTATAACCTTGAAAGACAGCAGGGAAACAAGTATTCTCCTGAAAGTGCTCCATTGAGAAATTCCTCTATGCCAATCCCTGATATTGAACCCATGATTGTTGAAGAAGGGAAAGGAGAAGTCTTAGATACAGGTTGTGAATACATGGATTGCTCTCTGTCTAAACTCCTTTGGTAATTTTCTGTTACAAAGTACAACAACCATCACAAAGAAATACAAACTTGTTCTTTAATCTACTCAGAAAAGCTCCTGAAGTAGGATTTGAGCCACGCAGTAGAAAGCAAGCCAGCTAAGGGGTTTCAGCTGGATAACTGCTAGCAATTGAGCCTTACCTAATTGCTTGTGAGCACTGAGGGAATCACTTCTGAATCTATGTGTGAAGATATAAGAAGTTAACCTGAAAAGAACAGTTTTTCCCTTCTTTGTGGGTTTTGCTTGTTGTTTGAAACACTGCTAAGAAAATATTAGCTAAAGCCTATAGAAAAGACCAGTTTGTTACCAACCAGGTCTTTATTCTTTTGCTTTGATTGCCTGACAAGTTCAGCTGTTGTTTTCCTGATTTTGTTTTTCTAAGTTTAACACTGAAAGCAAGTATCCTGTTTTATGTGCTACCAAGCATATCTGTGTTGGGAGAAATAACCCCATAAATAAATATCTTATTGGCTTTACACTCAAGCACAACTAATTATTGTGAGCAGCTGTGTCTGGTGTGAATGGACTGCATTTCCCACAATCCCTTGCAAATCATATTGATATATGCACTTGCCAAGACTGTGAACATTCTCACCCAGGCAGCCGTCTGACAAACTTTAGAACAGTTCTGCAAGAAGTGGCGTAACTGGGCACTACGAGACTCTGCTTTTGCCTGGCCAACAAGCGGTACTCTAGACCCACGTTCGCTACATGACTTGCAAACTAAGATAGAAAAGGACAAAACAGGGCAGAAATTAGTGCAACACTTACAACATGTTACATTATGGATGGAGGTAGCAAAAGAATGTGGTGAGGAGCCCCCTCCTTATAATCCTACACATAATCTGGGAGAAACAGGACTATATCCTACCTTAACTGCAGTTGCAGCTATAGGATACCAAGACCCTATTCCTATAGATCAGGAACCTAAACAATCCTAGGGGACCCTCCACAGTAACTTGAAAGAGACCTCACTCGAAAGGAGCTTTTATAACCAAATGCCCTCGGAAGTGATAGAAGATCCTGAGATGAGGGCAGCGTGTGAAGATATAGGGAAAGAAAAGGAAAAATGGGCAGAGATATCAGGGACAGTTAAATTAGAATATTGTAAACAGCCAATTTGTGAGAACGAATTAGTACAATGGAAAGCTGAACTAGAAGCCAGTACTGAGGAATGGAAAAGGACTCATCAAGAAGAGGAGGAACAATTTAGAATGCTTATGGAAAATCAGCAGGCTGAGTGGGAAGAGAAAGTTAAGAAGAAGGAAGAACAGAATAAATATAACGAACAAGAACAAAAGAAATTAGAAGAGTCACGAATTAAAGAATGGGAAGAGCGGAAGTCAGCACTGGAAAAGTGGGAAGAGCATAATAAAAGAGAGGCAGATAGGATGAAAGAAGAATGGGATAAATTAAATGCGGCTCAAGACAGATTGAACTCTTTGAGATCCAGCTGTGAAAATAAGGAAAGCAATACAAAGCACATTGGGATTGCAAGAAATAACAGTCAAGCTGGAGCCTCACTAATGCCTAAGGAAACAGTAGCTGAGGGTGAGGGAGATCATTATTTCATTGACCAATGGAGTGATAATATGTATGGCTGGACATTAAAGAACCAGCCACAAATGTTGCAATGGCCTCCCGAGGGAGCACTTGACACTGCACATTTGAATACTGCTAGACTTTGCATTCATGGGGGAGCGGGAGACCCACAATGGGATTTAGATTACATGAAGACAGGATTAAAAATATGGGAAAAATATGAAGAAAAACTGCTTGCCCCTCTTGCATTCAAGAGGAGGAACTATTCGATATGTCCCTTGGAATTTTACTGATATGGATAATATAGCTAGTGCCTTACCTCCTCTTAGTAGAGGGGAGGCTTCCTGGATTCAAAAGTTTGAGCGGGTTACGGCAGGGTATACTTTAGGGCTAGGGGATGTTAAAGCACTGTTAGCAAAACTCCTGGGAACGCATGCAACAAATCAAGTTTTTGCCAGAGCTAATTTACCCCAAGTTACTGTAGCAGAGACACGGTATGATGGGTCTGGGTTTAATGAGCACAGACCCAGAGTTTGGAATGCTATAAAAAAACTATAACCCACCCAGAAGAATTTAGAGCCACTACTGAAAATGTGTTTTAAGATAGGAGAGGATATTAGTGCATATATTGCCCGATTTCAAGATTTGTGGGAAACCCAGACTGGGATGGTTTATTCTGACCCAGGTTTCCTGCCTCTATTTTTCCAAACACTTAGCAATACTTTGCCTAAATCAGTTCAATCAAGACTCGACACGATTGTGGGGTTAGAAGATGAGTCCTGGGCAAGACAGCAGTCACATATGCACCATTTTGTTAAATTAGCTGAAGAAGAACAGATAAAACCTGAGAAAGATATGAAAAGTTTGCAGACAAAATTAATGGCATTACAACTGAGAGAATTGCAGGAGGATTTTGATAAAAGTAAGATTAAAGAGAAGGATAAGGAAAAGGATGATGAGAAGGAAAAAGAAAGAGAAGGTTTAAATAAAACAGAAAAGCAGCATGAGACAGAAAAGCAAAAACTTAGGGCCATTATAAAGCAGAAAAATGAAATTATTAGAGATTTAGAACAGTATGATATTGAAGAAGACCCCTGGGAGAATTTTGGTTTATATGCTCAAGCTTGGAACCAGACAGGACCAAACAATGGGGGTACTTGGAGAGGGGGACAGGCAGGACCATCTCAGGCACATCGTTTTCAAAGAAGCACCCTTAGTTGCTGGAACTGTGGTAGAAGGGGACATCTTCAGCGTGAATGCCGAAGCCCCCCAGCCCAAGGATCAGCAAAACCACAAGGGCCACCCAATGCCTATCAGGGTCCTCAGAGTAGGTTTCCCCAGTGGCAGCCTCCTCAAGGGGGACTACAATGACTCTCTATGGTGATGCGGGCCATGCTCAATGAGCGTGAGCCGATAATTGAAGTCCGTCTAAATGAGTATAAAGTGCAAATGTTGTTGGATTCTGGAGCAACAGCATCAGTACTAAATTCCCTACCCCCAGGCGTAAACCTCTCTCATCAAACTAGGGTGGAGACCCAATTACTACCAAAATGACAGTACCCATCGAGGTAGAACTCATGGGGCAACATATCTGTAAACCCCTATTGTATGCCCCACACTGTCCAGTTAATTTGATGGGACGGGATCTACTATCTGCCTTTGAGGTACAGATGACCTTTATCAGCACACCATCTGTTTTGCTCCTGCAGACAGAGTCATCCAAATTTTGCTAATATCCCACCTGAAGTTTGGGCTACCCCAGAAAACCCTTTTGGCCTAATAAGGTCTGCATCACCTGTCCGAATTACATTAAAAGAAAATTGTCAGGGTCCAAAAATTGCTCAATATCCACTACAGCCAGAAGCTGTAGTAGGAGCAAGTGAGGAGATTGATATGTTATTGCAAAATGGTATTATAGAACCCAGCATGTCTCAATTTAATTCACCCCTGTTTCCTATTAAAAAGCCCAGTGGCAAGTGGAGAGTAGTCCATGATTTGAGGGGTCTTAATTCAGTGGTGGAGGCAGAATTCCCTCTTGTAGCAAACCCAGCTACATTGTTACAGCAAAACCCACCAAGGAAATATAGTACTGTTTTAGATTTATCAAATGCATTTTTTGGGGTCCCGGTCCATCCTAACAGTAGACCTTTGCTGGCATTTCAATATAATGGACAACATTTTCAGTGGACTAGACTACCTCAGGGATACACAGATAGTCCCTCAATTTTTACTCGATGTTTAGACAAAGATCTAGCTCCTTTCAAACGCCAGCTGCCTGGTTCAGTTTCACTTATCCAGTATGTAGATTTACTTTTAACAGCAGACAATGAGGAATTGTGTAAACAATACACCAGAGAATTGTTAGTGTTATTGGCTAACGGTGGTTACAGAGTGAACAGGGAGAAACTTCAGTACTGTCAATTACAGGTTACATTCCTTGGAATGACACTCGGTGAAAAGGAAAAACTACTAGGACCCATATTTCAGGAAGCTGTGCTCAAGGTCACTGAACCTCGCACTGTGAAAGAGTTACGAGCACTCTTGGGACTGTTAAACTATAGCCGTCTCTGGGTGCCAGGATATAGTGTGAGGACTCAGACATTCAGGAGACATTTGAAAGGGAACCCGAAAGGTTCCCAGCCTATAACTCTTAGTGAGGAAGAAAGGTTATGTTTGCAAACCTTATTAAAGGATCTGAATGATTTGCCATCACTCTATTTACCTGATCACAGCCTCCCAGTGGATGTCTGTGTTTCACAGCCCCACTGCCTGGGTGGCAGTTGCCACGCAGGGAGATGGTAAAGTAGTGGGACATTTGTCAGGATCTTTTTCTCTAGTAGAGCAAGGATTCACAAATTGTGAACAGGGATTAGTGGCTGCTAGTGCAGCAATTGAAAAATTGTATGGTTATATGACTCCCTTACAGGTAAATTTATATACTGATCAAACATTGCATGCGCTTTTAAAGTCCAGTACCATTCATTTCTTACCCGCCAGAGTAGGTAAGTGTGTAGCTGCGCTGCTATGCAGCCATATTAGACACCACTTGATACCAAAGCAGAATCCTTTTAGGGATTTACAGGATCTCCTCCAGGTATCTACTATCACACATGACTGCCTGCAGCAAGTAGGAGAAGATGTCAGACCCACGTTAGGAATAGTGCCACATTCAGATGTGCCACAAGAGGCTGAATGCTGGTTCATAGATGGATCCCAGAGAGAAGGCAGAGTAGGTTTTGCTATCTGTAGAGTAACCCCACAGGGAGTAGTTACTTCCACAGCACAGTATGAGATGCCTCTAGGATACAGCGTACAGAGTGCAGAAATCGCAGCACTAGCACAAGTCCTGAGAGAAAATGAAAATAAACATCTAGTAATTTATACCGATTCTCAGTTTCTAAGAAGCTCAGTACACATATATAGTACCATTTGGGCCAAGAGGGGATATTTGTCAGCTAAAGACCAACCTCTCCAACAAGCTGAGATCCTAATGGAAGTGTTTGAAATGCTCAGAGAAAGAGCAGAGCAGGGCTATTTGACAGCATGTGAGTGGATTGCAGCACATCAGGAAGTTAAGACATGGGAACAATATGGAAACTCAGGCAGTAGTTAGTGGCTGCCACACCTGTATCACTAGCACTCCCCATGCACGTCTTAAACCAAGTGGGGGTGCAGTACCAAGACCACAAGGACCTTTTCTGCATTGGCACATTGATTTCACTGATATGCAGGTGAAATGTCAGGGTAGATGATACCTATTGGTTCTGGTTTGTCCCTACTCACAATGGGTTGAAGCATTTCCATGCAAGAAAGAGACTGCTGCTGAAGTCCTAAAAGTATTAATGGAACATATAATTCCCCGGTATGGGATCCCTGCCCAAATCTTATCAGATAATGGGTCCCATTTTAAAAATCAATTAGTTAAAGAATTTTCTGAAAAATTGCCCATTAGATGGTGATATGTTGTTGTCTATTCTCCATCCTCAAATGGCCTTGTAGAAAGGTGCAATGGTCTTATTAAAACACAGTTAAGAAAGCTAATGATTGGGAGTGGTCAGACCTGGCTGCAAGCATTACCTCTTTGCCTATATCTATTGAGAAATAATCCTATCAAGCGGTTAGGTCTAACTCCTCATGAAATCATAACTGGAAGAAGGAGCATGTGCCCAGTTATGAAGTCAGGTACCCAAAATTTGCCCGACTTGTTTTCTGCTTATCTTACAGGACTTCAGACCAGTGTATCCTTGATTCAAAGGAAGTTGGCTTCCCGCATACCACCAACAGCGTTAGTCCCATATGCTTTTGAATTGTGTGATCTTGTCTACCGCCGGATCCAGGTGAGGGACAAGTGGAACCATCCTATCTACTCTGGACCACACACTGTTACAGCTGTGACTCCAACCGCTGTTCAGCTTGATAACGGCACTTCGTGGATACACAGCAAAGATTATTTTTCCAGCCCCTACCACCAGTAGTGTTCAACAAATGGTGGGTACAGAACAGTGATATCATTCACGACGGACACTTCTCCGAGAGATCTGAAAAAGAGAAGCTCCGCTTGGACCCACTATAAAGACATTTACCTAGTGCCTGTTTAAAATATTAGTGTACACATTAATCAGTTATACTATCTGAAGCCTATTTATCTCTTGTTAGTCCCTTTGTGTTAGATCCGTCTCCTGTAATTTTCATTCAGTTAGTAATCATATTTGTTGTATTTTGCTTAGTATTACTGTTTTTAGATTACTTATATAATGCATAAGGCCCGCCAATCCCCATTGAATCCCTCCCCTTTCATGGTATGGGCAAATCTGTGTGGAACATTGGTAGGATCACTTCTAGTTCTTTTCCTTCCATACTTATATATTCCTCAACCTGCTCCTCTGAATCTCTCTACACAGAAACTGAATAGTTCTTTCAATAGTTCCTCTAATTTTTCCCAGAGTAGTCCCTTACGATCCCGAAGGTCCACCCCAGGAACTAATCTATGGAAATCCACAGTTCTTGAGGTTGTTCAATTAATGAATATCTCAGACTGTATCATATGCACCCCCCTGCCAAAGGGAGTTGAGTATGCACCAGTCAATATAGTACCAGTACAACCAGTGGAGTACTCAGGGAACTTGGCTTGCCAGGATCTTACCGAATACTACACTACTCCATGCTGGGCCCCTTCTTACTGCTCCCATACTTGGGAACATTTCAATTTATTTAACCCGGTCCCAGTTCAAGTCTATGCCCCTCCTCATTTGATATATCCATATTGTATTGGTAATGGAGGGCTAGTCCATTCAGACACACACCCTTCACTGAAGTGTAAGATTACCTACCATCCTGCACAACAGTGATTTACTATTTCCCCCAGGTCTATAATTCCTTATAACTTTTCGGCTCCTTATAGCCAGGACAATTGGTCTGTAACCACTAATGCATCTTTGAATGTTACCTCTGCTTACTGGCAAAACACATACACGGTGGGTCCTATTTATAAAGATGGTTCAGCAGTCCAGACATCTGGATACAAAACTGGTACCCCTTATTCCTCTTGTTATTTTCCCCGTAATGATCAATCAACCATAAGGCAAACTTCAATTGCATGGGGACACAAAATGAACTGGATCTGGACCAAAAATACCCGATTCTCAGCCCTCGCAGGGCATTATTGGTATTGTCAGGGTTTTCTGTATCAGGTTATACGTCTGAATCATCTTCCTTGTGCTCTGGTTAGGGCTGAGACCTATTCAGTGTTAATCCCTCTCAATGTCAGTCACTATCATACAAACACTCACAGACACAAAAGAGACACCTCCCCCTGGTATGATAAATCTGAAGATGCTGCTCTCATGGCCTCTTATGAATATATTAATTCCACATATCCACTGACAAAAACACGACTTGATGCCCTAAGTTATACCTCTTGGATTCCTATATTTCAAACCCCTGCAATTACTGCTGAACTAGGTATGGCTATATGTAGGTTGCAATGTTTGCTTCATGTCCAAATGCGTTCTGTCACTGAATCCATTACTCTCCTAGCCAAATCCCTTGAACAAAATAATCAAATGACTGCAAAATAGACGAGCTTTAGATCTGTTGTTAGCAGCTGAGGGAGGAGCATGTAAATTTATTAATGAAACAAATTGTTGCACAGTCATAGCAAACCACACAACTTTTGTACTTAATGCAATGGATAGAATTAGACACTTGTCAGAATTACATCTGGATGATTTCAAAGGTGGAATTCAGGTTGGAGCATGGTGGAACGTTGCTGCTTCCTGGTTTGCAGGCCTAGGCTCTGGCCTACGTGGCTTACTTATAGCCTTGTTTGGTCTGCTCATTGCTTTATCAATTAGCTGCTGTATTTTTTCATTTATTCTAGCTTTCTGTAGAAGGTGTTTGACTAAGGTATCTACCACAACTCTAATTCTTACTTCCCAAAATCAAGCTAATGAATATATCTCTCTAGCTCGTAGACCTAGAGTTAATAATATAAATGGTAACTTGTCTGAGGTCCATCCTCTTATACCAGAGGGGTTCCACTTGGTAGCGGTCCAATATTCAGGTAACAAGTAACTCTATATGGATTTCCTCTCTTTTCAAGTTCTCTATGTTAGGTATAGAATTAATGGGTTTCAGATCTCATGTAGCAACCTGGTCTCATCATGTCTCCATCTCTTCAGCGAGTCTCACTGGAAGTTCCGGATAGCAGAGTGTAGAAGGGCACACTATGGAGACAGCAGAGGGGACCTGAATGGGATTCAAGAGGGGAATGTGGGGAAAAGATGAATCCCCTTCAGATACCTTTATTACAGGTTGAATCCATCTTGTGCTAACATCTATAGTTCAGGCCTAAAAAACAGCTTGCTCTCACTTCTTCACACTGAAACTGCAAATCCAGCAAGATTGAACTGTGAAATGAACTCATATCCTGTCCCAGAGAGCTTACACAATGGGAATCTATGAATACTATACATCTAATGAAAGACTGTCACATGGGCCTACATGGGCCTCTTGAATGCACAAAGGAAGACGTAAACAACGAAGACCAACATCATTATCTACAGTTTAACAGGAAACACGACTCGCAAGAGGCAAGTGAAAAAACAGGATACAAAAGCCAGCATACAGAGACAAGGCGAGTGAAATTGGAGACAGGATGCTACAGAGAGACATATGGGAAAGCAAATTTTCTTTGAATAATAAAAGAATGAGAGGAAATCTATTTATCAGCAATTTTTAGATATAAATATGGAGAAAGAATCTTAATAGACAGACAGACTTTAGCTGATCTCATTGGAGTGAGGCTAATTTATGTCTCCAGGACTGTCTGTACTTGAGCTAGTATCGTCTCCCTTGCAGCCGAGGCCACCAAAGCAAAGGTCTCCTCGGCTCGGGACCTTCTACGCCTTCTGGGCCATATGGCAGCATCGACCTCAGTCCTTCCTACAGCGAAACTGATGATGCGACCGCTCCAATGGCACCTGCGCTCTCGCTGGAACCAACACTCCCAGCCTCTGTCCACCCCGGTCCCGATGCCCCCGATCATCAGAAATCATCTACGCTGGTGGTCGAGCATGTCCAACCTGTCCGGGGGCAAGGACATTCACAAGCAGCCACACCAGGTGACTCACCACGGACGCGACCAGCACCGGGTGGGGCGCACACCTCCAGCACCTCAGTACCCAAGGTGCATGGTCACTGAAGGAGCAAGGGCTACACATCAATCTCCTCGAACTCGGAGCTATAAGGTACGCTCTCCTAGCCTTCCTACAACACCTGCGAGACAAGTCGGTCCTCATTCAGATGGACAACCAAGTAGCGATGTTCTACGTGAACAAACAAGGGGGGATTGGTTTGCGCTCCCTCTGCAACAAGGCGAGGGCACTTTGGTCCCTGGCCCTGGAGAACAACTGCAAGCTGTCACTATCACAGAAGGCGACCAACGTCCTCTTCACCCGGTGGGGGATCCCTTCAATAGACCTGTTTGCAACGGAGCTGAATGCGAAATGCCCCCTGTTCTGCTCCAGGCACCCTTCACCCAACAGACTGGCAGCAGATGCATTCGACGTGTGCTGGGGGGAGTGGTCTCTAGTGTACACCTTCCCGCCTACCCCCTCATCCCAGCTACCTTACAGCGGATTGTTCAGGACAAAGCACAGGCCATCCTGGTGGTTCCCCACTGGCCACGCCAGATGTGGTTCACACTTCTGCAACGCCTTGCCCGCGGGGCCCCCGTACACCTTCCCCTCGAGGCGGACCTACTGACACAGAATGGGGGCACCACAAGACATCCCAACCTCAGAGCCCTCGCTCTCACTGCCTGGTGGTTGAGCGGGTGAGCCTCTCTGCCCTCCATCTTCCAGCAGAAGTGCAGGATGTTGTCCTGGCATCTCGTTGGCCGTCCACCAGAAAGTCCTATTGCCTTAAATAGAAAAGATTCAGCATCTGGTGCGCAGGACAAGGCCTCAATCCCACCACTTGTCCTGTCACGCAGATCCTCCAATATCTCACTGCCTTATCCGACAGTGAACTTAAGACCCAATCCATCCGGGTGCACCTCTCAGCTATAGCGGCCCTCCATGAACCAGTAGATGGAGCCGACTCCCTCGCAACATTGCCTCTAACCACCTGTTTCATGAAAGGGCTAAACAACCTCAAGCCCCCGGTCAGGGCCCCTGCCCCGCCCTGGGACCTCAATTCCGTCCTGCAGCGGCTGACGCAGGAGCCCTTCAAGCCATTCCATTCTGCAGAAATGAAGTTCATCTCCTGGAAAACTCTATTCCTGGTGGCCATAACCTCCGCGAGGAGGATCAGTGAGCTACAGGCTCTGATGGCTCACCCTCCATACACGCATCTCCTTCAAGACCGAGCGTCCCTACGGACCAACCCTAAGTTCGTTCACAAGGTCGCCTCAGCATTCCACGTCAATCAGTCCATCGAACTGCCCTGCTTCTTCCCGGAACCCCATTCGTCTACGGAAGAGCAACGCCTGCATATCTTGGATTGCCTACGGGCACAGGATCTACCTGCAAAGGACGCTGCCGGTCAGAAAGACTGACCAACTCTTCGTTTCCTATGACCCCAACAGACCGGACCTGCCCATCTCCAAGAGGACTCTTTCCAACTGGGTGGCTTCCTGCGTATCCTTCTGCCTAGACTCCTCCGACATCCAGTCACCTTCGAGGATTGGTCCTCACCGACTCAGGGCATTGGCTACCTCCCTAGCCAACTTACGCTCCGTTCCACTCTCGGACATCTGCAGAGCAGCCACATGGTCTACTCAACATACTTTCCAGCGACACTACTGCTTAGACCTACGTTCAAAAGAGGATTGTACATTTGGCGAAGCAGTTCTAGCCTCCGCCGTTGAGGAAGTGGCCGGCACCGCACCAGAGGCTACCAGATAAGCCCCTTCGCGCCAGAGACTACCAACTAAGTCATTTGTCCTGGTGGCTAGTGCAACAGTTCTTGCGTGTGTTCCTGCACTGACTGTCCCTCCGCGATCCCTCAGTGCTGCACTGTTACTGCACCTTACTGCACCTTGCTGCATTGTCACTGCACTTTGCACTGTTACGCACCTAACTGCACTGTATTGCACTATATTGTTTGCCTGTACCATTGTTGTATTGCACTATTGTTTTTTACCTGCACTGTTGTTATTCACAAGGTTGTTGCGTGTCTGCACATTGTTATGCATTCTGGTTACCATTAAACTTATGTCCTGCAACACTAATCTGTTGTCTTCGCGCTCCCTCCTCCACCTCTGGCGCTCCGCACTGCTAGGGAGGCACCAGGTGTGGCTGACGCAATCCTGCTAGTCCATGGCGAAAGCGGGGTTACTTACCTGTAACGGGTTCTCTGTGGACAGAAGGATAAGCCAGCCACACAATCCCACCCACCTCCCTGGAGGAGATCCGCTGCAGTGACTCGCCCCTTGCCGGGAAAACCTAGCTAGGAACGTACTGGCCGGGCTAGGGACTGGTCAGGGAGGTGGGCTACCTGGGCATGCTCAGAGAGCTCTAGAGAGCACTTCTGTACGGCGCCACCCGGAGGACGTCACCAGGTGTGGCTGACTTATCCTGCTGTCCACGGAGAACCCCTGTTACAGGTAAGTAACCCCGCTGTCTAAGAGCAGGAACAGGATGGGGGGAAAAGAGAGAGTTTGGGAGGAAACCAAGTAGTACAGGTTACGTTCCCTGTTCTTACATATCTGAAGAGACTTGAAAAAAAACAAATTTTCCCTAAAATCAGAATTGTATGTTTTTAAAAAATGCATAATCTTTTCTTTCTTATCTGAAAAACAGGTAGCTTGGTCCCAGGTGAAGCTCCAGTGACCACAGAGGCTTATGCCAATACGAGTGGGCCAAGATGTGCTTAAAACTGCTAGATCTAAGGATGCTTGCAGCTTCCATGATTAAATCTAGCATAGATTGCTTTTTCAAAGACTGCTTCAAGTGCTCTAGCAATTGAGACTGTGTATTCATCTAAGACCATTGTGCTTACTGTATTAGGAAGACTTGCTGTTTAAGAGCAATGGCAACCTCAGTCATAAATGCTAAGTCTGCCTTGCAGGACCGAGCAGTCAGACAATACAACTGCTTTGTGACTTTAAGACCACAATACTTAGGGTATTTCATAGTGTGTAAAACTGAATAAAGGGCAACTTTCCTTCAATAAGAACTAATTAATGAGCTTTACATAGCTCCTTATGAAGCATATTATAATACTGCATGTCTTCACTGTTAAATAGGGAATGTGATGTCGTAATGCTTATCTTCAATCATTTTAATGCTTCTGTTCCTTAAAAAAAAAGATCATTTATTATGTTTTTGTTTTGTCTGTGTGCACTCTTCTACATAGGTTTTCAGGAAAAGTACCACACATTGCATTGCGTTAGATCAATACAAAACCTAGAAACTAGAATATTTTCACAGAAATTTGGTATTTTTTTCCAACTGCAGTACCAGCACTGACCAAAAGGTAGCCTCATGGTATAGCCTGAATAGACGAGTGGATAAGACAAGTTCCCAAGGAATCACAGTTGTGAAAAAAGCATCTCATAAGAACTGCTGTGCACGTTTCTCCTTACTTGTTGCAAACTCTAGGACTCTGTGCTTTTACTGCAGACATACCCATCACTTTATAGCAACAGGATAAAATCAAAATAAACATAACTCTCTCTTATATCTCAACAAATGGGGTGACCTATACGGAGTGGTGGGTACACGCCTAAAAAAAAGGCATGGGGAGGGGTGACCTGCACGGAGCGGCAGATGCACCACCTCTTACCGCCTTGCTGGGCAGACTAGATGGACCATACTGGTCTTTATCTGCTGTCATATACTATGTTATTATGTTACTATGTTACTTCAGTACAAACAGAAAGTTTCCTTCTCCAAATGCTCCCCTTTCTTCTTTTCATGTTACATGTCAGAAACATCTCTCAGATTATAATCATCCCTCTCCCTCACACGCAGCAGAACAGTTTGGACCACTAAGGCCATGGCCCTATCAACATTTTGCCATACGCTGCATTAGCAATTAGGGAGCTTGAGGGGTGGTTTATTGCCCCCTTCTTCCAACCTATAAGAGGTTCCACTGCCATTCTCTCTTCCAAACCTGCTGTTCTTCATTCCTATCCATCAGTCAATCTTCCCAACATTTTATTCATCCAATATTTTTCTAGGGACCATAAAAATCATCAATATTGATTTCTGTTTCCAGTAATCAAGATAAACAATAGCAAACTATTGTAGAATAACCCATTTAAGCAATTCTGTCTTAACAATTTTAGGACTGGTCAGTCTCTGGGTGAATATCTGGTTCTGAAGGGAGCTCCATCTCTGTCTTGAGTATGAGATAGAGAGATAGGGCAGGTTACAACGGTGGAAGACAAACCCTTGAGTAGTTGTGAATGCTGACTGATAGCTGGACCATTTCTAACTGAAATGAAAACCAAAAGCTGAGGGTAAAACTACCAGACAGAAAATGGATAAATAAGCCATCTTGGAATAAGTTGAAGCTTTTATCATCTATCTCCTGATATTTTTTTCATACAGTTTCAAAAAGATTTTTGTGTAAATTATTTTCAGAGTATTTGTACTCATTATAGTTATAGCCAGATTTGTTTGTGAAACAGTTATGGCATTCTGTGACGCTCAAACCCTTCTTAAACAGAATTCTGTACAGGAGTTAAAGGCTGACATGTACATGAAAATTTAAAAAACTACTGTTACTATTAATCATTTATACAGTGCTATAAGACTTATGCAGCGCTGTATATATACATGTAGAAAGATGATCCCTGCTCATTAGAGCTTAACATAAGAACATAAGATATGCCATACTGGGTCAGACCCAAGGTCCATCAAGCCCAGTATCCTGTTTCCAACAGTGGCCAATCTAGGTCATAAGTACCTAGCAGTTTCCCCAAAAGACACAGGTTCCACAAGGCTTGTATTGAGACAAGCAGTTGCTTTCCTGGGTCCTCTTTAATAATGGTTTATGGATCTTTCCTCCAGGAACTTGTCCAAATCTTTTTTAAACCCAGCTACACTAATAGCTTTTACTACATCCTCCGATAACGAATTCCATAGTTTTATTACGTGTTAAGTGAAAAAATATTTTCTCTTATTAGTCTTATATGGGTTAAGCTGTAGCGTCATTGCATGTCCCCTAGTCTTTCTACATTTTGATGTGGTAAACAATTGATCTACATTAACCCGTTTCACTCCATTTATAGACTTCTATCATATCTCCTCTCAGCTGTCTCTTTTCCAGGTTGAAGAGCCCTAACCTTTTTAGCCTCTCCTCATAGGAGTATCCTTCCATCCCCTTTATCATTTTGGTGGCTTTTCTCTGTATCTTTTCTAATTCTGATACATACTTTTTAAGATATGGCGACCAGAATTGCACACAATATTCGAGGTGCAGTCGCACTAGGGAACAATACTGAAGCATTATGATACCCTTTGTTTTATTTTCCATTCTCTTTCTTATGATTCCTACCAGTCTAGTTGCGTTCTTAGCCGCCACTGCACGCTGGGCAGAGGGGTTCAATGTGTTATCCATGACGATGCCTAAATCTTTTTCCTGGGTGGTAATTCCTAATGTGGAACCTTGCATCGTGTAACCATAGTTTGGGTTGTTCTTTCCTAGGTGCATAACTTTGCACTTATCCACATTAAATCTCATCTGCCATTTGAACATCCAGTTCTCCAATTTATTAAGGTTCTCTTGCAATATTTCACAATCCTCTTGGGTTTTAACAACTTTGAATAATTTTGCATCATCTGCAAATTTGATTACCTCACTCATTATTCCCAATTACAAGTCATTTACAAATATGTTAAAAAGCAGCTTACAAGCTAAAACAAGACAGACAATACATTAGCCAAGAACAGGGGGATACAAATAGGGAAAGGTAAAGAGACACAAAGAAAGCAAGGGATCAGGATCCAAAAGCAGCCTCAAAGAGGTGAGTCTTAAGCATGGATTTCAAAATGGGCAGAGAAGGAGCTTGACATACAAACTCACGTAGTTTGTTCCAGGTATAAGGAGCAGCAAGGTGACAGTGGAAGAAAAGCAGATTTCACAAGCAAAGGTGTAGGGAGAGAGGAAAGGTGGTGGGGAGCAGCGGAATGAATGTGTTTATAGGTCAGAAGGAGAAGTTTGAATTGGATATGGAGTGGAAGAGAAGCCAATGAAGTGACTTGAGAAGAGGGGCTATATGAGCATATAGGGGTTGGCAGAAGATTAGTCACACAGCTGAGTTCTGAACAGATTGAAGGGGAGAGAGATGACGCAAAGGGAGGCCCGCAAGGAGGAGGTTGCAATAGTCGAGACAGGAGGTGACTAAAGAGTGGATAAGTGTCTTAGCCTCCCTTTATGATAAGTACTGCGTATTATGTTCTTATTAGTAATGTTTATTATAGTTGATCTCTCTTGCAAGGTCAGGATTTATCCTGACGTTTCGCATGTGAGACAGCGGCGCAGGAGGGAATTCTTGCTGCTGCGACTTGGTATGTTGCAGCTTGGAGCTCTGTACTTCCTAAAATATCCCTGTAAGTGCATTATTAGATATAGATCAGTGAGATATATGTTTACTGATCGTAATCAGTTAACTGCCTTTGTGTCAGCCCAGCATACCTTACAGGATTCTGCTCAAAGTATACCAACTTAGTACCCGTTTGATTGGTTAATTTGCTGTTACTGGCAATCATTTGGGTTTTTTTTCTTTTTTGGGATTCAAAGATTGAATATATCATTCAGCGTGTGGTCTACCCCAGATGCAGTGGGCTTGTGTCTTTATTGTGAAAATTGTTTCCTGTTTTTTTGTGTGATGTATGTTTAATTTACTTTCAATGCAAGACTTTTCTTTGCAAGTAGTTTACTTGTTTATGTAATGGAAATTTGTTAAAGATAAAAATAAATAAATAAAAGTGGACTGGTGAAATCCACTACTTACTCCTGGGATAAGTAACATGGAATCTGTCTATCTTTTGGGAACCTGACAAGTACTTGTGACCTGGATTGGCCACTGTTGGAAACAGCTTGGTCTGACCTAGTATAGCATATTTTATGTTTTTATTAGTAATGTTTATTATAGTTGATAGGGTTGTATGATTCAAAGTAAACTATTGCTACATCTATGAGCCCATAGTGCTACATGTGCCTTGAAAAGAAGCATGATGAGATTGATTATATTATATCAGTACTGTGGATGCAAAAGTCCCTCATATTCTCCAGTATTTATGACTGGCACTCATGTGTAAGTAGCAATTTTAGAATAACCATGACTTACACATTTAGAATTCAGATACGCAGGGTATGGGCTGCGAGTGATTTAGGCAGGTCTTAAAATAAATATGTTTTTCTTATTTTGCAGAGGAATACACATATACTTCACAAAATTTGCATACCTGTGTCCAGGCATTCAGAACTGCAGCTAACTGCTCATTTAGATCTGGGGTTTGGAGGAGTGTTCAAAGTCGAAATGGGGACTGATGCTTACATGGTGCATCTCAAACAGCAAAAAGAAAGAATGATTTTTGGAGTCCAGGTCTTTACTTGGCTCCCCTTGGAAGTGCAGCTTTGTAAAGGTCTGCTGCCTACACAGATACATGCTGGCATTTATGCGCATAGAGCCCTGAGTAATGCCATTCTTTTTGAACTTGTATTTTTGTAAAATTACTGTTTATGGCACCAAATATAGATATTTTTCTTATAGCCTAGTATGTATTTTACAAAATGGTCGGACATCCCTTTTCCGACCTAGACAGTGTGTATAATAAAATTGGGCTTGAAACCAACAAGCACAAGTAAGTAAAAGCAAGTAAGATTAAATCGTAGCAGAGACAGTGCTTCATTAACAGACATTACAGCTTATTTTCCATAAGCTTGTAATTTTATTTCCTAGCTAAAGTAATTCTATTTATTGCTCAGTTAGATGTGACACTAGTATTTCTCATGTCACTGTCCAGGAAGGAAATAGTTCATGCTTACCTTGTAATTTTGCTAAAGGCAAAATAATGTTTTGTTATGACAAAAAAAGGAAACTAGTCCCTATGTATCTAAGGGCTCAGACAGATACAATGAGCTGCTTTTGTCTCTGCAAACCTTTGTCCTTTTTATTAGGAAATTAGAACTGCTTCCTGAGTCTGGTACCAGACATTTATTCATTGCAGCTGAGCAACCTTAGGTATACAGCTCACAAGCAAAATGTTTTCCTACAGGAAACAAATACGAAAGCCAAAATACATGATTACCTTTTGAAGGCAAAATTTCTGTTTATAAAGGGCTGCATATATGCCCGGTGTTCAGCCTGCAGAATTTCTTATGCAGCAAACAAGATGTTTGTTTCTGTCCAGAAAAATGTACTCTGTACAATTGCTGCCCACACATGGGTTTTGCTGAATCAAGGACCCAATAGTTCCCAGTAAGGACCTACGTAGAAGTAATTCAAGTATCATCCTGTGGGACCAGTTTGCGTGTTGAATACCTGCTGCCTCTTCAATGTCTTGCTCATATATAGGACAGGGTTTCAAATTTCCATATCATAGTTTCATTCAGCTAGCCTTCATTAAGTAATCTGCTGTCACTCTTCACCTTTGTATTGCTACTACTCAGGCCTTCTCCCCCTCCTCTAATGAGTTCAGGTATTGATTTAGGGATATGAAAGTGCACTAACGGTTGATGAGGAAATTGGTTGGGTCGGGATGGAGCATGCATGCTGTGGTTAGCACGGGCATCCTTAGCACACACTAACTGGAAATCTTGCACTTAGCATGGGTGCACTGATTGGCATCTCAGTGGGGGCATTAGGTGCACCTGTGTTAACACAGCAAACCACTTAGCACAGGGGTGGCATCAGACCCACACTAATCGCAAGGGAACATGGCAGGCATGCCTCCATTCATTAGCATGGGTCCGGTCCCACCCCCACACTAAGCGTTGGGGCTTAACACTCGGTAACCTACTGCCCCTTAGCCAGGAAGGATCATACTATAGCACCTTGGCATCTCGTAATTTGATATTTGAAGGGGTGACCTGTTTTTCCTCTCATCTTGAGTGGCTTTGGTTATATCGGCAATGATCTCAGTAGGCAGGCCTTTTGCAGTTAATCTTACTGTCCTGTCTTCATAACTAATCATAGTCAATTAATATTTAATTGTACAGATGGCAAGTCCTGGGCCTGTTTTTCTTCAGTGGCTCATCTCGCAACCTCAGAATTATCCTGCTGTAATTTTTGAAAAAATAATTCTTGCTATTCTTTCCAAGAATTTCCTTTCAGTTGCAGAGTCTTACAGAGGTGATTTTATAATGCTTTTTTTCTGAGGGTAAACACTTTTACCCATGTAAAAGGATTTTTATAAAATTACCCCAGGGTTGCATGCATATGTAGTGCGCATAAAGAATGTTCTCACCTACTTTTATGCAATCTGAGGTACGTTTTACACCAACCCCTGAGCAGGTGTCAATGTATATGGATGCCGTACCCAGCATTGTTGCAGATTTTGTGAGGCTATTTTATAAAATTACATAGACGCCTATCTGTCTTTATAAAATATTTCTGAAATAAGTCCCTACTTGACCTTCCTGCCTAGCTGGCATGTTATAAAATGGTTCTCATGGCAGTGCTGCCCATTGTCATGCAGAGGGACCTAATGTTATGTTGCAAGGAAAGATCAGCTGGGTGTGGGGACACTACTGTATGGAGTGTTCACAGCCCCAGGGAAGAGGGAGGTCAAGTGACACAGTGACACCTAGTGGTCAAAATATGACCCCATGATCCTGGAAGGAGTCATTGGATATTGTGATGTCAAGGACAGGTGGAGTGAGGGTTAGAATAGGGATAAAAACTCCGGGTGTCACAATTGAAGGGCTTGGAGTTGTAGCCTAGTGGAGGCTGGTTCAGATGGAGCTGGAAGCAGAAAGGATCAAGAGAAAACTCCTTTGCCAGAACAAAGAGAATCTAAGCAATGTATCGTCTGATCTCATCCAATTACTGCTTCAGATTCTACTGTTTTCTCTAGAATAATCCTGAGGTGCTTCTCGGTGCCCCATTTAATAAATAAGGAGGACGGCAGGGATTCCAAAGCATAGCGGACACCAAAGTAGTAGCTACTCCTGTTTCCAAAAAAACAAGACAGTTCACCTGAGCAGGGCTTTATCTCCACTTCTACAACTGAATGGCTGGAGTGAGCCCCCGGTTCTTCTGAGGCTAGTTCTCTCAGGAATGATTCCAGAGTTGCCTGCGTCACTTGGACTGGTGGTGACTTTGACAACGTTGTTTTTCCTTTCTCTTCATCCATTGTGAAAAATGATAGGGCAACGGTATTCAGCCTATTGTTCTATTGAAAATGAATAAAGACCCAAAATGTAGTCTTTTAAAGGTTTAGTGTGGGAGAGAAGGGACCATCTGAAGTCCACGGAGAATAGAAACATCTTCTGCCCCTGCCTCAGCTAAAAACAATGAGTTGCTAGGAGATGTGGGAATCCAATAGAGTCACTTGTTTTATGAAGCCTGTGAGAGATGAGTCACTTAGAATTGTTCTTTCATTTAACAGCAGTAGCATGAAGCCTAATAGGGAGCATGGACTCATGCAATAGATATCCAATAAGATTGTTAGTTTCTCTGAATTTATATCTGAATGATAACTCATAGATCATGTTTGGCGTTTTCAGTTTTTACTGATTTTCACTTACAAATTATCTGATCTTTTATAAAAGTCATTAAGTTTTTAGTTTTAAGTTCAAGCAAAAATATTTTAGTGGTATTTATTTTTATGACATGCCATCCCAATAATTTAATTTAATTTAATTAGCAAATTTTTATATACCGCACCTTCCATTGATCAGTTGCGGTTTACATGGAACAACAGTTAACAGGCAGTGCTGTTTTTACAGATAACAATGTGATACTACATAAAATTCAATCTTACAATTAACAGTTGTAAACTATGTACAAGGAACAAGATTATAACTATGTACAATGTATGTATATTTTCAAAAACATCGGTTTGGGGTTTTAGCACTTATTTCAGTTCAGTGATGGTTTAAGTCGGCTGGTAAAACTAACCTTTTTCTTGTTGAAAAGGTGAGTTCGACAAGGAACCGTAGTATGATAAGAATAGGTGTGTTTTCAGTTTTTTCCTGAACTCTATGATTTGATATAGGGATCTTAATTCCGAGGGAATGGTGTTCCAAATTATAGGGGCAGCATGAGAGAATGCTTTCTTGTTTGTTGATTTTTTGGCCTTTATAAATTCCTTTGGTGTTATTAGTTTATTTAGTTGGTCTCGTCTTTGGGGAATATGATTGGGTTCTTTATTGATAAGATTGTTTAGAGTACGAGGGGCTGAGTTATTTAGGACTTTGTATGTAGTTAAAAGAGTTTTATAATGAATCCGGCATTGAATCGGGAGCCAGTGTAGATACTCTAAAAATAGGTGTTATATGATGGAATGGTGGGACATTCATGATAGTCCCGGCTGCTGCATTTTGTGCTATTTGAAGTTTTTTAAAATTATGTTTTGTTAAGCCTAGTAGGATTAAGTTCGCAAAGTCGAAATGGGGAGTTATTATCGCTTGTATTATACGTTGAAAATCTTGTAGGTGCATTAGAGGGCGGAGTTGTTTTAATACTTTAAGTTTAAAATAAACTTTTTTTGTTATATTTCTTATATGTGTCCATACTGAGGTGTTTGTCTAGTATTACGCCTAGGTAACGTATTTCAGTTTTTATTATGATATCATTATTTTGCAATGTAATGTGTGATGGGGGAATGAAAGTTGTGTTTTTAGTTACTATTAGGGCTTCTGTTTTTGCGTGATTAATGAATAAGTTGTTTTCATTTAGCCAATTGTTTATTTCATTGAGGCAGGTATTAATGAGTAGTGTAGGAATATTAGGTATCGTGAATGGGACGTACATCATTATATCGTCCGCATAAAGGTGATAGTGAACATTGAATTTTTTAAATATTTGACAGATGTGTTTTAAGTAAATGTTAAAAAGAAGCGCTGACAGTGCAGAGCCCTGGGGGAGGCCCAATTCTTGATTGTAAGTTTTTGAAGTTAGGTTACCAATTCGTACCGTTTGGGTTCGGTCACTTAAGTAAGAGGAAAACCAGTTGATAACCGTGGATTTTATTCCTATTTGTCTTAGTTTACTGATCATTGTTGAGTGGTGGACACTGTCAAAGGCTGCAGAGATGTCAATGAATATGAGTAGGAATGCCTGTTTTGAATTATCAATACCTCTTACAAGGGTATCAATTAGCACTGTTAGTAGTGACTCTACCCAATAAACAGTTTTAAGTTGTAGCACTCTAGCTAGGGTTGCCAACTGGCTCCAGATGCACCCAATAGGCTTGATCCAGTCCTGGGTTTACCTCATTGCATGCAGGGACACGTAGTTCTGATTTCTCCATAAGTAAAACAAGACTACATGTCCGTGCATGCCATGAGGTAAACCCAGGACAGAATCAAGCCTGTCGGCCGCATCTGGAGCCAGTTGGCTGAAGCAATTCTTATACATGGAAACAGAAAAAATAATGGCAAGTTAAGACCATGCGGCCTATCCAGTTCCCATACATATAGTACCAACTGCAAACCATTAAAATGTCCTCCCTTGAATTGAGATACAGTCCTTGTCCCCACCACCTCCCCTGAGAGGCCAGTCGCCACATTCACTACCCTTTCCATAAAGAAATATTTCATCAGCTTGTTCCTGATTCTATCCCCTTTCACTTTCATCCTATACCTCCTTGTTCCATTGCTTTTTTTCAATTCAAAGAGGCCCCCTCGTCTGCATTTATACCATGGAGATATTAAAACATCTCTATCATATTGCTCCTCTCTGCCTTCCTTTGCATGTGTACATATTGAGATCTTTAAGTCTGTCCCCATATGCCTTATGATGAAGCCCACTGACCATTTTAGTAGCCACCATCTGTAGGATCGGTGCTTGGGCCTCTAGCACCCTCCTGCAACCTACAGATCGGCACCCCTCCCTCATTACTATTAATGGTAGTCTGTACCCTCCCATCCCAAGACTCTGTTCACAAGATGCTAGTATTTCTCCTTCAGAACAAATATTGTAACTAGAAAATTGCAGCGAAGGAGCAAATGCCTAGCTGGAATAAAAAAAAGCACCGAGGAGTAAATATTTAACATCGTATGAGCAGACTCTGTTAGTCAAAGGGTTAATGGAATTGAAGCAAACAGAACCAATGTATTTATTTATTTAACCAAAAAAAGGTCTACAAAGGTTACAACCACTGAGTTTTTCACCTGTTATTGTTGCTACAGATACTACCACTGCTCTCTCTCTCCGCATGTATGGTTTCACAGCTCTTTTATAAATCCAACAAAAAAGGAGGAGCTGATAAAAGTAGTTTAAAAAAGGGTTTAAAAAAGGTTTGGATAAGTTCCTGGAGAAAAAGTCAATAGACTACACAGGTACACTAAAAAAATTTTTTTTTTAACTGCCTCTAATGTTTCGATTGATTTTTACGTTTTTTGGTGCGCTGAATCCAAATCTGGTAACCAATTTGCTCCATCACGTACAGATTTTTTGCTACATTGGGTTAGCAGTTTGAGGTGAACGTTTCAGATTGAGTGCGATCGAGATAAAAGTTTCTTGGATGAATTCTTTATACTAATTGTTTAGTAGTTATTCAAATAAGAATAAAGAAAATTGTAACAAGGCAGCACATAAGAATAGAGTAATGTCAACAAAACACACTGTGATGGTAGCAAAATTGTCTGCACTTAAAACAGCCACATACATGTGCACAAACATTGAGCATATAAGAGCGAGGTTAGACACAAAGCAAAGCAAAGAAATGTGCAAAAAATGTTGTACAGGTATGTATGTAAGAATAGAAAACGCAAACCGCACCATTGCAATACATGAAGACAAACACCCGATGGTGTGAAAATAAAATTCTAATAAATGAGATCCGACACTGTGGTAATAACTAGCAAATTTTTATTTCAAAGTTTAGTAAAAACACGATATTTGTCAACACAGTTTAGATTTTAAAGTCATTCTTGGGTCAATCAATCTCCTGGTGGGCCCGTTTCTTCTTCCCCCGAATGCTTCTCTTGGTGCGCTGCTTGGCGTATTTTTCATCTGGGGTTTCCCGCAGCAGCAGCAACCAGCAGAAATCAGCCATCATAGTGGTGTTCCATCTTCCTTGGTACCTTCTCTCTGCATCCTTGATTTCCTGGTGAAACCTTTCACCTTGATCTTCACTGTACGCCCCCAAGTTTTCGGGAAAGTAGTTCACATGGGAGTGCAAGAAATGGACTTTCAGGCTCATGTTACAGCCTTGTTCTTTGAAGGCATTGAGCATCCTGGCAACAATATCCTTATAGTTCTCATCCCGCCTGTTCCCCAAGAATTTGAGAACAACATCCTTGAAGGAATCCCAGGCTTCTTTTTCCTTCTCAGACATCGTTTCAGCGAATGCTCCATCTGAAATGAGTTTCCTTATATCAGGGCCAACAAACACTCCTTCCTTTAGCTTTGCTTCAGAAAGTCGGGGGAACTTTGAGCAAAGGTACCGAAAGCACTCACCATCTTTTGGAAGGGACTTGATGAATTGCTTAATGAGACCCAACTTAATGTGGAGAGGTGGTAATAGAATTTTATCACGAGGTACCAAGCTCTCATGAAGAACATTTTTCTCACCGGGTCTCAAATACTCCCGAATTGGCCAGTCTTTTTTCCCCCAGTGTAGGTCGCGGGCCCGGCTATCCCACAAGCAAAGGAAGCAGGGATATTTGGTGAAACCGGATTGCTGCCATAATAGCATGGATAGAATTTTAAAGTCTCCACAAATCATCCACTTATGCTCATCATAACGAATCTTCTGAAGAATCAGGGCCAAATTCTCGTATTTTTCTTGGAGATTAACAGAGTGAGCAATAGGAACTGAAGCGAATGTGTTGCCATTATGAAGAAGAACACCTTTTATGCTGTCTTTTGACGAATCAATGAACAGCCGCCATTCAGCAGGATCATACTTGAGTTTAAACTTTTCCATCACTCCGTATATATCGTTGCAAAATACCAAATCTTCCTCTTTGCTGAAATACTTCAAAAATTGTGTCTCGCGGTTGCGGTACCAATAAAAAGTTGTTCCTGGTGACAATAGATTTTTCTGTTTAAGCCGAGAACCTAGCAGTTGGGCAGCATCTTTTGGGAGTCCTAAATCCCGGACTAAATCATTCAATTCAGCTTGAGAGAAAAGTTCAGGTTTCGGATCTGGTTCAGTTTCAAACTCGGAAGTACTGGACTCATCGGGAAAAGCCATCTGATGAGTCTCATCATGATCAGAACCGTCCACACAAATATGATCCAAAGATTTTGGTGGTTCAGGCACAGGTACTTCGTTGCTATGAGGCATAGGCCTAATTGCTGAGGGAAGGTTGGGGTAACTTATTACGTTCTTATTTTTTAAGTTGTATCCCTTCACAATGCAAGAGCAAAAATAGCAGTCACTGCTGTGGTCTCTTTGTTCATGTCCCATCATAGGTATTCCGAAACGAAATGCTTGTTTTTTACCTTTCATCCATAAGCGTAGATCTTCCTCACATGTCTTGCACACTTTGTGAGGAGCCCACGGTTTGTCTTGATCGCCTAACTTCAAACCGAAATAAGCGAAATATACTTTTTTAATAAATGCAGAAATGTTCCTCTGCCTCTTTTTCACGGTATATTCCCCACAAATAAAACAAAAACTGTCCGGAGAGTTGACGCAACCTCTGGCTCTGTGAGCCATCACAAATACACAGCACTGCAAACTACAACTGTAGTGAACCACTTCGGAATAAAGCTGGATTACGACTGAGCAAACAAAAGGTAATAATGAACTTGCAAGAAACTGAAATTTGACAGGAACGTTCATGTCGCAACCACCGGTGTTTGAGCGAGCGAACGAGGGCGAGGCGAACAGGAAAGAACATGCGCCAGCGCGAGTACTGGATTTAGCCCCCCGCCTCCCAATTGTCCTGTTAATGTATAAAATGAATACAAAACACTCTAAAATATCATGAGGGAATGTTTCTAGTTAGTTAACCATTACAACCTCTATTTTGGGCCAAGAAAATAAACTGCAGTCGGCTAAAAAGAAATTATGTGAACATTCCTTATATGGGTAAGAAATCTAATTTTGCAAGAAAACGTGACGTGATGGAACATTTTGGCTATTTTTCCTGGATTCAGCACCCCAAAATCTATAGGAATCAGTTGCAAAACTGGAGGCAGTTTTTTGGTAGTGTACCTGTGCTATTATTAAGACAGACCTGGGGAAAAACACTGCTATCCCTGGGTGTAAGTAGAATGGAAGCTACAGTGAGCACTACGGGGCAGGACTCAATTCTGGAGCTGATGTCAGCAGTCGATGGTGACAGCATTAATGTGAGAACCAGCACTTGGCTGGACTTTGAGATTTCTTTGAAAGCGCTGCTTCACTGCTGCCTGTTGGAGTTGCTGCAACTGTGAAATATGCAGAGACTTTGTTGGCGTTGGAGCAAGGATGGCTGAAAGTGGAAAAATCATTCTGTAGCCTCCCATGAGAGTCAGCAGTGGGGTTTCTTGTAGTGGACTGGTAGTGATGCTAACCACAAGCTTCAGGCCCTGTGTCGCAATGCAGGTGTGTCTGACTCTGACCCACCAACGTGCTGCACCCAAAGCTCCTCCCACTCCCTCTATTCTCTGTGGCTGGCTGCCTGACTGGGACATAAAGGTTTATACCACCCTAGCAGCACTCCACAAGAGGGAAGGAAGGAGGTCCAGCATGTTTGGTACTCTGCAGCAAAGCTGAAACAAGTTGAAAAATGCACACTTTACAGAGTAAAGCCTTTGACACCATTTCGCACAGGTGACTTATAAATAAATTCAGTGCCTTGGAGATAAAGTGACTGACTGGGTTAGAAACTGGTTGAATGGGAGGCAACAAAGGGTACAGGTAAACGGAGCTCACTCTGAGAAGAAGGTGTGTGTTATAGGGATCCATGGACCAATCCTTTTTTACATTGTTAAGTGAAACTGCGGAAGAGCTGTCTGGTAAGTTTTGCCTCTTTGGGGATGATACCAAAATCTGCAATAGAGAAGACACCCATGAAGGTGTAGATAACATGAAGAAGGATCCAGAAAAATTTGAAGAATGGTTGAGAATTCAGCAGCTGAGATTTAATGCTAAAAAAATGCAGGGTCATGCATTTGGGCTGCAAAAGTCCAAGGGAGAGGTACAGTATAGAGGGTGAAGCACTTCTGTCCACAAAAAAAGAGCAGAACCTGTGGGTGATTATTTCTGTTGATCTTAAGGTGGCTAAACAGGTAGAAAAGGAGATGCAAAATCCAGAAGGATGTTTGGGTGCATAGGGAGGGAATGGCAAGTAGGAAGAAGGAGGTGATAGTGCCTCTGTACAAGTCTTTGTGGAGACTTCATTTGGAGTATTGTGTGCATTTCTGGAGACCACACCTTCAAACGGATATAAACAAAATGGAGTTGATGCAGAGGGTAGCTACCAAAATGGTCAGCGGTCTTCATCATAAGGCATATAGGGACATAGTAGCATAGTAAATGACGGCAGATAAAGACCAGCACGGTCCATCTAGTCTCCCCAGTAAGATGGCAGGAGTAAGATGACAGGAATAGGTGCACCCCTCCCCATGTCTTTGTTTAGGGGTGCACCTGCCACTCTGTGCATGCCACCCCTCCCCATGTCTTTGTTTAGGGGTGCACCTGCCACTCTGTGCAGGCCACCCCTCCCCATGTCTTTGTTTAGGGGTGAACCCACCGCTCCATTTAGAACACCCCTATTTGTTGAGAAATTAGATGGTTCAGTTTATTTTGGTTTTATCCTGTTGCTGTAAAGGGATCCACTGTGTCTGTCCCAGACTTAAAGATCTCAATATGTATACTTTGGAGGAAAGGCAAGAGAGAGGAGATATGATAGAGACATTTAAATACCTCCGTGGCATAAATGGATAAACCACTCTGATGCTTTTGCTGCTTAGGGCGGTATATCAAATGACAATACAGATAAAGAGGAGATTCTCTTTAAATTGAAAGAAAGCTCTGCTACGAGGGGGACATAGGATGAAAATGAAAGGGGATAGACTCAGGAGTAATATACAGAAATATTTCTTTATGAAAAGAAAGGTAAATGCATGGAATAATCTTCCAGTGGAGATAGTAAAGATGAGGACTATATCTAAATTCAAGAAAGCATGAAACAAACATAGATCTATAAAGTTAAAAAGGGACTGTAGTAGTTGGTATAGAAGGGAGACTGGATAGGCCAAATTGTCTTTATCTGCCACCATGTTTCTATATTTCTAGAATGATACAATAGCATGTTCTCCGGGAACAAGCAGGAAGTCAGTCCTCACATATGGGTGAGATCAGCACCGACGGAGCCCTCACGGAAACATCCCCCCAGCTTTCAAAGAAAGCCTTTGGGAGATGCCACCACGCATGTGTGGTCCCCTTCCTGCCCAAGGGTGCCATCTTGCTAAGTCTCCTTTTTTCCACGGAGCCCTTCAGACATTTGTCTGGCTTGTCCCCGGGAAAAGTTTATTTTTTTTTTCTTTCCGAGTTTCTTATTCATCTCTGGAATTGCACCGGTACTCTTCCTGCCTCTGACCTCATTGCCTCGGCATCGAGTTCGGGTCTATTTCTGTAGTTTTTGTTCTTTTCTTTTCCTGGCATCTTTCACGCCTTTTTTCTCCCGCTGGCAGCCCGGAGAGTCTTCCTCCTCACAGGGGTACTTTTTTCCCCCATAGCTACCAGTGGCTTTAAGAAGTGTGATTGGTGCTCTAAAATTATGTCTTTGACCGACACACATGACTGCTGTCTCCACTGCCTTGGGCCAGACCATGACTCGGGAGACTGCGGTCTCTGCAAAAGGATGTCCACTAAGGCCCTCAAAAGCTGCCAGCAGCAGCACAATAAGTTTTTTCCCGAGTTCCTGGTGCCTCCGAAGGCCAGGGCCTCGTCTGAGGCCTCAACGTCTCAAGTAGGACCTCCTGAACCCAAGCCCCATCGTGGGTCTTCAGAAAGGGGGGGGTCTCCCTCGAGGGAACCCAGAAAGAAGAAACCCTCGAAGGTGGCATCCTTAGATGGTTCCGACTGGCCGGGTGCTCCCCAGCCCCGGTCCCGCAGTCCAAGATGTTTGTCCGAGGCTTCAGAGAGGGAGCGGCCTGCAAAGGTCCCCCAGAAGGATCCGACCACGGACCTGCCTCAGTTCTCAGACATTATCCTCGTCAAGGATTCCCTTCGGGGGAGCCGGCGTCGGGCCCGAGTCCCTCAGTGCCTGCACCAAAGGCTTCAGAGCCTTGTGGTCTGGAGTCCAGAATGGCGGCTCTGGAGTGCAGTTTGTCTGCCTTCATGGACCAGCAGTGGGCACTGTTGTCTGGCATGACTGGTTCATCCACCCCGACAAGATGTCCCCGGAGGCCGAGCCGATCCTCGAGGTCCTTCGGCCTCGAGTCGATCCTCGGTCGAGGTGTGATCTGAGTCTCGCTCGACCAGACCGTGGTTCTCCCCGGCAAGTATGCCGGGCACCAGCTGCAGGGCATCAGGGGCCCTGAGGCCCGCGGAGCAGTCCTACAATTCTTCGATGGACTACTCCAAGTGGGAGAGAGAGGATGAGGAGTCCCCCGATACCCGTTGACACTGCGACATCCCATCTGACTCTCCCATCTTGGAGCCTCGACGGCGGTCCCCGCTGGAGGATATGGGCTTCTTTGACTTCGTCAAAGATATGCCAAAAGCCCTGGTGTTCCCTACTGAGTCGGAGGAGGACCCTCGGGCGGATGAGTTGGAAATCCTCCAGTACAAGGCTCTTCCGAGGGAATCGCTCACGGTGCCCATTCCTCCCATCCTGGAACAGCTGATGCTCCGGATATGAGAGACACTGGCTTTGGTACTGATGGTGAGCAAATGGCTTGAATTGATGTACTGAGTCCGCTGGAGCCCAGGCTTCCAAAAGTCACAGCTGCCGCATAACTCCATGGTGGTGGAGTCGGCCAAGCGTCGAGTGAAAAGCCAAAAGACGCACTTCTCGATGCCCCCCGGCAGGGAGGCCCGCACCCTGGATGCCCTCGGCAGAAAGTGCTACCAGGTCTCAATGCTCATCAGCCGTATCCAGGCCTCCCATGCATCTGAGAGACCTGGCGAAGGAACTTGCCGGGTTCTCAACTGATCTCTCTGAGGAACTCTTGAAGCGGTTCAAGAACCTGGCCAAGGCAGTCCATGAATGCTCCAAATTCATGTCTTGAGCAACCTATGACGAGTTTGAGTCGGTGGCTCGAGTAGTGGGAGCGGGGATTGGTGCACGCCGCAATCTTGGCTACAGTCGTCTGACCTCGAGCTGTGGTTCAGGACAAATTGGTCAATGTCCCATGCCAAGGAGAGAACCTCTTTGGCAAACCCATGACAGACAAGGCTGCTGAGCTAGAGACCGAGTTCATGACGAGGACCAAGCTCTCCAAAAAGACCACTGCCCCTTCCCAATGGAAGGGCTCAGGTAAAAAGTCCTTTTACTCGAGGAAGGGAGCTGCTTACAGAAACTACACCTTTTCAGGCCTCCCCAGCTCCCCAACAGGGTCAGCAGGCCAAGGGACACAGGCATGGCCCTCATAAGCAGAAGGCTCCCAAACCCCAGGCACTGGCTCTGGCCCAGACAGGGGGGGGGGGGGGTTGACTCCTTGAGAATAGCCCATCTACCCTAAGGAGATCAGAAGCCCACAGGGGGATGTATGACCATCACTACTGACTCCTAGGCTCTTCAGGTAGTCAGGGAGGGTTACCTCCTCTGCCTGACTCAGATGCCTCCCCTTTACTTTCCGAGAGAGCCCCTCAGGTCTCCCCTTCACCAGGACCTTCTACTGAAGGAGATGCAGATCTTCTCGAGGACAAAGTGGTGGAACTGGTGCCTCACCATCTCAAGGGCAAGGGGTTCTACTCCAGGTACTTCCTCATGCCAAAAAGGACAGGGGGCCTAAGGTCCATCCTTGACGTGCGCAACCTCAACAAATTCCTGGTGAGGGAGAAGTTCAAGATGCTCTCCCTTGGAACATTGCTGCAATACCTCCAGCGGGGAGATTGGCTATGCTCCTTAGACCTCAAGGATGCTTATACTCACATCCTCATCCTCCCCCACCACAGGCAATACCTGCAGTTTGTAGTGGGGGGCAGGCATTTTCAGTACAGGGTACTCCCCTTCGGTCTGGCTTCTGCCCCGAGAGTTTTCACAAAATGCCTGGCAGTCATAGCCACCTTCCTCCGCCTCCAGGGGGTCTTTGTTTTCCCTTACCTTGACGACTGGCTGATAAAGGGAGGTACGGCCTCAGAGGTGCAGCAGGCCACCACATGCACCATCCAGGTCCTGCAAAACTTGGGGTTTGTCATAAACTATCCTGTCTCACCTCCTCCCGGCACAATGTCTGGAGTTCATTGGGGCAAAGCTTGACACTCTCCAGTCAAAGACCTTCTTTCCCAGGGACCGAGCCGACTGTCTCAGGACTCTGGCATGGGACATACAAGGCTGCCCTTTGGTGCCTGCCCGGCTTCTTCTGCGCCCCCTCGGGCATATGGCCTCCACGGTTCACGTCACCCCAGACACTCACCTCCACATGAGTGTGGCACAGGGGTGTCTCCAGGATGGGTCGTCTCCGAGACAGAGTCTCTGTAACCCGCCAACTGGTGGACTCTCTGGTCTGGCAGCAGTCTCTCCAGCATCTCAAGGCGGGCATGCCCTTTCAGGCCCCAAGCCCCTCAAGGGTCTTCACCATGGACGCTTCCCTGCTCGGCTGGGGAGCCCACCAAGGAGAGCTCTGCACCCAGGGCACCTAGTCACCAGATGAGAGCACCCAGCAGATCAACCTCCTGGAGCTCTGAGCCATACACTTAGCTCTGTGAGTCTTCTGTCATCACCTGCGTCACCAGCCGGTGCTGGTCCAGACAGACAACCAGGTGGCGATGTACTACGTGAACAAACAGGGGGTCACGGGGTCTCATACCCTCTTTCAGGAGGCACTGGTCCTCTGCTCATAACCAATCCAACAGGGTATCCTCATGCGGGCACAGTATCTGCCAAGTCAGGACATCCTTCTGGCTGACAGGTTGAGCAGAGTCCTCCAGCCGCACAAGTGGCAGATGGACCCCAGGGTAGCCAATCGGCTTTTCCAACTTTGGGGGGAGCCTGTGATGGACCTCTTCGCCAGCGTGGACAACTTCCAGTTGCCCTGTTTCTGTTCCCGGCAGTCCCACCCCTCTAGGGTGGCAGCGGACGCATTCCTTGTCTCTTGGTCAGAAGGCCTCATGTATGCCTTCCCTCCTACACTGCTGATCACCAAGACCTTGATCAGGACCCTCCATGACAGGGCCTCGCTCATCCTGATAGCTTCTCGATGGCCCAGGCAACCGTGGTTCCCATTGCTCCTTCAGTTGATGGTGGAGACCCCCATTCCCTTGGGAATCGCCCCGGGACTCTTGTCTCAGAAGGGGGACTGTCTTCTGAATTCCAACCTGGGGTCCCTGTCGCTGACAGCGTGGCTGCTGAGAGGGTGACTCTGGCCCCTTTCAGCCTTTCAGTTGAGGTGGAGGACATTCTGCTGGCCTCTCGCAAGGCTTGTACTAGGAAGGCTTATGCCCTCAAATGGCGTAAATTCTTGGTTTGGTGCACCGAGCACGGGACTGACCCTTTCTCCTGCCCGGTGGCACTGGTGTTACAGTATCTTCTCCACCTCTCTCAATCTTGGCTCAAGTCTAACTCCGTCCGAGTGCACCTTAGTGCCCTGGCAGCGCACCACCATCCGGTGGATGCCAAGTCCCTCTCGGTCCAGCCTTTGGTGACCCATTTTCTTCAGGGCCTGCTCTTATCGAAGCCCCCGGTTCGCCCTCCGCCAACCGAATGGATCCTCAATGTAGTGTTGGGGCAACTCACTCGCCCACCCTTCGAGCGTCTAGCTACCTGCCACCTTCGCTAACTCTTTTGGAAGGTGGTTTTCCTGGTTGCGCTCACCTGTGCTCACAGAGTTCCGAGCTCCAGGCCCTTGTGGTTGACGTGCCTTATTCCAGTTTCTACAGAACAGAATGGTGCTGTGAACGCACCCCAAATTCCTGCCGAAGGTAGTATTGCCTTTCCATCTCAACCAGGAAGTGGTGCTCCCTACCTTCTTTCCATGACCTCACTCCGGTCGGGCAGAGACGGTCCTTCACACCTTGGACTGTAAAAGGGCTTTGTCCTTCTATATCCAACGCACTCAGAGTCACCGCAAAGCTTCTCATCTCTTCATTTCCAATGACCTCAGTATGCTGGGGGAGGCGGTGACCAAGTATACACTGTCCAGATGGGTGGCGGACTACATCACCCTCGCTTATGAGCAGGCAAGGCTCCCGTGGAAGGCCACATCACGGCGCACCGTGTCAGGGCCATTTATTTATTTATTTAACAGGTTTTCTATACCGCCTTTTCCTTAAATCAAAGCGGTTACCAGACACAAGAAGGGAGAACAGAGACAGGGGGGCATACACTGACTAAACTAAAGAGTGAAGGTAAAATTGGGATACGCAACATCAAGGAACCGTTACAGTAAAACAAGTTATATGCAGGCTATAATAATAGAGACTGTTAGATGTCTGTGCCATAGTACTCAGTGAAGAGTACAAATTTCAGTTGTTTTCTGAACTCCTTTAAATCATCCATGGATCGCACATCGGGAGGGAGAGAGTTCCATATAAGTGGGGCCGATAAGGAAATTGCCCTTTGTGTAGTACATTTACACGCTTTTCTGAAACTACTTGGGGTGCTGAGGGTGTTTGATGTAGTTATTCGTCTTGGCCTGTTGTTATTCTGGAGTAAGAGGTTATGAAGGCTAAAAGCAGAGCATTTATGTCTGATCTTGAATATATTAATTACTATCTTGTATTTGACGCGCTGGCTTATTGGAAGCCAGTGGAGCTCTTTGAGAGTAGGGGTAATGTGATCTTGAGATGCTGAGCCAGCAATAATTCTGGCTGCCGTGTTCTGAGCCATCTGAAGAGGTTTAAGTGAGTGTTTTGAAAGACCGTAGTAGATAGGATTACAAAAGTCCAGAATAGGAGTTATTAAGGCTTGGCAGACAGACCGGAAGTGGTCATATGAGAGTAAGGGCTTGAGGCGTCTAATCACTTTCATTCTGTAGTATGCAGACCTCACAGTTTTTCTGATGTGTGACTGGAGGGTTAGACCTTTATCGAGGGTAATTCCAAGATATCTAACTTCATCCTTAACTGGTATTGTAATGTTGTTGTATTTAATGAAAGGTGGGGGGTTGAAGTCGGTGTTTCGAGTGACAATAAGCGCCTCTGTTTTATTGTAGTTTAAGGCAAGGTTATTGCATGTGAGCCAGGAAGACATGTTGTCAAGGCAATTTGTGATCTTGCTGTAGTCGGGGTTAATGAGATCAATCGGTGTATAAATCATGATGTCATCTGCATAAATCGTATAACTTATTTGATGGGCTGCCATAATTTGACAAATTGGCTGAATAAAAATGTTGAATAGAAGGGAAGAAAGCACAGATCCCTGAGGTACTCCTTGCTTGATATTTGTAGGCTGTGAAGTGTTGTTTCCAATTTTAACCTGAAACTGCCTGTTTGTTAAATAAGAGTTAAACCAACTAAGGACAGTACCAGAGATACCGATACTTTCCAATCTTGATAGGAGGATAGTGTGGTCAACTGTGTCGAAAGCCGCTGAAATATCTAAGAAGAACAATAAAGATCCTTGCCTGTAATTGTCTATGGTCTGGGTGATATCATTGAACAGATATAGCAGCAGTGTTTCAACTCCATGGTTGGGGCGAAAGCCATGTTGATGTAGATCGAGTGGGGCATGGTCGTCAACATGGTCTTGGAGTTGTAGCTGTACTGCTTTTTCTATTACTTTGGCTAGGAATGGTATGCTAGAGATTGGCCTATAAGCCGCTGGATTGTTCTTATCCAGGTTTGTTTTTTTGAGGATAGGCCTTATTGAGGCTAGTTTAAGTTGTTCGGGTATTATTCCTTGAGATAGGGATATGGATACGATATTGTGTATATAACTGAGGAAGTTATGCTTGGTTGCTTTGAGCCATTGAACTGGGCAAGGATCAGTAGGGGCAGTGCTAGTATTGAGAGCAGAGATGATATCCGAAATCTGTTTGGTTGAAGGAGTGTGGAAACTGTCCCAACTTTTTGTTATTGTTGTTGTTGTTGTGATGGAGCTGTAGGTTTCGGTATGTATTTGAGTCGGTATGTGACCTATTTTCTCATGGAGAAAGTTTGCAAAGGTTTGAGGGTTGATTTGTATGTCTTTGTCAGGACTTGGTTCTTTAGTTAGGTCTTTTACTATCTCAAAGAGTTCTCTGGGTTTATTGTAGGCTTTCAGAATGGTGTTTGTGTGATGCTCTCGTTTTGTATCGTTAATAAGATCATTATATCTTTTTTGCTTTGTTAAGTAAGTGTTTTGTGCAGTTGGAGATTTGGAGCGTCTCCAGTGGCGTTCTAGCTTTCTTAATTCTCTTTTAGCGTTGCGAATTGTATTGGAGTACCATGGAGCGTGTTGTCTTACGTTCTTTGATTTTATGTACGGTTTGGATTTTGCTGCTGTACTGATGGTAATGTTCCAATTCTTAACCAGTTTGTCCAAGTTAGGTTCATCCGAGTTGAGGTAGGGTAGTGTGTCTTTTAAGAATTGATCTTTTTTGAAAGCTTTAAATCTTCTGATTCCAAATGAAGCAGAATGTGTTATGTTGAACTTGGCCGTATTGTTTGTCAATTCAATTTTGATTCTGTGATGATCAGACCAAGGAATCGGGGTGATTATGGGTGAGGAAATAAATCCCTTGTCTAAGAGATAATTTGGGGCAAAAACTAGGTCTGGTGTGGAACCATGTCTATGGGTGGGAGTGGTTATTAGCTGAGAGAATAGTAAAGAGTCCATTGCCTGAAGGAAGGTTTGCCTATCATTGTTAGTTGCAGAGCTGAGATTAAAGTCACCTAGTAAGATTAAAGGTTTGTGAATTGTGGTGATTGCACAGACAGTTTCAAGAGTGGTAGTTAGCTCTTCAGCTGGTGCGTGGGGGGCCCTATAAACAAGGCAAATAGTTAGATACTTGTTTCCCACTGCAATAGAACTGCAATGCTCAGAGTTGCTAGAAGTGAGTGTTTGAAGTTGCAATGAGTCTTTAGCAATGATTAGAACTCCGCCACCTCTCTTTAGAGTGCGAGGATTATTAAAGGCGGAGTATGTAGAGGGGACCAGTTGGTTGAGGAGGACACTATCAGAGGGGGAGAGCCAAGATTCTGTAATGCATAAAATGTCTGGGTGCTGGTCCACAATGTGATCTCTGATTAAATGAATTTTGTTTCTTACTGATCTAGTATTCATAAGTTCTATAGAGGTGATGTTTAGTGTGTGGGGTTTTTTAGGGCATGCTTTAGGATTCAAATGATTGAGGTGGCTGCCAACATCATGTTTGTTACAGGATTTACTGTGAGATCTCGTGGAAGAGCAATTCCAAATGTGGTATATTGATATGATTGTTAGAAGCCATATATATAAATGTTGGAGCTGTAAGTGGGGTGTGCCTAATCGTTGAAGGATGATAAGGGTGTCCAAGAGAAATTTGGGGTGGAAGGTGGGCTTGACCATGACTATGATACTTCTTTTTTTAAACTAACGAAGGCTGTTGCTGCCAATTCGCATAAAACTAATGACATACCTTCTTTAGCTCCAACGACTTTCACAGTGTTTCTTGCAGGGAAAAAGAGGTAGATGGAAGCTCACGAAAAGGATACGTAGACAACACTTCTTCTTGAGCTTGCTTAGAGAACCGGCAACTGCTGGATGTAAATATTAAATTGCCGATATTCAAATCTTTCACCTGCGTGTTAAAACGCTGATCCTGATCTCTAAGCGCCTTCGTTCCACGCCTAAGGGCCACGCCAAAGGGCCCTCTTGCGAGGCTCTCAGGCGCGGGCCCGCAAGGTGCGGGCGCGCCTTTGCTGAAGGGATTCTAAATGATTTGAAAAGTGCTCAGATTGGCTGCAGTTCTCTCTCACACACAGTTCCCAACTAAGTAGGCACAGCTGATTCTCACTCACTGCTCACAGGATCGTTGAAGCCTTTGCTGAAGGGATTCTAAATGATTTGAGAAGTGCTCAGATTGGCTGCAGTTCTCTCTCCCACAGTTCCCAACTATGTAGGCACAGCTGATTCTCACTCACTGCTCACAGGATCGTTGAAGCCTTTGCTGAAGGGATTCTAAATGATTTGAGAAGTGCTCAGATTGGCTGCAGTTCTCTCTCACACACAGTTCCCAACTAAGTAGGCACAGCTGATTCTCACTCACTGCTCACAGGATCGTTGAAGCCTTTGCTGAAGGGATTCTAAATGATTTGAGAAGTGCTCAGATTGGCTGCAGTTCTCTCTCACACACAGTTCCCAACTAAGTAGGCACAGCTGATTCTCACTCACTGCTCACAGGATCGTTGCTGAAGGGATTCTAAATGATTTGAAAAGTGCTCAGATTGGCTGCAGTTCTCTCTCACACACAGTTCCCAACTAAGTAGGCACAGCTGATTCTCACTCACTGCTCACAGGATCGTTGAAGCCTTTGCTGAAGGGATTCTAAATGATTTGAGAAGTGCTCAGATTGGCTGCAGTTCTCTCTCACACACAGTTCCCAACTAAGTAGGCACAGCTGATTCTCACTCACTGCTCACAGGATCGTTGCTGAAGGGATTCTAAATGATTTGAAAAGTGCTCAGATTGGCTGCAGTTCTCTCTCACACACAGTTCCCATGGTGGCCTTGGTGGTAAACTTGTGCTTTGTCCCGATGGCAGACATCTGCCAGGCCGCCACCTGGTCTTCACAGCCCATTACTGCCTGAAAAGAGAGTCCCAATGGGACAGTGCCTTCGGCCAGGCTGTGTTTCGTAACCTTTTCGGGGTGTAGGCAAATTCTACCCTCCGACCCTGCTGTGTTCAGGCTACCGGAGTGCTGGTTTCATCAAATGCAGGGGTCCTACTGTGCTGCTTGCGGCTCCCCATGAGGGAGCCCCTGTTTTTGCTATGGGCTTTCGGTAGCCTGTAGCTGGGGAGTCCCATATGCGAGGACTGACTTCCTGCTTGTTCGCGGAGAAAACGTAGTTACTCACCTGTAACAGGTGTTCTCCCGGGACAGCAGGAATCAGTCTTCACAACCCTCCCTCCTCCTCTTGGAGTTGCTCCTTTACCATCTTTTATTTTTGCCATCTTTTAGCTATGCCATCTGACTGAGCAAGATGGCACCCTTGGGCAGGAAGGGAACCATGCATGCGTGGTGGCATTCTTTAAAACTGGGGGGTTGCTTCCACGAGGGCTCCGTCAGTGCCGACATCTCCCATATGTGAGGACTGATTCCTGCGGTCCCCGGAGAACACCTGTTACAGGTGAGTAACTATGCTTTCCCCTCACTCACAGGTTCAGATATTTGGGGGCTTCATCTGTGTGTGTCATAGGAAGTGTTGGAGGGTGCATGTTTGTATCTTTCTGTGTTTCATGGAGACTGCCGGAGACTACATGCACATGTGTGTGTATATGTGCACGCCATGGGGACTGTCGGGTGCTATATACATGCGTATGGGTGTGATGGGGCCTGTTGGGGGCTACGTGAATGTCTGTATCATGAAGAGTGCCAGGGGCTACATATATGCATGTGTGTGTGTGCGCACACTGTGCTGGTCAGGTGCTTGTGTGTGTGTGTGGTGCGGGGATGAGGTGCCTCTTTGTGTGGGGCAGGGATGGAATGCCTGTGTGCCTTCTTGGGGGGGGGGGGGGTTGCGTTCTTCAGCATATATTTATTATGCCCTTTTCTCCTCTCTTCAACCTCTAGCCCCTTGCACTCTTTCACCTCTCCCTGAAGACTCCCCCCTGCTGCCTCCCCCCCCCCAGTTTCTTTTCCTTTCACAGTCTCTGTCCCTTTCTCCTTCCCCTTCCATCCCTTGCCCTCCATTCATTCCGTTTTCCCTCAACTTTATTTTCTCAAACCACTGCCCCTTTAAATTTTCCTTATGTCTTGTGTCTTTGATCCCTGAAGTACTCTTGCTGTGAGTCTCTCTCCTCATCGGCTCATGGGATTAGCCCGTCCCGTGGGCATACAGTAGCGCTGTAAGGGATCACGGCTTGCTTTTTCTCTTTGGCCCGCGTGACAGGCTGCTCCTGCAGACACACATACTACAGCCTGTCATGATATCGGCACCACTTATCATCAGCAGCACCCCCCCTGTGTGCTTACCAGTTTACAAGGTAGCGCCGACCCTGGCCCTCTGCACTGATTCCATCCTGTTTATATCTTTTTGAAGGTGCAGTCCCCAGAATTGTACACAGAGAAACTATCACTTTCTTCTTTCTGCTGGCCATTCCTCTCCTGATACATCCAAGCATTCTTCTGGCTTTTCCCATTGCCTTTTCTACCTTAAGACTATCAGATATGACCTCTCCCTCTACCCCTTGTGTCTCATTCTTCTTTTGTGAACAGAAGCACTTCTCCCTCTCCCCATACTGTACCACTTCCCTTGGATTTTTGCAGCATAAATCATGACCCTGCCTTTGTTAGCATTCAGTCCCAGCTGCCAAATTCCCAACCATTCTTCAAACTTTGCTAGATCCCTCCTCATGTTACCTACACCTTCTGGGTATCTACCAGAGGCAAATTTTACCCAACAACCCTTTTGTAGTATCACTTAGAAAAATGTTAAAAAGATTCAGACCAAGGACTGATCCCTTTGGCACACCACTGGTAACATCCTTATCCTCAGAGAGAACTCCATTTATTAGTACCTTTTGTCACTTTCCACTCAACCAGTTTCTAACCCAGTCTGTCACTTTAGGGTCTACTTATAGGGTACTCAATTTATTTATAAGTTGCCTGTGAGGAACCGCGCCAAAGGCTTTGCTGAAATTTAAGTACACCACATCTAGCACACTCCATCAGTCCAACTCTCTGGTTATCCATTCAAATAAATTAATCAGATTCATCTGAAAGGACCCAGCTCTAGTAAAACCATGCTGCCTCAGATTGTTCAATCCATTGGATTCCAGAAACCTCACCTCAGTTTAAGCTGCATTTTCATGAATTTACTCATCAAAGATGTCACTGTGCATGTGACTCAGTGGAGGTACTTGAGGACCAAGTTTGTGAACCATTGTTGTAATCAAACCATTAGCGAGAAGAAGGAGAGTCATGTTGTATTTTAAGCAAAAATTAATATAGCCTTGTCCTTGGTGCTTTGTTCAGCTTCTCAAACTGTCTTTGAAGTGCTGTTCTAGTGGTTTTATAGCGTTTCAAGGTTCCCCTGAAGAAGGCTCCAGTCAAAACACGTCGGGCTCACCTCTCTGTTATTATTATAATAAAATGGTCCTTTCATGGTGCTATTGTGTCCTGCTCTGTTTGTGCTTTCTGTGATAGTGGGTCATTTTCTATTCACAGTCTCTGTGATAACTCAGATGTCAAATAGGTAGGAAAAACTCTCTTGCCTGTATACAACATTTCATTTACTCCCAGCGCAATCAGTTAGATGAAGTAGTTGATCATTACCTGATTATATGTAAAATCCTTTAGGATTTTCACTCCTCTCCCAACATTTCATGGCCATTGGCAGATCAGGAAATGCTGTTATCTAGGGATCCAATGTCCTGATGACTATATTAATTTTTGCTTAAAATACACTCTGCTGCCCGGCTAATCTTCCGCCAGCCTTGTCATGCCCATATTACTTCTCAAGTCACTTTATTGGCTCCCTATCCGTTTCCACATCCAGTTCAAAATTCTCCTACTGACCTATAAATGCATTCACTCTGCGGCTCCTCACTACCTTTCTTCTCTTATCTCTCCTTACAACCCCCCTCGGGAACTCCGCTCTTCTAGCAAACTGTGTCTATCTGTGCCCTTCTCTTCTACTGCTAACTCCAGACTTTGCTTCTTTCACCTTGCTGTGCCTTACGCCTGGAACAAACTACCTGTGTCTGTACACCAGGCACCTTCTCTGATCCTCTTCAAATCCAGGCTGAAAACTCACCTCTTCGCTGCTGCTTTTGGATCTTGCCTCACCTGATCTCCTTTCTTTCCCCTTGCTTTATCCCTGCCTACACCTTCTGTGTTTGTCTTGACTAGATTGTAAGCTCTGATGAGCAGGGACTGTCTCTTACCTGTCTGTGCAGCGCTGCGTATGACTTGTAGCGCTATATAAATGCTCAGTAGTAGTAGTAGTAGTATCTCAGTACTTCAGTGAATTTGTGCCACAATTCAGCAAACAACACATCCAGACTCATTGGCCTGGAGTTACCAAAGAGCTCATTAGCTTCTCTCTTTCTTCTATAGTGTTGAAAGGGAATCTCTTTAGATCAATGGTTCTCAGTCCAGCCCTCTGGGACCCCTAGTCCAGTTGGGTTTTCTGGGTATCCACAATGAATATGCATGAGATAGATCTGCAACAATGCATATTCATGCATATTCATTGTGGATATCCTGAAAACCTGACTGGCCTGGAGGTCCCAGAGGACTGGGTTGAGAACCACTACTTTAGATCTATAGATTTTCAAGGAAAATTCTATTTTCCAACAGGGATCCTTATGCAAACCTCTCTGGCAGAACTCAATTAAGCGGATCCCTGAAACGTATCCAGGACTCGAAGTAGAGAAGAGGGATATTTGAAAGCAGGGCCGGCCCGTCCATTGAGCGAGAATGTTTTTTGCACAGGGCTCCGCGTTTCAGGGGGCCCCGCGCAAAAAACATTCTGATCCAAAAGTAAACTTAAAAAAAATTAAAAAAAGCTGTCTGCTGCCGCTTCTGGGGCCGCCGCGGCAGAATCGAGTGTGCCGCGGGGCCCCCCCTGTGCCCGGCAGAGCCTGCCCTCCCCGGTATCAGCTCTCTGTTTCCAGCTTCAGTCACACACGCCGGCTTTCAGAGCGCGAGGGGAGAGTTTCTCCCTCGCTGCTCTGTTAAGCCCGCGGGGGCTGATGGGAAGTTCCCATCAGCCCCCGCGGGCTTAACAGAGCCGCGAAAGGGAAACTAGTCCCTTCGCGCTCTGAAAGCCGGTGCGTGTGACTAACTGCAGCTGGAGAGAGCTGATACCGGGGAGGGCAGGCTCTGCCGGGCACCGGGGGGGCCCCGCGGCACACTCTATTCTGCCGCGGCGGCCCCGGAAGCGGCAGCAGACAGCTTTTTTTTATTTTAAATTTTCCCTGGGGCTGGGCTGGGCTGGGGCTGGGGGGGTTAGGAGTGGTGATGGGCTATGGGGGGGCTTAAACTAAAAATTGGGTGATGGGGATTAGGACTGGAAATGGGTTGGTGGGATTAGGACAGGAAGTGGGGTGATGGGAGGTTAGGACTGGTAATGGGCTATGGGGGGGCTTAAACTAAAAATTGGGTGATGGGGGATTAGGACTGGGAATGGGCTGGTGGGATTAGGACTGGGAGTGGGCTATGGGGGGCTAGGACTGGTAATGGGTTGGGGAGGTTGCTAGGACTGGAAATGGGCTGAGTGGAAGGGGGCTTGAATTGCAAATAGCTGATGGGGAGGGGGGCTTGGAATGGAAATGGGCTGAGTGGAAGGGGGCTTGAACTGCAAATAGCTGATGGGGACGGGGCTTGGAATGGAAATGGGCTGAGGGGAAGTGGGGGGCTTGAACTGCAAATAGCTGATGGGGAGGGGGACTTGGAATGGAAATGGGCTGAGTGGAAGGGGGCTTGAACTGCAAATAGCTGATGGGAAGGGGGGCTTGGAATGGGCTCTTAGGGGAGGGAGCTAGGACAGGAAATGGGCTGATGGAGGGGCTAGGATAGGACTGGGAATTGGGTGTTGGGGGGAGCTAAGATTGGAAATGGGCTGTGGTGGGGGCTTGGATTGAAATGGACTCATGGAGGGGCTAGAACTGGAAGTAGGCTCATGGGGGGCTTGGATTAGAAATGGGCTGAGTGGAGGGGAGCTAGGATTTAACATGGGCATGTGTACTAAAAGTTAGTGTATGGTAACTTATGCAAATATTTATGCAAATGAGGCCCCTTATGCAAATGAGGCCCTGCACCGAGTCTCCGCACATGGCCCCGCACCCCCCTTGGGGCCGCCCCTGTTTGAAAGCAGTGCTTCCCAAACCTCTGATGGAAGAACTTCCATCCAGTTGGGCTGGTAGGACAGCCACGATGATTATACATGAAAAAGATTACCATAGACTGGATCTCCAATTCTGTTCACTACAGATATCCAGGGCCGGCCCAAAGGTTTCTGCCATCCTGGCCAGAAGCCGCTGCTGTCGCTCTCTCCCTCCCACTGCTGCCACCACCCCCCATCCATCTTTTCATCTTGTGGCGGCAACGGCAGCACGCACACACATGCCACCGCTGCCACCCCCGCAAGAGGAGAAGATGGATTAGAGGGGGAAGCAGCATGACTCCATTTTGAAAGCAGCGTATGTGTGCCGCCCACCAGGGTTGGCTGCCTAGTGGATGGGCTGGCCCTGCAGATCCTGAAAACCAGACCAGTTAGGAGTGCTTCCAAGAGAGAGTTGGGAAACACTGCAGTAAATGAGAATTTTTTTCCTTCTCTTGGCATACAAAGAAAGCTGAATGAATCTAATGACCCGCATAACTCTTTTTTTCATTAGAAGAGACATGCAAAATAACCCTGTAATATTTATTATTGAAAACCAAGGGGCAAGCAGAGAATAATTTAGTACTATAGCTGAATACACCCCACCCTATCCTGAAGGCATAACTAAGCAAACTAAGTTCTCAGTTGAGTTGTTACTGGTTGATTGTTATATTGTTAACTACGTTCTATGTAAAGTTATGTTTGTTAAACCAGTTCCACGTAAACCGCTGTGACTTGTAGATACAGCGGTATAAAAGAGCTGCTAAATAAATAAACAAATCTGGTTTTCAGAATATCCTTTGTGAATATGCTTGAGCTCTATTGGTATGCTTTGGAGAGCCAGTGCATGTAGATATATCTCGCGCATCTTCATTATGAATATCCCGAGAATCTGATCGGTTGGGTGTGCTTCCAATGCTAGGCTGGACTACACTGCCATACCTTAATTTCTTAGACCTTGGGTTCTTAAGTTTGACATCTACACAAAAGCGTAACAGAGCAATGTAAAGAGAGTATTTCTCATTTATTACCATTTATAACATTTCTTACTGAATTTTTTTGATAAAGTAGCTTGACAATATATTTGTTCTAGCCCCTTTTAATTGTAAAGCTCTAGGAAAATTAGAGAGAATTGAATTTGAGAACCGTGTGGTAATCAACAGAGACAACTTAAATGTAAGAAACTTTACTGCATCTGACCTCTATTGCACATTGGATATTAAACTGAAACAAGTACAGAGAGGGATTAACTATAATTAATATTTCTTTGCTGACATCATGGTCTTCAGTATCTTGCTAGTTATTAATATATTCAAGATCTAATGCAACTACATTTCTAGTAGCGCTGTCCATGTCAACAGATAAGGACCATTTGGGTCCCCTAATCTGACCAGTTGCCTCCTCTATACTGCTCTAGTTCTGAGTCTCAGATTATGCTTGATCTTATAATACAATTTGGATTTTATACTTAATTACTTGCCCTTCTCAACGAACTCAAGGCAAGTAACACATTCAGGAAGTTGGTAGATTCCTCCCCCAGAGGGGCTGTAATCTAAGGCCCCAATTAAGGTGCACATTCAGTTGAGTTAAGCACATAATAGGCCCAAATAGCGAGGTTATTTAATGTGCATTAAGTCATGTTAATGTGCAATAATGCACCTTAGTAAATGAGGATCTAAATTGGTATTTGAGGTGATGGAGGGATGAAATGACTTTATTCTAAGTCATCGAGAGCATCAGTGGGTAAACCTGGGCACCCTGGATCTAACCACCAGCCTATTCCACCTCTGAACTTGTACGCCTGAATCCAGATGAACAAATAAATGATCAAAGATCAACAAGTTTATTTGTGGAGTCGGGGGAAAATACTGATATTGAATAACACCATACTAATTTGAGCATGCTGTAACAGTTTTATTATCTATATACATAAGTGGGAGCAAATCAGACACTGAGAAACTATATTTTCCAGCTCCAGTTTTCAAGATCTCGCCATTTAAGTAACATTGCTCCACATTTACTACATTTTTTGCATACACGCAAAATGAAAGAAATTATTTTGTGCACTAAGTGCAGCTATATTCCATTTGTTACTGTCATCTTGATGCATGTATTTATTAGGTGCGTTTTGCAAAGATGTAGCTCCTGTTGTTGAGAGTTCAGCAGCAGGGAAATTTCTGTCTGTACACAAGCCTAGTCAAAATACCATGTTTCATACTTCCTCCACTGTAATCAGCTTTATGAATGGTGGAGCTACATCGTGCAGCACATTTGGGCTGATCTCACGGTTTGAAGTGTTGCGAGACTTGAAACCAGGAGATCATCCTGAACTTCCTGCATCATGCAGCAAAACCATTCAAAGAGCTGATAATGGTGGGGGGTTTAGCCAGAGACAAAAATGGGTGAGTGGCAAAGGGACTGGATGAAGAGGGGGGCATGAGAGAGAGAGAGAAACTAGCTGAAGCCTGGGAGGGGGGCTTAAGAGAGAGAGAGAGATACTGGGTGAAGCCTGGGGGGGGGGGGTTCATGAGAGAGGAAGAGAGAGACTGGGGGAAGACTGGTAGTGGGGTTAGGAGAGAGAGAGACTGGGGGAAACCTAGGTGGTGTTTATGAGGAAGTCTGGGATGCTTGACAGGAAATGGGGAAATACACCATCGTATCACACTGCTGGGTGCACACTTTTCAACTTGTTTAATATGTTTTTACGTTATCCACTCAAAAAGATTCAAGGCAGTTTACAATAAATATGAACTGTAAACAAAGGCAGGAAACAAAGTCCTCCATTTTCCTTATTTATTTATTTTATTTATTTAACAGTATTTCTAAACCGCCTTATCTTAATAATCAAGGTGGTATCACAGCAAGCAATCAGGTAAAGTGTGTGTGTTGTACATGCAGTGAGGATGAAACTTAGTTGTGTGAGGGCTGTGTTGGGTGCTTGATTTGTTTGAGCTATGTACAAGGTGGGCTATTTACAGTGGTGCTAAAAACACATTTTATATACATACAGTTGTTTAGGAGGATTGGCGTGCTGTTATCCATTCTCTTAGGCTATGTGATGTGACCATAGTGCTCTATGAACAGCATGGTTTTCAGTTGTTTTCTGAAGTCTTTGAGGTCTGGAGTTGCCCTTAGATCGTCCGGTAGATTGTTCCATATTGTTGGAGCAGCCATGGAGAGAGCTCTGGCTGTTGTGTCCTTGCGTGTGTGCTTGTATTCATTTGGGGTACTGACTCGGTTGCGTGTTTGACTTCTTCTAGGACGTGCGCTGGTTTCCGGTTGTATGAGCGTGTGGAGGCTGTTGGCTGATGTGTGCTCTTTTATCTTAAATAGGTTTATGATGGTCTTGTATCTGATGCGAGCACTGATTGGGAGCCAGTGTAAGTCCTTTAATGTAGGTGTGATGTGCTCCTGCCTAGCGGCTCCGGATATGATTCGAGCTGCAGTGTTTTGTGCCAGCTGGAGTGGTTTGAGAGCTTGTTTTGGTAGTCCAAGGTATATCGGATTGCAGAAGTCCAGTATTGGGGTTATCAGTGCTTGACAGACGGTACGGAAGTGTTCTGGAGCGAGGAGTGGTTTCAGTCTCCTGATGATTCGCATCCTGTAGTAGGCCTTTTGTATTGTTTTGTCTATGTGTGGTTTGAGGTTGAGTTTACTGTCCAGAGTAACCCCAAGGTATCTCACTTCTGATCTTATCGGTATCGTGGTGCTTTGTATCTTTATGTTTGGTGGGTGTATGAAGCTTTGGTTCCGAGTGATGATTAAAGCTTCGGTCTTGTTGTAGTTTATTGCGAGGTTGTTGTTTTGGCACCACTTCGCCATTTGGGTAAGGCAGTCTGTTATCTTAGAGAAGTCCGGGTTGTCGATTGATATCGGGGAGTATACCATGATGTCGTCTGCGTATATTGTGTATTGGATGTTGTTCTCTTTCATAATGTTGCATATTGGTTGGATGTAGATGTTAAAAAGGAGTGCTGAGAGTGCGGATCCTTGCGGTACTCCTTGTTGTACGTTTATGGGTCGGGAGGTGTCATTTCCCACCTTGACCTGTAGCTGTCTTTCGGTTAGGTACGAGTGGAACCATTTCAGAGTGGTACCGTGTATACCAGTGTTCTTTAGTCTCTCCAGGAGCATATTGTGGTCAACTGTGTCGAAAGCTGAGGAGATGTCGATGAAGATCATTATAATTCCATTCCTGGTGTTGTCAATTATTCTTATGATGCTGTCGAAGAGGTAGATCAGTAGGGTTTCGACTCCATGGTTGGGACGAAATCCGTGTTGGTTGTCGTCGAGAGTTCCGTGTTCGTCAATGTGTTCCTGAAGTTGAAGTTGAACCGTCTTTTCGATTATTTTTGCGAGGAAGGGTATGCTGGAGATTGGTCGGTATGCTGCTGGGTCCTTTTTGTCGAGAGTAGTTTTCTTTGTGATTGGTCTTACTGAGGCAAGCTTTAATTGCTGTGGCATGAGTCCTTGAGTGAGTGAGTTGTGTACCATTTTATGAATGGTTGGTATGAGGCTTGATTTGGTGGCTTTGACCCATGACACTGGGCAAGGGTCTGTAGGAGCAGTGCTTGTGTTGATTGTGGAGATGATGTGGGATATCTGTTCTTTTGAGGGTGAGTAGAATGTGCCCCAGGTTTTGGGGTGTACGTTCGTTCTGGTGGTTCCACTGGGTGTTGTGCGCTCTGTTGAGTGAAATTTGTCTTTGATGTGGTCGGCGAATTTCTGTGGATCCACTTGTATTTCTCTTTCTGCTGCTTGCTCTTTTGTCAGGGTTTTTACTATTTCGAAAAGTTCTCTGGGTTTGTTGATGGAAGAATTTATCAGGTTTGTGTGGAATTCTCTCTTTGATTGGTTGATGTGTTCATTGTCCATCTTCGTGATACTGTGAGCCACTTTCTGTACTCTATGCCACGTTTCTCTAATTTTAAGAGCCATCTAATGCATCTCAGTGTCTAATAGGTTTTATGCATTTTTCCCTCACCATTTTCCATTAGAAAACAAATAAATCGGCTATACATAGCATAGTAGATGAAACCTCAAAACTGCAAGGTTAAGGGCAATTTAGTTACAAGAAGACTGGAATCTACAGAATGATTTTAGGATTAAGAACTAGAGAACAATCGATTTTCAAGCTATTTCAGGTTTGGAATTATTTAAAACTTATCTGGTTGAGTGTTTGCAAATCCCCATGGAGGGGTTGCCTCTCATTGCTAAATCCTATTATCTTTCCTTGCAGAACATGTTTCAAGATGAAAGTTGCTTTCTTTGACAAAAGACGTGAAAACTTCCCTAGAAATGATATCAAAAGCCAACACGTCTGACCTTCTTTGTAGTAGAGGCTGAAAAAAGCTGAGCGCCGCTTGTGTTTTTCCCTGTAATTTAACAGAAACATTTCTTGATGTTAAAAGTAACCTACAGATATTGAGCGGCTGTGGTAAATGATTACTTTTTAATGCTGGCCACCAGACTAAAAAAAATCCAGCTATTCAATACCATGATCTGGATTTGCTAAATTATGCAGATAGTTATCTGGAAAGCTGCATTGATGATTGCCACATCCAGATAACTCACTGCTCCGCTCATGGACCAATCCGGATAGTGCTGAGGCAATCTGCAAGAATATTCAACAACACTATCCGTCTAGTGCCTCTGAATATCCTGGTCAGGAGCATTTATCCACATAGCAGGTGCTGAATATATCCTGATGTTTTGTGTCTAACCAAGTTAAAACATTTCTAGCCTTCACTCTTAGGAACCTTACCAAGTGTATGATTATATAATGACTTAGAAAATATTTTTGAGGAGGTGAATAAACAGAAGAAGTACTAAATCACAGGGAAGAAGAAAATATTTATTTTCAAAAATATAAATCTTATTAATGGGACAACAAGACTAGAAAATTATTGGCCAAGCTGGTTAGGCCAAAGAGACCCAAATAGGTCATAATTCAACTTCAAACTCGGGGATGGGGGACGTGGAGGTATACAAAAGCAGAAGAAGCAGCACAGTAAGTATTGCATTTTTATAGAAATCTTTATGCTTCAGGCACAAAGGATGATATAACTAAGCAGGACTTTTTTTTTACAAATTACTGAGGAGGAGGTGTTGGGACTGAATAGACCCTCACAGTGGAAGAAATTAAACTAATTATTCTAAAATTCAAACTTATCAAAACCCCTGGACCCCAGATTGACTGGGGCCAGAGTTTTGTAAAATGTGCATGGAAGTACTGCCACACAAAACCAAGCGCATGTGGTTCTCTCCAGGGGCGGCTCAAGGAAATCTGCTGCCTGAGGCGAGGGATGAGATGACGCCCTCCCCCCATATTGTGGTGGTGGGGGGGGGGGGGGCTTTCTCAAAACTCCAGTCAGGGACTGAACCAAACCAAAAAGCCGATTAGATAATATGGAGGAAATGCAAGATGTTTGCACACCAAGGAACTAAAAGAATGAGCGAGAACCACAGCACACTTTATAAAACTACATTATAATTCATTTTTATTTTGTTATAAACTGCGTTATGGTTCTTGCTTTTTCTTTTTGAACATACGAGGGGGTACCCAAAAAAACCAGGAATAACATTGCCGTGGGCGGAGCTTGTGTAGTACGCACTTCTGCCGCTAGGCGTGTATAGTGCAACTCATTGTCAGTTCAGTGCCGCCTGTGTTGTCGACCTGGCTTGTTCTGTTCATCTGCAGTGATTGTTTTTGCTAGCGCTGTTTTGTTCTTGTTTCTTTTTTTATGATGACAAGTTTAAGTGAACAATGTGCAGCTGTGAAATTTTGTTTTCTACTCGGTAAAAATCTGTTGAAACTGTTTTAATGTTGAAAACAGCTTATCAAGATGACGCTATGGGAAAAAGTCAAGTGTACCAGTGGTTTGCTCGGTTTAAAAATGGCGACATGTTGATTGATGACAAACCTCGTTCTGGGCGTCCATCAACTGCCCGAATCGACGAAAATATTGAAAAAATTAGAGAGCTTGTGCTCACAGACCGTCGACAGACAATTGATCAACTGTCAGAGATTAGTGGGTTATCTTGGAGCTCGGTTCAGTGAATTTTAACGGAAGATTTGGGAATGAAAAGGGTTGCTGCCAAGTTTGTTCCTCGGGTTCTGACTGACAATCAAAAGGAACATTGAGTTGAAACATGTCGTGTTTTGAAACAACAGCTTGAAACTGATCCAGATTTTCTGTCAAAGGTCATTACAGGTGATGAGTCATGGTGCTATGGTTACGACCCAAAAACAAAGCAACAGTCAAGCCAATGGAAGACGTCATCATCACCCCGTCCAAAAAAATGTCGTCAAGTCAAATCAAACATCAAAACAATGCTGATTTGCTTTTTTGATGCCAAGGGGGTAGTTCATTCAGAGTTTGTTCCCCCAGGTCAGACCGTCAATCAAACCTTTTATTTGGAAGTTTTAAGAAGATTGCGCAACAGTGTTAGTCAAAAAAGACCCGATTTGTGGCAGACAGGAGACTGGTTCTTCCACCATGACAACGCACCTGCACACACAGCCATCTCTGTTAGACAGTTTTTGGCTAAAAATGGCATGGTTCCGCTGCCCCACGCACCTTACTCGCCTGACCTAGCTCCGTGCGACTTTTTCTTATTTCCACGCATGAAAAGGGGCATGAAAGGACACCGATTTGACAACATTGAAGAAGTCAAGAAAAAAAAGAGGAAGGAGCTGTCAGCCGTTTCTAAAGATGACTACAAAAAATGTTTTGAACAGTGGAAGCACCGGTGGGACAAATGTATCAGTTGTAATGGAGAGTATTTTGAAGGGGATAAGTTGTTTTGTAAAGAATTTGAAATAAATAGCTTTTAAAAAATAATTCCTGTTTTTTTTGGGTACCCCCTCGTATATCTTGCATCCAAAGAACCCCCTCACTCAACAGTGGGTGCAGAGCAGAACTAAGACATTCACACACAGAATTTAATATCCTAAAAAAAAAATCTGATTCTGGTCATCTCACTAATAAACATTCTCCAGTAACAGGCATATTGGAAACTAATATAAAGCCCTACAAAAGTCACCAAAGATTGTGATAAGGAAGCTTATCATAGTTCAGGAAGGAGCTATAATAGAGGTGAAGTGACTCTGAACAAGCAACCTGTCTGTTCTGGTAGAAATAATAAAACAGAATGTTTCCATAAAAGACTACCAGTCCCAGAATGCACCAGGTTTCCAACAGCCATTAGAAGAGCTGAAGTGGGGAAACGTGTGTTCAATCAGGAGGGCTATGAGGTAATCCCCAAGCACTCATCTCCAAGGGCAGGGCTTGATTCAGCACAGCTGCGCTGTGCTAGGGTGGAGCATTCATCTAAGCAGGATAAAAGAAAAGCTTATTCTACAGAGAATCATCTTGATCAGAAGCTTCTTGATCAGAAGCACCTTGATCATCCTGACCATCATCATCAGCAGAAGCCAGAGCTGACGGACAGAGAGAGCAAGAAACACTTTGGAAGAAAGAAGAGAAAAGCATTTGGGAGGTCTAAAGGAGTCCATAGCAGTACGTATACTGGGAGGCATTCCAGAGGCAAGCATACACCACTGGACTGGGGAAAGCCAGAGGAGTGGGGCTGCAGAGCCAGGAATCCCCGGACGGCACCTGTGAGGGAGATGGCTGCACTTGGAAGGGACCCTAAGACCAGTGCCAGAAGGTATGTGAAGAGAGATCCAGTGTCCAGGGATCTTGATTGGAAGGCCGGACATAAGAACTGGACTACATACTGGCCAGGGTATTTAGAGAGGAACTCTAACAGCAATGGAAGCTCAGGTATGAACACTGATCTATGCCCTAGCTCTTCACTGGGAAGACAGCAGGGAAACAAGTATTGTCCTGAGAGTGTTCCATTGAGAAATTCCTCTATGCCAATCCATGATATTGAACCCATGATAGTTGAAGAAGGGGAAGATGCTATAAATGGGGACTTTGAATACATGGATTGCTCTCTGTCTAAACTTCTGTGGTAATATGCTGTCACAAAATACAACAACCATCACAAAGAAATATAAACCTGTTCTTTAATCTACTCAGAAAAGCTTCTGAGTAGGATTTGAGCCACGTAGTAGAAAGTAAACCAGCCAAGAGGGTTTCAGCTGGTAATGGTTAGCAATTGAGCCTTGCCTAATTGCCTGTGAGCTCTGGAGGGACACTTCTGAGTGTGTGTGAAGATACAGGAAGATATCCCTGAAAAAGAACAGTTTTTTTCCTACTTTGTGGGTTTTGTTTGTTCTTTGAAGCACTGCTAAGGAGAATTAGCAGGAGCTTACAGAAAAGCCCTTTCTGTCCCCATCAAGGTCTTTATGCTTTGATTTGATTGCTTAATAAGTTCAGCTGTTGTTTTTCCTTATTTGTTTTTCTAAGTATAATACTGAAAGCAAGTATTCCTTTTTATGTGCTACCAAGTATATCTGTGTTGGGAGAAATAACCCCATAAATAAAATATCTTCTTTGCTTTACATTCGAGCAAGCACAACTAATTTATTGTGAACGGCTGAGTCTGGTATGAATGGACTACATTTCCCACAATCCTTTGCAAGTCATATTAATATTTGCCTTTGCCAAGACTGTGGACATTCTCACCCAGCGCCCCCGTTTACAAGACTACAAGGCCAAATCTACCATACCATTACCAGCATAAACTTCAAAAACCTATACAAGGTGCCTACCCAGAAAAAAGTAGCACTATAAAAACTGCAGTGGGCCCTAGAACATTTAACACATATTTGAAAAGCTGAACAAGGCAAATTACTACAGTACAGATCCCTGCGTACAAATTTAATGTTAACAGAATACATGGCCTTGGTCACACACTCAGAACACAGACTCTCACCAAATACAGAATAAGTGATCACAACCTAAAGTAAAAATAAAATATTTAGACAAAAATTAAACCGAAACCCCAAGAAGCCAGACTCTGCATGCAATGCAACACCAGATAAGAGATGCAGTTCCTCATACTGTGTAAAACGTAAAGACAGTGCAAAATCCAATCACTAAATTGAAAATAAAGATATTTTTTCTACCTTTGTTTGACCATTTTATTCTCTGGTCATGCTGGTCCAGATCTGAGCTTCTGCTTTACTGTCTTCTCTTAGCACTCTTTCTATGGTCTATAGTCTATCTGCCATTTCTTGTCTCTTTTGTTTTCTTCACTTCCTTCCATCAGCCTATTTCCAGTCCCAGTAACCCTCTCCACGTGTCAGCTCCCTTCCAGTCTCAGTGCCTCCTCCCTGCCAGCCTCCTCCCCATCACCCAGTCACCTATCAGTCCCAGCCCAAGTGTCAGCTCCCTCCAGTCCTACCCCCAGGTGTCAGCTTCCTTCCAGTCCCCCTCCAGTACCATCCCCAGGTGTCAGCTCCTTTCCATCACCCTCCTCCCTTTCCTAGTGTCATCACCCTTCCAGTCCTCCTCAGTACAAACCTCAGTATCAACTCCCAGAGCCCTCTTTCCCCCATGTCAGCTCCCTTCCGCCATCTCTTTCCCCTGTCAGCTCCCTTACAGCGGTCTCTTTCCCCATCTGTCAGTTCCCTTTCGGCCCTCTCTTTCCCCTCTAACATCTCCCTTCTAGCCATCTCTTTCCCCTGTGTCAGCTCCCTTCAAGCCTTCTCCTTCCCCTCTGTCAGTTCCCTTCCAGCCCTCTCTTTCCCCCTCTTTCAGTTCCCTTCCAGCCCTCTCTTTCCCCCTCTTTCAGTTCCCTTCCAGCCCTCTTTCCCCCTCTGTCAGCTCCCTTCCAGCCATCTCTTTGCCCCTCTGTCTGCCCTCTCTTTCCCCCTCTGTCAGTTCCCTTCCAGCCCTCCCTTTCCCCCTCTTTCAGTTCCCTTCCAGCCCTCTCTTTCCCCCTCTGTCAGTTCCCTTCCAGCCCTCTTTCCCCCTCTGTCAGCTCCCTTCCAGCCATCTTTTTGCCCCTCTGTCTGGCCTCTCCTTTTCCCCCTCTGTCAGTTCCCTTCCAGCCTTCTCTTTACCCCTCTGTCAGCTCCCTTCCAGCCATCTCTTTGCCCCTCTGTCTGCCCTCTCTTTCCCCCTCTGTCAGTTCCCTTCCAGCCCTCTCTTTCCCCCCCTGTCAGCTCCCTTCCAGCCCTCTCTTTCCCCCCCTGTCAGCTCCCTTCCAGCCCTCTCTTTCCCTCTGTCAGCTCCCTTCCAGCCCTCTCTTTCCCCCTCTGTCAGCTCCCTTCCAGCCCTCTCTTTCCCCCTCTGTCAGCTCCCTTTCAGCTCTCTCTTTCCCCTCTGTCAGCTCCCTTCCAGCCCTCTCTTTCCCCTCTGTCAGCTCCCTTCCAGCCCTCTCTTTCCCCTCTGTCAGCTCCCTTCCAGCCATCTCTTTCCCCCATGTAGCTCCCTTCCAGCCATCTCTTTCCCCTCATGTAGCTCTGTTCCACTCCCTTTCCTCCCCCCCGTGTAGTTCTGTTCCGCTCCCTCTCCTTCCCCCCTGTGTAGCTGTGTTCCGCTCTCCCTCCTGCCGCCCGTGTCATCTCCGTTCTACTCCTTCCCCTTCCTCAGAGATTGCAATAGCAGTAGTTTAAAATGAAAAGAAAACTGGTGTGGAACCTTCCGGCCCTATGGAACCCCTGCTACTGCGTCCCGTTCTAGCACCTCTTTCTTTTGGGGGCAGGACGCAGCAGCAGGTGCTCCATAGGGCTGGAATGCTCCACACCAGTTTCCTTTTCATTTTAAATTACCACTATCGCAGCCGCTTGTCTGCTTTTTTTTGTTTGTTTGGGGTTTTTTTTAAATTGAAGGTGAAGTGAGGTGGCTGTTTTGGAGGCATTTTTGCCATCCCCAAAAGTTTGCCGCCTGAGGCCACTGTCTCACTCCACTTCATTATAGAGCCGCCCATAGTTCTCCTACCGAAACCTGGTAGAGACAAAGACCAACCAGGCTCCTATAGGCCAATTGCTAAACCAAGAGGTTAAAATAGTAGCAGCAGTATTGGCTTGGAGATTTAGCAAATTGCTACCACAGGACATTCATGATGATTAGGTGGGCTTAGCCCTAGGGCGCTATGCCTTGATGAATTTATCGAAAATGATGGTGACAATTTGTACCAGCCAAGGGCAACAAGAACAAAATACTTAATCAGTTTGGATAATGAGAAAGCCTTTGATCTAGTAACATTCAGGGCCGTACCAAGGGCTGTGCGAGCAGTGCGGCCACACAGCATGCAGGTATGGAAGGAGCATTAAAGTCATCACTGGGCTCCTAGGAAGGCTGACAGAAAGCAAATTCATACATGCATCTGGGTGCACAGGGTGGCACCAAGTTCACCAGTTGCACAGGGTGCAATGCTAGATTGGTACAGTGCTGGTACCGTGGCTCTATTTATTTGGTGTGTTAGAGGAATTTAGTATAAGGGAAAAGTTTGCAAAATGGAGACAAATTTTATATAGAAACCTAATGGCCCAACTGAAGTTCGATGATAAATTAATCCCAATGTTCAAATTAAGGAAGGGAACTAGACAGGGATGCCTCCTTTCCTCATTATTGTTCTTTAGTAGCATTACGGTAGGTCAGCACAAATACCGAGTCAGTCTCTGCTGGGGATATGTTGTTGAACGTGGGGCAAGCCCAGAGGGATATGGATAAGATCAAAGGGGGGTTTTGACCAATACATTCATTTCTCTGAGTTTAAAATAAACTGTGATAAGTCAGTGGTGGTATTTCTGCCCAGGGGGAGGGAAGAACAATGGTGGCACTAGGACTTTGCAATTAACTGGGCCAAAGGGTCAATGAAATATGTTGGGATACATCTCAGTATTAATTGTCACATTGTGTATAAGAAAAATGTGATGGATAATATAGAAGCCATTAAGAAGATATGTCAAAAATGGCAGGACCTCTCTCTGTTTCTGGTAGTGTTTTCTGGTTAAAATAGTGGTTCTAACAAAAATGTTATACTTGATGCAAACCCTACCTATATGGATTAAGAGATCTGAAGAGCTGCAATTTAAAGCAATAGTGACAAAGATTATTTGGAAATCAAAATCCCTGAGAATTAGCTATGGGAAATTAATAAGAAAGAAACATAGTTAGAACTGCCCATTTTAAGAATGTATAATGTGGCAGCCCGGATACACTGGATTCACGAGCAGTCCACTGGGAGCTGTAAATATACTACAGAGGGCTTGTGGAAAGAATGGTGTAGATCTGCTTCATTTCTAGAGTGGTGGTGGCATTTTTGCATCCCCTGTAGCAGGCATGGAGATGGTGGTACAATGTGGGGAAGAAAACCCATCATGCTTCACCCTTGCTCCTAACTGTAGGGAATCCAGACTTTGCCGGGGGTGGGTAAGTCAGTATTTCAAAGCTGGGAGGAACAGAGCTGTAAACATTTAGAGCAGTTGCTGCAACTGGGAACAGCGAAGTTCCTCTCATTTGACCAGATTAAGGCAAAATGGAATATCCCAAATGTGCACCTGCTGGCGTATTTACAAATTACACAGTTATATTATTGAATCAGCTCCATTCTTCACCTTGGAAATTATAACTATTTAAATCAAACTCATATCCCTATTAAGGAGCTCTACACATAGCAACTGAGTCTCAGACTGAAACCAGGCTTTTTACTGAGCCACCATAAAAGTGTGGATTCAGTGCCTTAAAATGCATCAATGACCCATTGTGTTGCTGTTTGAACTATGAGCTAATAATCGGGTTATCATTGCCTATGCTGAACTTAAATACTCTGATCATTAAAGATTGAAAAGCAATGCTTATCTTCAGAATGTTGAAACTTTTTCCCAAAATTGAAAGGCAATGCTTATCTTCAAAAGGTTGAAAATTATCCCAACGCCGAATGTCAGCGCCGTGGCGTTTCACGATCATACGTCTCTTCAGGGGATTTTGAAATTAATTTATAGCATTCCTCATTTGGTACCTAATCCACTTCTGCAGTACCGTCTACCATTCACCCAGCATAGGCAATGATAACCCGATTATTAGCTCATAGTTCAAACAGCAACACAATGGGTCGTTGATGCATTTTAAGGCACTGAATCCACACTTTTATGGTGGCTCAGTAAAAAGCCTGGTTTCAGTCTGAGACTCAGTTGCTATGTGTAGAGCTCCTTAATAGGGATATGCGTTTGATTTAAAATAGTTATAATTTCCAAGGTGAAGAATGGAGCTGATTCAATAATATGACTGTGAAGTTTAAGAAGCTCTGAAAAGTGACAAGAGATAAGATTTGTATTTACAAATTAGGCACCACTGCAAAGTACTGCAAAGGAAATATGGGAACAAGTGGAGGTGCAGGTACAGTATCTAAATCAGCATTTTATAAAGATCATCCCAAAGTTCAATAAATTATCTCTATGGAATAAATTAGCAAGGGCAGAGTTGGGAGCAGATCACTTAGACACTAGCTTGGACATAGTCAACAGATGTGGGCAAGGAATGGGATGCGGAGCAGCTGGCATATACATGCAAGTTCAAATAGTGGATCTGTGGAATATGCAGTTCTGGATATTGCCCAAGAGCAAAGGGATGAAAATGGGTTTATGGGATGTAAAAACCAGTGTTAAATGCAAGGTGAAGATAGGCATGCTCATGCAGTCCTTCCTAGAATGTGTAATGATTACAGATCTGTGACTTAAGCACTGAGAGCCATAGAGAGACCTGAACAACTCTGTGTAGATTGGGGGTCATAGCTTGTTAGTCTTGGGGGATGAAGAGCTTTTTATGGAGAGCAAGATGCCAAAGGCAAAGCACAGATTCCCAAAATAGCGATATTATTGGTAACGAAAGTTCTTCTACGATATTGGATAGATGAGAGCATGACAGCATTTTGTCACTGGATAAACAGAATTAATGACGTAGCCTCCTTTGAGCTGCAGACATATGGACTCATACCGACATAGGTGGACTCATACCGACCGATTTCAAGCATACCCCTACTAGCGAAAATAATTGAAAAGGAAGTCCAATGTCAAATTTAAGATCACATAGACGCTTCCGCGCCACTGGACCCATGCCAACATGGCTTTAGAGAGGCCCACGGTGTCGAAACACTACTCACCACATTCTTCAACAGCATAATTGCAGGAATAGACAACATCTGTCAAGGGTTTGTCCTCATCTTCATGGACATTGCGGCAGCGTTCGATTCAGTAAGCCATGAGCTTCTCCTCGACCGTCTCCAAGAGAAGGGGATCACAGACAAAGCACTAGACTGGTGCAAGTCCTACCTCTCTGACAGATGGCAGAATGTACGATCAGGAACTACATCATCGGAGCCTGTCCACCAGAAGCAAGGTGTCCCGCAAGGTTCCTCTCTCTCCGCCCGGATGTTCAACATATACATGCAACCCATCTGTAACCTGATCCGTTCCTTCGACGTTAACTGCCTGATATATTCGGACGACGTACTGCTATACATGCCTTTCTCGACTGAGAACCCTGACCTCTCCCCACTGACAAACTGCTTTAACGCAGTGTCCAACTGGCTACAAATCCAGAACCTCAGAATTCAGCATAAGAAAACAGAGGTCCTGTTCATTACAAGGAATCAAAACTTCTCCACGCCGCCCTCTCTAAACGTCGACGAAGCAGAACTCCAGTCCAAACCCACGATCAGGTACCTGGGAGTCACACTAGATCAGCGCCTGGACATGAAGACGCACATAGGCAACACGGTGAGAACGGTGTATCACAAGATCCGATCTCTCAGGTACCTAAGATCCTTGCTAACAGCAGACAACTTCAGGACAGTCTATCAGGCACTAATCATACCACATCTGGATTATGCAAACTCAATTCTGCATGGACTCCCTCAAGCCATGCTGAACCCACTGCAACTAGCAATGAATGCCACGGCAAGAATTCTCCATGGAGCATCCAGGAAAGACCACGTTACCCCCATCCTGAAGCACCTACACTGGCTCCCAATACGTGGCAGACTCACATACAAAATCTTACTGCTGACATTCAAGGCCGTCAACGGGCTCTCATCCACATCACTGGCAGAGCTGATCCAGACCACGCCCCCCAATAGGTCCAGAAGATCTACAGCAGTTAATATGCTGATAGTCCCGAAATCAATAACCCTATGCACATGCTCAATGGTAAACAGAGCCTTCAAATTCTGTGCGCCAAGATGCTGGAATGCCCTACCTCCCAGCATACGAGCAATCCCTGACCTAACACAGTTTAGAAAGGTATTGAAGCACCATCTCTTCCTTTAATATTACCCCCAGACAGCACCTTAATATCCTCATCCACCACTTAGCCGACACAGTTCAGTAAGCCCTACCACACAGCCAAACATGACTACGTCCAGCGAGGTGATACCTATTTTGCCATACAGATGTACATAGTTGACCCCTTGTTATCCAAGTTCTATTACCTTGTTCAATGTAAACACGAATCAGCTATTGAGATGTGTAAGTTGTTGTATGTAAACCGCACTGATGCCGAATAGTGTGGTATAAAAGAGACTGTAAATAAATAAATAAATAAACCCAAATTGATGCTTTAAAAGCAGCACTGGACCTGCTTTCCAAAAGAGAACTCCACAACTTAGAGAACATTAAGGTAAGGAACGGCTAACGACTTATGTTGCACATCTGTCCCTTACCCATGGGGAAATAACCATACTGTATGCTTAGACCTGAAAGGCGGAATAGGGAATGAAGAGCGAGCAGTAGTATGACTGGTGGTAAATGAGCTGTGGGCACAATGCATGGTGGGGGCTGTGGGGCTCTATGGGGGAAAATGATGGCGAGAGGCCTAAGATGTTCTATTTTTGCTAATATGGAAATGGCAATCACTTAGAGGAGAAAGGCAAACTGCACTTTTATATGAAGGGTCAAGTGAGGGTGTCAGCTTTATATGTTTACAAAGCAAATGATGTTAATTCCTGTTTCTTTTGTGTCTCTGTGATTCTATATGAAAAATATAAAAAAGGAAAGATATTTTAGAGATCTGACACAGCTTTCCAATTTTCTTTTTGTTTTAAAGCCCACAGCAGGTTTGTCTGAATCACTCACAATCCCGGTCCCTTCGTAGATGGGTCATAAGATAGTGAAAGGTTTCTTTTTTCTGACATGCATGATTTTTGGCAATATGGCATTTCAGATTTCCCACCCTCGATTACAGCTGCTGTATAGTTTGGATGTAGAGTTTATATTTTCTTTTGTTCTTTTGCAGAGTAGCGGTTCTCAGCCCACTCCTTGGGACACACAAAGCTAGTTGGGTTTTCAGGATATCCATAATGAATATGCATGAGATAGATTTGCATACAATGCAGGCAGTGCATGCAAATCTATATCATGCATATTTATTGTGGATGTCCTGAAAACTAGACTGACTGTGCCCTATGCTGTAGTAACATAGAAGATGGTGGCAGATAAAGAGCAAAGTGGACTATCCAGACTGCCCAGGAGGATTGTAATTATCACTCCATTCAGCCAAGGCCAGCACAACCATTGGGAAAACTAGGCAGCCACCTAGGATGGCAGCTTCTAGGGGACAGCACAGAGCAGAGTTTCAAAGCGAAACAATAGATTCTAGCAACCGGGAATGAGGGGAGGGTGGATAGGTTTGGCCTATAGTGCCAACACTTTGAACCAATTCTGGGGCCGGCCCTGCATTCAGGTTGGTTCAAGGTGTTGTCTTTCTAGAAATGCAAAGGCCATTTCATTGCTGATTTGAGCTGAGGTTCCCCATTCATGGCTACTCTCCTCTTGCCTTTAACCGTTTGAAGACAGCAAGGTTTCTAGATTGATGAGATGTATGAAAGTGACATGTTAGATTCAACAATACTTTTGAACAACAAATACAAAAATTTCAAACATGTGACACTGTGGGGGGTGGTGCTATAAAAAGGGACATATTTGTCCCTATGGTCGTCAATAGAATAATGGGACATATTTGTCCCATGTGTTAATTTACACATAACATCTCAGTTATATTAAAAATTCATGTTTATATTTGTTTTTAATTAAGGGTAATCATGTAATTTTTCATATATTTCTGTTTATTGAGCAACCTGAGCAAAATTTATTTAGAAAATGCAAGCGCAAAAATGTTAAGCATGCAAAACCTTAGTATATCAAGCTTCTGTCTTAGAGTGAGCATCAGCATGAAATCAAAAAGATTATTATATTTGAAAATAGGCAATTAGACATTAATATAGTAAATAGTAAGCAAAAGCCTAATTGTCTGACAAACAGTTCAGGCTATGATAATCAGCAAAGCAGTTACGTGTCTTAGTATAGCACAAGTGAATGCTACATGTGTCACAGAAGCTGTCTATGCGATTTTCAACTCCAGATTTGGCACACTGAGCACATTGTCTGCGTCGATCACTTCTTGTCAGGGAATGTTCTGGTTTTGGTGCTGGAAGAACACACCGTGAATCTCTAACTGGTGCTGATGGTGCATTTCTTTGACGGTTGGAGTACCGTCCAATAAGACCCCCTTGCTATCATCTGACGATATTCCAGTGGAGTTATTGCCTCATAATCAGGGTCCCTCTCTTGTTGCAGTTGAACATAAATGCAATGACTATTGTTGACAGCAATATCAAGAAAATCAAAGAAGATTTTCAAGTAATACTTAATTCAGTCTCGTACGAAACCTTTTTTTGGTCCATGAGGTCCACACCACCCATGTATTTGTTGTAAGTTGTAACAATGGAAGGACATGAAACACACAGCTTATCTGCAGATCCTGCTTGCCTTCTTAGCACATACGTGACATCATCCTTTGAACATGGTAGGAAATTTGATAATAGAATCACTGACCTGTTGTCCAACCATTTCACACAAGTAACACCATTTGCTGTCATATAATCCATGTCACCATGTTTCATTTCCTTATCTGATTTCAAGTTCTTTGGCATGTGCTTCCGGTCTACACGAATTGTGCCACATAGGTAAATCTTCTTTTGTAGCATCTGAAATTGCAACATTGGCGAGTTGAAGAAATTGTAAATAAAAACTTGGCAACATAGCTGTTCGAGTGCTTTTGACAGCATTATGACCACCCCCTCCTCAAGCCCATACTCTGTCTCCATTTTTCATCCAGTATACAGGTCAAACTGGTAAAGATAGCCTGAGATCGCATCACATCTGCACCACAGTTTAAATCCCCACTTCACAGGCTTGTTCCTTATGTACTGCTTCATGATGTTTTGGCCTTTGAATTTTATCATGTGCTCATCAATTGACTGCTGCTTGCTTGCATTTCTAGCTGCCTGGAAGCATTGATTGAAGTGGTTGATCAATGGGCGAACCTTGAAAGCCCGATCACACTGTGGGTGAGTTCTCGGTAGCATATCATCATTATTTGAAAAATGCAAGGCAGAGCGAACTGTTTCAAATCGCGTCCGAGTCATTGCCTTTGCAATGAATGGAACCTGCAGATCTGGTTGAGTAGACCAATAATCTCTAATTGTGGGCAGAACATGGTAACCCATGACCAGACACATCCCAAGGAAGGCTCGGAGCTCATCTGCATCAGTGAGAAATGGAATGCCTCTTTGCTTCATATATAGTTCACTCTGTTCTGCGATTAGTGAGACTAAGGCATTGAAATCAGACACTTGTTCAAAAACAGAAACTGCACTGTCTTCAGAATCATCAAACTTCAGATTTACTTTTCCATAATCGTAGTCAATTGTCTCGGAGTTGTCTTTCAACGGCTTCCTTCCCCATTTGAAGTGTACTGTAGTTTGCACTGACCTGCCACTTGCTTGTGATTTAGTCGTTGGGGGCAAGTCTTCATCCATTAGTTGTGTTGCTTGTTTTTGAATATCATCAGGATGATTGGCATCATTTGTCTTTTTTAGTTTGTGTGAATTCTTTCTAGAATTTGATGTAGTTGGCTGTATCTGCATCGACTGTTCTTTTGCTCTGGAGACTACTGATGGAGATGGAGTCTTGATGGTACATTTATGTTTAGATTTACCGTGGAATGTCGCAGATATGAATGTTGAAGCTCCACTGGCTAGATTTGTACTACTACTAGGATTAGTAGTTTCAATTGTCAAAGAATCAGGATGTTCTATGACCACTTCCTCGTCAACATTGTCGACATCTTCAAGCAAGAAATTTTGATCTTCGTCATCAAGAAGCAAATCATCATCATCAGAATCGCTGCTCTCAGCTAACAAGAGTTGTATATCTGCTTCACATATTCTAAACAAATGCTCACGCATCTTTTTTCGAAGTGTGGTTTTCTACGAATTGATGAACGATAACTAACTGTTAGCATGCGACAAAAGTAGTACAGTATTTTTTCAGTTATAGACCAGAGGGACAAATGTGTCCCAGAGCAATAAAACTCACTAAAATTGATAAAAATAGCAATTTCTCTAAAGAAAACTGTTCAATTTTGTTAAAGACATGCGCGTAATTAAATATGAAAGTTCACATAACATCCGGCTTCTTACATCATTTTCTATGGAACACCAAAAGAACACAAATTCCTATTTCCATATTGGTAAATTATGAAGCGCTTTATAGAAAATAAATGTTACATGAATTGGTCATTAAACAGAATCATTTGACAGAATAAGGTTTTATCTTGATGTGAACAGAAATTAAAATGGATTTGAAATAAAAATTGCATGTTTTATGAGTTTTAAAACTTATGGGACAAATATGTCCCCTGGTCCTTAAAGGGTTAAGGAATGTCTGGCCAGATATTAAAAGGGATTTGTACATTTAACGGCAGCTGCTAAATGTACATGTACCTGTCACTTTTCAGTGGCACTGTACAGACAGGACTGCTGGAAATTCCCTCTGACTGCTCTGGTGCTCTCCATATAGGAAATTTGCTGTGCTAATTTAAACCACTTAGCTATATATATGGAAGCCATACTGGTTGCTGTATACATAATTCAGCACCACCACCTATTCAGATGGCAACGCATGGATGATTTCAACGCTTGTCATGGTGGTTAAATGCTGACCTGCTTGTGTTTATAACTCTCAGGAAGATAATTTGTTTGTCATTTTAGTTTTTCTTTCTTCAATTTCTTTCTACTATAGAATCTTCAAGATGAATATTCCTCATTTATATAACTATTTAAAGCAATCAAAAAATATCCCCAAATGCTACCTTCTTGTCTCTCTCTTGCTCTAGCTTGAAAGTTGTCTTCTTTGAAAAAGAATTTGGATTAAGAGGGTGTGGCTTAGCGTTTAGCTGGAACCCAGGAGGCTATGCTTCAAATCGTGCATCGTCCAATGACACCCCTTGTGACTGCAAGCAAGTCACTTTAATTAGAATGTAAGCTCTCAGGCACAGGGACTCATTGTGCTTATACAGTTTGTTATAGGGCATTTTATAACGCCATTGTGATACTTCGCATACCCAGACAAAGTCAAAATAACTTGAAATTGTATTTACTTCTCTAATTTCACATCTGGCACAGACTAGGAATTTTATTTTCACTCTCCAGCCTCTGCTGGGTCCCTCAGGGATTCCTTGGCACAAGATGATTCTTGAAAGGGTCAGTCAAGTAGTATCTTAGCCAAAAGATTTAGCATCCTGTGGGAAATGCCATGTCCCTTTTTGCCACGTGGGTAGCAATTACAGTTCTGCCACCATATATATACACGAGTTATTAACATCTCGGACAGCTCAGCCCACACCCCTCACATAGATACACCCTGTGCTGCTGCACTGCTAGCAAGGACTAGAGAGCAACCAGCGAACCAGCTAGGCCCAGAGTTCATTTTCAAAATAAACTGCAAATCATTTTTAGGACTCCTGGTGCCATTGCTGTGCCCCACCCCAAAGCATTTCTACACAGCTGACTTTCAGAGCAACTGCACTTTTTTTACTTTCTTAAGAGGGTCTCTAAGTATCTGCACAGTCAACATGAATATGCATAGCTTAGGGTTTATTTACTGGAAACGACTTAATCAATCAAACTGGTCACTTTATTCTTTTCTGGCAAAAAACCCAAGACACACAACTGATGTGCTATATTTGAGATTTAGTCGGGGAGGAGAGTTCCTAGCATAGTTTGAAATCCACTTGAGATAAAGCAGCGTGATTAGTGTGCCAACCTGCATGAAGCTGTTCCCTAACCACCTTACCAGGGCTGGCCTTACCATTGAGCGACCTGGTTCTTCGCACATGGCGCTGCTTTTCAGCCCCACTATCCAACCCCTATTGACTTATGCAAATGAGGCCCCACATTTGGTCTCTGCACATGGCCCCGTTTCCCTCTGCATCCTTCTCAGACCATTCCTGCACCTCACTGGGCAACTGGAATGGGTCATGCTGGTCTTTACTATGTTACTGTGTTAATCCACTGGGATGTATGGAAATAAAATGAGTGGAGTGGAATGGGTTAACAGAGATTAGTTGTTTACTCCTTCAAGAAGTAGAAAGACTAGGGGACATGCAATGAAGTTCCATTTAAGACTAATTGGAGAAAATATTTTCTCACTCAATGTGTAATCAAGCTCTGGAATTCGTTGTCAGAGGATGTAGTAAAAGCTGTTAGTGTAGCTGGGTTTAAAAGAGGCTTGGACAAGTTTCTGGAGGAAAAGTCCATAAACCATTATTAAAGTGGACTGGGGAAATCCACTGCTTACCCCTGGGATAAGCAGTATGGAATGTGTCTACATTTTGGGAACCTGATTGGTTCTTGTGACCTCAATTGGCCACTGTTGGAAACAGTATACTGGGCTTGATGGACCTTTGGTCTGACCCAGTATGGCATACCTTATGTTCTTATGTAAAGGTTAATAAAAAAAATAAGATAAGGTGATAGCTTTCTATTGAACGAATGTAATGCATTTATTGACTAGCTTCCAGGAACTAACCCTCTCTTCCTCAGGTCTAAACAAACTGAGCAGGTCAAAGCAAACACTTTGGAACTCACATAGAAATGTTTTTTTTAACTCACAATGGGGGCAAACAGTTAATGCGCACTTTAGCGCACAATAAGCAGTTAGGAGGAACCACAGTAAAGACAACTGCATGCTAAAAACTGCCAATTCGGTAAAAATCGCACATTAATTGCTAAGGGATATGTTTATGAAGGCGCGAATGGCTCTTATTTATTTTATTTATTTAACAGGTTTTTTATACCGCCTTTTCCTTAAATCAAAGCGGTTACAAAGACATACAAAAGCTAAACATAGGCATGGGAAGTGAAAGGTGGGATACATAACATGGTGAACTATTACAAAAAACAGGTAATGATAGCTGCTAAAAGCCGACATAAGCTGCAAAAGACCCCTGGTATGTGCAGGAGGCCTTCCCAGCATTTCCCCTGCGAATACTGCTGAGGGGTCTGTTTCATGGATACAGCTAACGCCAGTCATTGAAGTAGCTGCATCTGCGAAGCCTTCAGAAAAACTCCTATCGCACGATGTGAATACCCAAGGTAGCTGCTTGAAAATGGAACATCCACTCTCCACCCACATCCCACCCGTTCGAGCAGTCACCATGGGAAATGCAGGTGCCTTGGAAAAAGGCCAACTGCAGCTGTATTTCTCCCGCATTAGCTGTCTTTGCAGTGCAGCGATCCTGCATTAGCACCACAAAGACGCATTAGTAAACATACCCCTTAGTGTGTGACAAGGTGGAGACTGGGCAGGTTAGGGGCAGACAGCATGTGTTGACTGCACATTGTGGTTTGTGCAGGGGCAATTAACGTTCACTAGCTGTCAATGTCACAGTTCGTATGGTTCCTTTAATGCCATGTCAGTGGGTGACCTTAAGTGCACCTGCGTTAATGCGAATGCCATTGCTGCGGTAACTGTTGGGAACATGCTGGGCATGGGGTTCTTGCACTTGCCACGCGTTAGGTTTTGCTCCTAACACACAGTAAGAAGAAATTAGACCTTACCTGCTAATTGTCTTTCCTTGAGTTCTCTCCGGGCCAGTCCAGGAACAGAAGGGTTGTTAATCCCATTCAGCAGCTGAGGACTGGAAACTGAAAAGTTTCTCCTATCAGACCATCTATCTCCCGGTGACATCAGCTACTCAGTCTACTTAATGTCCAAGCAGCTACAATCTCCACACACGTCCAGAAACAAACAAACAACCAACAAGGAACTATGTACAATCAAACAAACACCTCCAAGGTAAAGGTAATCTAGCTTCGCATCCTTCCGGTTCCGTTTCGTCTCAGTTATGAAATTATGTCTTCTTTTTTTTTTTAATTTTGTTTTTTATTTGTTAATATTGCCATTGTGCACCTACGGAAAATGATCATTACCCCCTCCTGACCACCACCCAGGGAGGCAAAGGCAGCCAGCAGTACGGACCTTGTGCCAGCTCGCCACTACAAAGGGTGGGTCCTGGACTGGCCCGGAGAGAACTCAAGGAAAGACAATTAGCAGGTAAGGTCTAATTTCTTCGTCCTCTTCGTCTCTCCGGGCCAGTCCAGGAACAGAAGGGAAGTACCAAAGCAGTTCCTAAATATGGGAGGGACCAGCGAGCCCGGCCACAAGAGCTGCAGCCCCAACTCTCGCATCCTCCCTGGCATGCACATCCAAGCGATAATGCCTAGCGAACGAGTGAATTGAAGACCACGTCGCCGCCCGACAGATATCCACGGGAGGTACCAAGGCCAACTCCGCCCATGATGTTGCTACCCCCCGGGTAGAATGAGCCTTAAGATTCCCAGGAGGCGGGCGCCCGCTAACCTCGTATGCCTCCGCTATCGCCCGCTTCACCCAACGAGCAATAGAAGCCTTAGAAGCAGCCTGACCCTTACGCCTACCTGCAAAGAGCACGAAAAGGCGATCCGATTTCCGAAACGGTTTCGTCCGTTTAAGGTACTTGTGAAGCACCCGGCCCAGATCCAAGAGACGCAAGGAGCGTGGAAACTCCTCTCTGCCCTTGCTGGAAAAAGTCGGAAGGGAGACTGGCTGGTTTACATGAAACTCCGATACCACCTTAGGGAGAAAGGACGGAACTGGTCGCAGAACCACCTTCTCCTCCGAGAAGTGAAGAAACGGGCTCCTACAAGAAAGTGCCTGTAAATCCGAAATCCGACATGCCGAGCACAAAGCCACCAGAAAAACCGTTTTCCAAGAAAGATGCTGCACACTAACGGAATTACCCGCTTCGAAAGGCGGATGCGTTAAGGCCTCCAAAACCAAATTCAAATCCCAAGCCGGCATCACGGAACGAATGGGCAGCTTGATAATTCGCGCCGCCCGGAGGAATCGATGCACATCCGGATGCGCCGACAAAGCCACGCCTTGCACCTTGCCCCTGTAGCACGCCAGTGTCGCCAGCTGAACTCTGAGGGTATTAAGCGCCAAACCTTTTTCAAGCCCCCGTTGAAGGAAGGCGAGAATATCCGAAAGGGGAGCGGAGAACGGGCGCAACCCCCGCTCCGCACACCAAACCTCAAAGATCCGCCACACGCGAATATAAGCCAGAGAAGTGGATCTACGCCGGGACTTCAACAAAGTCGCGATCACTGCCGCGGAGTAGCCCCTCCGCCGAAGGCGCTCCCTCTCAATAGCCAAGCCGTAAGCAAGAACTGATCCACCTGTGGCATCAAGACCGGACCCTGGTACAAGAGATTGACCCGGTTGGGTAAGCGCCAAGGGTGCTCCACCAGCAACTGCACCAGATCCGCATACCACGGTCTCCTTGGCCAATCTGGAGCTATGAGAATCATGGTACCCTTGTGACCCGCAATCTGCTGAACCACTCTGCCGATCATCGGCCACGGCGGAAACACATAAAAGCAACACATTCCCCGGCCAGGGCTGAACCAACCCGTCCAGGCCCTCCGACATATGTTCCCGGTGTCGGCTGAAAAAACGACCCGCTTTGGCATTGTTGAAGGTCGCCATCAGGTCCATGACCGGTTGACCCCACTGAACGGTGATGTCATGGAAGACCGCTGCATTCAGTTCCCACTCTCCGGGATCTAAGGTATGGCGACTGAGATAATCGGCCTGCACATTGTCCTTTCCCGCTACGTGCGCCGCCGATAGCGACAGCAGATTTTCCTCCGCCCAGAGCAGCAGCAACTGGCTCTCCTCCAACAAGGCGGCACTGCCCGTGCCCCCTTGCCGGTTGATATACGACACCGTCACCAGATTGTCTGAGAAGACGCGAACCGCTCAACCCACAATGAGGTTCCGGAACTCCAACAGGGCCAACCGCACTGCTCGGAGCTCTAACAAATTGATGGGCGACTTGCTCTCCGCCACTGACCAGGAGCCCTGCGTCACCTGAGCCTGACAATGAGCTCCCCACCCGACAAGACTTGCGTCCGTAGTGACCAACAGCCAATCGGGCTCTTTTAGGGGAACCCCCACCTGAAGGTGCGCGGGATCTAACCACCACTGAAGAGTGGACGCCACTGACTGCGGATACGGCAACCTGCAGTGCAGGGGATGGAGCTGAGGAGACCACTGGCTCAGGAAGAAGCTTTGAAGAGGACGCATATGAGCCCTGGACCACGGAACCAGATCCAAGGCCGCCGCCATGGACCCTAGGAGCTGTAAATATTTCCAGGCGGTGGGAGCCTGCGAACGGAGAAAGGCCCTCAGTAGCCGGAGAAGCTTGCGGACACGATCTTCGGGAAGGAACATGGAGCCCAGCTGAGTGTCGAACAACGCCCCCAAATAAGTGAGGCGACATGTCGGCGATAACCGACTCTTTGCCAGATTGATCACCCAACCGAGACTCTCCAGGACCTGCACTACCCGAGCCGTCGAAAAAACCGACTCCGCCTGAGAGCGAGCCCGGATCAACCAATCGTCGAGATAGGGATGAACGTGAATCCCCTCTTCCCTCAAGGCAGCTGCCACTACCACCATGACCTTCGTGAAGGTCCGCGGAGCCGTGGCCAAACCGAAGGGCAAAGCCCGAAATTGAAAATGTCCCATGGGCACGGCAAAACGCAAATACTTGTGATGCTCTGCTCGGATGGGAATGTGAAGGTAAGCCTCCGTGAGGTCTATGGCCGAGAGCACCTCGCCCGGTTGCACTGCCCGAATCACAGAGCGGAGAGACTCCATGCGAAAGTGAGGCACCCGCAAACAGCGATTGACATGTTTGAGATCGAGGATGGGACGAAAGGACCCTTCCTTCTTGGGAACCACGAAATAAATCGAGTATCGACCTAAGCCGCACTGGTCTGGCGGTACCGGTACAACCGCCTTGAGCCGTAGCAACCGTAGAAGTGCCTCCCGCACCGCCGATCTTTTCGCCAGAGACCCGCACGGGGACCTCACGAAGGCGGGTGGTAGAGGCTGAGCAAAGTCCAACGCGTAACCGTCACGGATAATTTCTAGAACCCAACGGTCCATGGTAATGGAGGTCCAGACGGAGAGGAAATCCTGCAATCGACCGCCCACTGGCACCTCCGCCTGGACCTGCCGCCCTTCATTGCGGCTTTTTGGAGGCAGTTTGCTGAGAGGACAAAAATCCTCTGCCAAACCCTCGAGCTCCACGAAAGGACTGACCTCGCGCTCCAAACCGACCTTTCTGATACGGTGCAAAGCGAGGACCCCGAAATCTGCGAGTATCTCTGACTGGACCCCTGAGCTAAGAGCCGGGCCTCGACGGCTTAGGACGATCCTCTGGCAGGCGACCGCTCTTGGAATCTCCTAGATCTTTGACAATTTTCTCCAGAGCCTCCCCAAAAAGTAGCTTACCTTTATAGGGCAGTTTACTGAGCCTAGTCTTAGAAGATGAATCCGCTGCCCAATTTCTAAGCCAGAGAAACCTACGGGCGGCTACCATAGATGCCATGGACTTCGCGGAAATCCGAACCAAGTCGTAGAAGGCGTCCGCTAAGTAAGCGGCAGCGGACTCCAGCTTTGCCCCTTCTGTCCCGAAGGGACCCTCCTTGTCAGCCGCTGACTCTCCCTGGAGCCAACGGATGGAAGCCCGCGACACATACGCCCCGCAAACGGACGCTTGCAGTGCCAGCGCACAGAAATCAAAAACTTGCTTCAGAATGGTCTCCAATTTCCTATCCTGAAGATCCTTGAGGGCCGTGGCCCCCTCCACCGGAATTGTGGTCTTCTTCGTCACCGCGGACACCAAGGCGTCCACTTTGGGCATGCGCAACAAGTCCTTTTCCTCCTGCGGTACTGGGTATAGCCGACCCATAGCTCGACTACCCCGCAAGGACGCCTCCGGGCATTCCCACTCAGACTCAATCATTTGCTTGATCACTCTATGGATCGGAAAACACTGCTGGTCAACTTTAAACCCCTGTAACAGAGGATCCTCCAAGGGCTCCTGCGGGACCGTTGGGGGGACAATATTAAGCGCTGCCAACGACTGCGCAATAAGAGCACCCAGCTCCTCCTTGCGAAATACTCGAAAAATATTAGGATCATCCCCCGGAGCAATCTCCCCCTCTTCTAACTCCCCCGACCAGGAGTCCACATCCGCATCAGATATGATTTCTCCTTCCTCCCCCAAAGGAGCAGCAGAGAGCGAGGGCCCCAAGAAATCAGCACCATTGCCTGGGAGCCTATCCATTTTAGAGGTACCCTCACCTGGATCCAAACCTGGAGCTGCCATCTGCGGATCAGCCAAGAGGGGAGGGGGGAAGGGGGGTGAGAGAAGGCAGCGCTGCTAGCCTGCTCTGTCTTCAGCAGGTATGCTCTATGAAGAGCCAAAATAAAATCCGGGGAAAACAAGGACTCCACCTTGTGAGGAACCCTCTCAGAAAGCCCTTTGATCCCCTCCTCAGCAGAGGAGGGCTTTTTGGACTTCGCCTTCTTTTTCTCAGGCTTCTCCGAAGGCACGGAAGCAGACGTGCCTGAAGACAAAATGGCCGCCGTTCCCGCCAGAATCGGCTTGCTTTTGGAGACTTCCCCCACGACGGTGGATGGTGTAACCGCGTCCATCAGGCCCCCAAGTACTCTCACTTACCTACTACCACCGACAACAACAAGATTGAGAGCTCCCCTGGTCTGGCCCCGTCGTCGGCTTCGCTAGACCGCAGCCCACACGCCGACGCCGAGAAACAGAAAAAAAGGGCACTCACGCTGAGACGCCTGCGAGGGCAGAAGAGAACAGAGCCCGACAGAAGCCCGCCCCGCCCCCGCGAGCCCCGCAACACTCACCGGACCTGCAGGGACGCCGACCAGCACCAGAACTACAGCACAGACTGCACTCCTACTTCCCGCTGCTAGCGGGATACGGAGGAACAGCAAAACAGCAGAGGGAGGAAATTCTGGGGCCCCCAGCGTCTCCCAGTTAAGCTGTGCGGCGATGGCAGCGTAGCGGTGAGCAGGCTCTGCCCCCGATAGCAACCAGCTTTGTCAGCCTCCTGATTGTTTTGTGTAAATTGAACGAGGGCAAACTGAAAAGGACAGGATGCTCTGCCAGAACACCTAAACCCCCCAGCCCTGTTAAAAAAAATAAACTGCAAATGATGAATTTCTTCAAGTCTCTCCGGGAGCCTAACAGGGAACACGTCCTATTCAGCTGCTGAGGACTGAAAGACTGAGTAGCTGACGTCACCGGGAGATAGATGGTCTGACAGGAGAAACTTTTCAGTTTCCAGTCCTCAGCTGCTGAATGGGATTGACAACCCTTCTGTTCCTGGACTGGCCCGGAGAGACGAAGAGGAAATACATAAACGTACCACACTAGTAAACTAAACAGCCTCTCTTCCTCCCTCTTATCACTCTGACGTATCAGACCCTGCGCCCCTTCCCATTCACTCTACGATTGTTATATATTTTTCTCATTCACTTGTACTTCCTGGCAATGTCCTGTCTTGCTCTGACCTGCTCCTTCTGCTTACACCAGTCCTTGGGACACACCTAACCAGTCAGATAGAGATTTGCATGCACTGCTTTAATTGTAGGCAAATCTCGCTCATGCATATTCATTGTAGTTATCCTGAAAGCCTGACTGGCTAGGTGTGTCCTGAGGACTGGGTTGAGAACCCCTGGTCTAAACAGAAGGAGCAGGCCAGAGCAAGAGATGACAATTGCCAGAAAATACAAGTGAATGAGGAAATCTATAACAATCGTAGAGTGAATGGGAAGGGGAGCAGGGTCTGATACGTCAGAGTGATAAGAAGGAAAAAGAGAGGCAGTTCAGTTTTTTCTGATAGGACTGGGTTGAGAACTCCTAGTTTAGTCTGAGGAAGAGAGTGTTGGCTCCTGAAAACTAGTCAAGAAAAGTACTAAGCTATTCTAACAAAAAAAGAACACAAAGGTAGCATCCTACTAATATTTTTCCTTGTTAACCTTTAAGACCATCTTAAGCATGTTAAACCTACTAAGGTCACTCTCCAGAAATGGCATACAGAGAAGTCAATATGGGCAATGACCTGCAACCTCTTCTCTCTCGAATTCATAAGGTCATTGATATGGTGAGATGGCATTTATGCTTTAGGTAGTCAAAATAATAGGTCACTATGAAGTGGATGACATTTGCTTGCTTGAAATCCACAAGCACAGCTTCCAGTAAAAAACACATACTGGGAGAAGAATTAACAGTAACAATAAGAAGATATATGCACGGCTCAGATGAGTCAGTACAACACTAATAGCCTGCACCAGATTTAGAGGCTGAATTTGGTTGCAGCAGAAAGTGTTTCACTTACAAAGAAGGTCAAAGAGCTGGAAGAACAGATTTGAAAGGTCACATTCCATCTAGTTGATGCTGACTTTTGGACAGCACTTGTTGTTAGCTGATCTCTGATCCTTATTCATCAACTACTAGCAATGCAATGCACAGCTCAGAAAGTTTATGGGACCATTAATCCCAGTGGTCATTTAGGCAGCAGAGACCAACATTTGCCTAAGAAAGTCAACGACTGAAACAACGTCAACGCTTGCCAAGTATGTGCAGGCTTGTGAATCAAAAAGGAACTTTAGATCATTTGGATTGTGTTTTTTATTTTCATGTCAGTAAAATCGCCAACTGTGCCAATTTGCTTGGGGCTGGAGCATAGCACACAGAGGGGCAGATGTAATAAGCTGTGCATTAAACATCAATGCACACGTTCTTAAACACATGCTTAAAAAGCCGTTTGCTCCCAATGCAGTAAACTAATGCCATGCAAATTACTACAGCATTAAAAAAAACCGAGGAGGCAGAAAATGTGCATAAAAGGCCACTGTAGGATGTGCACAGTTTTCTGCATTGAGTCTTTCTTTGCACAAATTTTAATTTATTCACTGTTCCTCAGAAACGCTTGCCCCTTCTCAGTGAAAGTTTTCAGCATTAAAAACTGAATGGGGATTAACCCTTTCCAGGCCGAGCCCAAAACTCTCAGGATCCAAAATTCTGACTAAATATTCCTATCAAATGGTATATAATACATGACCATAGCAGAAGGAAAATCACTATTAGAACATATTGAATAAGACGGGTACAATTTTCCTGAAATATGCAAAAATTAACCCAGCTGCAGAATGTGGATTAAAAATTTAAAGTAGGCCTTCAAAGGGTTAATGCTTTCACTGGTAAGGGACCAATCATTGCTGAGGTGCAGTGAATAAAGGCTACTACACGCTGGCTAAAGCACCCTTAATAGTCAACCTCTCCGCCTCCTACTGCGTTTGGCGGGCACTTCTTTTTAACATATTGGGAGTGCAGAGGAGGGCCATGTGGTCTGCTTGATATTTTAATATATTGGGGGCTTGTAGGGTGGGGGTCTACTCAGCCTGCTACATGTTTTGAGATATTGAGGGTTGAGGAGATACATTCAGCTGCTATATATTTTAATACACTAGAGGTCAGAGAGCTGGGGCGGGGGGTTTGTTTCTTCTTCATCTTTTCAACTGGGAGAAGTAGGTGAGCAATAAGGAGAGACGTGGATAAATCTTGCTGACACATGAAGCTGACACAGCAACCTAGACTAATGTTTGTACTTTATTCCACTTCAGACCAGGCATCCACTTCCCAGGATTTAATAATTCTGTATGAAGCCTTTGGGGCTCGTGCGCACTTCTTTGGGGGTGGTTTCTCCAAATGGGTTAGTTTTGCGCATACCATGACAGTCATGAAATTCACTTCTAAGCTAGGGTACGTGCATTGAGGGGTAACAGCTATAATTCCTTTGGTTCGTTAGCATAGGATTTAAAAAGCAGTGCAATATTTTTGAGCACAAAACTCCTTGCTGCATCAGTCACTATGCTGTGGGCACCAAAAGATGCACACAACCCGCAGTATGTAGAGCTTAGTGCTGCTAAGTACATCAGCCTCAGAGCATTGATCAAGGCTTCCTGTGACAGGTAGAGAGAGCAGGAGGATCTCATAGAGCCCAGTCAAAGAAAGTCAGTGTGAGCCACTGAGGCCAGCCTTTAACACAGGGTGAAGGCAGTCAAGAAAGCAGGTGATTAAAGTAATGTGGGAGGGAAATCCATAAAGGCTGCAATAGATGTGGTTGAAAAGTCCATAGGCTGGAGTTCAACATCTGTAATTTCAATCCTCGTTATCTCCCAATGGAAATATAGATTGCAACACTAAGGAGCGCTACACTAATAATGGAATTCACACAAACCTGCGCAAAATTTACTCTTCCTGTTCCTCTCCATCAGGGGCGGCTCAAGGCAATCTGCTACCTGAGGCGAAGGATGAGATGGCTCCCCCCCCCCCCCCCCCGTAAGTTAAGTTTAAATTAAGTTAACCTACAATGTTCCAGTCACCCAAGTTAAATTGACTGCGAATTATAGTTTGTCCATGTTAAGTTAAATCCAGTTAAGTTTACCTATAGTTCTATGTATCTTAAGCTTAATTTATCTGTAAACTGCCTTCACAACTTGATAAGGCGGTATATAAAACCAGTTAAATTAATACATAAATACATTTTTGCAGTAGTACTAATGGGCTTGGATTATCCTGAGGTGAGATTTCTTAATGAGGCCCTATTTCTTTGGTTTTGGATATTGATGTTCGGGGGGGGGGGGAGGTGGTGAATTTGACACCATAATCAATGTTTGCAAATTACTGCATAAATCCAGGCCTGTATATAGAGATTTAACTTCTCAATACCAACCTTACTTTCAGAATCAATGTGTAACTTGTATGGATAGTTGCCAGTTCCCTAGTTAGCCACATATCCATTGTGAATAATTAACTGTGCCCAGATGAAGCATTTTAGAAATTCTCAGTTAAACTGCTTTCTCTATCCTTTCTCACCTGGACCAGGGCACATGATATATCTAATGGATATCAAAAGCCTTCAAATGTGTTTTCACTGAATTAAGACCTGGAGTGGATGCAGGTCTTCCTTTCATATCCTGGTCCACCCTAGCAGGGCATTTATCCTGGCTGGTCCCAGGTTCCTTCTGCGGCACCACTTGCTGTGTGCTTTCCTGCATCCTTTACAGATGTCTGCCACATAACAACCAGGCCTGGGTCTTCATCATAAGGCCCTGACATGGCTTCCTGCCTCAATGTTTGGAAAATTTTCTTATACAAATATAAATGTCCCCTCTCCTTCATCATAACTGTGGTTGATGTAGATAAGCAAAACCTGAGTGGCATAACTCATAAGTAAAATCAACTCAGTATCTAACAACCACATTTCAGTCACACAAAAAATATCTAAACCATATTTTCACAAAATTATAGAAATCTTGGGGGGGGGGCATATTCAAAGCAATTAACATGGTTAGCAGACCTGCTAAGCACGTTAATTGCAGTGAGTGGGATATTTAGTGGTATATAACCAGTTTGTGCTGCTGAATATTCCCTTCTAGCACTGCTAAATGCCCCAATGTGAAGCAGATAGCATTGGGACATTCTGGGGGCAGTGCTGAAGATAACCAGTCAGCGGCAATATTTAGCCACTGGCCAAATATCTTAAACCAGCTAAAGTTAGGAATTTTGAAGACTGGCCTAACTTTAGCCAATTTAGCTAACCAGGTACACCAGACATTCAATGCCGGTGGCCAGATATGACCCCGGCATTGAATATCCAGTCTTAAATTACAGCAACAGCAGCCAGCCACTTTAAGTGTGCTGGCCACCACCACTGAATATCGGCTATCTTATTCTTTACTGATTTTGTAGTCATCAGACCTACCTGAATACTATCTAAACTAATCCTCAGATACTTTTAGCAAACCACTACTACTACTAATACTAATACTAATCATTTGTATAGTGCTACAAGGCATATGCAGCGCTGTACATAAAGATGTAAGACACAGTCCCTGCTCATCAAAGCTTACAATCTAATCAAGACCAAAAAAGATCACCAAACTGTGGACTAGAGTATGGTAAGATACACATAAGTGGTGAAGAAGAGAGTGAGAAGCATCAGGATCCAAAAGCTGCCTCAAAGAGGCCAGTAGTCTCCTTTATACCCAACTGCTTTGGGGAAGCCCTTTGGAAGGCAAGTGCATGATACAACCATAATAATAATCTCTGAGCCATAGTGCCCTCTACAAGAAATCAGCTCTACTCTATCCTTCATCACTCTCTCCTTGACCTTACTACTCCCTACACTCTGTACACCTTTAAATCAACCCCCCCCCCCACCCCCGAACGACCACAATGCAAATGTACAGCATAAAGTCCTCAATATTTGGATGCATCTTGGCTGCATGAAGGGGCGCACAAACAGCATACCCCTTTATCAGCATGCCTGTGGTGGCTCACCATGTCCATCACAGTATTTTATAGACACTACAGCCATCAGCCCCTCAAGCTCTCCCTCCCAGTGAAAAACTACATTAAATTCTACAATGCCCTTAATTTATTAATGATAAAGTTTGCAGGCAGTGTATGCTGTTGAGTCAATGCTGATTCCTGGCAACCTAACAGCCCCTGGGTTTTCTTGGCAAGATGTAACTGGAAGTAGACTGCTGTGCAATGGAGTGTAAAATGACTTGCCCACGGCCATAAGGAATCAAACCCTGGTCTCTTGGCTACTAGGCTGCTGCTCTAACCACTAGGCTACTCCTCCACATTTCACTACAACACCTTTGTTCTCAAGTATACTCATATCATCCCTTAGCACCCAAGCCATCCTAATAAATTAGACTGGCTCTTATATAACCACTCCATATCTAGTAAAACTGTACTACTCTTAATTTTCCTCAGTAGATTAAATAATAAACTGAGTCTTATAATCTCACATCTCAGTTGCCCATAAAAGAAATCAGCTGTGTTTTCAGTGTTTTTCTTAAAACTATTTTTCTGCAGCACCCCTTTGCATAATCCAGGTGACTTGCTGTTCTGTTAAGATTTCCTCAAACATGCAGCACTTAGGGGCAGGTTTACTAAACTTCTGAACCACCAGTGCGACATACAGCACGTGGTAATTTAATGTGTCACCAATCCAGCGTTAGTAGTTAACCTGTGACTGGGCAGAGGCAGAGCAGGTTTGGGGTGAAACATGAGCGTTGGCAGTGCATCACAGTTAGTGTGGACGAACGGGTGGCAGGAAGTGTACCTCATGCCAGTTTACCATGATGCTACGCATTCACAATGGGCCCGATTCCATCCCACATGTAGATCCCCTCTGTGCGTCCGGTCTGAACAGGACGCACAGAGGGGATTGCTATTCTGATCCCATCTAGCCCCGCAGGATCAGAATCAGGAATAGTCCTGCATGTGCAGGCCGGGACTGCGATTCAATCCGGCCTGCACTTGCAGGACTGCCCCCAGCTAACTCAGTCAAGGCTCCTCAATGGAGCCGCGGCGCCATGGTGTCATGTTGCCATGGCACCGTGGCTCTATTGAAGAGCTGGAATGCTGGCCGCCTGAAAAAGGGGTTTATTTCCTGCAGCCCGACTCCCAATCTGGCCTCCTTAGGCCAGGGTCAGGCTGTGGGGAATGTCCCCTGGCCCCCCCTGCCCCATCTGCACCGTGGAATTGAAATTAAGACACGTCCAGGGAAGTTATTTCACCTCGGAGGTGGAATAACTTCTCCGCACATGTCGTTGGCCCTGGACGTAAAAGGTCGACATTAGAATTGGCCCTGTACGTATAGAACATAAGATATGCCAAAATGGGTCAGACCAAGGTCCATCAAGCCCAATCTAGGTCATACATACCTAGCAGTTTCCCCAAAAGACACAGGTTCCACAATATTTGTATTGGGTCAAGTATTGATATCCTGGGTCCCTTCTTAATAATGGTTTATGGACCTTTCCTCCAGGAACTTGTACAAACCTTTTTTAAATCCATCTACACTAACAGCCTTTACTACATCCTCCGGTAACAAATTCCAGAGTTTGATTACACGTTGAGTGAAAAAATATTTTCTTTTATTAGTCTTAAATAGTTTATCCTGTAGCTTCATTGTATGTCCCCTAGTCTTTCTATATTCTGATAACGTAAACAATCGATCTAAGTTTAACCCTTCCACTCCATTGTTTAATTTTTAGACTTTTATCATATCTCCCCTCAGCCATCTCTTTTCCAGGTTAAAGAGCCCTAACCTTTTTAGCCTTTCTTCATAGGAGTATCCTTCCATCCCCTTTACCATTTTGGTTCCTCTTCTCTGAACCTTTTCTAATAACGCTATATCCTTTTTAAGATACGGAGACCAGAATAGCACACAATATTCAAGGTGCGGTCTCACCATGAAATGATATAGAGGCATTATAATATCCTTTGTTTTATTTTCCATTCCTTTCCTTAGGGCCAGCAACCGCCCACAGCCCGCCCAGACTCTGTTCCTGGGCCGCCCATTCCCTGCTCCCGTCTAAAACTTCCCTGCACAACCAGCGGGGACGTTAGTCGGGGGCAGGAGCCGGCACGAATAACGGGGATGGACATCCTGTTAGGCCATCCATCCCCGCTGTTCATAGCACAGAATAACCCTCAATGTGTCAACGGCAAGGGGATGGGCACACACGCATTCCTGAAGTTGGCACTAGCATCCCTTAATGTTTCATGGCCCAATCACATGCTATCAGGATGATCTTTAGTAAATATTTATTTACTTATGGTTTATTTAAAATAATTTAATATACCGCCATTTGATTGTACAGCATGGCAGTTTACAAAGTATGCCCCTTAAAGCAATAATTCTTGGTGGATAGGCTGGAATTTTGTAAAAAGATCAAGAAAATGGTACCTACAGAAGATAAAGTCAATTAAAATCATGCTAAACATGCATTATGCAATGTCTGAAAAGAAAAGTAACAATACTCAAATAGTATTGGTAAAATGTAAGCATTGCTAGTTCCTCTTTATTCAAAGACACATAGAGCATGATAGCAGATAAGAACTGTGATTCTCATCTAGTTTGCTCACTTTATTTTCTGGTACAGTGCCATAGACCTTGGTTGATTTGTGTCCATTTTCTCATTTCTTTGCAACTAGAGACCCTTTGTGCTTCTCCCATGCTTTTCTCAGTTCCATGATGTATTAACTAAATATTTTGTTTTAAAGCTGTTACAATGGAAATTCTTTAAACAGCTTCCCAATCAATTGCCCTGAACCAGTGAGCAAACATATATTCAGAACCTTTTCACAAATTACATTACACAGAAAGGTATTTGATTGGTTCATTGGCTGTGATGGCAATTACAGCTCTGGTCAACATTATTGGCACCCTTGCATTTTAGGTGTGCTGTGTACAATATCTTGAGAAATAATTGGAAAATTCCAACTGTATGTCATCATACTATTTTAAATAGTATGTTCAAAGGTATACAACAATTTAAAAAAAGATCTCTATGCAACATAGATGCAGTAATTTCTGAGAAAAAAACCAAAAGAAAATATGACCTGGACAGGATTAATGGCACCCTTCACTAATATCTGGTTGCACAATCCTTGGCAGTGATGACAGCCTCTAGATTTTTCTTGTAGCCATCTATAAGTTTCATACAACTGTCTGCTGGTAGCTTCTCCCATTCCTCAACTGCAACCCCTCTTCTCTTGCTTTCTCTTGCACCTTGTGGAACGCACACTCCATCTCAAATAAGCTTTTCTTTATTCATGATCTCTTTATCTCTAGTGCTCTCCATCTCCTTGCTCTAACTGAGACATGGCTCCTCCCGGAAGACTCCGCATCAGTTGCTGCTCTCTGTCCTGGTGGCTACCAGTTCTCCCACACTCCTCATTCCACTGGCCGTGGTGGTGGTGTTGGGTTTCTATTCTCTCATTCCTGCCCATTTCAGCCCCTCCATCTGTCTCAGTCCCATTCCTTTCCCTCTTTTGAAGTCCACTCCATCCGTCTTTTTACTCCACTGCCTCTCTGGATAGCTCTTATTTATTGACCCTCTGACAAGTCCACCTCTACCTTTCTCACTGACTTTGACTTGTGGTTTTATGGATTCATTGTCCCCCTTCCTTATTCTTGGGGATTTAAACATTAAATCTTGATAACACCTCTGGCCCTTATTCTTTAAAGATCCTTTCCCTTACCTGCTCATTCAACCTCCCGCTTTGCTCTACTGCCCCCACTCACCTGCACAGCCACTGCTTCAGCCTTGTCTTCTTCTCTGATTGCTTACCCTCAGACTTCTGTATCTCTGTCATTTCCTTATCTGACCATCACCTGCTAAGCTTTACTTGTCATCACCCCCCACCTCAATCTCATCCAGTCTCCTCTAACCTTTTTAGAAATCTTCATGCTATTGAGCCATCAGCTCTTTCCACTATTTATTTATTTATTTTATTTACATTCTCTTATATACCGGGCTATTCCACATCAGTGCGGTTTACATTGAACAAACTGAAATTACATTGAACAGGGCATTATAACTTGGAGATAACTATTTTACAGGGAACATGGGCTATGGAGGGTTACGTGGCTTGCCCAAGACCACAAGGAGCACCTGTGGGACTAGAAACCCCAGTCCTTCTGGCCCAAGGTTGCTGTCCTCTAGTGGGATGTCCTATCACCTCTTTTCTCCACTATGTTATCAGAGTCTGTGGATGAGGCAGTAGCTTTCTATAACACTGCACTCTCATCTGCTCTGGATGCTCTTGCTCTGCTCATGCCACGTCCTGTGAGGCGTACTACACTTCAACCCTGGCTGTCTTCAACTACCCGCTATCTACATTCCTATGCCTATGCAGCTGAATGCCCTTGGCTCAAATCCCATACCGTTGCTGACTTTCTTCACTTCAAATTCATGCTTGCCTCTTTCCAGTCAGCCATAGCACTCACCAAACAAGACTCTTCCCCCTCTTCACTCCCAATTATCCCCCTCAACCTCTGCCACCCTTTCTTCCTTTTCTAAGATCTCTGAGGAAGAAATCACACATCTTCTTGCCTCCTCCAAACGCATTACCTGCTCCTCTAATCCTATTCCTACTCATTTCCTAAGCTCCATTTCCTCCACTGTCATCCCTTCCATCTCTCATATTCTCAATCTCTCACTCTCCACTGCTTCCTCCTCCAAACTCACTACCTGTTCCTCTGATCCTACTCCCACCCATCTCCTAAGCCCCATCTCCTCCACTGTTGTCCCTTCCATCTCTCATATTTTCAACCTATTGCTCTACAATGTAACTGTCTCTGCAGCCTTCAAGCATGCTGTGGTTACACTTCTCGTCAAGAAACCCTCACCTGTCCTTCTAACTATTGACCCATCTCCCTCTTCCCCTTCATTTCTAAACTACTTGAACATGTGGTTAACCACCATTGCCTCAACTTTCTCTCCTCTCAAGCCCTCCTGGATCCTTTACAATCTGGCTTTCATCCTTTACATTCTACTGAAACAGCTCTTGCCAAAGTCTCCAGTGACTTGTTCCTGGCAAAATCCAAGGGCCTTTACTCAATCCTCATCCTTCTTGACCTTTCTGCTGCTTTTGACACTGTTGACCACAACCTTTTCCTCGATACCTTGTCCTTGCTTGGTTTTAAGGGATCTGTGCTATCCTGGTTCTCTTCTTATCTCTCTCATCTCTCTTTCAGTGTTTGTTCTGGTGGATCTTCCTCTGCTCTATCCCACTCTCAGTTGATGTTCCCCAAGGATCTGTCTTGAGTCCACTCCTTTTCTTTCTCTATATCCAGTTCCTTGGTGCACTCATCTCTTCCCATGGCTTTCAGTACCATCTTTACACTGACGACTCCCAGATCTACCTCTATACACCTGAAATCTCTCTGGCAATCCAGGCCTGGAACTCTGCTTGCCTTTCTGACATTGCTGCTTGGATGTCTCACTACCACTTGAAATTAAACATGGCCAAAACTGAGCTTCTTATTTTCCCCCCTAAGCCCTCCTCTCCTCTTCTTCCTTTCTCAGCCTCTGTGGATAACTATCTACTTCTCCCTTGGCTCACAACCTTGGGGTTGTCCTTGACTCCTCTCTCTCCTTCTCTACACACATCCATCCGATAGCTAAAACCTGCCATTTCTTTCTCTATAACATCAACAAAATATGCCCATTCCTTTCTGAACACACTACTAAGACACTTATCCACTCTTTAGTTGCCTCCCATCTTGACTATTGTAACCTACTTCTTGTTGGTCTCCCTCTGAATCATCTCTCTCCCCTTCAATCTGTTCAACACTCTGCTGCACAGCTAATCTTCCAGCAGCCTCATCATGCTCATACTACCCTTCTTCTCAGGACTCTTTATTGGCTCTCTATCCATTTCCACATCCAGTTCAAACTTCTCCTGCTGACCTATAAGTGCATTCACTCTGCAGCTTCTCACTACCTTTCCTCTCTTATCTCTCCCTATACCTCTCCTCGGGAACTCTGCTATTCTGGCAAATTGTTTCTATCTGTGCCCTTCTCTTCTATTGCTAACTCTAGACTTTGCTCCTTTCATCTTGCTGCTCCTTATGCCTGGAACAAACTACCTGTGTTTATATGTCAGGCGTCTTCTCTGGCTCTTTTCAAATCCAGGCTGAAAACTCACTTCTTCGCTGCCATTTTTGGATCTTGATTCACCTCTTCTCCTTTGTTTTTCCTTACCATTACCCCTAGATGTTTCCTGTGTTTACAGCTACAGTGTTGTCTGTCTTGACTAGATTGTAAGCTCTGATCAGCAAGGACGGTCTCTTACATGTGTCAGTGCAGCACTGCATACATCTTGTAGCGCTATACAAATGCTCAGTAGTAGTAGTAGGTTGAAAACTACAGGCCAATTAGTCTAACCTCTGTGGCAAGTAAATTATTGGAAATGCTGCTAAAAGAGAGAATAGCGAGGTTTTTAGAGTCCAATGGATTGCAGGATCCGAGAAAACATGGGTTTACCAGAGGCTGGTCTTCTCAGACAAATCTAATTGATTTCTTTGACTGGCTGACCAGGGAGTTGGACCAAGGGAGAGCCCTAGATGTGGTGTACTTAGATTTCAGTAAAGCCTTTTACACTATTCCGCACAAGTGACTCATAAACAAACTGAGTATCCTGGGGATGGACCCTGGAATGACTGGGTTAGAAGTTGGTTGAGTGGGAGGCAACAACATGTACAGGTAAATAGAGCTCACTCTGAGGAGAAGGAAGTTACTAATGGTGTGTCACAGGAATCTATTCTTGGTTAGATTCTTTTTAACATCTTTGTTAGTGATATTGCGGAAGTGCTGTTAGGTAAGGTTTGCCTCTTTGCAGATGCTACCAAAATCTGCAATAGAGTAGACACCCAAGAAGGAGTAGATAACATGAGGAGGGATCTAGCTAAGCTTGAAGAATGGTCAAGAATTTGGCAGCTGAGATTTAATGCTAAATAATGCAAGGTCATGCCCTTCAGCTGCAAAAATCTAATGGAGTGGTACAGTGTAGGGGGTGAAGTACTTCTATCCATGAAAGAAGAATGGGACCCGGGCGTGATTGTTTCTGATTATTTTAAAGTAGCTAAACAGGTAGAACATGCGATGGCGAAAGCCAGAAGAATACTTGGGTGCATAGGGAGAAGAATGGGCAGCAGAAAAAAGGAGGTGATAGTCTCTCTGTATAAGTCTCTGGTGCAACCTCATTTGGAGTATTGTGTGCAATTCTGGAGACCGCACCTTCAAAAGGATATAAACAGGATGGAGTCGGTGCAGAGGGTGGCTACTAAAATGTTTAGGGGTCTTTGTTATAAAACATATGAGGACAGACTTAAAGATCTTTATATGAATAGATTAGAAGAAAGGCAAGATAAAGGAGATATGATAGAGACGTTTAAATACCTCCCTGGCAAAAATGCACAGGAGAAGAGCCTCTTTTGATTGAAGGCAAACTCTGCTACGAGGGGACTAGGATGAGAGTGAAAAGGGATAGTCTCAGGAGTAATATGCAGAAATATTATTTTACGGAAAGAGCAGTAGACTAGTCTCCTAATGGAGGTGGTAGAAATGAGGACAGTATCTGAATTTAAAAAAAGCATAGGACAAACACAGAAGATCTCTTAAGGAAAAGAGGGGACTGTTGTAGATGATATGGAAGGGCAGACTAGGTCATGTGGTCTTTTTCTGCCGTCATGTTTCTATGTTTATTTCTTCTGCCCATGGGACATAGTATAGAATCTATTCCACTAAAACAGGTTCCAGGGATGATCTGGGAACTTATAAACCAGTGAGCCTGATGTCAAAACTATGCAAAATGGTAGAAGGTATTCTAAAAAAACAAAATTGACAATATAGAAAGACAGAGCTTAATGGGCATGAGTCAGCATGGGTTCAGCAAGGGCCGATTTTTCCTTATATTTTTGTTAGATTTTTTTGAAAAATGGTAAACCAGTTGGTGTAATGTTTTTTGATTTTTGGAAAGCATTTGACAAAGTCCCTCATGAGAGATGCCTCAGAAAATGAAAAGTCATAGGAAGGGAGGCAATACCTTTTTGTGGACCTGAAACTATCTAAAAGACAGGAAACATAGGGGTCCTTTTACTCAAGGTGTGTGCCTATGTGCAATTACAGTAGTGGCAATGCCATCTCTTGGTAAGTGCACCCCTCAGGCGCTAAATGTTGTGGGTGATCACAGCATATTCTCAGCAGTTAGCACACAATCATGAACACTAACGTGCAGTGACAAGTGAGGTGCTGAAATCTGTGGATGACACAAAATTATTTAAAGCCATTAAAATAGGAGAGGGTTGTGAGGATTTGCAGGACTTTGGCCATCTGAATGGCAGATACAATTAAATGTGCACAAATGCAAAGTGTTGCATAAAGGGAAAATAATCCCAGCTATAGGTACAACATGCTGGGTTCTGAGCTGTGAGTTACCACTCAAGAAAAAGATATGATAGAAGTTAAAAAAAACTGTTAGTAGGAAGGAACGATTAAATAGAAAACAATTTAACTTTTCAAACAAAAGGACACTCCATGAAATTAACTACTGGCAGACTGAAAACAAATTGTAGAAAGATGTTTTTTTACACAGCGCATAATTAAACTATGGAATCTGTTGCCAAAGGACATGTCAACAAGTATTACCCAAGAATCCCAAATCTTTAAGGCTAGAAAAAAATGTTTTGTTATAGGACATGTCAAGGCAATCAACCAATATAGGAGGGCTCAAAAGAGATTTGAACAAGTTCCTGGAGGAAAATTTCATAAAATATTATTACCCAGATAGACTTGGGAAAGCCATCACTTATCCCTTGAAACGAGCTATGAGAAATAGATCTACTTTTTGGGATGTGGTGGATATTTGTGACTTGAACTGGCCATTGTTAGAGCAAGATGCTGGGCTCAGTGGAGTAGGTCTGATTCAGCATGGCGTTTCTTTTATTCTTATGGCCCTATGTCTTTCCAAAAGTCAGAGCAATCGTGTATCTCTTAGAAGGAAATCCTGTTGTAGTTAGAAATTCATATCATTGACCTCCCTCAAAGAGCGCCATGGTTGACTTTAGTTGAAACCCTTGCTGGGGACTTTCCTCAGAGGAGGCCTAAGGAAAGTACATAGAGTACTGCTTATGGAAATGTGAGATGTACTATTTTGTTAACATGACCTGTAACCAAGGCAGCCACAAAGCCAAAGAAACCACTCTCGCATCACCTGCCAATTTCTTTCCAGTGCTCAGAAAAGCATCAACATTAAACTGTAATTGAGAAGAGATCAACAATGCTCTTGAAGATACTTGTGCATTGGCTTTGCTCCTTGGAATTCTGGAATGAACACAGATATCAGATATATGAGATATCAGATGTATCACATGTAGAGATAGCAGAACACAGTAAGTAAAAACAGATCATAATCTGGTTGTGAGCATCCGTGAGTCTACCAAGGTGCCAGCTAACTTGTGCAATAACACAACTCAAACCTCACAGCTGTAGTAATGAGGTGCAAAACCTTCAGAATGCAACAAACTTGTTCAAATATAGTTCTGTGGTTCTTAACCTTTCACACCAAAAGCTGTAAGGTATTAATTTATCCATCCACACAGGCAGTAATAAAATCCCAAGGTGCTGATGTGCTATAATATCTCCATGTCTTATGGCATGACAAAAGACAGCTTGAGAGTGGCTATCAGGGTCACTAAATTAGTGCCCAAAATTAGCATTACTTGTATGAATATCAACTGAAAATGTATGTTTAAATGCTCGACCCACAGACGAGATATAAAAATCTAAATGAATCAGTGAAAGTTTACATCATCACTTAGCAGATCCTTCCTCCAGACAAAAACAGCTATAATAGTTTTTTTTTGTCTCAGTTTGGTTACTAACTTTTGCTTTAAAAAAACAACAGAAATGCAGTTAAAGAAAGAGTGATGTAAGACTAGCTGGCTGATGACAGAGAAATAATACCTCCGCTGTATCTGATAAGTACAGCCAGAACACAGGATATGTGGTAATGTGAAGGAAGCTCCCCCAGGCATGATAAACCCTACAACAGGAACTCTGCTTTCCTGCCAAAAATAGTTTAGTGGCTGTGTTTTAAAGTTAGGAATATTTGAATTTCCTTCTTCAACTTTGACAATTTGGAAACAAATTAATTTCTATTAATATTCATACTATAATTCTTTTTCATCAACTATGAAAAATACTCACATTTAGCTCTGAAGTTATTAAACACTCTTATAATGACATATTTCCTGCCTTGAATTTTCCAGTACATTCAATCTCTGTGTCACAGGAACAAACCCAATAGCGTGTGAATTCTGCCTTATTAACAGTGAAAAGGAAGTCTGTCTGTCTCAGACAGATTCTGCACTTAAGACCCAGATAATGTGTCACCCGGAAAAAACAGATAGGCCATTGGTACATTTAAAAAGTTCATTTTAAAACCTAAGACTAAGGTTAAGAATTAATGTGTGGCTTTACACATTTTAAAACTGATCTCCAAAAGCTTGCATCCTCACAATGATATATTCTGGATGTAATCTTTTTGGTTCAAAACCTTCTTGTTAAGTCTTTCCTGAAATCTGAAAAATAATCTTTTCATGATTAGTACATATTTGTGTGTTAGTGGAAATACAAAAAACACATACTGAGATATTATAGGATAGACTGGAGGAGTTTGTAGAATTGGAACACATTCCCTTAATACTGAGGTAATAAATGAGTAACCCTCATGGTGAGCCAGCATTATTTCAGAATCCAGCCCACTGTACCCCTGTTGGTTTAGACGTTCTTCCTCTGCAAGAATCTATTCCAGAATCTCACTTACTATGCTGTCCCTGGATAGCAAAACTTGCATTTTACTGCAAGCTGCAGTTTCTTAATAAATTGTTACGCTCTCGAGTATAAAATGTTACAGGATCTTCATCTTACCTGTATGTCTCTGGTAAGCCATTTTAACAAAGCAAATTTCAGAAGGCAGCCCCACTTAGACAACTCTTTGCACTTTCTGAGCTGATAACAAAATCTACTATTTGATTGCAAACATTTATGGGGAGCTATTAATAAAGAACTAACAGCAGATGTCCACACCCCTCTGAAAGGATCACAACTTTAATCCCACTTGAAAAGTCATACCATTTTTGGTTATCTTACAGGAGAAGAATAGGATCCAGTAAAAATACTGTACCCAACACAGAAATACTTCGGGGGTGACTTCAGCTTCCAGAATAGCTCCAGAGTAGGTCTGAGAGGCTCATGCAAGCCACTCCCCTATAGGAGCACAATCTGTTCTTGCACGTTATAGTTTATGGCTTGTTATCAGTCCGATTCACAGGCAGAAGGGGCTTTGTCTCGTTGCTATAGCTACAATAGTGCAGCACTTGCAGAGTTTGTAACAAAGTCTGCTAAAACCCAGAGGAAGATTTGACTTTTAGCATCAGTAAGTCCCAACACTCTGCCCATTCAGAAACTGCTATTCATAATTAGCTGGTAGTGTAGTGCAGATCTTGAGACATCAGTCTCATTGCCCTTCCTACCAATCACCCCGAGCGATTTAGAGCAAGCCACTTGATCTCCCAGGGCTCATATTTTAAGCTCTTCGGAGCAGTGACATTTAACCATGTGACTTACCATGTGCAACCTTGTGCATACTGACATTATTGCATAAAGAATTAAGATCATGCTATTGTAAACACTGCTAAATCTATGGAGCCAAGTGTAGGGTTAGGGAGATGGTTGTCTAGGTTCGTTGGTGTCACACCATGAGCAGAAGTAAGAGGTGTGCACATTGTTATACATAATAATTGGAAAATAATCATAAGCCGGGATGGCAGTACAGTGACATTTACAGGACCCAATTTTGATTGCTGGGCAAGGCTGTTCTTCACATAGCCAACAATATAGATACTGTGGAGATAATGTTCACAACTCTTGAGGGAGTCTCCACCCTCACTAGGTGGCAACACCTAGCCATCAGATTTAGGAGTCACATCTGCAAGGTTCCAGAGCGAACCTGGTGTAAGACTCCCAAGCAAATAACTGAGCTGGGAAAGTAGAAAGGGAGATCCCCCCACCCCCCATCCCAGCTAGTTGAGAAAGAAGGCGCATAGGACTGGAAGCCCAAGAAGCAGAAAAACCTACCAGGCCAAACAGGGAAATACCAAACTAGGGCCACTCCGCATTATTGATTTAGTTTTCTGCTGTTCCTGCACCACAGTTGTAAACAAATGTTAGCTGTTCAACCATGAATGGCATGGTCCTTTTGAGAATAGAAAAAATAGCTTCTGAATTGCTTTGAAGGAAATCCATGCTGCTATGAAGCATAGAAGAAAGCACAAACTCAGATGCCTGTGGACTGCAAGTCCTGGGTATTTCCTCTATAGCATAGGTGTCAAACTCTGGCCCGCAGGCCAAATTTGGCCCGTAGTGTAATTATATTTGGCCCGCGAGGCTATACCAAATGACTACTAGAGCTAGCCCGCCGGTATTATACAGCGCATTCATTCATTGCTAATACTACAAATCCCATAATGCCTTGCTGTTGTTTTGGCGCGTCAATCAGGACAGGTCCCAGAAACACCCTCTCCTGTGTGACAGAAGTCATAGCGATCTCAAGCTACAACTGTCACTGTGGAACCCCTTCCCAAAAATGGCAAAAAGAAAGGCAGACAACAGGAACTTTCTGGACAGGTGGGAGACAGAATATTTGTTTACATATGTAAAAGACAGACCTGTTTGTCTGATTTGTGGAGTCAACGTGGCTATAACTAAGGAGTATAACATTCGACGACACTATGAAACAAAACACCATGACAAGTACAAGGACCTGGACATGACTCAAAGGAGCCAGAAAGTGGAGGAGATGAAAAGAAGTTTGGTTTCACAACAGAATATGTTCAAAAAAGCCACATCACAAAGTGAGGCTGCTGTAAAGGCTAGTTATATTGTGGCAGCAGAGATCGCAAAATCAGCCCGGCCCTTTAATGAGGGAGAGTTTGTGAAAAAGTGCATGTTGAAAGTTTGTGACATCGTGTGCCCAGAGAAAAAGCAAGCCTTTTCAAACGTGAGCCTGAGCAGAAACACAGTAGCTGATCGCACATGTGATCTTGCCACCAATCTGTATGACCAGCTTTTGGAAAAGGGAAAAGATTTCGTTGCATTCTCCCTTGCTGTGGATGAGAGCAGCGACGCATCTGATACTGCTCAGCTGTCAGTCTTCATCCGTGGAGTGGACTCAAATATGTGTGTTACGGAGGAGCTATTGGGATTCAAATCAATGCATGGCACAACCACAGGAAAGGAAATTTTTGAGGAGGTTTCCAAATGCGTAACTGAAATAAAGCTGCCGTGGGATAAACTCGTGGGATTAACGACAGATGGTGCGCCAGCGATGTGCGGTAAAACAAGTGGACTGGTGGGCAGGGTCCGGGAGAAGATGCAGGAAGAGAACTGTGCAGGTGAACTAACTGTTTATCACTGCATCATACATCAGGAATCATTGTGTGGCAAAGCCCTAAAGATGGAACATGTTATGACCACAGTAACACAAGTAGTTAACTTTATAAGAGCCAAAGGTCTGAATCACCGCCAGTTTAAGTCTTTTCTGGAGGAGTGTGGTTTGGAATACGCAGATGTGCCATATCACACAGAGGTGAGATGGTTAAGCCGAGGAAAAGTACTGAATAGATGTTTTGAGCTGCATGAGGAAATATGTCAGTTTCTGGAAAGGAAAGGGAAGGACACAACAGAGCTTCGGGAGAAAAAGTTTCTGTGTGAGCTGGCCTTTCTGTGTGACATCTCGAGCCATCTCGATGCGCTGAACCTGCAGCTTCAGGGGCGGGGGCGCATCATCACAGACATGTACGCTGCAGTGAGGGCTTTTAAAACTAAACTGTGCCTGTGGGAGAATCAGATGCTGCAAGGAAACCTTGGCCATTTTCCCTGCTGCCAAACCATGAAAACGCAGTTCTTTACCAACTTGTTCCCATGCGCACAGTTTGCTGAAAAACTCAGTGTACTCGGCGCTGAGTTTAGCTGGCGATTTGCCGACTTTGATGTCCAGAAATGTAGGTTTGAACTGCTCAGTAATCCCTTTGCAGTTAATGTGGAAAACGCACCAACCAACCTCCAAATGGAGCTAATTGAACTCCAGTGTAATGACACGCTGAAGTCAAAGTATGATGCTGTGGGCGCCGCCCAGTTTCCACAGTTCATCCCTGACACAATGCCTCAGCTCCGCACCCAAGCTGCTCAGATGCTCTCCATGTTCGGCAGCACTTATCTATGTGAGCAACTTTTCTCCTCGATGAAGATGACCAAAACATCTCACAGGAGACGTCTGACTGATGAACACCTTCGCTCGATACTGAGGATTTCCTCAGCTCAAAGCCTGAGCCCAGACATTGATGAACTATCATCCAAGAAGAGATGCCAGGTATCTGGTTTGGGCACATCAGATTAGATCAGTGTGCAGCAAACTGAGCAATAATTAACGTTTTCTTTATGCACTTTTTCTTGCTACTCCAAGACATGGGCTTGAATGGTTGATTAATTTTATTATTGTTATTTTATTTTAAATTTATTATTTATTATTATTTAAATCTTATTTAATAAATGAATGTCATTGATGTTTTTTTTTATTTGAAATTGGTTTTTGCATATCTGAACTATTAAGTTATAAATTGTATAGTAATAAGTGTTGCTTCATATTCAATGTTAAAGCAAATCTTGTTTGGGTCCATATTAAAAGGTTCATTTGTTCAATGCTGGCCTGCGACTTTGTTCAAGTTTTACATTTTGGCCCACTGTGTATTTGAGTTTGACACCCCTGCTCTATAGCTTTTGCAAGAACTGAATCATAAATAGAATCCCCTCCCCTATACCTCCATATTTTCCTTGTTTCTGTGTCCCTTAGTGGACTTTCATGTGTTGTGCTCCACTAAACCAAAACATCATTTTATTTTTACCAACACAACCTCCAGCTCTCTCCAACATCTCCCAGACATCCATAAGACATTCCTACAGATACATCCCTATATGTACATAATGGTCATACCACTTCCAGCCATGCACAGTTCACATAACACAACCAGGTACATAGAAACATGACGACAGAAAAAGACCATATGGCCTATTCAGTTGGCCCTTCTATACCAACTACTACAGTCCCTGTTTTTCCTTTAGAGATCTGTGTTTGTCCAATGTTTTCTTGAATTCAGATAAAGTTCTCATCTCTACTACCTCCAATAGGAGATTATTCTATGCAACTACCACTCTTTCCGTAGAAATATTTCCACATCATATTACTTTTGAATCTATCCCCTTCCACCTTCATCCTATGCCCCCTCATTGTTGAGCTTTCTTTTAATTAAAAGAGGCTCTCCTTCTGTGCATTTATGCCATGGAGGTATTTAAACGTCTCTATTATAGCTCCCCCCTCACTTGGTTTGCAGCTTGTCATGCTGTGAGGGTTTGTGTGCATCAGTGATGCTGAGGGCTAACGTATTGGTAGTTTAACTACTTTCAGGGTCTCCCAAGATGGACAGGTCTCAGCTGAGGTGCCAGACCAAGACAAACCACCCATCTGGGCAGCAACAGAATGGGAGAGTGTTGGCGGCGGAGGATCACATTTCTGTGACAACAGCAACAACACTAGCATTACCTGCGCGGAAGAAAGGCTTGGCAATCTACTTCCATATTTTGCCATGAAAATCCAATTGATAGTCACAACAAAACAAATTGCACTATAGTGCTGGAAGATGAGACCCCCAGGTCGGAAGGCACTCAACTGGCTACTGGGGAGGAGCTGAAGACTTTTCAGCATTTGTGATGTGGTTGGATCAAAGCCCTCAGGACGTCTGACTGCTGATGTAGCTATGCATGAAATGAGAGTCAGAGGCTGCAAAGATGTCTTACATATTGGGGACATGGAACATACAAAGTATGAACCAAGGGAAGTTGGAGGTGGTCAAGAATGAGATGGAACGTGTACAACTTGATCTGTTGGGTGTCAGCAAACTGAAATGGACTGGAATCGGGCACTTTGCTTCAGATGATCACATGGTCTACTATGCTAAAAATGAAAGACAAAGAAAAAATGGTGTTACATTTATAATTAAGAAGAAACTTGCAAGAACTGTAATGAAGTACAATGCAGTCAGTGAATGCTTAATCTCTATTCGTCTATGAGGAATGCCTAACAACCAACTATAATTCAAGTATATGCCCCAACAACAACTAAGGAAGAGGATGAAGTTGATGAGTTCTATGAACAAGTACAAGCTGAAATTGACAGAACATGCAAACAGGATATCCTGATATTCATGAGTGACTGGAACGCAAAAGTTGCCAACAAAGAAGAAGGCAAAATGGTTGGAAAATATGGACTTGGCAATAGAAATGAAGCTGGAGAAAGACTGATAGAATTCTGCAAGACCGAAAATCTATTCATCTCACACACCTTCTTCCAGCAACACAAGCGGCAACTATATACATGGACTTCAACCAATGGATTGTACAAGATGGAAAAGCTCTATAACATCAACAAAGACAAAACCTGGAGCTGACTGTGGTACAGATCACCAACTACTAGTATGCAAACTCAAGCTAAATTAAAAAGAGCAAGCAACTCATGAATGTTACAAAATATGACCTTGAGAAAATACCACTGCTTTAGATACAAAAGACAGAGCTCCAGAAGAGTTATGGAATGACATCAAGAAGGTTGTGCTGGAAGAAAAGTCTCTACAAAAGGTGAAAAAGCAAAAACGGCCAAAATGGATGACCGAAGAAACTCTGAAAATTGCCCAGAAATGCAGAGAAGCTAAAGCCAAAGGATAAAGAAAGGCAATCACAAAACTCAGAGATTTCCAACGTGCAGCAAGACAGGACAAGGAAAAGTATAATAACGCATGCAAATAAATAGAAGCAGAAACTATTAGAGAAAGAACAAGATCGGCTTTCCTAAAGCTACGAGAATTAAAGAAAAAATTCCAGCCTCAAATTGGAATGTTAGAAGATGCTCAAGGATCTATGTTGAATGATGCTCAGAAGATCAAGAAAAGGTGGAAAGAATATACAGAGTTTTTATATGATAAAGATCAAATGGACCAACAGCCGTTTCAACCTGTACCTTTTGATCCGGAACCATTGATGATGAAAGAAGAAATCGAAGCAGCATTGAAAGCCTTATCAAAGAACAAAACACCAGGCATTGATGGCATTCCCATAGGAGTATTACAGCAATCTGATGCAGCTGTTACCATACTTACAAGGCTCTGCCAAGAAATATGGAAGACAACATCATGGCCAACTGACTGGAAAAGATCTGTGTTTATACCAATACTAAAGAAAGGTGATCCAACTGACTCTGGAAATTATCGCACAATTGCTCTGATCCCACATGCCAGCAAGATTCTACTGAAGATTATTCAATAGAGACTATGACCATACCTGGAATGAGAACTACCTGAAGTTTAAGCAGGGTTCAGGAAAGGGCGAGGAATGGGAGACATCATCACGGATGTGAGATGGATCCTTGAAAAGATTAAAGAATACCGAAAGAATATCTATTTGTGCTTTATTGACTACAGCAAGGCTTTTGATTGTGTAAACCTTAATAAACTCTGGGTCACATTAAGAAGCATGAGTACACCAGAACACCTGATCGTTCTCTTGCACAATCTGTACATTGATCAAGAAGCAATAGTTTGAATGGAACAAAGAGAAACAGAATGGTTTAAAATCAGTAAAGGTTTACGACAAGACTGCATACTTTCCTCCTACCTGTTTAATTTATATGCAGAACAAATCATCAGAGAACCAGGATTGTATGAAGACAAAGAAGTCAAGAAATCAGATGATGCATTGCTCTTGGCGGAATGGCTATGAAGGACTTAGACAAGATTCTCAAAGCAGAGATGTTTCTCTCCATACAAAGATTCAACTTATTCAAGCCATGATATTTTCAATAACATCATATGGATGCGAAAGTTGGACATTGAAAAAGATAGACAGGAAGAAAACTGATGCACCGCAGGATCAGAATCGCGAACAGCCATGTAAGTGCAGGCCGGGACAGCGATTCCGTCCGGCCTGCATGTACATGACCTACCCAACTAACTGAGTCAGGGCTTTTAAATGGAGCTGTGGCACCATGGCGTCCGGTTGCCATAGCACCGTGGCTCCATTTAAAAGCCACAATGCCAGCCATCAGAAAAAATGATTATTCCATGCAGCCTGACCCTGATCTGGCCTCCTAAGGCCAGGGTTGGGCTGCAGGGAATGTCCTCCGGCCCCGTGCCCCATCCGCACCCCATCATTTAAATAAAAACATTTCCAGGGAAGTTATTCCACCTCAGAGGTGGAATAACTTCCCCGCACATGTCGCCGGCTCTGGACATACAGGGCCGACATTAGAATCGGCCCTGTATGTTCAGGGCTGGCGACCGCCGAGACTCCGCCCCGAGCCACGCATTCCCCACCCCTGTCTATCTTCCCCGCACAACTGGCGGGAAAGTTAGACGTGGGCAGAGAAGGCACGGATAGCGGGGATGGACATCCTGCTATTCATGGCACAGAATCGGGCCCTCAGTGTTTCATATCCACCTCAGCCACATTCTTTCAGCATCCAGTTATTCATTTCATTAAACAGTCCCCTCAGTCACAATTGTACAAATGAAGCGACTTGGATAGACTCTGCTGTTTGCAGTGGACCAGTATCAGTTCAAACCTCTTAGAGGTCTGTTTACTAAGCGGCGCTAGTGGCTTTCATGTGAAATCCGAGCCGCAGCCCCATTGAATAAAACGGGGCCGTGGCTCCAATTTTGCATGGAAGCCGCTAGCACCTCTTAGTAAACAGACCCCTTAGTTTCAACTAGTTACAGTAAGTCCCTTGTTTTGCCTATTTGCAATAAACAGTTGGAAATTAGAAGACTGAGGATCCCTTTTACTAAAGCCCATTAAGCTTTTGCACTTAACATGTCTTTAGTGTGAAAACTAATGTATGATAAGTGCAAAGCCTCTGATGTAATTGTCAGGGCAAGGGTGGCATATTCCTGGCAGTTACCACATGGAGGTGCACTCTAAAACGTGGCACATTTAATGCCAGTGCACCTCATGTCACCCGCAGAGGCAGTGGCATAAGTTCTGATGAGGGGGCTTCAAGCAAAATTTTGCTGAGAGCCCCCCATCACTGTCACAGCAGTGCACCCCCTACCCCTGTGCACAGCAAACGTTCTTGAATTTTTTGCTGCGTTGACTCCACTCCAGGCTCAGCGATTATTACCTCCCAGGCAAAGTCACATGGTGCGGCTGTTATTGCAAGACTTCGGCTTGGGAGGTGACAGACGCCAGGCCTTTGCATGGAGGCCATGCAGCAAACAAACGAAAGTAAGGGGTGCTGGCGCTCTGTGGGCTCCTTCCTGCCCAGGCTGCCCCACATTGCTTGAGCAGAATTTATACCACTGCGCAGAGGTATTGCTAGGTGCATCGCACTAATTGTCACATTAACAGATAGCATGTGATATGTAACCCCCTGCTCACTTCAATATGTTCTCCACACCCACACTCCGCTCATTCCCTGCCCATTCTCCACCCCCTCAAGCAATGAGCAATTGACACGTATTTTAGTGGCAGGTAGCAGTCATACCTGTGCTGTTACAGTTACCACTAAACTGTGTGTGCTTTAGCAGGCTTTATAAAAGGGCCCTTGAGTCTTCTTGGCTGTTGAAATGATTTAGCTAACTGTTCAGTGCTGCTTGGAATAAACAGTATGGAAAAATGTGGTGGCTTACCAAAATTTAAGTAGATGCAGTTCAAAATAATACTTGCGAATGTGACCACTAAAATATCTCCTGTGAAATTACACTCACTTACTTACGTAATTCAATGCATTTCATAAAAAGGCTTCCTTACACTCTAAAAATATACTATAGTGCTCAGAATGGGTATAAAATGTTCCTCTATTACATAATTCATTTGGTGTATTTCAGTGGAGTTTTTTCCCTGTTTCCTGATACGTGAAGGGTAATTTTGTAAGGCGGTGCCTAGTCAAAGTACATTTTAAGATGCCTCGTTAAACCTATTTTATAAAACAAGTAGGCACCTACTTGTCTTTATAAAATTCTAGCGTAAGTGGCCTTAAATTAAACTACAAACATTTACACCAGATTCCACCCATGTGCACGCACATTGGCAACATAAGAGTGCACATTTTCATGATGGTCAGAATTTTATAAGAGGTCATTAATGTGTATACTGTTCCTGAATGTAATTCATATTGAACTTTTGAGAAAAAGAATGATCTACATCCAACATATGGTCACATATGTGCGATAACGATTCAACCCCCAGTTAGGTGTGTACTTAGTGCCTAAACATATGCAAATCTTACAAAATTACCTCCTAATTGTCTGCCGTAGCTGCTAGGTAAGACTGACTGTTATTGCTACAAAGCATATGCGTTTTCTGATATTTTCTGGGGAATTTAGACATAGCACTATAACTCTCTCTCTTGTATGGCTGTCACAAAGTCATCTGAACCCTGTTGTATAATTAATACCTTAGAATTCATGGCTGCCTAGCAGTTCCATTAGGCATCATGGTAGGTGACTAACACAGAGAAACATAGATTATGATGACGGACAAGGACTGTTAACAGCCATCAGTAATGCCCATCTGGTCTGTCAAATATACTTCCTGTTGCAATAGCACACTGTAGACCCCAGTTCATTTTTGGTTTTATATTCACTTCTAGTCTACCACTAAGGGTGTGTATTCATCAACATACATTTGGTTTGTTTACATACCAATCGCTTGTACTCACATACACCTATAAACTAATGGGCATACAATTGATTGTGCACATTTCTAAATCCTTGCACACATACAATGTATGCCTAAAAAAAAGGAACAGCACAAAAAATAAAAAACAGTCAAAAAAGGCCGGCTAATCCAAACAAAACAGAAAAATGCCCATAAGTGTTAGTATTCTGGGAGAACTGCTGTGCTGTTGGAAGTGGGAGCAAGCTCCTCCCTGCCTTGCTTCATCTGCTGGCTTCAAACGTCAAACGTGCTTAAGGTGCACCCGCGCCTGAGGGCCTCCCGAGAGGGCCCTTTGGCATGGCCCTTAGGTAGGGCACAAGGTGGTGAGTTTAGCATTTAATATATTTTGGTAGCAGCTTTTCTTTAGGAGGATTTAAGTTCATGTTGGAGTAGTTCGTCCTGACCTTTGCTTCCATTGGTTTAGTTTTTCTAGATGCCCAAACGGAAAGCTAAAGGTATTTCCTCCACTCCTGTTGCTATACCAGTGGGGCAACATGCCATGGATGATTTTGTACAGGTGAAGTGTTTGGATGAACTGGTTGTCGGAGTTAGGGACAGCCCCGATTTGGGCAGCAATGTTTTGCTGAACCCACTTGGCCCTTCTACTCCTCCTGGCCCTGGGGGTGCTAAGGGTAGCGCACCTGTTATGGTTTCAGATGCGGCTACTCAACAGTCCTTGGTCTTGGCATTGGTTGTGGTGGTGGCTAGCGGTAATGGGTCCAACTGTCCCCAGGTAGGGAGTTTACACTCCGTTCATGAGAGTGTGATGGTCCAGTTTCTTCCTCCACTTGTGAGACCAAAGGAGGTGACCCTGAACTCCATTTGGGATGCAATGCAGTCACTTTATGGGGTTTGTGCTGGGGTATTGCAGGCTTCTGCTCCCTTTGCTCCTAGACTGGACGGGGTGGAGGCAAAGGTGCTCAAACAGCAAGTGCAACTGGATGGACTTAAGGTTAAAATTCAACATTTGCAGGATCAGCAAGAGATCCCAGCATAAAACTGAAAACTTAGAAAATCAACAGAGAAATTAAATCTTCATTTACTGAATTTTCCACAGCTTTCATTGTGCTCCCTTAGGGACCTGTTCATTCAGTTCCTTAAGGAGCTGTTTAACTATCCCGAGTCTGGGATCCCTCCTCTTCAAAAGATTTATTTCCTCCTCTCAATGATTGGTAAGGACGCTTTGCAGAAAGCCGATACCTCTCAGGTAGACTTCTTGGACTTGGGGAATCCGTCTATTAGAGCAGTCTACCGAGGTGGTTGAAGCTCGGGCTACTTTGTTGGTATCTTTTGTATTTCCTCAGCATAAGGAAGCATTATTACGAATGTATTAAAAAAAACAACTGATGTTTCTTTTCTGGTGGGTAGGGTACAGATCTTCCCAGATGGGTCCAGGTGGACTCAATCTAGGAAGAAAAAAATTCTGGAACTCAGCACTGAGGTTTTAGCTTTGGGTGCGAGTTTCCAGTTGAGATTTCCTTGTAAATGTGTACTTGGATATCAGAATAAGATTTTTCATTTCTTTGAGCCATCTCAACTGCATTTTTTTCTTAGATGCTAAGCAATTGTGAATTCACCTTATGGTAGTATTTTGGGCTTTATAAGTTGTATTTGCTTTACATCCTACTTTTTCTTTTTAATATATTTCTTTGTTTGTAACTGTTCTCCTACAATGTATATTGTTCTTGGATCCTCCCTTTTCTTTATTGTTCTATTGTGGACTGCCAGACTACTGTCACATTATTGGTTGCTTTATGTTCTTTTGTGCTTATATTTTGCATGTGCATGATGGATTGTGATATTCTTCATCCAAGGTTCTTGGTTTATTGTAAAATTTAATTAAATTTAAAAAAAGTCTTACTATTCTGAAGCAATTTATGTATCAGATATATATAAGCAAGCAACCTCATGCTGGCTTAGAAAATGAGGAGAAATGGACCTCAGGAAAACATTTTTTAAAGTTTTATCAGGTAACTCACAATAGCTCTTCTCTTTATTATGGAGCATATTCTTTAATCACTGGCATTTTTACATAACATACATCGGATAAAAGTAGTGAGTATTTTTCACAAAGATCCTAGTATTTGGTGAAAGAAGTAAATAAAATAAAGATTATTAAAAGGAGTTTTTCAGGACCAATGATTAAAGAATATGCCCCATAACAAAAATAAGAGATAATGTGAGCGCTCTGATAACATTTTAAAAAGGGGGCTGAGGTTTTCCTGAGGTCTCTTTCTTCTTATTGTTTAATCCAGCAAATGAGGTTGTGTATATAGATATCTGGAGATAGAAATTGCTCAGAATAGTGAGTCATACAGTCATTTTTCTGTTTCAATTGTTTAAAAAAGAGAATAGATCAAATGAAAATGCCCGAATATTGGGAACATTTTGTTTTAAATGAGCATGAACAAAACTTTTTTTGTTCATGCACAGCCATATCTACCAGGGATCCTCTACACTTATCCCTTACTTTTTTTTTAAATTTTATTTTCTAAACTTTCTCTCAAGTCTGAGCATATTATGACCATTTGTTCTAGGAATTCCTTTCTACTCTGAAATGTTTGTTCCTTGCTCATAGGTCTCCCAATTATCAGGGCATTTTACTGTTATAGAATGCTAAAATTGAGTTCTATGTAATGGCAGAGAAAAAGGTTTAAAAATTGATGGCCATGTTTTTAAAAGCAGGGCAAGTTTGGGCCAAATTTGTGCTGTAGGGAGGAAGGGGGAATATGCTTTCTGGCTGCCCAGGTTTGCCGTGGCATCAAAGTGGTGCTGGGGGGCCAAATAAAAAGGAAAAAGAGGTTAAAAATGAAAATTTTTAAAACCTGACAGCCACATTAAAAATAAATGAAAAGGTTCAGTAAAATCTCAAATAAGGAAATAAACATTTAAAATGAAAGGTTGGCTAGTTCAAATAAAGTGTCAAATAATGAAACATGCAAAATAAATATATCTTTACTGATTCTGAGGGAAGAATATGTGTGTGCATGTATGTGTATGAATGTATGGGGAAATCAGACTGCAGTTTCAATACAGTGTTGAAGGAGTTAATGAACACAGCAGAGCTAATGCAGGAATCAGCTGAGCCTGTGGCAAGCACAGGGAGAGCTTACAGGAGATAACAAAAAGCATGACAGTTTAATAAATAATACAGATCCTAAGCAAACTTTAAAGAAAATAGCTTATAAAATTATTTTAAGGTGTGCAAACATCTGCTAGGGGCTTTAGAGCTATGAAAGTGTGCTGTGTGAGTTGGAATGAAGTTAGTAAGGAACTATTTCCAGACGGAGCAGGGTGTAAGAACACTTTTACAGCGAGGATAGAATCCACGTGTAGGGGCTTCAGTGCCTGTGGTGGCAGAAAGCTCTTATGGGGCAAGACATGCCAGAGTGAATGTCTGTGTGAAAGAGATTCACATTATAGTTTGTTTGATGCCAGAATTGTAAGTAATTAAGAATTTTTCAAGGAGAAGTGTATATGAAGCTTGAATGAAAGCTGAAGAGAAAATATAAATATAAATGTGAGAACTTTTTCCTTGTGACTATAATAAAGCTGAGGGAGTTCTGTAACTCATTTAAGCAGTTTTAAAATCAACCCAAATGAGAATTTGAATTGATTTATTAGAGTGTGTTAAATTTTGTGCACTGTTGTGGCTAATAGCTTGACAGTGTGTGACTTGCTTTCTATAGCATTGGAGTCCTTCAAGCACTGGAGGAAAAATTAGGTCAAAGGTATAAAAACTCCCAGTGCAGTGAAAAGAAAACCCTGAAAGTGAGCTGTTTTAAGACAGTGTACTACTCACAGGATTTATTTAATCCTGAAACATATTGAACTGTTTAAGTGAGGAAGAGTGTATGTTTGAAAGAGTGAAAGATTGAATGTGTAAAAGAAAAATAACATTGCCTTATTTAAAGAATTAAATTTATTGGCAATTGGTATAGGTTTTCCTGAACTGATTGGCAGTTGTAAAGGATTGACTCTGGCACATACCTGAAGAAAAAACTGATTTTTGCTCAGAGAGTTCTGTGGGAGGGTAAGCATCCCAAGTAGTAGAAATAAAATAAATAAAGGATAGGAACACTTTCTAGTTACTGCGGTTTCTTTTATTGATTTTTAAAGATAGGTAGTAGGCATCCTGACTACAGTTGGACATTGCTGGAGCAGAGAAGAGATCCTAAGGTGCCCACCATCAAGAAAGCAGCAAGACCTAAAAAAAAAGATTTTAGTTAAGTGACTAACACATCATAGTAATTATTTTTTGGCAAAACAATAATGCACTAGTAGTATAAACTTTTTGAAACAAAGGGTATCCTTACCTGAAGGATAATATTCATTCACCTGCAAAGTTACAGTGTTAGAACTGAACTTTTCTTCTACTATGAAGTAAAGAATTCTGAAGCTTTAAACTGGTTAACTAATACTTACTTGTTTTTGAAAGAGACAGACAATGTTGTACCACTGTTGATTAGAAGCATTTAAAGATTTGTTCACATTAAATACTTCACATTTATAAAGACTGTTATTGTTTGTTTGTTTAAAAAAATCGAATTTGACTCTTTCCAAATTAAAGTAAAATTTTTCAAAAGTTAAAATTGTTCAAGTGGTTTCTTGTGAGAGAGTTCTCGCCCCTTGGGTTCTCACCCCTTTGTTAAGTTCTGATTTGAATTTAAGGTTCAAGAAGTTGTGGAGTGTATTGCAGAAAAAATAAAAAAATATTTTCTCTGTAAGCTGGGAGTTCCCATTGGTGGCTCACCTGAGGTAACTCAACCCCCCGTGACACTCATATCATCAAGATAAAGTAGGGCGACGCCCCCGTGGAGCCCCCGGTTTACATCTTGTTAATACTAGGATGCAGCTGGGAGAAGCTGCCTGGAGCATCTTGCAGCCTTGCTAAATTATTTCTGGAAAACATGGCATGTATCACAGAGTGGAGCAGATTTACCTTCCCTCTGCAAAGTCAAAAAACATCAAAATATCTTTTGGAAGCAGTCACAGCTAAAACTGAGCACTCTGCTTCTATGCAGGTCAAGAGACTCACGTTTTATCCCCTATTCTCTCGTGAGTGAGGTTTAGGGCAAATCAGTCATTCACTGTTCAAGATAACTTGAGAATAGTATGTCAGAATGATCTTACTCTTATCATAATGGAAAATAAGGCCTGTCACGAGAGCATGGAGGGGATCGCGATGAGCTGGATCTTACAAGGCAGCGTCAGGCAAGATTCGGACGTGCCACGAGCCTAGATTGGCATGCTCCCCTAACCAGGGGAACTGGCCTTCCGTTTCTCCTGCTTGATCCGATCTTCTTCTCCTGGGAGGGGATAACAATGAGTTAGATCTTACAAGGCAATGTCGGTCAGGCAAGATTCGGGCCTGCCGCAAGCCTAGATCAGCACACTCCTCTAAACTGGGGAGCCGGTCTTCTATTTCTCCTGCTCAACCCAATCTTCTTCTCCTGGTAGGGAATCACACTGAGCTGGATCTTACAAGGCAGCAATGGTCAGGCAAGATTTGGGCCTGCTGTGGGCCTAGATCAACACACTCCCCTTACCAGGGGAACCAGCTTTCTGTTTCTCCTGCCTGATCTGATCTTCATCTCCTGAGATGAAGCACAGAAGAAGTGCACCAGCTGGCCATTGAGGGGCAAGCTAGATATATGGCCAGAGGATGGGGAGATCACCCAGGTAAGGATTAGCCTGCCATTGACCGTGCTTCACATAAAAAGAGTGGAATCTCACACAGAGAGTATTTCACAAGGCAGAGACAGGAAAAACTAGTAGAAAACAATGCAATCAAAGAAAAAACAAGGAGGAGAGCAGGGATATTTGTCTGCATGGCCAGGCAGATAGAACAGACTGGAGAAGGAAGGGTGGGTACAGTGTTGGGAGAGGGTCTTTCTGGGCTCTAGGAGAGCTATCTGTCCATGGCGCTATCAGATGACATCACCAGTGTATGGATGACTCATCTTGCTTGTCCATAGAGAATGACTTTACAGTTATACTGGAAAACAAGGGCCCCAGCATAGTAAGAATAACAATGCAATAACCTTTGCATGATACAGTGGAGGAATAACCTAATGGTTACAGCACTGACTCGGGACCCAAGAGACTAGGGTTCATGTCCCACTAGCACTCCTTGTAACCTTGGGCAAGTCACTTAACCCTCAGACAAATTCAAATTATCAATGTCCCTGTTTAATGTATATTACCAAGTGTAAGTTACATTGTAAACTGTTTTGACTTAAATGATGAAGCAGTATAAACAAGTGCTAAATAAATGATATGCTATAACCTGCACTATATTAATGCAGAATTATTGACCCAAACCAAAGAAAAGCACTTTTGAAATAGAAACATAGAAATAGACCTTGTATTGCGTGGGGCTGAAAGAAAGATTAGCACAGGTTAACAGAAAAGAAGAGAACAGAAACTGAGAATAAAAGCAAAAAGGGGCAGAGAATGGAAAGGAATTGAGGACATAATGTTTTTCCGTTCTTCCCTTCCTTTCTCTCTTCTGTCCTATGACTTGCATATGTCAGAAAGCTTTCAAGCCTGGTTTACCCAGTTCAATTTTATTTTCATGTTGCCAGCTGCTCTGCTCCAAAAACCGTGGTGAGCCCTCTGGCCCTGGCGCTCTTTAGCTTCACCTGTTGGCATCAGTAAGCCTGTGATTGACTGCCCAGAAGCAGAGATTTAGGGGGTACAGAAGCACTGGTTGGGGCATCCAAATTCTCATCTCATCCCTGCACAAAGCCCAGCTACTTTAGTCCTTCAGAAGGGCAGCTCCACTCCTGGCTATTAGTCGTCTATTTAAACAGGGTTGGAAAAGTGAACTTAAGGGCATACACTGAGTTTCTTTACCTCTAGGAGTTATTTTCCAATGATAGGGATATGTGAGGGGTTGAGGGGAGATTAGATGTGTGTGTGTGGGGGGGTATATATTTGGGGTATCTGTGAGGGGGATGTGTGAGCGCTCCGGCGGCCAGTGAAGGAATGTGTGTTTTAGCAGGGCTAACTGTCGGATGAGTAGTGTCATTGTCGAGAGGGGGAAGAGGTCCCTCTATCCAGACAGAGGAGGCAGGTTTGGTCAGCTGGGGGCAATGCAGCGCTCCCATTTCATGTGCACTCTGGGTAGACTTGTGGTGCTCCTTGTTGTGCAGTACCCAGGGAGCATCCACCCTGCTTTCCCTTCCCTAAAACTGACCCTATGCGTTGGGAAGATATGGGCAATGTGTGTGTGTGTAAGGTGTATGTAGGGGGATATAGAGGGTGTTTGTGTGTATCTGCTCCAGCCACCAGTGGGCAAATATGAATGTGTGCGTGTATATGTATTAGGGACGTGTGTGACTGGAGAAGGTGCATGCTGTGTGTGTGTGTGCTTGCTCCTGATATCCTCTTTATACATCTGTGTTCAATATCCACATGTGCTGACAGTTTACATACATAAATTTCCTCCTAGGGAGTTTTATGCACTTATTTTCTTCCCTGTAGAATTACTGATAGCTGTCCGGCTCAGAGGACATGCTAATGCACTTTTTAGTGGATTATCAGATTTCACTTGTTTTAAATGTTGCTATTACAGTGATGAAGAAGAACAATAAGCCCTTCTTTGCCTCACCGACACTAATGTAAAAATCCTCACTAGCCTACTGGATGGATTGGTATCTGAGCTAATTCACAAGGAAGGACCAGTCTGGATCTGTTCTGGGGCATGAAACTTCAGAATGTACCGAGAGCTATGTCATTCCTCCATAACCAGGTTACCACACTATTGCAGTCCCTGACCACTGAAAAGACTTTGACCCAGGTGATGTGGAAGCTCATTTTTAAAACTGAAAATATGAACATTGGCCAGTGGTTTATTAACTTGTTCAGTATCCTCTATAGTGGTCCTAGTGCCAGGATTAATGGTTTTTTCCAGAAATGCTTGCTCTTGAAAGTGGTTCCAAACAGGTCTGCTCATTCTATCCATTTCTGTTTGCTCTCTGTTGAGCCTTGTTTTGGGCAATTGATGACTGGAATTAAGGCGGCCAATGTAGATCATAAAATAGCATCCTTATTATCCTGCTAGACCAGTCTAGATGAGTTACAGAAATGTCAAATTACCCCGTTCCAGGAGAGATTTTTAAGGCAGTTCTGTATTTCTGAATCTCATCCTGATGCATTATGGGACCTGCAGCAATGGATTCCAATAGATAAAATCAGGGACTACAAATACCACACTGCATTGCAGTGCAAATTTTAAACCAGAACTGGCAAAGTCTTTAAAGAATCTGGAACAAAAAAAGGACCTAGGGCCTTCTGGAACTTATGAGGTAGCTCTTGTCTCTCAATAGGAAACTTCTAAGCTGGGTCTTAGGTCCCTGATGCTGGTTCCAGCAGCTGCCAGACAGTCCAAAAGCTATAAGATTGGAGAAGTGGACTGCATACATAGCTGATGCCCTCTACAACTTGTTCCGTCTCTTCCAAGCCCATGACGGTGATGGTAGTAGCCAGACCATAGTTCTGGCTGTACATTTGGTTGGCAGATGCTGCTTTCAAGCTGTGACTGAGCAAACTTAAGAGCTGGTTACTCTTCGAGGTGGGCCTAGAGAAGTGCTGAAAGTCCTTGGAGAGGCACACCCACAGAGACTCCTGGAAGATAGATCTAGAGGTGCCAGGAGTACCTCTTGTAGGGCCATTCATAGAGCCTGGTGATACCCTCAGACTGTTAGGAGTCTGGATGGAGCCTGGCCATCCTTTGGCTCTCAGTCCAAGAAGAGGCATTCCTTTTGGATCTTTCCATGTGCTAGAGACACCACCAGGGCTCTATCCAGAGCCAGTAATCCCCCTCAAAGAGTTCCAGCAATTCCCCTCCAAGGTGCAGTCAGTCGTGGGGCAGTTCTGACTGTTTTTCTAGGAGTGGACCCATATCATGTCAGTCCAAACAAAGAGCACCACACGCTCACAAGATCAAAACACACAAGTTCAAAGTGAGGTGATATACCATGTAAAGGATTTTTATTGGTATGTACAAAAGTTGGTACCTAACACGGCCATGTTTCGGTGAAGCCTTAGTCAAAGGTAATAAATAAAAGGAACTACAATAAAACATATGTATGTAAATAAAATCAATAATAATAGAACATAAAACATAAATCATCATAATAACTAAATACATGATAAAAAAAACAAAGTATAAAAACCAAAATTCAAAAGTGGACAATATCAATAAAGCTTAGATAATGAGGTAAAACTATAATTGTATAATATAAAAAGGACAAATAAAAGCACTAAAATAAGTATAAAGAGGGGACCAAGGGGATAAACACAACATAAATCAGAATATATATTTAAAATTAAATATTCCTACAGTAAAGTGTGTACTACAAAAAAATAATACAATTAAAAGAATATATAGGTAACAGTAATAATACAATATTGGATTAAACATATAAATTAAAATAAAATTATAAAGAAGATTAAACAAAAACATAGAGGGTATCAATATAAAACTACGTTAAAATAGAAACTTGTGAGAAGGAACAAGAAAAGAGGCGTATTTTGTGGAGAAAAAGTGACTCTTACATATAAAACAGTACTTATGCAGCACTGAGAACATGGTTAAACAGAACCGCAGAGCATGTAAAATCCAATGTGGATAACCCAACAGAGGGCAAGAGGAAATGAAAGAAATAAATATGAAGAAGTATGAAGTTCTCTTATGATCAAGATGCAGTGATACGTCTCCCTAATGGGCCAATGTAGGAACCAAAGAGGTTTCTAAACTATATGTCAGTTTTATCCTGTCTAGGTAATATGTTGTTTAATGTAAACCGCACTGATGATGAATAGTGCGGTATATAAAACCTGTTAAATAAATAAATATGGGCCCGATATTGAGTCAGCTGCACTTTTGAAGGGCTATGTGCCTCGTCAATGCATAGCCCTCCCTGCTGACCTTTAACCTCGATATTCAATGCCGCGGTGACAGCATTGAATATCTGGGGATCGCCACAGACACAGGAAGCCGCCAAAGCTAATCAGGCAACAGCAATAGAAACATAGAAAAATGACCTCAGAAAAAGACCACATGGCCCATCTAGTCTGTCCTTCCATATCAATAACTACAACGGTCCCCTTTTTTCCTTTAGAGATCCTATGTGTTTGTCCCATGCTTTTTTTGAATTCAGATACTGTCCGCATCTCAATATTGCATGCTGCCTGTTTAGCTCCTGTGCCTTAAAGAGACGCGAGGGTTTTCCTTGTCTATCTTTTAAGAGCAGGTTGCTAACTGGGCAGCATGCCATATTGCCGCTGCCCAGTTAGCGACAGTCTCTGGCCCGGAATGCCCCAACACGCCCCAATGCTAACCGGATAGCATCGGGGCACTTAGGGGACTTAGAAGGGATATTCAATGGCACTAACCGTGTAAGTGTCATTGAATATTCCCATTTAAGGCATTTGCATGCTTTAGTGGGCTGTAAACCATGTAAATGTCTTTCAAAAATTGGGCCCTATATCCCTAACTCTTATTGGAAAGATAACGTTATTGAGAAACCCAGATGAAATCATATCTGGATGCACAATAAAATATATACAAGAGGCAGAGGCGAATTACTGCTACCATTTATATCTAGTCACTCTAGTGAAAGTATGTGTGTTATAAGAATGTGTTTTATCAAATTGGCAAACATATGTAATTATACAACATGAAAGTTATCATCAGATTGATCAGAACGAATTAAACAGCGTTGGGGACTCTGCCCAGTGCAGACTAGATCACGTTATACTTACACACAGCAGCATATGATGATTTTATATAATAATATGGCAGACACTTAAAAGAATATATTAAAAAGGGGAATTGTAAGCAATACAGTGCTAAAAATCAAGCAGTAAGAATAGCAATAAAAAAAAAGATAAAATGCCAGAGCAATAGGTCCATCAGGTTGGGGACAAAAGTGAAATCCTGAGGGACATAGTCTTAAGTTCTGTAATAAAAGGTACTTGGTACTGTAGAATCTTGATGTATAAAACAAAAGATGAAGTTGAAGCAGGCATCGTAATCTTTCACGCAACCGATTGAGAAGGGCTCCATTCCTGAGACTACACTTTTGAACAGATTTTGGCAACAAAACCGCATGAAGCCTGATGCTATAGTGACGTGGATAAAGAAACAAGGACATTATAACAAAATGGATGTCCGTCTTCCTTTCATGGGATAATCAATAATGTGAGAATCAAAATGCCCTAATAAAGGAGGAATGTTAAAAGAACCTAAAGGGCAAAGGGTATCATGTGGTGATAAAAATCGGTAATTCGGAAACCAATAATTATAGATGTAGAATCAGAAAAATTTGAACCAAGAAACGATCTGTCTAAAAACCAATGTGGTAGGACCCATGTCTCAAAGTATATTAAAGCTACATAAAACAAATCGGGATAAGAAGAGACTTCAGAGGAGACTCACTTTATGTGAATGTGGAGAGTTTGAGAGATGATGTTCTTCTCAGTCCCTAGAGGGCAGGGAGGTAAACATGTTTTGTGCTTCTTGCAGTCCAGTCTGGACCAGGACTTGGCTCAAAACTCTCTTGACGTTCAGGTGGCGATCCTGGCATGCTATAGAGGTCGCATCCAAAAGATGTCATTGGCAGCTAATTAAGGAGCCATGCTCCAAAACTGTAACTTTCTCCCCAGTGAGGTGGTTATGAACACCAGAGACAAGCACAATGCTCCCCTTAAGCACTCCTCCAAAACCCAGGTCCAAACACCAAGTTAGAGGTTAGGCTCAAAGCATATATAAATGCTGATAGGGAAATTTTCTTAGGTCTCTCTGTATTGTCATTCTAAAATATGGGAAACATGTATACTTGCGAAGGACCGTCCAGAATATGCCTCCTTTAAATCTCTGCATGCTGCTACATATACCCTCCGTACCTTTCTAAAACTGTTGCTTTTACAAATGATTTACATGCATAAATCTGCTTCTAAAATGTATTCCTTAAGCTTATTTTAAGGTGGTCCAATTAAAGTCAATGGCCCTCTGGTGTAAGTCTGTGAGGGGTGAACTCTATGTGGAGAACTTTTAACCTAGACCGCCTTGCTTTCCCTTCATGGGATTGTGCAACATGTAGGATTGAGGCTCATTCCATTGTAAAGGTTGCACTCCAAAATGGTTCCCAAATCATGAAATTATTTATTTGGATCAGCTCAAGGCAAGCTACATTCAGTATTACTCTGTCCCCAGAGGACTTGCAATCTAAGTTTGCCCCTAGGTGATAGAGGTTTAAGGGACTTGCCTAAGGTCACACAGAGCATCAGTGGCATCTCGCTTCCCTGCTGCAGAGCCTACTGCTTCAACCACTAGGCCACATCTCCACTTGCTTTCTCTTTTGCCTCCTATATATCTTACCTGGAACCATCTCATCAATTTAGTTGATAAGCTTATATCTAGGAGGATATGCCATGTTATTAACTTGATCAATAACATCTTTTCCTTCTTGTAATGATTAACTTTTGAAGCTCAGTGAAGCAAATATCCCTGCCTTTTTAGTACATGCAGCTAATGCACTTTCTACAGGTAAATGTTATGATAATTAGTCAGACAATATTGCAGAAATATAACTTATTCATTTTGGTCACAGCCCTGGGGAGAGATATCGCAGTAACAATGATTCTCTGCCCACCCTACACATCTCCAGCAGTTTGTTAAAATCCCGCTCCCTTTCTGACTTTCTTCACTTCAGATTCACGCTTGCCTCATTCCAGTCAGCCGTAGCATTCAGCAAAACTATTCTCTCCATCTGACTAACTCTCTTGCCTCTGACCCCCGCTGTCTATTCTCAACTCTCAACTCTCTCCTCAAGGTGCCTCTACCTCCAACCCCTCCTTCTATTTCTGCCCAAACCCTTGCCGACTATTTTCATGACAAAGTCCACAAGATTACACTCTAATTCCCCATTAGATGAACTTCATCCCTTCTTCAGTACCAACTTTTTCCCTCAATCTCTGCTGCCCTTTCTTCCTTTTCTAAGATCTCTGAAGTGGAAACCTCTCAGCTTCTTTCCTCCTCTAAACATACTACCTGTTCCTCTGATCCTATCCCCACCCATCTCCTTAATTTAATCTCCTCCTTTGTCATACCTTCCATTTCACATATTCTCAACTTATCACTCTCCACTGCAACTATCCCTGTAGCCTTCAAGCATGCTGTGGTCACGCCTATCCTCAAGAAACCTTCACTTGACCCCACTTGTCCTAATTATGGACCCATCTCCCTTCTTCCCTTCATTTCCAAACTTTTTGAATGTGCCGTTCTCCGCCGTTGCCTTGACTTTCTCTCCTCTCAAGCCCTGCTAAGTCCATTTCAATCTGGCTTTCGTCCCTTACTTTCTATTGAGATGGCTCTTGCCAAAGTCTCCAGTGACTTGTTCCTGACTAAATCCAAGGGCCTTTACTCAGTCCTCATTCTTCTTGACCTTTCTGCTGCTTTTGAAACTGTTGACCATCACCTTCTCCTCGACCAAATGTCTTCACGATGGTTTTAGTGGCTCTGTACTGTCCTGGTTCTCTTCTTATCTCTCCCGTCGCTCTTTTAGTGTTTGTTCTGGTGGTTCCTCCTCTACTGCTATCCCACTTTCAGTTGGTGTACCCCAAGGGTCTGTTCTGGGTCCTCTCCTTTTCTCTGTCTATAACCAGTCCTTTGGTGCTCTCATTTCCTCCCATGGCATTCAATATCATTTTTATGCTGATAACTCTCAAATCTATCTACACCTGATATTTCTGACAATCTAGTCCTGCATCTCTGCCTGCCTATCTGACATGGCTTCCTGGATATCTCACCACCATTTGAAATTGAGCATGGCCAAAACAGAACTTCTTATTTTTCTCCCTAAACCCTCTTCCTCCTGTCTCTATTACTGTAGATAACACTCTTCTACTTCCTCAGTCCGCAACCTTGGGGTCATTTTTGACTCCTTCCTCTCCTTTTTACACATATCCAACAGATAACGTTATAGAGAAGGAAATGACAGGTTTTAGCTAACAAAAGTCACCCCTTCCTTTTAGAACTCACTACTAAAACACTTATCCACTCTTTAGTCACCTCCTGTCCTGACTATTGCAATCTCCTCCTAGCTGGTCTCCCTTTGAGTCACATCTCTCCCCTTCTATCTGTTCAGAATTCAGCTAATCTTCCACCAGCGCCAATATACTCATATAACCCCTGTCATGCCCTTAGCCCCTTACAGACAGTATGGAGGGGCGTGCTTGTCATAGGAGAGATTCACCATTTAGCCTTTACCTGACTGGCTGCCTTGTAATGCCTCATGGGAAATATAGTCCAGTCAGAAGGTACTTGGCTTCAGATAAAAAAAACACATTTGTAGTTGGCTTTGAGTGGTAAGGTTTTTGACAGAAATTTATTTATGGGGAAAACGCTAAGCTCACAAATTAACACCTTTGGATTGTTTCTCCAGGATTCTTTCAAAAATACATCAGGATATAACTGAACTCAAAACAAAACAGCTCATAATGTTTCTTCAGCATAAAGAAAAGTTCTTTCAACAGCTAATGCTACCAGACATGGCTAGCAGTGCTGTTTTAAAACAAACAGAAACAGCTTTTCCTAGAACAGGTTTCTTTTCTCTCAGTCCAGAACACTTCCCGGCTGTTTATCTCCTTAAGCACAGGAAAACTTTCAACAAGAAGTTAAACTCATCATAGGCAAACAATTCTCTATGCAAGATTTTTAGGAGTAGTGAAACCAAAATCAAAGCTTTCCTTACTTTCACCGACAGCACGGCTTCAGGCTGTGCACTGCACTGGCTAGCAGCTGTTTAACAAGTTGTAATTAGACAGCTGCAGTTTGCTCAGCAAAGGTATTTCTCCTTTAATACTGGACTTTCACAAGTTATCTACAGGCTCTCAGGGTTACCAGACTCTGGAGGTTTTCCTTATGGTTGACTCCCTTCCAAACCCTCTGTATTTGAAGACTGGCATAAAGAGCAATCCATGTATGAGTCTTCTTCTACAGCCAGGTCTTGTTCACCCAGTTGCATTGGCTCTACCTTAGTTTCTGGCTCAGAGGGCTTAGCTGACTGCCTTCCCTTAGGGCAAAAGCTGTCTCTTGCAACTCTGTAATGCTCCAAATTAGACAAGCTTCCAATGCTCCTACCTGGGTCAAGGCTTATACCAGCTTCTCCTCGCTCATGCTCTGGCCACCATTCACCTGAACTTCCTCGTCCTGTCCTCCAACTTGTGTTCCTTGTTCCTGCTGTTCTTACTGTTCCAGCTCCATTCCTCTTCCAGTAAGCATTCCTACTCCTCTCTCGCTCTGGATAATCTGACCTAGACTTAAACCTCTCAGGCTCCAGCCCCACCCCTTCTCCTCTCAGGTGTTGGAGATCAAACTGCCTTGGGGAAGCTGAGTGATTGGGGAATTCAGTGACGTAAGGGTTCCTTACCCTGGGCCTGTATTCCCTCTCCTTTTCTCCACTAGGGGCATTCTGCAACCTATTGCAGCTAGGAATTATCTGCTTTCTAGGTGTAAATGGAGTTTTGTGTCTCTGACCTTGTAAAATAGGTCCTTTGATAAGGGTGAATTCCTTCTCTTTATCCCTATCTCCTGGGTCCTGATAAGCTTCCTTATCACACCCCTCTTCTCCAGTTCTTCATTGGCTCCTCTTCCATTTTTGTATCAATTCAAACTTCTCCTTCTGACCTATAAATGTATTCATTCTACTGCTCCTCACTACCTTTTCCTCTCTCCTCTCTCCCTACACCCTTCCTCGTGAACTCGGCGCTTCCACTGGCCTGTTTCTCTCTATGCCTTTTTCTTCCACTGCCAATTCCAGACTCTGATCCTTTCACCTTGCTGCTCCTTTAGCCTGAAACAAACTACCCCATGTCCAGGGCCAGCCCAAGGGTTTCTGCTACCCTAGCCAGAAGCCCCAGCCATCCCCCCACCCCCAAGCCGAGCTGCGCCCCCCCCCCCCATGTTGAGCTGCACTATTGCTGATTCTGGCAGCAGTAGGGGGGGGGGCACATCATGGCGGCAGGCCATGTGCTTCGGCATACACGGCCCACCGCTTTTGAACACCCTCTGACATAACTTCAGGGGTTCAGAAGTGGTACGCCATGTGTGTCAAAGCACATGGCCTGTCACTGAGCCTAGCTGTACACCCCCCCCCCCTTGCTGTGAGAATCAGTGGCAGCGCAGCACAGCTCAGCATGGTGGGGAGGAAGGGTAGTGCGGCTTGGCGCACGGGGGGGGGGTGCAGGTCATGTGTGTTGAAGCATATTGCCTGCAGCCCACAGAGATTGGTTGCCCTAAGTGGCCGCTTAGCCCGCCTAGTGGCCAGGCCAGCCCTGCCCAAGTCTGTACATCAAGCTTCATCTCTCCCACTTTTCAAATCCATGCTTAAGGCTCACCTCTTTGAGGCTGATTTTGGATCCTGATCCTTTGTTTTCCTTGTGTCTCCTTACCTTTCCCTATTTGTACCCTTATTCTCATTTATTGTATTGTCTGTCCTGACTAGATTGTAAGCCCTGATGAGCAGGGACCATCTTTCATATGTGTCTGTGCAGCGCTGCATACGCCTTGTAGCGCTATATAAATGATTAATAGTAGTAGTAATAGTAGTTAGCCTTCACACACATTCTATAGAAAATGCACATGAACTCTGGCTGCTTCCTGACCTTGAGTTAATGCTTAAGCAAACAAATATGGACAGAGAATAGTGTGAAGCAAGCTGCAGTAGCTAAGGGGGAGGTGAAGAAAGAATGGACAGGATTTTGATGTACGAGCCGGAAGGGACATGTTTTAATGATGTCAGCTGTGGCTTTTATGTAATATACGTGATAGTCAAAAACTAACTAAGGATCCTAAAAGCCCATCCATGCTCTGGGTATTTATCAGCAGGCGGGGGGGCAAAAGGTCCCAGAAAATGAATAAATGAGAAACTGTGCAGTACAGTATAGCCCATCTCGCTGCTATGTGACACAGTGTGCTATGAATAGAATAATATAATCTCCTGCTAAGTTAAAGGAGGTTTTTGAGTGGCCGTGTGGATGGTTTGCAAGTATAGAAGCCTCCTGTATCTCTGCCAGACACATTTCATTAATATATGTCAGGGGTGTGAGTCAGAGCACTGACAATATGCTGCAGGCTGGATAAACACATTACTCTTTACCAGGTGGCTCCTGTTCGCATATCTTCAGCTTGCTGCAAGGTTGATAAATTTCAACCAGGATAACACAGCAGCATCTCAGTTTAAAAATGCAGTGAACTGTTAGTCTGCAGCCACATGGATTGTTTGCACCAAAAGACAAAATATTGTGGATGTATCCTTTTCCGTCGTTTCACATCCACCAGTGTCCACCCCTGCAGGGATAAAATTTAAATCCCCTTTCGTTCAACATTCCCACCAAGCTGCGCAGGAGTCCACCAGCTGCGCTGCTGCCCATAGGAGCAGGTGCTGCGATATCACGTCTTTAATCGCGAGGAGCAGGCGGTCGTGATTGAAAGCAGAATAGCACAGCACCTCCTCCTACCAGCATTACGGCCTGAGGGAACGCTGCCTTCCTGTTGTATATGTCTGTGTAGTTGTACTAGCTGTACACAGCAATCATGCACCAGTGCACAATGGTTTAATGCACAGTGATGGATAAAACAGAGCAGTTATCATCTTCCTTCACTTGACATGAAGGTCAGCAATAAAGCTGTAGCTGCTGTCTTAATGCACTTCTGATGAGCTTTCGAGAGCTATCTTCCCTTCCTCAGTCCACAGCCATACATTTTGGTTTGAACCAATGATGAAGAGTGTGTGGCTCTCAAAAGCTGATCAGAAGTGTATCACCAACTACTTTTATGTTGATCTTTGACTCTATGAAAAGTTATGACATGCCGCCTTTCATTTCTATATTTAAACATGCAGCAGTGGGATTTATAGCTGTGCCTGCACAGCTGTTTGTGCTCTGACCCTCAAGAGGAGGCCAGCTACAGTGGGCATCCTGGTATTTTTAGATGCTGGAAAGAATCGCCGGGATGTCATTGCCTACATTTTTGCTAAGGAATAAAATAATCCAAAGTGGCCAAGCCCTCTGTCCATGTCTCTAGTTAAAGAAGAAAGGTTATTTTAAGACATTCTTGCTCAATGAGGCTATTTTTTGTTTCAACATGATATCTTTTGAAAAGGAACAATGAATATTTGTTTTGTTTTCTGTTTAAAGGATGGTTAGTAGAGTCTGATAAATGGCGGGACTGTAATCCCTTCTCTTGCATGGCCAGCAGGAGTTTGGTTGCATTGAATTAGGAGCACATAACTTGTTGCACACAAAACAACAAAACCTAATGCCATAGTAACAAAGTAACATAGTAGAAGCGTGAAGGCCAATTCTGTTATGTGTGTCTCCCGCCTGTCCGAATCAGAATCTAGATGTGCTCTGGTACACCCGTTTCTGATCCCGTGGAGGAAAGACGTGCCTGTGGGATCAGAATCGGGTCTATCAGCCTGGACGTGCAGGCTGTTCTCCAATTCTGGCCGCCTGGATGTCCAAGCAACTCCCCAGCTAGCACAGCCTGGCTCCTGCATGGAGCGGCAGTGGCATGATGCCCTGTTGCCATGCCACCATGGCTCCATGCAGAAGCCACGATCCCCGGCAACGACAGAAAAGTTCTTTTCCCCACAGCCAGGCTGCCGTGGCCAGGGTTGGGCTGTGGGGAGCCCCCTGCACCCCTCACCTCTTCGGCAGGCCCCGGATCTGGTGTCCTCCTCCATCTAGGGGGACTTATTCCACCTCCGAGGTGGAATATGTCCCCTGTACAAATGGCTGACCCTGGACATACAAGCCAACCTCAGAATTGGCCCTGTACGTCTAAGGTCATGGCACTGCCTCCAGCCTGCCCTCGCTCTGCCTACGGCCCGCCCCTTCCCCTCCCGCCTATAAAGAGAGTTCCCTGCACAACTCAGAGCTATGTGCAGCGAGCTGTTTCCCTGATGCAGGCCAGGTGTTTAGCAGGTCTGGATGTCCAGATCGGACATCCAGACTATTCACGGTTCAAATAGACCCCATAATGGATAACAGTAGGTAAACACCAGAGTGATCGCTCTGCCTAATAAGATGCTTAAGATTGTAACTGCTGCTCTGTGCAGTTTGGCTTCCAAGCCTTTGGTTTGGGTTGAACTGCTACTCCAGACAGGTTAACCTCCTGCATGCGTTTGTATAGGATTGTAACTACTCAGTAGAGTGGTTAGGGGTATATAACTACCACTTTATACAGCTTGTCCTCAGTCCCTTTGATTAGGGTTGTAGGTCAGCTACTGTGTGCAAGTTACCCCCATGTCTTTGTTTATAGTTGTAACTGCAGCTCCATGCAAGTTACCCTCCATGTCTTCTAAGTGCAAAAGTCATTTCACTGTTGCTTTGAGCTGGAATGCTTGTTTTCCAACCTCTTGCCATTTAGGTGTCCTATGTGTTTACCCCCTTTTGAAATTCATCACTCTGTTTGTCTCCACCATCTCCTCTTGATGCAGAGTTGTCAAGCTACCCTGTTGCAAAAGGGAGAATTTTGGCCAGTCCTGATTTTGAACTTGCATTGCAAATCACTATGGCATTGACATTGGGGCTGCAGCTGCCATAATGCATCAGGATTGGGGTTCTCAGAAATCCAGGTGTAGCCTAACATCTCCCTCCTGGAACTGGGCAACTTGGCAGCTTTGTTGATGTAGCTTCATATCGTGTCCACTAGTTTTACAGCTTCCTTTATTTTGGAAAGAGTTTGTGAAATAATACCTTTCAAGTATTGAGCCTCTATATTGTATCCCCCCTACCCGTCCTTTTCTCTGTGGTATACATATTTACCTCAAGTCTCTGCTTGTATGTCTTCTGGTACAGACCCTGACTCATAATTTTGGTTGCTTTCCTTTGGACCGTGTCTAGTCTCTTGATATCCTTACTGAGATATAGCCTCCAAAACCAAAACACATTATTCAAGTTGAGGCTTCAACAATGACCTATATAGGAGCATTATATCCTACTCTTTTCAGCTTGTTATGACTCTTTCTATGCAGCCTAATATCCTTCTGGCTTTGGCCATGACCTTGTCACATTGTTCTGATACCCTGAGGTCCTCAGACACCATCACCTCGAGGTCTCTCTCATAGCCCTTGCTCATCAGCTTCTCATTCCTAACCATGCAGCTCCCTTGGATTTCTGCACCTCAAATACATCAATCTGTACATTGGAGTTTAACTGCCAAGCATCAGTCCCTCTCTTCCAGCTTTGTAGATCACTTTTCATTTTTTTTCCACTCCTTCATGGATATTTATTCTGTTGTAGTCTCGCAATATCTCTCCACAAAGACATTGAGCAGAACTGGCCGCAAAATCAGTTCCTTAGTACTTCACTGCTCGTCTTGCTCTCCTCTGAGTGAAGTCTATTTACCACCGTCCGCTGTTGTCTGCCAGTCAACCAATATTCTTATCCACTTCACCACCTCGGGACTCCCCTTTAGGCTGCTCAGTTTATTCATGAGCCTGCTGTGAAGAACAGTATCAAAGGCTTTGCTAAAATCCAAGAAGCCCATACCCAGCGTATGCCCTCAATCTAGTTCTCTAGTCACCCAATCAAAGAATGATGATAATTTATTTCATTAAACACACTTCCTATTTTGAAATCTATTTGTAACACAACATTAATACATAATACTATTATAAAACAATCAACAAAAGCATATGAGTAAATAATACATGGCATCACTAAACATTAGGCAAAATTAAATTAAATTACTACTATTACCACATATCATCCGTATAGTACCACTAGGCATATGCAGCCCTGTACATGTACAACTCAGAAACAGCCCGTGCGCCATAGAGCTTGCAATCAAGTCAGACAAAGAACAAAAAAGCACTAGGGTGATTGTTAAAGAGAAATCGTTAAGCAACACATAGGCACTGAAGAGGAAAATAAGTGGGTCAGGATCCAAAAGCAGCCTTGAAAAGGTGGGTTTTAAGCCTGGATATGAATAGGAGCAGGCTCAGGTAGTTTATTACAGACAAATAGTGCAGCAAGGTGTAACAAGCAGGGTCTGGATTTGGCAGTAGAAGAGAAAGGCACTGATAAAGCAAGTTGACTAATAAGTGGAGTGAGGAGTGGCCTAGTGGTTGGGGCAAGTCACCTTGGACTGGAGAGTTAGTGGTTTGAATCCTGCTGTAGGACAGCAACCTTGGGCTAGAAGGACTGGGGTTTCTAGTCCCACGGGTGGTCCTTGTGGCCTTGGGCAAGCCACTTAACCCTCTGTTGCCTCAGGTTCCAAATGTAGATTGGGAGCCCCTTTGGGAACAAGGAAAATTTATACTATACCTGAATGTACAGCACCTAGAATGTGTTAGCACCAAGACGGTATATAAATGCCTAAAAATCAATAAATAATGAGGAGCTGCAGAATGAACAGGGCTGCTTTTACCAATGGGCAAAACAGAGCTGCCCCAGGTCCCCTCACAACAAATGGTAGGTAGATGTAGCTCCAAAGTTATTGGTCTAGCAGTTCACTCCTTCGTGCTGTATGCCGCTTGTCCCTCAGAATCAGTGGCAGCCATTTGCCCAGCAAAAATAATACTCACAGAAGAAACCCCATAAGCAAAGCCATAATAGAATCCAATGAAAAAAGGCCTGCTAAATAATCACCATTACATCATCAGTGATTTGTTTTAAGAAACAGTGTAGTGCACATTTGTTTGTATTTCAATTTTTTGTCGGATCGTCTGTAAATGAGGATGTGAAACATTCTCTTATAACAGACCCTCCATTTTATTCAATTTTTAAAACGGTCTCATCGACCTAAATTTGCCGGAGGCTATCAACGGCCTAAAAGACCAGCCACTGCAAACATTTAACTTTTGAATTGTTATCAATCCCTGGTTATAAACAGTTTCCTGTAATCACCAAATGTCACAATAAGGAATTCACAGTGTTCATCGAAAACTTTGTCAGATGATATAATGATATGGCTGAACATGCTTAAACTTATCTTCCCCTTTCGATGTTAAATTTTCATCTCATCTCGATGGGGCCCGTAAGCTGGTTCGCCACGACCATTTTCCTTGAAAGACATTCTCTCCAAACATCGGGTAATCCGATGGAAAATGGTCGTGGCGAACCAGCTTACGGGCCCCATCGAGATGAGATGAAAATTTAACATCGAAAGGGGAAGATAAGTTTAAGCATGTTCAGCCATATCATTATATCATCTGACAAAGTTTTCGATGAACACTGTGAATTCCTTATTGTGACATTTGGTGATTACAGGAAACTGTTTATAACCAGGGATTGATAACAATTCAAAAGTTAAATGTTTGCAGTGGCTGGTCTTTTAGGCCGTTGATAGCCTCTGGCAAATTTAGGTCGATGAGACAGTTTTAAAAATTGAATAAAATGGAGGGTCTGTTATAAGAGAATGTTTCACATCCTCATTTACAGACGATCCGACAAAAAATTGAAATACAAACAAATGTGCAATACACTGTTTCTTAAAACAAATCACTGATGATGTAATGGTGATTATTTAGCAGGCCTTTTTTCAACAAAAATAATAAGCAGACCGGCAGGCATAGGCTCGTAAGCTAGTGAGTGACTACCTGCTTGCTCAGTCCTTCACCATCGCTCTGTCTCCATGCTGCATGTTGGCCTATGCTGGGCCGGCTCAACACAAGCACCAAAGAAATGCACATAAGTGTGGCCAGTAGGGCGCAGTGCGTGGTGCATATGGCAAGGCTGCGGCCAGCAATGAAGATCGACGTGCCCAGCAGTTAGCACCCTTCCTCCCCTCCAATGAGCTTTACAGCTTCTGCATTCTATGTGCGTGCTGGAAGAACAAATGTAAAAATGAAAGGGGGTTCCCATCCTCAAAAGCCTTCCTAGAACTTCGTAAGTGGTTAAAGCAGCCCTGGGAGTGAATGCACTTGTAGGTCAGTAGGAGACGTTTGAATTCTATGTGGAAACAGACAGGGAGCCAATGTGAAGTAACTTGAGAAGAGGGGTTAACATGAGTCTAGCAACACTGGCGGAAGATCAGCTGTGCAGATTGGAGGGGAGAGAGATGCTTCAGTTTGTACATTCTTGGATGGTAAAAGTGGATTATAAATGTTGTAATTAAATTAAGCAAGAGTTGATGAGATAGTGGATAAAGGTCTTGGTAGTGTCTTCAGAAAGGAAGGGATGAATTTTGCTGATGTCAGCAAATAGACGCCCGGTGCATATTTCTTCCATTTGCACTGGATACAAAAAGCAGGGCCGGTGCAAGGATTGGGGGTATCCTAGGCAGGCACCTGCATCCTGCCACCATCCCCACCCACATTGCTGCCACTACCACCCCTCTCCAGGGCCAGGAGCACTGGCAATGGCAAAGGAACCGTGATGCAGGGCTTACCAAAGGGTACAGTTCTACATCATGGTTCCTGGCTGCTATTATCTGTCATTTCAGTCCTTCTGTGACACAGACGTCCAGTTTATGCAAATAGGAAGTCTGTGTCAGAGGAAGGGGTGGGGGTGAACATGGCCTATAATAGCAGCCAGGAACCACAACACAGCGCCGGAACCTTTGGTAAGCACTGCGTCACGGTTCCTTTGCCATTGCTGCTACTACTGGCCCTGGAGAGGGGTAACAGTGGTGGGAATGGGTGCCCCAGAAGGCTGGCACTCTAGGCAACCACCTAGTTTGTCTTGTGATAGTGCCAGCCCTGATCAACAGAGAAAGTTTCAGTAATTTTATTATTTTTCATTTTTCCCCATGCAAACTATACCAAATCCTATACAACAGAAGCTAAACAAGCAACCCCCATGCCCACAAACACCTTCCCCCACCCTTCTTATATTTATATGTTTCAATCTCTTGTATGAGAAACATAAGCAAAGCCAGTAGCAGATTATAACCATGGATACAACATTTTCTCGTTAGATGTTCCCAACAGGCACCCCCTCTCCCTCTATACCATATAATCTTTAAATAGACCAAACTAGCAATGGCATATTAAAGTGCTTTAATGTGATTTCACACAGGACCCGTTATTGTCAATGGGGTCTATTTACTACCAGTGCATGTTAAATTACATTTTCACATTAGCGAATCTAGCCCTATTCTTTGTTTGTTACCTGAGATAATGAAGAGTTAAAGGACTTGCCCAAGATGTAGCAGCAGGAGAAATGAGATTTGAACCCCAGCTTCCTTCAGGTGCAGCCAACTGCTTTAACCACTAGGCTGAAATGTAATTACAAATAGTTGTACTGTTGTTATCTTTCTAAACTAGCAGTAATTATCCAGCCATCACATGTCTATAGCTTTAGAGCATGTCAGAGAAGCCCCTGCCACTGGTTTTCTTTAGTCTAATAGCTGAGAGAAATTCATTGGCAGATCAAACCCTAACAGTCTGGACCATCTGCAATTTCTATAATCATGCAAGCAGTAAGCCAATGTTTAGAGCTTTGCAGTAGTCCAGTTGGATATCATCAGCACTTAAATTAGGGTGGTAAAATCAGTCTGGGTGAGGTAAGATCACAGTTGATGAATACTATGCAAACTGAGGCGAATGTATCCCAAAATCTGTTAGTCCATATTCAGGTCAGACTCAAGCTTAATGTACAGGGCTATGGACACTAAAGGAATCGGGCAATGTCCTGCTATCAATCTTTTAAATTTGCATCATTCACAGACATTGGGTGAGAGAATCTCAACCACTGCTCAATGGCGACACCAAGTGGCAACACATTAGGTCCATGTCAGTCAAGTTCCAAAGGCAGCTATGTTCTGTGGCCCCTAGTTAAGGATTGTCACTCTGAAGGCTAGGCTGAGTTAGGAGGCAAATAAAATATGGGTACTTGTGACTGAAGGCTCTTAGTTCTATAGACCAATAGAGATCAGTTCTGATTGGGCTAAAAGACCAAAGGAACTTTAACCTGAAGGAAAAAAAATAAAGAAAATTTACGTAGGGAGGCTCCAGGGATTAGGGGGCTGTAGTGGGCAGCCAGAGTTGGTTTTTTTTTTCCTTCCTCGTGGTTGCAGGGAAGATCTAGAGCAGCCGCAATTTTTTTTAGAAAAGGTATCTGGGCTGCCTGCATGACTGAATGTTGACTTTTGGAAGAGAAATACATAATAAAGCATCGGGCGGCCTCCGATGAGCAGCGAGTCAGCCTCTGTCATCGGAGCCAGTCTACAAATGTATTCAGGCTTCTGGGCCTTGGAGGAAATGACAGACATCCCTAAGGAGTGAGGGGGCACCAGAGTGATCGGGGCAGAAGTTGTGGGGGGAGGGTTGGCCCATAAAAAGGCAGGGGGCCTTAGAATCGGACATCTTTGGGACCAGAGTGTCCAAATAGAGAGGGGCCCATGGCCAAGGAGGGAGCTGCAGGCAAGGCATTGGGCCATAGGATGGCCCAGAAACACCGAATTGGCCCATAAAGAGGTAGGGGGAAGCCCGAGGAAGACAACAATCCCATACTAAAAGAAATGAAAAAAAATATATATATATTTAAATATATAGGGGGCCACATTGTGGGAGAGCTGCAGAGGAAGAGGAGTCTGTGTGGCAGGAAACAGGAGCTGAAGCTTCAAGCCTGTGGTTTGATTATGCAGGGGCGGAGCCAGCCATAAAGGACTCCTAACTTATAAATGAAAAAACATCCAGAACGGCCAAAAATAAAAAGTTAAAATTTAAATAATTGAGGGATGGGAATCAATTGAAGAAGGTTAGGAAGCCTGGGAAAGTGTTTTTCTTTGGAATTTAGTGATTAAGAGTGAAATCGGAAGCATTTAAAAGTCCAGGGGGCGGGGCCTACTCCCAATTTTAAAAGTACATGTTTTGACATTTTTAAAGTTTTTAAGGGTTTAATAATTGTCCTTGAGGACTGAGGACTACAAAAAATGGTTTTAAAATAATTTCACTGTTTTAAAGGATCACGATTTCAGCGTTTTGTACAGCAAAGCCAAATGTGTTTTAAAGTTGTCAAAAGCTTCTAATAGTGCTTGCTGCCCAAGTGATAAAGAGTTTAATTCTGTTGAAAACTTGTGATAAAATGTGTTTTTAGACTGAAAAAATGAACTTTAAAGTTATCTAAGTATCCAGGTGTAAGGGATGAAGCGGTGGGATCCTCTGTTGTTACATTGTTGCTATGAGGCACAGCTGTTTGAAGCCTGTAAGTGACGCAGACTGAGGAAAACCTCCAAAGCTGGAGATCTGCGTACGCCTGATAGAGTTTTATAAATGCTTAGTAGTAGTAGTGGTAGATATCCTTAAAGAAACAGCACAGAACATTTCTATTTGGAGTGAACAGTATATTTAAATAGTAATTTGGGAGGGAAAAGATAGATTAAAGTTTTTATTTTAAATAGAAGGGGATTTTTTAATAACATCAGAGGGTAGAAGAGCGCTAAGGAGGGAAAGTTGGAATCTTGGTGACTGGGAAGAATTGTGGCAGTTGGAGACTGAATGAGAGAGAAAGTGGATGGGTGTCAGTGTGTCTGTGGTCCAGGCCCTGAGTGAATAATTTTTTTTGGAATGTTTGAGGAATATTTGGGAGTTTGAGGGGTATTGAATGGATTTGAGTTGTTTTAGTTTATTTTGGAGGTTTTTTTTTTTAAAGTGAGGTGTGCCTGTGGAGTGGAAGACAGTGGGATGAGAGTAAAGTCCAGTAGTTGAAGGTAAGGGGAGGGTTTTATTGGGGGGGGGGGGCAGTTTAGAAGTTTTTAATGACAGAGAAAGCCAGGTCTTATAGTCAGGAACCTTTTGCTGTATAAAAGGAAAGGTTCTCATAAGAGACAGGGGAAGGAAAATAGTAAAAAGAGGGGTTTTTTAGATTAATGTAGGCAATTCAGTGTTTTAGGGAAGGGATTTAGCTAAGAGGTGTCAGAGCAGATTTTGAAATTATAAGATCAGGAATGGGAAGTAAGATGCAGTGAAAAAGAGATACCGGTGAAAGAAGAGTTTCTTGGTGATAGAGAGTGGTGTCAGTGAATTAAATGTTTGAGAGTAAGTGAAATGACTGAAAGGAGTATCTGAATAAGTGAATGGAACAGAGAAATTGTGGAACCTTATTGCCCTCAAGTCTACTTGCAAGCTGGCCAAATTACTATTTTTTGTGTATAAGCCATTAGTTGGGTTTTTTAGTTAACATGGGCTTTTAGGGTGGAGCTTAGGAGTAAGAGGTAGGGATATAGACACTAGGGGTAGGCGCCGGACTCCAGAAGAGGTTCCAGTCCAAGATTCTGCCATGCTCCAGATAGTGATTTCAGGAAGAACCCGACAGCCACTGGGACGCAGAAGGAGACTGGGCCCCAACGAGATGAAGATTTCCGTATGGATAAGTACTTACTGTGAAATGAGTAAATTAATTTGAGCTCAAATTTGGATTCACACAGAGACTACATTAGAGACATTTTATTTAGAAATATTTACACTGTTTCCATGACCAATGAGAAATTGTCATTTTTTACTTAGCTGTAGTTATATTTAAATACTTACACTTTTATATACTTCCAGCCACCGTAATGCTATTTAATATATCATAAGACAGACTCATAGCCATAAGCATAAGCACTCCACAAGACATACCCCCTAGAACTAAGAAATTTTGATGTAATTATACCTGTTCACTCTATTCTCGCTTTTAGTTGATTTTATGTAAATAGTCAATCGTTATGTTATTGTAGATAGTTACCCTTGTTACCCAAGTTTTTTGCCCTGTTATATGTAACTCATACGTGTTCAAATGTACTGAGATTGTTTTGTTCTATGTAAACCGCGCTGATGATGAATAGCGCGGTATATAAGAAACTTTAAATAAATAAATAAATAAATATACTTGCCTATATTTAAATCCTTTGAGAAATAATTTTTTAATGTAACAACTAAATGCTCCAAGTGCCAGAATCTTATCTTTTAGCAACTAGCTGTATCCCTACTGTGTTCCCGAACAGGGTATTCGAGGAGGGACTTAGGTATTTATTTAACACCTGGTCTCTAGGAGGGTAAATGGTTCTATAATACCCCTCTGTACACTGTTAACAATTACATCAAGAGGAAACTAACCATTATTATACCCCCTGAGTATTTCTGGATGGTTGCAGAACAGTAGGAAAGTGCCTGACCAAAAAAAAGAAAAAAATCTTTTGAATTTGTTTCAGCAATATCCATCTAACTAAATCCAGACTGATGAGATTTTCTACAGACTGTTTGGTGGATGGCCTGTAGCTGAGAAACTGTCAGGGGCTGGGCAGGTCTCAAAGTGGCAAGTTTAGAAATAAAAGGCAAGAAGGCTCTATAAAAAGCCAGTGTCAAAGGTAACGTAAAATCAAAGACATACTTAGCCCTCAAGAGCTGAGGGTTAGAGCTCCCTGCAGAAGCAGCTATAGTAATTCCTCTGGAGGTTTGAGAGGGCACGCTGTAATTGTAACTGAAAAATAATGATATTAGAAAGCAGAGATGGAACTCCAAGATAAATTATGCTAGAAGATGAAAAGGTCCATAAACCATTATTGAGAAGGGACCCAGGATATCAATGCTTGACCTAGTACAAGCATTGCAGAACCTGTGTCTTTTGGGGAAGCTGCTAGGTACGTATGACCTAGATTGGCCACTGTTGGAAACAGGATACTGGGCTTGATGGACCTTGGTCTGACCCAGTATGGCATATCTTATGTTCTTAAAGAATAAACAATTTATCATGGTTCTGAGATGTTCGGGTCATTGTGATAAATTCATCTTAGCTCCTCACAACGTGATTAAGCAGTTAATTCATTGTTTGCTTATATATGTTCTAAATTAAAGGGATGGTTGCTATAGCAGCTGTATACATGATAAAGCAGCCACCATTTTGTAATAAAAGGATATAGCAGTGAGGAACAGAATGGAGAAAATGGCAACTATTATTATCTTGGATCATGGGAAGCTTGGTTGACAGCCAAGCACCTAAACAGCTAATTAGGCTTTGTGTTCATGATCTTAACAGACTGGGCAAGGTGAGATCATACAACGTGGGAAAATCATGGAAAATGGACCTGTGAGAACCAAGGAAGAAGAGATTAAGGAAGACACTCCTGATGGTGAGAGAATGAAACCTGAAGAAATTAGAGAGCAAATTCTCTATCTTTACTTGTTATCTTATCTATCATATCAGAGTAACTAATTGGCCTGCAGTATGTAAAGGCCACTGTTGTAGACATCCCTTTGCTGGCACACAAAAAATCCTCTGGGATACTTTCTCCTGAGACTCTACTGGCCTGGCCTTGTTCCTGTAGTTTTGGACTCTTTTCTCACTTTTGGGTGGCTTTATGGTTTTCCAAAACTGCTTTCAAACCCCTACAACTCCTTCCAGTCTGAAGAATTATGTCTGGCCAGTTCTGAGGACTCTCTTTGTTGGAATCCTCAACCCTCAGTCTACCACCAGTTGCCTGATTCACATCAGGTTTATTCCTTTCTATCAGGGCTGGTGCAAGGATTAGAGGCAAGCCCTCAATCCTGTCTGCCCCCCTGATATCACCCCCAGCTCCATTTTCGCCACTGCTGCTCCTTTCTGGGGCCTGCAACGGCATCAATGGCATTCAAACCGCAATGCAGTGTTTACGTGAACTTTCCGGTGCTGTGTTGCAGTTCCTGCTCTCTATGACCTACTGCTTCCGCCCCCCCCCCTCCAACACGGACTTCTGTTTGCATGCCCCCATGCAAACCAGAAGTCTGGTCAGAGGAAGCAACAGGTCATAGAGGACAGGAATCGTGACGCAGCGCCGGAGGGTTCAGGTAAGCACTGCGTCATGGCTTCCATGCCATTGATGCCAGCACTCTAGGCAACTACCTAGTTTACCTAATGGAAGTGCTGACCCTGCCTTCTATCCACAGCCCACAGCTTGAAACCTCTGGACAGCAAACAAGTATGATCTCTTCAGAGCCGACATCTTTGTATGGCTTTGGCTGCATTGATTCTTCTGGATCTAAACCAGTGATTGGAGTAGAAGCGGCACACCGCAACACAAGTTTTCATATGCCCTTATCGAGCATAAACCCATTCAGAACATATTGTGAACCAAACAAATCAGTTTCTTTTGGATATGGGGCCAAAATAAAGTGCAGAACCATCTTGTGCAGTATAGCGTATCTTACTGGATAAAGGCCAAGTAGAATCTTCATTATCTCTCTTGCAGTTTCTGTGAACCAGCTGATTCACTGTAACTCTATATCAGCGGAGTAACTATATCAAAAATGATACAGGTTGGTGGCATCTTATATACTAATCAATTTATTGAGGAGCGAGTTTTTGAGGGCGAGTCCACTTCATCAGTTTATAACGTGTCACCAAACCCATCATTTTTGCTACTCCAGATTAATACAGCTACCCCTCTAAAAGTGTCTATGTCGAAAGTAGAAGGCTGAACTGCTCCTTATCTGGAATTATAAGTCCATCAATGCAATGAGCTTAAAACCAAGACAGGCTCAGTCTGTTCCTAAGGACACAGGACTGCATGATCACCCAGTACATTAAGGGGGCCATTCCAGAACACGAATAAGGGGTTTGTATGTGCGGCAGGGACGTTTATGTTTCAAAAACATCCCTGACTGTATTCTGAAACACTGCTGATATACATGTCCACGGAGCTAGCACGGGGATCTCAGAACAAGGGCATGGTCAGCCACGGAGACGTAGAAACCATATTCAGGAAAGGCCTGTGTACGTATTAAGTGTTTCCCAGAAACATCCACGTTATTCCTGCTGAAACGTGGTATAAGGCAGGACTTAGAAAATATTCTGTTGTGTTCTGCAATGTGTCCCAGAAGAATGATTGTGACAAGTATGTTTTGAACTGGTGTGACCGCAGTCTGGAATAATACAAGATTCAGTCTTAAGGTACAGGGAGCAGAGGTGAGGGAATGTTGTAAGGTAAAGAAACATTTCTAAACACCCTTACAGAAATATTAAGAAGAGCAATAGTGTTTATTCAAGCTATGTACCTATGTGCTGTTTGTGCTAAGGGAGCCAAGCTATGGGACCCTAACAATTTCCTTGTTCAGAAAAAAGGGATAGTATGGGAGTGAGCAGGGAAAGGATTCCTATTTGGGTGAAAAACAGAGATCATATTTGTAGTCCTGGTATTTATTTATTTAGCTGTATTTATATTCTGCTTTTCACCGGGTCAAAGCGGTCAATTGGGAGATACATTTAACACGAGGGGATATGACACACATATGCTAATACTTACAGGGAACATGGGCAATGGAGGGTTAAGTGGCTTGCCCAAGACCACAAGGAGTGCCTATAGGACTAGAAATCCCAGTCCCTCCGGTCTGAGATTGCTGTCCCCAGGTGGGACTTGAACCCCCGGCCCTCCGGCCTGAAGTACCTTGTCCTAACCACTAGGCCACTCCTCCCATGCAATTATGTTATGTCATAGCTGTTATGTATAGGTTCAGGGCATCTTTTGGGCAGAATCATGTTTTTGTGATAGAAAGTGAGAGAGTGTGTGTGTGTGTGTGTGCGCAGTTTGAGGGGTGCACAGGGGGATCTGGTGTGCTCATCTGCAATTCACAGGGGACATGAAAGCCTGGCCACTACCTGGACCGTGTGGATGTCCTCTGCGTCATCAGGTGCCAGTGTGATTGGGCAGTCAAACTCAGAAAGGGTTCACTATAGCTAAATGTCAAAACATATCTGCGTCAATGATGAGGGAGCCTCAGAATAAGGGCACTCAACAGTGCAAACAGCGCTAATGCATGCACATTTTGTGGAACCAGTGCTGTTGCTGTTGAACATGTATTAGTGCTTTTTGCACTGCTGAATGCCTTTATTCTGAGGGTCCCTATTATTGACAGGGATGTGTTTTGACATTTAGCCATAGGGAACTTAAGCTGATTCCTTCTGAATTAGTTTACATAGAGTACTCTAATTAGATCAGATATTGTTGGCTGTGTGATAGGGCAGCCATACATCTGCTGTGCCTGGCACTTGGAGACACGACTGATGTAGTGTCAACATTCTCCAGATTGTCCCATGCAACCTACATCCCTCCCTAGGCCAGTATCAATGAGAGCTGCGAGAGTGGTGATATATCTGGAGTCTGGCTACGTGGTGTGATGGCACAGGGATCTCCCCTCCCATACCCACACAGCCCTGATCAGGGGAGCAGTGCCACAAAGCTGGCTGTGGAAAGGCAGATAGGGTTGTCCCATAGGTAGTGGATATATACAGACCGACATACACCATGATGGGACAGGTGTAGCTGCTGTGAGAAATGTCAGTACCCAGAAATGTCAGTACCCAGATAGGTGGGCCTCAGACGCCATAGCCAGAAGGCCCTACTACTACTACAGCAACTACTACTGATCATCATAAGAACAGCAGCTGAGATGCCAACAAGTCCTCCCAGAATAACCAAAAAACTCCATGGTACACCCAAAGCCTACGTCAGCTGAAAACTCAACTTCAAAAGCTTGAGAGAAGATGGCAGGAAACAACCCATGAGGAAGACCACAACAACTACCTGAGCCTGTTCTGGGACTACCATACAGCCAAAGACAAAGCTAAGCAGCAAAATCACACAAATCTCATCAAATCATCGATCAACTGCCCCAGAGAACTTTTTGACCTTATCAAATGGCTCACAATCCCACCCACCGCCCACCACTCAGCCCCCATTCTCAACCACCAACAGCTGGCAGCGCACTAAAAGCAGCTCCATCCTCTCCCCAACCCTATCCCCACCTACCATTCCACCCTGCCTGATGGACCAACCTCAACAGTATCACCGGAGACAACTTCGCTCACCTGCTGGACCATTTTCCACCCCATCACCAGAGATAACATCGAAATCTTCTTAACTACAATCAACACTACCACCTCCCCACCTGATCCCTGCCCTGCCAACTGGATCAAAGCAGCAAAAATGGAACTCAGCCTTCTACTCAACCAGAATCACCCAGGCAGTATTGCAACAAGGACAAATCCCTGAGCTCCTCAAACTCTCCTCTATCCGGCCCACCCTGAAGAAACCTCCTGAATCGCTGACCCTATACTATACCACTGGCTCCTAGACCCCTCTCTAGCACTCTCTCCTCTTATTCTTTCCATCTTCAACTCAAGTCTCTCCTCGAGTACATTTCCCTCCTTCTGTAAGCATGCCACAATACGTCCCATCCCAAAGAAAGGTTCCCTAGATCCCTCCTCCCCTGCCAGCTGGCGCTCCATCTCTAACCTCCCCTTCCTCTCTAAACTTCTGGAAAAATTGGTCTTTACCCAACTCTCTTCTCACCTTGAATCTTCCCTAGCACTCCACCCCCATCAATTCGATTTCCATCATGGCCACAGTACAGAGTCCATCCTTCTCTCCCTTCTTAACAAATTACATACTGCTCACGATCAGGGTTCCTATTCTATCGCTGTCTCCTTAGATTTATCTGCAGCTTTTGACCTCATAGATCACCGCACCCTTCTTGCACGCCTTTGCTCCTCTGGTCTCTCCGGTTCAGTCCTTCTCTGGTTCCGCTTCTTTCTTTCCAACAGGTCATTCTCAGTTTTCTCAGGTTCTTCTTCCTATCCTTCCACCCCCCTCCTCTGTGGTGTCCCCCGGGGCTCCGTTCTAGCCTCCCTTCTATTCAACATTTTCCTCGCCACCTCATCCTTTTGGTACAGCAACACTGTATATCTACTTACTACTATGCAGATGACATCATCCTTCTCTATCATACAGACGCCTCTTCACCTGACATCAGCTCTTTCAATTCCTGCCTGTCTGCCATGGCCTCCTGGCTATCCTCAAACTTTCTACATATCAACCTCTCAAAAACCTTGGCCATCTGGTTCGCCTCCAGACACCCTATTCCCCCTCTTGTCCCTCTTCTCTCTGCCACTCCCATCCCGGTCGTCTCTTCTCTGCGTTATCTAGGTGTCACCCTTGATTCTTCCCTGTCCTTCAAAGATCACATTTCCTCAGTAGTTCAGCAATTCTTTTACACCCTGAGACAACTCCAAGCGGTTCGCCCTTTTCTTTCCGTCCCCTCCCTCACCACCCTTCTTCTGTCCCTAGTAGTATTCCACCTCGACTACTGTAATATTTCCCTTGCCGGCCTCCCCCAATCACAATTACACAGACTACAACTCATCCATAACTTTGCAGTCCGCCTCCTGACCCATGCCTCCCGCTTTGACCACATCACCCCCATCCTGATCCATCTCCAGTGGCTCCCAGTTCCTTTCAGAATTCAATACAAAGTGCTTACTTTCGTCCACAAATCCATTCACTCCTGCTCTCCCCTTTATCTCTCAGACCTTATTCGCCTCCACACACCGCACCACTCTCTCCGGTCAATACATGCTAATTGTCTATCCCTCCCTTCCCCATCTCAGGCCCATCTCTAATCTACCCGCTCCTCAGCCTTCTTTTTCCTTGGTCCCCAGCTCTGGAACTCGCTCCCCTCCACTCTCCGTCTCGAGCCCTTCTACATTACCTTTAAGGCATGACTCAAAACCCAACTCTTCTGCTCCGCTTTTGACCTCCCAACTCCCCCCTCGCCCCTGTCCCCTCCCTCCCACTGACATCCAGCGTCCCCTCCCTCTCCCCTGAGCAGTGCACCCGCCTCTTTGGCGCTTTTACGTCTATCCTCTCTTTCCTATTGTTTTATGGCGTTCCTGACTTCCTTTTCCTAGTAGTACAAATCCTTTTATTTTGTAAACCGCTCTGATGCACCTCTGTCTGAGCGGTATATTAAGACTGAAATAAAGATAAAGATAACCCAACCTTGACCATCAGATTCTGCCTTCTACAGACCCATCGCCAGCCTCCCCTTCCTAGCAAAAGTCATTTAGAAGACCGTCCAACTGCAACTACAGAATCATATTGACAGCAACTCCCTCCTGGACCCACATCCACCCCCTACATGGAGTGAAAACCCTGATGACCACCCTCATCAACAATCTAATCAAAGGCATACAAGACCCAACCCAAGGCTTCCTACTGATCTTTCTCAATATCTCAGCAGCGTTTGACACCGTTGACCACAAAACTCTCCTCCAGTGCGTGAAATCAATAGGAATCCAAGAAACGGTATACAAATGGTTCCATTCCTACCTCTCTAACAGACAGCAACAGATAAAGCAAGGAACAAACAAACAACTCTAGCCGTTACCAACAAACACAGGAGTCCCCAAGATCCACTCTATCTGTACTCCACTTCAAACTTTACCTCTAATCCCTCTGCAAGAACATCAGAACACACAACACTGATTTCCACATCTATGCCGATGATATCATGTTGTACAGTCCTCTCCACACCAAGAAACATACAGATACAAGAATGTTTCGCTGACATCTCCCACTGGTTGACAGCCAACAACCTCACAATCAATTACAAAAAAACAGAAGCCTTATTCATCACGAGAGACAACACATTCACCCTCTAACCCCACCCATCATATTAATGAATAACATCCAAATAAAGGTACGTCAAGAACTTAAATACCTAGGCATCATCATTGACCAACACCTCTCCTTCAAGACACAAATAGCAGCTACAGCCAAAGCAATATTCTACAAATCCAAGACTCTACAACGCCTCCGACCCATCTTTGATTCATCTGATTTCCACTCAGCTCTCCAAGCCCTAACCCTTCCCCATACTGACTACTGTAACACAATCTATCATGGTCTCCCACAATCCACCCTCCTCCCATTACAGACTGCCCTGCACACTTCTGCACACATTATACAAGGAGCATCCAAGTTTGACAGAATCACCCCCTTACTCAAACAACTCCACTGGCTACCACTCCCCAGTAGAATCAAATACAAAACCCTATTACTAACCCACAAGGCTTTCCACTACGCCCCTGCTACCCATCTCCAAACCCTTCTTCAACCCCTCAACCCCAACAGGCCCCAAAGACTCTCCACAACCCACAAACTCACTATACCACACTCCAGAACAAAACGCTCACAGCAAATTTGCCACAGAGCCTTTGAACTATATACACACTCTGGAACACACTCCCAAACCCTATAAGAAATATCTCCGACCTCCACTCCTTCCACAAACACCTCAAAACCTTCTTGTTCTCCAAACACTTCAACCCCAACTCTGAACCAGGAACATACTGAGATCCTCTGTAATATACCCACTGAAAATATTGATAACGCAGATCTGCCTGTTACTTGTATATAGTTACAATGTTCCTTGTACATAGTTATATATAATCTGAATCTTTCTGTTCAATGTAAACCACTTTGACCTGGTTAAAAGCAATATATAAGCTCTGCTAAATAAATAAATAAATTTGTATAGCATCACAAGGCTTACGCAGTGCTGCACAGACACATATTACAGATGGTCCCTGCTCGGCAGAGCTTACAATCTAGTCAGGATAGACAACACAGGATACATCCAGGGGAATGGTCAGGAAACACAAAGGAGCTTAGATGGATCTGATCCAACAGCGGCACCAATGGGGTGAACACTCAGCCTGGATTTGAGAGAGGCCAGGGACGAAGCATTACGTTCAGACTCAGTAGTTTGTTCCAGGCATATGGAGCAGCAAGGTGAAGGGAACGCTGTCCGGATTTGGCAATAGAAGGGGAGGGCACAAATAGAAGCAATCTGACAGAAGAGCGGTGTTCACGGGGAGAGATTAGAGGGGAATGGTAGTGTAGAGCAGCAGAATGAGTGTACTTACAGGCTAGAGGCACGGAAAGGGTATATTATGCATCGTTTGGGGGACCTGCAAGGTTAATTCGGGGTTTTGCGGATTGGGTGAGCGTCTATCCCTAGCAGTTTAAGGCCTGTTTGTAGAGATGATCAGGGCAGGACTCACTGGGGCTGGTTCCTAATGCCACATACCATTTGATGCAAGGTATGTCCTGACAAACATGTTCATATTTACATTCTTGTATACCATATTGGGGTGCACTGGGCTTACATAACACTTTTCAGGGCATAACGGGGACTGGTATATGGTCTAGGTTGCAGCAGCTGTCATTTCTCATTGGTATTTATGTGAAGTATATATCAACACACTATTGTCTGTGATGGGCAGCTTAGGAACTGCACATTTTTCCCAAGGGGCGTGGTGTCCATGGGTACATCGTGGGGATGGGCAGGATCCCAAATGTATGACGTTTCAGAATATGGTGGGCGTGGGAATGTCCAAACAGTTTACTTGCGTCTAAGGCTCGGGGCTGACTGGATAGTGCTTGCATGTGCCTGCTGAACATGTCTATCTCCCCAGTTCTGGCCCCACGGGCACATCCAGACTTGGGGATGTGGAATTAGGTTCAAAGGGGACCCAGTTTTGATTTAGACGTGTCCACAGGCTGGACGTGCACATTATGGAATTGGGTTCCATGCCGTTTTTGGTCATATTAAAAGGCAAGTAATGTGTAATGTTACACATAAGAGAGTAGACTAAACTTTCAGCTGAAAGCTCAGAGCTGTCTGTATAGTTACATCTCTATGAAGAAGCTGATGTGGACTGTGCTAGACTTAGGAGTTTTTGCCTCTTTTCTCAAGATAGCATAGTATATGGTACATGGAGCTGATGCTTAACATGTTACTACCAAATGATGATTCATTTCCCTTCAGAAGGTCAAACCAGCTCTTCCTGTTCCAAAATGGCCACCATTCCTAAAAAATAGTTGAGAATCCTGCAAGTGGCAAAATTGTTCAAGATGTAGAACCACGTCAACTATACAAGGCTGGCTATTGTGTCAGCTTTTACCATTTGCAGAGTTTTTTATAGTAGTTGTGCTAGATGAAGGATCCATCAAATATAGTAGTTCACCTAAACACAGTTAATGAAGGTTTGGGGGGGGGGGGGGATTGGCTTAGCAGTTTTCTTCCGCTCTTCTGAACTCAGTGACAAACAAAGGTAAGCACAGGGACAAATGAAAATCTGAGGGGGGTGGGTCAGAAACACCTAATCATGCTGTAATACTTATTCCATGCATATGTCGTGTTTTATCATTTTTCTTCAAATAATGTCATGTGATGAAATACTGGGGATCTTTTACCAAGGTGCAGTAAGCAGTTACCATGCGTTACACCCCGACAGTAACCACTACCACGGGGCAAGTGCAGACAGTGCTGTCAAAAAATTACGCTGCTGGTACTTGTGGAAAGAGGGCAGGATGGGTGCACCAAGGGGGGTGGGTGTCAGCTAGTGACAGCTAGTGCTCTTGACAATGCCGTGCACTAGCCGTCATGACTGCAATCACTGCCACCCAGAGGTGGTGGTAAATGTGTCCATGTCACTGGCAGCCTGGTAGTGTGGTCACAGCCAATGCCCTGCTGATGCTTCAGCATTCCCAAGGTAGGAAACCCTCTCCCCACCATGATCACCCCCCACCACATTACCCCTTCAGGAAACTCCCCCCTCCCTTCCCCCACGATCGTCTTCCTCCCACCGGTACACCTTTTCAGGGCTACCATAGCTGGAAAGCATTCTAACCATGGAGGCCCTGCAAAGATGCCCACCAACACCACTATCGACAAGCTTCCCCACCCCCCCTACAACACACCTGCACCCTCTCACCCTATAACCTCCTCAGGATTCAACCGGGGATGACCCGGTTGGACCTGGATAGGTTTCGGGGGTGGAGAGGGTGCAGGTGTATTAATGGGGGGCAAGAAGCTTGTTGACATTGGCATTAGTGGGTCCCTTTGCAGTGCCTCCATGGCCGGAAGAGGGGGTGATCATGGTGGGGGGATGGTTGTGGAGGGGGGAGCCAGATCGTTAGTGAAGGAGAGTGCCTGCTCGGCTCCGGGTTTGCATTCCCTGCCTTTGGCAGGGAACGCGAGTGCTCCCACTCTCCCAGCCAAGGAAGGGCAGGCGGGCCCCTGCAGTATTTGGCTGCCTTGTGTGCTAAATGCAGGACAGATATAGGGCACGCCCCTGCATTTACCACACAGGCTTTGCACCTATTGTGTAGTTTTTCTCTTGATAAACCTGCAGTAGATGCAAAGCCTTACTGCACTTTAGAAATAGCAAGCAGACTGATATTTTCATTACTATAAATAAAAAAAATGTCACACCCAAACCTGAAACCTAAGATCGCTGGCAGCTCAGGCCAACCCCCCTTCTACATATTTGAATCCAAACTCAAGACCTCATCACCTTTTTGAAATGATTTTTTAGTGGACTTGAAAGTATCTGTGTCTCAGAGTCTTGATTACTCATCAAGATACCCACAGTAATGACTTCACTCACTTAAGTGGCAAGCCAGTGATTTCATAGTTCTACTATCGTTTACTCCAATTGCCCACAAGGTCATATCCGGGGGAAACAGAATGGAGAGTGAGCGACACCGTTTGAATAATGAGTTTGACACAGTGTGAAATTTTAAAGTTTTAGCGCTCCTGGATCTTGAAACCAGGGGCAGCCCAAGGGGGTGCGGGGCCATGTGCGGAGGCTCATTGCAGGGCCTCATTTGCATAATAAGTCACATTTGCATAAATATTAACAATGTTAACATACCTCTTAATGAGTGTCTCGATAAAGAAAGACTACCAGATTTCTACATTACTATACTCCAGTGCCAACCGCCAGGCACATTAGGAAGTACTATAACTCTGACCATTTAGAACCCATAGCAAACCAGCCATATCATATCAGCACTAACAGGACACTCACAAAGCACCAAACCCTACCTATCAAAAGGCAACACTGCAAATATTAAATCAATACATCTCAGAGAATGCCAATACATCTTTCTACTGGGGAAAGAGAACAAGTGGCACTGTCAAACAGAAAATACAAGAATAGAATACCTCAGATCGGTTGCACATGCAGAACATAGACTGTCACCAAACAAAAAACAAGGAATCATAATTTAGAAATAGGAAGACAATACTTAAATTGGGAACCCCTAAAGCCAAACTTGGAATGTACAAAAACACTATAAATTAATTTAATTTGGAACTCTCTCCCTCCTGATTTACGCTCACTGGATGATTTAAAAGACTTTCGTAAACAATTGAAAACTACACTTTTCATTGAACAATATGGATCAACAATTGACTAAATATATTATATTTATTTTAATTATTTTAACTAATTTGCCTTATTGTTAACCCTTGTTATTTTTCCTATATTACCATTGTACTGTTATGTTTATACTGTGTTTGTTTCCCTTGCCTATAACCTTTGTATTTCTTGTGACCGCTTTGATTGAAGGAAAAGGCGGTATAGAAAACTTGTTAAATAAATAAATAAATAAATTAGTGATACACATTTATTTATTTTATTTATTTATTTAGCTGTATTTATATCCCGCTTTTCACTGGGTCAAAGCGGTGGAACATGTAATAATCAGGTAGAGGGGTTTGGGGCCGTCATCTGGTGGCCAACAATAATGATTTTTTGACAGTTAGTTGGGACATAGACATAGACATTGTGTACTGGTTACATAGGACATAGGTTCGGGAGATGAGACATGGTGGTTGGGAGGGAGTCAGTGGTGGGTGCTTGTTTCTGGTCCGAGGAATTGTTGGAACAGTGCAGTTTTAAGTTGTTTCCTGAAAGATGATGGATCTGTGTTGCTTCTGATGTGATTGGGTAGAGAGTTCCAGAGGGATGGTGCATATAGTTCAAAGGCTCTGTGGCAGGTCCGTTGATTGTATTTCATTCTTTTGTGAGGGATGGTGAGGGAGTTGTTGGTGGTTTGTCTGGTTGTTCTGTTGTGGGCTGGTTGAGGCAGTAGAGTGCGGAGCTGGGAAGTTTGAGTTTGGTAGAGAGCTTTGTGGGTGAGTAGGGCGGATTTGTATTTGATTCTTGCTTCTAGAGGGAGTATGTGTAGTTCCCTCAGGACTGGGGTGATGTGGTCCTGTTTTTTTTGCGTTCTTGATAATTCTTACTGTGGTGTTTAAGGCAGTTTGAAGTGTTTTGTTTTTTTTTAAATTTACATTCTCTTATATACCGCGCTATTCTGCATCAGTGCGGTTTACATTGAACAAACTGAAATTACATTGAACAGGGCATTATAACTTGGAGATAACTATTTTACAGGGAACATGGGCTATGGAGGGTTAAGTGGCTTGCCCAAGACCACAAGGAGCACCTGTGGGACTAGAAACCCCAGTCCTTCCGGCCCAAGGCTGCTGTCCTCTAGTGGGATTTGAACCCCCGACCTTCCGGCCTGAAGTACCCTGCCCCAACCACTAGGCCACTCCTCCACTCATACAAAGTGGGTTTGTATGAGTGGCTGGAAGTCCATGGTATGTTATATTGCAGTAGTCCAGGTGTGGGAGTGTCAAGGCTTGCATTACTGTTCTGAAGTCCTGTGGTTCAAGGAGAGGTCTGAGACGTTGTACTGTTTTAGCCTTGTGGTAGATTGTTGCGGTGGTTTTTTTGATCTGTTGATTGAGTGTGAGTGCTTGGTCTATGATGATTCCAAGGTATCTTATTTGTGGCTGTATTTGTATTTTTGTGGTGCCAATGTAGAGATGCGTAGGAGGTGTGAAGTCAGGGTCTTTAGTTACTATGAGGGCTTCAGTTTTCTTTATGTTGATGGATAAGTTGTTCTTTAGTAGCCAGCTGGATACTTCGGTGAAGCATTCTGATAAGAGCTTATTGGTTGGGTTGGATGTTATTGGAGCAAACAGCATTATGTCGTCCGCATAGATATGGTAGTTAATGTATGTTCGTATGATTGAGCAGAGTGGTTGCAAGTAGATGTTGAAGAGCATGGCAGATAATGTGGATCCTTGGGGTACTCCTTGATGTTGCTGGAAAGGGGGGGAGGTTGATATGTTTGTGCGGATCAGTTGTTGTCTATTGGTCAGGTATGAACTGAAACATTTCCCAGAGCTGACATATATTCCAGTTAATAAATTCAAAATAAAAAAGTATTTTTCTACCTTTTGTTGTTTGGGCATTTTATTTTTCAATTGCAATTGCTCCAGTCACTTTCTTCTGGTCTCTTCTGTCTTCTGCTAATTCTCCATTTTCTGCTGTCCATTTGTCCTTTCTTCTCTCTTCTAGATTTTTTCCATTCTATCTTCTACATCTGCTTTAACATACTGATCTTTCCCCTTTTGCTCTTTCCCCAATTTCTTTTTTATTCCTTTATCATCCACAAAAATTTCACCCTTCCATCCTCAATCCCCACTTACTCTGCCAATACCCAGCAACTTGTAGATTTTTCTTCCCTCCCACAGAAAATATCTTTTCCCCCTCCATCCTCATTCCCCCAGCCCCTCCCCCAAAATCAGCTCCCTTCTAGTTCCAGCGCCACTCAGCATCCGCTCCCTTCTAATTGCATTCTCCCCCCCCCCCGCATCAGCCGATTTCCAGTCCTAGCCCCCCAATCAGCTGATTTCCAGTCCTATTCCACCCCCCATCAGCCTATTTCCAGTCCTAGCACCCCCAATCAGCTCATTTGCAATCCTAGGCCCCCCATCAGCCCTTTCCACTACTAGCCCCCCCATAAACCAATTCCATTCCTAGTCCAATGAGCTGATGGGGGGGCTTAGACTGGAAACTGGGCTGAGTGTGGGGGAGCTTCAGCCAATTTCCAGTCCAAGCTCCCCCACACGGTCCATTTCCAGTTTGAGCCCCCCATCAGCTCATTTGCAGTCCTAGCCACCCCCCCCCCACTTAGCCCATTTCCATTCCTAGCCCCCCTCAGCCCATTTCCAATCCTAGCCTCCTCCCACTCAGCCTATTTCCATTCCTAGCCCCTCCCCCTCAGCCTATTTCCACTCCTAACCTCCCCCCACTCAGCCCATTTCTAATTATAGTCCCCCCCAGCCAATTTCCAATTTTAGACCCCTCCACTCAGCCCAAGCCCAAGCCCAACCCGCCCCCCCCCCCACCATCCCCAAAGAGCCCTGCAGCAGGCTTTAGCGGCTCCCGGCAGGGTCAGCACAGCTCGTTACAGCCGCCGAAGTGAAGAGTGTTGTCCCCTTCACTTCGGCAGCTTTATTGTAATGAAGATTGGAGGTATGCTGAGAGCCGGGACACAGGAAGTGTCCTTTGACCTCCGGCGTGCCTGCGATCTTCATTACAATACAGCTGCCGAAGTGAAGGGACGAACACTCTTCACTTCGATGACTGTAGCGTGCTGTGCTGAGCTTTAGCAGCACCCAACAGGGAGGTGAGCAGCATGCAGGATGTTGTTGGCGCAGGGCCCCCTGAAGCGCGGGGCCTGTGCCGACAACATTCTTCCTCAATGGACGGGCCGGTCCTGCTTGAAACAGTCCTTGTAAGTCAAGATGCTGATGTCTCGTTGAGCATGTTTGAAGGCACTGATATTTGAGTGTGCTGATTCACAGAGTCTCTGGATTAAGGGGCAGACGCAAGCATGTTTTTCTCAGTATAAAGTGTCTCTAACTATAACACTGAAATTATCTTGTGCTTGATATATCCTCTTAGTACACACTATATTAAGGATGCAAGGTATAAACATTCTGTCACACAGTAAACAGAGCAAGGCTTCCTATTGCAGTCAAATAGGTTTGTGTCTGTCTTACTGAAATAATTTGTAGGCTTTTTGTCACAAAGCATTTTCCAATGCAATCTATCCTTCCTATGACAGGCATTGACAGTGTTACATAAACTCTTGAAACAGGCCAGCCAAAGGATGGGGGAAAGCACTGCCTACGCAAGGCAAAGGACTTAGGTTTGATTCTCCTAGGACAAGCAGGATGAGTCAGCCACAATTGGTGACGTCATCCGACGGCGCCGAGACGGAAGTACTCTCCATAGCTCAGAAGGGCTTTGCCCTTCTGAGCATGGGCCAACTGGCCCCACCCCCCTGCCCGCCCCTAGCTAGCCAGTTCTTGTTCTTCCGCCTTGCCAGCAAGACGGACTTTTACTCTCCACATCATCTAAACTCTTAAAACACCTAATAATCCTCTTCTACTACCAGGTATGTATTCAGTAAGACTTACCTTATTGCTTGCCAGGTTTTTCTTTCAGGCTGTTCCAGTGGCTGACTAAGAAACAATGAGCTTGAGCCCCTGGCCAGCCATGTGGCCGAACACTGGATGTTAAGCCCTTGCAGAGTCAGGGGATGTGTCTGTGAAGGCCCGTCCCTGATCTCTGCCACAGACGCGGCCTCCTGATCATCGGGCAGCAAAATATGTCGCATCCAACCTAGGAGGTGCCATGGTGAGAGGAGACGCTGCCCATATATAAAGGACTCAGCCGCTGACCATGGACGCCCTCGCGGCAGCCCAGGACGCGCCTCGAAGGCCTCCGTCCCCGGCTTACGGTAACCGCTATGGATTTCGAGCCCTCTGCAAGCCCGGGACGCGCCAGATTAGGCCTCCGTCCCCGGCCTCTGCCCAGCCGCATTTTCTGAGCGTGACTGCTCTGGCTCATTTTAACACTAAAATTGGAACCTCAACAGGCTGCGACGTGCTGAGGAATGCTTCCATCCGCGGCCTTGCCCCTCCGATGCTCCTCGGACATCCTCACACGTGGCACATGGGGGCGGCCATTTTGATCCTCTGCGCTATTGGTCAGCGCCATGTCCCGCCTCCACGGCTCCATCAGTTGGCTGGGGGTTGGTTCTCCATCCCCTGAATGCCCTCAGTCGGCGCCGCCCCTTTATACCCCCGGCGCCGACATCTCCTGTTCGGCGCAGGCATTGAGTCCTTGAAGACTCTTCCGGCACCAACAATTGAGCCTTGAAGACTCTTTCCGCGCAGACATTTCTCCCGGCGCGGACTTTCAGATGGGAAGCTGTCCCGGCGCCGCCAAGCTGTTCAGACGCCGACGTAGGAGCTCCTCTAGACGCTGCTCCAATGCTCTGCCTATCTAACCAACAGGTCCCCTCTAACCAAGGATTCGAATGCAGGGAGCCGAGTGGGCCCAATGCCCTACAGGCTCCCATCAGACCTCCGAAAAGCCTCCACCTCACAGCTTCTTGTGACCAGGCCCCATGCTCTGCTCCACAACACAGAAGAGGAAGGGAATGCAGTCTGAGCATTTGAAGGCCTCAAAGCTTGGTTGATTCCCTGCCACAACAGGGCAGACTCCCCCTCTCTCTGCCAATCGGAGGTGGGATGGAGGTCCACGTCGGCTGTTCCGACCGCGTCGATCCAGCTGCGAACCCCAAATTGGTAACATGATGCACAGTGCACGCAGCTTGTTGTTCAAGGGGCAGAAGGCCGCCCGCCCATTAACCTAAACCAGGATAAGGGCCAGGGTTCCCTCATCATGCTTAAATCAGGTAAAAGCTGGCACAGTCCACAGAACTCAGCGACACCTGGGAGGTCCGCTACCAGTGCAGATTTTCAGCACGCAATTCATGCTACCGCCGCTCGCCTGACTATCTACCCTCAGCGCCGGCCGAGGGAAGCCCTTCTAATGCGCGAATGAAAGCCCATTGGCCAGCATTCCGTAGCCCTTCCTTCAGCTGATACTGGCTGCGGTGCTCCTGTCTAACTACCTCCCCAATGGTTACTTCACTGCCTGTGGAGACAGAGGTCGTGGGTTCAAACCCACAGTGGGGTTACTGATAACCCCTCAATAGACTTGTTGCTACCAGGAGGACGGCCCCAAGGGCCATAGCACACGTACACACAGACTTGCACAATGCCAGCAACAGGCTCGCACAATCCGGGCAGCGAATTGATGGGTGTACTATCTCACTCCAGACAGCTTCTTACGCTGGTCCCCTTCATTCGCACGCCTCAGCTCCCCGGCATGCCTTTAACGTGGCAAGAGCAGAGCCACAGCACAATGGTTAACGCACCTACCAATGGTGCAGGGATCTGGGGTTCAATCCCCCAAAGTGCCCAATGAACAAGGATGGCTGAGGCATTGCGTATGATGGGCATGAGTGCTTTAGGGGGCATGTTATAAACCTAAGGTTTAAATATCTTAATGCAGACTCCTGAAGTGCAATCATTGCCCGTACCTCCAGCTACAGCAGTGTCTGGTTTCCCCAGCAACTGACCACTACTCATAAGGTCTGGAGATCATTTTCCTCGGTCCCCTGGCTAGCTAGCAGGTGCCGTACTACATCGTCGCATTGGCTCTGATCCTAATTAACTCGAGCACTCTCCTCTAACCGACTGCGGTCACAGTGTGGTGCAGCAGACATAGCTAGCGCCTGTAGGACTAGAGGGTCATAAGTTCAAACCCCATACTTTTCAGCGGTTCCCATATCAGCAGCTAGTAAGGAGATCCTTACGGGGCCAACAAGCTGTCCACTCCTCCCCGCAGAGCCTGCATAGCAGGAAGGGGGGAAAGGGACGGTGGCTTCGCATCCGGACCAAGTGTACACAGGCCTCCCTGTACCGCGTAGCACTCGGGACCTGCGCCCAAGAATACCCTGAGGGCTAATAGGATCCTCGTCCCACTAGGAGACGTGGGATGTGCTGCGCAATCATTGTAGCACTGGTTAATGCTTGGACGGATAAAGCAGGGGTCATGATTCGATTCCCAGTGGGCTTAATGAGTAGGGCCGTCTGAGGCGTTACTCTGCAGAACGGCCTCCTAAGGAGGTCTGAACTGACAGTCAGCCACACTCGCACTCCCCTTGGCCTAAAGCACCTAGGGTCTGACATCCTCCTACGGGTGACTGTTGCAGCAGGTTACTGCAGTACATAGAGTCGTTGCTTCAACTACATCCTCACTTCAATTAAAGGGACTATGAAGCTCGCATCGACAGCGGCCATGGCCACTCACCAGAGGTCCCCAAGCGCTACCTGCATATGGGAATGTAAGGACAACGTTCTCAACACTCTGACACATAAAAGGTGCCGCATGGCCCCTGTTCCCTCTAGGAGGCCATGCCCACGGGTTAATACATGACCGAGGAACCATAGAACGACATCAGCTGTTGGCCAGTACGCTGTCCTTAAGCACGGGACGTGGTCTTCTCCCTACCACAATTGCATGGGTCCCTGTACACTCCCACCTGACGAAACGGGAAAAGGTCAGCGCCACCCCACCATCAGTCGGGGCCTTCCTGTCCATCCCTGACTCGCCAGCTCTGTTCCGCCACAGGACAGCCTTTCTTGCTGACAGTGGCCTCATGGACGCACATCCCTCCATCTGTGCGGATACGCCCATGCCGTGCCCCCAAATCAAACAGAGGGGTGGCAATGCGGTGGCGCAGTGCACACAGAAGTGCGTGCAAGAACAGAAGGTCATAGGTCAAACTCCCTGCTGTGGCACCACAGTTCACCTCCACGGCTGGTCACCTCACACCTGCAGATGAGTCCGCCACAGCCCGCCTGCCCAATAAACCTCTATGGTGCTAAACCTTCCTTAACACCCTGTGCTAAACCTGCCTTAACACCCTGGTCTAAACCTATCGTTACAAGGCGCATACTGATGGAGTGACAGGCTCTCAGCCAGACTGAGATCCCCAGTGTTGTCTAAACCTGTCGTTACAAGGCGCATATAGATGGAGTGACAGGCTCTCAGCCGGACTGAGATCCCCAGTGTGGATCCCCTTCTTGCCTTCTTGATCAACTCGAGGGTGTCACCCTAACTCAGCATCCACAGAGCCAGGGGCACCGGACCATTGGTCACGGGATACGAGCAACTCCCGCGGCTCTTGATTCCAGGGCCTGGACCGTGAGGGAATGTATCCTCCATCGGTCAGGCTCACCACAGCAGGTCCGCATGCTATCTATGTAGTCTGACCCATTCTATTCTGACACGTTCTGTCTGACAGGTCTCTGTCAAATTCTCCTCAACAGTCACACCCAGTTGTCTCATTGGGTCCCTGTTGACGGCTGTGGTCCATACCCGCCCTTGCGGTCATCTAACCACCCATACAGGGCATCTACTTACCGTGCTCAACGGAACAGCGTGAGCCTCAAGCTATGGTCCTGACAGCTCTATGCCTCACCGGGATATACCCAGCACATCCTACCAGCCCATCCTCTGAACAGCGCTTAGTCTGCCTAGTCGAAGCGGACCGCTTCGGTCAAAGCGGACTGCTTTCCCGACCCTCCTGCACCCACAATCAAGGGAGGCGTGGCATCTCCTCCAATGAAAGAGCAGCAGAGCAGCCAAGTGGCTAGGCCCCCCGCTGCGAATCACCTTGCTGGCTGCCCAGGAACAGGCAACGACTGCCGGCTGCCCAGATACATACAAGCCTCCATCGGTAATCACCTGCCAGCTGCCCGTATGCAGACAAGGGATGGGCTACCCTATAGACATAGGCCTAAGCCAGGCCAGGAGTGATCCACAACTGATGGTGCAGGGATCGTGGGTTCAATCCCCCACTGTACCCAATGAATAAGGCTGGCTGAGGCGTTACCTATCAAAACGCATGTAGCACACATCTGCAAGGCCACCACAAACTCACAACAAAGCCATCACGGTACACACCATTCAAGGACACCATCTACATGGGCACACTTCTCATGCAGGACCATGCGGAGGAGGATGAGGTCTGGAATCTCACATTAGCCAGCCAGACAATTGTTCTGCCACCGCCGCCGTCCGCGGAACCCACTTGGGCACTGCGAGCTTGGTGGTCACCTCTGGCCTGATACTTTTCACCGATCACCCCATGGAACATCGATGCATTCCACTGCTGACTCAGTCCGGATGTTACGCCATACTGGGTCAAACCCAGGAATGAGGAATATCCCAGTAGTTGGCACTACTGCCTAGTAACCATGAATCAAGGTTTTATCTCACGATCCCTACTTGCCTTTGACAGTCTTATGGTGATAAGTTGCCAAACCGGTACTGGTACCGCCGTGCAGTGATCTACCTGTTCCTGTCATCCCCTATCAGGCTACACTATGGTTGACAGCATCCTCCGGTATCAAGCTACGGAGTTATAAAAAAAACAAAACAAAAAAAAAAAACATAATAATAAAATAAAATAAATAAATAAATAAAAATGTAAATCTAAATAAAACTATCAATATAAATAGATAGTGAATGATGGCCTAAAGTCCTTGCACTCTGACCAGTGTTTGCCATCTCTGTGCCGTCACTGTTGGGATGACATCCCACTGCTTGCGGGTTTCCTCACAGAGAGGGCCCTCTTTCGTTCTTCACACAAAGACGGCTTGATAGCTGCATGCTGCTCCTTCATCACCGCTACTACTCCCGCTGCTCTATTGGCCTACACTGCAGAGATGCCTGGCCGCCTCAGTGGTGCATCAAGACGGCAGACCGTCGCATAGTGCCCTTCACATCGCTGCGACAACACACGCAGTCATGAACCTGCTCCTTCTCGGCACTCACAGGCATCACCCCTCGTTGCTTAACACGGGTGCATGCCTGGCCTGGGAAAGGTTATCGGCCTTCCCCCATCCTCCTCAGCAACTGCCAGCTTGGGAGGCACCAATTGTGGCTGACTCATCCTGCTTGTCCTAGGAGAAAACGGAGTTACTTACCTGTAACTGGAGTTCTCCGGGGACAGCAGGATAAGTCAGCCACACATACCCACCCACCTCCCCTGGATGGGGTCGGCCTCCGTCCTACTGCCCGCCTCCTAGCGGCGAAAGGCTAAGCTAGAGGACGTACTGGCTAGCTAGGGGCGGGCAGGGGGGTGGGGCCAGTTGGCCCATGCTCAGAAGGGCAAAGCCCTTCTGAGCTATGGAGAGTACTTCCGTCTCGGCGCCGTCGGATGACGTCACCAATTGTGGCTGACTTATCCTGCTGTCCCCGGAGAACTCCAGTTACAGGTAAGTAACTCCGTTTTTTGTGACCAGGTTTCTGATTCCTGCGCTGACCAGAGCGAGGAATGCTGCAGGGGCAGAGTGAGTTGCAATCACTGCACAATGGCAATTCGTAGCAGCTGGGCTTAGGGTTTAGGGTTACAGATTTTCAGAAAGAGCTCTGCTATATTTATTTAATTATATATGTATTTATTTGCTAGCAGGACGGTATTAGAGGAGCTCTATTCCTGATTTGGACGTCTAAAATCATAGAGACATCCCTGGATGCATTTTAGAAATCAGGTATATAGATATCCCCAGTGTGAGGATGCCTGTGTAGCGTGGGGGTGGGGAGGAGGCGTGGCCTGGGCGAAGCAAGAGAGATGCACATTGCGGTGTGATTTCAGAGTGGTAAAAGCATGTCTGGCCCTGGTTGTTGAGGCCTCCATATCTATACCTGCTCCTGACCATGACTAAACTGCAAAAAAGTGCTCATTTCATGACTGCAACACTTTCAGGGGGAAGAGCATCATGCGCTTTCATTGCCTCGATTAATATTTCCTGGCTGAAGAAACCTGCATGTAAGTTCAGATTCCACATATATTACTGACCCACTGCCGCCTGTCTGAGAATCTGAAATGACTAGCTGAGATATGCAAGTCTCATAACATCGTCAACCCCTTTCTGAAATTCCCTTGCTGGTACATTGATGTACCAGGTTCTAAGGTTGTGCAATTTGGGATATACACATTTGTGAAATGGCCTACACTCATGCACATACCTTGCCCTGCAGGCTTCATAACTGGTTACTGAGATGTGCATTTTTTGCGGTGATTTGAAGCAATTTTAGAAGGCACTTATACATGCCTCCCTTCACTGCTGTAACTCTCCCGGACTTGTGAACGTTCTACTCTGGACATTCCAGATCCTTCCTGGACGCCCTTCCTAACATCCCACTTCACACTTCCTCTATGCCTAATCACCATGACACGACTTGAATACTGTCACAACTATTACTGGAGTAAGCTGGGAAGAGGTTATAAAATAGGATAGTTGTGAATGAAGGCTTATGGCCCTGAATATCTAAGAAGGCCAGTTCCGACTGAGCAAGAAACTCCAAGAAGCAAGACAAAACTGTCAAACCATGAAAACATATTATGAATCACCCACTGACTGCATTCATAGTTCGAGCTACTTAAATTTGTTGATTCCTAGAACCAAAAGGCCTTTGCTAACAAACTGCTATAAAGGAATCTGTAAATGGTAAATGGTGACAAAACAACCAGCCTTATAAAGTGAAATTGCAGTACTGTTGTGGGACAGCAGCACCTCTCAGATGCTGAAGGTCTAACACAGACTATTGCTCTGACCTTTACTGGTCAAAGCAATGGCCTGTGAACCAGGAGATCTAAAGTCCAAGTTTTGGCACTTGCTGTTGCTGCTGGCAAGTCACTGTAGCTCTCTGGGCCTCAGGTACTCACTTAGACTATTCGCTCTCAGGGGCAGGTGTTCAATGTTTCTGTTGTAAAAGATGGAGTACATTCTTCTCCTTGAAAGTTTATGCTTTAATGAATCTGCTAGTCTGTGAGATGCTGCTAGCCTTTGTGTCCTTTTTGCTACTACCGACTAAAATGGGAACCATTCTGGAATGTTTCTGGGTGGAATTTTGCACTGCCTATAGGTGACATAGATATAGGTCCAGTATTAGGAGTGTGCTAACAGTGCAGTAGCACAGGGGTCCGCCCCTTCAGGAGCACCACTGCCGTTTAATAGAGATTGCTCAGGAGCGATATTTCCCCCTTCAGGGCATAGAGGGTATCATCACTGCTTGCTGGCCCTACATAGGTATGATTCAAAATAGCCACACCCCTGAGCACCTTGCTGGGCTTCATCTCCAGGATACACACCGAGACGCACTTTTCACGTTGTTTAGCTGTTTGTAGAGATGCAAATATCCAACTTATATTACTCAGCTTCGGCTGTATGAGATCATGTGGAAGAAAACTAGTACTGCTATTTCTCATTTTGATAATACTACTTGACGTGCATTAGTGCTGACTAGAGGAGACTGTGCTTTCCAAGCGGTTGCTATCCCACAGGAAGCCAAAGCCACATGGAAGAATTTGAAAATGCTCACGTCAATATGTGTTATATGGAAAAAGAATAAACAAATGGCCTGTTACAAAACACATAGCAGAAAACCACAAGTTTATAAAAATGATCAGAGTATGAAGCATGAACAGTGAGAGTGCTCTTATGAACTGTTCAACAGTCAGAATGGGTCCTAGAAAAGTAAATTGTTTAGTTTCAGATCAATTGCCTAATTAATTTAAGGAATTACAGGACTGTAGTGATTGAATGGACTTGTTACATATGTCATACATATGCAGTTCTCATACTTCAAGTGCTCATCACTTTTTTCACAGAGATCTACACAGAAAATGGAATTTAAAGTGCTTTTATAGCAATTTTCTGTTTTTCTTCCTTTAAAAAATTGCTAATTTTTGTTTGTGATCCCCTAAACCATTCAAGCTACAGTAGACAGATTATCAAGATAGATAGATTCTAAACCTAGAACTTGGAATGATGTTTTACCAAAACTTGAGGAGAAAAAAATGACTCTCAGCAGCAGCAACAGCATGAACAAAAAATGGCAGTATCCTATTATTACAGTAAATTGTATTAATGGACGAGTAGCCAAATGGTTAGAGCACTGGCTTGGTAACCAAGAAACCAGGATTTCATTCCCACTAGCACATCTTGTGTTCTTGGGCAAGTCACGTAATCCTCCATTGCTTTGGAAGGAAGGCCTGGCAATCTACTTCTGGTCACACTACCAAGAAAATCCAGGAGCTGCTGGGTCATCAGGAGTCAGTATTGACTTGAAGGCCCACATCGCACTGTAATAGAAGCATGATGGCAGAAAAAGACAATATGGCCTATCTAGTCTTCCCTTCTATACCAACTACTAGTCCCTCTTTTTCCTTTAGAGATCTTCTGTGTTGGTCCCATGCTATTTTGAATTCAGATACTGTCCTGGTCTCTACTACCTCTACTGGGTGACTATTCCACGTATCTGCCACTCTTTCCATAAAGAAATATTCCTGAGTCTATCTCCTTTCACCTTAATCCTATGCCCACTCATTGCAGAGCTTTCTTTCACTTGAAAGAGGCTCCTCCTGTACATTTATGCCAGAGAGGTATTTAAATGCCTCTAATCTCTTCTCTCCTGCCTTTCCTCCAAAGTATACATATTGAGATCTTTAAGTCTGTCCCCATATGCCTTATGACGAAGTCCACTGACCACTTTGGAAGCCACCCTCTGCACAGATTCCATGATGTTTATATCCTTTTGAAGGTGTGGTCTCCAGAATTGCACACAATACTCCAAATGAGGTCTTCCCAAAAACTTGTACAGAGGCACTATCACCTCCTTCTTCCTGCTGACCATTCCTCTCCTTATGCACCTAAGCATCTTTCTGGCTTTTGCTGTCACCTTTTCTACCTCTTTAGCCACCTTAAACTCATCAGAAACAATCACCCCCAGGTCCCGCTCTTCCTTTGTGGACAGAAATACTTCACCCCCTATACTGTACCTCTCCCTTGGAGCTTTGCAGCCCAAATGCATGACCCTGTATTTTTTAGCATTAAATCTCAGCTGCCAAATTCTTGACCATTCTTCAAGCTTAGCAAAATCCCACCTCATGTTATCTACTTCTTCTTGAGTGTCTACTCTATTGCAGATTTTGATATCATCTACAAAGAGGCAACTCTTTCCCTAAAGCCCTTCAGCAATATCACTAACAAAAATGTTAAAAAGTATCGGACTAAGGACAGATCCCTGCAGCATGCCACTAGTTACATCCTTCTCCTCAGAGTGAGCTCCATTTACCTGTACCTTTTGACGGCTCCCACTCAACCAATTTCTTACCCAGTCAGTCACTTTAGGGTTTATTCCTAGGATGCTCAATTTATTTATAAGTTGTCTATGCAGATGTCTTTACTGAAATCCAAATATATCACATCTAGGGTTCTCCCTCGGTCCACCTCTCTGGTCACCCAGTCAAAGAAATTAATTAGATTTGTCTGACAAGACCTGCTCCTAGTAAAACCATACTGCTTCACATCCTGCAATCCACTGGAGTCCAGAAACCTCACTATCCTCTGTTTTAGCAGCATTTCCATTAACTTACTCACCACAGAGGTCAGACGAACTGGCCTGTAGTTCTCAACCTCATCTTTACTTCCGCTTTTGTGTAAAGGGACAATATGTGCCTTTCTCCAGTCCTCTGGGACCACTCCCGACTAAAGATCAACACCTCACCTTCAAACCACAAGTGATGAACACTAGCAAAGCAGTCTACTACAAGATCCGAACCCTACAACATTTACGTCCAATCTTGGACCTGACTGATTACAGATCCATGCAATCATTCTCCCGTTCATCGACTACTGCAACTCCTTGTACTAAGGCTTGCCATAATCCACCCTGATACCTCTATACACCGCTCTACACACAACGGCATGCACCCTGTAAGGAGCAGCGAGACATGACCACATCACGCCCATCCTCAGAGAACTCTACTGGCTCCCGTTAGCAGCTGAATCAAATATAAAACCCTCCTGATGTTCCAAAAGATCATCAAAGAACACTTCTCCTCCCACCTACAAACCTTGCTCCAAACATTCCACGCCAGCAGAGACAGAAGACAATCCACCAAGAACACTCTGGACATTCCCTATGCAAAAACATAGATCTGACAGCAAGCATGTGCAAGATCATTTGAATTATATGCACCAGCAATATGGAATATGCTTCCTGACAAACAAAACATCTAAAGACCCACCTATTCACCGAGCACTTTGGCCCCACCCCATGACCCCCCACCCACAGGACTACCATTCACCCCCTTCCCCCTCCACTCCCCTCTTGCAAGCTACACAAAGCCAATGTTAACACCGCACATTACTGTTGCCTGTATATAGACCAATACAATGGGAGAACAAATGTATATAAGTTATAACTACATGGACACTGCTTTCACTCCATGTGCTCAATGTATATAAGTTCAAAATGAATGTATATAAGTTGATGTTCCATGTAACCAATATAATACTTTGTTATATGCTTTGACCAGGAAAAAAGTGGTATATGAAAACAGCTAAATAAATAAATACAATAAAGAAACATTGAAAAGATCAGTCAGTGGAGCCGCTAGAATGTCCCCAAGTTCCTTCAATATTCTTGGATGTATCCCATCCGGCCCCATCACTTTGTTTACTTTTAGTTTAGCTAGTTCCTCACAAATACAGTCTTCTGAAAATCGTTCAAGATCTCCATCACTATTGTTCCTATTTGAGGATGTTTTCTGAGGTCCTGCTCCTGGCCCTTCATCTGTGAGCACAGAACGAAAATATTTGTTAAGCAATTCTGCTTTATCCTTATCAGCTTCTACATATCAAATCAAGCACAACCTCTCAGCAAACAGCCTAATACCCCTCATCAAATCCAACACAAGCACCAGACCAAGAAGGAGCGGCACCTCGGGATCCATTATCACCCCCGTAACATTTACCAAAGCAAGGCAAGACACGACAAGAAGAGCACTATCCATGGCTGCCCCCGCTCTCTGGAACTCCCTTCCGGATGACCTACGATCAACTATAGACAAAGACTTCAGGAAGCAGCTCAAAACCACGCTCTTTATTGAACACTATAGTGACATTACATAATCAACCTGTACTCTAGCCCATGGCTACCTAACATTCCGCCCCCCCTCCATCCCCCCCCCACCTTCCCTGTATATAACTACCTGTACATAACCTATCCTGTATATAGCTGTATATAACTACTTGTACATAACTCATCCAGTATATACTCATCCTGTATATACCTCACCAAGAAATCATTGCCCTCACTCCCACAACCACTCTCCTGTGTTAACAATGCATGCCTACCCCTAATAACTGTATTCTTTGATTGTTTGAAGTGTAAACCGCTTTGATTTCAGTACAAAGCGGTATATAAATCCTTTTATGGAAAATCATTTTTATTCATATTCACATAAATCAGAACCACAATAACAATTCCACATGTTAAGCGTTACAAATCCAGAATCTCTGCTTAACACAATTATACCAGAACAGAGTACCCCCAATGCCCTAACAAAGTTCACCCTCACTCCCCGCTGACAACGAAAATTGGTTAAGTACAACAATAAGGGTATCACAACCTCCATACAGGGTGCCCACAGGGAAATCAACGAGACAGAAGGCAAAGCAATAATGCAATGAAGGGTTCTAAAGGTCCCACCCCCCTTCCCCAGCCCCCTCCCCCCGCTGCCCACCCCACCCTCCCATACCATGATAGCCTGGGACAAAGGGGGCTGTGACCCTCTCCTCACGCCCTTCACTCCCCCCTCCCCCTTCGGATTCCACCTCTACCCCCAACCCATCCCGCGTATCATTCATTAGCAGGGCCCATACTTTCCTGAAGTCGTCCAGGCGCCGCGCTCCCAGCAGGTGCGCCGTGCATCGCTCCATACGGAGCAACAGCTGCATACGGCATTCCCACTCTAAGGTGGTCAGCGCCGTGGGCGCTACCCAGTGCCCTAGAATCACTTGCTTTGCAGTTAGAAAACCCTTTTCGCATAGTTGACGTGTACTCCCAGCTACCCAGGCTGAGCCCTCATATGACCCAAAGAGACACCACTCAGGCGTTGGCTTCAGCTGTTGGCCTATTCAGTCACCTAGCTTCCCCATCACTGAAGCCCAAAAGGATTGTATGGCCGGACACCACCAGAATTTATGTGCCAACGTACCCTTCCCTCCCTGACATGTCTGACACACATCAGACGGGGCTAAGCCTGCCCGGGCCGCCCAGACATCATGCACATATCCTCGCCACAAGAACTTATATTGCACTTCCTGTAGCTGCGCTGATTCCGATATGGTGGGAATACGGCGGAAGGCATTCTTCAAACGCTCAACTGTACCCTCGGGAAGCATGTCCGCGCTCCATCGGTTCGCCAGCTCAATCAGCCCACTCCAGTCCTCCCCTCCGCTTAGTTCACTCCGTAGCGTACCCACTGTAATTTTCCCTTCAAGGGCCTCAAAAAATTTCAACAGGCTATGCGGGGCTCCGAATTGATCCCCTGCGTTCTGATGCCGCAGGCTTTGCACAAAGTGCCGAGCCTGTAGATAAAAGTAGAAATCATATACTGGGAGTTGATACCGTCACCGCAGAGATTGAAACGAGTCCCATCCCAGCGAACTCTCCATCCTCAGGTGTCCGACATACTCTAGGCCATGCGTCCCCCACGACTTGGCTACCATCCCCTGCTGTCCCGGCGGAAAATCACTATTCCCCCGCAGGGGGAGACAGTCAGAACATCTCCAATCGATACCCTTCCTCTGGCACAAGAATCTCCATGCTTGACGAAGCGTCCCAAGGTAACCGGACCCTCTCCATCCCGCGGGCAGTTCCCCCGCTGGGCCTATGCAACCAAAACATCCTATGACATGGGGAAGATAGCAGCTCAATTAATTCTACCGGAATTATAGTCGCAGTGCCGGCTACTAAGGCTCTTAAAGGTCTCAACAGACTTGCCAAATTGTACTCACGCAGGCCAACCAAGCCCGCTCCTCCGGCCTGCAACGACCGCATCAAAGTTGAGAAGGCAATTCGCGCCTTCTTCCCTTTCCATAGAAAGCGTGATAAGTGCTTATCTAAGAGTTTTAAATCTTTCCTCCGAAGCCATATCGGGGCATTTCTCAGTAAATAAATCCATCTTGGCATCTCAACCATTTTAAACAATGCTATCCTCCCTTTCAGCGAGATAGGCAAATCCCTCCACCTCCACAGCCTATCTATGGTTTTATTTAGCATAGGCTCAACATTTGCTGAGTATAAATTTCTGAGCTCACCAGGAATCTGTATACCCAGATAGCGAATCTCACGCTCCGCCCACACTAACGGGAAAGGCTCACCCCAGCCGTCTCTCAAGTTCCCACCTACGTCTAACCCAGGGGTGGGCAAACCTTTTGACTCGAGGGCCGCAATGGGTTCATATATTGGACCCGGGGGCCAGACCAAGAGTAGATGGATGGTGTGTATGTGTGAATTAATATAAATTAAATTTAAATTTGTAACATTAAATGTTTAGATTAATTTAAGGTAGAAAAGCATAAAAAGAGTTATTTTACAAAACTTTTATGCAATGTATTTCTTTCATAAAATAGTACCTTCAATTTTAGTGGCCGTAGTTTGCCCATCCCTGCACTAGACCATGCCTCCCTACTTCCTTCTGTGGGTGGGTCTTTTGGTTTCTGAAGCGTGGTAGCCAAAGTGGGGGCTGTCCCACCCGCTTCATCCGAAAAGATGGGGTGGGCAAGATATGAGCGAGATTTAAGATTCTGAATCACCTCACATGAATCTGCAGTTATTGCGTGCCGAAGCGTCAGGAAGTGGGATATCCAGATCCTCCCAAGTGACAAGCCCATTTCCTGTCCTAGCCCCCCCATAGCCCATTATCAGTCCTAACCCCCCATAGCCCATTACCAGTCCTAACCCCCCATCACCCCATTTCCAGACAGCCCCCATCAGCCCACAGACCATTGCCAGTCTTAACCCCCCCATAGCCCATTACCAGTCCTAACCCCCCCATCAGCCCACAGCCCATTGCCAGTCTTAACCCCCCCCCATAGCCCATTACCAGTCTTAACCCCCCATCACCCCATTTCCAGACAGCCCCCATCAGCCCACAGCCCATTGCCAGTCTTAACCCCCCCATAGCCCATTACCAGTCCTAACCCCCCATCAGCCCACAGCCCATTGCCAGTCTTAACCCCCCCATAGCCCATTACCAGTCTTAACCCCCCATCACCCCATTTCCAGACAGCCCCCATCAGCCCACAGCCCATTGCCAGTCTTAACCCCCCCCATAGCCCATTACCAGTCCTAACCCCCATCACCCCATTTCCAGACAGCCCCCATCAGCCCACAGCCCATGGCCAGTCTTAACCCCCCCCCCCCCCCATAGCCCATTACCAGTCCTAACCCCCCCCATCAGCCCACAGCCCATTGCCAGTCCTAACCCCCCCCCTCCATCGGCTCACAGCCCACTGCCAGTCCTAACCCCCCCACCCCCCATCGGCTCATGGAAATTAAAATAAAAAAAAAAGCTGGCCGCTGCCGCCGCAGCAGCATGGAGTGTCCCGCGGGGCCCCCTCTGCCCGGCTGAACTCTCCCGGCACGGCTGAAGCCCTCTGCTCCGGCTTGCAGATACACGAAGGGAGAGTGTCTCCCTCGCGTCTCTGTTAAGCCCACCGGGGCGGATGGGAAGCAGGGGCTGATGGGAAATTTCCCATCTGCCCCTGCGGGCTTAACAGAGACGCGAGGGAGACACTCTCCCTTCGCGTATCTGCAAGCCGGAGCAGAGGGCTTCAGCCGCGCCGGGAGAGTTCAGCCGGGCAGAGGGGGCCAGATTAAAAGGTCCGCGGGCCGTAGTTTGCCCATCCCTGGTCTAACCCCATCGACTTCGTCTTGTTGATTTTCAATCCAGAGAACTCCCCAAACTGTTCAATCACTGCTTATGCAGATGGCAAGGAGCGCCGTGGGTTCGTCAGGCACAATAGGAGGTCATCCGCAAAGGCACTCACCTTCACCCCACCCTCCGCCCAAGAAATCCCCTGCACCCCCTCTGCACGATCCAGCATTCTCAGTAACGGTTCCATTTGCAAGAGAAACAACAGGGGTGACAGCGGGCAGCCCTGCCGCGTCCCTCTCTGCAATTCGAAAGATTCTGGACACCTCCCGTATTGACAAAAGCCAAGGGTGCTCGATAAAATGCCTGTATCCAGTTCAAAAAGGCTCCTGCAATGCCAAAGCGGTTCAGCACCTCGAACATATACTCCCACGAAACCCTGTCAAAAGCCTTCTCGGCATCTAGACTAACCAATAACAATGGCTCACCTCTCTGGACACACATCTCCGCCCCCAGGAGAACTTTACTGATATTGTAAAAGGCCTCTCTCCCTTTGACAAAACCCGTCTGACAGGAACTTATCAACCTGGGGAAAAGCACTTGCAGCCGTGCCGCCAGGATCGATGCCAACACTTTCATATCATAATTAATCAGTGAAATCGGCCGATATGAGGCTGGGTCCTCTGCGTCCTTGCCCGCTTTGGGAATCACTGTAATTGACGCCGTCCGCATATCTCTGGGAAAACTGCCTGTACTCACCACTTCATTATAGACAGCTGCCAAGGACGGAACCAGACGCAGTTCTAACAACTTGTAAAATTCTACTCCGTAGCCGTCGGGTCCCGGGGCCTTGTGAGGTTTCCCCGTCCGAATCACCCGTTGGATTTCCCTTCCCTCGATCGGTTTGTTAAGATCCTCCAATTCAGCGTCCGAGAGACGCGGGAGGGCTACGTCATCCAAAAACCTCTTCTCTTTTTCTCAATTGCCTAACTCCGCTGTATATAATGTCTGATAAAACCGTCGGAAGACCTTGGCTACTCCTCTGGCATCTGACTGCTTAACCCCCTCTGAATCTCGCACGGATGTCACCACCTTGGACCCTCTCCCCTCCTTCACGAGACACGCTAACAGTCCGCCAGTTTTGTTCCCATAGCGGAAAAACTGGTGACGGTAATACTGCATATTATATACTGCCCACTCCTGAAGGATAGCATTAAGCGTATGCTGTGCTTCCAAGTATTCCTGTACATACTGCCTCCTACGGCCCCCCACAGCCAACCGTTTCAACCGTTGCATCTCCTGCGATAATGTTAAAAGTTGCTCATTTAGCTGTCGCCTTTCCTTAGCCACATAGGCAATGATATATCCTCACATAATAGCCTTCCCCACCTCCCAACACACCGCTGCCGAGCGCACACTTGACTCATTGTACTGCAAATATTCATCCCATTTTTGTTCCAAATATTTCTGAAACTCCACATTCTGCCACATCTGTCTAGGGAAGGCCCAGCAAGAGTCTCCTCTCTCTCGCCCTCTCCAGTCCATGTGCACCATGGCGTGGTCTGAGATCAGAATCTGCTCAATGTCCGAGCTGATCACTCTGCTAAAATCTCTCTCCGCTACCAATATGTAGTCAAGCCGGGACCAAGTGTGGTGTACCCTAGACAGATGTGTGAAATCCTTCTCCCCCCCATGTAGGGTTCTCCATATATCTACCAATCCTCCTGTCTGACATAGGTAACTCACTCCCTTCGTGCTCCATCCCCCCCTCAAAGTCGTGCTGGATCTGTCGAGCTCCAGATCAGGGGGGCAGTTGAAGTCTCCTGCCACAATAACCGGGACCTGAGGGGCTCCCCCCACCATCTGACTGATCTGTCGGAAGAATTGATGGTCATAAACATTCGGGGCATAGACGTTTCCTAAATAAAATTCCTCGCCGTTCATCCGTACGTGCACAAACACATAACGCCCCAGGGGATCCGCTTCCTCCCCCAGCACTTCCACATGGAGCTCTTTACTAAACAAAATGGCCACACCTTTCCTCCTACCCACTGCGGAAGCTGCAAGTACCTGCCCCACCCACCGTTGCTTAAGCTTAGCATGTTCCGCCGCACTGAGGTGTGTCTCTTGTAGAAAAGCGACTTGGGTCTTATTCTTTCTCAAGGCCTGCAAAATCTTAGTTCGCTTAATAGGTGAATTTATGCCCCCCCCCACATTCCAAGTGGTAAACCGGAATCTATCTCTCATTGTACATCAGCAACTTGATGAAAGGGAATGTTGCTTCTCCCTTACGCGGCCCGGGGGCACCCAGCCTCTCCTCCCAGCCCAAGGATCTCAGGAAAGCAGCTAAACAAATCGCTATTTCACCAGATGATCTCCTCGCCCTCTCAAAGCTCTGCAGGATCCACACCCTGTACCCTCGCGACTTAACCCATAACAGCCACTGCCCCTCAGCCTCACCCCCCATTGCCCCTCCTGTACGCCTTCCCCTCCCCCAACCCCCCCACCCCTCCCCCCACCCCTCCCTCTCCCCCTCCCTTCCCCCAATAAAAAACTACCCTCCCATCATCAGCCAGCATGGCCGATAAGTAGTCACCCTTGTGCACAGCAGGGCCGCCCCGACCCCTTTACTAACGTCACTGTGCAAGTAGTCCCCCCTCCCCCTCCTCCCAGGGGCCCTGCACAGGAGCCCCACGTATCCGGTCTCGATTAAATCCCCATCGTCAGGAGGGACTGGACTTTCCCGCACATAGCCCACAACCCCCCCCCTGGATATAATACCTCTAGGTGTACAACCATTTTCACACAGAAAGAAACATGCAACCTGAAAAAAAAAAAATAACATCGCACACTGTTAATCAGTTCCTCTGAGAAGCAAATGCAGTCCATTGCCAACCGCTGCACCCATAACCAAGCGAGGAGAGGATTGTCTCCACGCCATAGAGTGCATCACCGCACGTTGGCCAAATGCTTACAACAATCCCCGGCTCCAGCCACTCACAGTCTTAGGTATCGGGGCTCCCCTCCGAACCACCGGCCCGATTCTGCGTGTCCTGATTCAGGCCTGCCAGGTAGACTTTGGCTGCTCCTGCTGAGTCAAAAACAAAACTCTTCCCCATATTATGCACCCATAGCTTAGCCGGGAAGGCTAAAGTAAACCTGATCTTCTTCTGAAATAAAGCTGAACAAATGGGCGAGAACTCCTTTCTCTTCGCCGTGACTGTAGCAGAATAATCCTGGAAAAGCAAGATCTTGCTGTTGTTCAGGAGCAGCTGATTTTGTTGACGGTAAGCTCTCAATAGCAAGTCTTTATGAGCGAAGTTGAGAATCCGGGCAATCACTACTCGGGGCCTCTGTCTGTTCTCCATCTTCCCGCCGATGCGATGGGCGCGCTCCACTTTGAGCTCACCAATTAAAGAGGCCAGTCCCAGAGATTTCAGGAGCCATTGCTCAATGAGTGGTAGTAATTGTTGGTCCGTGGTCTCCTCCAGAATGCCCACAAACCTGATATTATTCCTCCGAGAGCGGTTTTCTAAATCATCAAGCTTGCTCTGCCTGGCCTCAATTGCGGCACGTGTGCCTGCACGCTCTCTCTCCTGCCTGCCATCATCGTCCTCGAGCTCCGCCACTCTATTTTCCAGCTCCTCAATCCGTTGGCCCATAGCAGTCATAGTGGCCCCCATTACTTCCAACTTAGATAGAATCTGGTCAAATTTGGGGTCCAATTGTCTGACCACTTCCCTCGCCAAGTCCTCCGTGGCGGATTCCACGCTTTCCTTACTCGGCGAGGAGGGTTGCGCTGTTGCGGCCATGTGGACAGCAGGCCGGGACGCTTTCTCCTTCTCCTTCTGCGCTGGAGGCGGCATTGTAGCAAACTCAGTTGCAATCTGCTGCTAGGATGTGATAAGTAAGGTCTCCCAGCTCCTGTACCTTAGTTTGGGGGATTTACTCAGCGATTTTCACCCAATTTTGTCGAGGCGGCCCCGGAGCGAGCGAAGAGACGTCTTCACTCGTTCATGTGTCACGTGACTCCATAAATCCTTTTAAATAAATAAATAAAATATTCCTCCCCTTCACCTTTGAGTCTGACAATACTACTTTAGCACTTCCTCCTCTCACTAGCATATCTGAAGAATGTCTTGTCCCCCCCCCCCCCCCTCATTTTACTACACTGGCTATTTTTTCTTCTATTCGTACCTTTGCTTTCCTGACTACTTTCCTAGTTTCTGTAAGTTTTTCCAAATATTGATGTTTGTCTTCCTCTTTCTGTGATCTCTTGTATTTTATGAAGGCCATCCTCTTTTTCTTCACCTTTTCAGCTACATCTTTTGAGAACCACAATGGCCTCCTTTTCCTTTTACATTTATTTACTTTACTAACAAAAAGGTTTGTTGCCCTTAAAATATCCCTTTCGTGCCCTTAACATATTCCTATGAAATCACAGATTTTAACATGTGTTAATGAAGTTAACATGCATTAAGTGCCACTGCACCCATAGAAATAAAAGGGTTGTTGCCACTTAACACGAGTCAATTTTATTAATGCACATTAAAACCTTTAGTAAGCATGCCCCACTGTGTTAGAAAAAAAATACATCATAAGAACTGTTCTGCAGATCCTAATTTAGAGGCACATTAATTCACTAACAGATCTAACTTCCAAGGCTGGCTTGGAAGGAGGATGTATTCTGAAAGAGCATTGAAGTACCACTTCTGGGTGTGTTATTAAACTTGTGCATCCTATAAAGATTCAGGCATTTGTTATAAGAGCACAGTATAAAACTTTCCGGGCAAGCCTTCTGTATAGTGATCTCTTAGAATAAGGTGAGTATCAAGATTCTAATTATGATGGAAGTGGGTAACAGATTGCATATACTTTATTATCTCTAACAGTGGCTATTCATGCAAAGAGCTGACATGGTGTACCAGCTCTGGGGGTCAGGAACATCTTTCCAGGGTGCCTAGGAGCAGTGGGATGAAAATAAAACACGAATGTATTCCTTTCTGTAAACAAATTAGATGAAACAAGCACAACTTTCTTGATTTTCTCTTTGGGCAATTGTTAATGTTTACACTCAGTATTTATAAATGGTTGATACAAAAAGAGTTGGCAAAGCAACATGCGTATTTCTTCCAACATCTGTTTATCATAACATTGCAGCTGGCAACGGACTGACCTTTTTATCAGGGTGGCTTAAATCAAGAACACTGCATTGTTAGAGGGCTGAGATCATAGCTTATTTCAGCTCTTAATATTAATCATTCCTCCAGCTACGCTCAATAGCCTTTAGATTTACATTTATTAGCTGTTTATATTAAGCTCACACAAAACCACATGGAAGGTTTCATCCATAGTAGCACAGATGAAACACTGTGCTTAAGGAAAAGCAAGCAAATATTTGGGGGTATTATTATGGAAACATGACACATTCAGATTACGTTGGCTTTGGCCATTGGTTTAGTTTCAAGTTCTGAAGAGACAAAAACATTTGCTGACTTATTGTAAGATACCAAACGGAGATATGCGGAGAATGTTTGGTTTTTCTCCCGAACACTGAACTAAGCAATTCAGCTGACATTAGCCCTAGCAAAAATGACGCAGACATCACTGTCTTCACGCCCTAATCAAAATCAAATGCTGAAATGTTTTCCTTTGTAATGTTTGTGGTGTGTGCAGTCAGTTCTGTGTCGAGGGCTGAAGAAAGGCCTGTTTGGTCCATCATGTTAGTACTCCTTTGGGGTAATTTTATACAGCTTTTTCTGTCTGTAAAGCCTGTTTTATATGCAATGAAAAAGGCTTTCAGAAAACTGCACGAGCACAGCACACAGAAAGAATGTGCCTGCTTGTATGTAATCCATGCAAAGGCATACCTATAGCCATAGCCTGTATGTGTAGGACTGTAGCGGCTGATCTTAGTTCAGATATACAAGCCGTTTCCATTGAGATGTCTCAACTGAGACAGCTAAGTCTGCAAAAATCAAATGGCCCTAGCTTACCTGTTAGCTGCAAAAGGAGCTGTTTGTGGAATAATACATGAAGAATGTTGTGCATTTATCAGTCTCAATTACTTTTTAGACTCTCCTGCCTATCTTAAAAAAAAATAATTGATATATGCTCCCAAGGATGCTGTTAGCTTGGGACATTACAATTGGTCTTGGCTTCTATCATGGTTTCCAGACCTTGGAGGATGGGGAAAAAAATCGTACAGATTCTTATTATTCTTGTTGTTATTTTAGTAGTTGGTTGTTGTTTAAGTCAGTATTGAATGCATTGTGTTAATGATTACTAAAAAGTTTTCCAACAAAGTTAATTTTGTTCAGACTACATGTTAATTACAAAGGCCTAGATGATGAATTTTGGAATAACGGGAATGAAAAAATATGCAGAATGACAGAAATTGATATGTCTTAAGATTGACCAGTAACTCTGGGCCCGATTTTCGAAGGCATTTACACAGGTAACTGCCCTAGTTACCCGTGTAAATGCCTTAACAAAGAATTTTTGAAGGCACCTACACAGGTCGTGCCTTTGAAAATTCCCTGGTTTGTCCCTTACATGCCCCCATGCTATGCGATTAGCATCAGGGCGATGTGGAGGCAGGCCTCCTCATGTAGCACCAATTTTCGATGCTACACTGTTAGCGCACTGCACCTTAAAACTAGGTGAGAGAAACCCTCGCCTGTCTGTAAGGTACTGGGGCTAACAGTATAGCATCGAAAATCGGTGCTACATGGGTAGCTCCTGTGGCCTTCTAGCTGTGCCTGATACCCCGGCATGGAAAATCAGGGTTAGGCGGGAAAGGGGGTGAGCTATGCACATAGGACGTCAGAACCGCAAGTAGAACTCTCTCAGTACACCACACATTCCCCACCTCCAAGCTCACACCTCCACTACACACACTCCAACAGACCCGGCCCTCCCCCCACGGGACAGGCTCCCGCAACAAGACGCCCTACACAGATCCGGCTCGCCCTCCACGGGACAGGCTCCCTCCACGGGACAGGCTCCCGCACCAAGACGCCCTACACAGATCCGGCTCGCCCTCCACGGGACAGGCTCCCGCACCAAGACACCCTACACGAATCCGGCTCGCCCTCCACGGGACAGGCTCCCTCCACGGGACAGGCTCCCGCTCCAAGACGCCCTACACAGATCCGGCTCTCCCTCCACGGGACAGGCTCCCTCCACGGGACAGGCTCCCGCACCAAGACGCCCTACACGAATCCGGCTCGCCCTCCACGGGACAGGCTCCCTCCACGGGACAGGCTCCCGCACCAAGACGCCCCACACAGATCCGGCCATCCCTCCATGAGACAGGCTATCTCACCAGATACAACTCTCTCCAAACAGCCAACAGACGAAGACTTAAGAAAACAGGCATCACCTTAACAGAACATCAAAAGAACCAACATGCACGCCACATACTTCCTCCCACTCTACCTACTAGTTACACAAATCCTCCCACCAACCACACACCCCCACCACCCACAAGCAAACACAACATGGCACCCACCAACTGTATTGCCATATTTAGAATCACGGCACACATACAAAGAGACACTCAGAACCTCCCATGCAAAACGACCATACAGACCCAAATCAAGCTCCCACACCTGCTCAAAGGAAACACATGTAACAGCAACCTCCTCAACAGAGACAACCACGATAGAGCTCATAAATGCCAGATCCGTCTGCAACAAGATACACACGCTTGTAGACCACATTGAAGAGCGACAGCCCGACATAATATGCATCACAGAGACATGGCTCAACAAGACGGACAATGTTCTACTCAACCAACTAGTACCAAACAACTACTCAGCGTACAACTGCCCACGCACCAACAAACGTGGAGGAGGAGTCCTGATAATAGCGAAATCAAAACTAAACTTCAAGACACAGAGCCTCACCGATACACAGCACTGTAACACAATTAGCATCAAGAACAAGAGCATTGCAATCTGCCTAACATACAGGGCACCCAGAGCTCCACCCGACGAACTGGCCTTCACACTCGAAGAAGCCTGTGCCATAACAACAAACAACAAACCAGCGCTGCTGATTGGAGACTTCAACCTAAAATCCACCAATGCCAAAGACGCAGAGGCCTTCCTTCAAGCAATGTCCTCACTTCAATTCACACAAATAATCAATGCACCAACACACAGACATGGATCATCGCCAGACCTCATATTCGCATCCAATTACCTGACATCAAGAGACCAGATTTCTCCACCCACCATTACCACAGTACCATGGTCTGACCACTACTTAATCGAGACAAGGCTGCGGTCACAAGAGGCCCAGACGATCGAAAGAGCAAACATCTCACACACACAAAGACGATTCAAGCGTTTTGACAAGGACGAATTCATACAGGACACAATACAACACCTGAACACTTCTACAGATGACCTGGAGGAACAAGTCTCCAGCTGGAACAGCATTTTAGCCAACGCTGCCACACCATCCAAGGGTGGGACCGAGAAACAATACCACAACAGGAGACAAAACAAACCATGGTACTCAACAAAAATACGACAGGAAAAGAGGGAACTCAGGAAGATTGAACGGAGATGGAGAAAAAACAAAACAACTGCCGACCAGCATCTTTATCTAACGAAGCAAAAGCAATACAATGAACACATCAACCAATCAAAGAGGGAATTCCACACAAACATGATAAATACCTCCATCAACAAACCCAGAGAGCTTTTTGAAATAGTAAAGATCCTCACAAAAGAGCAAACAACTGAAGGGGAAGCACAAATTGATCCACAGGAATTCGCCGACCACATCAAAGAGAAATTTCACTCCACAGAACAAACAACGCCTAGTAGAACCACAAGAACGGACGTATACCCCAAAACCTGGGGCACATTCTCCTCACCCTCAACAGAACAGATATCCCACATCATCTCTACAATCAACACTAGCACCGCTCCTACAGACCCATGCCCAGTGTCATGGGTCAAAGCCACCAAATCAAACCTCATCCCCACCATACATAAAATAGTACTCGACTCACTCACTCAAGGAATCATGCCAAAGCACTAAAACTTGCATCAGTAAGACCAATCACAAAGAAAACAACTCTCGACAAAAAAGATCCAGCAGCGTACCGACCAATCTCCAGCATACCCTTCCTCGCAAAAATCATCGAAAAAGCGGTTCAACTACAACTTCAGGATCACATCGACAAACATGAAACACTCGACGACAACCAACACGGATTTCGTCCCAACCACGGTGTCGAAACGCTACTGATCTACCTCTTCGACAGCATCCTAAGAATAATTGACAACACCAGGAATGGAATCATAATGATCTTCATCGACATCTCCTCAGCATTCGACACAGTGGACCACAACATGCTCCTGGAAAGACTAAAAACCACTGGTATACACGGCATCACACTGAAATGGTTCCACTCGTACCTAACCGAAAGACAGCTACAGGTCAAGGTGGGACACATCACCTCCCGACCCATCAAAATCCGTCAAGGAGTACCTCAAGGATCTGCGCTCTCAGCACTCCTATTTAACATCTACATCCAACCAATATGCAACATCATGAAAGAGAACAACATTCAATACACAATCTATGCGGACGACATCATGATATACACCCCGATATCAATCGACAACCCGGACTTCTCTAAGATAACAGACTGCCTTACACAAATGACCAATTGGTGTCAGGACAACAACCTCGCAATAAACTACAACAAGACTGAAGCTTTAATCATCACTCGGAACCAAAGCTTCATACACCCACCGAATATAAAGATACAAAACACCACTATACCAATAAGGTCAGAAGTGAGATACCTCGGGGTTACGCTGGACAATAAACTCAATCTCAAGCCACACATAGGCAAAACAATACAAAAAGCCTACTACAAGATGCGAATCATCAGGAGACTGAAACCACTCCTCGCCCCAGAACACTTCCGTACCGTATGTCAAGCTCTGATAACCCCACTACTGGACTTCTGCAATCCGATATACCTTGGTCTACCGAAACAAGCCATCAAACCACTCCAACTGGCACAAAACACCGCAGCACGAATCATATCCGGAACTGCAAGACAGGAGCACATCACACCCACCTTAAAGGACTTACACTGGCTTCCAATCAGTGCACGCATCAGATACAAAACTATCATAAACCTATACAAGATAAAACAGCACACATCAGCCAACAGCCTGCACACCCTCATACAACCAGACACCAGTACACGTCCAAGAAGAAAACAAACTCACAACCGAGTCAGCACCCCAAGTGAATACAAACACACACGCAAGGACACAACAGACTGAGCACTCTCCATGGCTGCTCCAACAATATGGAACAAACTACCGGACGATTTGAGAGCAACTACAGACCTCAAGGACTTTAGGAAACAGCTGAAAACCATGCTGTTCATAGAACACTATGGACACATCACATAGTCTAAATAGCTGTATATCAGCACACTCACCACCGCCTAACACTGTATGTATATAAGATGTTTTTAGCACCACTGTATATAGCCCACATTGTACATAACTCAAACTAATCTAGCACACAACACAACACGCACCCAACTAAATTTTCACCCTCACTGCATGTATAACACACTCACACTACCAGATTGTTTGCTGTGATACCACCTTGATTATTATGATAAGGCGGTTTAGAAATACTGTTAAATAAATAAATAAATAAATAGTACCGCCCAAATCAAGATCTGGCCCTCTATAACTAGATCTTGGTCAAAAAGATGGGGGGGGGGGGGCAGAATTGGGGATATGTATTCGAAATATATAATCAATTTGTGAAAGTATATCATGTATTTTATACAGTACTCATGTACACGTGTAGATCATGTGCACACATCTACATCTTTTTCAAAGCAGATGTAAATTTGCATATAGGTATTTGCATGCTATTAGGACTGGATCTAGAAACTTATTAGATAAAGGCACATACAGTAAGTACCTATATTGCCTTTAAAGAATACTCAAATTAAGACTTCTATGAAAAGTAGGTCAAATAGAGTTTTCCAAAGAACACAAACATTTGTAATACAGAAACTCATGAAAGTGAAAACAGCATATTTACACAGACAGAACTTAGTGACTATTATAACATCCAGCCCTTTAATGTAATCATGATGTGCCAGAAACAACACTTTCCAAAAATCACACAACAAAATCAGTCATCCAAAGACATGTGGAAGATAAATTTATCTTAAAAAGCTGCATCTGATGTCCAAATAAGTTAGAAGGCATAACATCCTGACATGAACATGTTTCGTCCCAAAGGACTGCATCAGAGGGCTCTCATATCTTTTAAAGAACAGCTTCAGCCATGTCAACAACAGTTTGGTACAAGCAATTGGATGTCTCACATCGCTGTTTTGTTATTAAATTCAAAAAGGCACCTAGTTTCTAAATGCAACATGGTTGCCTAAGGGCCCAATCCGGGAGGGTGAAAAGCGAGGCTGGATGTCCTGCGGGATCTCCTATTCTGCTATCCACCCTCAACCTATTCTGCCTCCCAGCCCCGCTACACATAAAGAGCCGCTGTGTGTGCTGCAGGGGATGGGGGCTGCACAGGGATTGAGAGTGGCTGGAGCATGGGCAGGACTGACCTCTGGACATAGAGGGCCGATTCCAGCAGCCCCCTCCCACCCAGAGCAACAAGCAGCACAAGATGGGTCCCCACCGCCCGATCCAGGCCCTGGCTGCCCAGCGTGGGGATGGATGGCAGGGTTACAGGGGGTCAGCACCACAACAGGCACACCGGCAGGTGGGGTGACATCCACGTGACATGAACGTTGGCTCCTGCAGCGCAGAATCGGTTCCTAATGGGCCTGTCCTGCTCGGGGGCGCCCAGACAGCCCGGCTGTGTCCCTACTGGGATTGGGCTCCATGTGTCTTTAGAAAAAAGGCTCTGAAAAAGGTGACAGTATGTGTGTCTGTACTCTAAGAATATACCTTGCAAATACATTGCAACTTCACTTCTTTTTTGCCCAAACTATGCCCGAGGAATGCCTATACATTTTACATACACATATTTTCTGTACATATGTGGTTATGGTATTTTATAAGAACTTTTTTCTGTGTGTAAAATGGGTTTTACACATTGAAAATGCTTTATAAATTCAATGTACCCCCCTTCCCCCATGTACCTATGACAGATAGAGTGAAATACCCCTAGGTCACAATGAAAGTCAATGAAGAAAGTGATTTGAACCCTAGTCTCCCTGATTTTCAGTTCAATGTGCTATCCACTAAGATTACATATTCCTTCTTTCATCTAATAGATGAAACTGGTAGAGCTCTTGAATGGTGCAGATCTTACCTGTCCGGAAGATGGCAACATGTGCGTTCCGGAGGCATGACATCCGAACCTTTCCACCAAAGCCAGGGAGTCCCACAAGGTTCCTCCCTTTCAGCCCTCCTGTTTAACATTTACATGCAGCCAATTTGCAAGATCATCCGATCCTTCAATGTCGACTGCATGCTATACGCTGACGATGTCCTGTTGTACATACCCTTCTCTACTGAACATCCGGACCTCTCCTCATTGACGAGCTGTTTCGACGCAATATCTGACTGGCTTTCCTCCCAAAACCTCCGAATACAACATAAGAAAACGGAAGTACTCTTCATTACGAGGAACCCTAACTTCACCCCACCACCATTCCTTAAAGTAAAAGGAGCAGAGTTACATTCTAAACCTTCAATACGCTACCTAGGAGTCACTTTGGATCAACGCCTGGACATGAAAGTCCACATAGCGAACACTGTCAGAGCAGTATACTATAAGATCCGCTCACTTAGGCATTTACGATCCATGCTAGAACCAAATGACTTCAGGACTATATACCAGGCGTTGATCATACCTCATTTTGACTACGCCAACGCCATCCTTCAAGGCCTGCCCCTATCCACCTTACATCCACTACAGCTCGCCATGAACGCTGCAGCAAGGGTCATCCATGGAGCCTCCAGAAGTGACCACGTGACACCTCTGCTGATACAATTACATTGGCTACCTATCCAGGCTAGAATCGTCTTCAAGACACTGTTAATCACTTTTAAAGCTATTAACAAGCTCTCCCCTGAGTCAATATCGGCCCTCATCCATATCACATCTCCTAATAGAGCAAGGAGATCCACAGCTACAAACACCCTAAAAGTCCCGAAAGCATTAACAGCGTGCACAACATCTACAGCCAATAGGGCGTTTAGTATCAGTGCACCAAGATGCTGGAACGCATTACCTCCAGATATCCGGGCGATTAAGAGCCTCACACAGTTTAGGAAAGCCCTTAAATACCATCTTTTCAATAAGTACCTCATAGAACCCAACCTCACCCACTGAGACAGAGATGCAACCCGCTAAGCAATTATATGGTTTCCCAACAACATGCTAAGAAAGATTCCCTAACCCTTAGTGGTGCATTTGTTTCTATGGTATTCATGATCATACGACTTTATGTAGCAATATTTGTAAATAGTTTGCCACTGTTATACAAGTTTATGTAGCAAATGCTGTAAATAGCTTACCCCTGTTATCCAAGTTACTTGCCCTGTTATCTGTAAACTCTTACATGTTAACTGTACTGAGCATTTTTGTTCCATGTAAACCGCGCTGATGCCGAATAGTGCGGTATATAAGAGACTATAAATAAATAAATAAATAAATAAATAATAATACCATTTCCTTCACATACTTATAATCTATCACATACATCTTTTTTAAATCCTCTTAAAGACCTTGGAGAAGTAGAGGAGTAGTCTAATGGTTAGAGCACTGGCTTGGTAAGCAAGAAATCAGCGTTTGATTCTACTGGCATTACTTGTGACCTTGGGCAAGTTACTTAAGCCTCCATTGCCTTGGAAAAAAGGCCTGGAAATCTACTTCTGGTCACACTGCCAAGAAAACCTAGAGGCTACTGGGTCCCCAGACGTCAGTGTTGACTCAAAGGCACACATTGCATTTTTTGCAAAGACCTTGAATTTGCCATAGTGAAAATTCCTAGACTTTTTATTCGGTCTATCTCCTCTCACAAGCTTTTTACCTCTGGTGTGAGCTTTCTGAATCTAATCAACCATCTTCCAAACTGAAGGCAGCCAACACAGTCAGTTCTATTCAACTGTACAAGCCTGATGTTTACAAATTCACCTTTTCTCTCTTTTTCATTTCAATTTCTGCTTTCAATGTGTAGAAATTAATACAAAAAAATTAACATTTTTTTCATGATTTTTCTTTACTTAGACATATAAATATTGAAGCATTATTTTCAAACTGAAAATATCTTTTCCTGTAAACTTCATTTGGATATACTGTACAAGTGTGACTACATTGATGATGCATTTTAGATAGGATGTAGAGATTGGAATTGAGATGTAGAGGTTCCTATGTTTACAACTTGTCACGGCTAAAGGTGGAGGTGCAGGGAACCACGGGGATGTCTATTCACTTGTGGCAAGAGGAGTCATTTCACAAATGTACACGTGGGAAAAATGGACAAAGGAAACGCAGCAACTTAAGTGTGTAAGTGCCAGCATGTCAAACAAATGCAATGGAGCACCAGCACTTACATGCGCAGCTCCAGTCTCATGTTCACCTCCTATGTGTTTCCTTCCCATTCCCCTACATATATCCTAGTCCCCAGTTGTGTTGTCTGTCTTGACTAGACTGTAAGAGGAACATGCTGTAAGAGGTAATGCTGCATAAATGATAAGAAGTAGTAATAGTAGTAGTAGAAGTAACACACACCCAGGCACCTCATCTTCGCATCATACATACACACACAGCCATCTCATCTCCACATCTCACTCACACACAGGCATCCCACCTCTGCATCACACACACACACACACACACACCTCTAAGGCATCCCTTTTGTGTAAGTGATGGTTGCAAAGTATTTTGCTTGATATGGTTTCTTCTTTTATATAACATTTTTGCTTTTTAGTCTTTTCTACTTGGCGGTTCTTTGACATTTTTGGAAGGCTTTATTTCTGTTGATGACATCTGTCTCACATATTTTCTGCAGTCTGTTCATATGATACTAAGTATTTATTGTATTTGCTGCTCAGTATTTATTTTTATTCCAGCTCTGCATTTGCCCCTAGAATGCAGTTTTCTTACAACATTCAATTTAAAGGAGAAATACTAGCATGTGAAAAAAGAGTTCACAAAGGAATTTTGGAAAAAAGAGGGATGGAGGGTAACCACTATTAAAATAAATGAGGGAGGGGAGGCGCTGATCTATAGGTTGCAGGGGGGTGCCAGAAAACCTAGCACCGGCCCTGCAATACACCCACCCATCTTGTCTTTCTTATTTTGTTTCTGGGCTAATAATGATTCTCTAATAGTAGTAGAGTAGTAATAGTAGTATATCTCAGACTAAACCTTTAAGTTTGATTAAATTATTTTGTATGATTACACTACACTGTTAATCTCAAGAGCAGAGATGTCTCTCTTCATACAAAGATTCGACTTGTCCAAGCCATGGTATTTTTAATATCATATGGATGTGAACGTTGGACAGTGAAAAAGATAGGAAGAAAACTGATGCCTTTGAATTATGGTGCTGGCGATGAATACTGCCGAAGAACAAACCAGTCAGTACTATAGGAGATCAAACCTAGGTTTTCCTTAGAAGTTCAGATGACAAGACTTCGACTTTCATACTTTGAACATATCATGAGAACAGAGAGATCATTAGAGAAAGACCTAATGCTTGGCAAGGTAGAAGGTCAATGCAAAAGAGGAAGGCTGGTAATGAGATGGAGCAATACACTAACAGCAGCTACGGGTGCCACTCTATCAACAATGAGTCACCTGACTGACAACCGAACACAGTTTAGGTCAACCATCCAGAGGGTTGCCATAAGTTGACACCAACTCGACAGCACTTAACAACAACAACACTGTTAATATTTTTTAGGAAATGGAATCTGTCGGTAGCACAACCAAGAAAATGAATCGTCCCACTCAAGTTGAAGAACATCCAGCTAACAGACAATAGCAGCAGCAAAAGCACTGGGAATCCCTTTGTAAGGCTTCAGGGCATTATGTAATTTTCTCAATGGAGAAAAGTAAATAGTGGAGTACCCCAAGGATCTGTGCTGGGCCCACTGCTTTTTAACATAGTCATAAATGACCTGGAAATGGGAATAGCGAGTGAGGTGATCAAATTTGCAGATGACACAAAATTATTCAAAGTTGTTAAAACCCTAGAGGATTGTGAAAAATTGCAAGAGGACCTTGAAAAATTGGAAGACTGGGCATCCAAATGGCAGATGAAATTTAATATGGATAAGTCCAAAGTTATGCATCTAGGAAAGAACAACCCAAACTTTGGTTACACAATGCAAGGTAGCACCTTAGAAACCACCAGCCAGGAAAAAGATTTAGGCGTCTTCGTGGATAATACATTGAAACCCTCCACCCAGTGTGCAGCAGTGACCAAGAAAGCTAATAGAATGCTAGGAATCATAAGGAAAGGAATGGAGAATAAAACCAAGGATATTATAGTGACTCTGTTTTGTTGCATGGTTCGACTGCACCTTGAATATTGTGTGCAATTCTGGTTGCCGTATCTTAAAATGAATATAGCGGAATTAGAAAAGGTACAGAGAAGAGTCACCAAAATGGTAAAGGGGATGGAAGGATACCTCTGTGAGGAAAGGTTTAAAAGGTTGGGGCTCTTCAACTTGGAAATGAGAAGGCTGGAGGGAGATATGATAGAGGTCTATAAATTAATGAATGGAGTGGAACGGGTTAACTTAGATCGATTGTTTACACCATCAAAAAGTAAACAGATGAGGGGACATGTAATGAAGCTACATTGTAACCCATTTAAGACTAATAAGAGAAAATATTTTTTCACTCAACCCCTAATCAAACTCTGGAATTCGTTACCGGAGAATATAGTAAAAGCTGTTAGTGAAGCTGGGTTTAAAAAAGGTTTGGACAAGGAGGAAAGGTCCATAAACCATTATTAAGGAGGACCCAGGAAATCCACTGCTTACCCCAGGACGAGCATTGTGGAATCTGTGTCTTTTGGGGAAACTGCTAGGTACTTGTGACCTGGATTGGCCACTGCTGGAAACAGAACACTGGGCTTGATGGACCTTGGTCTGACCCATTATGGCATTTCTTATGTTCTTATGAGTAGCAGAAGTCCCACTGCGTGCATGTGACAAGGCAGCAAAGCCCTGGTTAGAGTATTGCAGTTCACTTAGTACTGCAGTGGGGTTCTACATGCGCTAGCATGCTTGTGAAGTTCAAACTGCTTCTTTAATCCTGCTGGTTACTGCAAGAACATGCTTCACAAGTATTGCTGTCACAGCAAGTTTTGAGGTATTACACTAATGCTCACTTTTAAGGTGAAATGATGTACTATAGCCTTTAATACCTATACTTTATGTAATGCATAGTACATAATAATTAAAGTATGCAATTATTAGAATTCAAAAAGTATCTAGTAATATATGAGAGGGGGCTAATAAGTCTCTGGCCTAGTAATGAAACAGAAAGCTACGGGCACACTTCAGTTCCAGAGATCCAAAAGATCTCTCTGCAGTTTTGTTTTATGTACCAAAATAAAACAAAACTGCAGAGAGATCATTCAGATCTCCGAAACTGAAGTGTGCCCTAGCTTTCTGTTTCGTTACAAGGCCAGAGACTTATCAACACCCTCCCTCGTACTTATAAATAATTTTATATCTGTATGCAATGCATAAATATGGAGGCTCTGAGAACAAATACTATTGGTTTACTCATATTTTATTGACTAAGAAATGTTCTTATGTAGAAGAGAATTCTAGCATGAATGCATATCAGCTGTGGTGATAGATAACCAGAAGACTATAACAATGATCTACAAGGATGGCAGTGGTCGTCAACCAGATTTCTAACAGCATACCTTGAACTGTAATTTCCAGCTCAGGCTTGCAGCATGATCATGAAAGTCGCACAACCTCCCTGGGCTTGTCCCCAGGGCTTTGTGGAAAAAGATGAGCTAATCTATAAAAACATGCAGTAGTTCTGTAAGTCTCAAACACAGATTGTCTTTGTCCTATTGCCAACCCCCCCCCCCAGGGAAAATGATTTTGCGGCTAATGTGTTGCAACTGGCTCAATGATCAAAGAAATTAGCAAACAGAAAGACGAACAAATATTACGGCTTTCTTCCACCTCATTTCAGCAAAGTTGAAGTGCCAACAATAACTTCATTGTTGTGAGGTTGTTGGCCCCTGGCTTGCCTGATGTGGACTTAACATGTAGTTCAGGGGACATCCATCTACTCATCTTTGCGAGAGCAATTTGGTGCTGTAAATGGATTTCGATGATTACTGGCATTCAATCGCAACTTCCATCTCTTCTAGTCTTGATAGAGAGCATGGGCTCTGCTTATGTTGCAGTTCCCATTTTAAGCTTTTTTTCCTGCCTAACCAGGCCTCCATTTCAATCAGAACCAGTCATTACTATGCTTTAGCACCACTAGCCTTCATTCGCAGCTACCTATGGGATGTAAGCTACCCTTATTTTAAAATTTTCCTCCCAACTCAGCCATCAAAGTACAGTCCTCCATAGCCCAGACTACCTAGGTTGAGAGGGCAAGTAGGCGCCTATTAGTAGCCCATTTTATAAAGGCATATAGGGACCTCAATATCTTTATAAAATACTAGCACAAGTTCTGCAGAAATGGTGACTAAAATACATATGTGTCCACTTGCCCCTCTCAGTAGCATCCACGATCTGCCCCAGAACACATCTATATGGTGGTCGCATGCACATATGCACATTCTTGCCACTGCATGTCCTTGCAAGTATTTATCCCATGGGGTAATTTTACTTTGTGAACGTTTATAAGATTACACCCTCATACATCACGTCTCCTAGAGTTCATACGATGTTATGTGTATGGGTAACTTATCAATGTGTGCTTGGAAATTCCTCTTAATTAAGTCTGTGGCACTCAGCACAATGGGAAATAACTCGGTATCTTTCTGCCACATTTTCTTGGTCTCCAACTGCATTTCTTAGTACTTGAAGATTTTCTCCCTCTCAACGCAATTCACTTGGAAATGACACCTCTATAATCAATGCTGGCCTGGTGTTTTTCTCCATTACCACTATACTCATATCCAGCTTTTTATCAGTCAGAATGGGAGTATCCTAGGTGATCATAACCTCCTCATTCTCTGTAATTCTTTTAGGGTCATGATCTCAGTGCTTTTCAGGCAAAGTGATGTTGTAGTGTTTATAGAGTTTCCAGTGGATGAGGCGTGCTACTTTATTGTGCTTTTCTGTATAGAAATTTTCTGCCATCAGAACTTTACAACCAGCAATGAGGTGAGTCACTGTTTCCAGCTCTTTCCCACAGAATAAACATAGGTCTGCTTTGCCAATTTTTTCAATGCTCGCTGTAAACTATTTCATCCATAAGCTGCTGTCCTCGACTGCAACTATCAGCCTCTCATCCTTTGGTTTCAATTCTCCTCTCCTTAACCATTCATGTGTCCGTTCTTGATCGACAAAGGGTTCCTGGAGTAACACTCTGAATTTCCCACTGCATTTGTGCATTTGCCACTTGTTTTTCCTTGTTTGTTAATCTAATACTTTGAAGAGTTTTTTCTCTTGTTCTGTAAATTCTGTTACTTCCTTCTCTGTGTGTGCTTGTTTACATACAAGTAAACATTAAACTTTGCTTTTTATGTATGTGTGTACTTACTCTCCCTGCTAGTAAACAAATTTGTTGATGGCTCTTTGAGTTTGTGTGGATGTCAGTATCTATGGCTTTGCTTTGACTGCTGCTGCTTTTTGCTGACACTCAAAAACTGCTGCCCTAGGTGACTGCCTAGTTTTTCCTAATGGTTGAGCCGCCCTGACTAGTAGGTCTAAGGTTTAAAGATAAAGCCATGTACATTAAAGTAAAGGAACTTTATATTTTCTGATTAAAAAACTTCTTCAGGCATATTAATCTTAAGAAAGGATTAAATTCCCTTTACTATTTTGAGATCACATGGCAATAAAGTATCCATATCCTCTGGAAATTCAAAACGTCACTAGTTTTCATGATCAAAATAAGAGGGAGGCTTTAAAGTCATAAAAAGTCTCTAAAAGCTAAAAGAGACCTAATTATGGATTTATTTATATGACCTTTATGTACTTCAAAAACAATAGAAAGTGAATACTTTAGGGGATCTATGGATGAACCACATTTTAGTTAATGAATGTACAGGATCATGTACATAAGAGAAAGTAAGTTTGCCAAAGTTTTACTGGCTGCAACTGGCATGCTGAAGACTATAATCACATGTCACAACTAACTAAGCATACTGGGCTCAACTGGAGTCAAACTTCTCCTACTCGCCTACAAATGTATTCATTCTGCAGCTCCTCACTACCTTTCCTCTCTTATCTCACTCTACACTCCTCCTCTAGAGCTCCGCTCCTCTGGCAGATCCCTTTTATCTGTGCCCAGCTCTGTCACTGCCAACTCATTCATTCCACCTTGCCGCTCCATATGCCTGGAACAGACTACCTGAGTCGGTGTCTTGTGCTCCGTCTCTGGCCCTATTTAAGTCCAGGCTGAAGGCCCACCTGAGGCTGCTTTTGGATCCTGATGCTCCTCATTCTCTTATCCACTACTTATGTGTATCTTGCCATACTCTAGTCCACAGTTTTGCAATGTTTTCTCATCTTGATTAGATTGTTTTACACCTTGTAGCTTTACAAATGATTAATAATAGTAGTAATGAATAAGGACTATATTCTTTCTTAATATGTGAACGGTTTTACTTAATGAAAATTGCAGGCTCATTCAATCATTAGAGCACTCAGCGATATACATTTATCTATTTCCTTTTTGGGTTCTTATGCAAGATGAATAGGCCACAAGAGAAAACTGGTGTAAGTCCTGAATTATCAATTATACTGAATCAGGGTTAGCTCGCTGTCTGTTCCGTTTCTTTCTGGAGTTCCTAGAGATCCTTCTGTAGAGATGATTGCTTGAGAGGGTTCTTTCTGCTTTGCTGTTCCTCTGGAGATGGTTTCTTCTTTCTGCTTCATTAGAAAATGGAGAGCTCTTCTTTCTGCCGTTCTTCTGGAGATGTTGCTGGCTTCCCTTCTCTTTCCCTCTTCTCCTCTCTTTGCTCTCTCTATCTTATATTATATCTTATAGAAATACAGGGATACAATGACTTCATCCCTCTGCAGGTCCTTGATTGTGATAAGTAGGATAAGATTAAGATGGTTGGTGAGTAATGGGGGAGTATGAAAATCAAGGTTACTTACCTGTAACAGGGGTTCTCCGAGGACAGCAGGATAAGTCAGCCACACCTGGTGATGTCATCCGCCAGCGCCATACACGGAACTCTTCTCCATAGCTCAGAAAGGTAAAGCCTTTTTGAGCATGAGCCCTGGTACCCAACCCATTGGCCTGCCTCTAGCCAGCTAGTCCGTCCCGAGCTGATACCCTGCTGCTATGTAGGCAGGCGCCAGGCTAATGTGCTGACTCCCTCCAGGGAAAGTGGATGGGTATGTGTAGCTGACTTATCCTGCTGTCCTCAGAGAACCACTATTACAGGTAAGTAATCTTGTTTCTCCAAGGACAAGCAGGATGAATCAGCCACACCTAGTGCCTTCCCAGTTACATCCCTACTGTGGTGGATGGGAGAGGCCAAATCATGTCAGGTGGAAGAATGGGTTGTGAAGCCTTGGGCCTTGGAAAGGGAGATTATGGGCACAACAGGCAAGGTTACAAGAACCCTAGAACATGGTGCCCACGCACCCTGTGCAAAAGCAAACAACACCATGGTACATGTGCAATGACTACCAAACAACAGGAGAAGGAGGTCTTCCACAGAGGATACAGTAAGAGGAAGCGGAAGCCAAGAACCACGGCCAAACACTGTGTTTGGCCGTGGTTCTTGGCTTCCGCTTCCTCTTACATGTGCAATGGTTACCAGTGCAGCCACAATAACAATGTGGTGCAATCAACCTTGTGCAAACCATCAACAACATTGCGGTACATGTGCAATGGATACTAGTGCAACAACAACAACAACAACAAAGTGATGTAATGACAACAGTGTGGCATTACACCATAATCAATAGTGCAATGACCCAAGACCTGTGGTGCTATTGCCATATGGTAAGACAACTGCAGCAATGCAATCAAGTGTCAGACAGTCTGGCCTCACCCCGTGTCCAGGGCATGATGTGCATGTCCGAGCATCCTCCTGGCTGTTTTCCACTAGAGTTTCTGCTGAGGCCAGGACTGTGAGGCCGAATGCATTATCTGACCATGCCTGGAGGTCGAGGCAGTAGTGCCACTGGAATGTATGGATGGAGGACCAGGTGATGGCTTTACAGACATCCACTGCCGGCACAGAATGCAGGTTGGCAATGGTGGTGTCCAGCCCAGAGCTTGTGCACGTTCACTCGTGGTGCTGCTTGGGCCCCTATGTGGACCAGGCAGAAAGCGATGCAGCTGGAGATCCCTAGCGACAGGGTCAGGCATCTCAGTCTACTGTGGTCATAGGAGATGAAGAGTTGGGTCCTGTGTCAGTTGTGTGCAGTCCCTTTTCGGTTGTGTGCAGTCCTGGGCAGATAGATGCGCAGGTCTCTGACGTAATCCTGTGCAGCCTCTTCTCCTCCAAAGAGGCATGAGGTGCCAGGTGGAAAGCCAGCAGCTTGATGGTCTGGTTAACGTGGAAGGTAGATGCCACCTTAGCGATGAACTCTGGATGTGTCTGGAGAATGGCTCAGTCTTTGTAGAGCTGTGTGTGGATGAGTTCACCATGAGGGCCTGCAGTTTGCTGATCCTCCTGGTGGAAGTGATGGCCCCCAGGAAGAGCATTTTCCGGGCTGCGTATTTCATCTCCGCTGTTTGCAAAGGCTCAAAGGGCTCATAGATCAACTGATTGAGGAAAATGTTGAGGTTCCAGGGAGGCACTGGGGGTCGGACTGTGGGTCATAGGTTCGCTAGGCCCCTCATGAAGCACATGACCAGCTGGAGCATGGCAATGTAGCTGTTCTCACAGTGGTTGTGGAAAGCAGCAATCACTGAAGATGCACTCAATTGGACTGTGTCTTTAAGCCACTGTCAAAGAGTGAGGTGAGGTATTGGAGGGTTTGTGCCACCGGGCAGAAGGGGGGGAGATCCAGTTGCTGGGTTTTGCACCAAACACTGAAATGTTTCCATTTCAAGCTGTAGGGCTTTCCTGTCGATGGGCATCAGGCTGCCAGCACTATTTGCTGCAGCTTGGGGGGAAGGTTGAGGGATGATAGGGTTTCCATGCTGTCAATGGGAATGCTAGTAGGTTGGGGAGTAGGGTCTCCCCACCATCCTGCGTGATGAGGTCCAGTTGCAGGGAAAGGTATATGGGGGGGGGGGGGGGGGGGGGGCCTTGTGCCAGGCGGTGGAAGAGGGGAAAACCACATCTTCCTGGGCCTGTGAGGAGCAATAAGAATGGTCTTTGCTTTGTCTCCGGATCTTGGATGATGCGTTGCAGAGTCTTCAATATGAGCAGCATGGGGGGGAATGCATACATGAGTGACCACTACCCCCAAGACACATCAAAGACATCCATGGCTAGACTGCGGGTGGATGGGCACTTCAAGCAGAAGGACACTTTGCATTCTCCTCCATCACCAAGAGGTCAACCTGTGGGTTTCAACCACCGGAGAAATAGGGAAGTCACCTGCAGGTTGAGTTTCTACTAGTGTGAGTTTAGCTGGCGATGGAGCCAGTCTGCTAGCTGGTTTGTGTCCCCAGGAGATAGGAGACCTGTAGCAGGCATTGCTTGGAGAGTGCGAAGGCCCAGATCTTGACTGCTTCCTTGCATAGGGAATGGGGAACCCATCCCCCCTTGTTTGCTGATGTAGAACATGGCCACTTGGTTGTCCGTCTGGATCAGCACATTCCTGCCAGTAATGTGGTCGTGGAAAGCTCTGAGTGCATAGTGGATCACTCGGAGCTTCAGCAGGTTGATATGTGCACTCCTTCACCATCCAAACTCCTTCAGTGTGAAACTGCTGGCTGTGAGCCCCCCAGCCCACCAGTGAAGCATCCATGATGATGACTAGGTGATATGGGGATGTTTGCAGGGGACCTGCCTTGGACCAAGTTCCCATGATAGGTCCACCATTGGAGGGAAGCCTTGACTCCATTTTCCAGTGGGATGCATGTTGACAGAGGCTGTGAGTGCTGGTTCTAGTGGGTGCAGAGGTGCAATTGAAGATAGCACATGTCAGCTTTGCTAGGGGAAGTACCTGTGTGGACGGCCCTGGTCAACATTATGATGGAGTGTACACGGGGTGCCGAGAGGAAGGCCTGCACCACAACGGTCTCTAAGTCTGCCCCGATGAACTCCAGGTGCTGGGAAGGGTGGAGTTGGGACATGGTGGTTCATCAGGAGGACAGGAGGGTGATAGTTCGGCTGACCGCCTCCTCAGTCTGCAGTAGGGAGGGGCAGAGAGCAGCCAGTAGTCGAGGTCAGGGAATATGCAGATCCCTTGCTTGTGGGGGTGTGCTGCTGCCACTGCGACATACTTGGTGAACACCCGTGGGGCTGGGAAGAGGCCATAAGGCAAGACCCTGTACTGGTAGTGGTTTCGCGGTGCTTGGAAGCACGGTATTTCCATTGTTCCGAGTGTATATGCATCCTGTAGTCCAAAGAGGCCAACCAATCTTCAGCTTGTAGCAGAGGCAGTATAGGCCCCAGGGAATACACCCTGAATGTCTCCTTGTGGATGAATTTGTTCAGTTTCCGGAGGTCAAAGTTGGGGTGGATGCCTCCAGATTTCTTGGGGATCAAGAAGTATCTGAACGCGTCGTTTATTTTGTTGAGTGGTACCGGCTCTATTGCTTGGGACATGAAGAGGACCAGGATCTATGTTTTGATGATTGGGAGCAGGTGTGGTGGATTGTCGCTGGGAACGTTACCCGGGGTGGAGGAGAGCTGATGTTGGGCCACTGACTTGGCTGTGTTTTCATGTAATCGTTGAGTCGGCTTGTTGACTTGTTATACTGAAGTCTTTTTGGATAATATGTTGAGTGACTAAAATATGCAAAATGATTTCAGTGCCTTATTGCTATTTATCTTAGCTCTGGTTGGTATATTTTGGTTTTGCAATTAATTTGGTGCAGTACTTAGCTGTGCCAGGAAGGTGATCCAAATTACACCTGAGTGGCTAGGCCAGTTTCAGAGACTGGCTGCCCTTGCTTACTGCCTGCTGTCACCAACCAGGCCTGGATGTGGTTGCCTATGGGCAGCACCATTCTAGGTGGGGGGGGGGGGGCTACTTTGGATTGGGTAGTCTGGGTAAGGGTACATGCCACTGGTGGGATCATATCTGGCCTGGGAGGAGGGTAAGTATGCCCTTTCCACTTAGGTTGGTGTTCCTGATGAGGATGTATTGCTCCCTTTGGAATCAGGGCACCAAGTGCTCTGGACTGTGTCAGGGGAAACTTACTCACAGTATAGGTGCATGCTGGTTGGGATTCAAGGCCCTAGGGTCATGAATTCTACATCACCAGAGGCCCACATGGTCAAGGAAGGTGTTGCTGGTCCTATGTGCTGATGCAGAGTCTCATGAAGCTCTGGTGGGAATTAAATCCTGGTATTTGGTAAGTGTCTTCAAGCCAGGATGACTCCTGATGAACCAGCAGCCCCTGGAGGGGTTTGTTTGGCAGGTATGAAAGGAAGTAGATTACTAGGCCTTTTCTTCTGAGGCAATGGAGGGTAAGTGACTTGGCCAAGGCCACAAGGAATGCTGGTTGGGATTGAACCCAGATCTCCTGGATTGTAGGCCATTGCTCTAACCACTAGGCTATTCCTCCACCTTAGGCTACCCCTGCACCCACAGAAGAAGCAGGTTGAAATCCTGAAAGTGATGAGTGCCCAAAGGTGGTTCGGGAGCTCAGGTTGCTATCATCTTGATACTGCTATATAGTAGGGTAGATGTAATCGACCTTACAGAGGGTGCAGGCCTCTTGTGGAGGGGAGGGTATGATCTGCATCAGCAGAGGCCATCCCCTCAGTGCTGGATCACGGTCTACTGTTGCCGGGCCAGCAACTTGCAGGGTCAGCAATTTACTGGGCAAGCCATCACATCCCTGTTGGTGCGCCTGAACCAGGCATGGTACCCAAAACTCCTCCACTCCCCCTGTTTCCCTCCTGCGAGAAGATCTACTTTAAATTGAGAGAGAGTGAATGTGGAGGCCCTTGGTTAACCACTCCACAAGGCGTTTCGTTTCCCTGATGGAGCTTGTGCTGCTGACCCCTGGGACTTGGAAACCATGTCCCGATGTGGAAGCCTTGCCCCAGAGGCCCCATCCCCATGCTGCTTCTGCTTCAGAGGTGCTCTCTCTTGGCAGCGCCTTTTCCTGTGCCCAGGTATGAAGGCCATGCCCCAATTGTCGGCACCAGAGGACTCGCCTCCCTGTGGTGCCGTCAGAGTCTGATTGGCACAGACTGTTTGTGCCAGGAGGAGCAGAGGTGCCATGGACTCCCTTGCTGCTGATGGGGTAGAGACAAAGAGTGTAGCCCAACTGCACGTCCATCTCGATGCATGCTGGCCTTGTCTGGGTGGAGGCTGTGAGCCAAAGAGCTCTCTCTGCATCATGAGCAGCAGCTCCGGGCTGAAGAACTCTCTCTGCATCAGTGAGAGGGTTATGCTGTGTCACCACTTGTTACAGTTGGCCAGGGCTTGTCCTAGAGGGTCTTTAGTTTGGTGGGTAGCTAGGCGCTGCGCCGCACTCCCTCTGGCCCTGTGACCTCCCTCGGCTGGAGTCTTTCAGCTGGATTTTTCCGGAGGCAGGGCCCCCCCCCTCCACAGGTGCCCCATGGTGGGGCACATCCATGGATGAAGCCCTCCCACTAAGCTGTGCCAGGGATGAAGATCCTACCCAGCGCATCCCATGCCTGGCTTGCTCCTTTTCGCGGCATCCTCATTCTCCTGGGATGAGCGCTGATGAGTCTCCTCCCTATCATGGTCTGCCCTGCAACTGCAGATGCATGCTCCTTTTCTGGGGCATGTTGCCCGAGGAGGGCTGCCATCCGGATCCCTGTATGCAGCAGAGGGTCGTTGTAGCAGCTAAGAGAGGGAAACAAAAGGGAGAAAAATAAAACAACCATCCAATGAATGCACTGAAGTTTAAATGTTCACTAGTAGTAATGATAGTAGTAGGTAGGAGAGTAGAATCCATCTGCATGACTGGGCAGATAGAATAGACTGTCTGGCTAGGGGTGGGCCAGTGGGTTGGGCTACCAGGGCTCATGCTCAGAAAGGCTTTGCCTTTCTGAGCTATGGAGAGTAGTTCCGTGTATGGCGCCGTTGGAGGACGTCACCAGGTGTGGCTGACTCATCCTGCTTGTTCTTGGAGGACTGGTCTTTGATTGGCTTTCAGTTGTGCATTCTGATGACTCAGTCTGTCAGAAGTTCTGCATTCCTTTTAAACATCAGATGTTAAAGTTTTTTGTTTGTGTATTCCATTGAATCAGTCTGTTGTGTGCTTATTATGAGTAAGAAGTTGTATATTCTACTTAATCAGTAGAAGGTTGGAACTGGTCTTGATTAGATTAGGTGGATTAGGTGTCACAGTCCTTGCTTCTCAGTATTCAGTTTAACTGGCAAATTTATCTAGGAACTTTTATTTTGAATCCAGTAAAATCAATAATTCATCCTACCACTCTGCATAAGCTGTGCCTAAGGCTTTTTTAATGGATGGGTGGGTTTTTAAAAAGGGAGCAGGGCAGTACTTCGGCACTGGGTTGTTTAACTATATGAGGCAGAAAGGGACTCATGGGGGTGATAAAAGACCCACTAGGCTTTTGAAGCCTTGGGAGGGAGGGAAGGAGGGTATATTGGCTCACTGGGGTTTGATAGCCTAGGGCAGGGATGCTGAAGGAGCTGCATGGACCCTTTAAATTTCCACTGCCACCTTATTTTGATATTTTATACGCATTCTCATATATGAAGCACTTCTTGTGAAACATAGTTATGGATACAAATGAGCGAAAAACTCATTTGTTTCTGCAGCTAAATTTCACAATAAAATGGCTGCTAATGTATGAAGTCCTAAGCAGGTTAATATGCCAGCCTCTACATTACATGGGTAAAGATGATTTTAAAGAAGTGGAGATATAGAAAGAACATAAGAAATGCCATACTGGGTCAGATGAAGGTCCATCAAGCCCAATATCCTGTTTCCAACAGTGGCCAATCCAGGTCACAAGTACATGGCAGTTTCCCAAAAAGACACATAGGTTCCACATTGCTTGTATTGGGGCAAGCAGTGGATTTCCCAGGTCCTCTTTAATAATGGTTTATGGGCCTTTCCTCCAGGAACTTCTCCAAACCTTTTTTAAACCCAGCTACACTAACAGCTTTTACTACATTCTCTGGTAACGAATTCCAGAGTTTGATTACGCGTTGAGTGAAAAAATATTTTCTCTTATTAGTCTTAAATGGGTTACACTGTAACTTCATTGCATGTCCCTTAGTCTTTCTACTTTTAATGGCGTAAATAATCGATCTACGTTTACCCGTTCCCCTCCATTCATTACTTTACAGACCTCTATCATATCTCCCCTCATCCATCTCTTTTCCAGGTTGAAGAGCCCTAACCTATTTAAGCCTCTCCTCACAGGGGTATCCTTCCATCCCTATTACCATTTTGGTGGCACTTCTCTGTACCTTTTCTAATTCTGCTATATCCTTTTTAAGATACGGTGACCAGAATTGCACACAATATTCAAGATGCGGTCCCACCATGGAATGATACAGAGGCATTATAATATTCTTTGTTTTATCCTCCATCCCTTTCTTTATGATTCCTAGCATTCTATTTGCTTTCTTGGCTACCGCTGCACACTGGGAGAAAGGTTTCAATGGATTATCCACGATGACGTCTAAATCTTTTTCCTGGGTAGTAGTTCCTAATGTGGAACCTTGCATCGTGTAACCATAGTTTGGGTTGTTCTTTCCTAAGTGAATAACTTTGTACTTGTCCACATTAAGTTTCATCTGCCATTTGAACGTCCAGTCTTCCAATTTATCAAAATCCTCTTGTAATTTTTCACAATCCTCTTGGGTTTTAACAATTTTGAATAATTTTATGACATCTGCAGATTTGATTACCTCACTCGTTAATTCCCATTTCCAAGTCATTTACCAATATGTTAAAAAGCAATGGACCCAGCACAGATCCCTGGGATATTCCACTATTCACCTTTCTCCACTGGGAAAATTGCCCATTTAGCCCTACCCTCTGCTCTCTATCTTTTAATCAATCCCTGATCCACAATAGTATGCTGTCTCCTATCCCATGACTTTTTAATTTCACCAAAAGACTTTCATGAGGGACCTTCTCAAAGGCTTTCTGAAAATCCAGATATACTATATCGACTGGCTCACCTTTGTCTACCTGTTTATTCGTACCTTCAAAAAAATATAACAGATTAGTAAGACAAGATCTTCCTTGGCTAAAGCCATGTTGGCTTTCTCCCATTAAACCATGACCAAATTATATGTTCAGTAATTTTGTTTTTGATAATGGTTTCTACGATTTTGCCCGGTACTAACATCAGGCTCACCAGTCTGTAGTTTCCCGGATCACCCCTGGAACCCTTTTTAAAAATTGGCATTATATTAGCCATTCGCCAATCTTCAGAAAACCCAAGGTGCCAAACAGAAATTATTTTATTAAAATATATATAAAAATTAATAAAATAAATAAAGAATTTCTTAAATTCAAATACATTATAGGTCTCTCTTATAATATAAATTGTTCAATTGATTATCACAAGATTCTCAGTGTAAAACCATTGAATCAATGCTTTCAATTAGGTTTGTAACAATAACCTCCTTGAAATGCAGTTAGGCAGTTAAAAAACTTGGATTTCATATAATTCAAACCTGAATATACTGTTCTAATGTCAGCAGAAGAAGATTCTTTGAAGCAGAAAGTTCTCATAACCTGGGTTTACTTCCACAAAAAAAATGGTGACATATGGAGAATAATTCTATAAACTCCCACGTAATTAATGTGAGGCCTATTCTATAAAGTGCGAGTGTACTTTACATTATAGGATAGAGGCGTACTGACATGCCTGAACTTAATCACAGCAATTAGATCTGCTCTAGGACAGGTTTAAATGCCTGTGCCTTGATTGGTCAGCAACACACATAAGTTATGTGCAAATTTAGGCCCCACCTTCATTCCATTGAAGCTCTATCCCTGTACACACCCAAACTGAAAGTACCCACAATAGGACAAAGTACACGCTTACAGAATGACAACAGCCTAAAGTACATGCATAAGTGCCCATTCATGCATGTAAGTCCTTTAGAATAGGGACTTACATGTATAAATAGTGCATAACTTTCCATGTGTCCCTTATAGAATCAGCCCTTTGGAGCTGAAATCTACTGTCTGCCCATGTGTCCCTTATAGAATCAGCCCTTTGGACTGTAATCATGGTCTCTATATTAGTTCACTTGAAATACAAAATTTTTATTGTCTACTGAATATAATAAATATTATATGTCTATATAATGAAATGCACCCAAGGACCTCCTGTGCACCCAAGGGCAAGAAATCAGTTGCTTGATTTCAGCAATGAGAAAACTAGAAAGACGAGGCTTCCATGTCCTGAACCAAGTGCATGTCTTTCCAGGAGACCCTTCTTTTATTCACGGATTCGGTATGCTATACACCACCTTGCCAGTATCAAAGCAGCAGCCACACAGCCTCTTGCCCAGCTGGCTCCTTGTTAAAGAGAGGAAAGAGGAGAACAACGACAGGTTACGCCATCCAGCCCAAACACAATATGACAGGTGTAATTGAAAGGCAAAATCATCTGTCAGCCCTGGTTGTTCTTGTAATCTTTCATAATTTACTCTTTAATGTAAGCGTCTGATTGAAAGCTACCAGGGAAAATGTATGTAATTACTGCTGGTTTTACTCCATGACATAATCTTTTAGGAAGCAGCTTTTAGCACATTTAAAGTTACATTTTACCGAAATACTGTTTAGAGGTTTCCAAGCTCTTGTCTTAGCAGAAATATCTGGTTAAAGATCTTTTCAAAGTGATGGAATCTATATAGAACTAGTGGTTCATTTTGCCTTTCAGAGATATTCCGTCAAGGTCATAAATTACTGTATATACTTAAACTTCAGTCATTTGATCCTTTCCCCTTCTTGTCCCTAGGCTATTGCAAATGGCTAACCTTAATGAAAACAAATTATTGGTACAGCTCAGAAAACCATGGGTCCTAATTTGGTAAAGTTTAGAATGTGGCATTATGTCACTGCCTTGGCAAGCAAAATGGCTTCCGTGGTCCAAAAAGCTATACAGAAAAGTAAGCAGAGCCAGGAAAGGTCTTCAGCTCGACTCTGGGGTAAGTTCACATTCTTCTTCATTCTTACTATGTATTTGATTTATTCCAAAAGTAGACGATTCAGAATTTTTTAAAAAAAAGTATTAGTCAGTAGCTCAGTGTGCATGACGAAGGGGATCCTCCAATTCTGAGCTCAGTGTGAGCTGTTTCAGAGCTGCACTGCAGGAAGCTAGTGGCATCTCCGTTACCATTCGCTGATTTATCTGCGGGTTTTCTGCAGTCAGCTTCAAGCAAGCAGCCTTGGGGATACCCTGCAGTTAATCAACAGATGGCAGAATTGACAGTAAAACCTTATGGAAAACAGACTTCCTAATATCTCCTGCTACAAGTGTGTTGGCTCTACTGGGGTCAAGAGAGAGTAGGTGAGTGTCAGTACTATGATAAGATGCCAGTGATTAAGGAAGTATTGCTAAGGTCATAGTCTAGACCAGGGGTACTCAACCCAGTCCTTTGGACACACCTAGCCAGTCAGGTTTTCAGGATTAACCACAATGAATATGCATGAGAGAGATTTGCATTCAATAGAAGCAGAACATGCAAATTTCTCTCATGCATATCGATTGTGGTTTTCGTGAAACCCTGACTGGCTAGATGTGTCCCGAGGACTGGGCTGAGTACCCTGGTGTATTTATTTATTTATTTTATTTATTTAGTATACATTTGTATACCGCTACTTCCAGCGATCAGCAGCGGTTTTTGATTACAGATTGGAAATTGTCAAATCATGACAGGAAATTTTTGAGGTATAAACACATTGATTAGACAGGAAAGCACAGCACACAGAGAACTATTTTACAGGGAACATGGGCTATGGAGGGTTAAGTGGCTTGCCCAAGACCACAAGGAGCACCTGTGGGACTAGAAACCCCAGTCCTTCCGGCCCAAGGTTGCTGTCCTCTAGTGGGATTTGAACCCCCGACCTTCCGGTCTGAAGTACCTCGACCCAACCACTAGGCTACTCCTCCACTTACAGGGGGTAATTATATAAGGAAGCACCTACTTTAAGTGTAAAAGTACACATCTAAATGGGCTACTTTAGTCATTTCTCCATGTTATGTGGCCACATACATGCATAAATGGCCTCTTATAAAATAGGGGCCAGCATAACAGTATGGGACTTGATTTGATGTCACATACTTTGCCAGTGGGTGTGCACATGAGTGGAGTTTGGACAGAGTGTGCGAACACATGTGTAGATATTTATTTATTTACATTCTTTTATATACCACGCTATTCTGCATCAGTGCGGTTTACATTGAACAAACTGAAATTATATTGAACAGGGCATTATAACTTGGAGATAACTATTTTACAGGGAACATGGGCTATGGAGGGTTAAGTGGCTTGCCCAAGACCACAAGGAGCACCTGTGGGACTAGAAACCCCAGTCCTTCCGGCCCAAGGCTGCTGTCCTCTAGTGGGATTTGAACCCCCGACCTTCCGGCCTGAAGTACCTTGCCCCAACCACTAGGCCACTCCTCCACTCCACTATCATTTGCATGCATACCATAGCACGGCCATTACACCAGCTCTAGGTGACTTGTATTTATAAAATAGCATTTACATCTGTGCCAGCTGCCTCCTTATAAAATTACTCTCTCAAGGTTCTTCTAACCCGGGATTAATGCATGATTAGTGCATGGGGAAAGCTAGACTTGCTGGAGAATTGGACTGGTACTTTCCAGAATCCTAAGAAGTTCCTCTTACCATTCATCTTTGGATTGGAGGGGACTCTTTGAAAAAGGGAACGCTCACTCAGTATAAAAACCTCACCCTAGAGGGAAGGGGTGTCTTTGGCTCCTAGCCATTGTACCAATATGATAGTATTTGCCTCAAAGGCAAGTGTCTCTGGCATCCAGCCAAAGTATATTATCCACCTAAGAGAAGGATCTGAACCTAACCAACCAAGAAAAATTAAAGAGGCTTTGAGCGACTGCAGGCATGCAGGGGAGTGCTCCATCTGAAGATGATTGCTCCTGCAGGAATCTGCAATGACCACTACTAGGTGAAAGAACCAAACAACAAATGAGAGGAGCAGCAAGGTATCTATGTGAGGGGAAGTGAGCCTTTACCGTACCGGAGAACTGAAAGAGAACAATCCCAATCCCAAGTTCTTTGATGGGAGAAGGGGGGATTAAAAGAGATTTATGGTTGATCTGAGAGGGATGGGAACAAAAGTAAACTCTTCACATATGAAAGAGCAGAAGGAATAGGGTAACTTATACCTCATACAATTACACAAAGAAACTAACCTATTGTAAATTATAATTTGGAAGATGTTCAATGTTGAAGTTATCAGTGATGCTAATTTTTGAGTAAACCCTTGGTTCAGAACACAATTTCTCTCCTGAATTCTATTTATTGAGAAGGGTGAATGTGAGAGTGACAAGTGTCATAGATCTAAATAATTACTGTCACATTATACCCAGTCTCTTCACAGGTCTGAAACATGATATTTAACACTCCAGATCTCAGAGAATCTCTGGACAGATGTTCCATGGATTGCTGTGCTCTCTTGTGTTCCTACAGCCTGAACCACACAGAAAAGGGGATTACAAGTTCATCCAAAAGGCAAGTGAATGCTTTGTCATTTCGTTTCTGGAACAGGGGAAACAACATTTTGAAACTACACATATTTATTAATAGCATGACCCAGTAGCATAAGTTCCATTGAGGGCCCCCCAAGCAAAATTTTGCTAAGGGCCCCCCATTGTCATGGCGGCGTCCCCTTCTCAACCCCCCTCCCCATGCAGCAGCAGTAGCAGTGGCGATGGCAAGCTTCCTTGACAATCTTTGCTGCGTTGTCTCCACACTCGTAAGTTTGCCGCATGCCTAGCAGCTGTTTCCCGCCAGGCCGAAGTCTCATGATGCAGCTGTTATTGTGAGACTTCTGCCTGGCGGGAAACAGCCGCTGGGCATGAGGCAAACTTACAAGAGTGAAGGCAGCATGGCAAAGATCATCAAGTGAGTTAGCCACGCTGCCTTGTACCACTGTGCAAGCCCCCTTTCTGCCTAGGCCCCCCGCCCCACATTGCCAGAGCTGCTTGGGTGGAATTCACACCACTGCCATGACTATAAATAAACAACATACTTACTTCTCATAAGAGATGGTGATCAGGAAAACATTAAATACCTCTATAGAAATGGGTAAAAGGGGCAACATCTGGAAAGCGGTATGCATAAATGCCTGTAGCATGGAAAATAAGATCCCAGATGTTGAGACTTTCATTGAAGAGACTGACTTGGTTTTAGTGGCTATTACAGAGACATGGTTCATGGACAACCATGATAATTATACAGGGCTAAACTTTATTCAGGAAGGACAAGGTAGGAAGAAGGAGAGGAGTGGCACTAAATGTAAAAAATAATATTAAAACTATAGAATTACAGAGCCTAAAAGGGGGCACTGTGGGTTAAACTAGAAAGAGGGAAAGGAAAAGCAGTTTTCATTGGTGTGATATACAGATCTCCTTCATAGGGAGAAAAGGTGGATGGAGATTTAATAGAAAACATAGGCAGTGTTGCCATGAAAGGAGAAGTGCTACTGATAGGCGATTTCAATATGCCACATGTTGACTAGCACATTCCTGCTGCGGTGTCATCTAGAAGTAAGGAGATTTTAGATTCCGGCAACTGGTAACAGAACCCACATGTGAAGGGGCCATACTGGACCTGGTGCTTACCAATGGGGAAAGTGTTTCTGGTGTTTTAGTGGGAGATCATCTCACATCCAGTGATCACCAGATGGTGTGGTTCAGTATTAGGACTAGGGCTGATAAAATCCATTCAAAAGCAAGGGTCTTAGACTTTAGGAAACTAACTTTGCCAAGATGAGACAATATCTCAAAAAGTCATTAGTGGGATGGGAACAGCTGGGGGGATGTAGAAAAGCAGTAGGCAAAACTGAAAGGAGCAACAAACCTTTTTGTTAGAAAGGTAAATAAATGTAAAAGGAAAAGGAGGTCACTATGGTTCTCAAAAGAAGTAACTGAAAAGGTGAAGAAAGAGAGGGAGGCCTTCATAAAATATAAGAGATCACAGAGAGAGAAAGACAAGCATCAATATTTGGAAAAAGAGAAGTTAGGAAAGTAGTCAGGAAAGCAAAGATAAAAAAGAAGAGGAAATAGCCAATGCAATAAAATAGGGAACAAGATATTTTTCAGATATGTTAGCAAGAAGAGGAAGTGTAAAAGTGGTATTGTCAGACAAGGGTGAAGGGGAAGAAAATGTAGAAGAATTACTTAACAAATATTTTTGTTCTGTGTTCACAGATGAAGGGCCAGGAGCAAGAGCTCAGAAAACACCCACAAATAGGAACAGAAGTGAAGGGGATCTTAAACAATTTTCAGAAGACTATGTTCATAAGGAAGTAGCTAAACTAAAAGTAAACAAAGCGATGGAACCAGAAGGGATACATCCAAGAATATTGAAGAAACTTGGGGAAGTTCTAGCGGCTCCACTGACTGACCTTTTCAATGCTTCTTTAGAGTCAGGAGTAGTCCCAGAGGACTGGAGAAAGGCACATATTGTCCCTTTATACAAAAGCAGAAGCAAGGATGAGGTGAAAACTACAGGCCGGTTAGTCTGACCTCTGTGGTGAGTAAATTAATGAAATTGCTGTTAAAATGGAGGATAATAAGGTTTCTGGAGTCCAATGAATTGCAGAATCTGAGGCAGCATGGGTTTACCAAACGCAGGTCTTCTCAGACAAATAGATTAATTTCTTTGAGTGATGTGGTGCACTTAGATTTCAGTAAAGCCTTTGACACCGTTCTGCACAGGCAACATATAAATAAATTGAGCACCCTAGGGATGGACCCTAAAGTGAGTGACTGGGTTAGAAATTGGTTGAGTGGGAGGCGAGAAAGGGTAAATGGAGCTCACTCTGAGGAGAAGGATGTTACCAGTGGTGTGTCATAGGGATCTGTCCTTGGTCCGATTCTTTTTAACATCTTTGTTAGTGATATTGCAGAAGGGCTGTTGGGTAAGGTTTGCCTCTTTGCAGATGATACCAAAATCTGAAATAGAGTAAACACCCAGGAAGGAGTAGATAACATGAAGAGGAAGGAGTAGATAACATGAGGAGGGATCTAGCTAAGCTTGAAGAATGATCAAGGATTTTGCAACTGAGATTTAATGCTAAAAAACTGCAGGGTCAGGCATTTAGGCTGCAAAAATGCAAGGCAGTGGTACAGTGTAGGGGGCAAAGTACTTCTGTCCATAAAAGAACAGGATCTGGGTGTGATTGTTTCTGACAATCTTAAAGTAGCTAAACAGGTAGAAAAGTCGACAGTGAAAGCCAGAAGGATGCTTGGGTGCTTAGGGAAAGGAATGGCCAGCAGAAAAAAGGCGGTGATAGTGTCTCTGTATAAGTCTCTGGTGCAACCTCATTTGGAGTATTGTGTGCAATTCTGGAAACCACATCTTCAAAAGGATATAAGCAGGTTGGAGTCAATGCAGAGGGTGGCTACTAAAATGGTCGGTGTGCTTCGCCATAAGGCATATGGGGCAGACCTAAAGATCTCAATATGTATACATTAGAGGAAAGGCAGGATGGAGGAGATATGATAGAGATGTTTAAATACCTCCGTGGAATAAATGCACAAAAGGAGAGCCTCTCTTAATTAAGAGCAAGCTCTGCAACAAAGGGACATAGGATGAGGGTGAAAGGGGATAGACTCAGGAGTAATATGTGGAAATATTTATCTATGGAAAGAGTCATAGATTCCTAGAACAGTCTCCCAGTGGAGGTAGTAGAGACGAGGCCAATATCTGAATTCAAGAAAACATGAATTGGCCTTATTACTCCTTCCCCTCTCTCATGTCCTAACTTGAAATTTTATGACTGTCTCTGTCATTTAATCTATCACATCGGAGATCTTTTCCATTTCTTTTAATATTTTTAAGCTATGTAAACCATACTGCTGGTTAATGAACGGCGATATATCAAGTTTAAATAAACTATAAACTATACTCTTCTAAAAGATACAAAGGCTACAGCAGATGCCATGAAGTTACTAAGTAGTACATTTTTAAAAACCGGAGAAAATTTTTTTCACTGAGAAAGGCAATGTGTGCCTTAGAGTCCATGCTGACTCCTGGCGATCCAGCAGCTCCTGGGTTTTCTTGGCAGTGTGTCCAGAAGTAAATTGCCAGGGCTTTCTTGCGAGGGAGTGGAGGATTAAGTGACTTGCCCAAGGCTATGAGGAATTCTAGTGGGAATTGAATCCGGGTCGTTTGGCTACCAAGCCAATGCTCTAACCACTAGACTACTCCTCCACTCAGCATAGAATTGATCGCTAGAATTCATAGAAACATGACGACAGAAAAAGACCACATGGCAACCACTACAACAGTCCCCTCTTTTCCCTTAGAGATCGTCTGTGCTTGTCCCATGCTTCTTTGAATTTAGACACTGTCCTCATCTCTACCACCGACAGAACACAGGAGAGCAGAACTCCTGCAGAAAACTGTAGAGTACACAACGAGCAGAAGCAATTGATGACCCAGTGGCTCAAAAAAGCTTAAAAGATTACTTTATTAAAGGTCCCCGACGCGTTTCGGCTTACGCCTTCCTCAAGGGGAGAGATGCTTACAAAAAAATAATAAATATAAATATATTAATTACATGCATAAACGTATCACTAAAAGGCAACCGGAACATACATACTATTACATACTATTAAAATACATAACAAAATTAACTTTAAAATGAAATTAAAACAAAAGTAAAACTGTTAAAAATTAAATATACAATAAGGAATCAAACGTAACACTCATATTGAATTAATAAATAATTTTAAAAAACATATCAAAACACCTTTGAAACACATTTAAACACCATAAAAAGATAGACGCAGGGCAGAGAGGAACTCATTCAAGCAAACTGAATTGATCATATGAAAACTACTCATATGAAATTAATCATACAAGGCAGAGAGAAACTCATTTGAGCAAACTAAATTAATCATATGAAAACTAGTCAAAGAAACGTGCCTCGAAGTGCCGTTTAAAATGGGAGAGACACTAAGGTCTTTAGTGAGGTTGTGTTGTGCCACTATGAAAATAAAAAAGTAAAAAACAGATCACATTTAAAACAAGATAGTGCTGAAAAAAACTTTTATAAATACTTCAAGAAAACGGAGTGTTTTAAAAAACTTGTTTGACTGCACAATTGGAATTAACCTTATTCAAAAGAGCAAGACGCTGTACTAGCCAACTGTGTCTCTTCATTTTAAACGGCACTTCGGTGCACGCTTCAGTGAGTAGTTTTTACATGATTTAGTTTGCTTGGAGAAGTTCATCCTTGCCCTGCATGATTAATTTCATATGAATAGTTCTCATATGATCAAATTAGTTCATTCATTCACGGTATATGTTTGATATGTTTGTCACAGTTGGCTAGTACAGCGTCTTGCTCTTTTGAATAAGGTTAATTCCAATTGTGCAGTCAAACAAGTTTTTTAAAACACTCCGTTTTCTTGAAGTATTTATAAAAGTTTTTTTCAGCACTATCTTGTTTTAAATGTGATCTGTTTTTTACTTTTTTATTTTCATAGTGGCACAACACAACCTCACTAAAGACCTTAGTGTCTCTCCCATTTTAAACGGCACTTCGAGGCACGTTTCTTTGACTAGTTTTCATATGATTAATTTAGTTTGCTCAAATGAGTTTCTCTCTGCCTTGTATGATTAATTTCATATGAGTAGTTTTCATATGATCAATTCAGTTTGCTTGAATGAGTTCCTCTCTGCCCTGCGTCTATCTTTTTATGGTGTTTAAATGTGTTTCAAAGGTGTTTTGATATGTTTTTTTAAATTATTTATTAATTCAATATGAGTGTTACGTTTAATTCCTTATTGTATATTTAATTTTTAACAGTTTTACTTTTGTTTTAATTTCATTTTAAAGTTAATTTTGTTATGTATTTTAATAGTATGTAATAGTATGTATGTTCCGGTTGCCTTCTAGTGATACGTTTATGCATGTAATTAATATATTTATATTTATTATTTTTTTGTAAGCATCCCTCCCCTTGAGGAAGGCGTAAGCCGAAACGTGTCGGGGACCTTCAATAAAGTAAGCTTTTAAGCTTTTTTGAGCCACTGGGTCATCAATCGCTTCTGCTCGTTGTGTACTCATCTCTACCACCTCCACTGGGAGACCATTCCACGGATCCAACATCTTTCCATAAAGAAATATTTCCGCATATCACTCCTGAATCTATTCCCTATCACCCTCATCCCATGTCACCTCATAGCAGAGCTTGCTTTCAATCGAAAGAGGCTCTCCCCCTGTGCATTTATGCCACAGAGGTATTTAAACATCTCAATCATATCACTTCTATCCCGCCTTTCCTCTAAGGTGTACATATTAAGATCCTTAAGTCTGTCCTCATATGCTTTATAATGAAGACCACTAACCATTTTAGTAGCCACCCTCTGTACTGACTCCAGCCTGTTTATATCCTTTTGAAGGTGCGGTCTCCAGAATTGCACACAATACTCCAAATGAGGTTACACCACCAAAGACTTATACAGAGGCACTATCACCAACTTTCTTCTGCTAGACATTCCTCTCCCTATGCACCCAAGCATCCTTTTAGCTTTTGCTGTTGCCTTTTCTACCTGTTTAGTTACTTTAAGATCATCAGACACAATCACACCTAGGTCCCACTCTTCTTTAGTGGACAAAAGTACTTCACTCCCTATACTATATCGCTCTCTTGGATTGCTGCAGCCCAAATGCATGACCTTGCATTTTTTAATATTAAGTCTCAGCTGCCAAATTCTAGACCATTCTTCAAGCTTAGCTAGATCCCTCCTCATGTTATCTACACCTTCCTGGGTGTCTACTCTATTGCAGATTTTGGTATTATCCGCAAAGAGGCAAACCTTACACAACAGCCCTTCTGCTATATCACTAACAATGCTGTTGAAAAGAACCAGACCAAGGACAGATCCCTTGGGCACACCACTGGTAACCTCCTTCTCCTCAGAGTGAGCTCGATTTACCTGTACCCTTTGTCACCTCCCACTCAACCAATTTCCAACCCAAGCAGTAGGGTCCTACCCTAGGGTGCTCAGTTTGTTTATAAGTCGCCTGTGAGGAACGGTGTCAAAGGCTTTACTGAAATCTAAATACACCACATCTAGGGCTCTCCCTCGGTCCAACTCCCTGGTCACCCAGTCAAAGAAATCAATCAGATTTGTCTGACAAGACCTGCCTCTGGTGAATCCATGCTGCCTTGGATCCTTTAATCCGCTGGACTCCAGAAACAATCCGCTGGACTCCAGATTCGTTACCTAGAGGATGTAGTAGAAGCAGTTAGATGGGTTCACAAAAGGTTTGGACAAGTTCCTGAAGGAAAAATCTATAAACCGTTATTAAAGTAGACTTGGGGAAAGTCATGTACTCTTTGGGGTCCTGCCAGGTACTTATGAACTGGATTGGTTCTTTGGCAACAGGAGACTGGGCTTGGTGGACCCTTGATCTGACCCAGTTTGGTAGTTCTTATATTCCTATGACACCAGCTGACAAGTTCATAGATACAGATAGTAGAGAAAAACTGTCATTGAATCTGACTCCAGATTTCTATTCATGCTTACACAGTTTCACATTATGGCTTGAGCAATTTCACAGAAATCGCTTCATTTCTGTTTCCCCGCCTAACCTTCATCCTTCCCCAGTACCCACTTTCCAGTTGTGCTGTAATTTAATGACCAGAGAATTGAAACTGTAAATCAGGAAAAATCCTGGGTTATGAGCTCCACTCTGCTCTGCTGCTGACTCTTTGAGAGTCCCATTAAAATTATCAAGAATGTGTGTCCGTATCTAAAATAATGCAATGTCCCCAGTCTAGCTCAAACTTCCAATTAAGCACAGTAGGCCTGTGCCTTGGTGGGGGTCTAGTCCACAAAGGGCGCCAAACTCTGCTTAGCCAAAGTGACTCCACTGACTGGAAGTGACACCAAGGAAGTGTTATCTGTAGCGGACGGAGAAGAGGAGATTTTCCTACCCCCTTCTTGGCATTTTTGGGGAGGGACCCGCCTCACCTAGGAGCATGAAGGCTGTGAATCTGGTTCTGATTTAGTCCCATCTTCCTTTACTTGAACACAGTCTACAAAGGCACAGATGTATTGTGCATAAGCAGGTGCTCTGGTTCTTACGTTTGACTCCTGTTGATTAAAATACCAAAGGTGAAATGAGCTTGCTTATTATAGGAACTCCAAAATCACTGAATGACCTTGGGCAAACCACTTAACTTCTATGGGGGTAACTTTATAAAAGTTTGTCTATGTGTAAAGCATGTTTTACAGGTGGAAAAGGCCTTTTATAAAATTGCCTGGCCGTGTGCAGTGTAAAAAGTTCACACACCGAAAGACTGCATTTCCTTTTACATGAACCACGGGCAAGCATTCATAGGGATGTAGTTTGGGTGGAGTGGAGGCAGAGTTGGGATGTACATATGAATTTTGTAAAATGCATGAGAACACACACAGTTTGTGTGCACAATGTACATCGACTTAGGAGCAAGTGTGAATTTGTGCGGGAATTTCTATACCATTGCAGTTGATTCTGGGTGATTATCTTTTAAAGGCGCTTGTTGCCTTTATAAAATAGGCTTGAAATGAGCACTTTTTTTTACTTTTTACCTAAGTGCCCTATTATAAAGTTACCCTCCCCTCCCCCACATGCTCAAGCTCCTCTGAGTAATAGGCCTTTGATGCACTTTGGTGCAATACTGGGCAAACTGGCAGAGTTGTATATAGTCTAAATACACTATTCAAAGAGTAATGTACTGTCCTGTACTTGTAACAATGGATTGGCCACTGTTGGAAATAGGATTCTGGGCTTGATGGACCTTTGGTCTGATCCAGTATGACATTTCTTATGTTCTTAGTAACGCAGTTGATCGCCTATATTACTTCTGGAATCAAATGTTCCCTGTAAAATAGTTATCTCCAAGTTATAATGCCCTGTTCAATGTAATTTCAGTTTGTTCAATGTAAACCGCACTGATGCAGAATAGCGCGGTATATAAGAGAATGTAAATAAATAAATAAATAAAATAAATAAATGGTGAAAAATGTTAGCTGCTGGCATATATTGCGACTCACAGCCACTTAGTGCAAAAGTCATGCACATTGAATCAAGGGCTGACCTTGGTGAACATAAGGAGGGTAATTTTATAACAAGGCGTCTAGGATCAGTGGGCTGGAAGATGTCTATTTGTCATTATAAAATACAAATATAAATCCTGCAGCAATCGCACCTACACATTGCGGGGGTGAACATTACATCTGCTCAAAATCAGATAGAAGGGTCCAGGCATAGATTGCTGAATTACTCACATAACATAAGGTCTGTTATAATCGATGCCTACAGTAAAAAGAGATGCATGGCCTTTTATGACTGGCACAATTTAATAAGCGCCGATTTACACATGTACTGTATATCGCTACATACACACAGGCGCGGCCCAAGGGGGGTGCGGGGCCATGTGCGGAGACTGGGTCCGTGGCCTCATTTGCATAAATATTTGCATAATGTTACCATACTCTAACTTTTAGTAAACATGCCTCTTAATGAGTGTATGGATAAAGAAAGACTAAGGGGCATGTTTACTAAAAGCCGTACAATTGCGTGCCGCACAATAGCGCACGGAAACGCGGCACTCAAACGCTCAGAAACGCTCTTAAACGCCCCGCACAAGTGCGCTTGGGCCCCGCACAATTGCGCGCCGCACTAACGTGCCCCGCACAAGTACCCGGCCCGCAAATGTCCGATAGAGGCGTGGAAAGGCATTCTGAGGGCGGAGGAAGGCTCCCGAGGGGCGGAGAGACGGGGTCAATGGGCGGGGAAGGGGAGGGGAGAGGCTCCCCGCACAGTATCGGGGACGAATTTGCAGGTTAAAAATAGCGCGAGTGAAACACTCACGGTAGAGGGCATTTAAAGGGAAGAGAAACCATTTCCGTCAGCAATGTACAGGGAAACCGGGGAACCTGCAAAACGTGAGCAGTGTGATACATGTGCACAGAACAAAAGTGCAAATAAAGATAGAAAAAGACCCAAACAAACATATTAAAAATAGGAAGTCAGCTGGGGAACCCTGATATTAATGGGCAAACATAAGAAACACACCCAGGAAAGCTCCAAAGAAATGAAATGAAGTATGGAAGGGGCTACGGAGCGGAGACCCTTCCAAAAACCATTTCCTTTTTTCTGAGCCTTCCTGGGAGTGTCTGCTATGGTTGCCCATTAATATCACTGTTGCCCAGCTTGGTTATATTTATCCCCAGTTCGTCGTGGTCGGTTGAGGGGTTTATTTGCACTTTTGTCACCAGACAAGGTGACTGAGCCCACAGTACAAATGTGCAGAGCAGGGTTTTTGACTCCTTTGGTCAGGTTTCCCACCCCCAGGGACTACACTATCACTGTGGTGCAGTAGACAGAGGCAGTACCTCTAGGACCAGAGGGTCACAGGTTCAAATCCAAGCTGGGGCTCCTGCCAACCCAGTCCCCATATTTTACCCACCACTAAACAGAGATAGTAAAGACACTCCTTTATTGCAGAGAACATAAGCATGGTTCACACACCCATTTTGTACCCAACACCGCACACACACCATAACAATGGGCATTACCAACAGCCGAGTCCCCCAAATGCAGTCCTGGAGTGCCACAACTCAATCAGGTCATATGCTTTTCCAAGATACGGACATGCCAGCATGTTGGCGGTAGGGTACAGGTGGTGGAGGGGGCAGTGGCTGCTAGCCACAGAAGACAGTGGCCGAGCCATGTGCAGGCTGGCACGTCCACTGCAACATAGGCCCTGTCGGATGTACAGTCATGGACTTCCCAGGGAATTCAGCACATCTGTGGCAACACAGTGGTGCAGTGCACACAGACAGTGTGTGCAGGAGCAAAAGGTCACAGGTTCAAAGCCCAGCTGGGGCTACTGCCATTCCTGTCCACATATTTTCCCCACAACTAAACCATGTTAGTAAGGGCAATCCTTTATTGCTGGGGATATACGCATTGGTCATACGCCTATCTTTTACACCACCAAGCACAGACACCATGACCAGGGGCATTACCTAGAGCAGAGTCTCACAAATGCAGTCCTGGAGGACCACACACCATTCAGGTTCCATGCTGCCACTCATACAAATAACCATGCTGTATATCTATGCACCACCCCCATGGCATGTAGATGTAGCTCATGCATATTCATGAGGGACAGCAGGAAACCCCAACCAGTGTATTGCAAACCTGGACTGGATTTGGAAACCTCTGCCGTACAGCAGCAGCCAACAGGGACAGACACACCCACACCCACACCCACACCCACAGGCCCCATTGGCCAATGCCTCCTGGTGAGGCAGGACATTGGGCCCTGCGTGCATCTCCCAATACCAGCACTTGCATACCTTAGCAATGTCACCCTACACCAGGGTATATGGTACACAGCTCTCAAACGTTTGCTATGAGTACTGGCAGATAGATATCCCTACGTTACGCACAGTCTGCTCTATGAGCTCCATCATAATAATCTATCTGATGTTTGCGGTGTGTGCGTCAGGTCTGGCCCCTGACAGTGTTTACCACCCTAGGGAGGGACCCCCAACGGTATTGCATACCATACCCATGCCTGTACTGTGCCCAGGACTGGTGTGGTGGGCAAGGATTCTGAACCCCTCTATAGTAGCACAATGCTGGCATACGTGTGGGAGTGTGTGTCTGTCTATACAGTGTGTGTTGGCTGCAAACACTGTCCACAGTTTTGGCCTGATGATGTGCATAATGAGCAGCAAGGTACCATGGGTATAGCTCAGACAGGGTGGGCTGGCCAGGATGCATCTGCACAGGGCATAGGGCACTGGCAGGGACATTGTAGTGGCCGTCCACCACCTCCACAGACAGGGTGACCTCTGTATGTGCTGCTGGGCTTTCACTCCACCCTGACTGTGCAGTGATGGCAGCATGGCTAGGCACCCCCATAGTGCTTCATAGCACTTCCCTCATGTGATATATATGGGTCACCTGTTGGGGCCTAGTCACTGATGTATCTGCTTGTGTGTGCTGCCATCCCAGTTGTGGGTGCATGCATTTCCAGTGGGACTAACCAGCAGACTGTTCACAGCTGGTATGTGCCCTGCTGGAGTGCCTTGCAGTGGCTGATGGCTTGATGCAGGGGAATATCAGATAGTGGTGGGGTGCATCTTAGCATATCCAGGCCTACTGTCTGTCTGATATTGTGGTCTGGGTGTGTGTGGGGCTGCTTGGACTGCCCTGTAGGGTGTCTGTTCCCCAACAGGACTGGGGTTGATGGTCCACTCTACTGCTATCATTGGGGGTGGGGGTGGTGTGTATAATGGGGACCTGTTGATAGGAGACCCTGCCTGTTTGCCACCCTCAGCTTGGGGGGGGTGGGGTTGGTGGTGTTCCCCCTGACTGAGACAGACAGAGATATCCAAGGTGTTCCTGCAGAAACTACCTATCTCACAGATTACGACTGTTTTGGAGCTCTGCCATGGCCTCTCTCAGCTATGGAGGGTGCTGTGGACCTGGTCCAGGGCGCCTCATCGCACACTCAGGGTGAGCACAGTTCCCGCACAGTGTGACTGTGTGTAGCTACTCTGTGCAAATTAAACACCCGGTCAGTACCTCCTACCAGGCCAAGGTGCTGTGTGGGTGCACACGGACACGTCCCCCTACCAGGCCGGGGAGCTGTTGGGGTGCATTCCCCATCTTGTGTTCATCTGTGGACAGCTGATTTGCATGTGCAGTGCATCATGGGTATGGGTGGCCTAACCCTATCCTGGTTCCCACAGCAGACTGTCTGTGTGGTGACATGCAGGCTCTCTGCAGCCAGCCAGGGGCTTGCTGGCAGCTATATAGCTGTAGCCCAATGGTTACTTCACTGCCTGTGGAGCCAGCAGTAATGGGTTTGAGCCCACAGTGGGGTTATTTGATAGGGTTGTCCAAAGCTTTTTTTAGATTTAATGTACATATGTTGCTGCCATCAAACACACCCTCAGTGTACTGTACCCATAAGGTGCCTCTGAGGGTGCTTTATAGGGCACCCTATAGGGCACCTTATGGTTGCCGTCCATATAAGGTGCACTATACATTATCCTGTGACGCAACATATATGGTGCCCTATAGGGGACATTCAAGGGTGCCTTGGCGGACAGTGAACTTTAACATGTGCCTTCTGGGCCGCCTTATGTTAACACGCTTTGTGAGTGCGTTTGCTAGTAGTGATAACTGAAATAAAAATAGATTGCCCCCTACAGCACTCATCCCCATAATACACACTGCCTCAGTGAGCCTTCTTCATTGGGCACTGTGGGGGATTGAACCCCTGATCTCTGCACCATTGGTCAGTGTCTTAACCATTGTGCTGTGGCTCTGTTCCTATGCTTGGGCATCTGCGCACCGCCTTATGCCGCCCAAAATTAACAGTGCACCGCCTTATGCCGCCCAAAATTAATATGCCTCCTAAAGCACTTTTACCCATTACAGTTAATGCCTCAGCCAGCCCTTTTTGTTGTGCACAATGGGGAATTGAACCCATGGCAGCTGCACCCACAGTCAGTGTCTTAACCATTGTACTATGGCTCTGCTCCTTTGTGTGAGCATATCAGGGCGCCACTTAGCCTTCCCACGCACTATTATGCTTGGCGCACAATAGCGCTGCGCACAATAGCGCCCCGCGCAAATGTGCGATCGCTTACTCCCGTTTTTTTTCTTTTCTCTGCCTGAACCGCCCACTCCTTATATGGCACAGGCACACTACCGCGGCCCCGCACATTAGGAATGTTTAGTAAACAGACCCCTAAGAGTTCTACATTACTATAATCCAGTGCCAACCGCCAGGCACATTAGGAACTACTACAAACACTGCCCATTTAGAACCCATAGCAAACCCGCCATATCCTAACACTACCAGGACTCACAAAGTACCATTACCTATCAAAAGGAAACACTGCAAATATTAAACCAATGCATTTTAGAGAATAACAATACATGACCTACTGGGGAAAGAGAACAAGTGGCAATGTCAAATAGGAATTACATAAACAGAATACCTCAGCTCAGTTACACATGCAGAACATAGACCATCACCAAACAAGGAATCACAATTTAGAAACAGGAAGACAATAATTAAACTGGGAACCCCAAAAGCCAAACTTGGAATGTACAACACTGTAGAAATAAAACTATAAATTAATTTCCTCTTGTACTAAACAAAGCGCAGACGTTAATGATGCACATTTCCCAGAGCTGACATATTCCAGTTAATAAATTCAAAATAAAGAGATATTTTTCTACCTTTTGTGCATTTTTATTTCAGCTGCAATTGCTCCAGCCACTTTCTTCTGGTTTCTTTGTGTCTTCTGCTAACTCTCCATCGTCTGCTGTCCATTTGTCCTTTCTCTCTTCTAGTCTTTTTTTCCATTCTCTCTCTACATCTGCTTTAACATACTAATCTTTCTCCTTTTGCTCTTTCCTCATTCCTATTTCATCCACTCAAATTTTACCCCTCCATCCTCAATCCCCACTTACTCTCCCAATACCCAGCCAATTGTAGATTTGTCTTCCCTCCCACACAAAATATTTTTTTCCTCTCCATTTCACTCTCCCAGCTTCATCCCATTCTAATCCTCCCCCAACATCAGCTCCCTTCTAGTTCCAGCCTCACCCAGCATCTGCTCCCTTCTAGTCCCCGCATAAGCCCATTTCTAGTCCTAGCCCCCCATCAGCCCATTTCCAATCCTATCCTAGCCACACCATCAGCCCATTTCCAGTCCTACCTCCCCCATCCATTTCCAGTCCTATCCGAGTCCCTCCATCAGCTCATTTCTAATCCTAGCCTCCCATCAGTCCATTTCTAGTCCTTTCCTAGCCCCACCATCAGCCGATGTCAAATCCTAGCTCCCCTCCACTCAGCCCATTTCCAATCCAAACTCCCCATGAGCCTACTTCCAGTTCTAGCTCCTCCATGAGTCCATTTCAATCCAAGCCCCCACCACAGCCCATTTCCAATCTTAGCACCCCCCAACAGCCCATTTCCAGTCCTATCCTAGCCCCTCCATCAGCCCATTTCCTGTCCTAGCTCCCCCATTCAGCCCATTTCCAGTGCTAGCTCCCTCCCCTCACAGCCCATTTCCATTCCAAGCCCCCTTCCGCATCAGCTATTTGCAGTTCAAGCCCCCCCTTCCACTCAGCCCATTTCCAGTCCTAGCAACCCCACTAGCCCATTACCAGTCCTAGCCCCACCCCCATAACCCATTACCAGTCCTAACCCCCATCACCACATTTTCAGTCTTAGTCCCCCCCATAGCCCATTTCCAGTCCTAGCCCCCCATCAGTCCATTTCCAGTCCTAGCCCCCCATAGCCCATTACCAGTCCTAGCCCCCCCATCAGCCAATTTCCAGTCCTAACCCCCCCATAGCCCTTTACGTCCCAGCCCCCCCATCAGCCCATTTCCAGTCCTAGCCCCCCCATAGCCTATTACCAGTCCTAGACCCCCCCATAAGCCCATTTCCAGTCCTAGCCCCCCCCCCCATAGCCCATTTCCAGTCCTACCCCCCCATCAGCCCACTTCCAGTCTTAGCCCCCCCATAGCCCAGGTAGATTTTTAAAAAAAACAAAAAAACTTGCTACTGCTGCCGCTGTCACCGTGGCAGCAGCAGAATCGAGCATCCCGTGGGGCCCCCCTGCCTGGCAGAGTCCTCCATGTGGCCTCAGCTCCCTCAGTGCAAGCTTTTCAGAGCCGTGAAGGGAGAGTTTCCCTTTCTCGCAGCTCTGTTTAAGCCCGCAGGGCTGATGGGAAACAGGAAATCCTGTTTCCCATCAGTGCCAGCGGCTTAACAGAGCCGCGAGGGAGAAGCTCTCTCCCTTCGCGGCTCTGAAAGCCGGCACTTAGGGAGCTGAGGCTGCATGGAGGACTCTGCAGGGCAGGGGGGGCCGCGGGATGCTCGATTCTGCCACTGCCATGGCGGCAGCAGCAGCAAGTTTTGTTTTTTTTTTAATTTACCGGCAGATGCAGAATGTTGTTTGTGCGGGGCCCCCTGAAAAGCGGGGCCCTGTGCAAACAACATTCTTGCACAATGGATGGGCCGGCCCTGCATACACATGAAAATGACTTTATGAAATGACTCCCGGGCAACATGTAGCAGTCCGCCCTAGATTGACATTTTGAGTAACCCGGATAGGCACAGCAATTTTTTGGTGGAGATGTGAGAGAAAAATCTGAGAACAGTAGAAGCCATGCCTGACTGCTTGTTCGATGAGAACAGGAGCAGTAAGCGTTAAAATAAGAGTTTGCATAGTAGGATGAAAAGAAGGAAAAAAGATGGCAAGAGAGTTTGTGAGTGGTTTATGTGTCTGGAACGGGAATTGCATCACAGCTGGGAATGTAGAATTTGGAAAATAACTGTCAGCTTTCTCTGGGCTATTTGTTCTCCAAAAAAAATGAGTTTTCTGGAATTTCTGTTTAAGAATTGTAGAAACCTTATTTGGTTACAGTCGATACAAAGTTGAATTTAGTGAGAGCAGAGATTTGCATGAGTCATAGCAGGACAATTTTTTAAGTATACAAAAATGGCCATTTTTATAGCTGTTTGTGATCTTTTTAAATTAAACACAAATGGAGACCTATAGGCACCATCTTTATAAATGGAAGAGGAAAATGATAGACACATTCCAAAACCACCACAGAAGTATAAATAATGCAGACATGTCAAACATTTTTTTGAGTGGAAAAGTAATTCTATAACAAAGAGTTTTGGAGACCGTATCTCAGGAGAATATAAAAAAGAGATGTGCATTTGGTTTGCAAAATTTTATGCACGTAAGAATGCACACTGAGGAGCCTGTTTGCTAACGGTTAACGTGCGTTAAGGAAATGAACTTACATTACATGGGGCTACACACACAGAAATAAGAAGGCTGTGGGCACTTATTGTGCATTCAAACCTTTAGGTGTATGTTTATGAACCATGTTAGGCTTTTGCAGCTAACGAGCCATTATAGAGGTGCAAACGCAGTGCGCTATCTGTTGGAGGTGTGCACAGCATTTCCCTAGCAGACAGCACACTGAAATTGCAAAGGGTGTGGCCCAGTGGCACCGTAGATGCAAATAACGCCACCCATTGAGGCGCTGTTATCTGTACCCAAGCTGTCTGCTACTTGGATGGTGACCCCGTGCTAATGACACCCTCGGTAACCACACATTGCAGATAAGCCCACCCTCCACCCATATCCCGCCCGCTCTTGCAGATACTGCAGGCTCTGCAGATAGTACAGAAAATTGCTGCTCTGTCTGCTTTTTCCCTGCACTCTCTGTTAACACGCCCCAGCAGTGCACGCTCTCAGCTGCATTAACAGTCTTGCAGCTATAGTACACATTCCCCTAAATGAACCTTTTATACATAAAACCTCAAAATGAATGTACATAAAGTTGGTTTACATAAATAAGAACATTTTTATTCACTTTAATCAAATTTTACATGCATTTAATTTTTGAAAGGAATTATAGAAATGTCTGAAAAACACCCAAAAAATAATCCAAAAATGAAGCAAAATGTGATCCATATAGTTTCCAGCGTTATCACCTCCGGGGTTCCCAAAGACTCTGCTGGGAAAGACTCCACCACTTTAGGTAACATACCGCCCAGCAACGGAGTTGATGCAGACAGTCCAATCACAGGACCATCACCTCCCTCTGCCATCCCGGCTCCGACCTCTGCCCTCTGACATCGATCTTGGGGGCCAGCAGCATCTGAACCTTGCTCCGAGGCTAATATCATTGATGTATGAATGTCAAGCCATTCAATACTCGTTATAGATGTCTCACAGTAATGGCAGGCTCCACAGTGATAATGGCCCGGATGTTATAAAGACTAATGGAGGCCATTATCACTGTGGAGCCTGCCGTTACTGTGAGACATCTAAAACGGGTATTGAATGGCTTGACATTCATACATCAATGATATATCACTCCAGATGGAATACAACTTGTTTGTCCACTTATGTGGTTTACTTGATAATCTGCCCTTGCTCACTTTATTATATTGGTCGCACCGTGAGATCTATAAAAGTATGTTTGAGTGAACATGCGTCCCGTTTTCGCACAAAAACTCTCACAGCACCTATGGTTCAGCATTGTATTCAGAATGGACATACATTAGAAAATCTACGCTGGCGCATTTTGGATCATGTACCGATTGATCCTAGAGGAGGAGATCGGGTTCAAAAACTTCAGAAACTGGAACAAAGATGGATTTTTTCTCTGGGTACTGTCCATCCGGTGGGCCTAAATGCCCAAATAGACTGGCATATGTTCATATAAACAGCAATTTCTAAGTTCTGATACTTTAGAATATTAAATCTACATATCCTAGTGGATTTTCATCAAAAAGCCCCATAACTGGCTTGCTTTACCTGTCAATCTTTGTAACAGCATCTGATTGACTTCTCGATTAGGGAGGATTCCTTGACAGGGCTTCCTCCTTTCTGATTAGCCTTTCTGATAGGACCATTTTGATTGGTTCATCATGTTTGCTGTTGTTGTCATAAGTGATGTCAGACGCTGTTCAGTGATATTTAAGGTATCTTTTCTCAATGGATTAAATCAAAGCTTTGCAACTACCATATCATATCGACCTGAGGCAGGGTTGAAGATTACCAACCCGAAACGTGACACGTCGTCATCTTTGGACTTTTGCAGCGGTTCTTATAAGCTCCTTATAAGCTAAGTAAAATACAAGCTTCAAAGTCTTTTCTGCTTGTTTCAAAGAAATAATTAATTAAAATGGAGGAGCCACAGCGGTGGGACAGATTTTGTTCTGCCCTCTTTGTCAAGGCAGCTCCAACAAAAAAATTGAGAAAGCTTTTCCTCTTTTATGTGAGGTCAGAATCTTTTTCTTTAACTGTTTGTTTTATTCTGACAGAGGGGTATTGCTTTTCACCCTATTCATAACAAGTTGTATTTTGTCAAACAGCAGATGGCATTGTGTTACGTAAAAAGGATTATGGTTTTATTTATTTACTTAACAGGTTGTTTTTTTTATACTGCCCTTAAGCCAAGGCGCTTTACACGTAACAACAATATGCAAACTCAAGTGAGTTGTGTTACAGAGAACATGGGGATACAAACTTTGAGTTAAATATGGGGGATTTACAGCACTCAGTAGTAAGTAAATGAGTTATGATGTATACAACTAAGTAATATCATCAAGACCAAAATGTTCAATGAAGAGATGTGTTTTTAGAAGTTTCTTCAGGTCTTGTGTGGACTGTGCAGATCTGATGACTTCTGGAAGTGAATTCCAGATTGTTGGGGCAAATAGGGTGAAGGCTCTATTGTCTGTTTGCTGGTTACATTTGGTCTTTAAGGGGGAGGATGGCAAGAAGATTCTGATTTGTTGATCTTTTGGGCCTAGTGATTAAGGGGGTCTATTCTGAACCACGAATAGCAGGGATGGACATCCCATTGGGACGTCCATCCCCATAATCCATCTGCCTTTCCCGTCCTCGCCAAGCCTCCCCGTACAAACAGGGAGTTTGTACGGGGAAGTTAGATGGTGGCGGGAAAGGGGCAGGCAGTGGGCGGTCTGTGGCCCTGGACATACAGTGCGGATTCTGATGTCGGCCTTGTATGTCCGTGGCCAGCAGAGTAGAGGGAGAACTTATTCCACCCAGGGTGCGTCAAAGGTAAGAGGGGGTACAGGGGATTCCCCGTAGCCTGACCCTGGCCATGGGAGGCCAGATCGGGGGTCGGGCTATGGGGAAAGCACAAAGTTGGCGGCGGCCGGGGATCACAGCTCCTGAATGGAGCCGTGGTGCCATGGCAACCAGATGCCATAGCACCGCGGCTCCATTCAGGAGCCATGACTAAGTTAATAGGGCAGGTGCCTGTACATGCAGGCTGACCGGAATTGGGTCTGGGCTTGCACGTACAGGCTTAGACAGTATTCTGATCCCGCGGGGGCTAGACCTGCCCCGCAGGATCAGAATACAGAAGCCGGGACGTCCACAATGGAATAGGCCTTCACATCCTCAAGATAGAGAGCTGATAGGTTGTGGAGGATTTTATAGATGGTAGTTGCGATCTTGTGTTTTATCCTTTGAGTAATTGGTAGCCATTGCAAGCTCCTGAGAGTTGATGTGATGTCTTGATGTCTTGATGTTCCCATTGGGATTCTGGCAGCAGTGTTTTGCACTAATTGAAGAGGATATAGTGCCTGTTTCGGCAGTCGCTGATAAAGTATGTTGCCGTAATCGAGGTGAGGTATGATGATGGCCTGAAAAACTGTTCTGTAGTCATTGTACTGGAATATTGGTCATAGATGCTGGAGAGATTTAAGTTTCAAGTATGCATTATTAGCTGATTTCTTGATATGAGAGAGCATGTTCAGGTTGCTGTGAAGGGTTTTACCAAGGTATTTGACTTCACTTTTTATCATGATTCTGCATGCTGGAGTACGAGTTTCTTTGGCGGAATGAAGGATGGGTCTCTTGAGACTAGTAGTGCTTCAGTCTTCTTGTTGTTCACTACTAGGTTTAGTTCTGCAAGGTGGTTTGTAATAGCTGTAAAGCAATCCGATATGACTGAGGAGTCTGGGGTAAGTGTGTGGAAGGGCATGTAGAATATGATTTTGGCGGCATGTAGGTGAAAGTGCATGTTCCATTTTCTTAGCAGATTGCATATAGGCTGCATGTAAAGGTTAAACAGAAGGTCTGATAAGGCCGATCCCTGTGTAATGCCTTGCTTAGGCTGAATTGTTTGGATTTGAGAGGTCCGACTTTTACTAGTAGCATTTTATCAGAGAGGTTGGATGTAAACCAGTCTATTGTGCTCTTGTGGAGGCCTATGTCACCGAGTCTGGCCAGAAGGGTATGGTGTGATACAGAGCAAAAGCAGCACTGATGTCCAGGACTATCATAATGAATCCTTGATGAGGCTTAGCCAAACCTCTGATTAGTGTGTCAAAGAGAGCAGTGAAGAGAGTGTCTAAGTCATGCTGCGGGTGGTAACCATGTTGATGGGGGTCCAGGGAAGCATGGGTATCGACATGGAGTTGATGCTGTACTGTCTTTTCGATTATTTTGGATAAGAATGAAATGTTGGGTATCGGTCGGTATGAACTGGGATTAGTTGGATCCAATGATGATTTCTTCAAGACGGGTCGTATTGAGGCCTGTTTCAGGGCAGGGGGTAGATATCCTTGAGAGAGGGAGGTGTGGACTATCTTTAGTATAATCAGTGTGAACTCAGTATGAAGGGATTTTATCCATGTGACTGGGCATGGATCCAGTGGGGAGGTTGTGGTAGTGATGCTGCGAATGATGTCAGTGAGTTCTCTCCATGTAATTTGTCTTAAGGAGTGCCAGATGTGAACGTGGGATGGGTTGTCTTGTTTGAGTACAGGTTCTTTGGATAGGGGAGGTGTTGAGGATTGCCTGTTGTAGAGGTAGTCACCAATGGTTTGCGGGTCTATTTGATCTTTTGAGTTCGCTGGTGAGGGAGGACACAATAGAGAATAATTCTCTGCGGCAGTTGAGAAATTTCATGAGGATATTGGAGTAGTATTCCTTTTGACAATTGTTGATGAGATTGCTGTATTCAAATTGCTTGGAGATGAATTGTTGCTTTATGGATGTAACTTGTGTACATTTCCATCTTCTCTCTATCAATCTGAGCTCTTGCCTGATAATACTGAGATTGCAAGAATACCAGGGCGGGTATGCAAAGTTGGGGGGGGGGGGGGGTCGTAGAACGTCATGGTGTGAACACAGCAGCTTTGTTAATTACTGTGTTCCAGGAGTGGATGAGACTGTTTAAGTCATCTAAGTCAGATTCAATAAGCAGGGAGACATTATCAAGAAAGGACTGCGCGTTGAACGCTTTAAAGCAAATTATTTGGTGCTGTTGCTGGGGGAGGTGTGGAATCTGGGTACTGGTCAGCAGTACAAGCGAGATCATTGCATGGTCTGACCAGGGCACTGGGTTTTAAGATCAGCTGTGGGGAGAATTTTAGGTGCAAAAACAAGGTCTAGGGTTGCTCCTTTGGAGTATGTGGGTGCATTAATAATCTGTTTTTGTTGAAGAGCTTTCATGGCATTAATGAACGCACTTGCTTGCTTTGTGGAAGTGGATGGGAGGTTGAGGTCACCCAGGAGGAAGAAGAGTTTGTTAGATAATGTATGCATGCAGGCTTCCTCCAGTACATCCGATAAATCGTCAGTATTGGAGAAGGGTGTGTGATATGTTAAGCAGACAGTGTGGTCACAATTGGAGATAGTGAGGTAATCTAGTGTATGTAGAGATTGCGAGTTAAACATGGTGAAATTTAGATGCTCCTTGGCTAATATTAGAACCCCTTCTCCTCTTCTGTCAGTCCTGGGTCAGTTGAAAAGTACATAGTGAGGGGGCAACAACTGGTTGAGGAGTACATTGTCGGTGTTTGAGATCCAGCTTTCTGTGATGCACATGATATCAGCGCTGGTGAGTTGCAGGTAATCTGCTATTGTTTGAGTCTTGTTGCAGATTGAGCGGGCGTTTATGAGAGAACATTTAATTGGGTAGAGAGGGCGCTGCTGCCTGATGTTTGTTTTCTAATGCTGAGTGCCATTGATTTGTATGTAAACCGCACTGATGCAGAATAGCGCGGTATATAAGAGAATGTAAATAAATAAATAAATAAAATAAATAAATTTGTAATAATCTGCATGTTAGTTTTGTGTGCTGTGCTTTGAGGCATGAGATTGGGTATGGGAGCTTTGGTCTATAGAGAATTGGGATGTTGCTGCTGTGTGTAGTTAGCGCATGTGTAGTCGTTAGAAAGGGCAGCATCAACAGCATCGCAATGTAGGGTATTTGATTTTGTGGCATCATATTGAGCTATGCAGTTGTTGGCTTACCAAGGAGGAGTTGGTTGGAATTGTTCTTCAGATGTTGTTTGGTTAGCTTGGGATGTTTAACGTGCTAGGAATAGGCTGGAGAGGCAAGTTTGTGGTGTTTCTTGATGCAGTTTTATAGATGGTCTGTTTACTTGTGTGCTCTTGTGTGTGGCAGGAGAGTGGTGCTGTCTGCTGTCTCTCGTCTGGTTCCACACCTAAGAGCCATGCCAAAGGGCCCTCTGGCAAGGCCATCAGGCGAGGGCCCACCAGGTGCAGGCACGCCTTGAGCATGCTGGAATTTAAAGTTGCTGCTCCGGGCCCTGATTGGCCTTTGTGGTGGGGGGCGGGAGACTCCTGTGTCCCGCTCCTGGCTGCCGACGCTGATCAGGCTTAAGCGCTTGTTATGTAAAGGTCAGTCTCATATCACTACTAGACATGCATTTGTTTGATTTTTCATTTCCTTTTTGTTCATTTTGTCTTTGTTTTGATTTCATTGTACTCTTTCAGCACAAGCTACTTACAAATAGTGGGCTAGATTTACTAAAATGTGCTAGCATATTATTGCACATTGACATGCATTATTAGCAAATATGTCCCATTGTTGCGATAATTAATGTACCTGAGTGCACGTGAGCGCACAGTAACATGGTAGTGTCCCTTAATAAGTCTAACCCAGTGTGTGGAAAATTTACAAAAACAAAAATGATGAAATGCAGTTATTTTTGGACCCAGCAGGTCTCTCCCACTCTTTTTCTCTTGTTTCAGTCAGAACCAAGCTGGAATCTGATGCGATGGGACTTTGGTTTTCAGCTGTCCCACATGAGTCTGATCTTGGCTAATCTCAAAGCTAAGCAGGGTAAGGTCAGGCCTGGCTAGTACCTGAAATGCCAGTGGCTGTAAACTCACTGTGTGGAAGAAAGACCTGGCAATCTACTTCCAACCACACCTTGCAAAGAAAAAAACCCAGGAGTCAGCATGGACTCAATGGCACCCATTGCATCTTTTGCGTGACTTCAGTTGTCCCATACAGGGAGTTTTTCCTTGCATTTTATATTCCCTTCCCTCATCCTCACCCCCAAACATGCTCAGCTGGGTCACTGCGGTTATCGTCCTCGATCAGTGCCATGTAGCCTAGCTCCCATCAGAACCTCACAACCATGGAACCCGACTCTGACCTCCTAGGTGCAGGGCCAGCACAAGGGTATTGGGTACCCAAGGCAAACCTTCAACCTAACACCCCCCTCAGCCAAGATTTTGATAATTAAACTCCGCAATCCCAAGCATCCCATCTTCCCCTCTCCCCCCCCCCTCCACACACAACAATCCTGTAAAAATGCATAGCTGAATGTATGTATGTGTGTGTACACTCTCCCTGCAGGTGTGCTGGTGGCTCTTTGAGTTTGTGTGGGTATCAGGGTCTATCGCTTTGCTTTGACTGCTGCTGCACTTTCCCACCCCTCAGAAGCTGCTGTCCTAGGTGGCTGCCTAGTTTTGCCTAATGGTCGAGGCAGCCCTGTCTAGGTGCCACTCCCAAGCAACGACCACAACTTTTCTCCTCCCAGAATCTGCGGACACTGCCTTCACAGCCTCACCAGCTCAGTGTGGAAATTGAACCTTTCGCATGGTAATGCAGTGGTGTATATTTGTGTGTGTGCATTTAATTTGTTTGGACACCTAAAAATTGAAAATGCACGCAAATTGCTTGGGCACCTGTGTACCTACAAATTAGCATGTGTACAATTCGATCTGCTTGCTTATAAAGCTCTAGTGCATGCACAAAAATTGAATAGGTGAAACAACGCAAATAAATGCCTAAAAATGAGCACAAACAGAACATTTTTATGACCCTGCACACCCCTAGGGTAGTACGCAGCATTTACAGTCTGAGCCACCAGACCAGCATGAGGTCATTACTTTCTCTTCTTTCATTTCAAAACCACAGTAAACAGGAGAGGAACTGCCTCAGACAATGAAACACCCTTAAATATTACTAATTTACTCCGTTTTGTATGTACAGAAGCAAAATGTAGTTCTCCAAAAAGATGAAACACCATGAGGAAAATAGAATCCTAAATTTTAAACAAACATTTTTTAAACCTTTAAGGAACGCTATTTGAACAAAATTACTGAAATGATGACTCTTGTAAAATTTGAGGGAACGAATTGATGCCTTTACGCCTTAGCTCATGTATCAGCATTTTGTCGTGTCCCATATCAACTCTGCTCTTCTATAGAGGGCAACACAATTCCTTATATTCATTTTATTAGAATTCTGTATCCCACTGGGTCTTGCAGTAATCACGTGCCAATATTCTCTATTTCCTGTTTTGGAAAGATGAGGTTTCTTTTAAAACTGTAAGACTGAAATTTTGAATTCAATATGAAATTAAAAGAGACAATTTCTGTAAAGGATTTATCAGTGAACACGAATCTAAGATAGTGGGCTTGATGGACCTTGGTCTGACCCAATATGGCATTTCTTGTTTCTTATATTCACATCAGGTAATTGTGCAACAGTTTCTCTTCAAAACCCTGAGGTACACTTGGAAAAGAAGTGAGAGATACAAAGGCAGAACTTTGCAGCTCAGAAAGTCACCTTTTGCCTATGCAACAGTAAATTTAGAAGCATGACTCTCACTACCAAAACTTTATCCTAATAGTCTGAATTTTAAGAAGACACCATTTATCTTTTGAGAAATATTGTTGGGATGATATGGACTTGACAGTATTGAACACTGCACTGAAATAAAGGACAGAGTCATATTTCAAACCTTACTGTGGTCGTTCCTTTTAATGAATCTTCTTCAACCTCGGGTTTTCACTCTTTCACTGTAGAAAACATTCATTTTCACAAATCCTGACAGGAAGAACACCACCAATGCTACGAGAATGTTTATCATACCCACTCTACTTTCTCCGTAACTAAGCTAAGTTTATGAAGTTTTAACCCAAATTCTCTTCAAGGATGTGCTATACAAGAAAACAAACGCAAAACCCTTACTGAGTGTCTGAGGTCTTCAGAAGAGAGAGCTGCTGCAGGCTGGAGGATGGAGACGGAGAACTGAGGGAGTGTGAGAGATGTGACAGGCATCAGCCAAGAGACTGGAAGCAGAGCTGGATGAAAATGAGGAAAGATTCTGTCTGTGGTCACAAAACCACTCCCTCCCCGAAGGATTCCAAAAGCAGAGCTTCCAGCCTCATTAGTTTATGAGCAGCAGGGCAAACTGAAATAAGAATTCATATTTAACTCCTTCCAGTAATGTGCACACGCCCTGTCAGCACACGAAGCAGATGAAGATTTTATGACTTACCTTTTCCAAATGTGAGCTCAAGGCGAGTTACAAGCAGATACACAAGTTATAGCCCTGTCTAAAGGGGTTTGTAATGTAAATTATACCTAAAACAACAGAGGGTGGAGTAAATTGTCCAAGGTTGGGCAGTGGAAGAAGCAGGATTTAAATGAAGAACTGCCTTGTCCACTGCTCCTATAATGCAGGTAGGAAAGCAGCCCTGCAGTATGTGTCGAAGTGAGAAGGAAGGATCCTGGGCACAATAGGAGGGAGCAGAGATGCTCATAGGCACGTAGAACTTTCTAGATCATTTGCGTACCACAGTGAGCTAAGGCTGAGGAGAGGCTTGCTCTCGCCAACCAATCACTCTCTCCCTAAAAATGTCTTTGTCACTGTTCCACCCACTTGCAGGGTCCACACTGATTTATTAATTGGAGCTAGCTTGGCTCAGCACCTAGGATAGTCATTGTCCACAGGGAGATACAGTACACAGGGTACACACATGCACAAACTACAGAGAGTTAGGATATCACTTGCAGACCTCCCGAAGCACATCAACATACCAAAAGGCATTCAGGAGCCAGAGAGGAGTTGCTGGAGCTCTGGGATTCTCTCTGTTTTATGAAAACAAAAAATGTCTCTCCAAGTGGAGTCAGTGAGAGCCCCCTGGCTGTCAGCTCCTCCTACACCCTGACTGACAGGCAGCGCTGGCCGCAGAGTTGGTTCAAGGCTCCCTATGCCTTATGCTCCGCCCCCTCAGCTGTCAGAATCTTTTGCTTAGCTTTGAATGCCCTGCTCTTTGCCACACCCCCAAGGCGACAGCCTAGTTTGGCTGATGGCCGGGCCGGTTCTGCTGACAGGATGCTGCAGTCCACTGCCCCCACGGCTCTCTCTTTCCCAGGCCCATGCTTCCCTTCAGTGGCTCCAGCCGCAGCCTACCACCGCCACGTCTCAGACTCCCACAGCTCTCTCTCAGTGGAAGTCTTTTCAGGCCATCATCGTCTTCCTCTAGTCACTACCACTGCAAGCCACAGAAAGGGGGAGTAGAGTAACCACAGGTACCGCTAAAGAATCTCTCTGAAATGCAGTTCCTAAACTTGTGCATGTGTTTTTCATCAATGCTTTTGTATCATAAACATTCGAAGGAAGGGCTGAAGAGCTGTCAGGGCACCAAACAGGACGTCCATTAGTGCGTCGTACTCTCCTAGCTGGAAACCACAAGAGGATTTCAACAGTAACAAAGAACATCCAGAGCAGAGCCCAGAATGCTCAGATGAAATCATGTTATTAGTCAGCATCTACAGGGATGCCAAGGATGAACCATCCCAAAGAGTGAGATTTACCACCCCAGAGAGTGAGATTGAAGTCCAAAGAGCGATATTTTTTCAGATGGTGCATCAAGGGTATAAATGTAGAAAGATTTAAATGTAGAATTTCTTTAGAAATGAAAACCCCCCCCAGAATAAATGACATTTACTGTTCTTTGGAGACTCTGAAAGGATACAGACATAGTGGTTGGCAATATGGGCAAATTCTCTGGGCTGAAAATTGCTCTCCACTGACTGGCTAAAAGCATGGGCCTAGGTTTCAAGTACAGGGGAAAGGGTTGGCACGTGAGGAGGCTGTATGCAGGAAGGTGAGCTCTAGGCCACTCAGTTTTTCTTCTCTTAGGCTTATCTCTCATGAAAGCTGTGGTCAGCTTCAGAGAAAAGGAGCTCAAAGGGTATCAGAGTGAGAGCCTTCAAATGAGTTTGACACACTCCTGATGACTATGACTTGGCATCTTGACATATCACAAGCTTCTCAAAGAAAAAAAATATTCTGTGGAAGTCTTCAAAGCAGTGCAGTGAACCCTTGAGATAGGGGAGATGCTTGAATCCATGGAAGGCAGTGACAGACCTACTGCATCTTTGATTTATTTACCATAAAAGGCTGAGGAAGAAATGAGGCATAATTTGCCTGCCTAATATCTCTCCACTAATGACATTACAGCAAGAGGGACTTTAACATGACTATCCTGCTGGTCATTACATAGAGATGGGCTATAGTACGTGCCCGATAACATACATCTCAGTGCAAAGACCAGCTTTGTAAATGTTGGCGTTTCTAAGTAGATTAGAGCCATGGTATTTCTTTTGGATTGATATGATTGTCTGCCTGGTGCAGTCAGCATGTCATGCAGCAAAAGGAGCAACATATTCTCAATTTAAGGCCAAATTATTTTGGCCCAGACAACGAACTCTGTGCCCTATCCAGACATGAGCTAAGTGTTTGCTGAGGGCTCTGTTACAACACATTCTCTCTTTGGATTTGTATTCAATGGAGTTTCCAGTACAGTAACTGAGTCAAGAAAACATTGTTCAGCTAGTATGTAGAATGTGCCATTTAAACAAGTTACCAAGGAAAAGGAATCTGCTGACCTGCAACATTCAGCTTCCAGAAAACATTATTTATTGCAGTTTGCTGACCCAGAGCAGTCAGATGAAGATGTAAACCTTGTTTTCCATTTGGCCCAGGGCGACAGGGTCCCTGGAACATATTAAAAGTAGAACTGCATCATATGAATTACTTAACACCTACGAAAGCAATTTGTAAATATCTTTAGGATAAAATATTCTGCAAATGAATTTTAAGCTACTAAGGGAGGAACATTTCCAGAAATGAAGTGAAAGTCCACTCCAAGAACCAAGGGCAGATTGTATCAAAATAGCAGCCCAAGGAATTTTTTTCTTAGCAGCCCTCTTCTCACCTCATCGACACCAGAAAGATCCCTGGCCCAGCTCAGCTCGCAGCAATTTTAAAAGCAAGCTTGGAACCTCTGAACCATGAAGGGCTCGTCTGAGCTGAAGGAGGGGGCAGGAAAGCGGAAGGGCTCTGCAGCGGCTCAGAAGCTCCAAGCTTGTTTTCAGTTTCCTCTTGGGTGCCACTAGTGCAGCAGGTCCTGACTCCCAGTAGCACTCAGCCCATTAGGGCACACCTGAATGCCCTAGAGGACAATCCACCCCTGCCAAGCACTTAGTGGAAAAGACAAGGTTACCAAGCTTACCAATGTTAACCCAAACATGCTGAGTCATTTCCAGTTTAACCTCCACTACATGCATGAAGTTGTAGTTCAGATTCCCTCTCCTTCCTTCCTTCCTCCCCCCCCCCCACCCCCCCTACAAAAAAATACCTATATTTCCATGTCTGCAATGGAGATAATCAATGTCTGGATTGTCTGATTCTGTGCTGCAGCAAGTACCCCAGGTTCTTCCAGCCATATGCGCTAAATGCAGACACAAACCGCACTCGGATCTGAAAGGCTTCTGCCCTCGATTGTTGTTAAAGATTGACTAGGGTAGCACAGCCATGTTCTTTAAAAGTACATTTCTTTACAAGCTAGCTTATAGATTTTTATGAATGGAAAGGTTGAAGCCCTGAAGATTGTGCTAATTTGACCTCTTTTGTGTCAGATTTTTATGAATGTTTTATATCAGCACCAGTACAATATTCCTCTAAGTTGTGTGGGGGTTTGTCACACATGTTCTAATCAACAGGTTTTCTGTAGTAGTTGCAAAGGAGTCCTACCATAGTGGAGGTGGCAGAGATGAGGACAGTGTCTGAATTCAAAAAGGCATCGGACAAACACAGGATCTCTAAAGGAAAAAAGGTGACTGCTGCAGTGCTTGATATGGAAGGACAGACTAGACAGATGGTCTTTTTCTGCCATCATGTTTCTATGTGTCTATGTTTCTATATTACTCCTCAGATCATTTCATTGGCTCCCTATCCATTTCCACATCCAGTTCAAACTTCTACTGCTGACCTATAAATGCGTTCACTACACCACAAAACCACAAGATGGCAGCAATACATCAAGCAGTTTAAATGTGCATGGTAGACTCCTGTACACCTTTAGAGGCAACATTGCGCCATCTGGGCCCTGAGCATGGAACTTGTTCTTTTCTCAAGTAGTTGGAAGTCATGCAACAGCAATGCACAAGATACCTGAAGGCAGGGCTGATCGTTTTATTTTTTGCGGGGGAGAGGGGCACAAGCAAATCAATTGCTCAGGGCCCAGATGGCGCAATGTTGCCTCTAAGGTGTACAGGAGTCTACCATGCACATTTAAACTGCTTGATGTATTGCTGCCATCTTGTGGTTTCATGGTGTAGTGAACGCATTTATAGGTCAGCAGTAGAAGTTAACGGAGTTACTTACCTGTAACATGAGTTCTCTGTGGACAGCAGGATAAGTAAGCCACACTTGGTGACGTCATCCGACGGCGCCGAGACGGAAGTACTCTCCAAAGCTCAGAAGGGCTTTTCACCCTTCTGAGCATGGGCCAACTGGCCCCACCCCCTGCCCGCCCCTAGCTATCCAGTTTCAGTTCTTCCGCCTTGCCAGCAAGACAGATTTTTGCTACTCTCCACCAAATCTAACAAGAATGATATCTATGCATTGAATTAAGAAATAAATCTAACCCCTTTTGGATGTTTTCTTCTCTCTCTTTCAGATTCAAACACAAGTCCAGAACTAGGCTGGGAAGGCACATCTCCTGATGGACATGTGCTCAGCTTCCTCTGCCATTGCATGTGCCGCTAAATCCCGAACTCCTGAAATACAAGGAAGCCCAGGGAAATGGGCTCGAAGAGGAAGCGCCCAGGGGGCAGTTGCCTGTGCGGCAGTCCAGGATGTGCCTTTCTAGGCCTCCATCCCCGGCTAGCCAGCCTTACCTCTCTTCTCTCTGCTGGAATCCAGAGAAGGGGCTTAAGAAGGCCCAAGCGGTTGCCCCATGGCGCCCGGGACGAAGCTGGCTTCTCTCCAAGTACGCGAATCGGAAGCCCCGCGGCAGCTAGACGTGCCTAACAAGGCCTCCGTCTCTGCTCTCCTCTAACCTACCACTCCGGATACCTTCCGTTCTTCGGGGAGGACATGGGGGCATCATCCTTGCTTCTCCGGGCCTCCAGCCTGCACTATAGGAAGTAGAGCGAGTATGGCAACCCCCCCCCCCTCTCTGCTCCCCCAGCTTCCCGATCCGGCCGGCCACGAGGGCCCATGGCGGCGGCCATCTTCCTTGTGACATCATGGCCAGGCTCCTCCCCCTACGGCGCCATTGGCCGGCACCGATGCAAGCGTCAAGAAGGAGGAGCCATTCACACGGCACTCCCAGCGCCGACGGTCCAATTGGCGCGGACACATCAGCCGGCACTGGAAACCTCCTATTTGTCCTTTAAAACTAACCTTAAAACCCACCTTTTCTGTTCTGCCTTTAACCTTCCTCTCCCGGTCCCATCTTCTCCCCCTCCTCCCCCTTTGGGCCTCTGACAGCATACCCCTTACCCCTGTCTTATATCTCTTCTTTTGTTGTCTTCCCCTTCTCTCCCCCTTTTGTTTCCCATCTTTACCCCCCCAATCTGTTCTCTGTATCTATCCCTTTTCTCTAATTTTATGGCGTTCCTTTTCTGGCTCTTTTTCGCAGCTCTCTCTTTTTAAAATTTTAATTTGATTTTATGTATTGTGAACCGCCCAGATGCTAATTGTATTGGGCGGTATATAAAGTTTTAATAAACATAAACATAAACACTCCCAGCGCCGAATGTCCATTCGGCGCGGACACATCAGCCGGCACTCCCATTCGGCGCGGACACATCAGCCGGCACTCCCAGCGCCGACTGCCCATTCGGCCGGCTCCTGCCTCAAGTGTCAAATCTACTGTCCCAGGTCCGCGCCAACAGTTCAGCAGGAGAGCTCTCTCTCCCTATTCCCCCACCGTTAAATTGATGCGCTTGGCCGGCACCAGCAGAGCTAACAAAAAGCTGCACTCCCCAGCTTCAGGAACTTCGCATCGGGCTCTATGAAACGGCACAGCGCCTTGTCTGCCGCCACGTCATTCTGCACACAAGCCGGATCAGTTAGAAACGTGCCATGGGCTGGCGTCATGCCCGCCTGTCCCCACCGACTGCAAACACATCGCCGCTGCAATCACATCGCCGGAGTCTCGCGGCCATTCACCACATCAACGGCGCCACGGCCAGTGAGGGTGCAGAGGGGGTATCTTGCCACGATCACCTGCAGGATCTCCAGGGTGGTGCTTCCGCCTCCAACATCTGGAATGAGCAACCACCTGGAACCACTGCCAACCATCTGCCACATGCATCGGGGTTGAGTGTTAGAAGCTCTAGCATGCGCCTTGGGGCCGAGTCACGCCGCAAAGACCCCTACGCAGTAGTGTGGCCTGGGTCTCTGGGATCTGCAACCACCTCTCCCCTCACCTTTGCATGTGATCAGGTCGGTAAGCCCTGTTCTCCTCTGCATCAGGGCCTCCCCTCCTCAGCTACACTACAGCGTCAGAGCGCCCAGCCACCTCCTCAAATGTCGAGGCCTACTTGCAGAGCACGGCAATTCGTCTGCTGATACATTTTTCCCTCCAATCTTGGCAAAGAGACCTGAACCCTGCTGCCCGCTCGGGTAAGCCACCTCGGCAGAGTCCAGGGCCTTCAGGACATGCAGCCGTTGCAGCGATGGCGACAGTGCTGTGTGCTCCTCCTCCAGGTCAACGATAGTATCATGACCCGGGTATAGCATGACATTACAAGGAATTGTCCAGTTGCACATCACCCCAACTTCTGGAAGAAGAAGTCGGGGTGATGTGCAACATTGATGCCATATGGCGCTGGTTTTCACACTGAATCACTCCAGACCAGCATACCACTGACTGACCCCCTGGCTGTGGAACCCCCATCAGCATCTAGAAAAGATGGCAGCATTGCAGAGCTGAATAGCTACTTTGCAACGCTACGACGGCCTCGCATACGGCACTAACGGACTTGCCTAATGTTTACTGCTCGACCTCTCTACCATGAGGCCAAGGTTGATTCCCCCTAGCAACCTATGACATCGACACAGCTGAGTAAGTCAAGGCAAGAGTGGGCAGCTCCAGCCATCAGACCCACAACAGCCCTCAAAGGGAGGCTCGGGTAGCCCAGGACCAGATCAAGCACAGGGCCAGATCTAGGATGGCCAGGATCAGATCCAGAATGGCCGGCTTACAACACCTGCACCTGTCAAAAAAACAAACAAAAAACAAACAAACATGCCAACGCAGTGGTGCAGTGCACACAGACAGTGTGTTCAGATGCACAGGTGCCAGGTTCAGGCCTCAGCTGTGGCTACAGCCAACCGGTGCTACAGTGCAGTACGCACAGACAATGTGCTCAGGAGCAGGAGGTCACATGTTCAAGTCACAGCTGTGGCTTCTGCCAATGCAGTCCCCATATAGAAAGAACACACCTGAAAATCCTAAGACCTGAGTGCGGTGTCCACGCACTGGAGTTCACATGCAATTATTCTGGGGCCACTTAGGTCAAGGACTCCAGACAGTGCGCAGGGATGAAGAGGCTCCCTCCTCCACATCACTCTCTTGGGTAGGGCACCAGTAGAGCTCCACTGCTATCTGGCGCATCCAAATAACTACAATCCCGTCTCTAAGGGAACAATTGGTACCGATCCAGCCATGATCAAACCTCACATCTCAAGTTTCAAATCCACCGACTTCGAGGCACATATATATATATATATATGATATATATATATATATATATTGGTCACCCAACGTTTGGTCGTCGGAAGACCAATCTGTGTAAGGGCAACAAGCGGACTTGGCAACTACATACAGATGTCACACTGCAGTAGTTAGACCCAAACTATTGCCTGGCCTTATTTAAATCACTGCGAGGACATGGGGGGGTTCCCTCCCGAGTGTCCTACGTTGCCTTCTGGCTTACCATGGCCTTCTGGCTTATAATGGCCTATCTCCCCGACCGGCAGTGACTCACTCAGCTGGACTCGCCGATTATGGACTCGCCCGCCCCCTCCTTCCTACAAAGGGTATCGCTTACGGCATCCTTCCTATCTCCCCAGTGGCGATGCCCTAGGACGGCACCTGCCGTGGAAGTGATCTCTAAGCATCCCTGTTGTCCTGCTTTGCCCATACCTATACCTCTGTTGGGCTATCTGGGTGGGCTCGGAGAGGTTCACCTTTCTGAGCTCTAAAGAGCACTCTCGCAATGTGTTGCTGCCCATACCAATATCACTCTGAATGGAGCTTACCGTTCTCTACGGCACGTAGTATAGTGGTTAAACCAGTGCCTAGGGCCGTAAGGATCAAAGGTCAATCTGGCTCAAGTGCAGCCACTAGCACGCCCTCACAACATGCGCTAATGCCGGTGAAATATCAAGATTCAGGGACGTAAGAAAAAAAAATTTCAATCTGCTAGCGCCTCTTAGGGCTAGACATCTCACCCTATCGCCAGCACTCGCACTAAGAAGCCATTCCTATGACCAGTGCTCCTAATACTGACAACAAGGACCATCGACAAAGGCCTCAACCCTCGACATAGTAATGCTTCAGCCCCAGTACCCAGGGCAATATCAGGATCTCTGGACTGTCACGTGGCAGCAACTAGATTCCGTCCATGAAACCCTAGGTTCCTCATCCCTCGGCCAGGGGTCTTCTCCTGTCAGTTTACACCAACTGATCCCTCCCACGTGACTCTCAGTCACCCCTGCTATAGAGCGCACTCGAGCGCCAAGGAGTGAGCCATGCCAGCTCATGTAAACCGCTTAGAAGCTTACCAAGCTACTTGGCCTCTATCAGCTCAACATCGTCCTCAATCAACCCAGGTGTGAGCCATGCCAGCTCATGTATGCTGCTGAAACAAAGTGGTTTTTAGGGGTGAGTGGCATTGAGCCGATGTCGCCTCTTGAGATCCCCTGAACGGCTCATCAGCGGCACACAGGTCCGTGGCTGCGGCTACTGTATTGATCCACCTCATTGCGGGCCTCCTTTCTCCACGAACAGGTGGCCCATCCTCTAGTAGTTATTGCCTCCTCCTTCTGCTGGCAATTCCCCTGTATGCAACCTAGCATCCTCATGGCTTGGCCGCATGGCTTGGCCACTGCCTTGCCACTGTTCACCACTTCATATCCTCAGGTACAATGACTCTGATGGCCTTCTCCCGGTCCGTTCAAACGAACCTATTGCCCCTGTCTAACGTTCCCCCTTGGATTCTAGTCCCAGGTGCATGTCACGGCACTTCTTCACGTTATCCTCAATTGCCAAATCAGACCAGTCTTCCAGCTTGCTAATCTTCCTCATGTCTTCCCATCAGGGAATACGCACTAGACTGTATCAGGGCCCGGTGCATCTACTAAAACAAGGCATCGCACCAGGCTCTAGAGACCCTGCGCCAGTCAGAGCTCCGACAAACTGCTCGACCCTTCTGCACAGGACACCCGTCACCAGGGAAGCTGCTTACGGCGGCACCCTCCGCCTAGACCGATAGGAGCCCCGGCCGGCATGGGAATGACGCATCGTCTACGGATGCGTTCTGCGCCCTGCTTGCGACTGCAGCCACTGGTGACAACCAAGAACCAGCAGAGCTGTGGCACAATGGTTAGGGAGGAGTAGCCTAGTGGTTGGGGCAAGGTACTTCAGGCCGGAAGGTCGGGGGTTCAAATCCCACTAGAGGACAGCAACCTTGGGCCGGAAGGACTGTGGTTTCTAGTCCCACAGATGCTCCTTGTGGTCTTGGGTAAGCCATTTAACCCTCCATTGCCCATGTTCCCTGTAAGTATTAGTGTATGTGTCTCATATCCCCGTGTGTTAAATGTATCCCCCGATTGTGTTGTGACCGCTTTGATTGAAGGATAAGGCGGTATACAAATCTGTCTAAATAAAATAAATAAAATAATATGCTGACTGATGATGCAGGGGTCAGCACAATGGTTAATATGCTGACTGATGGTGCCAACCGAGAACCAGCAGAGCTGTGGCACAATGGTTAATATGCTGACTGATGATGCAGGGGTCATGAGTTCAATTCCCCAGTGGGCTTAGTGAGTAAGCCTGCCTGAGTCCAACCCCCAGTGGACTTAGTGAGTAAGCCTGCCTGAGGCATTACCCCTTATGCGCGAGCATGCCAGTAATGGGGACGTACACACTCCCCTTATGCAGGGTAGGACGTGATTGCCTAATTTGCAGCATCGCTGCGCTCGGTATTCCGTTCCAGCAGCGACAAACGCAGGTCAGGTACAACCCTGACCAATAAATAAATAGGTAATAGTAACAACAAGAGACGCCTCTATTATCAGCGAGGTATTCACGCTCCATTCCCACCGTTGCACTGTTCTCGCAGTGCCCGACGGGCCCATATCTCCATTCCCTCACAAGTGTACCTGATACACCCTCTGCTCTTGCGTGCATCTCTCTGCATGCCGGCTTACAGTACCCTATAACTGCACTCCCCTCAACGCTGCCACTGCACATGTGTTCGGCGTGCATGACCGCACGGGCCTGCATGCCCTGCGGCAACTCGCGGTCCCACACGACTGCAAGCTAGCCCACCTGTGTTCGGTGTGCATGACCGCTACGGGCCTACATGCCCCTGTGGCAACTCGCAGCACCACATGTCTGCAAGCCAGCCTGTAGGCTTCTCTAGCCAGCCTGCAATAGTGCTCGGCCTCCCCCTTCCTCCACAGCGTATGGTTGCTTGGGAGCCACCAAGTGTGGCTGACTCATCCTGCTTGTCCTAGGAGAAAACGGAGTTATTTACCTGTAACATGAGTTCTCCGTGGACAGCAGGATAAGTCAGCCACACATACCCGCCCGCCTCCCCTGGGAAGGGGTCGACCTCCATCCTAGTGCCCGCCTCCTAGCGGCAAAGGCTCAGCTAGTGACATACTGGATAGCTAGGGGCGGGCAGGGGGGTGGGGCCAGTTGGCCCATGCTCAGAAGGGTGAAAAGCCCTTCTGAGCTTTGGAGAGTACTTCCGTCTCGGCGCCGTCGGATGACGTCACCAAGTGTGGCTGACTTATCCTGCTGTCCACGGAGAACTCATGTTACAGGTAAGTAACTCCGTTAACTTCTACTGCTGACCTATAAATGCGTTCACTACACCATGAAACCACAAGATGGCAGCAATACATCAAGCAGTTTAAATGTGCATGGTAGACTCCTGTACACCTTAGAGGCAACATTGCGCCATCTGGGCCCTGAGCAATTGATTTGCTTGTGCCCCTCTCCCCCGCAAAAAATAAAACGATCAGCCCTGCCTTCAGGTATCTTGTGCATTGCTGTTGCATGACTTCCAACTACTTGAGAAAAGAACAAGTTCCATGCTCAGTCAGGCCAATGATTCATCAAGCCCATCATCCTGTCTCTAATGAGGATCAATCCGGGTGTCTTGGAAGTGCCCACTACACCTAAATGTGGGGATCCTGTCCTTGCAGCGATCCCTAAGTCTACCTGGCTAATGATTCTTAATGGGCCTGTCCACTGCAAACTTGCCTAAACCTTTTTAATACTCTGTTTTATTAGTACACTTAGGAGTATGTTTACTAAAGGGCATTAAAGTAGCAGGCATTAGTGAGCGTTAAGAGCAGTGACAAGGGGTTTTCCATGCAAAAAGGGCTCTGGGTGTGTAGGAGGCGTTCCGGCAGTAAAGGCGCTATGGGACACTTAATGTGTGCTAACAGGACATCGGGCATTAAGGTGTCAAGTGTGCACCTTAACATCTGAAAACGGCTGTCACCCTAATGCTGGATAAGGGAGCACCAGGGAACGGCAATGTAAAGATGATGGATGGAAGGACAGGTGCGGAGTTGATGGACTCGACAGATCCATGGGCACCCTACGTGGCAGTCAATAAGTGGTTTGAGCATGTGGGAGGCAGGTGTACTGATGCACTGTGGTGCGACCATGAAAGTGGCAAAGGATGGGGACAATATGTTCCCCTGCAGAGTTAGTAGTGGCACAATGTGTGCAGCCAAAGGATGACGGAGCAGGAGTGGTGTCATGCACATCAGGCACAGGAGAGGGGTGCGTGAGAGGGTAACAGTCAAAAAAAAAAAAAAAAGAATACCTGTGTGAGCCATGGTATAGCAGCTGGCAGGAGAATACATGACTGCACCTAGCTAGCAGAGTCTGATGGATGGGCGGTAGATGATAGTGTGATACGGGCTGGTGGCAGCGATGTACCTGAAGTGCCATCTCCAATGCATATGAACTGCATGGGGGAAACATATGCAAGTGCCACTTGGAAGGCCTGCTACCAGACATGTTGTTCTCACATCTGTCCCAGCCGCCCAGCAACCATACAACTCTCCTGAAAAATGTGCATACAACACCTGGACAGGAGTTGCTCAAACTGAGCCAATGGGGCACATAAGTACATGAGTTGAGCCTTGCAGGTCATCCGAGGGGTAGGATGTGTCTGCATCTAATGCAGAGATGTAAGGGAGCCAAAGCTGTACAGACACAGCCATAATGTAATATCTCAATCAGGTATGTAACTGCCCTCTATTAGACCACTGTATGAGTGCAGTCAAAGTGGAGTACAGTGTACTGCAAATCTTGTTAATGTATGATGCACAACAGGGACTGTGAGAAGCTGCAGTCTGCTGAGACAGTGAGCATTAAGTGACCTGCCCAAGGTCAAAGGGAGTTGTGGACATCCTATGAAGACTGTGCCATATATAAAAAGCTGCAGTTAAACCCTCACACCCGTCCCACGAGAAGTGGCACGGGATATTGATCCCAGGTATCCTGACTCATAAGCCAATGCCATGACCATTAGGCTTTGCCTCCAGTCTGGTATTTTCTGCCATGCCATCTGACCGCCCATTACATCCTCAACATCGGACCGGGACCCATGAACCTTGTGGGGAGTATCGATTTTGTGCTACTACCATCACTGGCTCTTTGTGGAATGATTTACATATGGGTCAGATTTTCCATCGTCGTTGGCTAACGACTTGTATTTCAACTCATGTTGTTTATTTTATTGAATGTGCTTGCCCTTTACGATATGTCGGCAGTACCACCCGGCAGATCAAGATTCGCTTAATTGAACATGCTAGTCGCCTTCGACAAAAGGTTCTCACAGCCCCGATGGTTTCACATTGTTTACCACTTCAACATGATTTTCAACACTTACGGTGGACAGTGATCGATCATGTTCCAGCTGACCCTAGGGGGGGAGATCGCACTTTTAAACTTCGGAGGCTTGAACAGCGGTGGATATTCCTTTTACAATCCGTGACTCCTATGGGACTGAATTGCGAGATTGATTGGCTGGGGGCGATGTGAGGTCATCCTTTCACGTTAAGGGGTTCCCCTTTTTTGTGGGGTTTCCCTCCCGTGATTGGTTGGTGTTCTTGAATGGCAAGGTTTGCTAGCCAATCTTTAGCTGGTATCCTCGATTTGACCGGCCAACTGTTCGGCGTTTTTTGCCAGTTTCCTGGTGGATCAAGTTCTTTTCGGAGTTGAGTTTGGAGCGCTTGATACAGGGGTCTTATCCCCTGAAACGTGCACGTCCTGGTGGATCAAGTTCTTTTCGGAGTTGAGTTTGGAGCGCTTGATACAGGGGTCTTATCCCCCGAAACGTGCACGTCGCGCGTGCTCATAAGATAAGTGCAATATGCTTTTTTATTGCTGAAAAGCTTTGGAGTATTGTAAGTTTAGATAGTTTGAACCCATGTGGTTGAATAAAAGGGATATGTATCGCGTTTGGGGGTTGGTTCATAGTGCCTCCTCCTCGTGATTTATGTCCGACAAAAATATTTTAAAAAATTTTTGGGGGATTTCAACGGTATCTTGTTTTTGTGGTATCCAGTCAGGAGGCTGACATTTGCAGGATGAGCTGTCTGACCCCCTGCTATGAAGGTCACAAAAAAAGTGAGCACACTCGCAAGGGAACAAAGCAAGACACAGCAAAACAAGCTTTGTATGGTGGTCACAGGTGTTGTATTAAAGAAACCCCTATGCTTTTCAGCAAACGCCTTCTTCAGGGGGTACAAAACCTCAAATAAAAACAAAAATAATAAAACAATAAAACATATTTTATAAATACAATAAATAATACTGTACATAAATACATAAAAGAACATAAATCATATAAAATCATATAGCAAAATGTATAAAAGACATAAGGCTGAGCATTAGATATTCAAAGTATTTCAAAAAAATAAATGAATATAATAAAAACATGCAGTATCCAACCACGGCCATACCAGTGGGGGTTGCATATGCCGGTGCTGTACCCGCAGCGTGAGATAACGTTTACCCACGGTTGTTCTTCACCTTTTCAACAGCAGCAGCATGTCTGTGTGCTGCCACTGTCACTGTGGGGTCATGCCGGCCATCACAACTGTGCCCCCTGGGCAGCTGCATGGTCATCCTTGTGCACTAGCAACTCCCACTGCATGACCCATGTGCCACCCCCTTTGACCCATTTGCACCATCAACATAGTGTCCTTTCATACTTGGGCACTATGCTGTTGCTGCTAGTGGAGCACTACTATCACTACTTGGGCTCCCCTGTCTGTACATCACATTGCAGACATTTAAATAGGCTCTCTCCCCTCAAAATACTCACGCAAGGTTTTATTTGGTGTTAGGGTTCCCAGCGTTAAAGAGCACTAACACAACAGGTGTTAAGGGAGCACCCGCTATCTACGCCCACTCTCCGTCTCCTTTCCCTTAACGCTTCAGGAGCCTTTAACGCTTGTTAATGCAGCATTAAGAGCACAAGGGTGCCGATAACAGGTGTTAACGGCATACTTGCTCCCTTAACACCCTTTAGTAAACATACCCCTTAGTCATATTTTCTGGCAGCACATTCCACTGTTTAATGATGTGTTGAACAAAAAAAATATTTTCTAAATTTGCTGCAAGTTAGTTTTCATGGAGCAACCCCTGGTTCTGGTGAAGGAGTAAAAAACTGAACCCCCCCCCTAAAATATGTTATGAACTGTTTGATGTATCCCTTGTTGTTTATTGTAAAAGCATAGCTAAATAAAATAAATACTCTTCCACTTCTTCACTCAGTTAGCGCACATTCTTATTTAAAGGGAGCGGATTCTCCATGGGGGAAAGGGAAATCTCTTCAAGGCCCTGGCACATAGCTTCAAAGAAGCTCTTGACACTGAATTGGATGTTTCAAATCTCTTTATGAAGTAAAATGTCCAACTCAAGCAGTAATCTGGCTACAGTAAATACACAACTCCTGGCAACCCAGATTGTATCACCTTAGGTATGTGTGTCTATGATCCCAATCTGAAGGCTTGACTGTCCTGCTATAGGCAGAGGATTCCCTTCAAGGGCTCCTAAAGTACTTAGCAGACACCAAAGTCTCTCTGCCTTCTCACTGGGATTCTATGTGTCTCCTCGTTCCTTATGCATCTGGAGGCAATCTTCCTACTATGGCTTCTCCAGTGGGCAAAGTCCATTCCAGTACTGCAGACTTGTCGTTAGGCTTGGGAAATAAGCCAGCACTTCCACTCGCTCTTCCACATTCAAACGGAGGGGTGGGTATAATCCTCTAACTGCTCTCACTCTTCATGTGAAGACAGATTCAAGAAGCAAGGGATAATTCTACACTGGACACAAATAAAATGGGACCCAAAGCTAGATCTCTGCACACAACACACAAATCCATCTCCACAGTCAAACCACTCAAACTACACCTATCATGACAGGCAGAATCAAAGCAAGGGGTGCAGGATGGCATGCACCTATTGCTAGGCTAGATTTGGTATGGTCCTACACACATAGCATGCTGGAATGGTTAGGGTCCTGAAGGGATTTTTACATTCCTATTTACTTGTTCCATCCATCTCATGACTTTATAAACCTTTATCATATCCCCTGCCAGTCACCTTCTCTAAGCTGAAGAGCCCTAATCTTTTAGCCTTTCTTCCAAAAGGAGCTGGTCCATGCCCTGTCATCATTTTTGCTGCTCTTCTCTAGTTCTTCTATAACTTTTTCGGAAATTTGGTAACCAGAACCATGCACAAACTCAAGGTACGATTGCTCTGTGGATCAGTTGCAGAGGTGCTTTGATGTGGATTTGGATAGTAGATAATGACTCATCTTCCAAGTTCAAGCTGAAGGTGAGTTACTATTCAGACATTGTTGTTATTTTCTTGTCTCAAAGAGCTTACAATCTAAGTCAGGGGTTTCAGGCTCTGGACAGTGAGGACCCTAAACCAGTCAGGATATCCCTAATGAATATACATGAGATAGATTTGCATGCCCACTGCCTCTACAGTATGCAAATCTCTCTCTTGCACAGTCTCCTTTACCTGAATGATAACTCGTAAAATGGCAACCAGCATTGTATACACATAGAGGGTAATTCTCATACTGCTTTTAGGCCATGGATACTTAACCCTGGACTTGCAAGTTTATTTGCAAAGAGGAACTTTCAATCTGCATTTTGCTTAGGTAAGAACACATTTATCCATGTTTTTTGGGGGGGAAAATGCTAGGTACTTATGACCTGGATTGGCCACTGTTGGAAACAGGATACTGGGCTTGATGGACCTTGGTCTGACCCAGTATGGCATGTTCTTAAACTTGAATATTCCAGCATAGTAGAAAATATTTTCCCTAGATGCATCACATTAGGCTATTTGGGTTTACAATGTATAATAAATGCTGAACTGGTTGAACAATGAGGGTAATTTTCTAAAGATTGCCTAGATGAACACATGTTCGAATGCAATTCACAGCTATTTTATCAAGAAAAGTGGGTGCCTATTTTCTTTTTAAAATAAGGCATAAGTCATAAGAGCAGTAAACCTAGGCACGGGCACTTAATACCAGTCCTAGACTTGGTGTAAATGCATGTGCCTAGATTTGTAAAGAATGCACATAATTTATAGTATCTGATAATTTGTGTGTGTAAATATAGGCCTGTCTACGTGCCATCCAAGCTCCCCCCTTGTGCTCATCCACTCCAAAAGTGCGCACCATTGGTCTGACATGCGTAATTATAAAATAGCACCCAACTAAAGTATGTAAGTAAAGGCCAGTCCCCACACGTGGAAAATACAGAATTTACACACATTGGTGATACAAATTTACCTCCTATATGACTTTCTAATTAAGAGTTATAAAAATGCATTGCTATCTTTTGGCCACTTGATGATTGGTATGATTAATTGTTATATATCTATGTTTATATGATGACTTATGATTTTACTTGATATTTGATTATTGCTTTGTTTATTTTATTGTGTATTTTGTGATAATTATATTATACTTTTTGTGTTATTTTTTCTATATTATTTTTTTTTTTAGTGCCATCAAGTCAGTGTTGACTCATAGCGACCCAGCTACCTCTGGGTTTTCTTGGCAATGTATCACTGGAAGTAGATTGCCAGCCTTTTCTTCCAAGGCAATGGAGGGTAAAGTGACTTGCCCAAAGTCACAAGGAGTGCCAGTGGGAATTGAACCCTTGATCTTCTGGATACTAGGCAGTTGCTCTAACCACTAGGCTACTCCTCCACTCCACTTCTATATTTTAATCCACCTTAAACCCAGTTAACTGAACAGAGATGGATTATAGATGCATGTTTAAATTAAATTACTCGTTTGCATTAAATTTAATTTGTAATTTTGATGTCTACTTTCCCATTCTCACCAAGTCCTCTTAAGATTCCTCAGAGTTTGCTGGTGTTCTAACTACTTAGAATAATTTTGGGTCATCTGCAGATCTAATCATCTCATTCATTGCTGCCTTTTCTAGATCATTGATAAATGAATTAAACACTGGTCTCATTATAGTTGTGTAAAACTGCCCATTTAATCATTTGTTTTATTTCCTATCCTTTAATGAATTACCAGTCAAAAATAGGACATGCCTCCTACTATATCTACATATAGATAGAGGAGGGAGAAGTGGCTCAGTGGTTGGGATAGGTTACCTCAGGCCAGAAGTTCAATTCCCACATGGGGACAAGCAACTTCAGGCCGGAGGGACTGGGGTCTCTAGTCCCATGGCCACTCCTTGTGGCTTTGGGCAAGCCACTTAACCCTCCATTGCCTCAGGTACACTTAGATTGTGAGCCCTTCAGGGAAAAGGGAATAAAAAGTACCTGTTAGTATACATGTAAACCGCACTGATTCTAAAGAGCACAGTATAAAAAATATATATATATATATATATATATATATCAGGACAAAAATTCTTGGTCTGACTTTTAACGAGTGAGGGACTAGAGCAATGGTTCCCAGCATGGTTTAATTTTCAGCAGCTTTAACACATATGGGGAGAGATCGGGCAGAATGACTCCATCTACTTATAGATGTCTACCCTGCTATAATAGCACTAACTTCAAGGTGTCAACTAGCAGAAACCTTACATATGAAAAGGCAGCATTATAAATATTACAGTGTGCCCTAGAACTCCAATACACCTCCTAGTCTGAAAAATGAAAGGCTGCGGGGCAGGGTCCCTGCGGCCGCGTGTAACCGGGTGTTCGGCCGGTGCGAGGACCCTGGCCCGCGGCCGTCGTCAGAAAGGGGCAGATGCACAATGACACAAAGGGCTCCCCTGACGGTGATTGGCTCCACCTGCGTGCAGGAGTGCGGTGGAGCCTGGGAGCTGGAGGCGGGCGGCAGTGAAGGGGAGGTGTCATGAGTCGGCAGCGGTTGCCTGTACTCAGGCGTCTCCTCGTGGTCTGGGCCTGCTTACTCTACCTTATATAGCGCCTAATACCTCGGGTTGCGTGTACTGCTTCCCTCCTGAATTAAATAGGTAGGATCAGGTTGACCGTGGCCGGGTGGACTGAGAGGTGGGAAGAAGCTGCTAATCGCTGGGCCGTCGGCGTGTCTTCGGCTGGGTAAGTGGCGTCTGACCATGTGCGCGATCTACTAAGAACGACGATATAGAAGCTATGTCTGTGGGCAATAAGCGAGCCCGTGTGCAGCTCTGTCCTCGAAGCTCTTGGGCTGCTCTAACGCTCGCGCGCAGCTCTGTCCTCGGGGGGAAGCGTGGCGGTTCTTGGGCCGTGCTAACGATTACACAGCCATGCAAGGGAAAATGGGGCTTTGGCCGCTGGGTTGTCTGTGGAAAGGCGAGAATTGTTGAGGTTGGTACTAGCACTAGGGAGAGAGAACGCGTTATTAACTGGGATCTCGGTCTTGGCTCTTATTGTGATGGAGTGCCTGAAAATCTGCTCCATTTAGAATATGGTCGAATCAGTAGTTTATTCAGTAGATTTTATAAACCTTTAATATTCTGGTTGTAACTTTCTTTGGGGGGGCGGGGCGTAATGTTTTAAAAAAAAAAGAAAAAGAAAAAGGGGGTTTGGACGAGTTCCTGGAGGACAGGTCCATAAACCATTAGTAGGAAGGGCCCGGGATGTCAATGCTGGACCCAGTGCAAGCCTTGCGGTACCTGTGTCTTTTGGGTAATCTGCCGGTATGTGTGACCTAGATTGGCCGCTGTTGCAGTAGAATACTGGGCTTGATGGACCTTGGTCTACCCGGTAGGGCATGTCTTATGTTCTCAGGCACCTCGGCGCATGGGGTGGGCTATGGGAGGGTGCATGAATAGGTTGCAATAACCCCCCCCCTCCTTTTGTATATTAGATAAATAGATAATTAGATCAAATGGGATATTTCTATTGAATAAGTGATTATGAGCGAAACGGCGGCCTGTGTGGGATAGGCTGGCAGGGCCGGGGGGGGCCAGGATGGGGGCTACGGCGAGGCGTAAGGGGTATGGCGGAGGGAATCGGGGGGGGGGTCTGTTCTGGGTTCGGGTCAGAAGAGGAGAAGGGGGGAGGATAGCTTGGAGCTGGTCGGTAGCTGGGCTGAGAGGGCTCAAGGGGCCTAGGCTCGGGCGAGGGGGTCACCGAGCGGTACAAAGGTAGGGTTCTGGTGGGGCGGGCCAAGGGGCCACGGGTTTGGAGTACGGGCGGGGGGGATCGAGGGATGCTATTACGGTGCTCATTGTAAAAAGGGGGGTCAGTGGGGTTTTCGCAGCAATGGGCAACTCCGAGGAGGGAGGGGGGCTCAGGGGCGATGGGCCGGTGGGCCTTCGGTTGGAGGGAGGTGATAGGGCTTGGGGGCGGGGGTAGGTTAGTGCAGGGTCCTCCCGGGGGCTGGCCGCGGTCCGGGAGACTATTCACCAGTTGGGGGGGCTTTGACGACGGGAGAGTGGGCTTGGGGGGTGGGCACGGGCCATGTGGGGCAGAATGGTAGCAGGCTGGGCTCCCTTTCGGGTCTTCAGTGGTCTCCCCACCTTGGTTTCTTCTGTTGTTCTCTTTGTCTCCACAGGGTGATGGGAACTCGGCACACCGGCAGGTGCAGTGGAAGTGGCCAACGGCGAGCAGAACGCCCAGGACCAGCTGCATCAGATGACCAAGGATGGCAGACGGTTGAGGCTTCAGCCTTCGGCAGCAAGGTGGCTGAGACTGGGGCAGCAGGTGAGTTGCAGGCTGACCGGGGGGCGGGGTCGGCGGCGGAGATCGTGTGGAGGCACAGGGGTAATGCGCGTGTGCAAAACGGGGCAGTGGTGTCGGGGCGGCTCCCCTGTGTGGAGTCATTCCCCGTGGTATTCACCAATTATTCGACCACGGTGGGGGGCAGATGTTTCTGCGGAAGGGGCGGGCAGCCGTGTTTCGAGGAGAAGGTGCTACGGGATAGAGTCTGAGGACTCTGGCCGGAGGGTTTGGCACACTGTTCCCTCTAAGCTGTGCGCGTGTGCGCGCGCACACACCTCACCGAGCGAGCGCATATACTTTACAACAGAGCGCACAAAAATTACGGCTCTGATTCTGATAGAAAACAACACAGACGTCTTAAAATTTAAAAGTTATGATTGTAATTACTAGAAATTTCCCGCTTCATTTAGTAATCGTCTATTTTCATTTAATTTGATTAAAATCAATGTGGTGTACATACTGTATTCTGACGTGTAGTCAAATTTTAAAGTATATAACTCCGAGTGTCGTTATGAGGCGCACAAAAATTTAACCTTCCTTCAAAAGCTGCACACAGCTGATATTTCATGCGCACACAGCCTACAGAAAATTAGAGGGAACATTGGTTTGGCAGCGGCGATATGTAGGGCTTGACGCCTTATAGAGGGCAGTAGTGGGTAAGCGGGAGTCAAAAAAAAAAAAAACCCCGGAGAGAGTGGCGGTGAGGCGGCGGTTAGGAGGCAGTGTGGGGCAGGCGAGTGGCACGGGAGGTCCATAGTCTTTTGCCCGTTGGTGGCTGTGCATAACGTCAGGTGGACTTCGTCTTTAGGGGCCGATGCGTGGCAGGAAAGGTGGAAACGGGGCCCGTTCGGCCTCCATGCTGGCCCCTCGAGCATTCCGCGGGGATGCCGGCCCACTGCACTCATTTGGGGTACGGTCTTGCTACTTGTGAATCGGACGGTTGCAGTGCTCGGCCATTTTAGTCTTGGGGCGTGGAGGGCACAGGGGTACGGAATCAGTTGGCATTTGAGGGCAGTACACCTGTCGGTGTCAATGGCGTGGTTTCTGCCTGGCGCAGGAGGTTGGTGCGAAAATGCCTGACGAAGGACTGTGCAGTTGCGGTTGCCAACTTGCAGTTTTAGTACTTGTGGGAGCGGAAGGTAGGTTGGGCAAATGGATGGGCAGCCCGAACGGTGTAATTCAGAAGGCCCGGTGCAGAGGAGTGCCGGTTATGCGGGGATTCGGGTGTTGGGGAGGTGGCGGGTCCTCTCCTTCTTGATGGGACGTCAATACGGCAGGTGTTCGTGGTGGCCGGGTCGGCTGCGTGGTAATTCGCGTGTAGGAAACGCAGGCTCCCTGATGCAGGGTTGCTGTGGCAGTGGGTGGTGGCAACTTCGGGAGTGCTTGCACTGCACCACAGGAGTTGGGAATCCGAGCTTTGCGGGCGGCTTGGGCTGCGGGTCTGAGGGACCTGCTGGGCTGGGATTGCCAGTTTTGTGGGCGGGAATTCTTCCAAGGGAGCGTGGGCGTGTTGTCAGCTCTTCGCAGGCTGGGCGTGACTCCTGCCTATCTAGCAATAGCATTCCAGGAATTGGTCTTCCAGGTCGGGGCGGGAGGGCTGTGGATCAGCGCACCACCGCAGGTTACTGGAGTGGGGAGACACCGTCGCAGTGGTCGGTGCGGGGCAGTGGTATTGGCCTGTTGCATCAGCGAACGAGGGCTTTCTCTCGGCATGCCCCTGCTGGCGCGAAAGGGCGGGCAGATGGGTTTGCCCCTATCGAAGGGGTACGATGGTAGACCTGAAAGGGCCTGAAAAAGGGCGGGGGCCCGTGGACGGGATGGACCATGGGCCGGGGGGGGGTTGCGGGGCGTATGATTAGCTGCAGGGGTTGGAGTGTTCGTGGTCAACGCCTCTTGACGCTGGGGGGCCTATTTACACAAGGGCTGATGGGGGAAGCGCTGCTCTGTCTTACCATGGGGGGCAGGATTACAGTATGCGTCTCCTGCTTCCGGGCATTGACGCCGGGTAATTTTGGTGCGGTCCATATGGGTGGGTCTGTAGCGAATTCCGGCGAGGCGGGGGTGTGGGGAGTTATACAGCGACAGCGGGTATGGGCAGGACCGGGGCTGTTGCGGGTCCTCCTAGCACAATCTGGAATGGACTGCAAGGGACGGGATTTTGGAGGTACGCTGGGCTGGTGTTCCGCCCATTTGGATACCTTGTGGACTCCTCGTGGTGTTGGTGGCGTTCATGCCCACCCGGGGGCGAATCTTCAGGTATGTGGATTCAGGGCGTCGGAAGCGTTGTCAGGCAGTTGGGCTGTGGATGCGGTGGCGGAACGTAGGACTGGACACTTTGGTAAGTTCCGCGGTGCTGAGGCTGGTGTGTCCGCATGTCTGAGACGGCAAGGGACAGTTCACAGCCAGCTTGTGCGATTTTGGGGACAGTGCCGGGGGGGGGGTCGTGGTGGGGTGCCGGATTAACAGGTGCCGGACTAACAGCTGCAGGTATCGGCGGAGGGGGACTGGGGCTTGCGGGCTGTTTTCAGCTTCGGGGAGGCTCCCGGGCACGCAATTGTGGGAGGTTAACCGGTTGAGGTTTTGTTCTAACCGGTTGCGGTTCAGTTGCGGGGGAAAGGCCTAGGGTAGGTTGGCTGATGGTTGTCCCATTGTGGCGGGGGATGGTGAGCGAGAATCGGTAGCTGGTGTGGCCTCATGTGGTCAGGAGCCGGCTAGGGTGTCGTTATGGCTGGGGGAGTGCGGTCTCATTCGGTCTGCTCTTCATGACATTGATCGGTCACCATTGGGATCGAGGATCACACCGGCATGGCTGGAGTTACCTTTGCAGATGGGCAACGATGGGGTAGGGGGGCGTTCTGTGACTGCTGCAAGTGGTGTCGCTGAATCTTGCTGTACTTCGGTGCAGGTTTCCCAGGGGGGTCTCTCTGGCGGACTTAATGTCAGGGCTGGCTGGCTGACTTTATCAAAAAAAAAAACGACAAAAAAAAAAAAAGGGGGGGAGGGGGAGGATCGGCTGGGTGCCAGTCGGGGTCCGTGTACGAGGCGGCTAGCTAAGCTGGCATTTGTGTTTGGAGAGTGCGGGGGCATGGTTGTTAAGGGGACGGTGAGCACGTCTCCCCTGGTGTAATGTGTGCTTTGGGGGGGGGGGCTCACCGGTCGCAGCTTGTGTGGGGGGGCGGCTTCGGGACATTGATGTCACCGGTGCCGGTAGAGGGATCCCGAAGGTCCGGGATCCGGAGCTCTAGGCGGTACCGGGGTCGGGGCGGGGTGCCTTCGACCTGACATCAATGTCCTCTGTGCCGGTGGCGGGATCCCGGAGGTCCGGGGTCCGGAGCCTTAGGCTATACTTGGGCTGGGGGCGGGGTGCCCCCGACCCGGATAACCCCTGGCTGACTTTTGCTAATTACATGGCGAGGTTGGGGAAAGGGGATTAGGAAGATTGCCATTGGCATGACCGCGGCAGAAGCGGAGGCAGGGTCACCTTGCTAATAGCATGGCTGGTGAGGCATTGCGCCGCGGTTTGGATTGTTAACAGGATTATTCTTGGATTGTAATGTTCGGTATGTTATAAAGATTAATAAAGCTGCGACCGGTTATTTCCCAAGAGCAGTTGTCTGTGTGCGTTTGTGGGCAAAGAGGGGAAACTAAAGGTGGGGTGAGGGGAATGAGGGGTGGTGGGTTAGAGGGGCCCGGAGCACCATGTCCGAACTACCTCAGTTACAGAACAAACCTACATATCCCTACACAGAAACAGAATGCTAGCAGGAATGCCTTCTGTCATACGTACAGAACACAGACTGACCAGTACCTAATCCAAAATAAGGGACTACAAATTAGTAACAGAAACATGCAGATAAAATTGTAGCAGAACCCCCAAGAAACCAGACTGTGAACAGTGGAACAGCAAAGAAAATCTATTTCCTCCATTTGTTATTGTTGTTAAGTACTGTTGAATCTGTGTCAACTCGTGGCGAACCTCTGGATAGTTGTCCTAAACTGTGTTTGGCTCATTGTTAATAGAGTAGCACCCATAGCTGCTGTTATTGTATCGATCCATCTCATTGCTGACCTTCCTCTTTTGCATTGACTTTCAACCTTGCCAAACATGATGTCTTTCTCCAATGATTTCTCTCTTTGCATGATTTGTCCCAAGTATGAAAGTCAAAGTCTTGTCATCTGAGCTTCTAAAGAAAGCTTAGGTTTGTTCTCCTCTAGTACTGATGGGTTTGTTCTTCAGGCAGTCCATGGTATACACAGCATTCGTCACCAGCACCATAATTCAAGACATCGATTTTCATCCTGTCTATCCTTTTCACTGTCCAACTTTCGCATCCATTATTCAAAATACCATGGTTTGGACAAATCAAAGCTTCATATGGAGAGAGACATCTCTGCTCTTGAGAATCTTGTCTAGGTCCTTCATAGCCATTCTGCTATGAGCAATGTGTCGACGGATTTCTTGACTGCTTGTCATTTCTTTATTGATTGTTGATCCAAATAGATTAAAGTTGTCCACTATTTCAATTACTTCTCCAACAATGATGAACTTATTGATTTTGCCAGTTGTCAGGACCTTTGTCTTCTTTACATTATGGTGCAGGCCCATTTTAAGACTATGTTCCTTGATCTTGAGAAGCAAATGTTTCAGATTGTCTTCACTTTCAGCTAGTAATGTGATATCATCAGCATAGTGAAGGTTATTAATGAGTCTTCCACCAATCTTGACACTTCAGTTGTCTTCATATAGCCCTGCTTCTCTAGTGATTTGTTCTGCATATAAATTAAACAGGTAGGGGGAAAGTATACAGCCTTGCCGATCACCTTTGCTGATTTTAAACCATTCTGTTTCTCCTTGTTGTGTTCAAACTGTTGCTTCTTGATCAGTGTAAAGGGTGTTCTGATATACCCATGCTTCTTAATATGCTCCAGAGTTTCTCATGATTAATACAGTCAAAAGCCTTGTTGTAGTCAATAAAACATATATAGATATCCTTTTGACATTCTTTTGTCTTTTCAAGGATCCATCTCCTATATTGAGCAAAATACAAAACTATAAGAAATGCACATTCCCAAAGCAGTCATATTACAATCAATAAAAATTTAAAATAAATATTTTTGTACCTTTGCTACATCTTTTCATTTTGTTTTGTTGAGTTGTTCCTAGTCATTTTTAAAACCTTCTTTTACTTTTCCTTTTCTGGGTCTGTTTCCCATTTTCTGTTTCTTCTCTCTCCCTGTCTTATCTCCATTTCTATTTTCTGCCTCTTTATACACTCATAGCTGGACTTCAGTCCTCCTTATCCCCTTCTCTCAACCCCCAATCTTCAATCATCCCTTTTCACTTATCCCCTACCTACCCACTTTCTATCGCCCAGGCTCACCTCTCCAGCCATTCCAATGTCCCGTCTCTTTTGGTCTTTTCCCAGTTTCCTATTCCCCTCTTTCACCATTCTCTAGATCCTCATTTCCCCCCTTATATTTACCCCTTCTCCAGCCCTCATCTACCTTCTGCTGCCTCTTATCCCCTGTCTCCTGATCCTTACCTCAGTCTTACTCTCTACCCAGCCTCCAATTCCCACTTTCACTGCCTCCATTTCTACCCTCCTTCATTCTCTTCAAAAACATCACCCCTTCCATAGCCCCCTTGTCTCTTTCTACTGACTGGCAACCTTTCCTCCCCTTTCTTCACCCTGAGTTTGAAAACCTCTGGACTAGCAACTTCCCTGTGATTTTCTTTTCTGTTGTCCCAGTACCATAACTGTAAATGTAACAAAGAATATTAACCCATAAATTGCAAGCAGTAAAGCAGAAATACAGAATGATGTCAGTTTTACAAAGTGACCATTGTCCCCAGAGATACGCTGGGTTTGCTTTGCTTACCTAGGAACACAGTTTATTACCACAAACAGACTGCCAGTGATCTGGCCTGTAACACCCATAAAAATTCCAGTACGATGATTCAGGACTTTTGAGCATATAAATTCTTTCAGTCCATCTAGTCCACAAGTCATATAAAAGCTTTGAATTGGTCTCTAAAAAAATACAGCACATCATAAAACTATTCTGCATAACAATCTTTATGTTTAGTTTATTCAAAATTTTGCTGTCACTCCTCATCAAAAAAACATCAAAGCAGTTCAAAGACAAACAAAAAGGGTTTTACAAAACCTTGCAAATTAACTAACTTTAGAGAAGGGAGCAGGGGAAAACTGGGGAAAAAGGTCAACTAAACCTCTGTGGCCACCACAGGCAGCCCAAGAGGGGTGCAGGGACATGTGCAGAGACTCAATGCGGGGCCTCATTTGCATAATGTTAACGTGCACTAACGTTTAGTAGTGTATGGATAAAGAAAGACTACCAGATTTCTACATTATGATACTGCAGTGCCAACCACCAGGCACATTAGGAAGTGCTATAAACACTGTCCATTTAGAACCCATAGCAAACCAACCTATCATAACAGCACTACCAGGACTCACAAAGCACCAAACCCTACCTATCAAAAGGCAGCATTGCAAATATTAAACCAATACATCTCAGAGAATACCAATACATATGGTTACTAACTGGCTCCAGATCCAGTCCTGTGTTTACACCATTGCATGTAGGGACTTGTAGTCTTGCTTTTCTTATGGAGTGCAATGGAGAAAGTAGAAGTACATGTCCCTGCATGCAATGGAATAAACCCAGGACTGGATCAAGCCTGTCAGACGTATCTGGAGCCAGTTGGCAACCCTACCAATACATCTTCTACTGGGGAAAGAGAACAAGTGGCACTGTCAAATAGAAACTACATGAACAGAATACCTCAGCTCGATAATACATGCAGAACATAGTCCGTCATCACACAAAGAACAAGGGATCTCAATTTAGAAATAGGAAGATAATAATTAAACTGGAAACCCCAAAAGCCAAACTTGGAATGTACAACAACACTAGAGAAATAAAACTATAAATTAATTTCCTCTTGCATTAAACAATGCAGACATTAATGAGGCACATTTCCCAGAGCTTACATTTCCAGTTAATAGATTCAAAATAAAATATATTTTTCTACCTTTTGTTGTTTGTGCATTTTATGTTTCAGTTGCAATTGCTCCAATCACTTGCTTCTGGCTTCTTCATGTCTTCTGCAAACTCTCCATTGTCTGCTGTCCATTTGTCCTTTCTTCTCTCTTCTAGTTTTTTCCCATTCTCTCTCTACATCTGTAACACACTGATCTTTCCCCTTTTGCTCTTTCCTCCATTTCTTTCTTTATTCCTTTTTCATCCACTCAAATTTCACCCTTCTATCCTCAATCCCCATTTACTCTCCCAATACCTGGCCAATCGTAGATATTTTTTCCCTCCCACACAAAATATCTTTTCCCCTCTCCTTCCTCATTCCCCCAGCCTTATCCCATTTTAGTCCTCCCCCAACATCAGCTCCCTTCTAGTTCCAGCCCCATCCAGCATCCGCTCCCTTCTAGTTCTATTTTCCCATCCCCCCGCAGTAGCCCATTTCCAGTCCTAGCCCCCCATCAGCCCATTTCCAGTCCTAGCTCTCCCATCACCCCTTTCCAGTCCTATCTTAGCCCTTCAGGCCATTTCCAGTCCTAGCTCTCCCATCACCCCTTTCCAATCCTATCTTAGCCCCACTTCAGCCCATTTCCAGTTTTAGCTCCCCCATCAGCCCATTTCCAGTCTTAACTTCTCCATCAGCTATTTCCAGTCCTATATAGCCCCCCCCATCGGCCCATTTTCAATCCTAACCTTCCCATCTACCCATTTCCAGTCCTAGTTCCCCCATCTGCCCTTTCCAGTCCTATCCTAGTCCCCACATCAGCCTATTTCTAGTCTTAGCTCCCCCATCAGCTATTACATTATACTTCATAATTATTTAATAAGTTACTGATGAACTTAATCCTCTCCCTGACCCTATTATCATCATGTTTTACTGTTACCACACCATGTACTGTAATGCTAAAGTTAGAGTTAAATGTAAACCACCTTGAACTTAGGAAAAGCGATATATAAAAACTGTTAAGTAAATAAATTAAATAATAAAATGACCATAAAATGAAAAAACATATAAAAACTGATGGTAGAAGTTAAGAATTTCCATTTTTGAAAATTTTTTATACACATCTAATATTTATTGCTCAATGAAAAAGTAAAATAAAAACGTTAAAAAATAATAACAAGCAAAAAATAAAAATGGTAAAGGGTAAAAGCAAAGTAAAAGAAAGTATAAAATAAAATGAAAAATAAATACAAAATGCATAAAAACTGTAAGTGCAAAGGGGTGAATTTGAAAAAAGAAGTGGAAGAGGGGAAGGGAGAGGGGAAAGGGACGGGGAAAAGAAGGAAGGGGAGGGAAGAAAGGGGAAGGGAGAGTGGAGGGGGAGGGGAAAGGAAGGGGAGGGAAGGGGCAAGATTAGTGGGGAAGGGGAGAGTAAGAGGGAGGAAGGACAATGGAAAAAAGGTAATGGAATGATGAATATAGGCTAAAAAGGGGAATTAAAACCACAATAATGGATTAAAAAGGGGGAGGGGGAGTAACAGAATCTGACGGATACAACAGTAACCCATCACCAGAAACAGATCTTAAAAAATAGATCATAAAAACAGACCATAAAAAGGGGGGGGGGGGGCATAAAAATAACAGAAAGGTCAATGTCCTGATTAAGACCCACGGGATATAAAGATCCCATCTGAAAAATATGCTTCTGCTCCAAACGTAGCAAGATGTTGTCTATGTCTCCCCCTCTCCAATTATGTTTGACCACTTTCAAAACCAAAGATTTCAAATCTAAAATCTTGTGATTCTTTTCATGCCAGTGCTGCACAAGTGGTTTCAATTCCAATTCTCTTTTGAGACAGCTCTGGTGTTCAATGATTCTAGTATGGATACTGTGATTTATCTTTCCATTATAGATCAAATTGCAGGAGCAGATATTGGTATATATTACATGATCAGTCTCACAATTAGAGAAACTAGTCAAGAAATGTTTTCTCTGTGTTCTAGGGTATATAAAAAAATTTTGGTGACTAAAACATGGTCACATACAAAACATCGTCCACATTTATAATGTCCAATAACTTTCGGCAAAGAAGAACCCCATGGGAATAGCTGATGGCAACAATAAATTAGCTAGATTAGCATTCCTTCTATAAGCTATCGTAACCGACTGAGTGCAAAAAGTAGGAATGGTCGTTAGTATGTGCCATTCTTCTCAAATAATCTTGGAAATGTCCTTACACAAATTAGAAAATATGAGTGGACAAACTGTGCTCTTCACTGCGGCAGCCGTCAGCTGTGAGCCAGGGCCTCTCTGGCTCCCTCTAAAGCCGACCCTGCTAGTGTCGAATATGTGAGATGTTGTTGGCGCGGGGCCCTGTGCGAACAATGGACAGGCGGGCCCTGGTGGCCACCACATCCCCAATGCATTATTAAAAAAATATTCTTTAGATGTTTTTAGATGTTTTTTAAACTTAGCTAAAAAAGATGCATCCCACAAGTATGCAGGCAACAAATTCGACAAATAAGAAGCAAGATGTAAAAAATCAGTACAACATGTGCCTTGAGCCTAGTACGTGTCACAGAAACAAGATGACATAAATTTCTGTTTCAAAATCTCACTGGCCCAGTTGAAGTCATAGACAGCAAATGATTTGAAAGATAAAAAGGTGATCCAGCAAAAAAAGAGAAGCTTTATGTGCAAGAGATAAAGTTTTAAAAAAAATGCTATATGAAATGTGGATCGTATAAGGAGCAAGGTGGCAAAACACGCAAAGTGGAAGTAGAATTATAAACCTTCATTGAAGCATTGATGGTCCCACCCTACGTGGCTGTGTTTCGGCCAAAGTCTTTGTCAGGGTGTAGGAATCTCAAATAAAATATAATTCAAAAACAAACAGAAACATGTATATTTTACTTTAAGTATTAATGTATGTAAAGTATGCATATCCAGAAAAAACAATAAAATAATAAAATTAAAAATAGATACATTTAAAAAAATAAATTAAAAAAAATACATGCATATGTATGTGAGGGAGGAGGTGGTGAAAAACATGACCATGTGATATTATAAAGAAGGGCTAGAAAATATTATATAATACATATTATAACAATACAATAAAATAAGTCTCATAATAAAACAGACTAGAAAAGAATGAACCCGTGACAAATAGATAATAAACAATAAAAGTTGAAAATTTTTTACAGATGGAAGATCTTGTAGAACAATAAAAAGTGGAGCGCCTAGAAAGACCATAGTGTAAATAATGAGAGTAAACTTAGTGGTGGCATAAAGAAACCATGGATGTCCAATACAAAGTGTCCATACAAAGGACATAAGAACAATGCCATTATAAATGGCACCAAAATAAGTCATATTCATTATACCCAGGTGATGAAATATATATATATATATATGTCAACACACAAATGTCAATAAACCTGTTACAAACTACATATATCAAAAAGGGGATCAAAGATTATTGCGTACAATTAATTGTAGACCGACACGAAAGGATACTGTACGTCAGGTGAGTTAAGGAACAAAGACTCTCATTTAAATACTCATCAATCTCATCTGTACCCAGAGTGCACTAGTGTAGGGGAAAAAAACGACAGGTCTAAAACAGTATGTCATAGTAGTAGCCTCAAGACGCTACTTAGCACAGTCGGGGGATAAGGGCTCTCATTCATAGGCACTCATATGAGGTAATGCTATCCACTACTGACTCAGAAGAGAGGCAAGTAACCACATCCTACAGAGATACAGTAAACCAGAAGGAGAAAAAAATAAAATAAATAAGGGACAAATCCATTACCTATCATTGGTGTGGGCTGTCTATCTGTACAAAATTGTCCCGAGGGACAATCCTTAGCCGGTCAGCAGAACTGAAACTGGCCAGGGACGTGGCAGCCATTTTTAAAATCCAAAATCATGCCAGAGCCCAAAGAGCAACAGTTATCATGGAAACCTGTGATTCTGGGTCAATACGCCACGCAGACTGTTAAAAAGCTTAACATATACATTAAATGCTATGTAAAAGTACAATGAAGTCGCTGGGTACCAAAGCATAACAAAAGAGAATAAAGGGAAATCACAACCGAGGTCATGCGAAAAGGTTATGAAAGGGTAGATGATAGATAGTCTTAGGATATGTGATGAAAGGGTTAAAACCAAATTAAATATGGGTTATGGGCAGAAAGAATCTGAATCAGATAACCAATGGCAATAAATCAAAAATGAGAAATGCAAAATTAAATGTAATATGGAAACTGAAGATAAAGATAAAAAAAGGCATGAGCAATAAATAGGTACGGATAAAAAAATAAAACCCAACTAAAGTAAAAAACAAAAGATAAATAAATGAATTCAAAAGAAGAATAAGGGGAGGAATAATATACCAGAGTATCTAAGAAGTATGTACCTAAGATGTAATGATGCGGGGGAAAAAAGAGGGGGGGGGGATCTGATACCGTATATCATAATAATGACATAGAAAAAGCCAGCACAGTTATTATACAAAGGATCACATATACAAGCACTCTTACGCAGTAACATTAAGTACACCAACTCAATAGAAGAATGAATGATCACAACAGAGAGAAACATAGAAAGATGAGAAGAGGTTAAAAAAAGTGTGCGCCTTAGATTCCATTGGCTGTGATCTAAGGGACTTCTGTCTATGTAGGATCTTATGAAACAGAATCACAATTTTAGCCATGTGAGAAGATTATAAAGGTATAGTTGGTGGTCAAAAGGCCAAAGTAATGTTATAAAAATCAATTAAAATCATTATAAATATAAACAATATGCACCATGAGTCCAGAAAGGAGTATTATATCATACAAAATTAATCACCTAAATAGACATTAATAAATCAGCTCAAACTTCCAAATTACGACATATTTAACTGCCCAAGATGTGGGCATAGAGGTAATGGTGTATTCATTCATACAAAAAGTAACCTACTATTACTACTATTAAACATTTGTATAGTGCTACAAGATTTAGAAGGCCGAAGGGCCACATATCTGGCCGGCCGGCAGTAACCGGGCCGGCGGCGCGTGGCGTCCTCTTTGTGCTGCGGGCCGCGGGGCCGGAGGCATGACGGGAGGCTGGGGCGTCGTCGTTTGAATTGATTGGCTCCCGCGGCTGAGTGGTAGCGGCGGGAGCCAATCGGAATTAGTGAAGGCAAGGGGGAGGGAGGAGAGAGTGAGAGCAGGAGCCGGCGCGCCTCACATTCTGGCGCGCAGGGCAGGAGGCGGCAGACGTCCCACCCTACGTTGGGTTTTAGGTGGTGGGATTGGGGTGTTGCAGCTCGGGGGGGGGGGTTGGTGGGATCCCGGAGGTTTCCAGGGTCTGAAGCCGTAGCTATTAGTTGGGCGGGGGTGGGGTACCCCCGACCCGGATAACCCCAGTGAGGCTTTTGCTAGTAATATGGCAAAGCCGGAGGAAGGGGTGGTAGGATGATAGCAGTAGCCTCGCTGCGGTGGCAACAGCGATGACCGCACTTTGCTACCCACATGGCTGGTGAGTCATTACTGTTGTGGTAGAGGGGGAATGTATTGTTTGGAATTATTGTTGAAGTTTGTTAAAGTTAATAAAGCTGCAACCGGTGTTATGCCAACAATGGAGTGTTGTGAGTTATTGCGGGTGTGTGGGGGGGGGCGAAGGGGAGGGGCACCGTGTCCGCCGTGCCTCGGTTAATATGCAGCGCTGCACAGACACATGTAAAAGATGATCCCTGCTCATCAGAGCTTACAATTTAGTCAAGACAGACAACACAGTAGCTGTAGACATGGGATACAGCTAAGGGGAATGGTAAGGATACAATTCAGTCAAATATTAGCAACCAGTACAGATGGCTTTGACAATCACAATTTAATACTATCCTTATGTCTAACCTACAGATCACCCACCGCGAGCAGTGAAGAGCTAGCTTCTCTCCTTGAAGTGATGTGCTCAAACAAGACATGAAATAACCATCTAACCCTCATGGGTGACCTAAACTTTGCTTCTAGAAAGGCTTTAGATTGTTTTTATGGTGCCAAGGCTTAGGAGTACTTAAATTATACCCAGATGGTCAACAATTCAACTCATAAGAAAGGAAATGTTCTGGACCTTATGTTTGTCCCAACTCAACTCCTTAATGGAAACATAATACCGGAACCCCAACTGTCACAAGTTCCATGGCCAGATCACTATACAATCAGCTTTCACCTCCCATACAAATTCTTCCAGACAAAACTTCTTAATTACCCTCCTAACGTACTGATACCCAACCACCAGATTCTACCCAGCACTCTTCAGTCCTTCAGCCGTCACCCCAGAAAATCTAGTTTAATCACAACATCTCCATTTGACCCTTGCCTGGTAAGTTGGGTTAAAATCACATGAGTAGAACTAGCCCCAGTCTTAAGCAAGATAATTCACCTCTCACTCACACAAGGCTACATGCCAACTTAAGACTACATCTATCCACCCAATACTAAAAAGCAGTTTTGAATCAAGCGACTCAAATTCATACAGACCTAGCTCAAGTCTATCTTTCTTAGAAAAATAATTGAAAAAACAGTATAACATCAACTAAGATCATATTAAAATGGTTCAAATCAAACATCTCTAACCACTTTCAATATGTAAAAATCAATCAAGAGTCATCTACCACCTTCCCCCAAGGACAGAGAATCCCCCAAGGCTCTGCCCTATCTGCCCTCCTGTTTAATCTATATCTTCAACCATTATGTGCAGTCTTCAAAAAATATAAAATCAGATACACAACTATGCAGATGATATTATGGTATATGCACCAGTTGATATAAGTATTAGGGCGCGGGCAGGGTCCCAGCACCCGCGCGGGACCCTGCTCGCTTCAGGGGGAATGGAGAGGGGGGAGGGTGCGCTTGGCGTGGCGCGCCATGACGTGGACCGCATCTTTTGAAAGGATTGGCTCCGCTGGTTGCTGGGTGCGAGCGGAGCCAATCAGGGGGGGTCTGGCCATGTGCTCCAGCATGCGCGCTGCGTACGGGAGCACATGCGGCCGGACGGGAAGGCAAGTGGCAGCGATTTTCTTTGGGGCTCAATTTTATCTAAAACCCTCACGTTTTTGGGCAATTGAGCGGGTCAGCCGTCGGGAGCAGGCAGTCCAGCGGCGGAACTTACGCGGTGCCGGCAGCTGTCGTCCGTCCGCTGCCCCGAGTCCAGGCGAGTTGACGGGTTTCGTTTGGGGGAGTTGGTTTGCCAATTGTTTAGCTTTACTGCTAACTTCGGCTTTTCATTAATTAGCACCGGGTACTGGGCGGGAGGGGGAGTGGCCGGATGAGCGCGAGGGGGGGGGCTCAATTTTAGCTTAAAAAAAAAAAAAAGAGGGCAGGTTTGCTTTGCCTGCATTTGTTCTCTGGCTGTGGTGGATTTGGGGGGGAGGGGTGGACTATGGCTGGTAAGAGGACTGGGAAAGGTGGGGGGGTGCAGGGCGACTGTGTGCCAGCCCGTGAGGGGTCACAGAGGTCGGGGGTTGGGCAGGGCTGGAAGGATTGGGCAGCAGAGGGTGGAGAGCGCGAGTGCTAGCAGGGGAGTGCGGCGTACGGCAAGGGAGCGAGGTAGGCTCTCCGTTTCTAGGAGGAGGGCACGTACCGTGGACACTGGGCGGGGCAGAGGTGCTGGTGGTGCTGAAGGGCAAGGGGCAGGTGGTGCCGGTGGGGGGGCTGAACTATCTTCAGGCTCCAGGTCTGAGGGGGAGCAGGGGGGTATTGTAGGCCCTGTGGGCCAGTGGGGGGAGGGGGGCTAAGGCCTGGGTTTGGTGTGGTAGCTGGAGCTGGCGCTGCATTGGGATCTCCGGTTGGGGGTATGGTTTCGCATAGGGGATATGGTCCGGCTGAGCAGCAGGCAGTTTGGGACCATTGGTTGAGTGGGGGCAAGGCTCTTCCAGGTCTGAGTGGGCGGGGGCGTGGCAACCGGCTTGGTCTCCTGCCTTTCCCTCCTTGGGTTTTCCTTTTTTGTCTCCGCAGGTTCCTTTTAGGTCAGCGCCAGGAGGTGTCCCGTCTACGGTGCTGTCCACGGCTGCAGCGAATATGGATTATGGAACTTCTGCCGCGAGGGGAGCTTCGACGGAGGCGAATCGGGCTCAAGGAGCTGGTGGGCTGCATGGGGCTGTTGCTTCTCCCCGTTCATCTGATGTGATGGCCGCTGAGGACCGGACAGGTGAGTCGCTCGTGGGTGGGGGGGATGAGGCGGGCGGGGGTGGGTTGAGGGCTGAGCGGTCGCGACAGGCGCGCAAGAAGAGGAAGCATGTGTGCCGACATAGGCATAGTTCGGACTCTTCCACCTCCTCGACTTCGGACTCGGCTTAATCATCGATGGGGGAGGGCGGGGGCAGTGAACCAATACCAGGGCTAGGGTCTTCTGGTGCGCACGCTGCTGCTGGGTCTTCCTCATTGGTGGCTTTATCGGAACTATGGGAAGGCGTCCCGGAGAAGTTGCAGAGAAAAATTCGGAAACGGAAGTACATTGACATTTTTCGTTTGCTGGAGGGGCACAAGCGTTTGGGGGATAGTAAGAAAAAGCGCAAGGAGGATGAGAAGGCGGGCCATATTCGTAAAGTCTCTAGGAATGTCGTCAATTGGGTTAGAGCATTCTTGCGGCTGGCGAGTGTGTGGGGTCAGCATTTCCCGGCGCAGTACAGTATGTTGTTGTCCTATGCGGATTCGATTTTGGAGGCTTCTCAGGTGCACGAAGGCTGGTCATGGTTGAATTATGACGAGAGGTTTTGTGATAAGATGGAGGAGAATAAGTTTCTGACTTGGGGTACTCAAGACATTAACCTTTGGCTGACTCAGATGTCGGTAAAAGGCGGGGCGGTTGCTGGGGGCGGTGCAAAGATGGGGTCGGGGGTTCTGGCTGGTGCGAGTTGTTCCTTTCGGGGGGGGGGCTGTTTCTCCAGTCCAGACCAGATCGGTCCCCAGTGGTGGGGGTGACGTGTGCTGGAGGTTTAATAGATCCATGTGTCCCTATCCTGACTGTAAATTCCGCCACGTGTGTTCTATCTGCAGCGGTCCCCATTCGGCCGCTAAATGTGTTAAGAAAGGGGCCAGCACCCCGCCTGGTTCAGGTCCCAAGTAGGCGGGTGCTATTTGAGTTGGCTCCTTCTCCGATACGGGTACCGCTATTGCATAGTTGGTTGCGCGGTTACCCGCGGAAAAGGGATAAGGTAATTTTGCAGTTAGGTTTTAAGTTCGGTTTCGTTGTTCCGATTCGGGGTCCTGTGGGGTGTTCAAGGGCTCGCAATTCCCCTAGTGTACGGAGATGGGTGTCGATAGCTCGAGAGAAGTTGGCGGTAGAATTACGGTTGGGCAGAATTGCTGGTCCTTTCCCTCTCCCTCCTTTTCAAGGTTTTGTGGTGTCCCCGTTGGGAATTCTTCCTAAAAAAGAACCGGGGAAGTTTCGATTAATCCACAATTTGTCTTGCCCGGTGGGGGCCTCGGTGAATGATTTCATACCACGCGAGTTTTGTACGGTTCGTTATGCCTCATTTGATGGGGCGGTGGAGTTAGTCAGGAGGGCCGGGCGAGGCTCCTTGATGGCTAAGGTGGATATTTAGGACAACTATCCAGAGGGTTGCCATGAGTCAGCATCGACTTGATGGTACTTAACAACAACAACTATAATGTTCTGAGCAGGGGCGGCCCAAGGAGGGTGCGGGGCCATGTGCGGAGACTCGGTGCGGGGCCTCATTTGCATCGATATTTGCATAATGTTACCATATACTAACTTTTAGTAAACATGCCTCTTAATGAGTGTATGGATAAAGAAAGACTAAAAGATTCCTACATTACTATAATCCAGTGCCAACCACCAGACACATTAGGAACTACTACAAACACTGCCCATTTAGAACCCATAGCAAAACCGCCGTATCCTAACAGCACTACCAGGACTCACAAAGCACCATACCCTACCTATCAAAAGGAAACATGCAAATATTAAACCAATACATTTCAGAGAACAACAATACATGACCTACTGGGGAAAGAGAACAAGTGGCAATGTCAAATAGGAATTACATAAACAGAATACCTCAGCTCAGTTACACATGCAGAACATAGACCATCACCAAACAAGGAATCACAATTTAGAAACAGGAAGACAATAATTAAACTGGGAATCCCAAAAGCCAAACTTGGAATGTACAACACTGTAGAAATAAAACTATACATTAATTTGCTCTTGTACTAAACAAAGCGCAGACGTTAATGATGCACATTTACCAGAGCTGACATATTCCAATTAATAAATTCAAAATGAAGAGATATTTTTCTACCTTTTGTGCATTTTTTTTCAGCTGCAATTGCTCCAGCCACTTTCTTCTGGTTTCTTCGTGTCTTCTGCTAACTCTCCATCGTCTACTGTCCATTTGTCCTTTCTTCTCTCTTCTAGTTTTTTTCCATTCTCTCTCTACATCTGCTTTAACATACTAATCTTTCTCCTTTTGCTCTTTCCTCATTCCTATTTCATCCACTCAAATTTTACACCTCCATCCTCAATCCCCACTTACTCTCCCAATATCCGGCCAATTGTAGATTTGTCTTCCCTCCCACACAAAATATTTTTTCCCCTCTCCATTTCACTCTCCCAGCTCCATCCCATTCTAATCCTCCCCCAACATCAGCTCCCTTCTAGTTCCAGCCTCACCCAGCATCCATTCCCTTCTAGTCCCTGCATCAGCCCATTTCCAGTCCTAACCCCCCATCAGCCCATTTCCAGTCCTAGCAACCCCCCAACCCAATACCAGTCCTAGCCCCCCCCCATCAACCCACTCCGTCCTAACCCCCATCACCCCATTTTCAGTTTAAGCCCCCCCTATAACCCATTACCAGTCCTAACCCCCCATCAGCCCACTTCCAGTCCTAACCCCATCAACCCATTTCCAGTCAGCCCCCCATAGCCCATTGCCAGTCCTAACCCCCCCATCAGCCCACAGCCCATTACCAGTCCTAACCCCATCAGCCCACCTCAAGTCCTAACCCCTCCCCATCAGCCCATTTCCTGTCCTAGCCCCCCCCCATAGCCCATTATCAGTCCTAACCCCCCCATAGTCCATTACCAGACAGCCCCCATCAGCCAACAGCCCATTACCAGTCCTAACCCCCCCATAGCCCATTACCAGTTCTAACCCCCCCAACAGCCCACAGCCCATTACCAGTCCTAACCCCATCAGCCCACCTCAAGTCCTAACCCCTCCCCATCAGCCCATTTCCTGTCCTAGCCTCCCCATAGCCCATTACCAGTCCTAACCCCCCCCCCCAACAGCCCACAGCCCATTACCAGTCCTAACCCCATCAGCCCACCTCCAGTCTTAATCCCCCCAGCCCATTTCCAGTCCTAGCAACCCCCCCAACCCATTACCAGTCCTAGCCCCCCATAGCCCACTCCCAGTCCTAATCCCACCAGCCCATTTCCAGTCCTAATCCCCCATCACCCAATTTTCAGTTTAAGCCCCCCCATACCCCATTACCCGTCCTAACCTCCCCATCAGCCCACTCCCAGTCCTAATCCCACCACCCATTTCCAGTCCTAATCCCCCAACACCCAATTTTTAGTTTAAGCCCCCCCATAGCCCATTACCAGTCCTAACCCCCCATCAACCCACTTCCAGTCCTAATCCCATCAGCCCATATACAGACTTAGCTCCCCCATAGCCCATCACCACTTCTAACCCCCCCCAGCCCCCCCATAGCCCATCACCACTCCTAAACCCCCCCAGCCCAGCCCAGGGAAAATTTTAAAAAAAAAAAGCTGTCTGCGGCCGCTGCCGGGCCGCCGCGGCAGAATCGAGTGTGCCGCGGGGCCCCCCCTGCCCAGCAGAGCCTGCCCTCCCCTGTATCACCTCTCTCTTTGCAGCTGCAGTCGCACGCACCGGCTTTCAGAGCGCAAAGGAACTAGTTTCCCTTTCGCAGCTCTGTTAAGCCCGCGGGGGCTGATGGGATCTTCCCATCAGCCCCTGCAGGCTTAACAGAGCAGCGAGGGAGAAACTCTCCCCTCGCGCTCTGAAAGCCGGCGCGTGTGACTGCAGCTGTAAAGAGAGAGGTGATACAGGGGAGGGCAGGCTCTGCTGGGCAGGGGGGGCCCCGCGGCACACTCGATTCTGCCGCGGTGGCCCCGGCAGCGGCAGCAGACAGCTTTTTTTTTTTTTTTTAAATTTTACTTTTAGATCAGAATGTTTTTTGCGCGGGGCCCCCTGAAACGCGGGGCCCTGTGCAAGAAACATTCTTGCTCAATGGACGGGCCGGCCCTGGTTCTGAGTGGCTGAAGAGCTACACTCAAGGCTTGCAGGGTGGAGCAGGCGCTAAACTCCAGACTCCTGATTCCTCAGGCCATATAAGGCATGGAGGGTGAGTGGAGGGGGCAAACTCTCAAGGTTTTACTCCTATGGGAAACTATAATCCTCCTGTGCTGCACCAGTCCTTTTATCCCACAGACACTCCACGAAGATCAATGTCCAGGGCAATCCGTTCTTCTTCACAGTTGCTTCTTGCTATGCCCTTCTCCTCTATTGCCAACTCCAGATTCCGCTCTTTTCACCTTGCTGCTCCCTACGCTTGGAATAAGCTTCCTTTGTCTATACGTCAGGCATCTTCTTTGCCCCTCTTCAAACTCAAGTTAAAAGCTCATCTTTTCGTCTCTGCCTTTGGCTCTTGATTCTGCTGTTCTCTTTCCTTCCCCTCTTTCATTTCACCTTTCTTTCTTCCTCTTACATGTGTTCTTACTTCTTTCCTTTGTCCTGTCCCTCCTGCTCTTGTCTCTTTGCCCTTGTTCTTATCTTTTCTACTCCTCTTCTTGCTTTGTCTTTTTAGATTGTAAGCTCTTTGAGCAGGGACTGTCTTTTTTTGTTTTCATTGTACAGCGCTGCGTACGCCTGGTAGCACTTTATAAATGCTTAGTAGTAGTAGTAAATAAAAGACACAGGACCCAATCTTCAAAAAAAGCTGAGCTACGAAATTTAGGAACCTAAGTTGGTGCCTAAAATGTCCTCTATTTTCAGTCAAACACAGGAGCCTAAGGGGTTATTTTAGAAGCCCTATTCACATTTTTAAATGTGGATATGGTGGCATAAAAACATGCAAGCTGCATCCATGTCTGAAACACGATTTTAGAAAGCATGATTAACATGTTTCCGCAACAGGGATGCACATTTCTAAAGGTTTCGGACAGAAGCATTGCTGGGGCATTTCAGGGCATGCTATGGGTGGGACAGGCAACATATGAGCATCTCCCATTTTATCGCCCTTAATCCCCCAATGTTTCTTTCTCTCTCAGTAAAGAAAAGGGAGCAACAGTATGTCCTCTCTAATTAAGAACATCTGTAGGTCTCTGTTTGCAATAAGGCCACTGCCATACTTACATGTGTCTATTATGAAATGCCATACAAGGGACATGCAGATTGCCAGAATATTCCCCATCTGCTTTTCACACATGTATGCTCCCAAAATACACCCCCACCTTCCCAGGCCCATGTAAATGTACTTCAGAAAGATCTCCTTTAGTAGAGCAGTCTTTACAATAGCAGCACAAATCTACATGTTATGGTTGCAATTGTGATCTCTACATGCTATCTAAAATGTGCCTTCACATTTTCGGCCTAAAATTCATCTTAATTAGGAGCTTAAAAGTTATGCTTATACATTTAGGAACGCCTTTCATTTGCCTAGATTTATGAGCCTGTTGTTGAAAATCAATGCTAAGCTCCTAATTTTTTTCCGTGCCCTAAATCCACCCTTGTTGTCACCCTCTTTTTGGGCTCCTAAATTTAGGAGTTCACAGTATTCAGTTGAAAGAGCCAGAATTGTACATGAATGACTAGTAAAGTCAGTCTATTGCCCCGTCTCTTCCTTAGCTGGTATATGTTCCATTGACAATGGGCAACCAACGGTAGAAATCCAGTTGCGGTGTTCAATCAGTCTACTTCTCATAGGATGGGAAGTTCTCCCCACATACAGTAAACCACATGGGCAAATAATAATGTAGAAAAGAAACGATGAAATTTCTATGGCAGCGACAGAATCGAGCGTCCCGCGGGGCCCCCCCTGCCCGGCAGAGTCCTCCATGCGGCCTCAGCTCCCTAAGTGCTGGCTTTCAGAGCCGCGAAGGGAGAGCTTCTCCCTCGCGGCTCTGTTAAGCCGCTGGCACTGATGGGAAACAGGATTTCCTGTTTCCCATCAGCCCTGCGGGCTTAAACAGAGCCGCGAGAAAGGGAAACTCCCCCTTCGCGGCTCTGAAAAGCCCGCGCTGAGGGAGCAGAGGCCGCATGGAGGACTCTGCCGGACAAAGGGGCCCTGCGGGACACTCGATTCTGCCGCTGTTGGAGGGGGGGCTAAGACTGGAAGTGGGCTGATAGGGGGGGCTAGGACTGGTAATGGGCTATTGGGGGGCTAGGACTGGTAATGGGCTATGGGGGAGCCTAGGACTGGAAAATGGGCTGATGGGGGGGCTAGGACTGGTAATGGGCTAGGGGGGCTAGGACTGGTAATGGGTTGTGGGGGGACTAAGATTCAAAATTCGGGTATAGGGGGGTTAGGACGGGTAAAGGGCTATGAGGGTGGGGCTAGGACTGGTAATGTGCTGGGGGGTTGCTAGGACTGGAAATGGGCTGATGGGGGGCTAGGACTGGAAATGGACTGTTGGGGGGCTAGGACTGGTAATGGGCTATGGGGGGTCTAGGACTGGCAAGGGGCTGATGGGGGGCTAGGACTGGTAATGGGCTATGGGGGGGCTAGTATTGGAAATGGGCTGATGGGGGGCTAGGACTGGCAATGGGCTGATGGGGGGGCTAGGACTGGAAATGGGCTATGGTGGTGCTAGGACTGGAAATGGGCTGATGGGGGGGCTAGGACTGGTAATGGGCTATGGGGGGCTAGGACTGGAAGTGGGCTGGGGGGTTGCTAGGACTGGTAATGGGCTATGGGGGGGCTAGGACTGGAAATGGGCTGATGGGGGGGCTAGGTCTGGTAATGGGCTTTGGGGGGGCTAGGACTGGTAATGGGCTATGGGGTGCTAGGACTGGAAGTGGGCTGATGGGGGTTTAGGACTGGTAGTGGGCTATGGGGGAACTAAGACTGAAAATGGGGTGATGGGGGGCTAGGACTGGTAATGGGCTATGGGGGGACTAGGACTGGAAGTGGGCTGATGGGGGTTTAGGACTGAAAATGGGGTGATGGGGGTTAGGATGGTAATGGACTATGGGGGGCTAGGACTGGAAATGGACTGATGGGGGTGTTAGGACTGGTAATGGGATATAGGGGGTTAGGACTGGTAATGGGCTATGGGGGGGCTAGGACTGGAAATGGGCTGATGGGGGGCTAGGATTGGTAATGCATTATGGGGGGGCTAGGACTGGAAATTGGATATGGGGGGGCCAGGACTGGTAATGGGCTATGGGGGAGCTAGGACTGGAAATGGGCTGATGGGGGCTAGTACTGGAAATGGGCTGATGGGGGCTAAGACTGGTAATGGGCTATGGAGGGGCTAGGACTGGTAATGGGCTGATGGGGGGCTAGGACTGGAAATGGGCTCTGGGGGGGCTAGGACTGGAAATGGGCTGATGGGTGGCTAGGATTGGTAATGGGCTATGGGTGGGCTAGGACTGGAAGTGGGCTGATGGGGGTTTAGGACTGGTAATGGACTGTGGGGGAACTAAGACTGAAAATGGGGTGATGGGGGTTTAGGACTGGTAATGGGCTATGGGGGTGGGGCTACAACTGGTAATGGGCTGGGGGGTTGCTAGGACTGCAAATGGACTGATGGGGGCTAGATCTGGTAATGGGCTATGGGGGGGCTAGGACTGGAAATGGGATGATGGGGGCTAGGACTGGTAATGGGCTGTGGGGGAACTAAGACTGAAAATGGGGTGATGGGGTTTAGGACTTGTAATGGGCTATAGGTGTGGGGCTAGGACTGGTAATGGGCTGATGGGGGGGCTAGGACTGGTAATGGGCTGATAGGAGGGCTAGGACTGAAAATGGGCTATGGGGGGGCTAGGACTGAAAGGGGGCTGATGGGGGGGACTATGACTGAAAATGAGGTAATGGGGGGTTAGGACTGGTAATGGGCTATGGGGGGACTATGACTGAAAATGAGGTGATGGGGGGTTAGGACTGGTAATGGGCTATGGGGGTGGGGCTAGGACTGGAAATGGGCTGAGTGGAAGGGGGGGCTTGAACTAAAAATAGCTGTTTGAGAGGGGAGCTTGGAATGGAAATGGGCTGTGAGGGGAGGGAGATAGCACTGGAAATGGGCTGAGTGGGGGGGGGGGAGCTAGGACAGGAAATGGGCTGATGGAGGGGCTAGGATAGAACTGGAAGTAGGCTCATGGGGGGCTTGGATTGGAAATGGGCTGAGTGGAGGGGAGCTAGGATTTAACAACGGCTGATGGTGGGGCTAGGAAAGGACTAGAAATGGGCTAATTGGGGGCTGGGATTAGAAATGAGCTGATGGAGGGACTCGGATAGGACTGGAAATGGATGGGGGAGCTAGGATTGGAAATGGGCTGATGGGGGGCTAGGACTGGAAATGGGCTGATGTGGGGACTAGAAGGGAGAGGATGCTGAGTGGGGCTGCAACTAGAAGAGAGCTGATGTTGCGGGAAGATTAGATGGTATGGAGCTGGGAGAGTGAAATGGAGAGGGGAAAAGTTTTTTTGTGTGGGAAGGAAGACAAATCTACAATTGGCCGGGTATTGGGACAGTAAGTGGGGATTGAGGATGGAGTGGTAAAATTTGAGTGGATGAAAAAGGAATGAGGAAAGAGCAAAAGGAGAAAGATTAGTATGTTAAAGCAGATGTAGAGAGAGAATGAAAAAAAAACTAGAAGAGAGAAGAAAGGACAAATGGACAGCAGACGATAGAGAGTTAGCAGAAGACACAAAGAAACCAGAAGAAAGTGGCTGGAGCAATTGCAACTGAAATAAAAATGCACAAAAGGTAGAAAAATCTCTCTTTATTTTGAATTTATTAACTGGAATATGTCAGCTCTGGGAAATGTGCATCATTAACGTCTGTGCTTTGTTTAGTACAAGAGGAAATTAATTTATAATTTTATTTCTACAGTGTTATTGTACATTCCAAGTTTGGCTTTTGGGGTTCCCAGTTTAATTACTGTCTTCCTGTTTCTAAATTGTGATTCCTTGTTTGGTGATGGTCTATGTTCTGCATGTGTAACTGAGCTGAGGTATTCTGTTTATGTAATTCGTATTTGACATTGCCACTTGTTCTCTTTCCCCAGTAGGTCATGTATTGTTGTTCTCTGAAATGTATTGGTTTAATATTTGCAGTGTTGCCTTTTGATAGGTAATGGTGCTTTGTGAGTCCTGGTAGTGCTGTTACGATACAGCGGGTTTGCTATTGGTTCTAAATGGCAGTGTTTGTAGTAGTTCCTAATGTGCCTGGTGGTTGGCACTGGATTATAGTAATGTAGAAACCTTTTAGTCTTTCTTTATCCATACATTCATTAAGAGGCATGTTTACTAAAAGTTAGCACATGGCAATATTATGCAAATATTTATGCAAATTAGGCCCCCTTATGCAAATGAGGCCCCACACCCAGTCTCCGCATATGGCCCCGCACTCCCCTTGGGCCGCCCCTGCTTCCAAAGTTCTTCACTCTGGGTTTCACAGCATTAGCAGAGAAACAGTTCTCCCTTCTTCCAAAGTTCTTCACTCTGGGTTCCACAACATTACTACCTCAAGCCTGCTGACCAATGTGAAAACACCCCAGCTCCTACCTTCCTGTAGTGTCTCCTTAGAGCAGGGGTTCTCAACCCTGTCCTCGGGACCCACCTAGCCAGTCGGGTTTTCAGGATAACCACAATGAATATGCATGGGATAGATTTGCATATAATAGAGGCAGTGTATGCAAATCTCTCTCATACATATTCATTGTGGTTATCGTGAAAACCCGACTGGCTAGGTGGGTCCCGAGGACAGGGTTGAGACAGGGGCGGACCAAGGGGGGTGCGGGGCCATGTGCGGAGACTCGGTGCGGGGCCTCATTTGCATAAATATTTGCATAATGTTACCATACACTAACTTTTAGTAAACATGCCTCTTAATGAGTGTACGGATAAAGAAAGACTAAAGGATTTCTACATTACTATAATCCAGTGCCAACCGTCATGCACATTAGGAACTACTACAAACACTGCCCATTTAGAACCCATAGCAAACCCGCCGTATCCTAAAAGCACTACCAGGACTCACAAAAGCACCATACTCTACCTATCAAAAGGAAACACTGCAAATATTAAACCAATACATTTCAGAGAATAACAATACATGACCTACTGCGGAAAGAGAACAAGTGGCAATGTCAAATAGGAATTACAAAAACAGAATACCTCAGCTCAATTACACGTGCAGAACATAGACCATCACCAAACAAGGAATCACAATTTAGAAATAGGAAGACAATAATTAAACTGGGAACCCCAAAAGCCAAACTTGGAATGTACAACACTGTAGAAATAAAACTATAAATTAATTTCCTCTTGTACTAAACAAAGCCAGACGTTAATGATGCACATTTCCCAGAGCTGACATATTCCAGTTAATAAATTCAAAATAAAGAGATATTTTTCTACCTTTTGTGCATTTTTATTTCAGTTGCAATTGCTCCAGCCACTTTCTTCTGGTTTCTTTGTGTCTTCTGCTAACTCTCTATCGTCTGCTGTCCATTTGTCCTTTCTTCTCTCTTCTAGTTTTTTTCCATTCTCTCTCTACATCTGCTTTAACATACTAATCTTTCCCCTTTTGCTCTTTCCTCATTCCTATTTCATCCACTGAAATTTTACACCTCCATCCTCAATCCCCACTTACTCTCCCAATATCCGGCCAATTGTAGATTTGTCTTCCCTCCCACACAAAATATTTTTTCCCCTCCATTTCACTCTCCCAGCTACATCCCATTCTAATCCTCCCCCAACATCAGCTCCCTTCTAGTTCCAGCCCCACCCAGCATCCGCTCCCTTTTAGTCCCCACATCAGCCCATTTTCAGTCCTAGCCCCCCATAAGCCTATTTCCAGTCCTAGCCCCCCATAAGCCCATTTCCAATCCTATCCTAGCCCCACCATCAGCCCATTTCCAGTCCTAGCTCCCCCATCCATTTCCAGTCCTATCCGAGTCCCTCCTTCAGCTCATTTCCAATCCCAGCCCCCATCAGCCCATTTCTAGTCCTTTCCTAGCCCCACCATCAGCCCATGTCAAATCCTAGCTCCCCTCCACTCAGCCCATTTCCAATCCAAGCCCCCCCATGAGCCTACTTCCAGTTCTAGCCCCTCCATGAGTCCATTTCAATCCAAGCCCCACCACAGTCTATTTCCAATCTTAGCTCCCACAAAAGCCCATTTCCAGTCCTATCCTAGCCCCTACATCAGCCCATTTCCTGTCCTACCCACCCACCCCCCACTCAGCCCTTTTTCAGTGCTAGCTCCCTCCCCTCACAGCCCATTTTCATTCCAAGCCCCCATCCCCATCAGCTATTTGCAGTTCAAGCCCTCCTTCCACTCAACCCATTTCCAGTCCTAGCAACCCCCCCAGCCTATTACCAGTCCTAGCCCCCCATAGCCCATTACCAGTCCTAAGCCCCCCATCAGCCCATTACCAGTCCTAAGCCCCCATCAGCCCATTTCCAGTCCTAAGCCCCCCCCATAGCCCATTACCAGTCCTAACCCCCCCATCAGCCCACTTGCAGTCCTAACCCCCCCATCAGCCCATTTTTAGTCTTAGCCTCCCCATAGCCCATTACCAGTCCTAACTCCCCATCAGCCCATTTCCAGTCTTACTCCCCATCAGCCCATTTCAAGTTCTAGCCCCCCATAACCCATTACTAGTCCTAACCCCCCATCAGCCCACTTCCAGTCTTAGCCCCCCATAGCCCATCACTAGCCCTAACCCCCCATCAGCCCACTTCCAGTCTTTGCCCCCCCCCCATAGCCCATTACCAGTCCTAACCCCCCTCCCCCCATCAGCCCAAATAGATAAAAAAGCAAACCGGCTGCTGCTACAGCTGCCGCTGCCGCCGTGGCAGTAGCAGAATCAAGCATCCCGCCGCGGGGCCCCCCCTGCCTGGCAAAGCCTTCTTGCAGCATCAACTCCGGACGGAGTCCCAAAGCACGGGCTTTCAGAGCTGCGAGAGTTTCTCTTTCTAGCGCGGCTCTGTTAATCCCGCCGGGGCTTATGGGATTTCCCATCAGCCCCTGCAGGCTTAACAGAGCCACGAGAGGTCAGAGAAGCTCTCCCTTCGCGGCTCTAAAAGCCTGCACTTTGGGACTCCGTCCGGAGTTGATGCTGCAAGAAGGCTTTGCCGGGCAGGGGGGCCCCACGGCGGGACGCTTGATTCTGCCGCTGCCATGGCGGCAGCGGCAGCGGCAGCCGGTTTGCTGCTTTTTTTTTAAAATCTATTTGGGCTTATGTAGAATGTTTTTTATGATTAATCTGTTTTTTATTCAAAGAACCAAAATGAGACAACAACATGGCCTATACAATATACACCACAAGAACAGGTGGCTACATAGAAACAGAATAGAAACAGGATACAAGTGCTGCACACAAAGATACATGTTTTACACGTTTTAAAAACCCACCTTTTAAACTCCCCCACATTTTGTCTCGGCGTCCCTCCTCCCCCCCCCCCCGGTCCCTCCTCCCCCCCCCCCGGTCCCTCCCCCCCCCCCCCACAAAGACACATCCAGCTGAGTGTACCCAATGGTAAAAGGTAGGAGAAAAAGAACCTGAAAATGTACTAACAGGCCCGGGGTTGACTCTGCTCCCAGACCCGTCAACAGGTACCACGCCGCAAGCAAACTAAAGCCTGCAGTACCTCTCCCACCCTTCCAACCTGGTCTAACCCCTCCCCCCACCCCCCCCTTATCCCCCCCTCCCAAGCCCCCCCCCTATAACGAGTGAGTTGACTGACAGGCAAACATGTACTCTGGGCTTGCAAATACTTCCAAATGGGCTGCACAGCCGCTTCTCAAGGCCCCCGCATAACCCTACTGCGAGTTCTCCAGGGCAATGAGTGAAGGTGGGGCCCCCAGCCCTCCAAAAACCTCTGCCACCGCCTCTCATTCCCTCGGGCCCACAACTGCTCCATAAGCATGATCTTATGAAGATGGATTCGCCACATCCCACACAGGGGGCCCTTGATATCTAGCCACTGCTGCAACACTGTCATTCTAGCAGTCACCAACACCAGTCTCATCCAGCGCCATCCTACTGCACCCAAAACATTCGACCACAAATCCTCCCACACATCAAGCACCACATTCTTAGCGCTCCAAGGCACAGGCTGTTGCAGAGAGGTGGTCAAGTAAGAACGCACCTTCCCCCAGAAAAGCTGAACACACGTACAGCTCCAAAACATATGTCCTAACGTAGCCCGGGGCTCCGCACACCGAGGACAGCAATGAGTGTCTCCTACCCCCGCCCGCCACGCCCGGAGAGGAGCAAAATATAACCGGCGCAGAATCTTATATTGGGTATCACGGTGAAGGACGAGGACACTCAAAGAGGGAATAGCAGCCATCCCACTTAGGAGCTCATCCGTACTAACCGCCTCCCCCAGTGGCGCCATGTCAAGAGGGGGAACCCCGTCCCATAACATTTTATATAACCAAGACACACGCATTCCCTGCTCGCCCCCTAACAACGCCACCTCGATCGCCGTGCTCACCTCCCCCCTCCGAGCTGCCACGGGAACCGTGCGGACATAACTCCAAAGTTGAGCGTATCGAAAAGCATCTTTACGATCCAATGGGTATTGCTGGCAGAGCACAGAGAAATCAACAATCCCCCCCTCTGGGGTCAGCACATGCTCCAAATTAACGATCCCCAGCCGGTCCCAGTTCATAAAAAGCGATCTACCCAAACCCGGTGCAAAATCCGCGTTCCCCTGAATAGACAGATAGGGGGTGTGTGACGCCGAAAGCCGGCGACCTGCACAGAAGTACCACCAAGCCGCTCTCACAGGGTCAAGAAGAACTCGCCGAAGAGCTCCCCCCACCCCCCTAGCCACTTTAGCATGAAGAAGATACCGCAAGTGAAATGGAGAAACCACAGCTGTAAGCGTCCCTACAGGGGAGTAGTCCTCTAGATCCCACAGCCAGTCACGAACAAATCGCAACAGACATGCAACATTATATTTCCGCACATCCGGGAAACCTAAACCTCCCAGCTCACGGGGCTGACTAAGTACGCTGAGACGCACCCGAGACCTACAGCCCCGCAAGAGCAACCTATTAAACTCCTGCTCCACCCGCCGAAGGTCAGAGCATTTTAAAAGCAGCGGGAGCGTCTGAAGCAAGTAGAGAAGCTTAGGAAAGAGAGTCATCTTACACAAAGCCACTCGCCCCCCCAAGGACAACGGTAAATCTCGCCACTTATCCACCACCTGCGATATGGAGGTGAGCACTCTAGCGACATTCAGGCTATATAGGTCTCCGAGATCCGCCGGTAAGTAGACGCCCAAATACTTAAAGTAGCCGTCCGCCCACCGCAGAGGGAAGTCACCCTTCCAACCCTGTCCCGCCGCCGCTCCCAACAGCATCGCTTCTGACTTATCAAGATTGAGTTTGAAGCCCGAGACCAACCCACATTCCCATATTAAATGCAAAAGAGGAGGTAACCCAATCTGCGGGTCTCCCAAATGCACTAACAGATCATCTGCGAAAGCCGCAGCGCGAAATTCCTCCCGTCCCATCGGGACCCCACGAAATTGCATGGCCGCGCGAATCCTATGCAGAAGAGGCTCCAGGGTAAGAACAAATAAGAGTGGAGATAGCGGACATCCTTGACGAGTCCCCTTATGAATAGCAAAGTCCGCCGTCATGTCCCCATTCACCAAGAGTGCCCCAATCGGAGCAGCATATAACAACCTAATCACATCCACAAAGAAGCCCGCAAACCCCATCACCTCAAGAACTTGGTACATGAAGCCCCACTGGACCCTATCAAACGCTTTTTCAGCGTCAAAGCTAATGAGTAAAGAGCCGTGGCGCGTGACGTGCTCCGCACAAAATGAAAGTAAAATCCGATGCAGATTGTGGGACACATGGCGACCCCTCACAAAACCCACCTGATTCGGATGAATCAAAGTCGGCAATAAAGGAGCCAGCCGATCCGCCATAATTTTGGCGAGGAGTTTAATATCTACATTAAGGAGCGATATCGGACGGTAAGATCCCGGAAGAAGGGGATCCCTCCCAGGCTTGGGCAAAACAATAACTAATGCTTTATTCGCCTCATACGGGAACCTCCCTCGTTTTACCAAATCTTCGTAATACCCTGCCAGGGGAGCCACTAAGGCAGCGCCCAGAAGCTTGTAGAATTCGCTTCAGAAGCCATCGACCCCGGGAGCTTTGCCATTTTTCAAATGTTTAATACCCTTCCTGGACCTCCCTCCCCGAGATTGGCCGATTAAGGAGCTGTAGCTGTTCTGTGGTAAGCCGCGGTAAGACGCAGCCACCCAGAAAGACCCAACCCTCATTGTCTCGATCCCCCTTGCTCCCATAAAGATGCCGGAAGAAGTCGGTAAAAACGGCCTCAATCGCCCTCTTATCCCGCCTGATTGTCCCATCAGAGTGCCGAATGGCCCCAATATGTCGGGCACCCTCCGCGGGTCGCACCAGAGCTGACATCAACTTACCGGCCCTATTACCATGCTGATAAAGTTTAAATCTATAATACAACATGGACTTCTGAGCCCGGCGGTGAAGGAGCATCTCCAGTTCCAGCTGAATTTCACGCAATGTACGTTGATTCGCTGCAGATTTGTGTGCAGCCACCCTCCTCCGAGCCCTACCCAGATCCTTCTCCAACAACAGAATCTGTTGGTTCAACCGCTTACCCCGCAGGCCATGATAGCTAATGATTTCCCCGCGCATAACCGCCTTTCCAGCTTCCCAAAAAAGAGCAGGAGAGATCTCCGGCTTGTCGTTAAAAGCCACATAGTCCCCCCAGCATTGCCTTAAATGCGCTTCAAACTGAGCGTCCCCACTAAGGTCCAAAGGATATCTCCAAAGTCGACTCCAACTAAAACCAGGATTGCGGAGCTCCAAAACAACCATCGCATGATCAGAAAGAACAGAAGACCCGATCGCTGACCCTACTACCCGTCCAAACAGTGAGTCCGAAATCAAAAAATAATCAATACGTGACCACGTCCCATGGGCCCGAGACATATGAGTATAGTCCCGCTCCCCTGGGTGAAGAACTCGCCAGACATCTAACAACCTGTACGCCTCACAAAGCCCCCACATGCGTTTACGAGTCCGCTGACTCCCGTCTCCCCCCCCTTCCAGAGCGATCGAGGACGCTGTCCAGCACCTCATTGAAGTCCCCTCCCATGACAACCTGATATCCCCCAGTAGCCTCCAAGATGCTAGCCAGTGCCCGGTAGAAGCCAGCCTCATACACGTTGGGCCCATACACCGAACAGATAGCCACTTTCGAGCCATTCAGCAACCCCCACACACAGACATATCGGCCTTCTGGATCCGTGACCACACGCTCCTCAACCCAGTTGACTGATTTGGTAATTAAAATGGCCACTCCCCTCTTCCTCCCCAAAGCCGGGGCCCCATAGACGTATGAAATAGGGCCACTACGCAGCTTCGCATGTTCCGCCTCCGACTGGTGTGTTTCTTGAAGCAATATTACGCTAAGACGCTGGCGTTGCAAGTGCTGAAGTACCTTGTATCGTTTAATCGGAGAACCTAGCCCGCAGACATTCCAAGTCGCAAAACGAATGTCGCTACCCAGGATCCACACTCCAGTTGAGCCTCCAGGAAAGAAAATCCCACCAATCCAGTAGGTGAGAACCCCCCCCAGCCTAGGGTCCCCCCCCCCACCTCCAACAGCCGACCAATCCAAGGACTCCACAGCCACAACCATACATACAAGCAGACATACAAGCCCAGCCGACATACACACAGACCCAGCCATGCAAATAGCCAGTAACCTCGCCTCCCCTCTGAGACAAACCCTGCTGCCTTCCAACCCGCCCCCCCTCCTCCCTCCCAATCCCTCCCCCCCAAAGCCGCCCAACTACCATATCCTCCACCCACCGCCAGACTATCCACTCTGGCCCCACCATGACTTCCATTGCATGCAAGGCCCTCCCCCTCCTCCCCCCAACCAAATTGAACAAACAAACCCCACACTGCCCATCACCCGACCCCCGTAGAAGGAACCGGCCCCAAACCCACAATCTCACAGCTACCCCCCCTATCATCTGGATACCCCTCCCCCCCCCCCCCCCGGATATCAAGAGCCAGGGTCCCTCACAGGAGACTCCGCCCAGGGCATGCAGTATGTTCGACACTAGCCTCAGGAGTAGGACACGGAAAGAACCCCAGGGCATCGCCCCCCTCCCTGCTTCTCCCCGTCCCATGGTTACAATTCCCAATTCCCGTACCATGGCCAGACAACAAATTCATTCCCCAGCCCACCTTAGAGAAGAAGGAAATGAGAAATCCAATAAAGGAAAAGGGAGAGAGATAAAAAAGGAAGAGGAAAGACATAGGGCCTCCCACCTTAAGCAAGCCCTAGAACAGGGTGACTGGCTATGCCCCACATTACATAGAGACAATAGCCATTCAGCATATTATACCAAACAGTGCAAAAAAGAAAAAAAAAAAAAAAAGAACGCAAGTCAACATAGTAGGGGGTACCCTTGGCCCCGCAAAGAATAACAATATGGCCAGCCCACGCAATTATAAGCAGGAGGCCTACTGTCTGGTCCATAGAAGTGCCACAGTCAAGCACCCCGCTGGAGTGATCCCAGCGCAGTCCAGGCCCCGCAGGCAAAGGGAACTCTGTCCAGGCCCAGCCCCGCAGGCTGCAACACCAGAAGAAACTGACCATTCATTGTTGGCCCAACTCTGCATATTCAGCCGAGGCCATTACAGAATTCCAAAGCTTTTTGCGGCGAAGAGAAGACCCGACGACCGCTCTCATAGTCCACTTTCAGCGTGGCGGGGTAAGCCAAAGTAAAATGAATTCCTCTCTCCACCAGCCTGCCGCAGGCGTCTTTGAAGGCCTTGCGGTGTAGTGCTACCCCAGCTGAGTAATCTTGAAAAATGAGCACCCTGTTTGCAGTGGCGCCCGATCTCCGGGACAGACGCGAGGCACGTAACACTCCCTCTTTTTGTGCCGCATTCAAGAACCGGACGATGACAGCCCGCGGCCTGTCATCGTTGGCCCGGTAAGGTCCCAGTCTATGCGCGCGCTCCAACACAATGGGCCCCACATCTCCATCCAAGGGCAGGTGCTCGGGGATCCATTTTTCCAAGAAACTTCGCAAATCTTTATCTTGCACAGCCTCAGCGATGCCAATAAAACGCAGGTTGTTGCGCCGGCTACGGTTCTCTAGATCTTCTAGCTTGTCTTGCTGCTTGGCCAGAGTCTCCTCCAGCCTCTTGAGCCGGGTCTCATCCCGCACTTGCAGGTCTTCCAGCGCACCTATGCGGCTTTCAGCCCGTTCCACGTGGCAAGTAAAATCTGATACTGCTTGTGCCACGGCGGTAATCTGTGTCGCTAGCCCTCCCAGGCGCTCCTCCAACGCGACCACCACCGCTTTTGAGACCTCCTCCACCATCGTCGCCGTGGCCACTGGCAGCGACCCTTCTAAAACCCCCTCCGCCATTTTGGCTTCCCCTCCGCGTGGCTTCTCGCGTCGGGGGGTTTTAGTCGCCATGCAGGGCGCTCCCTGGAAGCCTCGGTCAGCCTTACGAAGATCCGTGCTGTTAGAAAGGCGCTCACCCACTTTCATATATTTACAAGGCAGTCACGTTAAAGTTAAGGGGTGAGAAAGGAGAACGGGCCCCGGAGCTAAGAGGGCTGTGACCCACTCAGCTCACCATGCTACCGGAAGTCCTGTAGAATGTTTTTTGCATGGGGCCCCCTGAAACGTGGGGCTCTGTGCAAAAAACATTCTTGCTGAATGGACGGGCCGGCCCTGGGTTGAGAACCCCTGCCTTAGAGGAAGGTGATCACTCTGTATTCTGGAACACCTCAGGCTCTTCTCTCTGTCTCTTCCCTCCAAGTTAAAAGGGTCGTCCTCAGCCACACCCTTCACAGGCATATTCAAGCCAGGTTCCTTAAAGGAGCTCGGCTTCTGGTTCTTAAAGGGGTATGTCCTTAGTCTGGCTGAAGATATATCAGTACAGGGAATGGGGAGCTTCTGGTAACCGCATCACAACAAGCTTGTCACGAAGATTAAAACTGAATACAGTGAACCCCAGTGGCTTAAATGACAATATAGAATGGAATATTATTATCTGAGTGATCTGTTATATATTTTTTGAATACCGTCATATCTCCGGTGTGGACAGAATGTGTGCTTGATTAATTTCATTAGCTCTATTATCATCTATAACGTTTTGTAAAGAATATTTTGTGATGACCAGTTTTTGAGTGTTTCTGTTGCACTCTTGTGAAAATAGTTTGGAAAGAATAATGTTTTTAGTCATGTTCCATTATTTAAGAAGCTTAGGGCCTGATTCAGATCAGGGCATGTCCGGCCTGTCCGGATGTCCAAAATCTGGATGAGCCGGATTTGCATCCAATTCTACATCCGCGGGAGCTAGACTTTCCTATGGGAGCAGAATTAGGGCAAAGGGCTTGGACGGGCAGGATGTGCCCTGATTCCGCAACTCTGTATGTACGGCTCCTGCCCGTCTAACCAGCCCATAGCTCCAGCATGGAGCCTCGGTGCTGTGACATCTCATCGCCATGGAACTGGGACACCATGTAGGAGCCCCAATTCCCTGCCGCACAATCCCTGCAAGGGCCTGCCAAGACAGGGATTGGGCTGTGGGGAACCCCCTTTTGCCGCCCACCTGTTTTCCGATGCTCGCTGGTCCCTTTCTTCTCGGCCGGGGAGACTTATTCCACTTCCAAGGTAGAATAAGTTGCCCGGCCATCAGTGAACCCCCATACGTACAGGGCTGAGACCAGAATTGGCCCTCTATGTCTGGGGTCACAGCCTGTCTCCACCCCCCAAACTCCTCCTCCAGCACTCCCCCTCCCACCCTCGTCCAGAGCTCCCCGCATAATGCCACTGGATGCGTGGGGAGCGGTGCTGGTAATGTGCTCCCCGCGAATAGCAGGGGTTGGGCGTACTAGACATCCACCCCTGCTATTCGCAGATCGGAATGACTCCCTTAGTGTTCCTGTTCCATTTTTGTTTCAAACAATAAAGTTGGTACTGCTGATGCCGGTCCTTAGCCATGCTGCCACTTAAACAGAAGCGAGTTTAAAATGGAAGTGAGAATTGTATTAGAAAGTTCAGCAGTTCATTGAATTTTTGTTCATGTTGCATTTTGCACGCTGGGGAAAAAAACTGCACCAGTGGAACTGAATTTTGCCAACCCCTGATGCAGCATTGAGTCAGGTTATTGCAGCAAACAACATGGCATACACAGCATGAGCAGGCAGCGTGAATGAATCACATAAGTTGTGCAAATTACAATTTTGTGCTTGAGAGCATGTTGCTGCATACGTATCTGAATTATTAAAAATTGTTCATGCAAGCTATGATTTATAGAAACATAGAATATGACGACAGAAAAAGACCACATGGCCTATCTAGTCTGTCCTTCCATATCAACAACTACAACAGTCACCTTTTTACCTTAAGAGATCCTCTGTGTTTGTCCCATGCTTTTTTGAATTCAGTTACTGTCCTCATCTCCACCACCTCCACAGGGAGACTATTCCATGGATCCACTACTCTTTCCGTAAAGAAATATTTCCACATATCACTCCTGAATCTATCTCCCTTCACCTCATCCCATGTCCCCCTCATAGCAGAACTTGCTTTCAATTGAAAGAGGCTCTCCCTGAACATTTATGCCACGGAGGTATTTAAACATCTCAATCATATCACCTCTATCCCGCCTTTCCTCTAAGGTATACATATTAAGATCCTTAAGTCTGTCCTCATATGCTTTATAATGAAGACCACTAATCATTTTAGTAGCCACCCTCTGCACAGACTCCATCCTGTTCACATCCTTTTGAAGGTGCGGTCTCCAGAATTGCACACTATACTCCAGATGAGGTTGCACCAAAGACTTATACAGAGGCATTATCACCTCCTTTTTTCTGCTAGCTATTCCTCTCCGTATGCACCCAAGCATCCTTCTAGCTTTTGGCGTCACCTTTTCTACCTGTTTAGCTACTTTAAGATCATCAGACACAACCACACCTAGGTCCCGCTCTTCTTTAGTGGACAATAGTACTTCACCCCCTATACTATATTGCTCCCTTGGATTGCTGCAGCCCAAATGCATGACCTTACATTTTTTAACATTAAATCCCAGCTGCCAAATTCTAGACCATTCTTCAAGCTTAGCTAGATCCCTCCTCATGTTATCTACACCTTCCTGGGTGTCTATTGCAGATTTTGGTATCATCCCCAAAGAGGCAAAGCTTACCCAACAGCCCTTCCGCTATATCACTAACAAAGATGTTAAAAAGAATCGGACCAAGGACAGATCCCTGGAGCACACCACTGGTAACATCCTTCTCCTCAGAGTGAGCTCCATTCACCTGTACTCTTTGTCACCTCCCACCCAACCAATTTCTAACCCAAGCAGTAACTTTAGGGTCCATCCCTAGGGTGCTCAGTTTGTTTATAAGTCGCCTGTGAGGAACAGTGTCAAAGGCTTTACTGAAATCTAAATACACCAGATCTAGGGGTCTTCCTCGGTCCAACTCCCTGGTCACCCAGTCAAAGAAATCAATCAGATTTGTCTGACAAGACCTGCCTCTGGTGAATCCATGCTGCCTCGGATCCTGTAATCCACTGGACTCCAGAAACCTCACTATTTTCTCTTTCAGCAGCGTTTCCAATAATTTACTCACCACCAAAGTTAAACTAACCGGCCTGTAGTTTTCAACCACATCCTTACTTCCGCTTTTGTGTAAAGGCACCACATGAGCCTCTCTCCAGTCCTTTGGCACCACTCCCGACTCCAACGAGGCATTGAAAAGGTTAGTCAGTGGAGCTGCTAGAACATCCCCAAGTTCCCTCAGTATTCTAGGGTGTATCCCATCCGGTCCCATCGCTTTATCTATCTTAAGTTGAGCTAGTTTCTCACGAACACAGTCTTCTGAAAATTGTTCAAGATGTCCCTCGCTTCTGTTCCTGTTTGTGGGTGTTTTCTGAGTTTCTGCTCCTGGTTCTTCATCTGTGAACACAGAACAGAAATGTTTGTTAAGTAATTCCGCTTTATCCTTATCAGCTTCTACATATTCCTCCCCTGCACCCTTGAGTCTGACAATACCACTTTTGCCCTTCCTCTTCTCACTAACATATCTGAAAAATGTCTTATCCCCCCATTTTATTGTATTGGCTATTTCCTCCTCCTTTTGAATCTTTGCCTTCCTGACTACTTTGCTATCTTCTTTAAGTTTTTCCAAATATAGATGCCTATCTTCCTCTCTCTGTGATCTCTTGTATTTCATGAAGGCCTCCCTTTGTCTTCACTTTTTCAGTTACTTCTTTCGAAAGCCATAGCGGTCTCCTTTTCCTTATACCTTTATTTACCATTTTAACAAAAAGGTTGCTTGCCCTTAAAATATCCCCTTTCAGTTTTGCCCACTGTTTTTCTACATCCCCCAGCTGTTCCCATCCCACTAACGACTCCCTGAGGTATTGGCCCATCTAGGCAAAGTTAGTCTTCCTAAAGTCTAAGATCATCACCTTTGAATGGATTCTAACAGCCTTAGTCCTAATACTGAACCACACCATCTGGTGATCACTGGATGCAAAATGATCTCCCACTACAACATCAGAAACACTTTCACCATTGGTAAGCACCAAGTCCAGTATGGCCCCTTCACGTGTGGGGTCTGTTACCAATTGCCTGAATAGTTCTCCCTGTAGAGAATCCAGGATCTCCTTACTTCTAGATGATACTGCTGCAGGAATGTGCCAATCAACATCTGGCATATTGAAATCTCCTATCAGTAGCACTTCCCCTTTCCTAGCAATGCTGCGTATGTCTTCAATTAACTCTCTGTCCACCTCTTCCTCTTGTGAGGGAGGTCTGTATTTCACACCAATGCAAATAGATTTCTCTTTCCCTCTTTCTAGTTTAACCCACAATGCCTCCTCTCTCCCTTTTAAGCTCTATAATTCCAAAGCTTTAATAGTAGTTTTTACATATAGTGCCACTCCTCCTCCCCTTCTTCCTACCCTGTCCTTTCTGAATAAAGTATAGCCAGGTATAGTTACATCCCAATCATGGTTTTCTGTGAACCATGTTTCTGTAACTGCCACTAAATCCAAGTCAGCCACTCCCACCAAAGCTTCAACATCAGGGATCTTATTTCCCATGCTATGGGCATTTATACACACTGCTTTCCATATGTTACCCCTGTTACCCATTTCCATAAAGGTATCTAATGTATCACCTACCTGGGGGCTTTCTTCACCCATCCCCAACAAATCTAGTTTAAAGCCCTCTTCAGTAGATTAGCCAGTCTACTACCAAAGACGCATTGACCTTTCTTGGACAGATGGATGCCATCTCTGCTCTGCAACCCTTTGAAAAGCATCCCATGGTCTAGGAAACCAAAATGCTCTCAATGACACCATCCACGCAGCCATGCATTCATCTCCAGGATGCGAGCCTCTCTGCCTTGGCCTTTACCCTCAACAGGGAGGATAGAAGAGAACACCACCTGTGCACCTAACTGCTTCACCCTCTGTCCCAGAGCCATGAAGTCACTTTTGATACATTCCGAGGGATACCTGGCAGTATCATTTGTTCCAACATGGATTAGCAACATTGGGTAATAGTCAGTGGACTTGATGAGTCTCGGCAAACTCTCCGTAACATCTTGGATTTTGGCACCAGGCAGACAGCATACCTCTCTGGACATCGTCTGGTCAGCAGATGGACGCCTCAGTACCCCTCAGAAGAGAGTCTCCAACCACCACTACCCTTCGCTTCCTTGTGGTCACTGATTGTGCAACTTTGGAGTACCTGAGCTCTGGTTCTTCCCTTTCCAGGGATGCTTTCACCTCCTCCACTTCCAGGGCTGCATAATGGTTCTTCAATTCAAGGGCTGGAGAAGTTGGATTGGTGTTTCTGCAGGCCCTGGTGGCTTGTGTCCAACCATCGACACTCTGTTGGCACCCATCTTCTCCTCTGCTGGAGAGCTTGGTTGCTGCAAGAAGCATCTCATCAATGTACTTCTCACTGTCTTGAATGCTCCTCAGCCTCGCCACCTCCTCTCTGAGTTCCTCCACTTGTTTCCTCAGAGCTTCAGCATGCAGGCACCCTGCACATGGAACTGGTCCTTCAACTGGCATCAGGGCCTCTGTCTGGACAGAGGCAGAGGCTGTAACAGGGGCAACAGCTTTAGCGATATGATTTTTCCCAGCCATTGTTCTGTTCGTGGAGCTTAGGTATCTGTTAAAGCAAGAGAGAGAGATCTACAAAGTACCAGCCGGTTTCCCAGCTGTCCTTTCAGAGAAAAGCAGTTAAATCTCTTTAATTGTATTCAAAATATGTTGCTCCAAATCTCTGTGCTTTGTTAAATGGGGAGGTGCTCTATAAAGCAAGACTGCTCACTAGGGGGGGGGGGGGAGTCAGGGTGGGTACGGAGGGAACTAACTCCTGATTAGGTGTCAGCAGTTCCGAAAGCTGAGAAGGTTACTAGAGGTCAACAGCCTACTCTGCTCAAGGAAATTTCTACTAAAGAACCAAGAACTTTGCTTTAAAAATATACAAAAACCCTTTTAAGAGCTCCCAGTCAGAGAGCTAGCAATTTAATAAAAATAAACCCTCAAATCCTTACCATTGTTTGACCTGTAGAGCTGTTAGGAATTAAAAGTTTTCTGTACACTAAGGTTCACTCAAAACCAAACCTGTAGAGCCCCTGTTATGGAATTAAACGTTTTCTGTACACTAAGGTTCACTCAAAACCAAAGATTTGTAGAGTGAGCTGCTGTCCTAAAAGTTGTTTGTACATAAGCGAAAGCAGATGGGAAAATTCCGTCAACCTACATGTCTCACGTATGGCCATTTCATGATAGGAACATGTAAATGTCGGTAGCTACATGTATGGCAGTGGCTTTATTGCAAACAGACGTGCAGATGTTTATATTGCATGAAGCAGGACACTTTCAAAAACTACTTAATTGATTGAGACACATACATTTTGTCGCTACTGGGACTGATGAATGATATACTGGGTTCTCCTGTCGAAGTAGAGAACAGGCCACCATTGATCTCCTCTAGTACCAACTGATTTGTTCTTCAGGCAGTTTCATGGTATACAGAGTGTTTTTTTGCCAGCACCATAATTAGAAGCATCTATTTTCTTCCTATCTTTCTTCTTCAGTGTGCAACTTTTGCATCCATTGAAAATATCATGGCTTGGACAAGTCAAATCTTTGTATGTAGAGATATGTCTCTGCATTTGAGAATCATGTTTTGTCCTTCATAGCCAGTCTGCCAAGAACAATGCATCATCAGATTTCCTATTTGTCATTTCTGTATTGATTATTGATCCAAGCAGGTTAAAGTTGTCCACTAGTTCTATTTCTTCTCCATCACTGTTAAGGTGCAGACCCATTTAAAGACTACGTTCCCTGATCTTGATAAGCAGGTGTTTCAGATTAGCTTCACTTTCAGCTAGTAATGCGGTATCATCAGCATAGTGAAGGTTGTTGATGAGTCTTCCACCAATCTTCACACTTCAGTTGTCTTCATGCAGTCCTAAAGATTTGTTCTTCTTCTCTAAAGATTTCTTCTGCATATAAATTAAACAGGTAAGGGGAAAGTCTGCAGCCTTGTTGTACACCTTTGCTGATTTTAAACCATTCCGTTTCTCCTTGCTCTGTTTGAACTGTTGCTTTTTGTGAATGTAAAAGGTGGTGCATAAGAACTATCAGGCGTTGTGCTTGAGAACTGATCATTCTTTATTCCAAGTCTATGGAATTTATTATACAATGAAATACCACTACAAAGCCACTTAACCAGCTTTACAGGTACTGAATATCAATCAAGCCAAAATTCAAAGATGAAGTGTGTAGCACCATATTACTACTTCAGAGATGAAAAGATTTAAGTGTATAGACTGTTCAGATGTAGACAAAGCAATGCCAGGCTTCCTTCAATTGTAATTAAAACAAGACCTATGAGTCAACAGAGCCTAAACAGCAATGTCTTGGGAAGTACCTCGATAGAAGCTCTTGGCAGAATATAAATATGTACACTGTGTATTGATCTTTAGCAGGCACAGTGCAAAGAAACTCATTTAGAACCACAAGAATGTCATTTCCAAATGACGCAACAGCATTAATCATGAGAGAAAGTATAGTGCTAACACTGTATTTGGAAGTTGTTTGATGGACTTTCCTGCACAGTTCTTTATAAGGAAAGCAACAGAGCAGCTTAACAATGCACCAATTCATAAAGGCCAACAAAAGCTTTGTAACACTAATAATCAGACTCTGATTTTATTGGATTAAAGGAGAAACTTCAATTGTAGGGATGGGCAGAACAGAAACAATTTTCTTTCAAAGCAATAGTAATGAGGCCATGTAAGACTAATTGGGCACCCTCCTTGATATTGGCCAGTTTTCTAAAAATATAATAAAGACTGTTAATTATCCCATATTTTTGTATATTTGGTAGTGACTCAATGTCTCGAGTTATCAGAACTATATCAATTAAAGGCTCAGACAGAGCGCCAGCGTTTTTATCACATCAGTTAAGCCTCTAATATAAGAAGACAACATAGAAACATGAACATAAAAATTTATGAACAAAAATAGAAAGGAGTTCTAACGAGGACCCCTTGGCAGCAACAAAGAATGTTCTGGAGCATGGTTCAATGTTTTATTTAGTTAGTTATCAAGAACTGATATACTACCATTCAAACATGATGATTTAGAAAGTACAATGCCAATCGCGCAATCACAGGCTGATGCAGAAATCCTGCTTTAAAGCTCTAGTGCACGATTTCCAAACACTAAGAATGCATACCACAAGATGGCAATCATACAAAGGCTAAAGCCCATATTAAGCCAAGACCACTTCAGGACAGTCTGTCAAGCGATAATAACACCCATACTGGATTACTGCAACTCCATTCTCCTTGGACTGCCCATCAACTATTCGTCCCCTACAGATTGTACAAAACACGGCAGCACGCATCCTCACAGGATCTGCAAGACACCACCACATCACCCCTATCCTGAGCCAATTACACTGGCTCCCAAACACACTAAGAATCAAATTCAAAACAGCCCTCATCCTTTTCAAAATCCAGCGAAATCTGGTACCTAAAACCCTCAAGGACTTGATCAAAATTAAAACTGACACTAGAACCAGACAAAGACCAATGAAGATCATCCAGACACCGGCCTCATACTGCTAAACTATGAACTCAACATCCAGGAGGGCACTGTCTCTTGCAGCACCCTCCCTTTGGAAATCCCTCCCCCATGACATCAGGACTACTACAGATGCCAAGGACTTCAAGACAAGACTAAAGACCTTCCTATTCACCAATTACTACGGGGCCATCACATAGTCTACCATATCTTCCTCCTACCATCAGTAAAGCCGTTACCCCAACTTACTCCCTGGCTGTATATAGCTCACTTATTTGTAAATAAGGTCCTCTGAACCCCCTCAGCGCCCCACCCAGCATTCTTCCCTCTGCAAATAGCATCCACTGTAAATAGCTCCCCCTCTTACTTCCAATTAGAACCTCCCTTGTTAGTGCTCCCTCCGGTCCCAAGCGCTCCCTTATAACCCCAATGCAATCCAATGTTTGTTGAAATTAAGCATTAGTTATACCAATGTATAGATGTAAGACTATATATCTTGTAAATTGCTCTGATTAAAGGATAGAGCAGTATATAAAAACTGCTAAATAAATAAACAAGTTCAGTGCAGAGGTTTTGCGCAACCACACTGTAAACAAACAACATGAAAATGAACTGTGCGCAAAATGTCCACGCTAAACCAGGAAAGCATATGTGCACAGGTATCTGTTAGCAGCACCTATATCCTGCACACAAAAAGGCACTTCCATATCATCCAGCTAGACCAGTCCAGACAAGTAGGTTGTGTCACCCTACCAGTAGATGTGGAGACAGAGCAAAAATTCCAGAGACTTCTTATGACATCATCATGCTATTATCAGCCTGAGCCAAGAGGGGCAAAGCCAGTATTTCTCTGTCTCCAGCAGATGTCGGACGTATGTTTTTTCAGCTGTGCAACACTGCTTGCTGTATGTGTTTCCTCCATGGCTTCTTGTGGGGTATCTGCTTCAATGCATAGAGCGGCATCTGGGCTGGATAGTTCTGGTGGTGCCAGATTGGCCACAGAAGCCCTGGTTCGGGATCTGATGCGTCTTCTGTAGGATCCACCTCTGTGCCTGCCCTCAGCCTGGGATCTGTTGCGTCCGGAATCAGTCCTCCTAGACGACCCAGTTCTCTTCTTGCTTACAGCTTGGCTCTTGAGAGGCATCACTTAATGCATAAAAGTTATTCTGCTGTGGTTTCCCACTCCTCAAGGTGAAGAGAGCTTCTACCATCTGACCTATCTGCATGTCTGGTGTCTTTTTGAGCGCTGGTGCAATGCGCATCATACTAAGCCTAATAAGGTAGATCTGACGTCTCTGCTTGCCTTTCTTCAGGATGGTTTGGACAAAGGCCTCTCCCTTAGTTCCCTGTGGGTTCAGGTTGCACCCTTTTCCTCCTTCAGAGGTCCAATGGTGGGACAGTCCATAGCCACCCACACAGATGTAGCCTGTTTTCTCCAGGGGGTCCGGCACTTGTGCCCTCCCTGGCGTTCAGTCATTCCTTCTTGGGATCTCTACCTGGTGCTCTGGCCTTGATGTTGGAAACCTTTGAGCCCTTAAATCAAAATTGGAAAGAGTAAAGAAAAAAAAGAAGCAGGTAAAATCCCTAGGGAAACAGGGAGATAAGGTAGGGAGAAATTTAATAGGAAAATGTTCCAGGAAAGCGCACGGGAAAGCCAGGTTTTGAGGGCCTCCTCAAGGTTTGAGAAAGAGATGCTCCTGGTGGTCGAGTGGGGGAGAGTTCAATAGATAGGGACCTAGATAGATAAAGAAGGAGAATGCCAAGGCATTTCCTAAGGAATCTCATAACTAAGTCCTAGAGGGGGCCGACTGAACATAAGAAATGCCATACTGGGTCAGACCAAGGTCCATCAGGCCCAGTATCCTGGTTCCAATAGTGGTCAATCCAGGTCACAAGTATCTGGCAGGTCCCCAAAAAGGCACACAGGTTCCACAATGGGGGCAAACAGTGGATTTTCTGGGTCCTCTTTAATAATGTCTTATGGACCTTTCCTCCAGGAACTTGTCCAAACCATTTTTAAACCCAGCTATAGTAACAGCTTTTACTTCATCCTCCAGTAATGAATTCCAGAGTTTGATTACGCATTGAGTAAAAAAATATTTTCTTGTATTAGTCTTAAATGGGTTACATTGTAGCTTCATTGCATGTCCCCTAGTCTTTCTACATTTTGATGGTGTAAACCCAGTCGTTCTCAACCCAGTCCTCTGGTACCCATAGTCCAGATGGGTTTTCAGGGTATCCACAATGAATATGCATGAGATAGATCTGCATTCAATGGAGGCAATGCATGCAGATCTATCTCATGCATATTCATTGTGAATATCCTGAAAATGTGACTGGCCTTGGGGGTACCAGGGAAGAAGTTAAAATACTTTGAAAACAAACATGGGACCCATCCTCCTCCACCAGATCTGCCAAAGGAGCCAGGAGCATAGATGGATTGCATATGGATGTAGTATATATTTTTACATGAGACTGAGAAACTATCAATTCAAGAGTCAATAAACGTGTGGAAGATAAAGGTTGTGTTTTAGTTAAATGGAGCAACCTAGAAATGGAATGTGCCACATATACCTCAAGAGGGTGCTGTAGCACTAAAAAAATCTGTAATTTCAATTGCAAATGCCACTGAAATCAAACTGCGCAAGCAGGGCTGGAGTCCCAAAGTCACTGAATCAAACCGCTTTGAAAAATATCCTATCGGCTTGTGACCAGTTCGAAATGCTTGCAAAAGCACACAGGTGGCAGATATAGCTGAACTAGCCACATATAATTTGAATGTTAACGAATAGTCTGAAAAAGACAAACATGGAGCAGAGCTTAGTGCAGTCTTCAAATTTACAAAAGCTTCCCACTGTGATAATGTAGGTATAATGAGACCCTGTGGACCCTCTTTCCCAATTAACGCATAAAGCGGAGCTGTAAGGTCTGAAAAATTAGCTATCCACTGTTTACAGAAAATCAATAATCCCAGAAATCTACGTAACAATGCTGGTGTCGCCGGAAAAGATAATGACAAAATAGGTTTCAATCTGGCAGAAGTAATTTTACGACCAGCTGGAGTTAGAACAACACCCAGAAAAGTAACATTTTGAGATACAAATTGCAATTTAGACAAATTGACTTTCAGTCCTAATTTGGCAATATTTGCTAACAAAGATAATGAGTCTGCTAAACAGATCTCATAACTTGGTGAACATAAAAGCAAATCATCCACATATTGAATTAAAGAGGATTGGTCAAGCTTCACATCTAATAACGCAGTTCTTAGAGCCTGCGAGAAGTACGCAGGACTGTCCGTATAGCCCTGGCATAGTCTAGTCCATGTGTACTGCTGATTGTCAAAATGAAAAGCAAATAAAAATTGGTTTTCTTTGCTAATTTGCACTGAAAAATAAGCAGAACTCAAATCTACAACAGAAAACCACGTAGAGTTTGGAGGTACCTGTGTCCAGATATCATGCGGATTAGGTACCAAGGGAAAGATTGGCAAAATTACCTTGTTAACAGCTCGCAGATCTTGCACAAATCGATAAATCTCGCCATCAGCTTTCAGTACAGGAAGAATTGGAGTATTACACGGCGACGTAGTAGGATAGATGACACCTTGCATCTGTAAATCTTCAATTACCGGTCGAATTCCATCTATAGCAGCTGCTGATAGTGGATACTGTTTGAGTCTAGGAAGTTGTACACCAGGTTTTACGGTAATAGAAACATAGAAACATGATGACAGAAAAAGACCACAAGCCCTATCTAGTCTGTCCTTCCATAACAACTACAACAGTCCACTTTTTACCTTTAGAGATCCTCTGTGTTGGTCCCATGCTTTTTTGAATTCAGTTACTGTCCTCATCTCTACCACATCCACTGGGAGACTATTCCATGGATCCACTACTCTTTCCGTAAAGAAATATTTCCGCATATCACTCCTGAATCTATCTCCCTTCACCCTCATCCCATGTCCCCTCGTAGCAGAACTTGCTTTTAATTGAAAGAGGCTCTCTCCCTGAACATTTATGCCACGGAGGTATTTAAACATCTCAATCATATCACCTTTATCCCGCCTTTCCTCTAAGGTGTACATATTAAGATCCTTAAGTCTGTCCTCATATGCTTTATAATGAAGCCCATTAATCATTTTAGTAGCAACCCTCTGCACCGACTCCATCCTGTTCACATCCTTTTGAAGGTGCGGTCTCCAGAATTGCACACCATACTCCAAATGAGGTCGCACCAAAGACTTATACAGAGGCATTATCACCTCCTTTTTTCTGCTAGCCATTCCTCTCCGTATGCACCCAAGCATCCTTCTAGCTTTTGCCGTCGCCTTTTCTACCTGTTTAGCTACTTTAAGATCATCAGACACAACCACGCCTAGGTCCCGCTCTTCTTTAGTGGACAAAAGTACTTCACCTCCTATACTGTATTGCTCCCTTGGATTGCTGCAGCCCAAATGCATGACCTTACATTTTTAACATTAAATCCCAGCTGCCAAATTCTAGACCATTCTTCAAGCTTAGCTAGATCCCTCCTCATGTTATCTACACCTTCCTGGGTGTCTACTCTATTGCAGATTTTGGTATCATCCGCAAAGAGGCAAACCTTACCCGACAGCCCTTCCGCTATATCACTAACAAAGATGTTAAAAAGAATCGGACCAAGGACAGATCCCTGGGGCACACCACTGGTAACATCCTTCTCCTCAGAGTGAGCTCCATTTACTTGTACTCTTTGTCGCCTCCCACCCAACCAATTTCTAACCCAAGCAGTAACTTTAGGGTCCCATCCCTAGGGTGCTCAGTTTGTTTATAAGTCACCTGTGAGGAACAGTGTCAAAGGCTTTACTGAAATCTAAATACACCACATCTAGAGCTCTCCCTCGGTCCAACTCCCTGGTCACCCAGTCAAAGAAATCAATCAGATTTGTCTGACAAGACCTGCCTCTGGTGAATCCATGCTGCCTCGGATCCTGTAATCCGACGGACTCCAGAAACCTCACAATTTTCTCTTTCAGCAGCGTTTCCAATAATTTACTCACCACCGAAGTTAAACTAACCGGCCTGTAGTTTTCAACCACATCCTTACTTCCGCTTTTGTGTAAAGGCACCACATGAGCCTCTCTCCAGTCCTTTGGCACCACTCCCGACTCCAACGAGGCATTGAAAAGGTCAGTCAGTGGAGTTGCTAGAACGTCCCCCAGTATTCTAGGGTGCATCCCATCCGGTCCCATCGCTTTGTCTACTTTAAGTTGAGCTAGTTTCTCACAAACACAGTCTTCTGAAAATTGTTCAAGATGCCCCTCGCTTCTGTTCTTATTTGTGGGTGTTTTCTGAGGTCCTGCTCCTGGTTCTTCATCTGTGAACACAGAACAAAAATATTTGTTAAGCAATTCCGCTTTATCCTTATCAGCTTCTACATATTCCCCCCCCTGCACCCTTGAGTCTGACAATACCACTTTTGCCCTTCCTCTTCTCACTAATATATCTGAAAAATGTCTTATCCCCCCATTTTATTGCATTGGCTATTTCCTCCTCCTTTTGAATCTTTGCCTTCTTGACTACTTTGCTAGCTTCTCTAAGTTTTTCCAAATACAGATGCCTGTCTTCCCCTCTCTGTGATCTCTTGTATTTCATGAAGGCCTCCCTCTTTTTCTTCACTTTTTCAGCTACTTCCTTTGAAAACCATAGCGGTCTCCTGTCCCTTTTGCCTTTATTTACCATTTTAACAAAAAGGTTGGTTGCCTTTAAAATACACCCTTTCAGTTTTGCCCACTGTTTTTCTACATCCCCCAGCTGTTCCCATCCCACTAACGACTCCCTGAGGTATTGGCTCATCTTCGCAAAGTTAGTCTTCCTAAAGTCTAAGATCTTCACCTTGGAATGGATTCTAACAGCCCTAGTCCTAATACTGAACCACACCATCTGGTGATCACTGGATGCAAAATGATCTCCCACTACAACATCAGAAACACTTTCACCATTGGTAAGCACCAAGTCCAGTATGGCCCCTTCACGTGTGGGGTCTGTTACCAATTGCCTGAATAGTTCTCCCTGTAGAGAATCCAGGATCTCCTTACTTCTAGATGATACTGCAGCAGGAATGTGCCAATCAACATCTGGCATATTGAAATCTCCTAGCAGTAGCACTTCCCCTTTCCTAGCAATGCTGCATATGTCTTCAATTAACTCTCTGTCCACCTCTTCCTCTTGTGAGGGAGGTCTGTATATCACACCAATGCAAATAGATTTCTCTTTCCCTCTTTCTAGTTTAACCCACAATGCCTCCTCTCTCCCTTTTAAGCTCTGTAATTCCAAAGCTTTAATAGTGGTTTTTACATATAGTGCCACTCCATATAGTGCCACAGGAGGAATTGAGAGACATCCGACATTTGATCCTGGGACTGCCCACAGAGTAGATGGAAGTTTTTCGAGATCAGGGTGAATAGCTGTGACATCCGCAGGGGGCTGCACTTCGACCCGACACTGACAGCCAGGAGCAGCCTTACAAGCTGCTCCGGCAGGAGGAGGCTCCCACTGCATTGGGGGATTGGGTCAGATCCCCCGACACCATCACCATTAATGTTTCTCCAATGAGGGACTCTGCTCCAAGCTTGATGACCTTGAGACCCATGCCAGCCACTGCGGAGCAAACTGGCATCGAGGCCAGGATGGCGGCCCTGGAACACAGCTTCACTGCATTCCTCGAGGCGCAATGGGGCACGATGCCCAGAACCTCCAGGTCATCGTGCCAACCTCAGGGCCCTCCTCTGCGAGGACTTCTCTGGACTAGGTCCAGCCTGTCCTGGAGAAGTTGGCCTTGCCGGTGCCGACTCCATCAACATTCAACTCAAAATGCGGCTTGCCTCGAGGTGTAGCTTGCCACTGGGTGCCGCGGCCATGGAGCACCAGCAGTGTGCTTTGTTGATGCTGAGTCAACCCGAGGATCGCTCTGCAGTCGACATCTCCTCTGACCCCAAGTCAGATTGGGAGATGGACGAGGAGTCTCCCGACACCATCCTCCACCGAGATGTCCCTTCTGACCTCTCTCCACCTTACCAGCATTGGAGATCTCCACCAGAGGATCTCACTTTTCTAGGTTGTGAGGGAGATGTCCCAGGCCCTCACCTTTGTGGCAGAGCCCGAGGACGAGCCTTGTGCTGAGGATCTGGAGATCCTCCAGTATGAGGTTCTCCCAAAGGAGGTACTGACGGTGCCCATGTCCCTCATCATTGAGTGGCTGTTTTTCAGGATGTCAGAGAGCTCGGTGACAGTGCCGATTGTAAACCGTCGACTTGACTCCCAATATCGAGTCGGCTGGAGCCCTGGCTTTCAAAAGACACAGCTGCCTCATAATTCCATGGTGGTGGAGTTGGCCATGCATCGAATAAACAGCCTCTGTGCCCCCAGGTAGGTAGTGGTAGAAAATGTTACCAGGGCTCCATACAGGCTGGATCCAGGTATACCAGCTGTACATGGGCATGTACCTGAGGAACCTGGCGAAGGAGCTCGCTGGGTTCTCGGCTGGGTTGATAGGTGAACCTCTTGAGCACTTCAGGGCTCTAGTCTCCTTAGTCAAGGAATGCTCCAAGTTTCAAACTCTGGCAGCCTTTGACGGCTTAAAGTCAGTGGCTCATGTAGCCACGGAGGGCATTAGTGACTGCCGCCTTGCCTGGCTACAGTTCTCCGACCTGGAGCAATGGGTGCAAGACAAGCTGGTCAATGTCTTTTGCTGGGGAGAGAATCTCTTCAGCAAGCCCATGATGGAGAAGGTGGCTGAGCTGCAGACTGAATGCCTGACAAGGACTAGGCTGTCCAGGAAGACAGCTGATCCTTACCATCAGAAGGCTTTGGGGGAAAACGTCCTTCCACCCAAAGACCAAGAAGGCAGCAGGCCAAGGGTCACAGGCACGACCCCCATAGGCAAAAAGCCCCCAAGCCTTTTGACTCATTGGGCATAGCCTCCCTCTTCTCCTTCTCCAAGGACCACTCTATAACAGTCCTAATCAGCATGTCGTGTATTCAATGTAATAACTGTGGTGCTTTCATTCTACGAAAAATCATTTGGAACCTAAGAGTTTGCCCTATATGCCTCAAGTTAGCTGCTGTGCATAAAGAATTGACTCTACTAAGGGAAGAATTAGCTGTAATTAAACACACCTATTTAGGGTCATGTGATGTGCTGAGCTAGCTTGGACGTCTGTTGGGTTAGCTCTGGGGCTTCCCCCCACCTTACGGACCATAAAAATACCCTAAATAAGGCAAATAAGTTGGAACGGGTGGCTAAAGATCCTGCAAAAGTGGTGGCAGTCAAAAGTTTAGAAGATGGATATGTAGAATGAAGCAAGCCCGACGAGACTGGGAGAAATCATCTGCGGGAGTTACAAAAATGGGTGGACGGACGTCCTTCACCGAGCCAGCCAGCGGTGTCTTCGGAAGAGGTGACTAACGCTGTACTGAATGCGCTGAACAGCAGATTTGATGCCATTACAGGGCAATTAGATGGCATCAGCAAACAACTGGATGATGTAGGAACGTGAATGCAGGCAGCAGAAGGCCGCATATCGCAGTTGGAAGATGAGCTCCAAAGCACGGGAAGAGAGATCGCAGTGCTGCAGGCCACAGTCAGCAAGCAGGGAGAGAAGCTCGGTGATTTAGAAAAGCAGGGACGAAGGAAAAATCTCAGGATTATCGGCATACCAGAAGCAGTTAAGGATGTGGGCCTACGTAAATACATCCTGGACATAATATCAACTTTGCACCTTGGAGAAGATAGTACCTAGATAACTATAGAACGGATACACAGACTGGGGCCAGTTCGTGTAGGGGAATCGCAGCCCAGGATAGTACTTGCCAGATTTTTGAACTTCCTGCACAAAGATAGTGTTTTGCGGGCGGCTAGAACAAAAGGTCCCCTGCAATACGAAGGAACCCGTATTCAACTACTTCAGGACTACTCGGTACAATTGGGGCTACAGCACAAGGCATATGCGACTGTCTGACAGCAATTGATTGCAGCGCATGTGAAATTTGTAGTGCAGTACCCGGCTAGACTATGGGTTTTCCATAATGGAACCACGGTGACATTCGAAACTCCTGAAGCTGCTCAGAAATGGATTCAGGGACAACTAAATAACTCAAAGAAAGGAACCTGACTGATTGGATGTGAGGTGCTAACTGGCAGCTAGGAAGGGTAGCAGAGGTCGCCAGACCGACCCATGCCCAGCTTTTTGGATTAAGGAGCTACGTGGTGTGTTCAGCCCTGTCATCGCAAATATAATGAAGCTCTTCTTCACAACAGGATATTTCCCCACAACACTCAAACAGACTTCCATTAGGCCACTATTGAAAAACCCCAAACTAGACCCCCAAAAAGTCGATTCTTATAGGCCAATAGCCAGTATCCCCCTCTTAGCTAAGATAATTGAGAAAGAGGCACAACGGCAAATTCAAGATCACATAGACGCCGCTGCTCCCCTAGATAGCTGTCAACATGGGTTCAGAGAATATCATGGGGTCGAGACACTACTCACTAGTCTATTCAATGACATCATCACAGGCATTGACAACATCCGTCAAGGTTTTGTGCTCATCTTCCTAGACATCGCCGCGGCGTTCGACTCCGTGAGTCACGAAATTCTCCTCGGAAGACTGAAAGAGAAGGGCATCTGCAACAGTGCGCTAGGATGGTGTAAATCTTATCTGGATGGAAGATGGCAATATGTGAAGTCCGGATCAGAAGAGTCAAAACCTTTCCATCAAAAGCAAGGGGTACCTCAAGGCTCCTAGTTATCCTCCTTATTATTCAATATTTACATGCAGCCCATCTGCAACATCATAAGATCATTCAATGTGAACTGTTTGATATATGCAGATGACATTCTCTTATACACGCCGTTCTCCACAGCTCACATGGATCTGGCACCGCTTATAGGCTGTTTCAATGCGGTCTCAACGTGGCTCCAATCACAGAACTTACACATTCAACACAAAAAAACAGAGGTGCTTTTCATCACCAGAGACCCCAACTTTACTCCCCCATCCCATGTCAGTGTCAAGGAAGCTGACTTACAAACTAAAGAAACAATAAAATACCTTGGAGTTACTTTGGATCAACGTCTGGGTATGAAACACCACATAAGCAACATAGTCAAAGCCGTTTATTTCAAAATCCGCTCACTCAAGCACCTACGCTCCCTGTTGGACCCAGACGATTTCCGGACCATATACCAAGCACTAATCCTGCCACACTTTGACTTTGCAAACGCCATCTTTCAAGGTCTCCCCCAATCCACACTAACCCCCTTACAGTTGGCCATGAATTCCGCAGCAAGGGTCCTCTATGGAGCCTCCAGAAGCGACCACGTGACTCCCATTCTCAAACAGCTTCACTGGCTACCTATCCATGGGAGGATCATCTTTAAAACCCTACTCCTATCATTCAAGGCAATCGATATTTCATCCTCCTCACTCACAGATCTTATTCACATGGTCCCCCCCAACAGATCCAGAAGAGCAGCAGCCGTAAACCTTCTAACAACCCCAAAGGCATTGACAAAGTGCAACATGACAACCACAAGCAGGGCGTTCAGTTGCTATGTCCCCAAATGCTGGAATGCTCTACCCCCTGACATTAGGGCCATTGCCGACCTATATCAGTTCAGGAAGGCACTCAAATCCCACCTTTTCCTCCAATACTACCCAACCAGCAATTGAACCTAGATATCCCTCTGAAGAAACGACCCACTCTAGAAAGACCCTTACATTTGTTATGTGATTTTTACCTAACCTTGTTCCGTGTAAATATCTCATGTATATAGTTAACCCCTGTTATCCAAGTTTGCACTCCTGTTCGATGTAAAACCAGACAGCTTGTTGTTATGGTCATTGTGTTATGATGTAAACCGCGCTGATACCGAATAGAGCGGTATATAAGAAATTGTAATAAATAAATAAATAAATTTTGGAGTTCCTGAGGGATTTGGTCAATTGAAGAGCACAACTGAAGCCTGCAATGGACTATGAATGGTGTTTTCTTGTTATCAAGTTATTTTTGTTTATCTTGCTGTATGGAGGGGAGGCTTGGCCCTGTTCTGAAATGTTGATGTCTATTGGATTTCCGATTTATGTACAGACCCCCCGAGGGTAACAGGTTTTCTTTTTTGTTTGGTTTTTTTTTGTATAACAAAGGTTAGTGTTGGTAGGGACGTTTGGTGCAGGGGGAGAGGGGGATAATTAGTTCTTTGAGCAATGAAGGGGTAGGAAAAGAGGAAGTGAGGTGGGTTATAGGCCCTCAACAAGATATATTGCTAGGCGGGCAAGAGGGTTCCTTGTGTTGTGGAGATGTATCGGTTACTGGGTGGGTGGAATAGACAGCAGGAGCAGAAGGAAGAGGTGGGGGAGGGCCCAACATCAAGAATGACTAATGGAGAAGGAGAGAGAGGTGTGCAATACAGGGGATAAGGGATGGGGTAGAGGGGTAGTGGGGGATGGGGTATAGGGGGGTACAGGGTATATAGGGGTATTAAATATACAGACACCTAGAGGCCAAGAGCAGAGGGCTGATTTGTGTGCAGAAGATTGGGGGGGGTCTTAGGCTGGGAGGATCCCTCAAACAAATATAGGAAAGATGCAGCAGATAAATGTGGTGGACTGAGAGTACTCTCCTGGAATGTGTGTGGGTTAGCTAGCCCGTTGAAATGGCGGAAAATTCTACAAGCTTTGGAAAGGCATAAAGGAGATGTTATTTTGTTACAAGAAATGCATCAGGCTACTGGGGACTTGAATAGGCTGAAAGGGGGTAAGATAGAACACATCTATGGGGCTTCTGCACAAGGTAAGAAGGGTGGGGTTGCAATTCTAATTCGGCGGGGAGTAGGATTCCAGGCCGAAAACACAGTGGCTGACCCCGAGGGCCGCTTTATTTTGGTACAAGGTGATCTGCAGGGGTGAAAGGTGATATTGGGAAGTGTATACGCACCTAATGTGCCAGACCCAAAATTCTTTGCTAAAGTAGCCACAGAGATTGACAGTAGAAGAAGTTCAGCGAGGTATTGACAAGGCAGCCACTTGCCGAGCTCCGGGACCGGATGGGTTTTGAGCTGAATACTATTGACTTGTGTCAGCACAAGTGACCCCAGTGTTAGTGGCAATGTTTAATTCTTGGCTAGATACTGGTGTCCTTATAGTAATACAGCCCACATAGTGGTACTACCCAAACCAGGGAAGGATCCAACAGAGGTGGGGGTCATACCGTCCAATTTCGCCGATCAACTATGATCTTAAATTATTTGCGAAGATCTTAGCCGATTGCTTGGTGTTGTATCTTCCCAACTTGATACACACTTGCCAGACTGGGTTTGTACAAGGGCGCTATCCAACTAAGAATGTACAGAGTATCTTAGGGGCGCTTGGGTGGGTGCATAGACAAGGCATTCCCTCTCTATTGGTTAGTATCGATGCAGAGCAAGCCTTTGATAGGGTAGGTTGGACATATCTATTTGAGGTTCTTGAGGCATATGGGCTGGGAGCCGAGTTTATCCAAGGTGTTCAGGGACTTTATCAAAGGCCGGCGGCAGTGGTGGGGGTTAATGGAGTGGTCACACCCAGTTTTGAGATAGAACGTGGGACGTGACAGGGGTGCCTGCTTTCCCCACTATTGTTCGTACTCTCACTAGATCCATTGCTGAGAATAATCTACTCGAGAGAAGACATAGTGGGGGTAACACTAGGGCCATGTACGTTTAAGATCTCGGCCTTTGCTGATCGCCTATTGGTCATGGTGACTGCCCCACAGAGCTCCTTGCAAAAATTATTAGAGGTTATAGCACATTATGGCACATTAGAAAGTTTAAAACTGAATATGGCAAAGTCTGAGGCTTTGGATGTTTTGGGGGGTTTGCGGGAATCTTGGGACGGGACATTTCCCCTCAGATGGGCAGAAAATAAATTTAAATATTTGGGAATTTGATTACCGTGTGACCCAACAAGGTTGTACCACTTGAATGTTCATCCTTTAATGTAAAATATTCAAGATAAGTTAAGAGACTGGACGCTGCTCCTGCTCTCTCCATTGGGTCGGGTGGCGGCATACAAAATGATGCTCTTCCCCAAAATTTTATGTCATTCAGCTTCTTCCCTTGCAGTTGTTACAACGCGATATCCAAAAGTTAGAACAATCACTACAGTTTTTTTATCTGGAGAGGGAAAAAGCCTAGACTTAGAATTAGCTGGTTACAGGGTCAGTGGTGACAGGGAGGAGTGGGGCTTCCACGGGTAGAACAGTATAACTTGGGATGTATGTTGAGACACGTGCGGGATTGGCTGGGGGGGGGGGAATTCAGTGTACACTCCATATGATTTTGAATCAGCGCTGGTTGCCCCCATTCCCTTTTATCAGTGTTACATGCCCCTCATTTGCAGCTACCAGATCATCTTTGGAATAATCTTTTACTTAAGGGGTTCGCTGGGGATGGCAAACTTTATGTGGTCAGATATTCCATCTGAGATATCAAGATACTTTCCACTACAAGGGAATTTGTCTTTTTTGCCAAGTACAAAATCTTGTTTTTTGGGTAATTGGGCGGCGCGGGGCCTAGTTCAAGTGAGGCAAGTAGTTAATGGGGATGGTGAGCTAAAGCCTTTTCCAGAGCTGAAGGAGTTACATGATCTACCAAACGGGCATTACTATGCCTATTTACAATTAAAACATTATCTGACCTCTTTCAAAGAACAACAACGAGGCTTAAGGCAGAAGAATTTTGATAAATTAGCAAGCTGGTTTGAGTTGGAGGACAAAGAACGAATCACATTTGCGAGTTACTGTGGAGCAATCAACAAGCATGCTCCAGACAAAAGTTATGTACAGCTCACTACACAGTGGGGATTAGAGTTGGGAATAGATCTCAATGCATTTGGCTGGGGAGCAGCGGTGGGGAGAATCCCTGGACTGACCACAGGGGCTAGACTCAGAGATATGCAGTTTAGGATCTTAGAACGAGCATATGTCTCACCCCATTAGAGTGTGGAAAGCAGGATTTGCAGAACATGGCAAATGCCCGTGGTGTGAGGTGGTGGGGGCACACCTGGGGCACATGTTTTGGGTGTGTGTGCAGGTGGGCAAGTTCTGGAATAGAATTCAACAATATCTGGGGATCTTACTGGGGCAGATCCTGACGCTGTCCCCGGGGTTAGCTATCTTAGACACCCCTGATCCCCTAGGTCTTACTAAGGCAGGGAATAGATTGATGGTTAGGAAAAGCTGCCTTGTCGCCAAACAGTGCATACTTCGCAGATGGAGAGACCCGGTTGGCCCTGGCTACTGGGAGTGGAGGAATGTGTTACATCAATTGGTTCTGTGGGAGGGAGAGGCCTCTAGGCGACATGTAAAGAAGAGAGCACTCTTTTTGCTCGTTTGGTCCCCATACCTGGATGGTGTTTCTACTAAGGCACGGAATGATATCTTAACAATTTAGAATGAGAGAAAAGGCAGATATAGATTCCCCCATAGGGGGGGAGGGGGGAGGTAGGGAGGGGTAAATATATTAATGTTAATTGAGTTGTTTTTCAATGGTTAATATCTGGCTATGGGTCAGGGATAGTATTGTTCTTAGATTACTGGTATAAGGACCTGTGTGTTCAGCTGGCCTATGTATTTATGGTGTTAATAATACTAATAAAAAGTTTTAAATATACAGCACACCTCTTCTAGGGTACAAACTGAACAAAATCCACCACCGTTCCCATAAAGAATCAAAGAAACAAATGGATCACAGTGGGCTCTGGTAGGTTGCGACCTGTAACACGGAGACACCCTATACATCAAGAGATATCCCTGCATATCATCTTCTTTGCCTTGGATAATGAGGGTGCCTAATCTGTGAAACTGGTGCCTTAAATGAGTCAATGCCAAATCTACTCATAATGCATCAAATATGAAGAAAAAACACAAAACAGAAAACTACTACTACTTGGAGATCCCATCATCACAGGCACCGACTTGGGAACACAGCTCAAAGGAGAGAAGATGGTCAAGTGCCTCTCATGCTCTTCAGCCAGCAGGAATACAAACCAAATTATTGGTATAGTTAGTGCAGAAAGTGAGCGCTCCAAATTTGACATTGTCATCTACTTGGGTACAAATGACCTGGCTAGAAACAGTGCCTCTGCAGTTCAAAAGGACTTCCAGACTCTGGGAGAGAAACTCAAGCCCATTATTAACACTATAGCATTCTCAGAAGTTCTACCTGTTCTTGGTAAGGGAGCAGAAAGGCTGCCTAGCATAAATAACTTTAATACATGGCTCCAAACCTGGTGCAAACAAGAAGAATTTAGATATATAGGCGACTAGGGAAACAGATGGATCAACAAGAGACTATACTGTGCTGATGAACTACATCTGTCTCAGGGAAAAGGATTCTAACTGAAAATGTAGACAGGTATTTAAACTAGGGAAAGGGAGTGATGGATGGAGAAGGACAAATTCAGGACGTCACTCCCAGCAAAAGCATAATAACATTGGAAAAAGTCACACTCTTAAACCACACATCAATGGCAAGTGGAAAGAGGCATGTAAAACAAAATACAGGCAAGCCAGTCAACAAATGCTGGAAAGCAATGAGCACAAATGCTCGAAGTCTAGCCAACAAGGTTCCTGACCTGGAAGCCCTAATGGTGGAAATGGACTTGGATATTGTGGCCATTACAGAAACATGGTTTAATGGGTCACATGAATGGGATATAGCCATAGGTGGCTATAATTTATTTAGGAGAGATGGAGAAGGCAAAAAAGGAGGAGGAGTAGCCCTATATGTCAAAAGCAATATTTGGTCCTCATGATTTTTTTTTATATTTAAACTTTTATTGATACTGTAACACAGAATACAAAACAGCATTACCAACCTCAAAGTTATACAGCCATAATAAACCATAATAAACCCCTCCCCCCCCCCCCTCCAGCCGCCGGCTCTTACAAGCCTTCAGAAGTCTTTACAAGTTCGTACTTCGCCACCACAAGTATGTTTCCCAAATTTTTTCAAATTTTTTGGAGCTATGGTTTCTCAGAGCAGTAGCTTTGCTAAGCAAATAATTGGAGTCGAGAGCAAATAACCATTCCCGCACTGTGGGCAGGTGCACTTGCCGCCAGTGCCTGGCCATCAATATTCGGAAAGTCACACAGCCCATATTAACAAAAAAACTCTCGGGTTGTGTGAGTTCCTCTGGTTTAAGCCCCAATAGGGCAATGGCTGGGTCAGGTTCAATTACTTTCCCCATGATGACACTCAAATGATCAAAGATCTCTCCCCATCGCTCCCGAGCGCTAGAGCAAGACCACCAAATGTGCAATACAGTCCCCACCTCCCCACATTCCCTCCAGCATTTATCCGTGTGTCCTGGGAACATTACATGCAATCTCTCAGGTGTAAAATGCCACCTATACAACAGTTTATAATTATTCTCTATAAAACTAGCCGCAAGCTGCCCTTTATACTTATTCTGAAAAATGCAGGACCACACTCCCTCCTCCCATTGAATCCCCAGGTCACGTTCCCAGGCTTGTTGGAATGGTCCCCGACCCCCCTGACCCTCCATCATATTATAAAATTTCGTAAGCAATTTCTTCGATTGCCCCATCAGGAATAAAGTTTCAATCTCAGTAGGGTCTCTAGTGAGCCCCGGAATTATTTTATGGGTGAGATAATGACAGATCTGTTGGTAAGGAAAGTAATCGGTGGCTTCCAAGCCAAATAGCTGCTGCAGGACCGAAAAAGATTGAAGCTCCAGCCCCCGTAAGAGGTGGCCGACATGCGTCAATCCCCTCTGCGCCCATCTTAAAAACACACTTCGTCCCACTGCAGGGGGAAAATCGGGGTTATCCACTATAGGTATTAGGCGTGACACCTCTCCCGTGCCCAACCACTTACGCCGCCAGCGATGCCAGAGATACAACGTTCTCTGTACATAGGGGTTACAGTCACGCACCCCGGTCTGCCTAGTGCTGGGTAACCAGATCCAATAGGATAAGGTCGCCACTTTTAGATCGTCCGCCTCCATCCGCACCCATTCCTTACTGTATTCTGCTCCCCAAGCCACTATCGCACTTAATTGTGCCGCCTCCATATATCTATGCATATCGGGGATGGCCATCCCTCCATTACGCCTGCTCTTAGTGAGTAGAGACCATGCTACTCGATTACGTTTCCCCCCTCCAATAAAGCGCATGATAATCCTCTGAATCTTCCCCATATACATCCTCGGCATCCCCACTGGTAAAGTCCGGAATAAATATAGCCACTGGGGTAGGATCACCATTTTAACAGCCGCGATCCGCCCCAACCATGATAATTTCTTCCCCTCCCAATATTCGAATTCTCTCCGCATCTTCTGTTCCATCGCCCCAAAATTCTCCCTACCAATATCTCGGGCATTGGCCATTATGTAAACCCCCAAGTATTTCACCCGCCTCTTAACCCATTGAAACGGGAACCGCTGGCGTAGAAGCTGCTGCGTGTCAGCATCTGCAGAGATGTTCAAAATCTCTGATTTAGTAGCATTAATCTTAAATCCCGATATTTTACCAAAGTCCAGCAAGACCTGATACAACACCGTTAGAGACCTCAGGGGGTCCGTTATCAAAAATAGCAGGTCATCTGCAAATAAGGAGATTTTGCTTTCCCCTGCCGTCCCCCGCACCCCCCTCACTCGCGGATTTTCCCGTACTAATTGTGCCAGCGGTTCCATGGAGAGCACGAAAAGCAAAGGTGAAAGAGGGCAGCCCTGTCACGTCCCCCGTCCTAGTTCGAAAGTTTTAGAGTAGGCCCCATTTACTCGGATCCGCGCCAGAGGGCTAGAATAGATAGCTTTCACCCATTGTAAATACCCTGCTCCGAGGCCCATTGCCTCCAATACGTGTAATAAGTAAGGCCAGGACACCCGATCAAACGCTTTCTCAGCATCAATGGTTAATAGAATCAATTGTGTATCCTTGGTCTTACCCCTCCAAATCGCATTCAACACTTTCCGTATGTTATCGGCAGTTTGTCTGCCCGGTACAAATCCTCCCTGATTTTCATGCACTAAGCTGGGCATATGTGGAAGTAAGCGATTAGCCAAGATTTTGGTAAAGATTTTAAAATCAGAACCCAATAGCGAGATAGGGCGATAGGAGCTACAGAGTGTGGGATCCTTTCCCTCTTTGGGCAGCAGCGTGACCCCAGCTGTCCGGAGAGTATCCGGTAGTTTACCCCCTTCCCTAAATGAGTTATAGAGCCGAGCCAGGATACCGCTCACCTCCTCGCGGAAGATCTTGTAAAATTTATTTGTATACCCATCCATACCGGGTGCTTTATGAGCCGGTAGGGTTCCAATCACTGCCGCCACTTCAGCACCGGTGATGGGCCGCGCTAACGCCGCAGCATCAGTTGGCGATACTTTGGGCAGCTGCATCTGCAGGTAGTGAGCCCTGTCCGCCGTCAACCCCCCCTCCTCTGCCTGATAAAGTTGCTGATAAAACTGAACAAATTGTTCTCTAATCTGGTCCCCCGCCCTGAGCTCTCTCCCCGCCGCGTCACGGATCTTAGTTATAAAATTTCGCTTCTGCTGCCGCTTCAACTGATGAGCTAGCCACCTAGTAGGTTTATTACCATAAGCAAAAAAGTTTTGCCTCAATTGGTCCTGAGCAAATTTGATTTCAGCCAATTCAAGTTCCCCCAATTCCCTCCGGGCCTCTCGCAGTGCCTGCCACCCCTGCTCATCCAGCTCCCCCCGCTGATGACACTCCTCCCCCAACCGAATCTTCCGTCTCAGGGCCAGTTGTCTCTCGCCTTTAAGTTTTTTCTCATGGGTGGCCAGGGATATCAGCTCGCCCCGTATCACCACTTTCAAGCATTCCCATAATGTCTCTACTCGGCACTCCTCCCTGTCATTGATATCTAGATATGTAGTTATTGCGGCCGAGACTTTCTGTCTGGTCTCCGGATTATCTAAGAGGGCCTCATTCAACAACCAATTCCGCTGTTCCCTCTGCTCTGGGCCCACCTGCATATCTATCCACACCGGTGTATGATCCATCCATGTCCTCTCGCCGGTATCACAGTCCATCACCGTACACAGCAACGCCTCCGAGACCCAAATCATATCCAGTCTCGAGAAGGAAGCATGCACAGGTGAGAAGAATGTATACACCCGCTGACGACCTCGCAGCTCCCGCCAAGTGTCCCTGACACCCAGGGATTGGCACATTACCTGGAGCTGCCTCCGGTCTTTAGTCTTACCCCCCCCCCTCCCCCCACCGAGTTATCCAGTTGGGGATTAATGGTCAGATTAAAATCCCCTCCCATGATCACCTCCCCCACCGCAAATCGTTCCACTTGAAGGGTTAAGCTCTCATAGAACTTTCCCTGAGCGGTGTTGGGGCCATAAATATTAACCAGGGTAAACCAGTTGTCCCGTATTTTAATATTAATAAGCAGGAAATGTCCCTCCTTATCCCTGTGGACATCCCCGATCGTGTATTGGAGGTGCTCAGTAATCATGATCCCCACTCCCCCCTTTTTTAATTCCACTTTATTAGAAGCAAACCAGCGACCGGGAAACTGCCGGTGCTGTACTCTCCACTCCTCACCTCTCTTAAGGTGCGTTTCCTGAAGAAAGATAACATCCCCTTTAAGCCGGGTGCATTCTTTAAACATACGCTGCCTTTTAACTGGGGAGTTCAAGCCCCTCACATTCAAAGTTAATACCCGCAATTTAGCCATATGCAAGACTATCTGAGTAGGCCGGAACTAGCATACACACGACGGGCTGGAGTCCCCCCTTTTCCAAGCTGCCCCTTCCACCCTCCTCCCCCCCACCCCCCTCCTTCCCACTTGCCTCCCCTCCATCGCCTGCCCGGAGTAAAAAGGCATGACGGACCAGACTGCTCCTCCCTTCTCCTCACACAATAACAAAACCTGTTAAAAGTAACATTATTTTCCAATATCTTTTCAAACATCGCATCCCCGCTCCCACCAAGGCACCCCCTTGTGAAAACAAGACCAGCAAAGCAGGCATTCTCCCCGCCTTCAGCTCTTTTTCTCCGCTAGTAGTCCGGTTTTCCTCTGCTTCCTGAGACGTTTCTCTCCCCGGACGCTCTTCGCCATTTCTCCAAGGCTGGTGATGGCTGTGTAGGCCGGCCCTGAGCCTGACCAATATTGTCCGGCCATCCCGCGTGTTGCATAAATTGCTGAGCCTCCTGGACAGTCCGGATATAGGAGGCAACCCCTTCTCGGCTAAATTGTAATCCAAAGGGATAGGTCCAGCGATATTTAATTTGTTCCTCTCTCAGCCGTTTAGTCAGGCCAGCCAGCTCCCTCCTTTTCCGCATTGTGATAGCTGAAAGGTCAGCGTATATCTCGATTTTCTGATTCTCCCAGCATAGCCCCTCAATTTTTCTGGCAGCGGCCATAATCTCATTTTTGGTGGTATATTCATGGAAGCAAACAATAATGTCCCGGGGGCGCCCCTCTCTCTGCGGTCCCAGTGCCCGGTGGGCTCTATCAATTTTCCAACACAGATTCGCACTCTCCGTGCCCGCCTGGCCCAGGATCCATTTGCCCACCTGCTCCACTATGTGTGCACAGTCCTCTTTTCCATTGCTTTCGAGCACTCCCCGGACTCGCAGATTGGACCTCCGCGCCCTGTTTTCCATGTCTTCAATCTTTCTCCACATCTCTTCCTGCTCCCCCTCAAACGCTCCCAACTTCTCATGCACTTCCTTAATCACGGTGTCCTGTTCCTCCACCTTAGTTTCCAGATCATCAAGCCTCTGGCCTACCTCCCGCACATCCATGCGCAGCTCCTCCATCCATGATTGCGCCTCAGCTTTAAAGTGCGCCAGGTCTTGCCGTAGTGAGGTAAACCACTCTTGGAGCTCCCGTTTTAACCCCGCAATCTCGCCTGTGTGTGCAGTGTCGGCGGGCATGTCCCCCTTCTCCTGCGTGGCGTTCCCCGGGCTCGCACATGGCGCCGCCATTTTGGATTTCCCCGTTGGCCCGCTCGGCGTTGCTTTAAAAGCAAAAGTTTTGAGGTCCGAGGTGCTCTTCTTTACTCCTGCCATCCTCCGGACCTCGTCCCCTCGCAGACCCGCCGGAATGCAAGCGTGTGCCGGGCTCGGGGTGCGGTTAGAACAGGTTTTTGCTTTGCCTCCGACGGAGCTCTGAAATCAGGCTGCCGTCTGTGTCGATGATGTCATTTCCTTCGTCCTCATGATTTTGATTATCTAAAATAAAATGTCTCTGAACAGCTTAAGCCTGGAAATGACATGATGTCAAATGATCTTAAGAGTCAAAGGCCCATTAAGATTTTTGATGCTCAGTTGGCGGACTTTCATACAAGTATATCATAGTAACATAGTAAATGACGGCAGATAAAGACCAGTATGGTTCATCTAGTCTGCCCAGTAAGATGGCAGGAGTAGGTGCACCCCTCCCCATGTCTTTGTTTAGGGGTGCACCTACTACTCTGTGCAGGCCATCTTTTAGAAATAATTTGAAGAAAATAATATTTTGGAAATGTTGTAGAGATGATATAGATACAGGACCAACCTCGGAATCAGCCCTGTATGTCCAGGGTCACGGAACTGCCCACATCTCACCCTCACTCTGCCTGCGGACTGCCCCCTACAACCTACAAACAGAGCTCCCCATACAGCTCTGATGTACATGCGGGGAGCGCTCTTTCCAGGAGGCAGGCCAGGCATTTAGCGTGGCTGGATATCCAGATTGGACATCCAGACCCACTAAACGCAGTTCAGAATGACCCCCATAGTGTCACTGAAAATCCACAGAAAAGCGCAATGACTGCAGCAGGTGGTTTTATTGGGTATTGCCCTGCCTATTGGGAATAAACAGGCCTGGAGATCTGGAGAACACTGCTTCTGATATGTTTGTTTTAGATATCTTCTATTGTAATTAACAGTTCAATTGTCCTGTTCTATTACCTCCATTTTGTTGGTAAAACCACACATGGCAGTCTTTCATTATGAGTTGCATAGGAAGCATGAGTGGGTCATATGGATCACAGGATTAAGAAAGAAACTTGTAATATAAAACACACTGTGAGAACATAAGAACATAAAAACATAAGAAATGCTATAACTGGGTCAGACCAAAGTCCATCAAGCCCAGTATCCTGTTTCCTACAGTGGCCAATCTAGGTCATACGTACCTAGCAGTTTCCCAAAAAGACACACAGGTTCCACAATGCTTGTACTGGGGCAAAGCAGTGGATTACCTGGGTCCTCTTTAATAATGGTTTATGAACCTTTCCTCCAGGAACTTGTCCAAACCTTTTTAAACACAGCTACGCTAACAGCTTTTACTACATCCTCCGGTAACAAATTCCATTGTTTGATTACACGTTGAGTAAAAAAATATTTTCTCTTATTAGTGTTAAATGGGTTACACTGTAGCTTCATTACATGTCCCCTAGTCTTTCTACTTTTTAATGCCACAAACAATTGATCTATGTTTACCGATTCCACTCCATTCATTAATTTATAAACTTCTATCATATCTCCCTTCAGCTGTCTCTTTGCCAGGTTGAAGAGCCCTAACCTTTTAAGCCTCTCCTCATAGGGGTATCCTTCCATCCCCTTTACCATTTTGGTGACTCTTCTCTGTACCTTTTCTAATTCTGCTATATCCTTTTTAAGATACGGCGACCAGAAATGCACACAATATTCAAGGTGCAATCATACCATGGAACGATACAGAGGCATTATAATATCCTTGGTTTTATTCTCCATTCCTTTCCTTATGATTCCTAACATTCTATTTGCCTTCTTGGCTGCCTTTGCACACTGGGTGGAGAGTTTCAACTTGTCATCCACAATGATGCCTAAATCTTATTCCTGGGTGGTGCTTTCTATCGTGTAACCATAGTTTGGGTTGCTGTTTCCTAGGTGCATAATTTTGCACTTGTCCACATTAAATTTCATCTGCCATTTTAAAAGTCCAGTCTTCCAATTTATCAAAGTCCCCTTGCAATTTTTCACAATCCTCTTGTGTTTTAACAACTTTGAATAATTAATTTTGTGTCATCTGCAAATCTGATTACCTCACTCGTTGGTCCCATTTCCAGGTCATTTACGAATATGTTAAAAAGCAGCAGACCCAGCACAGATCCCTGGGGTACTCCACTATTCACCCTTCTCCACTGAGAGAATTGGCCATTTAGCCCTACCCTCTGCTTTCTATCTTTTAACCAGTTCCTGATCTACAATAGTACACTGCCTCTTATCCCATGACTTTTTAATTTCGCCAAGAGACTCTCATGAGGGACCTTGTCAAAGGCTTTCTGAAAATCCAGATACACTATGGCCCTCATTCTGGAACGCGGGTTGCAGGGCTGCACGTCCCGCTGTGACGTGCAGCCCCGCATGCCGCCTAGATCCTCTCCTTTAACCTGCCAAAAGGTTTTGATTCTACAACCCCCTTCATCATCAGAGGGACTCATGACCTCCTATTCCTGGTTAGGCGGAGCACTATCTCTGCCATCAAGTGTTCCTCAACCCAATCCTCTGGACACACCTAGTTTTCAGGATAACCACAATGTATATGTATGAGGTAGATTTGCATGCACTGCCTCCATTGTATGCAAATCTACATCATGCATATTCATTGCGGTTATCCTGGAAATCTGACTAGCTAGGTTGATCCTGAAGACTGTGTTTAGAACCCCTGCTCTAAACAGACCGTAACTTTTATTTTATTTCTGTTGTACACCACTTTGATGTTACTGAAAGGCGGTATATCAAATAAATATTAAACATTTTTGTTTTGCTAATGTATTGTCATGAAATTATAGTGACTTTGTATATTGAACTTGGTGATGCCTAAAAGTATTTTTTGCATAAAATTTGAGGGTTTGGTATTATTTCACTTTTCAAAAGTAATTGAGAAAATGTCATTGTTGGAATACAAGTATCTTTAGAGTTCTGAACCTTTGGGGCTTACTTGAAGTCCTGCTCAGGCATTTGGGTCATGGAGAGGTCTTCTCCAGACTAATCCCGGGGAAAGGAATTAATTAATTAATCAATCAATCAATCAATCTCTCTCTCTCTCAACCCTGTGTGACACAAGCAGTGTTAGAGTTGTGGGTACATGTCTTCATAAACACTGTTATTAGGAACAGTTGAGAGAACAGATTTCACAGCAGATGTGAAAGGCAGGGCTCATTTAGCTTTTCATCCAGGGGGCAAAAGCCATCAATGACGTCAGTTTGTTTCCATGTGGATTAGCTTCCTCAGGGTTTGTGGAAAACACTTGGAGGGGAGTTTTAGAAGATCCATCCAAGTGTAATCTGGGATTTCTAAACCAGAATGTATGAAAAAAAACTGCAGACACATCCAGGTACAGAGGCCCTAATCATACCTCTAGATTCCCAGGTATGTCCCGGCCACACCTCCTCCTTGCCTCCGTTCTCATGTCCTCATGCTGGAGAAGTCCCCAGAGCCCGCTTCTAAAATGGTTCTGGAGACATCTGTGCTTTGGATGTCTCTAAGCCTGTTTTTGGACATACAAAGCACGAATAAGGCTTCTAAAATAACCTCCTTGGTAAACTCAGATGATTTCTTTTTTTTAATTGAAATGTCTTTATTAATGATACATAAACAAACGAACAAATCAACAGCATAGCCATCTCTTTTCACATACAGAAGGGTTAACCAGCAGACACTAATTCATCTAGGGTGTTTAAAGTCTGGTGGTTTCTAATTTGATGTTTGAGGAAATGTGGCACATCCAGAGTTGGCAAGTTACCTAATTCCAGGAGTGAGATGTAAAGCCAATCCTGGATTTCTGACAGTATCATCCTGATGCATTATGGGACCTGCAGCACAGATTCTAATGGGTAAAATCATGGACTACAAAAACCATACTGCATTGCAATGCAAATTTAAAACCAGTACTGGCACAATCTCACACCTGGAACTAGATAACTTGCCAACTCTGCACATCACGTCAATACAAGCTCAGAATGCCACAGCTTTCTTTCTAAGTACCCGATTTGTACTAGAGCCAATAAAGGTAGCAGTGGGACGACTATTTTTTTTACTGACTGGCTATAATACAAGTTTTCTCACAGAGCAGAGCTAATACCTTGGGACACGTGGGAAGGAACTGCTTATTTTTAAAGAAAATCAACGAAATAAGAGGATTACATATCCAGCCCACCCTGGGAGGCACGAGAAGCGTGTGGGATTAGTTTTAAGGCCACACACAGTTTAATTGTACAGTAACCCCGTTGTTTCATTCTGAAATTTTTCAACAAGTCATTAGCACATTAGATAGCACATTTAGAAAAACATGGTTTTCTTTGCCTCCTCAAAAATCTTTAACTGTTACAGTCCTTTCGGTCATCTCTGATATGTTGACAAATACTTTTTCTTAAGTGGATATTTCTTTTATTCCTGAGCTGAACGGAGCTGGTTTCAAGACCTTTGTGCTCAAATCAGGACAGGAGAGCAGGATGAAAGGTGACCCTGGAGCTCATAGGGGAAAAAGTATCATAGTGGCATGGCAGCAGCATCCCTTGGAAGTGGTGCTGCTACATTACTACTACTACTATTTAGCACTTATAAAGCGCCAAGCACGCAGCGCTGCACAGCTAACCTACAAGAGGTAGCCAACATACAAGAGACAGTCCCTGCCCATAAGAGTCATGCTCATCGGAGCTTACAATCTAGTTAAAACAGTACAGAGCATTAGTCAGTTCTGCGCAAGGTACGGTGTGGTACAGTTTGGTCTGTAGTTTGGTCAAAAACATTGACGGGGGTTAGGGTAAGATGAGGAAGGAGTCAGGACCTGAATGCAACAGTGAAGAGGTGGGTTTTCAACCTGAATTTGAAGAGGGCCAGAGAGGATGCCTAGCTCACAGACGCAGGTAGGCTATTCCAGGCATACGGTGCAGCAAGGTGAAAGGAGAGCAGTCGGCCCTAAAGCAAGCAGTAGCAGGTTCCTCCTTGGCCTGGGTACTTAGCACTTTCAAAATCTGATCCTTAACTTAGGCGCCAACATTCCACATGTGGAACATATTTTTGCAATGATATAGCTTTATCAATTTTCAAGCAAATTAGATGAAACTTTGTCAATGAGTTTATAGACATTGACCCTCTTGAGCAATAAAAAATTTATTTTCTTCCAATTGGCAATATACCCCCTTCTACAGTATGCCAAAGTAGACCAAAGTTGGCACTTTATGGTTTATGTAATATATCCCTCTACAATTTTGTTCTCACATGTCCGTATGTCTTATTAGGGTAAGATTCATACTCTGGAATGTTTTACGAGTGTGTTGGTCAGGTTTTATGCATGTCGGTAACCTATTCATGTTTTTGTGATTACTTCTTTCCGTGTGTTCCACTTGTGGAACGTTGGGACTTCCAGGTGTCATTTTTTTCATTTTACAATTTCTGTCATATTTTTTGCAGGATTGTTATTCAACTAATTCTATATAGTTATAATGCCTTAATACCGTTGCCTGACGCTTCAAGAAGCAGTAACACGCATTGCGGAAGATTCAGATGTAGAAGCAGCCGACATTTTGATTTTGCCACCCAATGATGAAATGGCTGCTTCAGACATTGAAGAAATTGATGAAGAAAATTTGGAGTCTATTGAGCCTGGCGAAGTGTATGGTGAATTAGATCTGGATATTCAAAAAGTTGCTAATGTGGAATCCGAGGGAAGTGATCAGCTGGTAGAAAGTGACAGCGACAGTGAGCTCTTATCTAATTATCAGTCAGCTCAACCAGCACTGTTCCCTCTAAGCTGTGCGCGTGTGCGCACGCACACATCTCGCTGAGCGAGCGCACATACTTTACAACAGAGCGCACAAAAATTACGGCTCTGATTCTGAAAGAAAACAACAGAGATGTCTTAAAATCTAAAAGTTATGATTGTAATTACTAGAAATTTCCCGCTTCATTTAGTAATCGTCTATTTTCATTTAATTTGATTAAAATCAATGTGGTGTACATACAGGGCCGGCCCGTCCATTGAGCGAGAATGTTTTTTGCACAGGGCCTCGCGTTTCAGGGGGCCCCGCGCAAAGAACATTCCGCTTTAAAAGTAGAATTTAAAAAAAAAAAAAAAAAGCTGTCTGCTGCCGCGGCGGTAGCAGCAATATCGCATGTCCCGCGGGGCCCCCCCCCTCCTCCTGCCCGGCAGATCCCTTCCTGCTTGCCTGCCTGCTTCAGTCAGTTCTTCTCCGCTTCGGCTTTCAGAGCCGCGAAGGGAGAGCTTCTCCCTCACGACTCTGTTAAGCTCACCGGGGCAGATGGGAAATTTCCCATAAGCCCCAGCGGGCTTAACAGAGTCACGAGGGAGAAGCTCTCCCTTCGCGGTTCTAAGCCGAAGCGGAGAAGAACTGACTGAAGCAGGCAGGCAAGCAGGATGGGATCTGCCGGGCAGGAGGAGGGGGGGGCCCGCAGGACATGCGATATTGCTGCTACCGCCGCGGCAGCAGCAGCAGCCAGCTTTTTTTTTTTAAGTTTTAATTTTCCAGGGGGGGGGGGAGTAGGACTTGATGTGGGCTGGGGGGGGAGTAGGACTTGAGGTGGGCTGGGGGGGAGTAGGACTGTGATGTGCTGTGGGCTGATGGGGGGGTTAGGACTGGAAATGGGCTGATGGGGGGGTTAGGACTTGAGATGGGCTGATGGGGTTAGGACTGGTAATGTGCTGTGGGCTGATGGAGGGGTTAGGACTGGTAATGGGCTATGGGGGGGGCTAGGACTGGAAATGGGCTGATGGGGGGTTAGGACTGGTAATGTGCTGTGGACTGATGGGGGGGGGGGTTAGGACTGGTAATGGGCTATGGGGGGGCTAGCACTGGAAATGGGCTGATGGGGGGGTTAGGACTGGTAATGTGCTGTGGACTGATGGGGGGGCTAGCACTGGATATGGGCTGATGGGGGGGTTAGGACTTGAGGTGGGCTGATGGGGTTAGGACTGGTAATGTGCTATGGGCTGATGGGGAGTTAGGGCTGGTAATGGGTTGGGGGGGTTGCTAGGACTGGAAATGGGCTGAGTGGAAGGGGAGGTTTGAACTGCAAATAGCTGATGGGGAGGGGGCCTTGGAATGGAAATGGGCTGAGTGGGGGGGGAGCTAGGACAGGAAATGGGCTGATGGAGGGGCTAGGATAGGACTGAAAATGGGCTGTTGGTGGGAGCTAAGATTGGAAATGGGCTGTGGTGGGGAGGGCTTGCATTGAAATGGACTCATGGAGGGGCTAGAACTGGAAGTAGGCTCATAGGTGGCTTGGATTGAAATGGGCTGAGTGGAGGGGAGCTAGGATTTGACATGGGCTGATGATGGGGCTAGAAAAGGACTAGAAATGGGCTGATGGGGGGCTGGGATTGGAAATGAGCTGATGGAGGGACTCAGATAGGACTGGAAATGGGCTGATGCGGGGACTAGAAGGGAGCGGATGCTGGGTGGGGCTGGAACTAGAAGGGAGCTGATTTTGGGGGAGGATTAGAATGGGATGGGGCTGGGAGAGTGAAATGGAACGGGGAAAAAATATTTTGTGTGGGAGGGAAGAAAAATCTACAATTGGCCGGGTATTAGGAGAGTATGTGGGGATTGAGGATGGAGGGGTAAAATTTGAGTGGATGAAATAGGAATGAGGAAAGAGCAAAAGGAGAAAGATTAGTATGTTAAAGCAGATGTAGAGAGAGAATGGAAAAAAACTAGAAGAAAGGACAGATGGACAGCAGATGATGGAGAGTTAACAGAAGACACAAAGAAACCAGAAGAAAGTGGCTGGAGCAATTGCAACTGAAAGAAAAAATGCACAAAAGGTAGAAAAATCATCTCTTTATTTTGAATTTATTAACTGGAATATGTCAGCTCTGGGAAATGTGCATCATTAACGTCTATGCTTTGTTTAGTACAAGAGGAAATTAATTTATAGTTGTATTTCTACAGTGTTGCTGTACATTCTAAGTTGGCTTTTGGGGTTCCCATTTTAATTATTATCTTCCTGTTTCTAAATTGTGATTTCTTGTTTGGTGATGGTCTATATTCTGCATGTGTAACTGAGCTGAGGTATTCTGTTTATGTAATTCCTATTTGACATTGCCACTTGTTCTCTTTCCCCAGTAGGTCATGTATTGTTATTCTCTGAAATGTATTGGTTTAATATTTGCAGTGTTGCCTTTTGATAGGTAGGGTCTGGTGCTTTGTGAGTCCTGGTAGTGCTGTTATGTTACGGCGGGTTTGCTATGTGTTCTAAATGACCAACAGACTTAGAGAAACATTCACACATACATATTTTTATTGGAACTCACACCTTGAAGGACAATCCTTCTCGTGGTGTGCTGTTCCCTTTTATTCTTTATATAGGGACGCAACCCTAGCATGCGTTCAAAGGGGATATCTACCCCTCAACATCAACCAGTTAACATTCTTTCATTCAGGAAAAACCCTCTTAGAAGCCACTTATCTGAACGGAGACTTTCCACAGTTCATAGGCAACTCGGCGTCTTCCCCAGCTCATAGATAGACTCAACGTCCACTCCTGATGGTAAATGGAGGTCCCTTTATCAGCCGATACCGGGTAAAACCCAACACCTCCAAATCAATGTAACCAACAGGGAAGGTCATCCGTTATGACTTCTGAGACTTATTCAAGTAGCAACCATACGAGAGTCTCCCCTCATTTTCTGTCATTTTCAGACTCTCGTATGGTTGCTACTTGAATAGAGTCTATCTATGAGCTGGGGAAGACGCCGAGTTGCCTATGAACTGTGGAAAGTCTCTGTTCAGATAAGTGGCTTCTAAGAGGGTTTTTCCTGAATGAAAGAATGTTAACTGGTTGATTTTGAGGGATAGATATCCCCTTTGAACGCATGTTAGGGTTGCGTCCCTATATAAAGAATAAAAGGGAACAGCACGCCACGAGAAGGATTGTCCTTCAAGTGTGAGTTCCAACAAAAATACGTATGTGTGAATGTTTCTCTAAGTCTGTTGGTTATATATGTGGGAGACATACGAGATTCAGGATCTAGAATGGGTTCTAAATGGGCAGTGTTTGTAGTAGTTCCTAATGTGCCTGACGGTTGGCACTGGATTATAGTAATGTAGAAATCTTTTAGTCTTTCTTTATCCATACACTCATTAAGAGGCATGTTTACTAAAAGTTAGTGTATGGTAACATTATGCAAATATTTATGCAAATGATGCCCCTTATGCAAATGAGGCCCCGCACCGAGTCTCTGCACATGGCCCCGCACCCCCCTTGGGCCGCCCCTGTGTACATACTGTATTCTGAATTGTAGTCAAATTTTAAAGTATATAACTCCGAGTGTCGTTATGTGGCGCACAAAAATTTAACCTTCCTTCAAAAGCTGCACACAGCTGATATTTTATGCGCACACAGCCTACAGAAAATTAGAGGGAACATTGTCAACCAGCAAAAAAGAGTAAGTGGATAAAATCAACCCCAAAATAGATGAAGAGGGACGACTTTTTGACTCCAATGCCAGAAGCATCTCCCGAAAAATTAGCCGATCTTCGCACTGATTTGATTGATAAAACTCCCTTTGACCTCTTTATGCAAATTTTTGGTGATGATTACGTTGATCATCTTGCCAGTATGACCAATATTTATGCTCAGCAGAAATTGGCAAATATTGATACAAATGGGGACGAGTTGATTCATTTTTTTGGCATTTTGCTCCTCAGTGGATACCACCAGTTGCCCAAAGAAAGTCACTATTGGTCGACCGCCGAGGATTTGAGCAATAATATTGTCCCAAAGATAATGAGTCGCAAACATTTCCGGGATTTGAAAAAACTTACTTCCACATTGTTGATAATCTCAATTTGCAACCTGGAAAAGTAGCAAAAATTGAGCCATTTTACGATCACCTCACAGCACAGTTTGTGAAAGTCGGTGGAGTGTTCAGTGAAAACTTGAGTATTGATGAATCAATGGTGCCATATTATGGGCACCACAGTTGCAAGATGTTTATTCGAGGTAAGCCAATTCGATTCGGTTACAAGTGTGGATGTTGTGCTGCCCTGCTGGGTATCCATTTTCGATGCAAATTTACACTGGTGCCAAGGAAAAAGATGGTCCTCAGTACAATGTTCCACTTGGCACTAGAGTTGTTCTTGATTTGATATCAGTTGTTGAAAATCCAAATCATCACAGCTTGTTTTTTGACAACTATTTCACTTCATATGATCTCATGATTGATCTGAAAGCAAAAGGCTTTCATGCTGTTGGAACGGTTCGTGAAAACCGTACCAGCAAATGCCCCTTGGTTTCTTCAAAGGAGCTTGCCAAAAAGCCTCGTGACGAATATGATTACCATGGTGATGGTAATGTGGTGTGTCCCCGTTGGAATGACAACAGTGTGGTTACAGTCATGTCAAATTGGATGCAGCCAAAACCTCTTCAAAATGCCAATCGATATTCTGTCAAACAAAAGCAAAAAATCATTATCAAGCAGCCAAAATTGACTGGAGCTTATAACCAAAGTATGGGTGGTGTCAACTTTTTAGATCGTTTGCTAGGTAGCTACCGTCTTAAATTACGAAGCAAAAAATGGTGGTGGAATTTGTTTGCCAATGGTCTAAATATGGCCGTTGTTGCTGCCTGGCGTTTGCAATGTCATCTTTTGGGCAAACAAGCCCTGAGTCACTTGGATTTCCGCCGCGAGGTTGCTATGGTGGCTATGAAAGTTGGACTCGAGGGCTATCGTTCTCAAAAAGGTGGCCCAACAGCTTCAGCTAACACCAGTCACTATTTGTCTTCTACAAGCCAAGGTCGTTGCTTTGTCTGCTCGAAGAATACAAAAAAATGGTGCCAGTTTTGTGGCAAGCGCCTGCACGAGAAGTGTTTTCCGGATTTTCACTCTCGCTGAAATTTTCCCTTCAAGCTTTATTCTGTACAGTCATCTCCATTTGTGTCTAATTACTTTTAAAAATTGCTTAATTGAAGTATTTGTTTGTTTCCAGTTTACGATATTCAATAAAAAAAGCAATTAAAATTTTTGAAAAAATGACGCTTGGAGGGGCCAACGTTCCACAAATGGAACATGCTTTTTCCTAGGAAGTACATATCCAAATTAGCTGAAAATTTATATTTGACATATTTACATGCAGTGTACTAAAATACATAACAATTAAGTATTAGAAGCAATTGCTTCTATGAGCGGCCTCTCAAAGGTTAAATCTGGACCTGGTTTTAAAAGCATGGCAAATGACACTCTCCTGCTCCCCTCTCCTAGTGACGTACTGTGATTCTCAAGAGATGTTGGATGTTAAACTATAAACATCATTGTAACCCTTCCTAACATTTTCCCAACAGAGTTTGAGGAAAAGGGACAGTTTATCTTTAATTCTATTAAATAATTCTTTATCTTTATTGCTAAAGGTAATCAATATACCTTTCTATTCTGTTATAATAAGTTAGATTAACAGAAAAGGTTAATAAAATAAATAGCATTGTCATATTGAGGGTAATTTTATAACAGACTACACAGGTAGGAAGACCAAGTCCAGCTTATTTTGGTGCTATTTTATAAAGACAACATCAGCACCTATGTGTCTTTATAAAATAGACTCACAAAACCTGCAGAAATTGTGGGTAAAATGCACCATTATTTATTTATTTACATTCTCTTATATACCGCACTATTCAGCATCAGCGCGGTTTACACAGAACAAAGGTCTCAGTACAATAACAAGCATGAGTTTACAGATAACAAGGGAAGGAACTTGGATAACAAGGGAAACTATTTACAGTCTATTTACAGATGTAATACTACAGAATGAGTACAGGTTATTTACGCCGGCTCAGGAGAGGTATAAATTATGCACATACTTGTGACTTTTGCTCAAATTCTGTCCACACTATCAACACCACACACATGCATCCTATCACCACCCCCCACTCCCAAAACATGTACACTCATACACAGGGCCAGCTCAACCATCAGTCAAACTAGACATTTGTCTAGGCCTAGGGCATCAGCTTCTGGGGGGCAGCAAAAAGCAAAGCATTCGAAGCAATAGATTCTGACAGTTGGGGGGGACGGGGACATAGGGATTATTTGGGCTATACTGGATTACCCATCTACCTCAGTTCTCTCCTGACTCCGTATTCTCCATCATGAATATTAAGATCGTCACAAGGAAGCTACTTAGCCTTGCCTGGTAAAACAATACTTCATATGGCATTTTTCCAAAATGCAACTTTCAGCTATCAGGCTGCTCATCTGTGGAATTCCCTTTCACAGGATCTTCAAATTGAATCTTCCTTCTTAACAAGTTCAAAAAGGTCTTAAAACTTGGCTCTTTGATGAGTCCTTTTAACTACATTTTTTAGATCTCTGCTACACTTAAGTTACCTGAAGAGTCTCCTTATCCTTTTGTTTCTCTGCTTGGAATTTTGTTCTCTGGATTAATTGTTGTGCAATGCATCCCTACCTAACTGTTTCTAAGCCATGTTGATGTGACATTTTGTGTTTTTAAGCTGTTACTGCTTTGAGTTGCCCCTTTTTTCAATGAGTAAAATATTTCTGAGCTGTCCGTACAACTGAGTATTTTTCTTTTGATCCATATCTAAAATTTAGCATGCTCTTGGACTATTACAGCCTGTTCATATGATGCTAAGTATTTACTGCTCAGTAGTTATTTTTATTCTGGCTATGCATTTGCCCCTTCACAGCAATTGTCTTTCAACAGTGGATTTGAAGGAGAAATACTAGCTTCATGTGAAGAGTTCACAAAGGAATTTTGAGAAAAAGGGTGGTGGTGTATAGCCAGCATTAATAATGAGGGAGAGGGTGCTGATCTATAGGTTGCAGGGGAGTGCCAGAAACCCTAGCACTGGCCCTGACCAAGATACAAAGTACATTGCAATGATAGGGCAGATCAAATTGGAGAAGGGGCTGAGCTTTATAAAGAGGGCATCAGGTCAAACAGTATAAAAGTTTTGCAGCAAACAAAATGCACAGTAGAATCATTATGGATAGGAATGTATTTATTTATTTTATGTTACAACAAGGTGGTGTACAGATCCAGATACATAGCAAAATAGTTAACTAAAAAAGTTACCAAAGCTAATGTTGGAATAAAAAATGATAGAATAATAAGACATACATTCAGAAATATGTTCTAGCACAATAATTGCCAGTAGACGTAAGCGGGGACAGACAACATAGAACAATAAAAAGCTGCCAGCCAAAGGAGTCATAAATTACAGTGAAGCCTAAGTGAGGGAAGTAAAGGCTGTGCAGAATACCAGGTTTTAAGACCTTCTTTGAACTTCTTGTAAAAGGATTCTAATCTGAGATCAAGAGGTAATGTGCTCCATTATAGAGGGGCAACGCAAGAGAAAGCAGCACTGCAGGAATATTCCAGGTGAAGTTTCCTATAGGAAGAAACCACTTGTTAGGGTGATAAGGAATTAAGCAAGAAGATAAATAGAAGGGTAAACCTATGTAAAAGGGCTTTGGGGTGACCATTATGATTATGAATTGAATACGACAGTTGATTAGTTTGTTGTTCAAAGAGTAAAGGAGAAATTATATATTATTTTGATGGCTATGTTTTGAATAATTTGAAGTTTCTGAAAAGATGGGGCACCTATCTTATCAGAATTACAGTAATCAATCTGGTTAATAACAAGGGCATGGAGAAGAATCTTCAATAAAAGACTTAAAGCTTAATTTGGTGAAGAGTGAGGAAGGCTTCCTTTAGGTTGAAGAAATGAATGATGTAAAGGATCATTGTTATCTAAAATCACAGCAAGGGATTTGATAGAGTCTTTAAAAGGTAAAGGTAACCCATTGATTTCAACCAATGAAGGTAATGGGAAATTAAATGTGGTGAGACATAATGCTTCAGTTTTTGAGGGTTCAGGACCAATTTTTGAGAGGATATCCAGTTTGATATTTTAAGGATATCCATTTTGATTCCATGTGAGAAAGAGAAGGGAATAGCAATGGGGGTGTACTACTCTCCATCTAGCCAGAATGAACAAACAGATGATGAAATGCTAACAGAAATTAGAAGCACTAAGAAAATTGACAACATGGTAATAATTGGTGATTTCAATCACCCCAGTATCAACTAGGTGAACATCACATGAGGACATGCTAGGGAGATAAAGCTTCTGGATGAAATAAATGACTGTTTTACGAATATGTAAAAATAACAGACGGTGTATAACAAATCTGTAAAAGTGCAGACATATACTTAATTAAAAATATGTCAAAAATATAAAACTAAAACAATGCTATGCCATTTATAGTTGGCAAAGAACTCACCATTCTATGGCATCTTGATTTTTAACAATTACAGAATGACTTTCTGCACATGGGATATCTTTAAATGTAAAAAAGATGGAAGCATTGGTTATTTGTCATGACATGGGTTATATTTCCCCAGTACAATTCAGCTAAAAGACATCATAATTCCAGAATGTTCTCAAATACAGTATTTAGCTGTCGTTGTACATAAACATGCAAGTATGCATTCACAAATTAAGAAAGTGGTTCAAACCGCTTTTCACAAAATGTGTTTTCTTTGTAAAGTTTGTCCGTTTTTAGATCCTTCTGATTTTAGGACTGACATTTCCTTCATATGGTTGTTGTCGTGTAATTTATGATAGATTGCCAAAAGCTTCTATTCGAGTTTTGCAAGCTATACAAAATGCAGCCACTCGTATTATTTTACAGAAGTCTAAGGGGTATCTTTACTAAAGGTTAGCACATGTTCACAAAAGTTAATGGCCTTAAGTGCTGCCATGGCCCTTTTATTTTTATGGGCCATCGCAGTACTTAACCCATTTTAATGTGCATTAACCTTTAGTAAGCATGTCCCTAAATTTGATCATATATTCCATTGCTTATAGAAGCTTCATTGGCTCCCTATCGAATTTCATATCCAATTTGAAGTGTTATTAATAGTAACCGAGGTAGTTCAGACATGGTGCTCCGGGCCCCTCTAACCAACCACCCCTCTTCCCCCCCCCCCCCGCCCCACCTTTAGTTCCTCCCTCGTTGCCCAAAAAATTGCACACAGACAACCGCTCTTGGGAAATAACCGGTCGCAGCTTTATTAACCTTTATAACATACCGAACATTACAATCCAAGAATAATCCTTTTAACAATCCAACCAGCGGAGCAATGCCTCACCAGCCATGCTATTAGCAAGGTGACCCTGCCTCCGCTCCTGCCGCGGTCCTGCCAACGGCAATCTTCCTAATCCCCTTTCCCCGACCTCGCCATGTAATTAGCAAAAGTCAGCCAGGGGTTATCCGGGTCGGGGGCACCCCGCCCCCAGCTCAAGTATAGCCTAAGGCTCCGGACCCCGGACCTCCAGGATCCCACCCCCCCCACCGCTGCGACACCCCATCAGCCCCACCCCACATCCCTAACACAGGGAGGGAGGGAGGGAAGCAGGCACAGACCCTGAGGAGACGCATGAGTTCAGGCAACCGCTGCCGACTCATGGCGCCTCCCCTTCAAATGCCGCTCGCCTCCAGCTCCCAGGCTCCACCGCACTCCTGTATGTGAGTGGAGCCAATCACCATCATTGGCGCCCTTCCCATCATTGCGCCTCCGCCCCATTCAGACGACGGCCGCGGGCCAGGGTCCTCGCACCGGCCGAACACCCGGTTACATGCAGCCGCCGGGACCCTGCCCTGCGGCCTTTCATTAACCGAGGTAGTTTGGACATGGTGCTCCGGGCCCCTCTAACCAACCACCCCTCTTTCCCCCCCCCACCTTTAGTTCCCCCCTCGTTGCCCACAAAATTGCACACAGACAACCGCTCTTGGGAAATAACCGGTCGCAGCTTTATTAACCTTTATAACATACCGAACATTACAATCCAAGAATAATCCTCTTAACAATCCAACCAGCGGAGCAATGCCTCACCAGCCATGCTATTAGCAAGGTGACCCTGCCTCCGCTCCTGCCGCGGTCCTGCCAACGGCAATCTTCCTTCTCCGTCCGCCGATGCTCGCAGCTGTTAGTCCGGCACCCCCCACGACGCCCCCTGGTCGTCGCCCCCAAAATCGTACAAGCTTGCTGCGAACTGCCACGTGCCGTCGCAAACACGCAGACACACCATCCTCAGCACCGCTGAACTTACCACAGCGTCCATCCCTACGTGCCGCCGCCGCATCCGCAGCCCAGCTGGACTGAGGACGCTTCCCTCGCCCTGAATCCGAATACCTGAAGACTCGCCTCCCGTGCGAGCATGAACGCCACCCATCACCACAAAGTGTACAATGGGCAAAACACTAGCCCAGCATACCTCCAAACTCCCTTCCCTTGTAGTCCATTTCTGATTTCGCTAGGATGACCCGCAACAGCCCCTTGCCTGCCCGTACCCGCTGTCGCTGACTAGCCCCCCACACCCCCGCCTTTGCTGGAAGTTGGCTACAGACCCACCCACATAGACCGCACCGAAATTACCCGGCATCAATGCCCGGAATAGGGAGGCATCATACTGTATGGCAGAGCAGCGCTTCCCCCAGCAGCCCTTGTGTAATAGGCCCCCCAGTGTCAAGAGGCGTTGACCATGAACACTCCAACCCCTGCAGCTATTCGTACGCCCCGCATCCCTCCCGGCCCATGTTCCATCCCTTCCGCGGGACCCCGCACCTTTTAAGGTCCACCCTGTACCCCTTGGGAGGGGCCAACCCGTCCAACAGCCCATTAGAGCCTTCAGAGATATGCCGAGACGTATCCCCCGCATGCCGATGCAAACATGCCAATACCACTACCCTGCTCCGACCACTGCTACATAATCGCCCCACTCCCATAACCTGCGGTTGCACGCTTATCAAGCCACAGCCCCCCAGCCATAATGGAAACAACCAATTCCCAGCAGGCTGCTGCCAGATAGGCAGGAGTCATGCCCAGCCCGCTAAGAGCTGTCACCACCCCCAAACTCCCTTGGAAGAAGTCCCGCACCCATAGACTGGCAATCCCAGCATAGAATGTTCCTCAGGCCCGCACCCCAATCCGCCTGCATAACCTTGGATTCCCAAATCCTGTGTGCATTACAAGCACTCCTGAAGTTGCCACCACCCACTACCGCAGCAACCCTGCATAAGGGAGCCTGCGCTTCCTTCAACGCTAATTACAATGCAGCCGACCCGGTCATCACGAACACCTGCCGAATCGACATCTTATCCAGAAGGATCCGCCAACTCTACGACATCGAAATCCCCGCATAACCGGCACACCTCTGCACCGGGCCTTGATCTTACTCAGTTCATGCTGCAATTCAATTGCCTCACCTACTATCCGCTCCCACAGCTGTACCGGAAGTACTAAAACCTCAAGTATGCAACCGAAGCTGCCCAGCCTATCGTCATGCACTTACGAACAAACCTCCCCCGTCACCACAGAAACCACACCATTGCCCACACCTGCAAACTGATTCCGTAACCCCTGTGCCATCTGCGCCCCAAGACCCAAATGGTCAACCAATGCCACCGTCCGATCCACAAGCAGCATGACCCGTACCCTGCTCCACGGGATGCGATCATTACTGGCATGCCCCACAGCACCGATAATTTATGAAACCGCCGAAATTTCCGAGGTTCTTCTTTGTTTCGTTTTTTGTATTTTTTTTTTTTGTGTTCGAATACCTCCCACTCGTACCTAACCCAGCGCTGAAGTGTCGCAACCCAGGGACCTTGCACGTGGGCCACGCCCACGAAGTCCATATACCGGACTCCCAAAACCTTCCGGGAACCCCTACGCCCCCTGAATACATCCTCCTCTCTGCAGCGGGTCTTGTCGAAGCCACCACCGTAAGACCCCTAAACGAATTAGTGCAGTAGGCAGGCAGCCCCCCCGCTGAATGCTCGAGGGGCCGGCACGGAGGCCTAACGGGCCCCTTTTCCACCTTTCCTGCCGTGCCACATCCCCTAAAGATTGAGTCCACAAGACGCTATTCGCAGCCACAACGGGCAAGAAGATTTGGGACCTCCCGTGCTACTCGCCTGCCCCACTGCCTCCTATCTGCCGCATCACCGCCACTCTCTCTTTTTTTTTTTTTTTTGTACTGACTCTTCCGTACCCTTCTTCTGCCCCCTAGAAGGCGGAAAGCTCTATATCTCGCCGCTTCCTAATCCTCCGGCCAGAGTCATCGGACTCTATCCCAGCGCCCCTTCTCCTTGAAACACGGCTTCCCGCCCCTTCCGCAGCAACAACCGCCCCCAAACGCCGTGGTTGAATAGTTGGTGCACGCAGCGGGGAATGACTCCACACAGTGGAGCCGCCCCAACACTACTGCCCCATTTCCCATGCGCGTATTACCCTGCTCCTCCCCGCGATCTCAGCCGCCGAACCTGCCCCCCGGTCTGCCTCTAACTCACCTGCTGCCCCAGTCTCGGCTACCTTGCCACCGATGTCTGAAGCCGCAAGCGTCCGCCATCCTCGTTCAGCTGGTGCAGCCGTCCTGTGCTCACAGCTCGCAGTTGGCCACCTCCACTGCCCTTGTCAGTGTGCCGAGTTCTTATCGGAGACAAAGAGAACAAAAAAGAAAACCAAGGTGGGGAGACCACTGAAGACCCGAAAGGGAGCCCAGCCCGCAACCATTCTGCCCAGCATGAACCGAGGCCCCACCCCCAAGCCCGCTCTCCCGTCGTCAAAGCCCCCCAACTGGTGAATAGTCTCACGGACCGCAACCAGCCCCCTGGGAGAACCCTGCACTGACCTACCCCCACCCCCCAAACCCTATCACCTCCCTCAAACCGAAGGCCCACAGTCCCATCGCCCCCGAGCCCCCCTCCCTCCACGGAGTTGCCCATTGCTGCAAACCCCCCGCTGACCCCCCTTTCCACATTGAGCACCGTAATAGCATCCCCCGATCCCCCCCCCCCGCCCAATCTCCAAACCCTAGGCCCGCCACCCCAGAGCCCGACCCCTTTGTACCGCTCGGTGTCCCCTTTCGCCTGAGCCCATGCCCCTCAAGCCCTCTCAGCCTTTCTACCTGACCAGCTCCAAGCTATCCTCCCCCCGTTTACTCTTATGCCCCTAACCCATAACAGACCCCCGCCACCGGTTCCCTCCGTCACCCACTACGCCTCGCCGTAGCGCCCATCCTGGTACCCCCGCCCTGCCTAAGAACATAAGATATGCCCTACTGGGTCAGACCAAGGTCCATCAAGCCCAGCATCCTACCTCAACAGCGGCCAATCTAGGTCACACATACCTGGCAGTTTCCCCAAAAGACACAGGTGCCGCAAGGCTTGTACTGAGTCCAGCATTGATATCCTGGGCCCCTCTTAATAATGGTTTATGGACCTTACCTCCAGGAACTCGTCCCAACCCCCCCTTTTTTTTTATTTTTTAAACCCAGCTACACTAACAACCATTCCGACATCCATACTATGGGTAACTGACCCCCACCGCCCATGCGCTAATCCTCCGGCGAAACCACCCACCAATTTAACATCTCCCCCCAGCCCCTCCCCCCAAAACCTTCCCCAACCTCACCTCTACTTTCTGCCCCGCTCATTTAAACATTTATTTATTTAATTGTTTTGGTTTTTTTTTTAACTTAGTAGCATATATTTAGTTTGCTACTTTTAAAGTGCTAATGCATCCATTAATTACCTGCCTCCCTTGTAGTGTGCTCCATCGACTCGTGGGGCTGTCCAATCACGCTGTACATGTCGCGCTCCTGCTGCCCTCGCCCCCAGCGCCACGTGCCCGGCCACCTCCTCTCCATCCAACTAAGCCCCCTCTGCTCTCCTCACCGTTCCACGGGCCACGCTTTCTCCCTTGTGAGGAAGAGGCCGTGCCCCACTTCGCCTGGCACATCCGCTCCGCCTCCTCCTGCTGGCTCCTACGCTGAGCTGCCCGCTCCTGCACCGCATCTCCGCCGCCCGAAACCCCCGCAGCCACTCTAACTCAGCCCGCTTGAAGCCGCAAGGAGGCACACCAGCACCGGCAAGCAGGCCAAGCCAAAGCAGGCACAGACCCCGAGGAGACGCATGAGTTCAGACAACCGCTGCCGACTCATGGCGCCTCCCCTTCAAATGCCGCCCGCCTCCAGCTCCCAGGCTCCACCGCGCTCCTGCACGCGAGTGGAGCCAATCACCATCATCGGCGCCCTTACCATCATTGCGCCTCCGCCCCATTCAGACGACAGCAACGGGCCGGGGTCCTCGCACCGGCCGAACACCCGGTTACACGCGGCCGCCAGGACCCTGCCCCGCGGCCTTTCATTTTTTGAAGTTTGCTCTTGCTTATCGTCTGACAGTCCGGTGCCTTTACTTCGGTCATACGTACACTTCCAATAAGCCATTTAGGAATTCTCTGCAAGGTTCCATGGCTCTTCCATCTGCAACTAGAGGGGCACAGCAACTGGTGAGTAGATGGACTTATTTGTCTCAGTCCACCCAGCCTGTGGAATTCACTCCTGGTAGAGATCAGAATGAAATTGAAGGCATATTTATTTGTTCAGGCTTTTAATTTATACTGTGTTTTTCTTTTAGCCATTAATGAATTGTATATGTTTGTTTCAACCTGCCAAGAACATTGTGATTTGGTGAGAAATAAATATTTTAAATAAATGAATAGTTTATAGCATAAAATAATATTGACCTGATATGGCCATGTTTCAGGTTGATGCCTGTAGGACGGGTACATTATATCTAAAAGCTATGAGTCACTGTGATGTTCTTGGTATTAATCCAATATTGGATGTGCAGCAACAAAATGCAGTCATACCTACAAAAACATAAGGTAGGTGAGATGGCAGCAGTGTGTCTATTGCTATCAAAACATCCTTACAACTCTGCACCCATATACAGTATAAGTACAATAAGAAATCTTGAAATGCAACCATGAGTGAAGCACTTGCAACAGGGACTGCTAAGACACCTAACGAGAAACTGGATTAATAAACCCAAAAAAGATAAAACATAAAAGAAGGAAAGGTGAAATAAAGGGAACAAAATAGAAAAGGAAAGAGGGACACAAAAAAGAGAAAGGGGAAAGGTAATAAAATGCTTGTTCATAAAGCTATAAAAGCAAAAATAAATGCTCTAAAGTTCCAGAGAATGTCTGAAGAATTATATATAAGAAGCGTTGTAAGAAAAATAAATATAAAACTTAAACAGTTATAATAGGGATTGGTGCTGAATAGCAGGATCCTACCTGTTAGCAGGAAAATCCGGGCCTACAAACAGCCACTTTACATACATAAGAAAGCAGCATTGCAAATGTTTATCCAAAAGGCAGAAATAAAAATAAAGCAACAATGAAATTGAATACACAAATAAGAGAGACAGGGGGAGCCTATACTACATACCCAATCTTGACCAAATTATAGGCTGGTGTATGATTCTAATGCAGGGGAATTATATCATAAAGAGGGAACCTCCAGTTCTTTGAATAGACGCTTCATTTGCCTATAGGGGCTGTAGGCAATTAACATGGACCCATGGCAGGTGCTCATAAAAACAGGAGTAAAAATTGAAAGTAAAATAAATAAAACATTACCAGGAAAACTCAGCTATAACACTTCAGAAAGCTACAGGGCCTCATAAAAGTCTTCATCTATCTGTATGTTTTCACACTCCTTGAGGCCTTGAGCAAGTCACTTAAACCTCCATTGCCTCAGGTACAAACGTAGGAGCCCTTTTACTGAAGTGTAATGAAGTCAACACGTGGTAACTGTGCCCAAGGGCCCACAGTAACTGATACTGGAAGGGGCACGACAGAGTGCGCTGATTCATGCACTGCCAATTGCGCATTGAAGTGATGAATGGATGAGTTGGGGTGGACAGCACATTGCAATTAGCGTGAGTGCAACTAATGTCACCTCAGTAGGTGTACCCACAGTAACTGCGCCTTCTATTAGAGTATGTATCTGCACATTAACAGTGGGGAATACGCTGGCCATGTCCGTGACAGTTACTGCAGAGGCTTTGCACTCAACGCACGCAATTTTTAGTACTAAACGTGCCTTAAGTGCAGAGACCTAAGACACTTTAGTAAATACTAAATAAACAATTCTACTGTCTAAAAATATATAATTCAATATGCAACAAGGAATGGAAAAACAAAGAGAGGAGGAAAGGGGGGCCTAGGTTACAGAGGGGAGGTGACTAACCATTTAAAGACAAACACTCAAAGCCAATTCTTGGTTCAATCCATTCAGTTGAATTATATTCACTTTGAAAATGTATCTGCTCTTCTCTGGTCTATACCCTGTCTGTGCCAAGAGATTGTCAATAAATGGATTATACAAACTCTTAAGTTGCTCAAAAATATGTTCCACAATGCCGCAGTGTTCCATCATGAGTACTTTACTTACTCTTTTCTTAACAGAAATTTTGTGCTCTAGGAAACTTGTCTACCATTTCATTTTCATTTTGCTATGGTACCATTAATTATATGTGTATTGTACCATATTAGACAACATAGTTTCACACGTAGATTTTGCTCCAAGCATGGGCTAACGTACAGTAAGTGCAACAGCCCACATTAGCTATAGGGGGGTATGCTTAGCATGTCCACCTACAGTTACCACACTGAAATGTACCTCACGGCGCTAAAACTTGATTTGCCATTGAGATGGCATTAAGTGCACCTGTGCTAACTGCAACATTGACAGGTATTTTTTACTTAGAGATTTTTATACCACTTTACCATTTCAAAGTGGTTTACACTGTAACTTAAACTTGGAAATGTACATTAACCAGGGACATTGATGACTTGGAATTTTCTGAGGTAATGGAGGATTAAGTGACTTGCCCAAGGCCACAAGGAGTGGGAATCAAACCTTGGTCTCTTGGTTCCCAAGACAGTGCTCTAACCATTAGGCTACTCCTATGCTAATCACAGTGTGCCGTCAATGTCCACTCTTCACCCCTAACTCACCCATTCTCTGCCCCATTGCATGCTAAGAGGCACATTCTAATGTGTGTGTCCAGGCCCCTGTGCATCTGATCGGAATAGGGATGCCCAGGGGTAGACCCGATTCTGATCCCGCAGGGCTAGACGTGCCCCACAGGATCAGAATCGGGTCTAGGGCCTGAACATGCAGGCCGGGACCTGATTCTGATCAGCCTGCATGTAGAGCCACCTGTCTGGCTACCTCAGTCAGGCTCCTGGATGGAACCACGGTGCCATGGCACTGTGGCTTCAATCAGGAGCCGCGATCCCCGGTCACCGACCACAATCTTCTTGCCCCACAGCGTGACCCCCAATCTGGCCTTCCATGCCCAGGATCGGGCTGTGGGGAATCCCCTGCACCCGCTCATCTTTCTGACACTGCCCAGGCCTGCCATCCCCTGTCCAATTTGCCAATCCTGGATGTACAGGGCTGACCTCAGAATCAGCCCTGTATGTCTGGGGTCGCAGACCGTCCATGCCCCGCCCTCAGTCCACCTCCGGAACGTTCCCCTCCTGCCCCTGTCTAAGCCTCCCTGTACTATTCACAGGACGGAATACACCCCTAAGCTTTTAGTGTGGGATTTTTTACCTTGCTGGCTGTTTTAGTGCACAGTAGCAGCTACAATGGTTCCATGCTAACTGATTAGTGTGTGCTAAACACAACCACACTTCAGTAAAGGGCCCCTGAATGTTGCAATTAAACTTACAATTTTGACCTAATGATAGTGATTGCTTCTTTTTGCAGAATGTTAGCAGAAAGTGATTCAATGTCGAAGGTGAGAAGAAGAATCTTTGTGTTGTTTCAAAGTATTCAAGATCGTGAGGGCATGTAAGGAATCTCTAATGTACAAGGGGATCAGAGGAACAAATGGTCTAATAAATACACCTGTGAAAACCGATAGATGTTGAAACACCAACATTGTGGCTGACATTATACATTGTAAACAGCCCTGCTACACCAATAAAGGCATTGTATATCAAATGCAATAAAGAATAAAGAGGAATAAAGAATACGGGTCTATCAGGGGCTGGGGGAGATGATTATTTGTGAATTTTAGGGAGAATGTAAATAGTAGGGGTAACTAGCAAACATTTCTTTCTTGGCATCATGACAAAACATGGCCCTGTCTGGTCAATGTTAATATTATTTTGGTTTATGATCTATTAGCAACACTGTTTTGGCTTTCCATTCTTTTGGCTTGTATTTAATAAAGTAGAAGACTACATTTTTACAAATGTATTATATATACAGGGTGGCCCAAAAAAAGTGAGAACATCTCGTAGCATATAAGTTATTTAAAAATTCAAAAAGACAGATGTAAACGAATGACAAATTAAAAAAAAAAAAAAAAAGATGGTGACCGGAAATTGTCAAAATAAAGATGTTATATAGCTAAAAAAGGTAAATAAGTAAACTATTTAAGCTTTTAATTTACGAGATGCTCTCACTTTTTTTGGGCCACCCTGTATATATATATAGACAGACAGATAGATAGATAGATAGATAGATGTAGTTTTCGTTTTCCTGATTTGTGATATTTTATGTTGCTATTTTTAGTGATAAACCCACCTGGTAGATTTAATTTCTTCTTCTGGTCACTTTGCACTACTGTAATATGTATAAACATACCAATGTGTGATTAGAAGTTCTTTTTAATCAAATTAATGGCATCTAATACAACTGTGACAGTTTCTAGATTTTTCTGCCATCTTTTCTTAGTCTCCAGTTGCATTTGTTAGTAGTTTATAATCTCCTCTTTCTCCCCACCTACTATAGAATAGTTACTTGGTACAGACACATTTACTGGTAATACCATCCTTTAGTTTTTCTCTAATACCATAATGTCTGTTTTTCTTGCTTCAAGCTTTATAAAGGTGGGAACAAGTATGTCGCAGGTGATCACAACTTCATTTTCCACAATTCTCTAGGGTCATGATCACACAGTTTTCCTGGTACAGTGAAGTTATAGCATTTATACTGCTTCTAGTTGTTATGCCTTCTGACATCAGCACAAGACCTCATGTTGAGATAAGTAACCATTTCCAGTTCCTCCGCCTGTGACAGTGTTTCAGCTGTTTTCACACAGGCTTGTATGTTCACCACTCTTAACAAGATCAAGTTATTGTAAGCTCATCCTGTGCTTCCAGCTTTTTGAGGCAGCAAAGACCTTTCTCCTTTTAAACACATCATAACATATTGATAGACCACTGTAGCTTCTTTTCAGAGAGACAGAAGGGAAGCCTAGGAAGACAAAAATATGCAGAAAGCAAAGCCCAGCTAGAATGCTTTGAAGCTGAGCTGTTGAAATCGAGCTTGTTTGATGTAGCTGCTTCATGAGAGGATGCTTTAAATGCTAACTAGAGCAAAGAGACTGTCCAAAGTCAGTCATAACGGAAAGGCCGAGAAGCCTCGTGCTCACGGCCGGCTTTAACCGCGGGGGGGGGGGGGGGCGGCTGGTCGCGTGTGCCCGGTGCATCGGCGGCGTGGGGAGCCATTGGGGAGCATCTTTCAAGCCCATTGGCTCCCGCGGGCTTGAGGAAGGCGCGGGAGCCAATGGGATAAGGGAGGGTATCGGCGGGGTGGGAGGAGCACGGTACGGCGTGGCTTTTCGGGATTTTGGGCTGGAGGCGACGGTCGTGCTTGCTGGAGCTGCGGATTCTTTTTCCTTGGAGAGAGTGAGTCTCAGCGTGGTGGCAGTGGTTGCGGCAGGCAGCAGGGAGAACGGCACGACGAGCGGGTGTTGGAAGAGCTCTGGACACGTGTCAGTACATGGTGGTGTGAGGCAGCAGGCATAAGAACATAAGAACATAAGATATGCCATACTGGGTCAGACCAAGGTCCATCAAGCCCAGTATTCTGTTTCCAACAGTGGCCAATCTAGGTCATACGTACCTAGCAGTTTCCCCAAGGGACACAGGTTCCACAATGCTTGTATTGGTTCAAGCATTGATATCCTGGGTCCCTTTTTATTAATGGTTTATGGACCTTTCCTCCAGGAACTTGTCCAAACCTTTTTTAAACCCAGCTACACTAACAGCCTTTACTACATCCTCCGGTAACAAATTCCAGAGTTTGATTACACGTTGAGTGAAAAAATATTTTCTTTTATTAGTCTTAAATAGTTTACCCTGTAGCTTTATTGCATGTCCCCTAGTCTTTCTATATTCTGATAAGGTAAACAATCGATCTACGTTTACCCGTTCCACTCCGTTCATTAATTTATAGACTTCTATCATATCTCCCCTCAGCCGTCTCTTTTCCAGGTTAAAGAGCCCCAACCTTTTTAGCCTTTCTTCATAGGAGTAGCCTTCCATCCCCTTTACCATTTTGGTGGCTCTTCTCTGAACCTTTTCTAAAATTGCTATATCCTTTTTAAGATATGGCGACCAGAATTGCACACAATATTCAAGGTGCGGTCTCACCATGGAACGATATAGAGGCATTATAATATCTTTTGTTTTATTTTCCATTCCTTTCCTTATCATACCTAGCATTCTTTTTGCTCTCTTGGCCGCCGCTGCACACTGGGCCGAGGGTTTTAACATGGTATCCACAAGGACGCCTAAATCTTTTTCTTGGGTGGTGGTTCCTAATGTGGAACCTTGCATCGTGTAACCATAGTTTGGGTTGTTCTTCCCTAGGTGCATAACCTTGCACTTCTCCACATTAAATTTCATCTGCCATTTTGATGCCCAGTCTTCCAATTTATCAAGATCCTCTTGCAATTTTCCACAATCCTCCTGGGTTTTAACAACTTTAAATAGTTTTGTGTCATCAGCAAATTTGATAACCTCACTCGTTATTCCACTTTCCAGGTCATTTATGAATATGTCAAAAAGCAGCGGACCCAGCACAGATCCCTGGGGTACACCACTATTCACCTTTCTCCATTGGGAAAATTGGCCATTTAGCCCTACCCTCTGCTTTCTATCTTTTAACCAGTTCCTGATCCACAGTAGTACACTGCCTCCTATCCCATGACTCTTTAGTTTTGCCAAAAGTCTCTCATGAGGGACCTTGTCAAAGGCTTTCTGAAAGTCCAGATACACAATATCAACCGACTCACCTTTGTCCACCTGTTTATTCACTCCTTCAAAAAACATAACAGATTAGTAAGACAAGATCTTCCTTGTCTAAAGCCATGTTGGCTGTCTCCCATTAGGTCATGACTATCTATATGCTGAGTAATTTTATTCTTTATGATGGTTTCTACCATTTTTCCCGGTACTGATGTCAGGCTCACCGGTCTGTAGTTTCCCGGATCACCCCTCAAACCCTTTTTAAAAATTGGTGTTACATTGGCGATCCTCCAATCCTCAGGTATTAGAGATGATTTTAATGATAGTTCACAGATTACTGATAGCAGGTCTGCAATCTCAAATTTCAGTTCTTTCAACACCCTTGGATGTATACCATCCGGCCCAGGTGATTTGCTACTCTTCAGTTTATCTAATAGTTGTAGGACATCTTCCCGATGTATCGATATTTCCTTCAATTCTTCCACACCTTTAAATACCACTTCAGTCGTGGGTAACATCCCTACATCTTCCTCAGTAAAGACCGAAGCAAAGAATTCATTCAGTCTCTCCGCTATCGCCTTGTCGCCTCTTAGTGCTCCTTTAACCCCTTTATCATCTAATGGACCAACTGACTCTCTCACGGGTTTTTTGCTACGAATGTACTTGAAAAGGTCTTTATTTCGCGTTTTTGCTTCCGCAGCAAGCTTCTTCTCAAATTCTCTCTTTGCCTGCCTTATCAATGCCTTGCATTTGACTTGCCAGTGCTTGTGCTGTTTCCAGGTTTCATCATTTGGCTCTTTTTTCCATTTCTTGAAAGATGCTTTTTTGGCAACAACAGCCTCTCTGACCTCAGCTTTAAACCATGCTGGCAATTTTTTGGACTTCCTTCCACTTTTCTTAAAGCGTGGAATACAGCTGGTCTGGGCTTCCAAGATAGTATTTTTCAACAACACCCAAGCTTGATGTACGTCTTTAACCTTTGCAACTGCTCCTTTTAGTTTTTTCTTAACTGTTTTCCTCATTCTATCATAGTCTCCCTTTCGAAAGTTAAAGGGTAGTACTGTGGATTTCCTTACTATCCCTCCTCCACTAATTAAATCAAAGGCGATCATGCTATGATCACTATTGCCAAGTGGCCCCAACACCCTTATCTCTTGCACTACATCTGGTGTTCCACTAAGGACTAGGTCTAATATTGCTTCCCCTCTGGTCGGTTCATGAACCAGCTGCTCCAAGAAGCAGTCATTTATTTCATCTAGGAACTTTATCTCCCTAGCATGTCCTGTTGTGACACTGACCCAGTCGATGCCGGGGTAATTGAAATCACCCATTATTATTACTGCACTGTAACTTTTGCTAGCTTCCTTGATTTCTTTGAGCATTTCATCATCCATTTGTTCATTCTGGCCAGGCGGACGATAGTACACCCCCACTGCCATCGCCTTCCCCTTTTTACATGGAATTTCAATCCATAGAGATTCTACAGCAAATTTTGTTTCTTGCAAAACTTTAATCCTTTCTGACTCAATGCCCTCTCTAACATAGAGCGCAACCCCTCCACCAATTTGATCAGCTCTATCATTTCGATAGTGTGGCTTTGCAAAGCGCGGCTAGAAGGCACAACCTCATTAGAATATAATAATAAATTCAAGGAGGAAAAGGAAGGAACGCGGAAATCAATCAAAAAAAAAAAAGGAAAAAATTAATTTAAATCAGATAAAAGGGGAAGGAGTGGGCTACAAGTGGTAGTGCTAGGATGCAGCCACACCAGGGTGAGGGGAGGGGAACAGGAAGGGAGAAGGGGGCAGGAAAGGGAAGGGGAGCTAGAAGGGGGCTGGGAGGGGGGAGAGCAGTCGGTTGGGGATGCTCAAATGGGGCAGAGGGAGGTGGGGTGCAGAGGGCGGGGGCCCAGGACACAGGGGGGGAGTGCAAAGGGGCACAGTAGGCAAAGCGGGGGATGGGGCACCTCAAGAGGGCAGGGGGGTTAGGGTGGGTGACCCTGTTGCAGAGGGGCAGGTGGACCCTACCGTTAGTGTGATGAGGGGAAGAGGATTCGTCAGGGGTGCACTAGGACGGGGAGCGGTTCGGGGTTCTGAGAGGCGCTCAAGTTTGGGACCTGTTCCTTTGGAATGGGAAGGGTGCACGGCTGGGTGGGGGGCGGGGGGAGAGGGGACGGGGTTTGAGGGTGCTGCAAGCTGGCACGGGGCACAGGGCGGCGGTTACTTGCCGTCGTGGGAGCACTGGCGGGGAGGGGGGCAAGGATCGTCTCGGGCAGAGTGGTTGGGGGTGTGGCAGCCGCCTTGGGGCATGGCAGGTGCCCCTTCGCCTTTTGGTGTCTTATCTCCTCAGGTACCACCTGGCTGGCAGTACGTCGGAAGTCCCGGGATGAGCGGGCTGCGGCAACAGGATGGAGCAACAGTGAGCACGGACAGAGGTCTCGGTGTAGAAGGATTGGCAGGAGAGTTGAACGCAGCGCCTACGACTGTGGCGGAGCAGCTCGAGACCAGCCGGACTAGTGCGTCGGCGAGCGGTGTTGCAGGTGAGTTGGCTCCTGAACAAGGTGCAGAGGTGGGTAGTGGGGTTGGGGCGGATGAGGAGGTTGGAAAAAAGTCTAAAAGAAAACGTAAACATTCTTGTCGACAGCGTCGTAGGTCGGTATCCTCTTCCACGTCATCCACAGATTCGTCGTCACGTTCGTCTACGACGGAGGAGAGCGGGCGTGGAGAGAGTAGCAAGAGTGTGGTGCAGCTAGAGGCGGGTGGGGGGATGCCTACGCTGGCAGCTTTCTCGGAATTATGGGAAGGGGTGCCGAGGAATTTGCGGTGGAAAATCAGGAAGAGGCGGTACATTGACATTTTCCGGTTGTTGGAGGGTAGGAAACGGTCAGGGGACAGCAGGAAGAAGAGGAAGGAGGATGAGAAGGCGGGTAGGGTTCGGAGGGTCGCTAGGAATGTAGTTAATTGGACTCGGGCCTTTTTGCGTCTTGCTAGTGTTTGGGGGCACCAGCATTCAGAGCAGTATGGGATGCTATTGGCATACATGGACTCTATCTTAGAGGTGTCTCAGACGCATGACGGTTGGGCATGGCTCAACTATGATGAAAAGTTCCGCGATAAGATGGAGGAAAATTGTCGCTTGTCTTGGGGTACGCAAGATATCAATTTATGGTTAACGCAGATGGCGGTCCGACCGAGCGGCGGGGTGGCCAGCGGAGTGAAAGGAAGACTAGTTGCTCCGGGTAGTGCAGGGCGGTCCTTTCGAGTTAGTGGGCCCCCGGCGGGGCAGAGAGCAGCGGGAGGGGGCACCGGAGATGTTTGTTGGCGATTCAACAAGTCTTCGTGCCCCTTTCCGGATTGCAAGTTCCGACACGCCTGTACCGTTTGCAATGGTGGGCATTCCGCACTCAAGTGCGTTAAGAAAGGAATGGTTGGTTCCAGTATGCCGGCTACCAAGCAGTAGTGACTTAATGGGTTTAGCTTCGACTCCAATCTGGATTGAAGCACTTTGACCATGGTTGAAGAAGTATCCCAGGCGCAGGGACAGGGTGGTTTTGGAGGAGGGGTTTATGGGGGGGTTCACATTCCAGTGGTGGGTAAGGTAGTTTCGAGCAAATCCAGGAATTCGCCTTTGGTGCAGAGGTTCATCCATATCGTGAGGGATAAACTTGCTGTGGAAATTCGGATGGGCAGGGTCGCTGGTCCCTTTGCGGAGCAGCCCTTTGCTGACTTCGTGGTGTCCCCTTTGGGGATCATACCAAAAAAGGAGCCTGGGAAATACAGGTTAATTCATAACTTGTCCTTCCCAATTGGATCTTCCATCAACGACCACATCCCAAAGGACCTGTGCGCGGTGCGCTATGCATCCTTTGATGAGGCGGTGGAGCTGGTGAGGCGATGCGGTCGTGAGTGTCTGATGGCCAAGGTGGACATCGAGTCTGCGTTTCGTTTGTTGCCGGTCCACTCATCTGCATTTCATTTGTTGGGTTTTTGCTTTGAAGGAAGTAATTATTTTGGTAAGTGCACGCCTATGGGTTGTTCGGTATCCTGTGCCTATTTCGAACCGTTTAGCACGTTTATGCATTGGGCTTTTGTGAGGGAGGCGGGCTGTGCGAACGTAGTGCACTACCTGGATGACTTCTTGTTTGTAGGAGAAGCTCAATCGGGACGGTGCAGGGAGTTGCTGGACGGCTTTGTACGGTTGGCCCAGGATTGGGGTGTCCCCTTGGCAGGAGAAAAAATGAAGGCCCTGCGACCCGTATTACTTTTTTGGGAGTGGAGCTGGATACGGTTGTCATGGTGGCGCGACTGCCAGTTGACAAGGTGGTGAAGCTGCGGGTTTTAGTAGCAAATGTGTTGGCATCTAGTAAGTTAACGCATCGTGAGATGCAGGCGTTGATAGGCTCACTTAATTTTGCTTGTAGGGTAATGCCGATGGGAAGGGTGTTCTTACGTCGCCTTGCAGCAGCTATGGCAGGGGTTACTAAACCTCATCACCATATTAGGGTCTCTCAGGGCATGCGGGCGGATTTGGGGGTTTGGGACGAGTTTCTGACGGACTTTAATGGGACCACGGTCTTGAGGGAGTCAGAAGTTTCCAGTTGGGAATTGCAATTGTTTACAGATGCCGCAGGTGGATCCGGTTTGGGTGTTTAATTTGGGGGCTCATGGTGTGCGGTGCCGTGGCCACAAGCATGGCGCGAGGTGGGCATCACTAGTAACATAACTTTTCTGGAATTGTTCCCTATGCTGGTGGTTTTGACAGTGTGGCCGGACAGGCTTCAGAATCGCAAGGTCGTCTGGTGGTGTGACAATGCGGCAGTGGTCAGTGTTATCAACAATTATGCTCCGCGCTGCATGCAGGTGGCCGATTTGATGCGGAAGGTGGTATTAGCTTGCTTGAGGCTGAATGTGGTGGTGCGGGCTCGGCATATTCCCGGGAGTACTAACAAAATTGCTGATGCTCTTTCCCGTTTTAAGTGGGAGCTGTTTCAGACATTGGCGCCGGAGGCGGAAGAGGTAGGGACATCGGTCCCGGAGCACTTATGGCAGATTGGCCTCAGGAGATGATGGAGCTGCTGAAGAGTTTGGTGTCGGTGGCAACGTGGGCTGCATATCAATGCGGCTGCGGCAATGTGGTGAACTTCATGATGGAACGGGGATGGCTGCGGGGACCGGTGTCAGATCAGTTAATGGGTCAGTATGTCCTGGCGGCAAAAGCAGCAGGATTATCAAGGACAACGGTGCGTATGCAGTTGGCAGGGTTCTCCTTTTTCTTGAAGGCGGTGGGGTGGGGGGCTGCTGGGGGGGATTTTTAACGCGCTGGCTGCTGCAAGGGTGGGAACGGTCATTTCCCTTGCTGGGGGATGGGAGGCGGCCGATTACCCATGACTTGCTTGTGCGGTTGTGCCAAGCGTTGCCCCAGGTAGTAGCATCCCCATATGAAGGCGCCCTCTTTCAGGCGGTTTTTGCGGTTGCCTTTTTTGGCGCTTTTCATGTGGGGGAGTTGGTAGCGGAGTCGGGTCGGCCAACCGGACGCCGGGGCTTGCAATTGCAGCAGGTGGCGTTGGCAGAGGGCGGGGTTCGTATCCGGCTAGCGCGATCCAAGACGGATCCGACAGGGAAAGGCATGTGGGTGGTCTTGAGGGCGGTGGATGGGGCACCCACGTGCCCGGTTACTTTACTGAAGTCTTATTTGCAAGTACGGCCGGGCAGGGCAGGCAGTCTTTTTATCCATGAAGATGAGCGGGTGTTGACGCGTTTTCAGTTTACGGCGGTGTTGCGGCTGGCGCTGCTGCGGACGGGTGAGGAACCCAGCCGGTTCAGGCCGCACTCATTCAGAATCGGGGCAGCTACCAGTGCCGCGGCAGTGGGACTGCCTGAGCGGGAGATAGAGCAGATTGGTAGATGGAAGTCGCAAGCGTTCCAGAGCTATGTGCGATTATAGGAACTGTCTTGTGGCTAACTGTTACAATTCTTGCTTTTACAGAACTGGGACCAGGATCGTGTAGCTGTTGGGTGATTGGCCATTCGTTTGTTTACTGGGCCGGTCGGCGAGCAGCAACACGGCCGGTAGGCCCGAACATTGGATTGGAGGCTTCGATGGTGACCGTCTCATGGCTGGGCGAGCGCGGCCTACGGTGGATCCAGCTCTTGCCTTTGCTTCGGCACCACGAGCGTCTGAGAGGGGCGCTGGACATTTTATTGATACATCTGGGGGCAATGACCCGGGGTCCTGGACTTGTAGGCAGTTAATTCGGGCAGCTCACAAGGATTTTGGGGCGGTATTAATGATGTTTACAGGTGTGGTTCTTGTTTGGTCTGATATCATTCCAAGGCCTGCTTGCAGAGATCAGCGGCGGTGGTCGAGGGGGTTAACGAAAATTAATCGCCAGATTGGCCGATGGGTGGGGGAGCACGGAGGGTGCCAGATTTTGCACCCATGGGCAGAGGTTGACTGTGCGGGATTATACAGACAGGATGGAGTACATTTATCCCCGGTGGGGATGGACTTGCTCCTGAATGATTGACAGGAGGCCTTGGAGGGTATTATGCTGGGTAGAAGGGCTGGTCACAGCTTAGCCTTGGGGGGCGGCTTAGGGCAAGTGTGACCTGAGCCGCTGGCGGGATCCCGGAGGTTTCCGGGGTCCGGAGCCGGAGGCAATCCTTAGGGCGGGGGTGGGATACCCCCGACCCGGACAATCCCTCGGGTTTTTGCTAATAATATGGCGAAGCCGGAAGAGGGAGGGCTAGGCAAAATAGCCGGGGCCTGGACCCGGCGGAAGCGGAAACAGCGTCACCTTGCTACTGACTTGGCTGGTGAGGGCTTGATCTGCAGGGGCGGGGGGGCAATTATGATGTGGTTTGAATATTGTTCATTATTTTTTATTTATTTATTTATTTATTTACATTTCTTATATACCGCACTATTTGCCATCAGCGCGGTTTACATGGAACAGAAAACATCCGACAACTTACATATGTCTGGTCATTACATTTAACAGGAAGTGGAACTTGGAGAAACAGGGTTAACTATGTACATATGAAGCGTAATAAGAAGGATACTGCATGGAATTTACATTGTAGAGGACGCCTGTTGCGAGGGGTTGCCTGTTTGACTATTACTATTGTTGGGGTGCTCGCCATTCAAGTGGGACTGGGGTTCGGAGCTGTCAGTGAGATATTTGATGAAGAGGAAATGTTTAAGGGCCTTTCTGAACTGGCTCAAGTTGGGGATTGCTCTGATATGTGCTGGTAAGGCATTCCATAGACTTGGGGCACAGAGTCGGAAGGCTCTGTTAGCTGTTGATTTGGTGCATCTTGTTTTTTCTTTTGGTATTACTAGCATGTTTAACTCTGCAGTTCTTCTTGGTCTATTAGGTACAAGTGGTTGGATGAGGTCAGATAGGGAGGATGAGGAGAGCCCTTTGGCAGCTTTGAAAGTCAGCAGTGAGGTCTTAAAACTGATTCTGGCTTGAATGGGGAGCCAGTGTAACTTTTTTAGGAAGGGTGTCACATGGTCTCTCCTGGATGTCCCAAAGAGTACCCGCGCTGCACTGTTCATAGCAAGTTGCAAGGGGTTCAAGGTGGACCGGGGGAGCCCTTGTAGTATGGAGTTTGAAAAATCGAAGTGGGGAATGATCAGGGCTTGGTAAATGGTGCGGAAATCATTTGGTTCTAGTAACGGGCGTAGGTGTCTGAGGGATCTGATTTTAAAGTAGATCGCCTTTACGGTATTGGCTATGTGTTTCTTCATGTCCAGATTTTGGTCCAACGTCACTCCAAGGTAACGTATAGCAGGTTTCACTTGAAGTTCGGCATCCTTTACCTTCACACAGCTAGGTGGTATGAAGTTTAGATTCCTCGAGATGAAAAGTACCTCCGTCTTCTTGTGTTGGATTCGTAGATTTTGTGACAGGAGCCACTCCGATATGGCGTTGAAGCAGTTGGTCAGAGGGGCGAGGTCTAGTTCATCCAATGATACTGGCATGTATAACAGCACATCATCAGCATATATCATGTAACTGACATTGAAGGATCTAATGATATTGCAGATGGGTTGGATGTATATATTGAACATCAAGGATGATAGGGAGGATCCTTGAGGCACACCTTGGCATTGTTGAAATGGTTCCGATGTAGCCCCGTCTGCTCGAACATGCTGCCATCTTCCAGACAGGTAGGATCTGCACCATTCGAGTGCTGTTCCGCTGATACCTTTTTCTCTTAGCCGGCAGATGAGAATCTCATGGCATACAGAGTCGAAAGCTGCTGCTATATCCAAAAAGATGAGAGCGAAACCATGTCGTATGTTGTCGATGCCTGAAATTATATTGTTGAAAAGGGCTGTGAGTAGTGTTTCCACTCCATGTGACTCTCTGAATCCATGTTGTGATGGATCTAGTGGGGCGGTGGTGTCGATATGATCCTGTAATTGTCTGTGCACTATTTTTTCAATGATTTTTGCGAGCATAGGTATACTAGATATGGGCCTGTAAGACTCTAGCTTGGTGTTTTTTAAAAGAGGTCTAACAGAGGTCTGCTTGAGAGTAGGGGGGAAAGAACCAGTGTTAAAGGATTGGTTTATGATTTTGGCTATAATTGGAGAGAGATCACATCGCAGGTCTTTTATCCAGAATGCCGGACAAGGATCTGTTTGTGCAGTGGTAGTGTTTAGGGCTAAGATAGTATCTTCGATAATTTTCTTTGAAGGTGTCGAGAAGGATGTTAGTGATGCTGGGTACTCTTGCTCGTCAGGGCGGTCCGGAATTACTATTTTGTCGGTCTTGCACATTTTGGATTGCATGTAGACTGCATAGTCCTGCGGGTGAATATCGCCATGGTGCTCAGGGGTTGGTTCTTTAGTGAGCGTTTTGACTAAGTTAAACAGGTCATGCGGCTTACGCAATGACCGTCTCAGGGTGTCTGTGTGGTATTGCCTCATCTTGTCTGCGATGGCTATGCGATGAGCTGTCAGATGTTGGATGTATGCTGATTGGTCGCTGCTGGTGCGTGACTTTCTCCAGCGCTTTTCCAGCCTTCGTAGCAAGGTTAGTGATGACCTTAAGTCGGCTGTGAACCATGGGGCTGATACTCTTTTCTTCGGGGCCTTGTTTGTTGGAGGACGGATCGCAATTGTGCTGAGTTTGTTGTTCCAAGCAGTGACCAACTCATCTAGGCTTAAGGAAGTCTCATCAATAAGTGTGCGTGTTTCCGCGAGGATGCGTTCTCTGTTAAACGGGTGGAAACTTCTGGCAGCTGGGTTAGCATTGTTGCTTGTATCCAATTTGGGTCTTGGTGGATTGTTGAGGGTAGGCATCTGAAAAGTGATGAGTTTATGATCAGACCATGGGACCGCTGTTACTGATAGCATGATGTTTTGTGGTAGATCAGGAATTAACTGCGGGGCGAATATGAGGTCAAGGATGTTACCTTTCTCGTGAGTAGGTTCCTGCACCATTTGCGAGTATCCAAGGATCTCTAGGGCTTCTATGAATGCAGTTGCTTGATTGTCCTGTAATGTTGGCAGGTTGATATCCCCTAAAATCCAATTAGGTTTATTTGGACCCTGGGTGTTGGATGGCAGGTTTATTATGGTTGACAGGTCGTCTGGATCCGCTGATGGAGCTCTATAAATCAGGTTTATGGAGCATCTGTTGTTGGAGATTGATACAGTTTCCAGGTTGTTGTTGCTGTTGGAGTCATCCATTTTGAACTGGAGATCCATTCTGGTGATGATGAGCACTCCTCCACCTCTTTTGTTCTGCCTATGGCTGGTGAAGGCAACAAAATTAGATGGGAGTAGCTGGTTGAGGATGGTATTGTCTTCCGAGGAAAGCCACGTTTCAGTGACCATGAAGATATCCAGGTTGTGGGATGTTATTATGTCTGTAATTACTGGCCACTTTTTGCGAAGTGAGCGAGCATTTACAAGTGCACACTTTAGGCTACTCGGGTAGAGGCTTTTACTTAGTCTGGCTTTCGTAGTGTGTTGGAGTGGGATGTGTAATAAGTAGTGGTGGTGCGGGTGGTTACACTCGCGTGAATTGTAGTAGAAATCGCTTGACCATTTTCTCCCACTTGATGGTATGATAGGGATGTGGTTGTGTGATGTAGTTGGGGCTAGTGAGCTGGATGGCCAGGTTAAGAGGAGCAGGTAAAGGCTTATTAACTTGATGATAGTGTGTTCCATTCTGACTCTTCTGGACCAACTTGGTGAAGCAAGGGGCCTGTGTCGGGGAGTGAATCAGAGGGGCTCTTAGCTAAGATATTATGCAATCAGGCAACCATCTCTTTGTGTCATGCAAGATAACAAGTTGGAAATTTCCTCTCTTAGGTATAGGTTATGGCAGTGTGTCTTATTACATACCTAATGCTTCATGAGGTCTAGGTGAGCAAAACGTTCCTGGTTAGACTGTTCAGGTACAGATATTTGTTTTACACTGCTGCATGCATATACTTCATGACATCTCGGTAAATAAAACTTTCCTGGTGAGTCTGATCTGGTACAGAAAATTGTGTTACACTGTTGCATACATATACTGCGTGGAATATTGGTAAACAACACTTTTCTGGCTAAACTTTCCTGGTAAGCCTGATCTGGTACAGATATTCGTTTTAACCTTTTGCGTACATACACTACATGAGGTATTGGTTAACAACACTTTCTGGCTAGTCTGATCTAGTACCGGTATTTAGCTCTATACTGTTTGACATATTCAACTACATGTATGTACTACTGGCTGGCTGGAGAGCATCTCTGGGTATGGAACATTATCATACACGGTATAAGGTACTTGATTTGTTGTCTCACAGTGGTTACTGAGATTAGGGTGCAGAACGGGAGTCTCAATTGCACGGTCTTACTTTCACGGTCCGCGCCTAAGGGCCACGCCAAAGGGCCCTCTGGCGAGTCCCTCAGGCGCGGGTGCGCCCGATGGCGCTTTTCTTTTAAAGGGCAGGCTCGGGCCCCGATTGGGCTGTGGATCAAGATGGCTGTTCCCGCCTCAGCCGGTGATGAAGGCTCGATCCCCGGATGGGGAGAGCAGCTGGAGCGCGTCAAAAGGTTAATAAAGCTGCGACCAGTTTAATTCCAAAATGTTGTTGTGTGTATCATTGTTTAAGGTGAAGAGGTGAAGGAAGGGAGGAGTAAAGAGGGGGGATGGAGGGCAGGAAGCGACTAGTCCGTCTTACCTGGTTACGGAAAGGCCGAGAAGCCTCGTGCTCGCGGCTGGCTTTAACCAGGGGGGGGCGGCTGGTCGCGTGTGCCTGGTGCGTCGGCAGTGTGGGGAGCCGTTGGGGAGCTTTGTGGTGCATCTTTCAAGCCCATTGGCTCCCGCGGGCTTGAGGAAGGCGCGGGAGCCAATGGGATAAGGGAGGGTATCGGCGGGGTGGGAAGAGCACGGTACGGCGTGGCTCTTCGGGATTTTGGGCTGGAGGCGACGGTTGTCCCGCCCACCCACCCTGGCTGTGGTGGCAAAAGGTTTTGGGGTGATGGGGTGTTGCAGCTGGTGGGGGTGGCGGGATCCCGGAGGTTTCCGGGTCCGGAGCCGGAGGCAATCCTTAGGGCGGGGGTGGGGTACCCCTGACCCGGACAATCCCTCGGGTTTTTGCTAATAATATGGCGAAGCTGGAAGAGGGAGGGCTAGGCAAAATAGCCAGGGCCTGGACCCGGCGGAAGCGGAAACAGCATCACCTTGCTACTGACATGGCCGGTGAGGGCTTGATCTGCAGGGGGGGGGGCGCAATTATGATGTGGTTTGAATATTGTTCATTATTGTTAAAAGGTTAATAAAGCTGCGACCAGTTTAATTCCAAAAAGTTGTCGTGTGTATCATTATTTAAGGTGAAGAGGTGAAGGAAGGGAGGAGTAAAGAGGGGGGATGGAGGGCAGGAAGCGACTAGTCCGCCTTACCTGGTTCCATACTTTAATACAGGGTAAAGTCAGTGGCAATGAACCAACATGTTATTTCCATACTTGCTGCTTTTCTTCCTGTTGACATTAGCATTACCGACACAATACAAAACTCACTAAATAAAGTGCAGCATGATTAAGAGAGAAAAGTGTCAAGCTACAGCAAAACGAAATTTGGAAGAATTTCTGGCCTTGCCCAGGTTCCAGAGGATGGGGATGATGACAGCAGATTTAAAAGAGATGAGAAAAATGGTCAGTTCTTCAAGAAGGGTGATTTTATTATGGACAAATGGAAGAGAGAGTAAAACATGTAATTCAGAAAATGTGAGACCAGACGAAGAAGGATCAAACAATATCTGATTTGAAAAGAACAAAAAAAAAAGAGACAAAGATCGTTGGCCAACTATTTGTGAAATGATCACAAACCTGTTTCATTTACTGAAAAGAAAGCAGATGAAGTACTTACAAAAATAAGAATAGGCCAGGCCATGAGAACTGGGGGATCACAGCCCAGGATAGTAAAAGAAAGTGTTCAACACAGTCAATCTGTCTTTTGAAACAGGGAAGGCCTCCAAGAGACTGTGGGAGACCACATTGTCCAGGTGCATGCCAAATAGGGGTTGATTCCTACTAGCACTCCTTGTAGCCTTTGGTAAGTCACTTAACCCTCCATTGCCTTGGAAGGAAGGCCTGGCAATCTACTTCTGGTCACACTGCCAAAAAAAACCCAGGAGCTGCTGGGTCGCCAGGAGTCAGCATTGACTCGAAGGCACACATCACACTTTTTTACCAAACACGAGTCAAAAGCAATAAGTTAATACACAATTATCCTTCTATTTTCCGCCTTCAATTCTGTCCTGCCCCATATCCATAAGAGAGTTTGAATTTGCTCTGTGAAATCCTGGCTCATGAATGATATTTCATCAGCATTTTTTTTTTGGAATTATGACAATAAGTCACCAGGGTCTTAATAACTTGCTGGGTGCTGTACTTATGATGATGTTGTAAATACAGTAGTCACAATTTCATATGACTTTCTCCCTTGCTACCCAATAAATGCCAAGATTTATTTCACATTTCTCTAATAAACAGCACAGTTTCTCTTTAGCCAAATGAACACGAGATTTCCTTTATCTACCTAATAAACATCAGCTGTGCCACAAGGCATAACAAAGTAGCATGCCTCCTCCACTGGAAACTCTGTAAACACTACAACATCACTATCCCTGAAAAGCCCTGGGATCATGACCCTAAGAGAATAACAGAGAATGAAGAGGTTATGATCACCTGGGACATTCCCATTCTGACAGATAAGAAACTGGATGCCAGGAAACCTGACATAGTGGTAAAAGAGAAGAATACCAGAACGGCATTGATAATAGAAGTGTCGGTACCGAGTGATTATTCTGTGAATCGAGTGGAGAGGCAGAAGATCCTGAAGTACCAAGAAATGCAGTCAGAGATCAAGAAAATGTGGCAGAAAAATACGGAAATATTTCCCACTGTACTGGGAGCCACAGGCTTGATAAAAAAGAATTTCTAAGCACATCTTGACAAACTATCCACACATGTTATATCTTACGAACTCCAGCAGGAGGCTGTCTTTGGCACGATGCAAGTATTACGCCAAGCATTAGCAGTAAATTTGAGAGACTAAGATCATACTCCACATACCCTGGGCTCAGAAGTGAGGCTCAGGACTGCCATAGTATGCGCAAAACTAACCCATTTGGAGAAACTACCCCTAGTGGGATCTCCCCTGCCCAGTATCTGTGCCCTTCTCTTCTACTGCCAACTCCAGACTTTGTTTCACCTTGCTGTACCATATGACCGGAAGAGACTACCTAAATCGGTACATCAGACTCCGTCTCTCGTCCTTTTCAAATCCAGGCTAAAAAAACACCCCTTAGAGACTATGGATCCTAATTCCCTTATTCTCCTGCCTACTACCACTGTGTGTTATTACCCCTTAGTTCTACTCTAGTCACCTGTTTGTTGTCTGTCTCTTTTTTGAAAGATTGTAGCTCTATTGAGCAGGAACTGACTCTTACGGGTATGTGTGCAGCACTGCACATGCCCTGTAGTGCTATACTCATACAAATGAGTAGTAGCAGTAGTAGTAGAGAGCCCCGGCAACCCTCCCCACCACAACATCATGAAAGTGGGCACAATGAGGTGGCCACTAACTCCAGACCTGTCCATGTAATGTTAATTCAGAAAGCTATGGAAACATCACTAAATAAAAGGATAGCGCAAGTACTGAAACAACAGCTTCTGAAAGGGAGTTTCTAACCATAGAAACATAGAAAAAGATAGCAGATAAAGACTAGACAGTCTGTTCAGGTTGCCCATCCATAAGAAGTATTAAGTTCTACAATTCCCTCAGAGATCCTCCGTATTAGTCCCATGTTTTTTTAAATTCAGATACAGTTCTCTTCTCCACCACCTCCTCTAGGAGACTGTTTCATGCATCCACCACCCTTTCCATAAACAAATATTTTCTCAGATTACTCCTGAGTCTATCCCCTTTCACCTTCATCTTATGACCCCTTGTTCCAGAGTCTCCTTTCAACCATCTGTGCATTTATTCTACAGAGGTACTGAAATGTCTCTATCATATCACCTCTCTCCCTCTACATTAGAAACACTCTCCACATTTGTAAGCACCAAATCTAGTGTCACCCTCTCCTGCATGGGTTCCATTACCAGTTGCTGAAACAGTTCTCCCTCTACAGAATACAGAATCTCCCTACATGTAGAAGGCAACACAGCAGGGATGTCCCAGTCAACACCTGGCAAATTGCAATCTACTGATAGTACTTCCCCTTTCATAGCAATATTGTAAATGTCTTCAATTAAATCTCTATTTCTTCTGTGAGGGAGATCTGTATGTCACACCAAAGTGCATAGATTTGCTATTCCCACAGTGCCGCCTCCTTCCCTCACAAACCCTGCAGTTCTGTGGCTTTAATAGTAGATTTTCTTTACATATAGTACCATTCAGCCTGCATTTCTTCACACTCTATTGTTCCTGAATATATTATAGCCTAATCAAACTTGAATAAGCTCTCTAATAATAAGATGAATAAAGTAGTAGATGTATTATTATCATTATTGTACACAAGCAGCGAGATTAGACATGGACTTCATCTAATGGATGGCACAAAAAATCTAATTGACTATATCCGTGGAAGTCAACGATTGAAAAGCTCTATAACATCAACAAAGACAAAACTGGAGCCAACTGTGGTACAGATCACAACTACACATATGCAAACTCAAGCTAAAGTTGAAAAAGAACAAGCCACTCATGAATGTAGCAAAATATGACCTTGAGAATATACCACTGGAATTTAAAGACTGCCTGCAAAATCGATTTGCTGCTTTAGATATAAATGACAAGAGTTCCAGAAGAGTTATGGGATGACTTCAAGAAGGTTGTGTTGGAAGAAAGTGAGAAGTCTCTACAAAAGGTGAAAAAGCAAAAACAGCCAAAATGGATGACTGTAGAAACTCTGAAAATTGCCCAGAAAGGCAGAGAAGCTAAAGCCAGAAAGAGAGGCAATCTCAGAACTCAACAGAGATTTCCAATATGCAGCAAGACAAGACAAGGAAAGTACAACGACGCATGCAAGGAAATTAAATCAGAAACTATTAGAGGAAGAACAAGATCAGCTTTCCTAAAGCTATAAGAGTTAAAGAAAAAATTCTAGCCTCAAATTGGAATGCTAGAAGATGCTCAAGGACCTATGTTGAATGATTCTGAGAAGATCAAGAAAAGGTGGAAAGAATATACAGAGTCATTATACTATAAAGTTCAAGCCGTTTCAACCTGTACCTTATGATCAGGAACCATTAGTGATGAAAGAAGAAGTCGAAACAGCTTTGAAAGCATTATGAAAGAACAAAGCAATGGACATTGATGGCATCCCCACTGAAGTATTACAGTAATCGGATGGAACTGTTACCATACTTACAAGGCTCTGCCAGGTATTTGGAAGACATCATCATGGCCAACTGACTGGAAAAGATCTATGTTTATACCAATACTAAAGAAAGGTGATCCAACTGACTATGGAAATTATTGCACAATCGTTCTGATCCCACATGCCAGCAAGATTCTACTCAAGATTATTTAGCAAAGACTACAACCATCCTGGAACGAGAACTGCCTGAAGTACAAGCATGGCTCAGGAAAGGGTGAGGAACAAGAGACATCATCGTGGATGTGAGATGGATCCTTGAAAAAACAAAAGAATACCAAAAGGCTATCTATATGTGTTTTATCAACTACAGAAAGTTTTTTGACTGTATAAATCATGAGAAAATCTGGGCCACATTAAGGTACACCAGAACACCTGATAGTTCTTTTGCACAATCTTTACAATGATCAAGAAGCAACAGTTCAAATGGAGCAAGGAGAAACATAATGGTTTAAAATCAGCAAAGGTGTACAACAAGACTGCATGCTTCCCCTGTTTAATTTATATGCAGAACAAATCATCAGAGAAGCAGGACTGTATGAAGATAACCGAGGTGTGAATATTGGTGGAAGACTCATCAACAACCTTTGCTATGCTGATGATACCTCATTAGTGGCTGAAAGTGAAGACGATCCGAAAATATTTGCTTCTCAAGATCAAGGAACATAGTCTTAAAATGGCCTGCACCTTAATGTAAAGAAGACAAAAGATCCTGACAAATGGCAAAATCAAATAGTTTATTATTAATGGAGAAGAAATTGAAATAGTGGACAACTGTAACCTACTTGGATCAACAATCAATAAAGAAACAACAAGCAGTCAAGAAATTCGATGACGCATTGCTCTTCGCAGAATGACTATGAAGGACCTAGACAAGATTCTCAAGAGTAGAGATGGCTCTCTCCATACAAAGATTCAACTTGCTCAAGCCATGGTATTTTTAATAATGTTATATGGATGCGAAAGTTGGACCGTGAAAAAGATAGACAGGAAGAAAATCAATGCCTTTGAATTATGGTGCTGGCAACGAACACTGTGTATACCATGGACTGCCTGGAGAACAAACCAGTCAGAGGAGATAAAACCTAAGCTTTCTTTGGAAGCTCAGATGACAAGACTTCGACTTTCATATTTTGGACACATCATGCGAAGAGAGAGATCTTTAGAGAAAGACATCATGCCTGGCAAGGTAGAAGGTCAATGCAAAAGAGGAAGGCCAGCAATGAGATGGATCAATACAATAATAGCAGCTGTGGGTGCCACTCTATCAACAAATCATCTGACTGAAGATCGAACATATTTTAGAACAACTATCCAGAGAGTCACCATGAGTTGACACAGTCTCGAAGTCACTTAACAACAATAGGAGTGGAGTAGCCGCCTCATGGTTAGAGCACTGGCTTGGGAACCAAGGGACCAGGGTTCAATTTCCACTAGCACTCCTTATGGCCTTGGGCAAGTCACTTAACCTTCCATTGCCTCAGAAAAATCAATGCCCCTGTTTAATGTACATTACCAAGGTTAAGATCCATCCTCTACCCTGCGATATACAACTGGAATGTATATAGTCTCTTTGTTGTATGACCTGTATATATTGTTGAGATGCATGTAGAATCTTGTCTACCTACCTGTACATAGTTTACCTGTTAGACCTGTTTAAACACCCCGTTTTATTGTAAGTCCAATGTAGATCTTCTACATTGAACAAATATGTTCCCTGTAAACCGCACTGATGATAAATAGCGCGGTATAGAAAAACAACGAATAAATAAATAAATAAAGTTACAATGTAAACTGTTTTGACTTAAGGATAAAGAGGTATAAAAATCCTGTTAAATAAACAAAGGTTTTTCTTATATAGTTCCACATAAAACTGTGAAGAACAGGTTAAGCAAAAGGACTAAGAAAGTGGTGGTGGTCAATGGAGTTCAGTGTGGCATATCTCAGGATTCAGTGCTATGACCAATTCTCCTTGATATCAGTGGCATTCCCTGCCCCCCCCCCCCCCATCACCCAGGGCGGTACCACCCAGCACTGCCAGGAAAAACATAGCCAAAGTTCAGCCAAACACACACACACAAAAACTCTATAAAGAAAGGAGACACTCTAGGAGGGGTGGAAAAATGAAAGTACACTTAAAAAAACTGGAAGATAGCCAAGGGTTTGGAAGCCATGCTTCATTGGAAAAAAAACAAAGTATGAAATCATGCATCACACACACAAAAATCCATTGTGCACTTATCAAGTAGGAGGGCAGAATGTGGTAACTTCTGAACTAGAAAAAAAATCTAAAAGGAATCATGCCAGTGTAATAAATTGTTTGCTCTCTACTTAATTGCCCTGCTCTTTTCTTTTCTGGATTATTTTGTGGGGGTGTCCCTTTGTTTTTTTTAGTATAATAAAGCAGCCAGGAAAGTTTAGAGTATGCTCAGGTGCAACAAGAGAGGTAACACAGGCAGAAAATAGGAGGCAACATTGCCTTGGAACAGGTTACTACTGATACCCTACTTCCACCACTGTGTTCAGAAAGGAGGAAAGTGGGTCAGAGAAGGTCAGCCAAAATGGTACAAGGCTTGTAATGCAAACCCTATACAGAGAGAGACTAAAGGAATGAAAGGAAACTGTACCTCCTGGAAAAATAGGGGGAGGGATATGGAATTGTGGCAGAAAATCATATATTTAGCAAACTTCAATAAAGTTAAATCTCTTTTTATTTGGACAATGTCTAATGATTTTGATCTTTAATAAAGAATTGATATGAAAAATAATTTTTATATACAGAATATAAAGTAAAGTAGTCAGCCAATGAATACAAATTTGAATTATGTTGAGATTGAAGTAGTTTCTACCAGAAATCTATGCATTATGATGACCCTCTTCTATTCATAGTAGCTAGAACGGTAGGGGCCTTACTGGCCTTCTTTCCCCTGGTGGGAGTCCAAGAAATTTGGGTACTCAATCCACAATATTCACTCTGGCTGGCTTCCTGCCTTACACTGCTATTCCCATTTCCCAGTATAAAAGGCAGCAGACCCTTACAGTCAGACTTAAATTCTTTCAGGAGCCAAAATGTGAAATAAAAGGCTACCTTTAGCTACAGGATTGGAAAGTAAAGATGAGGGGCATGATTTCCCCTAGTATGCCATTTCCATTTTAGCTTGTCTTGGGGGTTTGTTGTTAAAAACAAATTCATTTATTTCATGAAGAAGTGGTTTAGTGATTAAAGCAACAGCTTAGAACCAGGTTTCAAATCCTGCTTCTCCCACTGATGCACCTTATGACAGACAGGGGTGACCCAAGGGTGATGCGAGGCCAAGTGCGGAGACTCATTGCGGGGCCTTATTTGCACATCCACCTCATTTGCACAAACTTAATTCATTTTTTTAAAAAATATATATGTTGCCCATCTAAAATTTTAGACAGCTTTCAAAAGAGCCCTTCACAAGCTTCTTTTTTCTCCTGGCAATGACTTAGGGGCATGTTTACTAAATATTAATGTGCGTTAAGTGCCACTGAGCCAATAGAAATAAATGGGTGTTCCTGCACTTAGCGCACATACCTCTTAATGAGTGTCTGAATACCATTTGCATGGGCAGTGAGGATAAGGAAAGGCTACCAGATTTATTTTTATTTATTTTATTTATTTATTTTATTTACATTCTCTTATATACCGCACTATTTTGCATCAGCGCAGTTTACATTGAACAAACTGAAATTACATTGAACAGGGCATTATAACTTGGAGATAACTATTTTACAGGGAACATGGGCTATGGAGGGTTAAGTGGCTTGCCCAAGACCACAAGGAGCACCTGTGGGACTAGAAACCCCAGTCCTTCCGGCCCAAGGTTGCTGTCCTCTAGTGGGATTTGAACCCCCGACCTTCCGGCCTGAAGTACCTTGCCCCAACCACTAGGCCACTCCTCCACTCCTACATTTCTACATTACATTACTATACTCCACTGCCAACTGCCAGGCACATAAGGAAGTACTCCAAACACTGCCCATTTCATAACAGCACTACCAGGACTCACAAAGCACCAAACCCTACCTATCAAAAGGCAGCACTGCAAATATTAAACCAATACATCTCCTACTGGGGAAAGAGAACAAGTAGCACTATCAAATAGAAACTACATGAACAGAATACCTCAGCTCGGTTACACATGCAGAACATAGACCGTCACCAAACAAAGAACAAGGGATCACAATTTAGAAACAGAAAGACAATTAAATTAGGAACCTCAAAAGCCAAACTTAGAATATACACCACTGGAGAAATAAAACTATAAATTAATTTCCTCTTGTACTAAACAAAAACGCAAAGACGTTATTTCCCAGAGCTGACATAGTCCAGTTAATAAATTCAAAATAAAGTATTTTCTACCTTTTGTTGTTTGGGCATTTTATTGTTCAGTTGCAATTGCTCCAATCACTTTCTTCTGGTTTCTTCATGTCTTCCACTAGCTGTCCATTTCTTCTCTTTTCTAGATTTGTTCCATTCTCTGTCTACATCTGTTTTAACATACTTTTGCTCTTTCCTCCATTTCTTTTTTTATTCCTTTATCATCCACTCAAATTTCACCCTTCCATCCTCAATCTCCACTTACTCTCCCAATATCTGGCCAAGAGTAGATTTTTCTTCCCTTCCACACAAAATATTTTTTCTTCTCTCCATCCTCCTCCCCCAACATCAGCTCCTTTCTAGTTCCAGGCCTACCCAGCATCTTCTCCCTTCTAGTCCCATTCTCCCATCCTCCTGCATCAGCCCATTTCCAATCCTAGCCCCCCAAACAGCCCATTTCCATTTCAAGCCCCCCCTCATCAGCCCATTTCCAATCCTAGTGTCCCCCTCAGTCATTTCCAGTCCTATCATAGCCCCATCAGACCATTTCCAGTCTGAGCCCACCCATCAGCCCATTTCCAGTCCTATCGGAGCTCCCCATCAGCCTATTTCCATTCCTAGCCCCCATCAGCCATTTCCAGCCCTATCCTAGCCCCCCCCATCAGTCCATTTCCATGCCTATACCCCCATCAGCCCATTTCCAGTCCAAGCCCCCTCCCAATCAGTTCATTTCCATTCCTAGCCCATCAGCCCATTTCCCATCCAAACCACGCCCCAATCCATTCATTTCAAGTCCTAGTCCCCCAATTAGCCCATTTCCAGTCCTAGTCTCTCCATCAGTCATTTCCAGTACTAGACACCCCCCCCCCCAAAGACCGGCTTCAGAGCGAGCCAGGAAGGCCCAAAGCCCCAGCTCACCTCTGCACAGCTGCCAGAGTGAAGAGCAATGTTTTCCTTCACTCCGGTTGCTGTGTTCTTGTGCAGCTTGCCGGCGTTCTGAATACCAGGAAACAGGAAATGCCCTTTAACCTCCAGTGCGCCAGCGGACTGCACGAGAACACAGCCACCAGAGTGAAGGAAATGCCGCTCTGCACTCCGGCAGCTGTGCAGAGGTGAGCTGGGGCCTCGGGCCTCCTCGGCTCCCTCTGAAGCCAGCCCTGCAAATGGTCGGGAGCCGAACAGCATGCGCAGCATGAGGTTTGTGCAGAGCCCCCTGATGCACGGGGCCCTGTGTGAATAACATTTGTGCACATGAGTCGGCCCAGCACTGATGACAGAGCAAGTCACTTCACCCTCAGTTACCTCAGGCACCAATTTTGATTATAAACCCTCTGAGACAGGAAATTATCTTCTGTACCCGAGTATGACTTGCCTTGAGCACAAAAGTATATGTTCTTGTACAGCGCTGTGTACGCCTTGAAGTGCTATATGAATGATTAATAGTAACAGAAGTAGTAAAATTCATAAAACAAAGTTATTCACCTGTAGTAGGTGGCGTTCTCAGCGGAGAGCAGGATGAGTCCTCAGGAGTGACATCGCTGACAGAGCACTTGAACGGGCACCTCTCTCAGCTCCTTCCCACCTGCTGTCACTACACCATTTTCCTCTGTTGGTAAACTAGTTAAACTATAATACCATCATGAATATAGCCCCCTCTTACCTATCCACCCTCATTACAAAGGAAGCCCAAAATCACACACAAAGAGGCCTGAACAAAAATAAACTTACTATACCTATGGATTTCAGGAAATCAAGAAAGACGACCAAACACAAAGCATTTTCCCACATTGGCCCCATTCTTTGGAATTCCCTTCCAGCCCATCTAAGAGAAATAAATGATCTCATCACATTCAGAAAAAAACTTAAAACTCACCTATTTACTCTTCATTTTGGAACACAAGTTGAACACAATAGCTCAGACTCCAAACCCCCCCCCCCCCTTCCTAAAAAACTCCACATAACATTCCCCTCTGACATATCATCCAGAATGTACATAGTTTCATTCTAATTACTTACTGTTTATAACACATATAATCAATGTTAATGTATATAATTATAATACATTTAATGTACCTGTTACAGTACTATTCAACGTTTTGTTATATGTAAACCGCTTTTGATCATCTGGAAAAATGCAGTCTAAACATTTTTAATAAATAAATAAAATAAATGTAACCTGCTATCCATGGTGAAAGGATTGTTACTCACCTGTAGCACGTATTCTCTGTGGACAGCAAGAATAAGTCCTCATGTATAGGTGATGTCCCCCGATGGAGCCCTATGTGAGAATGCTCCCCAACGTCTATTGGAAGCTTTTGGGGGGCTCCACCACAGCTGTGCCCCTCATTCCCGCCTGCCACTGCAGCGCCATCTTAGATCAGTCTGATAACATAGCTGTAGCAGAAGATAACTCCTTAGGGAGGTGGGAGGGTTGTGAGGACTTATTTCTGCTGTTCACAGAGAACTGCTACAAGTGAGTAACTACCTTTTCTCTATAGACAAGCAGGAATGAGTCCTCATGTATGGGACTCCCAAGCTACAGGCTACCAAAAATTAAGGAGACCGAGAAGCCTAACAGGGACAAAACTCAACTGTGGTATGGCAACAAGCTGGATGGCCAAATATTTACAATAGCAAAGATTCTCTCTTCCTTTTCTTTTTTTTGTTTTTTGTGGTAGTCTGGAGAGAATAGAATGGGCCTGGGGGGATGGAGTTGGATTCTTTTTTTAATTTTTTATAAATATTTTTTTATTAGCAAATGTCAAGAGTTATAGAAACTCAGATAATGCAAATTTGAGTTATAACAAATTTAAAAAACGTATAACTTTAAAACTTTTTTTGTTGTTGTCGTTAAATGCCGTACTCATGGCGACCCTCTGGATAGTTGTCCTAAATTGTGTTCAGTCTTCAGTCAGGCAGCGCATTGTTGACAGACTGGTACCCATAGCTGCTGTTATTGTATTGATCCATCTCATTGCTGGCCTTCCTCTTTTGCCAAGCATGATGTCTTTCTCTAATGATCTCCCACCCCCGTCCTTGTCTCCCTCCCCCTTCTCATGTTGATGTACCTCTGCTTGCTTTGTTCTTCTATCCTTTGTCTCTCCTCTGTCACTTTTTTTTTAAACTGGCGTTCTTTTCAGTTTCTTAGCAGCCTGTAATTTTAACGTTATTTTAACAATTGTGAACCGCCCAGATGCCACTGGTATTGAGCGGTATAAAAAAAGTTTTAATAAACAAACAAACATAATGATCTCTCTCTCCGCATAATGTGTCCAAAGTATGAAAGTCAAAGTCTTGTCATCTGAGCTTCTAAAGAAAGTTTAGGTTTGATCTCCTCTAGTACTGACTGTTTTGTTCTTCGGGCAGTCCATGGTATACACAATATTGGCCACCAGCACCATAATTCAAAGGCATCAGTTTTCTTCCTTTCTTTTTCACTGTCCAGCTTTCACATCCATATGATGTTATTGAAAATACCATGGCTTGAATGAGTCAAATCTTTGTATGGAGAGAGACATCTCTGCTCTTGAGAATCTTGTCTAGGTCTTTCATAGCCATTCTGCCAAGAGCAATGCATCTTTGGATTTCTTGACTGCTTGTTGCTTCTTTATTGATAGTTGATCCAAGTAGGTTAAAGTTGTCCATGATTTCAATTTCTTCTCCTTCAATGATGAACTTGTTGATTTTGCCAGCTGTCACGATCTTTGTCTTCTTTACATTAAGGTGCAGGCCCATTTTAAGACTATGTTTATTTTTTATTTTATTTTATAACAATTTTTATGCTACCCATATCCCTAGCCCCCAGGCATTGCAATCCTATCTCCAAAATACTGCTGGAGACATCCTTCATGGTTTAAAGGTGAGGTCAGAGAGGCTGTTGTTGCCAAAAAAGCATCTTTCAGGAAATGGAAAAAAGAGCCAAACGATCAAACCTGGAAACAGCACAAGCACTGGCAGGTCAAATGCAAGGCATTGATAAAGAAGGCAAAGGGGAATTTGAGAAGAAGCTTGCTGCGGAAGCAAAAACACAAAATAAAGATTTTTTCAAGTACATTCGTAGCAAAAAACCTTTGAGAGAGTCAGTTGGACCACTAGATGATAGAGGAGTTAAAGGGGCACTAAGAGGCGACAAGGCAATAGCAGAGAGACTGAATGAATTCTTTGCTTCAGTCTTTACTGAGGAAGATGTAGGGATGTTACCCATGACTGAAGTGGTATTTAAAGGTGCGGAAGAATGGAAGCAAATATTGATACATCGGGAAGATGTATTACAACTATTAGATAAAATGAAGAGTAGCAAATCACCTGGGCCGGATGGTATACATCCAAGGGTGTTGAAAGAACTGAAATATGAGATTGCAGACCTGCTATTAGTAATCTGTGAACTATCATTAAAATCATCTCTAATACCTGAAGATTGGCAGATCATCAATGTAACACCAATTTTTAAAAAGGGTTCGAGGGGTGATCCGGGAAACTACAGACCGGTGAGCCTCACGTCAGTACCGGGAAAAATGGTAGAAACCATCAAAGAATAAAATTACTCAGCATGTAGATAGTCATGGCCTAATGGGAGACAGCCAACATGGCTTTAGACAAGGAAGATCTTGTCTTACTAATCTGTTATGTTTTTTTGAAAGTGTGAATAAACAGGTGGACAAAGGTGAGTCGGTTGATATAGTGTATCTGGACTTTCAGAAAGCCTTTGACAAGGTCCCTCATCAGAGACTTTTGGCAAAACTAAAGAGTCATGGGATAGGAGGCAGCGTACTACTGTGGATCACGAACTGGTTAAAAGATAGAAAGCAGAGGGTTGGGCTAAATGGCCAATTTTCCCAATGGAGAAAGGTGAATAGTGGTGTACCCCAGGGATCTGTGCTGGGTCCGCTGCTTTTTGACATATTCATAAATGACCTGGAAAGTGGAATAACGAGTGAGGTTATCAAATTTGCAGATGACACAAAACTATTTAAAGTTGTTAAAACCCAAGAGGATTGTGGAAAATTGCAAGAGGATCTTGATAAATTGGAAGACTGGGCATCAAAATGGCAGATGAAATTTAATGTGGACAAGTGCAAAATTATGCACCTAGGGAAGAACAACCCAAACTATGGTTACACGATGCAAGGTTCCACATTAGGAACCACCACCCAGGAAAAAGATTTAGGCGTCATTCTGGATAACATGTTAAAACCCTCAGCCCAGTGTGCAGCGGCAGCCAAGAGAGCAAATAGAATGCTAGGTAACATAAGGAAAGGAATGGAAAATAAAACAAAATATATTATAATGCCTCTATACCATTCCATGGTGAGACCGCACCTTGAATATTGTGTGCAATTCTGGTCGCCGTATCTTAAAAAGGATATAGCGTTATTAGAAAAGGTTCAGAGAAGAGCCACCAAAATGGTAAAGGGGATGAAAGGACACTCCTATGAAGAAAGGCTAAAAAGGTTAGGGCTCTTTAACCTGGAAAAGAGACGGCTGAGGGGAGATATGATAGAGGTCTATAAATTAATGAACGGAGTGGAACGGGTAAACGTAGATCGACTGTTTACGTTATCAGAATATAGAAAGACTAGGGGACATGCAATGAAGCTACAGGATAAACTATTTAAGACTAATAAAAGAAAATATTTTTTCACTCAACGTGCAATCAAACTCTGGAATTTGTTACCGGAGGATGTAGTAAAGGCTGTTAGTATAGCTGGGTTTAAAAAAGGTTTGGACAAGTTCCTGGAGGAAAGGTCCATAAACCATTATTAAGAAGGGACCCAGGATATCAATGCTTGACCAACATTAAAATCCCTTGACCTAGTACAAGCATTGCAGAACCTGTGTCTTTTGGGGAAACTGCTAGGTACGTATGACCTAGATTGGTCACTGTTGGAAACAGGATACTGGGCTTGATGGACCTTGGTCTGACTCAGTATGGCATATCTTATGTTCTTATGTTCAGTCATCAATATCCACATACTAAACCTGACATAATAGGGCTTGCTCATTTTCCTCTGACCTCCCCCCCCCTTTACCCCCCACACCCTGGCTCCCCTCATCACATCCTGGTTGCCATCAGAGAGAGTTATTCAATTTTGGGTGCTTCTAATTGTTGCTATTCTCTTGAGTTGAGACCTACTGGCTTCCTCATCTTTTCAGGCTTTTTACGCTTCGGAGAATTGTCCCCTGCACGTCCTCCTCGTGTTGTTCTCTGATGACTGACGACTGGCTTGTCAGTCTAAGAACGTGGCCCAAGTCTTCACAAAGTGATCGGGGCTCTGCTGTCTCATCACTGTAAGTCTGAACATGAGGCATACAGATTGCAACTTTTGGGAAGCTGTCTCCACATCTGTGCAGTACTAGCTGGGTTGCAAGACAACCCACACCACTAATTGATTCTTCTCCACTGGCAGTCCACATGCCCAAGCATTGAGGAAAGCCACCGCTGGGGACATTTTAAGTGGGGTTCCCGCCCGCTTTCCCAGAAAGTCAAACACCTCGCCCAAAAATGCTGGACATCGGACAGTCCCATCACATGTGTTTAAAAGTGCCCAGCTCAGCACAGCCCCTCCAACATTGTGGAGAGTCCAGGAGCTTCATCTTGTGGAGGTGTTCTAGGGTGAGGTATCACCTGTATAACATCTTATAATTTTATTCTATAAGGTTGCTTGCAATGACCCCTTTTATACGGATACCTGTGTGTTTTGGCCCATGTTTTTTCTCCCCATTGAACCCCCAGATCTCGTTTCCAGTGTAGCTGAAAGCACACCTTTTCCCCCTCAACCTATCCCATCAAATGGGAAATAGCCCCCCTTTACCCCTTTGGAGAAGAGAACTATAGCTGCAAGCTCCTCGCCCCAGTTCTCCTTAAGCTTAGTAATGTAATAATGTTTCACTTGTAGATATTGAATTCTATCTTTCTTCTTATAAAGTCCTCCATAAGGTCTTCAAAGGCTACAAAGCCCTCATCTTGCACAAACTGTCCCAGCCACTTCAAATCCTTAGACTCCACCACCGAAAAACAGGGTCAGTCAGGCTAGGTATAAAATCAGTTAGCCTGTAATGGTACAAAATGGCAAGGACCCAGTCTCCCCAGTCACTTTATCTTCTAATTGTTCCAAATTCGCAGCAACAATCCCACAAAGGGGATTTCCCCTCCCTGCCCTCCTTTCCGCACCCAGACCAAATTAGATAAAGTGATCCTGCCCCAAAAAGCTTTTTCCAGACGTACTCATTCTTTCCGTTTGGCTACCTGCCACTCTAATGCCGCTCTTAATTGGGCATTTGATAGTAATGTGCAAAATTAAGAAAGCCAAACCCTCCCAGACCCTTGGGGTGCCATAGGATCCGCTTGGATACTCAGAGTGTTCTACCTCTCCAGGTATGGTTCATGATTCTCTTTTGCAGCCTTTCCAAATATACTTTAGGCACCTCCACCAGCAGGGCGTTTAACAGGTACAGGAACTTCGGCAGCACAGTCATTTTAATACTAGCTATTCTCCCCAACCAGGAGATGTGCAAGTTCTTCCAACTGTCCAGTTCTTCACATACTTTCCTCCACAACGGCCGGTAATTAAGATTAAATAACTGTTGGATCTGTGAGCTAAGTTGTACATCCAGGTAGCGCAGACCAGTCTTAGCCCACTGGAAGGGGTGTTCCTGCCTAAATTGCTTCACAAATCTCCGGCAGTAATGGGATGTTCAGTAATTCAGATTTAGTGAGGTTTATTTTAAAACCTGACACTGCCCCATGCTGCTCCATTTCAGTATGCAGTTCCCATAGGGTTTGTCACCGTTTAAAGGTTGACATCTGCGAATAGTGATATTTTGTGTACTGTCTGATCCACTTTTACCCCCTCAATAGAGGGATTACTCCATACTCTGTGAGCCAGGGCTCCATGGCCAAGATGAAGAGCAGTGGTGATAAGGGGCACCCTTATTGGGTACAGCAGTGTAGCTCGAAGGGGGCTGTATAGGTGTTAATTTTTAGGCAGGCCAAAGGTTTCTTATAAAATACTCGCACCCACTTTACAAACCCCTCTCCCAATCCCTTGCATTCAAGGACCCTGAATAAAAAAAGGACAATACACTTTGTCAAATACTTTTTCAGCATCAACAGTCATCAGCAAAGCCGGGGCCTTACTTCTTTGTGCATGCAACACTAATTCAGGACCTTCCGGATATTATCTGCCACTTGTTGGCCAGGGATAAATCCTGATTGATTCTCATGAAGAAAGGATGACATTAAGGGTAGAAGCTGATTCGCCAGGACTCGAGTGAATATTTTTAAATCATTACCAAGAAGCAATATTGGACGAAAAGACCCACAGAGATTTGGGTCTTTCCCCTCTTTGGGGATGATGGTAACCCCCGTCACTCGCATACTACATAGGAGTATTTCCTCTATCAGGAAGGCATCAAAGGCCCACGTAAGGGGGGGGGTCTACTATTTTGTTCTGAAAAAACCTTAAAGAACTGATTTATGTACCCATCGAGCCCCAGTGTCTTCCCTACTGGAAGTTCCTTAATCACCCTCATGGGTTGTGATCGGCCTATTTATAAGGTCTCTGTCTGACTCTGCAATGACTGGCAAGTTTATAGCATCCAAGTATTTGACTATGTTTGCCAGAGAGGCACTCTGCTTTAGTTGGTAAAGCTGTTTATAAAACACCATGAATTATTCTCTAATGCTTTCATTCCTCCAAACATCCTCCCCCCCGTAGGCACTCAAATACAAGTGATATATGTGCTAGTACCTTACTTGATTTGTTGCCAAATTCGAAATGGGATTGCTTTAGCTTTTCTAGGGCTACAGCCATTTCAAACTGGAGGTCTTTTAAAGTTGTTCTGACTTCTCCCAACTGCAATTTATCTGATGGTTCTAATTCCCCCCTTTTCAACCTCTTTTCCAAGCTGGATAGTAATTGTTCACATTCTACCTGCCTGCGATCCCTCTCCCTCTTTAGGGCAGCTCCTTTAGCGATGAGATGGCCACGGACCACAGCCTTCAAACACTTCCAGATTGACAATGGACTCATGCGTCCATCATCGAGTTCAATTTCTTCATGTAGTCGCAGACTATTGGCTCTGCCAGCATGCTGTCCCCCTCCCCTGTGTTTTGGAGCGTGCACCATATGGAAGCATGGCCTGACCAAAGGTGGTTATTAATACCGCATCCACTCCCTATTGGATGTAATTGTTTGTCCAACAGTATCAAATCTAGGCAGGAGTAGGTATTATAGACTGCAGAGAAGAAAGAATAGTCCTGTTCTCACTTGTGCAATTCTCAGCATATATCACACACCTGAGAAGGTCCATCAGTTCTTTCAACTCCCTTCTTTTGTAATGATTTCCTGCATTTTTTCCCACAGGAGGTATCCAAATTGGGGTCTAGGACAACATTAAAATCCCTTGCCACAATTAACCATCACGCTGCCTTCTCCACTAGAAGTTCCCCCAGCTCTTTATAGAACCCCCTCCGTTCTCATTAAGTGCATAGATATTAACTATAGTGTAGATGTTGGTCCCCAGTGTTATCTTAACAATCAAGTAGCGACCATTCCTGTCTTTAGTGACTTCTGTAATGACACACTGGATATAACTACCATTGAGGATCCCCACCCCATTTGTTTTCTGTCCCCACCCCCTTGTTTAATGTATAAATCTGCATGGGGAACATGGGATGTGTTAGGCATCATTCATCTTGGGTTAGAAGGTGCATTTCCTGAATGAGGGCTATTGAACATTGTAATCTCAGGAGCTCCTTAAACATAAGGTGCCTTTTCTGGTACAAGTTGAGACCCCAAACATTATAGATTACTACCTTTAATTCAGCCGTTGCTGCGGACCCCTCCTCCCCCTACCATCTTCCCCATAGTCCCCAGAATGTGCCATTGCTCCCCCACAACTATCCCCTCTCCCTTGACAGTGAGTCCAATCTGAGATCAGCCTCATACAGAGGAGATACATGACTCTACCTGGGTCCCTTCAACTTTTCCATCATCCCTCCCCTTAACATGCACATCACACAAATATCCCCAATTGATCCCCTTCCTCTAAAGGAGTCTCCTCTCCCTTTGCAATCATGTAAACATTACATCTATTTCCCATTCAAATCCTATGCATACCACTCTCCGCTATCCAACCTTTTGGCACTCTTCCTTTCACACCCACTCACTCACATGCTCTGATGATTTTCATAGTCAAAGTAGCGAAACGAGTCCAAAATCAAAAGCTCTCCAGTCCATTTCATCATGGGTTGCCAGTCCAGATTCCACTCGCCTCTGTCTGCCTCTTTAAGCATCCAGCTCCCTGTTTGGATCTCTGCCACCTTGAGTGTGTTGATTTCATTTCTTTTTGGTTGGATTCTCTACTACTCGGCGCTGAGGGTAGATTCTGATAGCCAGCCTTCTGCAGTTGCACTAGTGATTCTTCCACTTTCTGGAGTCGAAAGTGCTGGCCCTTGATAGTAAATAGGAGGCCAAATGGATACAGCCACCAAAGCATATATTTTCTTCTCAGAGCCTTCCGGTGATTTCTCAAAATTCCCTGCGTTTTTGTATGGTCAGCAAGGAGAGGGCTGCAAACACTTTGATGCAGGCTCTTTCCCATTGCACCTGACCCACTTTCTGAGCTGCCTGCATGATCATTTCTTTGGTACGTTATTCATGGAGACAAGCTATTATAATATCCCGAGATTTCTCAGTTTGTTGAGGTCCCAGTGCTCAATGGGCCTGTTCTACCACCAGAGAGACACAAAGAGCAAGAGGTATGGTGGTCACATGCGCTTTATTAATAATAAAATACCCCAATGCGTTTTGGCAACGCCTTCATCAGGGGGCGGAGAACTGCGAACAACAATAAATAAATAAAAACATCAATATGGCCAAACGCATAAAGTGCTTACAAACAAAATCAACATTAAAAATATTAAAACATTAAAAATACACGTACATTAATTCAACATAATAAACCATATATTAAATAGACAGAAGTCAAAAATTAAAAATTAAACAACTAAAAAGATAAAAGCAAGGAGGACAAAAAACTAATTAAATGTACAAGGGAAAAGCAAATAATCCCAGGATACATCATTTCATAAAAATATACTCACGTTTTTAGATGATATGAAATTGACGAAGTACACAGAAAAAAACAAATTTCGAGGACATGAATCAATCCTAAACCAATTGAGCTAAAAATCATGAACATAATAATGAGCATCAAAGAAATATCTTCAAATAGTAAAAAAAAAATAATAATAATAAAGGGAAACCGAAGACCAACAAGTAAAAGACCAGAAAAGCATGTCAAAGAAAAAATATATAACAATAAGGAATAATCAAGAATGTATCATATACCACATGGAAAAATGAGAAAGTATCATATACTACATTAAATTTGATAAAACAAATATAACTAACAGGAGTAAACGAAAAAAACATTTATATTAAGCAAATAATGTAATAGTCAAAAAAATCATAATTTTTAGATATATATACAAACAATAGAACCCTTAGTGGGGTAATGTATAACAAAACTGAATGCGTTTAAACATGAAAAAGTGTGTAAAACGCATAACATAACTAAAAAATATGTATAAAAAAAGCATAAAATTGTATGGACGCCGTGGTTTTTTGGCCCTGACAGAAGGCATTGAAAACAGCGAGCATCTAAAAGGTGCAATGCAATGCACAATAAAAGGGTATATCAAATAGTACAAAGTTAATAGTAAATAATAAAGGTTTACACAGACAAATCTGAGTCAAAGGAACAACTCTTTTTAAATACAATGCTTATAAACACGCCACTTATAGCGCTGAAACAACTCAGAGGACGCGGCACACTTGATTGAGTCAAACAATCTACTCTTAACAAATCAGTGTAGAAAAAGAATTGTGTGTGTGCACGCGCGCATATAGCTGCGATTAAAGTGCATTATTGCCAATAAATAAGGTGACACCAATAACGTTAAGAAAATAAATACATTAAAACAGAACTGATCCTTAATAAAATTGTATAGGATGCTGTAGTTATTGAGCCTTGCCGGAAGGATCTGAAAAAGATAAGCATCCAAAAAAACGCATGAAAATACATCGCTGGAGAGTATATCGGGAATGATATATGGTGAAGTAATCAAGACTTGTACAAAAACAAATATAAGCCAGAGGAACCACTTTTTTAAAAAGAATTTTACCTGTAAAAGCGCCAACTTGTAATGTTAAAGTAACTGAAAGAATGCGGCACTCTCTAGCATCTGTTTTAAAGCGTCATACGGCACGTACAACGGAATGACGTCAACATAAAAACGTTATAAAAAGAAATATATAAGTGTATCTTATTGCCATTAACAGAGTACCATAAAACAATAAGTAAAAACATGTAACACCTTGAAATAAGAAAGGTTATAGGAAACAATAAGAACATAATAATTAGATGATTACATATATAAAAAGGGAATACGTATGTATAAATTAAATCTATAAGATATATTACTAGTCCCATTCCGACAGATAAGCGGTAATGCTTAACAAAAGTGGAATGTGATGCCCATGTTGCCACCCGATAAACGTCTGCGGGGCTACCGAGCTCCACTCTGTCCAATAGGACACTTGCGCTCGGGTAGAATGGGCACATAACTCTCCGGAACCGGCTGGTTCTGCAACAGATACACTGCCAACTGAAGAATAGCAGCCACCACAGCAAAAAGGTTCAACAAAAATCCATCTTCCAGTCCAGATTATCCTTTAAGGCCAATCCACCTTCCACAGGAATGGTGGGTCGAACCAGGAACTGCTGTGACCTACGTATCCACCTTGGCAATATCAAACCACACAATGCACCCCTTCTTTGGGAGAGTGTGCATCTTCTTCTATCCTTTAGCCCTGTAGGCAAGGAGTTGGAGGAATCCCATGCCGACCAGAATAGGCCCTTTAGCACCTCTAGGAGCAGAAAGACAGTAGAGGATTTCTGCACCCCTTGCAGGAGTGGATGTCTCTTTGGTTCCTGCCTGGAGCATCTGCCAAGCTCAAAGTGGATAAGACCCTGGGATCAATGCCTCCAGTTTCTATCTCCCAGAACAGGCAGACAACACTGGCCTTCTCACAATCCTCTCAAAGTGAGAGTACTTTTTCATCCACATCAAACATCTCAATCCAAGCCACAATCCAAATCTCGGACAGATCCCAGCTGATCCCCATCTCCAGGGTAGCACCCTTTGCTGGGAACGCTTAGCCATCAATCGAACAGGGGTTGCACTCTCAGTCACCCCTCACAAGCCTCTGCTTGGGGGAAAACCAGAGGCCACAGGGTCTGAATTGCCATGTGAGAATCACCAGGCCTGCTGTAAAAGAATCCTGTGGAGGACAATCTGGACTCCAGAAGCTCTCCTCGCGGAAATGATCCTCTTACACTAGGGGGCATAATCTCCGTCAATCCACCAGAGGACAGGGAGAGGCCCACAGCACGGTCATCAGAATCTCTGACCAGCTGAATATCCTTACCTGTAGTGTCATCCACCACCTCCTGCCCTAAAGCAGGCAAGGTCGGACTAACAGAATTCCCCGGCTGAAAGAGGGGAGTAGGTCCTCTAAGGACAACTCAGAAGCAGCCACCATGCAAGGGCAGTCCAGAAGCTGGAGATGAGGCGCCTCACTCGCCACAGGCCAAACATTTCCTGGAAGAAGACAGAGAGTTAAGGCAAGTATCACAACAGTGGGTGCTAAGGCTGCGGTGGCCCAGGAGGCATGTTTTATTGCAAGGCACATTACAGGCGCTAGGGTAGGAATGTGCATTGGAGTTGCTGAAGCAGAACACACGCAAGGACCGCACGACCGCCAGGCACACAATATTAAAAATTCTACTAGTGTGTGCAGAAAACAGTGGGAAACCCCACACAGTGCCAATGGTCGCCAGCAGTCCACCTTGAACTGCATCCCACAAAAATGGAATCAGGAGCCCCCAAACCAGGACAATGGCGAAGTCAAGCCTTGGTACTCACCCTCTGAAAGCCTCAGGCAGAGGATTCATGCCTGGCTCAGCTCTACTCCTCTGAAACTGTTTCACTGACTTGGCAAGAATTAATTAGACTTACCTGCTAATTGTTGTTCCTTAAGGAACTCTAGTCCAGTCCCGGAACCATAGAGTTTAGAATCTCCTCCAGCAGCCTTGGAGACTGAATGACATCACAGCTCTTCTCTCTCTGGTATAAATAGGCAAGGACTGCCCCCCCTTCCACCAGTACCTATTGACAAAGCAACTCAGCAGAGCAACAAATAAGTAGATAAAGAACAAGATAAACTAAATAAACTTTGGCTAGAATCTAAAAACCTGTGCATATTCTAACCTTCTCTTCGACGAAGGACCTTGTAGAAATGCCAAAAACGTAGAAACAAAACCACGCTTCTGCGGGGTTCCCATTGTGGCTACACTCCGCGTCCTCCGGAACCCCACTCCTCTTCCGGAGACATCCTCTCCAATTTGACCCCTTTTACTAAGATACAACTGCTGCATACCCTGGGAGGGGTCCGGGACTGGACTAGAGTTCCTTAAGGAACAACAATTAGCAGGTAAGTCTAATTAATTCTTCCTTTTTGTCCCTCTAGTCCAGTCCCAGAACCATAGAGGATGTAACAGAGCAGTGCACATCAACAGGAGGGACCAGAAAACCCAGCCTGAAGCACCGCTGAGCCAAAACGAACATCCTCCATCACCTGCACATCTAACCGATAGTGCTTCGAGAATGAATGCAACGATGATGAAGTCGCCACTCTACAAATGTCCGCGACCGAAACCGAACTGTACTCCGCCCACGACGCCGCTTGCGCCCTGGTCGAGTGCGCTCTGAGACCTTCTGGAACTACGCTACCTTTCAAAAGGTAAGCCGACGCAATAGCCGCCTTTAACCATCTAGAAATGGACGCTTTCGCTGCCGCTTCACCCTTCTGCGACCCTTTGAAAGCCACAAACAAACAATCTGTCAGTCTTCCGAAACAGCTGTGTCCGCCGAAGATACTTCCGAAGAACCCGACGAACATCTAGGGGATGTAACCTGCCTTCCGATTTCTCCTTTTGCTGCTTAGAGAATACTGGAAGCGACACCACGTGATTGACATAAAAGGCCAAGACCACCTTTGGCTGAAAGTCCGGCACTGAGTGTAGCACGACCTTATCATGGAAGAAAGACAAATAGGGTGCCCTACAGGATAAAGCCTGTAACTCCGAAATCCTCCTTGCGGAACAAATAGCTACCAGAAATACCTTCCTTAATGCGAGATCCTTCAGGGTGGCGATGCTTAGCGGCTCAAACGGTAGCTCAAGCAAAGCCTCCAATACCAGAGTCAGCTTCCATGTCGGCACCGAACAGCGTACCAATGGACGAAGAAGCAAGACAGCTCTCAGAAAAAGCCTAATGTCACTGTGAGATCCTACCGGCTGACCGAGCACTTTCCCCCTATAACAGGAAATCGCCGCCCACTGCACTCGCAAGGAACTGGCCGCCAATTCCTTCCGCACTCCATCCTGCAAAAAGGAAAGGACCTGTGAAATCGAAGCCCTCAATGGCTGAATATTATGCTCCACACACCAAGCTGCAAAGATCCTCCAGACCCGGACATACGCCAGCGAGGTGGAACGCCTACGTGCCTTTAGCAAGGTAGAAATGACCTCCGCCGAATAACCCTTAGCTGTCATCCTAGCTCGTTCAAGAGCCAAGCCGTAAGCGAGAACCGACTCACCTAGGGCATGCGCAACGGACCCTGCCATAGGAGCTCCTCCCGCTGCGGTAACTACCACGGATCGTCCACTAACAGCCGTACCAAATCTGCATACCATGGCCTTCAGGGCCAATTGGGCGCGATCAGAATCACCCGACCGCGATGTCTCCCAACGCGCTGCACCACCCTGCCCATGAGGGCCCAAGGTGGAAAAAACAAAGGAGAACTCCCTCTGGCCACCTTTTCGCTAATGCATTTAGCCCCTCTGACATCCATTCCCAGCGCCTGCTGAAAAACCTTGCTAGCTGCGCTGACTTGAAGCTCGCCATGAGAGCCATTACCGGAACTCCCCAGCGCCTCACCAGAATAGCAAACACCCCCGGATGTAGCACCCACTCCTCGGGGTCTACTCTGCGACGACTGAGGAAATCCGCTTCGAGATTGTCTACGCTGGCCACATGTTGAGCCGCGAGAGCCTGGAGATTGTGTTCGGCCCACACCCACAGCTGACCCGCTTCGGCTTCCAGTGTAGCACTTCCTGTGCCCCCCTGCCGATTGATGTAGGCCACCGTTGTCGCATTGTCTGACAAGACTCAGACCGCCTCCCGACCGAGAGTGTCCTGAAACTCCGGTAGCGCCAGAAACACCGCTCTCATCTCCAACCTGTTGATGGACTGAGACGTCTCCTCCTGAGACCAACGACCCTGGGCAAACCTGCCTTCGCAATGAGCCCCCCCCCCCAACCCAGGAGGCTCACGTCTGTCGTGAGCAGTCCCCAGGACGGCGGTCCAGTGGCATGCCGGCTTCCATATTCTCCGTTCTCAACCACCATCGCAGCTCGTGATGCACATTCTGAGGGCAAACTAACCTCTGCGATAGGACATCCGACTGATGCGACCAATGACGGAGAAGCGCCGCCTGTAACAGCCGCATGTGCGCTCGGGCCCACGGAACCATTTCTATCGTGGCTGCCATTGTTCCCAACAACTGCAGGTACTGCCATGCTGTTGAAGCCGGACTCGAAAAGAAACGCCTGACGAGTTGTCGCAGACCTAGAGCCCGAGCCTGGGCAGGAACACCTTCCCCTGCTTTGTTTCGAAGTGCACCGCAAGGTACTGCAGGGATTGCGATGGTACCAACCTGCTCTTTGCAAAGTTGACTACCCAGCCCAGGCCTTTGAACATCTGGACCACCCGGACCGTCGCTGCCGAGCTGTCCTCTCTCAACTTCACTCGGCTCAACCAATCGTCCAAATATGGGTGCACCAGTACTCCCTCTTTGCGGAGCGCCACTGCCACCACCACCATGACCTTGGGAAACGTCCGTGGCGCCATTGCCAGCCCAAAGGGAAGCGCTTGAAATTGGAAATGTCCCATGGGTACCACAAATCTCAGCCACTTCTGATGCTCTTGCCAAATCGGGATGTGCAGGTAAGCATCCGTGAGATCTAACGACGTCAGGAACTCCCCGGTCCAGACCGCTGCCAGCACGGAATGCAAGGTCTCCATCCGAAAATGGGTAATCCGGAGACAACGGTTCACCCTTGTCAGAGCCAGGATCGGGCAAAATGTGCTCTCCTTCTTTGGCACTACGAAATAGATGGAGTAGCGACCGGAACCGCACTGCTCCGCAGGCACCGGCAGCACCACCTCAAGCTGCAGCAGCCGCTGTAGCGTGTCCTGGACCGCCTGCCTGTGCCCAGGGCTGAGCAGGGAGAACGGACAAAAGGAACCTACGACAGGTCGATGGAGTTCTAATACGTACCCCTCTCGCATGACCTCCAGGACCTACTAATCTGACTTAATTCGGACCCAGGCAGGGTAAAACTCCCGCAAACGACCTCCCCTGGGAACTACCCTCTCCTGAGCCCGCCTTATCTCATTGTGTCTGTTTTGTGGCCGAGGATTGAAAAGGAGCGAACCCCCGGCCTGCTCCCCTGAATCCTCGAAACCCCTGACCCCTAAGCGGGAACTTCCCCCACTGGGATTGTCCATAATGGGGAGAACGAAAACTACGAAAGTCTCTCGGGACCTCCCTGAATCCAGCAGAACTGCGGCCCTGCTTTGGCTTGTCCTCTGGGAGACGTCCTCCCTGGGACTCCCCGAGGTCCTGGACCAACTTATCTAAATCCTCCCCAAATAAAAGCGTACCCCCAAAGGGTAACTTGCTAAGCCGAGCCTTAGACGAACTGTCCGCCGACCAGGTTCTCAACCAGAGATACCTCCGAGCTGCTACTACGGAGACCATCCCCTTAGCCAAGCCGCGGAGGAGATCAGAATGAAAATCCGCCAAGTACGTGGTTCCCGACTCCAGTTGCGTGGCATCTTCAAGCTGCCCTTCCAGATGGTCTCCTGCAACCTCTGGGACCACCTCAAACAGCCACGTGCCACCGAAGCCGGTCTGCATGGACAGCGCGCAAACACTGAACACCTGCTTCAACAGAGTGTCTAACCTCCTGTCCTGAACATCCTTCAGCACTGCGGTCCCCCTCCACGGGAATTGTCATTTTCTGAGTGACCGCCGATACTGCCGCAACTACCTTTGGAGAACGAAACAGCTCCCTATCGCATTTCGCGAGCGGATAAAGGCGAGCCAACGCTCTAGCCCCCTTCAGGGCCGCCTCTGGCAAATCCCATTCTTCCTGTATCATATTCTGAAATACCCTTTGGAGGGGAAACACTCTGGGATGTCCGCACCGCCTGCAACAGCAGATCTTCTAATGTCTCTTCCGCTGCTTCCTCACTGGAAGGCAGGTTTAGTGTCTTTAGCGTCTCCGAAACCAGGGCTGGAAGCCCTTCACACCGAAAGACTCTGACTACCCAGCACTGCTGCTCCGAGTCAGGCAACTCTCCGTCTTCCAGCTCATCTTCCGAGAACTCTTCCCTCTTTGGCGTTCCCCTTGCTCAGGTCATCAGTGAGGTAAGGCGCGGGACCCTTCGAAGTGGCCCTACACCTTTTAGCCACCGGAGCACCGTTCCCTGAACCGACCAGAGAGGCCAAGCGGTCCGTGAGGAAGAGCCGACATCACAGGCTGAAGGAAGGCAAGAGCCTGCTGCATCAAGGCAACGAAGTTCGGAGGAATCCCGGTCGCCTCCCCCTGCTCCTGTGACCCTGCGGAGCCGCCACCCAAGGAGGGCCCCGGCACTGGCTCCTCAGGATCTAGAGACGGAGATAACAGTGCCTCAGCACCTGTACGAAGAGCCTTCCAGCCTGCTAGGGGCTGTCCCGGCTCTCCATCCATATGCTGCGCCTCTAGGGAGCAAGGGACACAGACTCCTGATTCCAGCACTGAACCTTTCCTCCTGCCGCACACTAGACAGCGTGGAATTGCAGGCATAGCAGCTGTCTCAAAGAACTGCTCTAAACCACCACAGGAACTCCCCCTCCCCCCCGCTGGCCATGACCGCCAGCCCCGGAAGGAAGGGCTCTCTCCGGGTTGGAGCCCTGCAAAAAACAGCCTAGATACACCTGCTCAATATTTCAATAAGGGAAAAGTACAGCATAGCTCATTTCCCTTTGAACTTCTCTTTTTTTTTTCCAACAGGCCAACGCTCTGTAAGCGCCTGATGAGCCTATAGCAGGTCTGCAGCAAACGAGGCTTAAAACGCTTCCAAAAAGCCACTATAAAAAACCCGTGTTTTTCAAAATGGCTGCCGGGACTTTTCTCGCGCAGCAAAAAAGTGTCCGGAGGGCAAAGAACTCCTTTATGAGATCCCTCGCTGAGGCAGGGACTTCCCTCTCAACTCCCCTCCAAGAAACAAGTAAAAGAAAATTCAAAAAGAAAGAAAACATGCCGTTAAAGTCGGCGAGACCTACTTACAGTTCTCTGCTTCAACCTGAGGTGCTGCAATGAGGCAGACACGCGCCAGAGCTCAGCCTGCACGTGGCTTCGGCTCCGACGGTGCTCCCACCACCAATCTCACTGTCCCTTAGAGATGGCTGGGGCTAAGCCTTCCACCTGCTCCTCACCCTTGCTTGCGGGCTCGGGAGCAGGGAGGCTACTTCTTCTGCTCTGTAAAGCTGCTCCTTCTCACCAAGGGGCAGCACCCCCCCCCCCCCCGAGAGGGAAAATTGAGGGAGAAAGGAGGAAGCAGGACTGGAGCCAGAGGGAAGAAAAAAGTGGCTATTTATTTTAGAAAGGCAACCAAACAAAAAACATCAAGAATTAGAAAAGGAAAACAAAGAAAAAAATTCCTAGCTCTGCCTATTTGTGCTGGGCCTATCCCTAGGCCCAGAATCTCCTCAGCTGCTTGGAGACTGAAGTACTGGTGGAAGGGGGCGGTCCTTGCCTATTTATACCAGAGAGAGAAGAGATGTGATGTCATTCAGTCTCCAAGGCTGCTGGAGAAGATTCTAAACTCTATGGTTCCGGGACTGGACTAGAGGGACGAAAAGGAACACTGCATTTTTAAGGTGGCTGGCAGGCAGATTCCTCAGACAGCCTTCTGCAATCTTCGGGAGAGAGCAGGGGGGAACAGAGGAGGGAAGGAGGGAGGGAGTGAGCGATGAGATTATGTGAGGCTGCTGAATTCTTCCATCCTTCCCAATCCTTCCAGTCTTCTGGCTGTTCAACAGGCTCCTATCCAGGGTAAGCGCATGGAACTGAACCAATTTTCCCTCTTCCTATGCCTACCAAAAAGACCGCAGTCTAGTGGAGCCTCCTACATCACTCTCAAGTGAGAGAGTCATCTGCAAAATGGTCTGTCATGGGCATCATCATCAATCTTTTTCTCTCAATTGTTCAGGTTTTCTTCAGGGAGGAGAAAATTCATCCCCCATCTGCTGGAAACAAAAAAATACTGAAGAGACCTCTGGTGGCTGAGGCAAAGAGGCATACAAGTGATATCATTGAAACCTGGGCTTTTCATTGGTTCTTTGTCTCCACCAATCTGCTGGTAGGGGAACACAACCCACTTATCTGGACTGGTTTAGCAGGACCATATGAAAGCTCCATTTACCTGTTCCCCAAATGGTCCCCTCTGCTATCTACACTTTTAATTCATGAATGGACAAAGCAAAGCTTGGAACCTTCTTCACAAGCTACAGAGCCAACCAAATACTCAAAATCTCAGATGACCCATGTGCTGTAAGGAGATACGACTGTCCATGGTGAAATAACAGCCATACTAATCAGGCAAGACCCAGGGGCTAGCCAACCTCTTTCCCTCCCACTTCCCCTCTCATATAACAAGCTCACAACCCTTAATGGCAGTGGTTTACTCTTGATTTTCCCACACCAATCTTACTAACTAATGGAGTAAAGAATAACACAGTCCGGATATAAAAGTACATGCAAACTGACAAAATCTATAATTGCTCTCAAATGTAAAGGATGCAATATATTTGGCACATTTTTGTAAGGGTGGGGTCCTTTTTCCTTCCCAGCACTATATCACTTACCCTGGGACGTCCGTTATTGCTCTGGGTCGAGGAATTTACCTTACCTTCACTGTCTGGGATCCCAGGAGAACAAACACACACACACACACACACTCGTACAAAAGTAACATGTAAGTTTATTCTGCCGTTAGAAGTGCAGTCTATCTTTTATACAGTATCAAAAACATAAATACGTCATAAACCCATCCCAGCAGCATAGCCCTGCTCTTGATATTGCTAATTAGCAACCGTACAAACTGGTACCTGTCTCTGTGAAGATCACTGAATCTTGTCCTAGCACAACACATTCCTTTCTATCTAGGTATTCACAGATGGGCCTCATGGTCCCTCTGTACAACAAGAAACTGATTTTCCCCTTACAATTCCCCCCTTTGGGCCTGTAGAGGCCCACTAGAAGAACAGCCTAACAATCTACTACAAAATAACTAAACAGGCATTATTAACTGAATATCTGTACGCGGTAGTTCAGGTACATCAGCCACCTTGGAAACAGATGTATAAGAGTACATAAAAGTGGTGGAGCTCTGTAGGGCCTTCCGACAGCAGCCAAGAACAAATGAAAATATACAACAGAAAAGAACAAGGATTATAAAACCGCTCCATAGGGCAATAATCAGCCCTTTGTGACCAGCCCAAAGGAAGATACATCAGAGAGTAAGCATGAGAAACTGCTGTAGTTGAAGAACAGTATAGAGCAGTATTAGACAGGCTAAAAGCAGAAACAATAAAACAATCTGTAGCATTAAAACTAGAGACAGTTTACAATGGGCAAGGGACCTAGTCATATCCCAAAGAGGGGCGAGTAACACCAATGTTATACAAGAAAGTAGAAAAAGAAACATGGGGCTGGGTGCAGTTTAAATTGTCAAGTACAGTAAACTTCTGCATTTCACACAGATTAGAAGGTACAGTAATGAGACATGTTGAGAGAAAAGCTCCAGCTTGTAGCGAGCTGCGCACACAAAGGTAAGGCAGTCTGGGCAAGTAGTATTGCCGTATTAACAGTTCCAGAAATGGGCTGAAGGAGGCACCACATGAGTGGTAGGAGGAGTCAACACAGTCTTGTGCATGATGGTCAGGAAGCTGGAGGGCGGTCTGGAACCGAAGATGTCAGTGGAGACGATACACGCTTGATTCTTGACGCATGGACCCACGAAAGGCAGGAGTCCCACAGGATGGCTGTCCATGTGATGGCAATCACTGTAGTTGGAGGTCCGTAGGGCAGGTCTAGGGTACTGTGCTTGTGAGGTGCTCTGACCTGTACCTGGTCACCAACCTTGAAGGGATATGTTGGTTTGGTACCTCTAGGCCGAAAGCTGCTTTTCTTCAGGAGTCTTCTCCTCTCCTCTCCAGTTGCTAGGACCTTGGCTGCCCCAGCGTCAGCTACTTCTCATCCTGGTCCTGAAGCCAGATCTATAGATGGAGAATGTTTCCAGCGAGGGCAATGGCTTCAGGATCTTTTAGCTGCCACCTTCACTGTAAATCGGTGTTATCAGAAGAACTTGGAACGGTCCCATACTGGAAAAGGGGCTTGTACTGTGTGCTGGTGGTATGTCTTTACCAAAATCCAGTCTCCGGATTGAAAGAAAAGAGCTGAGTCATCCAGCAGAAAGGACTGGACCTGCTGAGCATACCTGTGGAGGGAAGAGAGTTGCCTCTGCTGCTAGGAAATACAAGAGATCAAATGTGAGGCTCAGGAGTATAAAAGTAAGCAGTCTTCCATATAACAGTTCAAAGGGAGAAAATTTTCAGTCTACTCCCTTAGGGCAATTTGTTTTTTTTGTTTGTTTTTTTTTGTTGAACAGAGTCAAAGGCAAGACAGTTTAGTGTCTTTACAAAGTTTTTTTTGTTTTGTTTTGTTTTTTTAAGGTTTCGGAGGTTCCCCCCTTTGTGGGTTGCTGCTTGCATACAACAGCCATTCCTAAGCAACTCAATTTAGCTAATACATTTTGACAAGATGCCCATCCTTCCTCAATTTTTCACAATTTTAGAATTATACCAATTTGTAAAAATTTGTGTAGGTAACTTTCCTCCTTTACCTTCATGTGTCGGGCCAGGACACATAGAGGCAAAAAGGGATAAAAGCATCTGAAAAGCACCACATGGCCAGTGTGGGTCTCCCCAAAGCTCATTAGGATGAAAAGTGCACTCAGCCTATCTCCAAGTGTCTATTTCCAATTATTGGGTATATCTCTGGGCTAGATGACTTCCAAAATTGGAGTTAATGGGTATGGCATAATCAAATATTGTAGAATATTCATTGTCAGTTTTCTTTCTAGGTGGATACATTGGATACATCATTTCACATTTCAATTTACCCTCACCATTTTATAATATTAATCTGAGTTCTCTTTCCCAACATGAATATTCCATCACACTCCTCTCAACACCACTTATTTTTCCACTTACATCATTCCATCAAACTACATGCATAGGTCCTTCTGTCTTGTTTATACCATACTAGTGTATCCTTATTTGGCAAGGCTGCTAAGAACATCAAACAATTGTTAAAAACTTAGTATTTTTGTAAACAAAAGATATATATAAAATATAAAAGTAGATCCTTTTCAATAAGCATAACAATATGAGCAAACAGTGCTCATTCTAATTAGCAACTGCCTAAACAAAATGTAGGTAAAGTCCTTACAATATAGACTAGTGCTTCACGGCATTTTATAACATCAATCCCAATAGGAAGGAGTATGGCTTCTAACAGAACGGCCACATAATCTCTCAGGTGTGACTAAAGTCTATCTTATACCCGGTTCCCAGTGAGAGTGCTGTGGAAACTTAAAAATATTTGAGGACTGATCTTATAATTGCAGTGCCCACAAGGATCTGTGCAAGTTACTCACTAATCATGGTGTTTAAGAGATCCTTTTGAGGTGAGAGGCCTAAGAAGGTTCAAGGCATTTGTGGTTGGGCCTCATGATGATACTTCCTCGGGTTCTTCTTGGCCTACTTTCCCCTGCCTATTCATGTCTCTGCCGAGGCATAAATATACAAGGTTCATGTTCTTCAGGCCTTGGGGGTCCTCGAGGAGTCTTAAAGCAGTCAGAATTCCAGTGGCCCAGATCATCACACTCGGAGCAGCACGTTTATTGCCTTTCCCAAGGCTGTAGCCTCACCTTCTGTCATAGAAACATGATGACAGAAAAAGACCACATGGCCTATCTAGTCTGTCCTTCCATAACAACAACTACAACAGTCCACTTTTTACCTTTAGAGATCCTCTGTGTTGGTCCCATGCTTTTTTGAATTCAGTTACTGTCCTCATCTCTACCACCTCCACTGGGAGACTATTCCATGGATCCACTACTCTTTCTGTAAAGAAATATTTCCGCATATCACTCCTGAATCTATCTCCCTTCACCCTCATCCCATGTCCCCTCGTAGCAGAACTTGCTTTCAATTGAAAGAGGCTCTCTACCTGAACATTTATGCCACAGAGGTATTTAAACATCTCAATCATATCACCTCTATCCCGCCTTTCCTCTAAGGTGTACATATTAAGATCCTTAAGTCTATCCTCATATGCTTTATTATGAAGCCCACTAATCATTTTAGTAGCCACCCTCTGCACCGACTCCATCCTGTTCACATCCTTTTGAAGGTGCGGTCTCCAGAATTGCACACTATACTCCAAATGAGGTCACACCAAAGACTTATACAGAGGCATTATCACTTCCTTTTTTCTGCTAGCCATTCCTCTCCGTATGCACCCAAGCATCCTTCTAGCTTTTGCCGTCACCTTTTCTACCTGTTTAGCTACTTTAAGATCATCAGACACAACCACGCCTAGGTCCCGCTCTTCCTTAGTGGACAAAAGTACTTCACCTCCTATACTGTATTGCTCCCTTGGATTGCTGCACCCCTGTCTCTCTCTCTCTCTCTGATTCTTTTTTTTCCAAACCGCCCCTGGATCATTGCTGACAAGCAAGACCTTGGTTTGGGGTTGTTGGGGGGGGGGGGGTTTCTCTTTTTTTTTTCAATGATCTCAAGTTAATGTTATTGTTTTATTTGTCTACTAACTTTACAAATATTCTCATATTTCCTGGGAACTAAGTTCCATCTTTCCACTAAATGTGATCTATGTGCTTGGGAACAAAGCAATTTCAGATCAGCCTCTTTCCAAAATTCTATAATTTCTGTGTATACTGAACCTCTACATAATGTACTGTTACAAGTATTTTGGTAACATAAGTGCAAGTGTGTAAACTAAAGAAAATTCATATGTCATAGTGCTACAATATACTGTATTCCTAAAACTGAAATGTTAAAAACTTTCAAAACAAAGTACAATTTTTTTCTCTGGACCCCAACACATAAAATTCAAATACAGAAAAACAGATGAATTTATCCTAAAATCCAATATTGTAATAAATTAAACTGGAAAGATCAATATAGCCAGCACCCATGGTGCTACTGTCCTGTTCATCAGCCATCCGCCCCAAGCTAAACAATGCAAAGTAATTAACTTAAATCTTACAGTTCAGGAAACAGACATTCAAATAACATGAAACTGCAAAAAGGTGAATTCAGAATCATACTTTGTCACATTTAAATTAAAACCTTATACATAATACTTGAGACTGGTATCAAACTGATCTGAAACAATGGAATTATGTTAAAGCAATTTGCTTAGAGTAACAGTTCAACCTTGATGTTATCTCAAACACAAATAGCAAAGTAAACAGCAGGTCTCTCTTGTGTCCAGATTCCTTCAGGCAAATGCAGATTACTATATAGTTGAACAAGAGAGAAAAGTCCTAAATATTAAGAGTTTAAAAAGAAAAAGTTGCTTGAGAATTGTCACTAATTGTGATTGCTATTTAATTCCTATAGTTACAACTCTTTGTGTTTTGTAATATATGAACAATAATTATGCCCTCTATGAGGTGCTTGCCACAATATATAAAATTCTCTTTTAACTCTTTAAGTCTGCTTGATAGCATACAGTCAAAGACAAAACAAACATAACATATTACCGTCCTATTCACCCAAACTTTAATCGTTTTCAAGTTGCAATCTCTTAACTACTGGCTCAGAATGCCCCATTGTCCTGACAGGTTCTCAACCCCTACTTTGAAGGTCAAAGAAAAACAGAATAGCTCCCACCAGACCTTTCTGACATCATCCCAGCCCTTGTACCATTGGCTAGGGGAGCACAGCGACAGCTGGAGAAAAAGTCTGAGATTTCTCACATGTTGGCATACACCCAGCCAAACAGATATCAGCTCTCTTAGTTTTAGGCAAAGGTAACTCCACAATACCCTTTATTCTCTCCGGATTTATTTCCTCTTTCCTTCACTTATGAGGTGTCCCAAATACTTAACCTCAAATACTTAACCTCCCTCTTCACAGATTGTAATTTTTTTATTATTTTTTATTAATTTTTTTTTCTGAACTTAGCAGGCCCAAAACACGTACCTCAAATCTACTACACTGAACCATGTGTGGTCATGCAGAATTTTGCTCAACAAGATATATAAGGATTTGGGACCACAGGATGCTGGATCTAGACAATCTTATTCAAATTCCTTAAATGCTGCCCCAGCCACTAAAACATATTACAGAGGTTTTTAATTTAAACAGAAGACAAGTCAACGCTTACAAGTGCTTTCTTAAGAAATTTCACCCTGCATAATGAACTAGACCCTCGGGGTATTTGGAGCCCACCCCTTTCCCTGGATTTCTCCACTTCAGACTCAGTATTTACATTGTACGTCTCACTCGCACACAATCAGTCTCAGTTCCCAAGAGAATGTCCCAACCACCTTACCTCGGTCTGTGCACAGAATTTATTTGGTTGCTGCAGTGCCTGGTTTTAATTCACCGTCTTTCACACTCTGGTTCACAACACCTCTGGGTTTTTTAACTCCGGGACCATTACCAGCTAGCAGAGGAGGAGGTGAGACTGTTGAAATCAACAGGACGCGTCTTCGCACCTCCACTCAGCAGGAGTCACTCTACTGTGGGAAAATCCCGGCAAGCCCCAGCTGTTATTTACACCTTTACCTGTGGCCAATTCACCTTTGGCCAACCTGGCCAATGAGACTCAGAGAGGAATATTGTGAAGCAGGTTAAGAGCTCTTTTAGTATTGTTATTATTCCGTACATTGCTATAGCAATGGGTGTCTAAATACAGACACACCCTTTTACATATTTCAGTGACAGTTATACCGTTGTTGAGTACAAAAGTAATTTGTTTTTGTTTTGTTTTTTCTATTTAGCTTGTCTTCTTACAATATGGCAATAAATAGACACACTGCAAATAAATAATAATTTACGTTTTAGTATGCCGTTTAACTTTAGGTTTCTGTTCTGTCTGCCTGTCCGTAGCCTTTGAACAACAAAGAACAGGAAGAGAGGGGGAGGGAAGAGCAGAGCATGTGTCGCTCAGGCTCTGCTATCGCCAGATGCAAGAATTACTTGTACTTAATTTCAGTATACATAAAAACAACAAAGTAAACTGCTAAAAACCTAACAACTCCCTCAGTGATTAGGAGATTCGGAATCTACGGGGAGGGGCCCCGGGGGGTACAGGAGTACAACTGGAATACAAAGTCTGCTTAACAATAGATTGAAACCTAATGAAAACCGGGCTGGTCCCCTTCACCCAGGAACTCCCCCCCCCCCCCCCTTTAGCTAAAGAAGACAGGAAAGGCTTGGAAGAATAGAGAGACAAATAAACAAACACCGCTTGTCAGTTGCATTCCAAGGACTCTGAGTCATCAGTTTTACCTTTGCCAGAGACGGGGGGTTGTATAGGCACAGAGATAAACTAAGCACAGTAAACATGCTAACAGACTTCTTCAGCAGAATTAGCAAATGTCCTGTAACCTATACCAAATCAAAAACTCACTCAATTAAAACAAACATGCCCTTGATGTAAACAAACACTACGATTATTTCTTGTTTAACAAACCAACATGTAAGTGTAACCTATACCGACAGCCTATGTAAGATGCCTTTTTTAACAGCAGTTTTAAACCTTATCACAACTCCCGCGGATTCTGAAGCGGTCCCCTTACCTGGGGACCCCCCATCCTCTAATGAATTCACAACAAACGCACGTCTGGCCACTTGCTTTCTGCACAGTACCCATCACTAGCGCTATATCGCTTCGGAGTACGGCAGGGGCGTTTTGCCAAACTCACACAGGCACACAAGCACACAGAGAAGGATATTACCACAGACCCAGCAGGACGTCCCTGTTATTCACTGCATTACCCAAGCGCATATTTTCCAGCACTACCCAAGCGCATATTTTCCAGCGCTACCCAAGCGCATACCCAAAATGAGCTCCCAAAGCATCAAAGTAAAAATTCCAGTACAGCCACCAAAGCTGCAGCAATTTAAGGGGTTTTAAAACCCAGTGCAACGGAGAAAGGCCAACTTCTGACACCAAATTGTAAGGGTGGGGTCCTTTTCCCTTCCCAGCACTATATCACTTAACCTGGGACGTCCGTTATTGCTCTGGGTCGAGGAATTTACCTTACCTTCACTGTCTAGGATCCCAGGAGAACAAACACACACACACACTCGTACATAAGTAACATGTAAGTTTATTCCGTACGTTAGAAGTGCAGTCTCTTTTATACAGTATCAAAAACATATATACGTCATAAACCCATCCCAGCAGCATAGCACTGCTCCTGATATTGCTAATTATCAACCGTACAAACTGGTACCTGTCTCTGTGAAGATCACTGAATCTTGTCTTAGCACAACAAATTCCTTTCTATCTAGGTATTCACAGATGGGCCTCATGGTCCCTCTGTACAACAAGCAAGCACAGTTACTTACCTGTAACAGGTGATCTCTGGGAACAGCAGGAATAAGTCTTCACATATGGGTATCGTCGGTACCAACGGAGCCTGTGCAGGAACGCTCCCCAGCGTCCAGTAAGAAAGCTTTTGGGAGCATCCAACAGCGCCTACGCGCTGCCTTCCCGCCTTTCCTAACCGCCTCTCTCCAGTTCGAGTTTTAAAGCTGAGACAAAGAGAGAGAGAGGAAAGGAAAGATAGATAGAGAGATACAACTCCTAGGGGAGGTGGGTGGATTGTGAAGACTTATTCCTGCCGTTCCCAGAGATCACCTGTTACAGGTAAATAACTGTGCTATCTCCAGGAACAAGCAGGAATGAGTCTTCACATATGGGGACTCCCCAGCTAGAGATGCCAGGGAGATCTCCAAAGTTGTGAGTCCCTGAGAAGGGCTCTACCTCACCCCATGGATCTCGGGCATCCAACCAGGGATGGGGGGTAGGAGTTGATTAGGTATGGAACAGGTGTTTGAGAACAGCCTGACCAAACAAGGCATCCCGGCGGGAGTCCTTGTCCAAGCAGTAATGGGCTGTAAAGGTATGAACCGAGGCCCAGGTGGCTGCTCGACAGATTTGGTCGATGGACACAGAGTTTAGATGAGCCATAGAGGCTGCCATGGCCCTCACATTGTGAGCTGTGACATGGCCCTCCAGAGAAAGGTTCTTACTCTGGTAGGTGAAGGAAATACACTGAGCAATCCAATAGGACAGAGTCCTCTTAGAGACTGGAAGTCCTAAGTGAGAGGGATCAAAAGCAACAAAGAGTTGAGAGGACTTTCTATGTTGCTGTGTCCTTTGTAAGTAGAAAGCAAGTGGCCTCTTACAATCCAGTGTATGAAGATTCCTCTGCACTTGATGCATGAGGTCCTGGAAAAAAGACAGGTAAATACACCTCCTGGTTCAGATGAAAAGGTGAGACCACTTTAGGCATAAAGTGTGGATTAGTCCTGAGGACTACCTTGTCATGATGGAACCTTGTATAAGGAGGATTAGCCAACAAGGCTTGCAGCTCACTGATACGGCGAGCTGAGGTGACTGCAATGAGAAAAATAACCTTCCAGGAAAGGAATTTCAAGGAGGTAGTGGCTAAGGGTTCAAAGGGTGGCTTCATAAGTTGGCCAAGAACCAAATTCAAATCCCATGCCACTGGAGGTGGTCTAATGGGAGGTTTAGTTAAAAGAAGGCCTCTCATGAATCTTGCAATAAGAGGATGAGAGGAAATAGGATGTCCATTGAGAGGCTTAAGGTATGCTGCAATAGCACTCAAATGGACTCTTACTGAATTTGTTTTAAGGCCTGCATGGGATAAATGCAGCAAATACTCTAGTAAAGAATTCAGAGGTATTGCAAGAGGGTTAAGACCCTTCTCTGCACACCAAATGGTAAACCTTTTCCATTTAAAAGCATAGGAACGTCTAGTGGAAATTAGGGGAATGGGTGGAAAGGCATAGAGGAAGTCTTGCCCCCACTGGAGGAGGAAGGCATCCCTGGCCTGAACTCCCTGACACGGAATCCTGGAACAGAACCAGGGAAGTTTGGCATTCCACGGACTTGCAAACAGGTCTATGTCTGGGGTTCCCCAAATTCGAAAGATCCTGGCTATCTGGTCCCCATGGAGGGACCATTCGTGTGGAAGCAGAACTCGACTGAGTCTGTCTGCCCAAGAGTTTTGAACCCCTGGAAGATACACTGCCATGAGATGAATCTGATGCTCTCTGGCGAAGGCCCACAATCTCAAAGCTTCGTTGCAAAGCGACAGAGAGCCAGTCCCGCCCTGCTTGTTCACGTAGAACATGGCTACTTGGTTGTCCGTATGAATGAGGACTGTCTTGTAGCTGAGCAGGGTGTGGAAGACTCTGAGAGCTAGAAGAATTGCTCTGAGCTCTAAGAGGTTGATATGTAGAGATGTCTCCTGTGGAGACCAGATGCCCTGGGTGGAGAGATATTGTAGATGAGCTCCCCAACCCTTTGGGGAGGCATCTGTTGTGAGGGTTGCTTGGGGTAGCAACTGTTGAAAGGGGGACCCCAGCAACAGATTTTGAGTGGACTTCCACCACTGGAGGGACCAAAAGAGGCGACTGGAGGTTGCTATTTTGTCTGACAGGCAACCTGATGCCTGGGTCCACTGGGTGGACAGAGTCCACTGAGCTGCCCTCATGTGAAGGCGAGCGTAAGGAACCACATGCACGGTGGATGCCATGTGGCCTAACAGTTGTAACATCTCTCGAGCAGTTAAATGGGATTTTAACTGAATTTGAGAGGCTAACTGCACCAAGCATAGGCAACGGGCCTGGAGAAGATAGGCCCTTGCAGTTGTGGTATCTAGCAAGGCCCCTATGAACTCCAATGACTGAGTAGGGGTGAGTTGTGATTTTGGGATGTTTATTACAAGTCCCAGATACTGACGAACACGTCTTGTGCAGGCTAGGGAAGTCTGGGCCTCTGACTGGGATGGTGCTCGGATGAGGCAGTCGTCCAGATATGGGAATACAAATATTCCTAGAGTGCATAGAAATGCAGCTACTACTGCCATGCATTTTGTGAACACTCTTGGAGCAGAGGCCAGACCGAAAGGAAGCACTCTGTATTGATAGTGCTTTCCCTGATAAAGGAACCGAAGGAACCTTGTGTGTTGGATGGATGAGGACATGGGTGTACGCATCCTTGAGATCTAGAGAACAAAGCCAATCCCGACTCTGAAGGTATGGGAGAGCACCGAGAGAAATCATCTTGAATTTCTCCTTTCATAGAAACTTGTTCAATTCTCTGAGATCTAATATGGGTCTGTAGCCCCCTGTTTTCTTTGGAATAAGAAAATAGGGGGAGTAGAACCCTGAGCCCTGTTGAAGAAGGGGTACTTATTCTATTGCCCTTTGGGTAAGAAGGGTAGCAATCTCCTGACCCAGAAGGTCGAGGAGAGATGTTGGAGAATTGAACTGTCTCACCATAGTGTGAGGAAGAAGGTTTAAGAAATGAAGCTTGTACCCCCTCCCTTATGATGGAGAGGGTCCATTGCTCTGCTGTGATTTGTTCCCATCTGGGAGCAAATTGAGCTAACCTTCCTGGAATGGTGAGAGGCTCTGGTTCTTCTAGAGCCAGAAAGGCTAAGTTCTCTAGTTGTAAGTCAAAGGCCCTGAGGAGGCTGAGGCTGTTGGGCCGTAGCAGTCTTTGTAGCCTTAGGCTTGGCTTGTTTAGGTTGTTGCTGTCGCTTTGCAGCAAAACGACCTGTAGAAGATGCCTGGAGACCATAACCAGGATAATATTTCCCTTTTTTGGGAAAGAAAGTCCTTTTGAATAACCTTTTTCTAGCAGGAGCAGAAGTAGACTTTGAAAGTCTATCTAAGGCAGAATTTTCAGCATCCATCTGAAAATTTGCTTGCCAATCCTTACCAAAAAGGTTTTCACCTGTACAAGGAAGATTTCCTAATCCATCCTGGACCCAGGGTTCCAAATCAGAAGCTTGCAACCAAGCAAGTCTGCGTGCACCTATGGCAATAGCCGAGGCTCTGCTGGCACACTCAAAAGAGTCAAAGGCTGCACGGTTGGAGAATTTGGAAACATCCTGGGCATGTTTAAGCCAGGTGAGAAACTCTTCCCTTTTATCTTCTGAGATAAAAGGAGATAAAGTTAGCAGATGATCTGTAACTTCTTTTAGAAACATCCCCATATAGAGACTATAGGAGTTGATTCTGGCAGTAAGCATATTGGCCTGGAAAATTCTCCTGCCAAAAGCATCTAAGGTTCTGCATTCTCTTCCTGGAGGATTAGATGAGTGTCTTTTTGCACTCTTTATCTTTTTCATAGCAGACTCCACCACAATAGAATGGTGAGGAAGCTGAGTCTTATGAAAGCCAGGACAAGGAGGAACACGGTACATGGTGTCCAACCTGCGAGAATGAGGGGAAGTAGTAAGAGGTGTCTCCCATATGCCCAACGTGTGATCATAAAGGATCTCATGAATTGGTAAAGTAGCTGCCTCTTTAGGAGCCTTAGGATATTGTAAAATATCTAATTTCTTGACTCTAGGCTCTGGTTCAGGGGCCACTGAAATAGAGAGGCCCCTGGCCACTTCCCTAATGAAGTCTTGAAAAGACAAGTCTTCTGGAGGAGACATTCTTCTTTTTGGAGAAGAGGGCTCCTGAGGAAGGAGTACCGATGCCTCGACAGAAGCCTCTGATTCAGAGTCCTCAGAGGAATCGAAGTATCGCCTGTCTGGATGCTCTTGCAGAGCCCGATACGCGTACCGAGTGGTATCGACATCGGGAGTGATCGGTACCGATGGGCATCACAGGACAGGGTGCCGCTGCAGTCGACACCGAAGCCGATGTTGATGCAATTGGTACCGGCACCGGAACCGATATCGGTGCCGGAACCGGTACCGCCAACGGAGTTTGTTGCGGTACCGGAGGCGTCGCAGCTTGTATGAATGCCGTGATGGCACGCTGCATGGTCAGAATATTCTGATCCATCGACGCAACCAATGTCTGGATGTCAGTACCAGTGGAGACCACCGGTACCCCAGAACATGGCAACAGGTGATGGGTCGAGGCCATGCCATCGATGTCAACCATAGATGAAGCTTTGGAAGCCGAAGCCTCCCGCCGGAGTAATTTTGCCGGTGCAGGATCCTCGACGGCAAGCCCGGAGGCATCTCGATACTTAGAAGGAGATCTACCCTTCGAGGACCAGCTGGACTTATGTTTGGTTACCTGAGATCCATGGGAGGAAGACGAAGCCCTGGAAGATGTCCATGCCACCGAAGCTGCATCAGAGGGAAACAGGGTACTGAGCTTTGCCGCTCGATTCTGTCAACCTCTTTTAGACATCATGGAACAGGACTCACAATCGGTGATGGAGTGGTCAGGACCCAAACATTTTAGACACCAGTCATGGGTGTCGGTGATAGAAAGAGTACCGCTGCACTTCGTGCACTTTTTAAACCCGGAAGCGGGCTTTTCCATGAGGAAAAATCTTCTAGGCCCAAGGCCCAAAAGAAAAAATTGCACGGAAGTGGAAAACGGTAGTTTTCTTTTTTTTTTTTAAAGAAGAAAAGACCGGCGGTACCGGTCCGACGTCGAAGAAGGCAGACGTGCGACCAAAGAAATAAAGAACTTCTTCAGCGGTGACAGGAACACGACCTGCTGGCTCCGCGGAAAAAAAGAACTGGAGAGAGGCGGTTAGGAAAGGCGGGAAGGCAGCGCGCAGGCGCTGTGGGATGCTCCTAAAAGCTTTCTTACTGGACCCTGGGGAGCGTTCCCACGCAGGCTCCGTCGGTACCGACGATACCCATATGTGAAGACTCATTCCTGCTTGTTCCTGGAGATACTGATTTTCCCCTTACAATTTTATTTTGGCTTTAGTGCTAAATAATTAGTACAAGTCCTGAGCTGTAAACATGTGCTAACAGCACACACTGCTGCAGTAGCATGGCAGAGTTACATGCATCAAACAGAAGTCTTTTTTCCTTTCAGTTCAAGAGCCAATCCCTGTTCAGTATACGGGAAAACAAAGAAAAACACTTCCACCAAATGCAGAAAACTGCAACAAGTTGCTGTGTTAATCATTTCTGTCAATGCACTTTTTTTTGAACTTCATAGTAAACTGGACATGCCAACAATTTACTGCATCAGTGTAACACATTTTGGGGATATTAATTAGGAAACTGTACTGCCGCTCAGAACACAGCTCTAATGCATTGATTAATGTCTCAACTTGCTCTCAGGGGCAATTCAAAGCCTGCTAATAAAGTTACGGAAGCCGATGGTCATGTTAGCTGCTTACTCAGAAACTGTCAGCAAAAATCAGTGTCCAAGGTCACCTTTGATCAGCAGATTTCCTGCACAGTGCCTGCTGACTCAAAAAAGTTCTGAGAAGTCCATCTGCCACCATGGCCCATTTTATTCCTATGGACCATGCAACAAATACTACATGCTAAGGGTTGCAAATGGGGCCCTTAGTAAAACAAACATAAGCACACACCACTGCACCATCTGTCATCTTAGGAAATTAGTTTTAAATCAACACAGTTTTGCCTTTATTAATCTGTCACCCAACAACACACAATGGAAAAAACATTTTTTTTTTTTAAATTTAGTTATTTACTGCATATACCCTTAAAAAAACACACATAAAAAACTATCAGTCAATGAAAATACTTTAGTGAACCAGAAGCCCAATACACTCAGCACACAGAACAATAAAGAGTTCTAGACATGAAGTTACAGTATACAGACGTTATTTACAATGAAGTCTTCATAGGATTCCTGCATAGCAGGAAAAAAAACAGTTGCTTAAATAAATGGCTGTGGCAACAGCTAGAACTGCTATTGCCATGGTGCAAGGAACTTTGCAGGGTCCTAGGGAACATACCTTTTACAGGGCAGGGGAACTTAGTCATTTGCATTTTCTAGACATATATATATTATTACCCACCCAGCTACACCGCACAAGATATGGTGGGGGAGGGGAAAAGAAGGCTCGTCTCATCAGACCTAATGTGTTTTCTTTGAAAACATAACTACGATGTTTTTTAATCATGGGTCTGGACTGCTGCAAAGGATTTGAACCAGAACCACCTTCTCATCAGTGAAAACACTAAACACAAAAGAGATATCTTACAAAAATAAAAGCAAAATCTTTTAAGTGAAGAAAAAAATCTGGATGGACTACGTAAAACGTTCATTGCACCAACAGCCATTCTCACCACTACGTTATAACACAAAAATTCAACACATTTGACCTGGTCAATTGTTCTACGCTCTTTCTTCCATCAGGGAAATAGGATGACTCACAAGTAACACATTTCTGATTTTAAAAGGAAGCAAACATAAGAACAAGCAACGAGATTTTCATAAAAACACACTGCATGCCAATGAGATTGTGAACATAAAGTGCAATGTTGTGAACTACAAGCATATAAACTCCACTTCAGTATCACCTATGTTTCTATGTACTCTTAAAGAACATTCAGACTGAAGTTTACATACAGTGGGTACCAGGAAAGCAATAACTCTGTGCTGTAAAGTGGAACTGTTGCAGATAGCTGCCTTTGTCCTTTCCATAGTAACATGTAAACAGGCATCACCCAACATAATCAAAAGATTCCAGAAGTACACATTTCCCAGTAACAAAGCAATATTTTCCTTCTGTACTCAAAAATGCTGTTCCATGGCTAGATGTATGCCAGCAGAAGATACCATGAAGGCTCAAATTGCTGGGTTTGATGGCAGTGAAAGAGTTTAGGCTTTTGTAAGAAAAAAAAGAAAAAAAAGTAGATATGATTTGGTTTTTATTATCTGTCAACTCATCAAAATCCTTCCATCACATGTGAAGATTCCAGAATATGCAGGATCCAAGGTCACACTGGCACAAAGATTTCAAAAACATGCAGAGAAAACATGCTATCCGAATAGGGGAAAAAAAACCCCTAATGCCTGGGAAAATATCTGTTAAGTGTGCATCCACTTATATAATAAAGAGCAGCTTATTAAATCACTGCTGAACAGGTTGGCTTCTTTAAGACCACTCAAAGTGCAGAAGATCTGGGTTTCAAACAAATTCCCATCTGTTGGGGCTGGGCGGGAATGGGTGAATGGTGGAGATGATGTGCTCAGGCTTGGGAATACGGGAAAGAAAGTCATCAGAAGAGTACTGGACTGGCCATTGCTGGCTAATGAGCGACTCTTTAGAGGAGGTGCCTCTCAGACTGGTGAGAGTTCACCAAGTCACTAGGGCATGCCATCTGGAAAGCAAGGGGGAGCAAAGGTAGTGGAATGAAAATAAAAGGAGAAAGAAAAAAATATTTCTGGTGCGCATGTGCTGTCTGGAGCAACGTCAAAGAGACAAAATGAGAGGAGGGAGGATGGCATCAGGTATAGTCGTCTACTGGAGTCAGGATAAAGATTTCCTCTAGGGATGAGGGCACAGACACTAGACTTCAATCCTATCCAATCACTGCAATGTTTATCCCACGTATAAAAAGTTAAATAAATGCCATCAAACGTTATCAATAACTTAGGGGCAGCACCGCACATTGCCCAAGACTCGGATTCTAATCACACAATGCACTGCCGTGCCAGAGAGAAGGGCTTTAAGCCCAAACAAAAACGGTTCCTTACTAGACAAGCGATGCTGCAAAAACGGCAGTCCCAGCCCCAGACATCACACTGCAGTGACACATACTGACCATCTTAAGGAGAAAATTGTGCAAGCCTAGAAAGGGTATTGTAGTCTGCACTCCTCAGCCAAAGAACTGTCACCACAGTATAAACAGATACTAGACAATCCTCTTTTGCATTCATGGCTCCTAAGCTGCGAAATTCATTACTGGTCCGGGTTAGGAAGAAACGTTCCTTTTGGACATTTAAAAAGGAATTGAAAATATGTCTCTTTAATGAAGCGTTTAATTAATCAGACACATTGGATTCTAAGCAAATAGCATGACAGGAGCTCTGTTGTCCTTCCTGTTCTCTTTTTCTATACATTGTAACTGCTCTCCACTCTTGTATTCTTATTTGCTTTCTGTATATATAGCGTAGTTACTCACCTGTAACAGGTGTTCTCCAGGAGCAGCAGGAATCAGTCCTCACTTATGGGTGACGTCGGCGCCGACGGAGCCCTCGCGGAGCAATTTTCCCCAGCTTTCAAAGAAAGCCTTTGGGAATTGCAGCGCGCATGCGCGGTCCTCTTCCCGCCCAAGGGTGCCATCTTAGCCAGTCAGATGACATAGCTAAAAAAGACAGCAGAAAAATTTGCAAAAAACTAAAGCAGACGATTGCAACTCCAAGGGGAGGAGGGAGGGTTGTGAGGACTGATTCCTGCTGCTCCTGGAGAACACCTGTTACAGGTGAGTAACTACGCTTTCTCCAGGACCAAGCAGGAAGTCAGTCCTCACTTATGGGACTCCCAAGCTCAAGGCTACCGGAGACCCTAAGCACAAAAATGAGCTCCCTCTAGCTCAGCAGCACAGAAGGAAAGAATCTTCGCTGAATTATTACCCACCGGTAGCCCACATCCGGGATGGAGGGTAGGAGTTGCTCAGACCTCAAAGAGATTACGGAGGACTGCCTGTCCGAAAGCACTGTCCCTGCGGGACTCCCTCTCGAGACAGTAATGGACCGCAAAGGTCTGGCTCGAAGACCAAGTAGCGGCCCGGCAGATGTCTGCCAGCGGAACAGAGCGGAGGTAAGCCACTGACGTAGCCGTGGCCCGAACGCAATGAGCCGTGACTCGACCTTCCAAGGAGAGTCCGGCTGCCCCATAAGCCCAAGAGATACAGTCCGCAACCCAGATGGACAGAGTACGCTTGGAGACCGGGAGCCCCAATTTATTGGGGTCAAAAGACACAAAAAGCTGAGCAGCTTTACGGTGCTCCCGCGTACGGTCAAGGTAGAAGTTCAAAGCCCTTCTACAGTCCAGGGTATGGAGGACCGTTTCAGCTCGGTTGGAGTGTGGTCTGGGAAAGAAGGTTGGAAGTACCACCTCCTGATTGATGTGAAAAGGGGAGACCACTTTTGGAAGAAATTTTGGGTGAGTCCGTAGGACTACCCTATTTTTGTAGAACCGAGTGTAAGGGGGATCAGACACGAGGGCCTGCAATTCACTTACGCGTCTAGCGGAAGTGAGGGCTATCAAGAACAGTGTTTTCCAAGACAGAAAACGGAGAGAACAGGTAGCCATAGGTTCAAAAGGCGGACAGGTGATCCGCTGCAAAACCACATTCAGGTCCCAGTCAGGCGCTGGCGGGCGCAGAGGTGGTTTAAGTAGAAGGAGACCTCGGAGAAACCTCGCTACGAGAGGGTCGCTGGAGAGAGGTCTGCCGTCCACCGGCACATGATGTGCCGAAAGAGCACTGAGGTGAACTTTGACGGAGTTGGACTTAAGTCCCAGATTAGAGAGGTGTAGCAAGTACTGCAAGATCACCGATACCGGGCAGGAGAAGGGATCCTGAGATGTTGGGTACACCAAACGGAAAAGCGACGCCATTTAAGGGCGTAGCATCTGCGGGTAGAAGGTCGTCGCGAAGCCAAGACGACCTCCTCCACCTCTGCCGGCAGGAGAAGGGGAGCAAGGACTACCCTCTCAGCAGCCAGGCCATTAGGTTGAGAGACCTGAGGTTGGGGTGTAGCAGAGACCCCTGATCCTGAGTGAGGAGATGCGGTTGAAACCCCAGAGGGAATGGATCCTCCACCGCTAATTGCAGCAGGAGCGGCAACCACGGCTGTCTGGGCCAGCGAGGGGCCACCAGGATCATGAAGGCTTTGTCCCGGAGAACCTTGAAAAGAGTCCAAGAGACTAGCGGGATGGGAGGGAAAGCATACAGAAGGCTTCCCGACCATGAGAGTAGAAAAGCGTCCGCCGCAACACGAAGGGGGTGGGGCTGACGAGAGCAGAAGCGAGGAAGTTGCCGGTTGTGAGGACTGGCAAAGAGATCCACCGTGGGGAGGCCCCACTTTAGAAAGAGCTTCTGAACTACCAAGGGATCCAGACGCCACTCGTGCGGCTGAAGGATCCTGCTGAGTTTGTCCGCCAGGTAATTCTCTTGGCCTAGGAGATAAACTGCCTTGAGGAGAATGCCGTGACTGACGGCCCAAGAGCAGAGCTTCTGTGCCTCCCGGCAGAGGAGGAAGGAGCCCGTACCTCCTTGCTTGTTCACGTAGAACATGGCAACTTGATTGTCCGTCTGGACAAGGACGGACTGGTGAGAAGTCAGGTGGGAGAAAGCCTTGAGAGCCAGGCGGATCGCCCTGAGCTCCAGGAAGTTGATCTGCTGAGCAGACTCCCACGTGGTCCAGAGGCCCTGAGTACGTGCCCCTTGGCAATGTGCACCCCAGCCCAGGAGGGATGCATCTGTCGTCAGCACCCGGGCCGGCTGAGGTGACTGGAAAGGCATTCCGAATATCAGGTTCGGCTGCTGAAGCCACCACCGGAGAGACGAGATCAGCGGCTCGGAGACGCGCACTAGGTCTGCTAGGCCGCCTGTGGCTTGTCGCCACTGCTGGCGGAGACACCATTGAGCAGGCCGCATATTCAGGCGGGCATTGGGGGTCACATGGACGGTGGAAGCCATATGGCCGAGTAGTCTCAGGAAGCGCCTGGCGGAGACCAGGGGCTGGCTGCGAAAACGGTCGGCTAGGTCCATGAGCCGTTGAGCCCTGTCTAGCGGTAGGTATGCTCGTGCCTGAGGAGTGTGCAGCCTTGCGCCGATGAACTCGAGATCCTGTGAGGGGAGCAAAGTGGACTTTGCGAAGTTTATAACAAAGCCCAAGTGCTGCAGAAGAGTCACCGTGCGGCGCGTGGCGTTGGTGACCTCCCGAGCGGACGCTGCTCTGATGAGCCAGTCGTCGAGGTACGGAAAGACATAGAGGCCGTGAAGCCGGAGATGGGCCGCCACCACCGCGAGACATTTTGTGAAGACTCGCGGTGCGGAGGACAGGCCAAAGGGCAGTACTCTGTACTGGTAATGATTTCCTGCCACCACAAACCTTAGGTATTGTCGGTGGCTTGGGTGGATGAGGATGTGCGTGTAGGCATCCTTTAGATCCAAGGAGCATAGCCAATCTCCCTGCTGGAGGTAGGGCAGAAGGATTCCAAGGGTAAGCATCTTGAACTTCTCTCGCACGAGGAACTTGTTGAGGTTGCGCAGGTCCAGGATGGGTCTGAGGCCTCCTGTTCTCTTTGGTATCAGAAAATACCTGGAGTAAAAGCCGTGACCTTTCAGGTGGTGGGGCACCGGTTCCACCGCCTGTTCCTGTAGAAGACCTGCTAACTCCTGAAGGAGTAATTCCCTGTGCAGAGGGGGTCGTGGAGGTTCTCCCGGAAAAAAGGAGGGAGGGACCTGGTGGAAGTGGAGAAGATAGCCTTCTCGCACGACTTGAAGCACCCAGGCATCTGAGGTGATGCTGGACCACCTGTGGGCGAAGTGAACCAGCCGGCCTCCGGTGCTGGGAGGAACCAGCGGGGGGGGAGAGGCTATGCTCAGTGAGTCAAAAACCCCCACCCTGCTGAGCAGGGGCTGGTGGTGCAGGCTTGGGGGCTTGCTGCCTACGGGACCCGTTACCCCGTCCCTTGGCCTGCTGGCCCTGTTGGGGAGCTGCAGGGGCCTGATAATGGGGGTATTGTTTGTAGGCAGCCGCCTTCCTCGGGTAAAAGGACTTCTTTCCCGAGCCCTTCTTTTTCTGGGAAGGGGCGGAGGTCTTCCTAGAAAGCCTAGTCCTGGTGAGAGTCTCCGTCTCAATTTGTGCAGCCTTTTCAGCCATGGGCTTGCCAAAGAGGTTTTCGCCTCGGCAGGGGACATCGACCAACTTGTCCTGCACCCAGGGCTCAAGGTCAGATGACTGAAGCCAAGCCTGTCGGCGGGCACCGATGCCGGCTGCAGCCACTCGAGCCGACGCTTCAAAGCCATCGTAGGCTGCTCGGGATATGAATTTTGAGCATTCCCGAATACCAGTGGACAAGGCCAGGAACCTCCGCAAGGGTTCCTCGGACAAACCAGCGGAGAATCCGGCTAGCTCTTTAGCCAGGTCTCGGAGATACATGCCCATGTATAGCTGGTAGGTCTGGACACGACACGCAAGCATAGAGCCCTGGAAACACTTCTTACCAAGGCCATCCAGGTTACGGGCCTCCCTGCCAGGAGGCACCGAGGAGTGCATCTTCTGGCTCTTAAGACGATGCATGGCCGATTCCACTACCATGGAATGGTGTGGCAGCTGTGCTTTTTGGAAGCCAGGGCTCTTGCGGACTCGATAGATAGAATCGACCCGCTTGCTCAGGACCGGCGAGGAGGCCGGACTCTCCCACATGCGGAAGAGTAGTCGTTCCAGCATGGGAGGAACCGGTACAGTAAAGTGTTCCCTTGCGGGAGAGTCATACTGGAGGGCGTCGAGCTCTTCGGCTCGAGGCTCCTCCTCGGGGTCCGCAGGGAAGGCCAAAGCCTTGGCCATATCCCTGACGAAGTCCGAGAACCGGGCATCCTCCGGGGGGGACTGCTTCCGAGGCTCGGACTCCGGTGAGTCCGAGGGGACACACCGAGTCCGGAAAGAATCAGGTGACTCTTCCTCTTCAGACTCCCAGACCGACTCCGACGAGGAATCGGTGGGGTCGGCCCGGGCAGGGCGCGGCGCCTGCCGCCCCGACGCCGAGGGAGTCGGCGTCGGCGACCTCGGTCCCGAACGGGAGGCCGAGGGTGACCTCGACCGAGGATCGACTCGAGTTCGCATCGACTCGAGGATCGGCTCGGTCTCCGGGGTCGACGTCCCGGCGGTCGGGGCAGCGGCGCCAGCGAAGCCAGCGAGCAGTGCCCGCTGCTGGTCCATGAAGGCAGACAATCTGCTCTCCAAGGCCGTCAACCTGAGTCCGAGCTCAGGTGACCCAGCAGCCCCCGACTCGGGCCCCGACGGCGTCGGGCCCGACGTCGGCTGTCGCGGAGGCGAGTCCAGGAGGACCACAGGACTTACCCGAGCAGGCAGCTCCGACTCCAGGCGAGGTCGCTTCGTGAGATGCTCCATCTCCAAGGACCCGGGACGGCTATCGGGGCTATGCGACCTGGCCCTCGCGGAGCCAGGAGCGTCCACCGACGCCGCCCTCACGGGTTTCACCTTACGACGATGGTCCCCGGAGGGAGAACCCCTGTCGGAGGAACTCCGGCGACGGTCCGAGCCGGAACCTTTGGACGCGGAGGCCTCCGACGAGGTCCGGGTACGGCTGGGGTCAGCGAAGATCCTATCCCGCTGATGCCGCCGACTTCTCAACGCTTTGGAGGACATTTTGCCGCAGGGCCCACAGATCATTTCTTCATGATCCGGGCCCAGGCAGCGGAGGCAAAAGTCGTGTGTGTCAGTTAGTGACATATTTCGGTCACACTGACCACACCGCTTGAAACCACTGGCAGCCATCGGGGGAAAAAGGGCCCCGGCGAGGTCAAAGGACCGGGCTGCCAGGGAAAAACCGAAACGAAGAACTGACTAAGTCAGAAAAACCGAAAAATAAGAAGAGGACTCGAGACCGGCGTCGCGAGTCCGGCGGGAAAAAGACCGGCGTCGAACCGAATGGAAAAAAAGATAAATTCTGAAGAAAAAATCAACTTTTTCGCGGGGACACGACGGGTACGTCTGTAGGGCTCCGCGGAAAAAAGAAGACTGGCTAAGATGGCACCCTTGGGCGGGAAGAGGACCGCGCATGCGCGCTGCAATTCCCAAAGGCTTTCTTTGAAAGCTGGGGAAAATTGCTCCGCGAGGGCTCCGTCAGCGCCGACGTCACCCATAAGTGAGGACTGACTTCCTGCTTGGTCCTGGAGAATTTCCTTTTTTCTGTATTTTGAAGAATGTAAACATCTGATATTTCTAGATTATATGCTGTATATAAAAGTTTTATTAATAACTATTATTAAGCACTGAGCTGAGGGGAGGGGGCTGGCCTGATCAGTGCAAGAGACGCTGCTGGCTGGTAATGGCACTTAAAATCTTGGTACACCCTGCCACACATTTATTTCTAGGGCTGCTGCAGCTTCCAACTGGCCCAGAGGCAGCAGAAGAAGAGTTTAGGGCTAGAATTTAATAAGTATTTAAATACGCCTTCTCTAATTAGTCGAGTTGCAAAATCGTGTTTAATCAGCTTTGCAAGGTTTGTCAACGGAGGCCATTTCTTCTCTCCACTAACCTAACTAAAATTGTCCATGCTGTTATTTCTAGTCGCTTAGATTACTGCAATTCATTTTATGAAGGGCTGTCAAAGAACAGCCTGAAAAGGATTAAGACTCATGTAAAACACAGCAAGGCTATTAGCAAGTGCTATAAAGGTTGTGATCAGATTATGCAGATTCTCAACAGCTTACATTGGCTTCCAAATGCTATAAAAGTAACCTTCAAAATGCTTTGTCCTGTTCATAAAGCTTTGTACAATGTTGCTACTCTCTTCTTGTCAACCAGACCACAGTGCTCTTTTCAGCAATATGTGTTTCAGTTGCCAAATCTGGCAACACTTCAGTGAACAACTAGAAGCAGTGTCTTTTGCTATATGGGGATGCTGCTATAAAATAGCTTAGAACAAGAACTACAGGACATCAGTGACTATCTTTTAGAAGAGCACTGAAAATGTGGTTGTTTCAGCAAAATTATGACCAAAAGGAGGACTGCTTTTTATATTATAAAATGACATTTCAAATATTAAAAACAATTTCTAATATCAGTTTTAGGATTCCTATGGGTTTAGTGCTTATAATTTGGGGAAAACGTTTTGTAATGTCTTGTTTGGATTATATTTTAAAAAACTGACTATTCTTTTTTGTTTGAAGCATATTATTTAGATTATTTTGTAAATATTTGTTTTATTTGCACTCATTAATTTAATGTTTTTGTTCTAATGATTTGTTATTGAATATTTTTGTTTATTTACATTTATTTGTATTATGTTATTGTAAATACTTTATATACTTCCACAACATGGCGTTAAAGTGAATAAAGCAAGTCCAATACAAATGTCCCAAAAAACATTCCCAGGAAAACGTGGCTGCTATGCAAAAGTGAGAGTCTGATAGTTCTTACAGTCAAAAAAAAAAAAAAATATATATATATAAATTCATTCATATTCCACGCTTGACAATTACAGCTCCAATGCTCTCTGCAAATTCCAGACTTCATCCATTGTTCATACAATAGGCAGAAAGTAATCCCAAAAGAGGTATAGTAAAATGTTTCCTTTTATCTCAAGCAAGAACGCACAATCTGACTCATTTACAGCTCAGATGATTTTGCCCACATTTTAGCAAATGGTATTAAGGAATAAGACACAAAAAAGGATTTATTTCTGTATTAGCATTTGTCCCATTGCCTCTCTGCATTGCTATCTGACAATTGCCCAGGACTAAGACTCCTTCCAATGGGTGTGATCCAAGGCCAAGCCAATGCATCACGCAGGGGTGCCCAGCCCTATGGAACTGTTCACCCACATTCACAATAACCCTTTGTTATCTCCAGGTCGCATCTATCAGGAGCGAGTGTCAACCCAGGTCCTCTGCTCTTTGTGTGTCCCATCTCCCCCTCCACCGCAGGCAACCGAGCCCAGGTGTTCCATGTTTGGGTGACTTTCTGCGATTGTTGCGAGCAGTGTAGCAGTATTCATTGCTATATTTGGCACTACAGTGAAGCTCATTTTAAAATTAGAAAAGCATTGATTAAAACAAATTGGACCCGCTATATACTTAATTGGAGCTTTCTATCAACCAAACCCTTACACAAGCAGCTTCCCATCTGAAACAGTTCCACTCTACTCAGAGAAATTCAAGGTTGCTTGTAAGGTAAGAAATGAGAGCTTGTCCTTCACCACAAGCTGCCTCAACAAATAAATATATATGTTCTTCCTATGCCATATAAATAAAGATTTATACAGCTTAAATATTCAGAGACATGCATTAGATTTTAGATAGCAGACATTTCTTTATGATCATAACACGCAAACATTATTATGAACAACCACCAGCCAATAGGACAAGCCTCATATTGGGCCACGCCTTGTGTTATTCTGAACATTTACAGGAGGTTCTGAGTCATCCATGGGAAGAACAAGACGTGTTCCTCGAATGACAAGTTCATGGTCTCCAAATGTGAGCTCCCGATCCAGGGCATCTTCTGAAAGGTTTCCACCAGCCCTTCTAGAAGTGCCTGAAGCCCCAGATTCCGTGTTCACAGTTGAATCCCCATATGTCAGGCTGATATCGCCATCATTCAGGATAAGGTCAGAGTCATCATCCTTCAGCTGCTCTTGATTCTAAAAATGAAAAAAAGAAAAAGCCCGAGATTATCCAAGTCTCTCTATAAATTAATGCCATGCCATACAAGAAGATCTGTGGCTGTGGGACTGAAGGAGCAGAATGGCTGATAATACAGTGTAATTGCAAATTAACTTTAGTTGTCATAGCCTCAGCAGGGACCAGATCCAATTAAAAAAAACCAAAGGAGAAGGAAAACTGCACCAAATACAACCCATGCAAGCTAGAACAAACAGAATTCTCTGATGAAATTTTACATAAAGCTGTAAACATTTCCAGTTTATATGTAATATTTTTAGTGAAAGATAAAAAGCATGTTGGGAGGAGAAGAAAATAAATTTTTTAGGCGCATTTCACATAAGCAATAGCACCTATTGGGGAGGCTCCAGCCAACTGTGCAAAAGATTGTCCAGCTGTATGCATCTGTCGGCACATGTGCAAACAAATACATACCGACAACCCCTTCCCACCAAGCAAAGCAGCAGCATGAAAACTAGTGTGAGTCCCATGGGTCCTGCCGGCCTGAGTGGTGGAGCTTCAGGCCAAAATGGCCGGCAGGAGGCCCCAGATCCTTCAGGCCTGAAGAGAGAAGCTGCAGCCTAAGTGTGGGTAAGGAAGTGCAGCATAAATAGAAGGGGGCGGGTTAGAGGAAGGCTGACAAGCATGAGGGAATGGGTGGGGCTACAGAGGAGGAAGGGAGAAAAGGGATGGAGGATTAGGGAGAGGCAGGATTAGAGGAGGGACTGTAACTTGAGAATGTGTGCAAGTGGAGTGAAAGGCAGGGAAAGAAGAGAGTACAAAGTTGATTGGGAGGGGAGGGAGAGAGTGCACAACTAGGTGAAGGGAAGGAGAGAGCATGCAGCAGGGAGGGTACAGAAAGCACAGTTACTTACCTGTAACAGGTGATCTCTGGGAACAGCAGGAATAAGTCTTCACATATGGGTATCGTCGGTACCGACGGAGCCTGCGCGGGAACGCTCCCCAGAGTCCAATCAGAAAGCCTTTGGGAGCATCCCACAGCGCCTGCGTGCTGCCTTCCCGCCTTTCCCAACTGTCTCTCCTTAGTTAAGTTTTAGAGCTGAGAAAGAGAGAGAGAGAAAGGAAAGAGAGATAGAGAGAGAGAGACAACTCCTAGGGGAGGTGGGTGGGTTGTGAAGACTTATTCTTGCTGTTCCCAGAGATAACCTGTTACAGGTAAGTAACTGTGCTATCTCCAGGAACAAGCAGGAATGAGTCTTCACATATGGGGACTCCCTAGCTTTAGATGCCAGGGAGAGATCCCATAAGTTGTGTGTCCCTGGGACAGTGCTGCACTTTCCCACATGGATCTCTGGCATCCCATGAGGGATGGTGGGTAGGAGTTGATTAAGTAAGGAACAGGTGTTTAAGAACAGCCTGACCAAACAAGGCATCCCGGCGGGAGTCCTTGTCCAAGCAGTAATGGGCTGTGAAGGTATGAACCGAGGCCTAAGTGGCTGCTCGACAGATTTCGTCAATAGAGACAGAGTTCAGATGAGCCATTGAGGCTGCCATGGCTCTCACATTGTGAGCTGTGACATGGCCCTCCAGAGAAAGGTTCTTGCTCTGATAGGCGAAAGAAATACACTGGGCAATCCAATTAGATAGTGTTCTCTTTGAGACTGGTAGTCCCAAATGAGAAGGATCAAAGGCAACAAAGAGTTGGGAAGACTTTCTATGTTGCTGTGTCCTTTGTAAGTAAAAAGCCAGAGCTCTTTTACAATCCAGGGTATGAAGATTCCTCTCTGCACTTGATGCATGAGGTCCTGGAAAAAAGACAGGTAGGTAGACCTCCTGGTTGAGGTGAAAAGGCGAGACCACCTTAGGCATAAAGTGTGGATTAGTCCTAAGGACCACCTTGTCATGATGGAACCTTGTATAAGGTGGATTAGCTACGAGTGCTTGCAATTCACTAATACAACGTGCTGATGTGATTGCAATGAGAAAGATAACCTTCCAAGAAAGGTATTTCAAGGAGGTGGTAGCTAAAGGTTCAAAAGGCGGCTTCATAAGCTGACCAAGAACCAACTTTAAGTCCCATGCCACCGGAGGTGGTCTAATGGGAGGCTCTGTTAAAAGGAGACCTCTCATGAATCTTGCTACCAGAGGATGAGAGGAAATAGGTTGTCCATTTAGAGGCTTAAGGGAAGCTGCAATAGCACTCAAATGGACCCTTACTGAATTTGTTTTAAGGCCTGCATTAGACAGATGGAGGAGATACTCCAGCAAAGATTCCAGAGGTATGGCAAGGGGGTTAAGACCCTTCCCAGAACACCAGATAGTAAACCTCTTCCACTTGAAAGCATAAGAACGTCTAGTGGAAGGTTTTCTGGAAGCATAACGAACATCTTTCACTTGTTGAGAAAGATGAAGATTCTGGAGGTCTAGGCCTTCAGCAACCATGCCCTGAGATGCAGAGACTAGGGATTGGGATGCCATAACCTTCCGTCCTCTTGAGAGGAGGTCTGGAGCAGACCCTAACTCCAGGGAGGGAGCTTGAGAGAGATGTAGAAGCAGAGGGTACCACACTTGCCGTGGCCAATGTGGAGCTATGAGAATCATGTGGTCTCTGTCTCTCTGAAGCTTGAATAGGGTTTTGGGAATTAGGGGAATGGGTGGAAAGGCATAGAGGAAGTCTTGACCCCAGTGAAGGAGGGAAGCATCCCTTGCCTGAGCTCCCTGAGCCAGAGTTCTGGAACAGAACCGGGAAAGTTTGGCATTCCACGGACTTGCAAAGAGGTCTATGTCCGGGGTTCCCCAAATTTGAAAAATCTTGGACACCTGGTCCATATGTAGGGAACACTCGTGTGGAAGCAGAACTCGACTGAGCCTGTCTGCCCAAGAGTTTTGGACGCCTGTAAGATAAACTGCCAGAAGATGAATGTGATGCTCTCTGGCGAGGCCCACAGTCGCAAAGCTTCGTTGCAAAGCGACAGAGAGCCAGTTCCTCCCTGCTTGTTCACATAGAACATGGCTACCTGACTGTCCGTGTGGATAAGGACTGTCTTGTGGCTGAGCAGGGTGTGGAAAACCCGCAGAGCAAGGAAGATTGCTCTGAGTTCCAAGAGATTGATATGTAGACAAGTCTCCTGTGGGAACCAGATGCCCTGGGTGGAGAGGTCCTGCAGATGAGCTCCCCACCCCATTGGAGAAGCATCTGTAGTAAGGGTTGCTTGGGGTAGAGGCTGCTGAAAAGGGGACCCCAGCAACAGGTTTTGAGGGGACTTCCACCACTGGAGGGACAAAATGAGGCGACTTGTGTTTGCTATTTTGTCTGACAGGCAGCCTAATGCCTGGGTCCATTGGGTGGATAAAGTCCACTGAGCTGCCCTCATGTGAAGGCGAGCATATGGTACCACATGTACGGTGGATGCCATGTGGCCTAGCAACTGTAACATCTCTCGAGCAGTTAGTAGGGGCTTCAACTCTGCCTGAGAAGCTAACAGCACCAAGCGAAGGCAACGGGCCTGGGGAAGATAGGCCCTTGCCCTTGTGGTATCCAGCAACGCCCCTATAAACTCCAGGGACTGAGTAGGGATCAAATTGGATTTTGGGATATTTATTACCAGCCCTAAATACTGAAGGATACGCATTGTGCAGGTTAGAGAACTCTTGGCCTCCGATTGAGTGGGAGCTTGAATGAGCCAGTCGTCCAGGTAAGGGAAGACGAATATTCCCAGGGTGCACAGAAAAGCAGCTACCACTGCCATGCATTTTGTGAACACCCTTGGTGCAGAGGCCAGACCAAAAGGGAGCACTCTGTATTGATAGTGCTTCTCTTGAAAAAGGAACCGAAGGAACCTTCTGTGAGTTGGATGGATGAGAACATGACTGTACACATCCTTGAGATCTAGAGAACAAAGCCAATCCTGACTCTGAAGGTATGGCAGCAGAGTTCCTAGAGAAACCATCTTGAATTTTTCCTTGACTAGGAATCTGTTCAACTCTCTGAGATGTAAGATGGGTCTGAAGCCCCCTGCTTTCTTTGGAATAAGAAAATAGGGGGAGTAGAACCCTGTGCCCTGTTGTTGAAAAGGCACTTCCTCTATTGCCCCCTGGGCGAGAAGAGTGGCAACCTCCTGCTGCAACAGGTTGAGGAGGGAGGTTGGAGAATTGAACTGGTGCACTCTTGTGAGAGAGGGCAAGCTTGAAAAATGAAGTTTGTACCCCTCTCTTATGATGGAGAGTGTCCAATGTTCTGCTGTAATTTGCCCCCACCTGGGAGCAAAGTGACATAACCTTCCTGGAATGGTGGAGGGCTCTGGTCCTTCTAGAGCCAGGAAGGCTAAGTTCTCTAGCGGAAAGTCAAAGGCCCTGAGGGGGCTGAGGTTGCTGGGCTGGAGCAGGCCTAGCAGTCTTTGCTTTGCTCTGTTTGGAGGATTGCTGACATTTGTTAGGGAACTGAGCTGCAGAAGATGCTCGCTGACCATAAGCAGGATAGAATCTTCCCTTTTTAGAAAAAGGTGTTTTCTTGAATAACCTTTTCTTAGCAGGAGCAGCTGTGGATTTGGATAGTCTATCCAAAGCAGAATTTTCAGCATCCATCTGATTGGCTTTTGCTTGCCAATCCTTACCAAACAGGTTCTCACCTGTACAAGGGATGTTTCCTAATTCATCTTGAACCCAGATCTCCAAATCAGATGCTTGAAGCCAAGCAATCCTACGTGCACCTATGGCAATAGCTGAGGCTCTGCTTACGCATTCAAAGGAGTCGAAAGCTGCACGGTTGGAGAATTTGGCAATATCTTGGGCATGTTTGAGTCCAGTGAGAACGTCCTGCCTTTTATCTTCAGACATAAAAGGACTTAAAGTCTGCAAATGGTCAGTGACTTCTTTTAAGAACATTCCCATGTAGAGACTATAAGAATTAATTCTCGCAGCAAGCATGGAAGCTTGGAAGACTCTCCTTCCAAAAGCATCCAGGGTTCTACATTCATGTCCTGGAGGATTAGAGGCATGTCTTTTGGCACTTCTAATCTTTCTCATTGCCGACTCAACCACAATAGAGTGGTGAGGAAGTTGAGTTTTATGGAACCCAGGACAAGGAGGGACACGATACATGGTATCCAACCTGCGAGAATGAGGAGAGTTGGTTAGAGGTGCTTCCCACATCCTCAACATGAAATCATATAGAATCTCATGAATAGGCAAGGTAGCTGCCTCCTTAGGAGTTTTAGGATATTGTAAAATATCTAACTCCTTGGCTCTGGGCTCTGTCTCAGGGGCTACTGTAATAGAGAGGCCCCGAGCCACCTCCCTGATAAAGTCTTGAAAAGACTTCTGGAGGAGACATTCTTCGTTTAGGAGAGGACTCCTACTGTGGAAGAAGCATCACTGCATCGACCGACTCTTCAGAATCCTCAGAGTCCTCAGAGGAATCGAAGTATCGTCTGTCCGGATGCTCTTGCAAAGCACGATACCCGTACCAACCGGGGTCGGTATCAGGAATAACCGGTACCGGGCTATCGGTACCGGAGGGCTTCAGCGGACAGAGTACCGGCATAGCGGACATCGATGCTGATGTCGATGCCACCGGTACCGGGATCGGTACTGATGGCGATACTAGAGCCGGTACCGGCGGAGTAGTCTGTTGCGGTACCACGGGCGTCGATGCCACAAGGAAAGCCGCCAGACTGCGTTCTATGGACAGAATCCTCTGATCCATTGATGCCGCCAATGCTTGGAAGTTGGTACAGGTGGAAGCCACCGGTACCCCAGAGCATGGCACCAGGAGATCTGTCGAGGCCACGCCATCGAGATCATCCTGGAACCCCGATGATGATGCTTTAGAGGCCGAAGCCTCCCGCCGGGGTAATTTTGCTGGTGCAGAATCCTCGAGGGCAATGCCAGAGGCATCTCGATGCTTAGAAGGAGATCTACCCTTCGGCTGGATTTATGTTTAGTTACCTGAGATCCATGTGAGGAAGAAGCAGCCCTGGAAGACGTCGATGCCACCGAAGCCGCATCAGAAGTAAACAGGGTACTGAGCTTGGCAGTTCGGTTCTGCCGACCTCTTTTAGACATCATGGAACAGGACACACAATCTGTTATGGAATGGTCAGGACCTAAACATTTTAGACACCAGTCATGGGTGTCGGTGACGGAAATGGTACCGCCACATTTTGTGCACTTTTTAAAACCTGAGGCAGGCTTTTCCATATTTAAAGGAAAAAAAGGTTTTGGGCCTAAGGCCCAAAACGCAAGTGCACCTGAAGAAAAAAGGGTTTCGTTTTTTTTTTTTTACAAGAAGAAAAGAACAAAGACCGGCGGTACCGGTACAGCGTCGAAGAAGGCAGACGCGACACAAAAGAAATAAAGAAAAAATAAGGAAATTCTTCTGTGGTGACAGGAACACGACCTGCTGGCTCCACGGAAAAGAAGAACTGAGGAGAGACAGTTGGGAAAGGCGGGAAGGCAGCACGCAGGCGCTGTGTGATGCTCCCAAAGGCTTTCTGATTGGACGCTGGGGAGCGTTCCTGCGCAGGCTCTGTTGGTACCAACGTACCCATATGTGAAGACTCATTCCTGCTTGTTCCTGGAGATGGGTAAATATGAGAAATCCCCATGAAACAAACACACACACACATCATGCTCCCATGCACTGCCATGACACTCCCCACATAACACACCCACCCACCCCCCTACATGCTTGATTTTGCGAACGGGGTAAATGTGCCATGGTGTGTCACTCTGCAAGTCTACATTTTTGAGTCTTAAAAAAAAAATAGTTGAAAACAGAGGGAACTCTAGTTTAATCTTCAGAAATGCATGATGTCTTGACTCCTTGAGATGAGATATTAATATACTGTATCAAAGATGATCTATAACTCACTGATATAGACCACAAATATAGTCCCTGGCTCATGCTGCATGGGAGGGAGAGGAATACCAGGAGATAATATGCACTATGCAAAGATTCATGTAAGGCGATATATGCCCATTAGTACTGAGCTTACCTCGTAGGCCTGAGGACTTGTCAGACATCTTGCAATAGGTCCACAGCAACTCGGAAGTGTAGTGGTGAGAGGTGGACCACTGTGTGTCAGCAAAGGCTTCAGATAACTACAGGCATTAAGGAAAAGACCTCCAAAGATTTAGGATGCTGCCTTTCTCTCCCCTTTACAATTTCTATATTGTATGTCTTTGCCCATTCCTCTTTTCCCCACCTCGTGCCAAAGATAATTGTCCTAATTAACTCAAGTCCCACTGCTAACTTCCTTTATGTTTGACCTGTCAGTGCTATAGGGGATGGATTCCTGATGTGATCATTCTTCCCAAGGCCAGTGTAAGGTTATGAGGGCCCTAGGCGAACCTCAATCCTGCCATCCATTCTCCGGAACCTGCAGTGGCAGCAGTGCTATTAAAACAGCAATTTCAAAGCCTCCGATGCTGCACAGATGGAGCTTGCTTTGACCAGCCACTTCCAGCCTTCTCTGACGCAAGGGGGCACAGTCATTTCCAGAGGGGAACTGCGTCAGTGGGAGCAGAAGCAACTGATCATAGTGAGCACCAACAGCAACACAGTGTCTGAGGTTTTGAGTAACTGCTGCCTTGCTGTTTTAATGGCATTGCTACTGCTGTAGCTCCTGGAGACAATGGCACTCTAGGTGAATGCTTAGTTTGCCTAATGGGCAGTGCTGGCTCTGATTCTACCTCCCCTATTCCTTCATCTCTATAATCAAAAGGCACAGAATGAAAACTGAGCTGAAAGCTCCTGCCAGACAATACTGCTGCAATCCATGAAAAGAAATGCTTAATTAGCAGCCAATTTTACTTCCACAAAGGATACTTATGATCAAAGTTGTACCACAGCCTGAAGAGCCAGGCACTATCTGCTCTTGTGCTCCGCCTTTCACTCTCAGGCAGGCCCTAAAAGAAAATATACAAGTTCAAAATGTAAAACAGCACTTTTCACTCACACAATGACCTGTGATTACCATGAGGTCTTCTACTGCTTGTCAACCACACGGAGAAGATTTATGCATCAATGAAGGCCACACTGCCCAATCAACTTGGGTGAATTGGTCCTATCCAGCACAGAAATCCCCTCCATGTGGCAGAAATGGTCCAGGACAAAAGGTTTAAATCTCCTGAAATTCAAATGGGAGAGAGACACACAAATGAAACGTCTGTATCTATGTGCCCCTTTCTCCCACCTTCCTAGGAAACTGCATCTCCAGCTCTGCTGAATGACTGAGTATATTACAATATTTCCTGCCTGCAATTAAAGCATAGTTACTCACTTGTAACAGGTGATCTCCGGGAACAGCAGACATCAGTCTTCACCTATGGGTGACGTTGGCATCGACAGAGCTCCACGCGGGAACACTACTACTACTGAGCATTTGTATAGTGCTACAATACGTAAGCAGTGCTGCACAGGCACATGTCCCTGCTCATCACAGCTTACAATCTAGTCAAAACAGACAACACGGTAGCTATAGACAACGGGATACATCTAGGGGAAATGGTAAGGAAACAGAAAGGAGACCAGGCGAGTCAAGATCTGAAAGTGGCAACGAAGAGGTGAGTTTTCAGCCTGGATTTGAAAAGGGCCAATGAGAATGCTTTTGGGAGCATCCCTTCACGCCTTCCTAGAAAGTCTCCTCAGTCAGGTGTAGAGCTTAGAAAAAAAACAGAAAAAAAAAAAAAAAACATTCTACAACCCCCAGGAGAGGAGGGCGGATTGTGAAGACTGATTCCTGCTGTTCCCAGAGATCACCTGTTACAGGTGAGTAATTATGTTATCTCCAGGAACAAGCAGGAATATGGTCTTCACATATGGGACTCACCAGCTCCCAGCTACCATGAAGGACAGAGTATGAAGGTGTGACCAATGGGGAAAAACCCCTGAATCGCAACCAGGGTAGAGTAGGGATCCGTCATTCCCAGCTGCTTGAGCACACTCTATTGAGGTAGCTGGCAGAAACAGAGGGCCGTTGAGAGGAGGTGTAAGTCACAAAAAGGTGCCGTAGAATGGTTTGGCCAAAGAGACTGTCCCTACTGAAATCCTTGTCAAGAAAGTAATGGGCAGCAAAAGTATGAATGGAAGACCATGTGGCAGCCTGGCAAATCTCCGAGATGGAGGCAGAGAGTAGGCTCGCCACCGTGGCGGCCACAGCTCGAACATGACCCTGTAGGGAAAGTCTGGCTTTTACATAAAAGCAAAGGAAATGTAGTTAGCGATCCAGTTAGAAAGAGTACACTTTGTGACTGGTGGGCCCAAATGGCTAGGGTCAAATGACACAAAAGTTGAGAGGATTGTCGATGAGCCTTAGTTCTTTCTAAATAGGCCAAAGCTCTCTTACAATCTAGGGTATGCAATGTAGCTTCCGCCCGAGATGAATGAAGTCATGGAAAAAAAGGTCAGAAGGGAGACCGACTGGTTAAGGTGGAATGTCAGGTCTCAGAGTCGGACGCTGATGCAGAGGACCTCAATATCTTTTCTCTGGATGTCAAGGCAGAGGTCTTCAATACCTTTTCTGACTCTGAAGAGGACTTGTGTTTGCTGCCATGTTTGGACTTTGAGGAGGTATGGGAACCATGCGACGACTGCGATGGTGTGGAGACCACCAAAGAGTGTGCTGAAGTGGCCAAGTCTGATGGAAACAGCTTTCCCCGTTGTTCACAGTTTATGAGTCTCCTCCGGGTCATCAATTGACAGAAGGGCAAGCTGGAGGTGTTGTGGTCCACGCCCAAACATTTTAAGCATCAGTCGTGCTTATCAGTAGCCAATATAGTACTGTGCAATTAGTACATTTTTTGAAGCCACTATGTGGTTTCTCTATGTCTGAGAAGACAGAGACAAAATCAAAAAAGCAATGGTGGCCTAGTCTAGGACAGGCAACAAAACTGCAACGCTACAAATGAAGAAACAGAAAAAAGAAAATTTACAAAAGATTTTGATGAACAAAAGAGACGACCGCTCTGGACTGATGGGAAGGCAAGCACTATGTACCTGAAGGCACTTAGACAAATTTAATCAGTGGGGTTAGGACAAGGTCCTGATGGCTGTGCAGAAAAAAAGATGACTGAGGAGAATTGCTAGGAAGGCGGGAAGGCAGGCACGCATGCATGGAAGAATACTCCCAAAAGCATTCCTATTGGATGCTGGGGAGTGTTCTCACGCGGGGCTCTGTCGATGCAGACGTCACCTATATCTGAAGACTGCATTCTTATTTGTTCCTGGCGATCAGACAAGACTAGAAAGAAAATGGCAGTCAGTGCTTACCAGCTGATCTTGATCTGCATCAACACCAACCCTAAATGAACAAACATTTGGCAGTGTTAGAACAATCAACACATGGAGGGTCATTTTGTAACAAATTGTCTAAATTGTGCAGCCAATATGTGCATAAGTTAAACTATCCTATTAAAAATGGCCACTCTTATTTAACCTGCTATGTAGTACACACAAAATGTTCTAGCAAATTTGAACACATTTTTGAAAAACTAAAAGGTATGCATGCAAGATGCAGAAACATTCACAAAGTATACACACATTTACACCTGCCTCAAAGTATATGTGTTCTACTGGAAATAGTCTGGAGAGCCTACAGTATGATAGAGATGCATTTTTATGAAAATACTTTTTAGGTGTCCCGTTACAGCATTACTCATGTAAGGTCCAAGCAGTTTCATAGCAGCCATTTCCATACATAAATCACAGTTTATAATACTTAAATGTCTTTGCAAATTATCCCTCTGCCCATTTAATTAATGCAATAGCATTCAACACTATTGCTTTCACTCTTGCTTTTTAAGGCCATGTAAAAAAAAAAAACAGAGTAATGGCTAATTTAAAAAAACACATACACAAAAAATAGGAATTACACTTACCTGGTAATTGTGGCTCCTTGAGCGACTCCAGTTTAGTCCTCAATCTCTGAGTAGTGACCCTCCTCCTGCAGCTTGGAGACTGGGCATATAAAACTCATGACATCACTGGATAAAGCCTGCTGGTCTCTCCCATCAGCCCCCAGTGAACTATTGACAAAGCAGACTCAAAGGAGCAAAAAATCAGTAACTTTTTTTTAAACTTATTATATTCAAGGGCACGCAGAACATAACCTATCTACCTACTTCTCCCCTTCCAGAAGGAAAGGGACTGCTTCCTATATGCTCTCCCTTCTGTCGAATGCCTAGCCCTAAACAATCCAGAGCAATATAGCAATATATATAACAATATCATAATATAATAATATAACAATATAGCGCAAAACAAATGGAAGCATCAAAACGAATGAACACCAGTGAAGGCCTACATCCACTTTTAACCTTGCACTTCCCCCAACAGAAAGACCACTGCTAAGACCCATCCCCGGGCGGGAATGAGGACTAAACTGGAGTCACTCAAGAAACCACAATTACCAGGTAAGTGTAATTCCTATTTCCTTATCGTTCCTCCAGTTAGCACAGTTACTTACCTGTAACAAGTGATCTCTGGGAACAGCAGGAATAAGTCTTCACATATGGGTATCGTCGGTACCGACGGAGCCTGCGCAGGAACGCTCCCCAGCGTCCAGTAAGAAAGCCTTTCGGAGCATCCCACAGCGCCTGCGCGCTGCCTTCCCGCCTTTCCCAACTGCCTCTCTCCAGTTCGAGTTTTAAAGCTGAGACAAAGAGAGAGAGAGGAAAGGAAAGATAGATAGAGAGATACAACTCCTAGGGGAGGTGGGTGGGTTGTGAAGACTTATTCCTGCTGTTCCCAGAGATCACCTGTTACAGGTAAGTAACTGTGCTATCTCCAGGAACAAGCAGGAATGAGTCTTCACATATGGGGACTCCCTAGCTGCAGATGCCAGGGAGAAACCCCAGGTTGTGTGTCCTTGAAAAGGACTCTACCTCCCCCCATGGATCTCTGGCATCCGACCAGGGTAGGTGGGTAGGAGTTGATTAGGAATGGAACAGGTGTTTGAGAACAGCCTGACCAAACGAGGCATCCCGGCGGGAGTCCTTGTCCAAACAGTAATGGGCTGTGAAGGTATGAACCGAGGCCCAGGTGGCCGCTCAACAGATTTGGTCGATGGACACAGAGTTTAGATGAGCCATTGAGGCTGCCATGGCTCTCACATTGTGAGCTGTGACATGGCCCTCCAGAGAAATGTTCCTACTCTGGTAGGCAAAAGAAATACACTGAGCAATCCAGTTGGACAGTGTTCTCTTAAGAGACTGGAAGTCCTAAATGAGAAGGATCAAAAGCAACAAAGAATTGAGAAGACTTTCTATGTTGCTGTGTTCTTTGTAAGTAAAAAGCGAGAGCTCTCTTACAATCCAAGGTATGAAGATTCCTCTCTGCATTTGATGCATGAGGTCCTGGAAAAAAGACAGGTAAATATACCTCTTGGTTCAGATGAAAAGGTGAGACCACTTTAGGCATAAAGTGTGGATTGGTCCTGAGGACTACCATATCATGATGGAACCTTGTATAAGGTGGATTAGCCACCAAAGCTTGCAACTAACTGATGCGGCGTGCTGAGGTGACTGCAATGAGAAAAATAAGTTTCCAAGAAAGGAATTTCAAGGAGGTGGTGGCTAAAGGTTCGAAGGGTGGCTTCATAAGCTGGCCAAGAACCAGGTTTAAGTCCCATGCCACTGGAGGTGGCCTAATGGGAGGTTTAGTTAAAAGAAGGCCTCTCATGAATCTTGCTATAAGAGGATGAGAGGAAATAGGTTGTCCATTGAGAGGCTTGAGGGACGCTGCAATAGCACTCAAATGGACTCTTACTGAATTCATTTTCAGACCTGCATGGGATAGATGCAGGAGATACTCTAGTAGAGAATTCAGAGATATTGCAAGAGGGTTTAGACCTTTCCCTGAACACCAAATGGTAAAACGTTTCCATTTGAAAGCATAGGAACGTCTAGTAGAAGGCTTTCTAGAGGCATGAATAACATCTCTGACTTGCTGAGAGAGATGAAAATCTTGAAGGTCTAGGCCCTCAGCAACCAAGCCCTGAGATGGAGCAACTGGGGGTTTGGGTGCCACAAGGTTCCCTCTTCCTGGGATAGAAGGTCTGGTGCAGAGCCCAAGTCCAGGGAAGGAGCTTGAGAGAGATGCAGAAGTAGAGGGTACAACACTTGGCGTGGCCAATGTGGTGCTATGAGGATCATGGTCCCTTGATCTCTCTGAAGCTTGAATAGTGTCTTGGGAATTAGGGGAATTGGTGGAAAGGCATAAAGGAAGTCTTGACCCCAGTGAAGGAGGAAGGCATCCATGGCCTGAACTCCCTGACACGGAATTCTGGAACAGAACGGGGGAAGTTTGGCATTCCACGGACTTGCAAAGAGGTCTATGTCCGGGGTTCCCCAAATTTGAAAAATCCTGGCTACCTGGTCCATGTGGAGGGACCACTCGTGTGGAAGCAGAACTCGACTGAGTCTGTCCGCCCAAGAGTTTTGAACGCCTGGAAGATATACTGCCAGAAGATGGATGTGATGCTCTCTGGCGAAGGCCCACAGTCGCAAAGCTTCGTTGCAAAGTGACAGAGAGCCAGTCCCGCCCTGCTTGTTTACGTAGAACATGGCTACTTGGTTGTCCGTATGGATGAGGACTGTCTTGTAGCTGAGCAGGGAATGGAACACTCAGAGCTAAGAATATTGCTCTGAGTTCCAAGAGATTGATATGCAGAGAGGTCTCCTGTGAAGACCAGATGCCCTGGGTGGAGAGATCCTGCAAATGAGCTCCCCAACCCATTGGAGAAGCATCTGTTGTCAGAGCTGCTTGGGGTAGCGACTGCTGAAAAGGGGACCCCAGCAACAGATTTGGAGGGGACTTCCACCACTGGAGAGACCAAAATAGGCGACTGGAGTTTGCTATTTTGTCTGACAGGCAACCTGATGCCCGAGTCCATTGGGTGGACAAAGTCCATTGAGCTGCCCTCATGTGAAGGCGAGCATATGGAACCACATGCATGGTGGATGCCATGTGGCCTAATAGTTGTAACATCTCTCGAGCAGTTAAATGGGACTTTAACTGTATCTGGGAGGCTAACTGCACCAAGCGTAGGCAACGGGCCTGAGGAAGATAGGACCTTGCAGTTGTGGTATCCAGCAAGGCCCCTATAAACTCCAGAGACTGAGTAGGGGTGAGATGGGATTTTGGGATGTTTATTACTAGTTCCAAATACTGAAGGACACGCATTGTGCAGGTTAGAAAAATCTGGGCCTCTGACTGGGATGGAGCTTGAATGAGCCAGTCGTCCAGATATGGGAAAACGAATATTCCTATAGTGTGTAGAAATGCAGCTACTGCCATGCATTTCGTGAACACCCTTGGTGCAGAGGCCAGACCGAAAGGAAGCACCCTGTACTGGTAGTGCTTTCCTTGAAAAAGGAACCAAAGGAACCTTCTGTGTGTTGGATGGATGAGGACATGGGTGTACGCATCCTTGAGATCTAGAGAACAAAGCCAGTCCTGACTCTGAAGGTATGGCAGCAGAGTACCGAGAGAAATCATCTTGAATTTCTCTTTGAATAGAAACTTGTTCAATTCTCTGAGATCTAATATGGGTCTGTAGCCCCCTGTTTTCTTTGGAATAAGAAAATAAGGGGAGTAGAACCCTGAGCCCTGTTGAAGAAGGGGTACTTCTTCTATTGCCCCTTGGGAAAGAAGGGTAGCAATCTCCTGACCCAAAAGGTTGAGGAGAGATGTTGGAGAATTGAACTGTTTCACCATGGTGTGGGGAGGAAGATTTAAGAAATGAAGCTTGTACCCTTCCCTTATAATGGAGAGGGTCCATTGCTCTGCTGTGATTTGCTCCCATCTGGGAGCAAAGTAAGCCAACCTTCCTGGAATGGTGAGGGGCTCTGGTTCTTCCAGAGCTAGAAAGGCTAAGTTCTCTAGTTGCAAGTCAAAGGCCCTGAGGAGGCTGAGGCTGCTGGGCCGTGGGAGGCCTGGCAGCCTTTGACTTGGCCTGTTTAGGTGGTTGCTGACGCTTTGCAGCAAAACGACCTGCAGAAGATGCCTGCTGACCATAAGCAGGATAGTACCTTCCCTTTTTAGAAAAAGTTGTCTTTTTGAACAATCTTTTCTTAGCAGGAGCAGAGGTAGACTTTGAAAGTCGATCCAAAGCAGAGTTCTCAGCATCCATCTGAGTGGCCTTTGCTTTCCAATCCCTGCCAAAAAGGTTTTCACCTGTACATGGAAGATTTCCCAGTTCATCTTGGACCCAAAGTTCCAAATCAGAGGCTTGTAACCAAGCAATTCTGCATGCACCTATGGCAATAGCCGAGGCTCTGCTTACACACCCAAAAGAGTCAAAGGCTGCACGGTTGGAAAATTTGGAAACATCTTGGGCATGTTTAAGCCAAGTGAGATATTCCTGCCTTTTATCTTCTGAAATAAAAGTGGCTAAAGTCTGCAGATGATCTGTGACTTCTTTTAGAAACATCCCCATATAGAGACTATAGGAGTTGATTCTGGCAGCAAGCATATTGGCTTGGAAAACCCTTCGGCCAAAAGCATCAAGGGTCCTGCATTCACGTCCTGGAGGATTAGATGAGTGTCTCTTTGCACTCTTTATTTTCCTCATGGCAGACTCTACCACAATAGAGTGGTGAGGAAGCGGAGACTTATGAAAGCCAGGACAAGGAGGGACATGGTACATGGTGTCTAATCTACGAGAATGAGGAGAGATGGTAAGAGGAGTCTCCCACATGCTCAACATGAGATCATAGAGAATCTCATGAATAGGTAAAGTAGTTGCTTCTTTAGGAGCCTTAGGATATTGCAAAATATCTAGTTGCTTGGCTCTAGGCTCTGACTCAGGGGCCACTGTAATGGAGAGGCCCCTAGCCACTTCCCTAATGAAGTCCTGAAAAGACAAGTCTTCTGGAGGAGACATTCTTCGTTTTGGAGAATCAGACTCCTGAGGAAGAAGTACTGGTGCCTCGACAGAAGCCTCCGACTCATCAGAGTCTTCGGAGGAATCGAACTATCGCCTGTCCGGATGCTCCTGTAAAGCCCGATACGCGTACCGAGTGGGATCAACATCGGGAGTAAGCGGTACCGGTTCAGTACCGATGGGCATCATCGGACAGGGTACCGCTGCAGTCGACACCGAAGCCGAAGCCGATGTCGATGCAATCGGTACCGGCACCAGGAACGATGCCGGTGCCGGAGTTGGTACCGGCAACGGAAATTGTTGCGGTACCGGAGGCGTCGAAGCCTGCATAAACGCCGTTAGGGTGTGCTGCATGGACAGAATCTTCTGATCCATCGACGCCACCAGAGTCTGGATGTCAGTACCAGTGGAGGCCACTGGTACCCCAGAACACGGCAACAGGTGATTGGTCGAGGCCGAGCCATCGATGTCAACCTGTAACCCCATAGATAATGCTTTGGAAGCCGGAACTTCCCGCCGGGGTAATTTTGCCGTTGCAGAATCCTCGAGGACAAGCCCGGAGGCATCTCGATGCTTAGAGGGAGATTTGCCCTTCGAGGACCGGCTAGATTTATGTTTGGTTACCTGAGATCCATGGGAGAAAGAAGCAGCCCTGGAAGACGTCGATGCCACCGAGGCTGCATCAGAGGGAAACAGGGTACTGAGCATGGCTGCTCGGTTCTGCCGACCTCTTTTAGACATCATGGTACAGGACACACAATCCGTGATGGAATGGTCAGGACCCAAACATTTTAGACACCAGTCATGGGTGTCGGTGACAGAAATAATACCGCCACACTTCGTGCACTTTTCAAACCCGGAAGCGGGCTTCTCCATGAGGAGAAAAAATGTTCAGGCCTAAGGCCCAAACCGAAAATGCACTAGTTGAAGAAAGAAAAGGTGTTTTGGGGGGGGTTTTGTAAGAAAAGAAAAGAAAAGACCGGCGGTACCGGTCTGACGTCGAAGAAGGCAGACGCGACACAGAAAAATAAAGAAAAAAATTAAGAATTCTTCTACGGTGACAGGAACACGACCTGCTGGCTCCGCGGAAAAGAAGAACTGGAGAGAGGCGGTTGGGAAAGGCGGGAAGGCAGCGCGCAGGCACTGTGGGATGCTCCCAAAGGCTTTCTTACTGGACGCTGGGGAGCGTTCCCGCGCAGGCTCCGTCGGTACCGACGATACCCATATGTGAAGATTCATTCCTGCTTGTTCCTGGAGATTAGTCCTCAACCTCTGGGATGTATCAGAACAGTAATTATTGGGAGGGACCTTTCCAGCTGGATCTCAACACCGCCTCCCTGAAAACAGCATCCTTAGCCGCCAGAACATCTAGGTGGTAGTGCTTACTTAAAGTATGGAGAGACAACCAAGAGGCCTCCCTACAGATGTCCACTGGCGGAACCAAACTGTGCTCCGTCCAAGAAGACGCTTGCACTCTGGTAGAGTGAGCTCCCTGGGACTGTATGGTCCCGTAGAAGATAAACAGACGCACTCGCTGCTCCAATCCATCCATAAATGGACTCCTTCGCCGCCGCTTCCCTTTGCGGGGCCCTCCGAACACACCAAAGAGAGAATCCACTTTGCGAAAGTTTCTGAAACCTTTAAACATTGCGGCAGCGCTCTCTTGACATCCAAACCGCGCAAGCTATGGTTGAATACGCTCCACTCCGCCGCACCCAGCGCTGGAAGAGAGACCATTTTAGTTAGATGAACGTAGAAACCACCTTTGGCAACAACGATGGAACCAGCCGCCAGGTCACCTTCTGTCTGGAGACAGACAAAAAACGATTTCTGACAGGTCAACGCCTGCAACTCCGAAAATCGCCTCGCTGAACAGATGACCAAACATACCATATTCAAGGCAAAACCCTTAACTTATGCCTGTTGCAAGGGCCCCAATGGCGCACTAGATAACACTCCTAAAACCAACTTGAGCTTCCCTGGTGGAATTAATATCCTACGAGAGGGCTACAGTCTGGTAACTGCCTGAGAAAGCGTACCACATCGACTTGTGCATGAGAGCCACTCCCTGTCCTTTTCCCCTATAATAAGACAGAGCTGCTAACTGAACTTTCCAGGACCTGCCTTTAGCAAACCCGCCCTGCAGAAAACTTAATACCAAGGGAACTGACACTGTTGTCGCACAAGCATGCCTCCGCGAGCACCTGTCCTCAAAGATGCATCATGTACGCACATATGCAAGGGACGTAGACTTTTTTTTTTTTTTTTGTGGCAAGGTGGCAAAGACTGCTGCCGAGCAACTCTTTTTCCTTAAGCTTGCCTTTTCAATGGCCACCCCATAAGCGAAAACCGAATGCACCTGAGGCATTCAAAGGGAACTCCGTAGCAACAGAATATCCAATGTCGGAAACCTCCATGGATTCCCGTCGAGCAACTGTATGAGGCAGGCATACCACGGGCACCTCGGCCAGCCCAAGGCCCCCAACCACACATTTCCCTGAAGCGCTTCGATACGCAGAACCACGACCTATGAGTGCCCCCGGTGGAAAGACAGAGAAGACCGGACGACGGCTGCCGTTGAAACAGTGCGCCGATGCCTTCTGACCCCCTTTTGCATCGTCTGCTGAAGAAGCGACCCGTTTATGCTGAGTGAAACTGCCGCCATGAGGTCCATTACTGTCTGTACCCATATGCGACCGATCTGTGCGAACACCTCCGGATGCCACTCCCATTCTCTGGCATCTACTCAGACCCAGCTGAGGAAATCCGCCGTCACAATGTCCTTACCCGCAACATGTGCCACTGAAAACGCTGGCAGCCATAGCTCTATCCACACACACAGATCCTCTGCCGCGGCCTCTATGGCCACACTTCCGGTTCTGCCCTGCCGATTGATGTAGGCCACCGCCGCGGAGTTGTCGGACAGTACTCGCACAGAGTTGTCGGACAGTACTCGCACCGCTCGACCTGTCACCGTAGCTTTGAACGCCTGCAATGCCCGGCATATCGCTCGCATTTCCAGTCGGTTGATTGACCACTGGGTCTCCTGTGCACTCCAAGAGCCTTGCGCAAAACGATCTCCGAACGTAGTGGAGTTTAACAAAGTTTTTGGCCAAGCTCCCGGCGGAAAGGTCCATAACCTTTTATTAGAGAAGCTGGAAAATTATTCATTTTTTTTATACCAACTTTCACCAATTCAAGAAGTTCTACAAGGCACACAACCTAACAGAGCGTCACATCTGTTGTACATGCAAATGGAACCCTTAAAATATGAGCATACATGAATCCACCGCTTGCCCCGATACAAGCATTGAGTAGCCTATTCGTCTTTTTGGAAACCAGCCAAGTCCTTAAGACCTGGATTGGCTACCCTAGGAAACAGGATACTGGACCTGAAAGAGCTTGGTCTGACCTAGTATGGCATTTCTCATATCCTTATGAATGGAACCCCCAAGGTCTCTGCCTTGGAAATAACAGGCTGCGCCTGGCCCTATGGCCCTGTGGCCAGCTCACACGGAGCAGTACGGCCTAGTGGTTGAGGCAAGTTGCCAGAGGACCAAGGGTTTGAATTCCAATCGAGACCACCAACCTTGGGCCATAAAAACTGGGGTTTCTGGTCCCACAGGTGGTCCTTCTGGCCTTCGTTAAGCGACTTAACCCTCTGCCTCAGGTACCAAAACATAAATTGTGAGCCCTTCAGGGACAAGGGAAATAGAAATACCGCAATCGACTGTATGCCACCCTGACCTGTAGGCAATCAGTATACTCAAATAACTGACTGGGAATATGTGACCATAGCAAACACTGGCAGTGGAGAGACATCAGAGCGGGTGCTGGTTCCTGGTCTTCCTTTCTCGCTCTCCCAGTCCTTCTGCCAGCATTGAGAAAAGGCTGAGAATAGATTGTCCAGTGGGCCGGGGAGCTTGCGTCCTGGACATCAGGGAGAAAGAGGGGCTAGGATCTGGGAGCAAAGCCCAAAGAGAAAGGGAAACTGGTGACTGTGACACTGTAGCTCCTCTGGACGGCTCACTCCACAGCAGATCCCACGACTGCATCTCCAACCCCATGTAACACCATGAGGACCTCATGCACTTTATTACAATCGACATCCCCCATTACTGGAGAAATTACCTTAGCCTGATAATACAGGCTGAGCAAAGAAATGCAGTCTCACTCTGCAAAGAGTGCACCCAAAAATCATGTCTAAGCAATTGTGAGCACATACAAAATGTATATCTACATATACGGGTGACCCAGCACCTGTCACCCAAACACAGTGCAGTGAGCACGCTTGAACATAGGCTGAATGCATGGAGCATACACAGAGTATCGACTTCCTCTATGAAACCTTCCAGTGCCCAGGAGCGCTAAGCCCCAGACTGTGCTACCTAGAGGTCCTTCTCTTCACCCTCAGCACGGGCCCTTTAACAAGATGGCACAGACAGGTCAGTACCCCTGCTAAGTGCTTAAAGCCCTGCTCTGACAGCACAGGCTCTAGAAATAGATGAGAATTTCCTGGGAAAGGCATGCTAAGTGGAGCTATGAAACACACAAGCACAACCCCTCCCCCCTCCCCCCGGCCTTCCTGCTGTCAGAGAAATAGCAGTGGGATACACCGACAACCTTGCAAGTGGAGGTCTTAGAGGTTGCTGCCTGTATGAACCTGATGAAGAATACGATTTCGAATTTTACAACCCCCCCCCCCCCAGGGATGGGGGCACTGAATACTATGTGTGATTCATGAGCAGCGCTGCCATCCGGTGGCCTTTAGGACACCAGAGCCCGACAAATGATACAGAAGTTAAGAGCTTTAAATCTTGATCATATAATCTTGATTTGCAGAATATTACAGTTGCTTGTTTAGTTACTAACCCCTGAGTGCCCATGAGGTGGCCCTGTGGTTATTTCTTCCCTGACTTGCAGAGATCAATCTGATGATGGCTGCATACACATGGTCACAGAAAGGCACTATTGAGTGTATCAGCTGCCCTCTGGTGGCCATAGACTGTAGCACAGGCACTTCTTGGTTGACAGTTTAACTGTTATTATGATTATATATATATAGTTTTTTATATCCTAAGGTTTCCTAAACCTGTCCCTGTGAAACCACAGGCATTTGTGAATACAAAAAAGAGCCACTGTCTCAAGCACACTTCCAGCCTGTCCCTCCTTCCAACTACAAGTTAGGGTTCTGCTCTTGAACCTAAAAGCTGGCAATTTGCCTAATATCCCGGGACTTAACAGATGCTCCTCAGAGACATGATTAGGAGGGAGAGAACATGTGGCATCAGAGATCAATGCCAAAACTGCTGTCCTATAAAACTAAGAATAAACTTAAAAATAAAGAGGACTGACAACAGCCCCCTTAAGGCTGAGGAACCCCCCGAGCCTCAAAAAACCTACAAACAAAAGAAACAAACACTAGACCTAAAAATCTAGCTATTCTGCCTGTCGTCTTCCTCACATAGGCAGCTCACTGCAACTCCCGCCATGCGGTCCAAATACCTAGAGAGAAAATGGCCGCCCCTTTGCCAACAAATTTTGGCGTCAAGAACAGCTGCCGCTGCAAAAAGGAGACCTCAGCAGACCGACAGAGCCCGAAGGCCTTACCTGCAGGGCCGAAAGCCACGCAGACTGCTCCTACCACCTTCAATTCATTTGATCCTCAAGCCGCGCTGCCGCGCCCGGCAGCCACAACGAGGACTGCTCAGCCGGTTCCACAGAGTAAAATTAAAATCCCGCAGCAATGGAGAGGTTCCGTCTCGCACAGCTTCAGTGTGGCTGTATGGGTCCCGGAGCTCTCTCCCGTACCGTCCAGGGAGAGAGATCCGCACCGGCGAATGCCTGCAGCAAGTGAAAATAACTGACAAGGAGGGAAGGCAGGAGCTGCTACTAATTTAAAGAGCCAGGCTCAAATTTAAAATTACTGTAAATAAGGAAATTTGCTCCTAAAAACTAAAGGGAACTAATCCCTGATTGCCAATTAACCAAAGGTAACTGAATTAAAAGTAAAATTAAAGGTAAAAATCAAAAGTAAAATCAGAATGGAATTTGACACACTAAATGCTCCTTATCTGTTCCCCCAAGTGAGCCCAGAAGCTAGGCTCACTACGTCCTCCTGCTGCATGGAGACTGGACACACTGGGGGCTGATGGGAGAGACCAGCAGGCTATATCCAGTGATGTCATGAGTTTGACATGCCCAGTCTCCAAGCTGCAGGAGGAGGTTCACTACCCAGTCTCCAAGCTTCAGGAGGTGGTTCACGATAAGGAACAAATAAAGGTGATTTTTTTATTGGGTAACTTAATACATTTCCAATAAAAAAAAAAGAAAAGATGGAAGGAATATACAGAATTTTTATATGATAAAGATCAAGTGGACCAACAGCAGTTTCAACCTGTACCTTATGATCTAGAACCATTGGTGATGAAAGAAAAAGTTGAAGCAGCATTGAAAGCCTTATCAAAGACAAAGCACCAGGCATTGACTGCATTCCCACAGAAGTATTACAGCAATCTGATGCAGCTGTTACCGTACTTACAAGGCTCTGCCAAGAAATATGGAAGACAGCATCATGGCCAACTGACTGGAAAAGATCTGTGTTTATACCAATACTAAAGAAAGGTGATCCAACTGACTGTGGAAATTATCTCACAATCGCTCTGATCCCACATGCCAGCAAGATTCTACTGAAGATTATTCAAAAGAGACTACAATCATACCTGGAACAAGAACTACCTGAAGTGCGAGCAGGGTTCAGAAAAGGGCGAGGAACGAGAGACATCATTGCGGATGTGAGATGGATCCTTGAAAAGACTAAAGAATACCAAAAGGATATCTATTTGTGCTTTATCGACTATAGCAAAGCTTTTGACTGTGTAAACCATGAGAAACTCTGGGCCACATTAAGAAGCATGGGTATACCAGAACACCTGATCGTTCTCTTGCACAATCTGTACATTGATCAAGAAGCAACAGTTCGAACGGAGTGGAGTGGAGGAGTGGCCTAATGGTTGGGGCAAGGTACTTCAGGCCGGAAGGTCGGGGGTTCAAATCCCACTAGAGGACAGCAACCTTGGGCCGGAAGGACTGGGGTTTCTAGTCCCACAGGTGCTCCTTGTGGTCTTGGGCAAGCCACTTAACCCTCCATAGCCCATGTTCCCTGTAAAAATAGTTATCTCCAAGTTATAATGCCCTGTTCAATGTAATTTCAGTTTGTTCAATGTAAACCGCACTGATGCAGAATAGCGCGGTATATAAGAGAATGTAAATAAATAAAACAAGGAGAAACAGAATGGTTTAAAATAAGCAAAGGTGTAAGACAAGGCTGCATACTTTCCCCCTACCTGTTTAATTTATATGCAGAACAAATCATCAGAGAAGCAGGATTGTATGAAGACAACAGAGGTGTGAAGATTGGTGGAAGACTCATCAACAACCTTCGCTATGCTGATGATACCACATTACTGGTGGAAAGTGAAGATGATCTGAAACATTTGCTTCTCACAATCAAAGAACATAGTCTCAAAATGGGCCTGCACCTTAATGTAAAGAAGACAAAGATCATGACAACCGGCATAATCAACAGGTTCATCGTCGAAGGAGAAGAAATTGAAATCGTGAATAACTTTAACCTACTTGGATCAACTATCAATAAAGAAGCAACAAGCAGTCAAGAAATCAGACGCATTGCTCTTGGCAGAATGGCTATGAAAGACCTAGATAAGATTCTCAAGAGCAGATATGTCTCTCTCCATACAAAGATTCGACTTGTTTAAGCCATGGTATTTTCAATAACATCATATGGATGTGAAAGCTGGAGAGTGAAAAAGATAGACAGGAAGAAAATTGATGCCTTTGAATTATGGTGCTGGCGGCGAATACTGTGTATACCATGGACTGCCCGAAGAACAAACCAGTCTGTACTAGAGGAGATCAAACCTAAGCGTTCTTTAGAAGCTCAGATGACAAGACGTCGACTTTCATACTTTGGACACATCATGCGGAGAGAGAGATCATTAGAGAAAGACATCATGCTTGGCAAGATAGAAGGTCAACGCAAAAGAGGAAGGCCAGCAATGAGATGGATCGATACAATAACAGCAGCTACGGGTACCAGTCTGTCAACAATGAGCCACCTGACTGAAGACCGAACACAATTTAGGATAGCTATCCAGAGGGTCGCTATGAGTCGACTCCGACTCGACGGCACTTAACAACAACAACAATACATTTCCACTCCCTTCCTGAGGAGTTCAGTTATTTATTTATTTTATTTATTTAACTTCTCTTCTATACCGCGCTATTCATATCAGTGCGGTGTACATTAAACATAACATTATACAATGCGATAGGGCCGCATAGTGTTTACAGAGAACAGGGATTAAAACTTGGATATAACTGGGGTAACATATCTACAGTTTATTTACAATGAGGCATGTGTTTTAGGCTATAGCCTATTCAGAGCTGCTTCCTGGGTAGTGTCTTATAAACAAATGATGTTTGAGTGCCTTCCTGAATTGGGTCAGGTTAGTAATCCAATAAAAAAAAAATACAGATACCATTGTATATCTGCTGACCTGCATTTCTGTGCATTCAAAATGGACTAACACCACCACTAATGTATCCAAAACATCCAGAGAGATGAGATATCTCGGCAGCAGTCATACATCTAGGGGGCAAGACCCCTTTCACTGAACAGGGTCAATGGCCAATATACAGTACAAACTTATATACAAAATATATAATTGCAAAGTTGTTACTTTAGCTCCTTCACCGAGTACCTTGCTTTACACCAAATCAGACAATTAAAATCTTTCAACTGCCACACTACGGACTGCAAGTGACACTCAGTGGTCAAACAGATTCATTACATTAGTCAAATCCTGAAACTCACCTTCTTTTCCCATTAATTTTTATTTATGGTATTTATGTTCAGACAGACAATTACACTGCCTCTCCTTAAAAAAAAAAAGCTACAAAACAGTTTACAACAAAAACCAATCACTACATTAAATAATGATTTGTAAATAACAGCACAAAATGCATGATAAAAGCTAGTATTTAAAAATCCAAATCAAACTAACAAATCAAGAAAAAAGCAGCTTCAGACAGCCAGGCCTTGTATAGTTTGTGAATTGTAGGGAAAAACTGTTCATCTTGATATCAAGTGTAACTTATCCCAAAGGCTCGGGCATATATAGGAAAAGGTTCTGTGCTTTCTAGCTGTTAGACACACAGTACCAGTGATCTGAAGGAAAGCCAATGGAGAAGAGAGCACAGTTACCTACCTGTAACAGGTGATCTCTGGGAACAACAGGAATAAGTCTTCACATATGGGTACGTCGGTACCGACGGAGCCTGCGCAGGAACGCTCCCCAGCGTCCAGAAAGAAAGCCTTCGGGAGCATCCCACACGCATGCGTGCTGCCTTCCTGCCCATTCACTTCCCTCTCATCAGTTGGGTTTGTAGCTGAGACCGAAGAAGACAAATTAGATAGATAGATAGAGAGAGAGAGAGAGAGAGAGAGAGAGAGAGAGAGAGAGAGAGAGAACAACTCCTAGGGGAGGTGGGTGGGTTGTGAAGACTTATTCCTGCTGTTCCCAGAGATCACCTGTTACGGGTAAGTAACTGTGCTATCTCCAGGAACAAGCAGGAATGAGTCTCCACATATGGGGACTCCCAAGCTAGAGATGCCTAGAGGAGGTCCCAGCATGTTGCAAATCTAATGGATGGGCCATGCTATTTCCCAGAACCTCAGGCATCCAAGGGATGGAGAGTAGGAGTTGAATTAAAAAAGGGTGTGCTGTGGAACAGCTTGACTAAACAAGGCATCTAGAGGGGAGTCCTTATGTAGATCATAATTGTTAGTAAAAATTGAATTCCAATTTTCCAATGTGGACCTTAATCAAAAGTATTGCGAAAGTATTTGTTGAGGCTAATATGGGTCTGCTGCTAAGAGCCAGTACATTATCCTCAAAGAAATTACCTCACTGTGAAGTAGAGGAAAATAAATTTTGCAATACAGGCAGAGGTCAGAAGCCTTAATGGCTAGAACTAATCCCAGAAGAAAAACTGGGGGAGTTTAATGAGGTTGGACTTTGGAGGAAAAGCTAAAGCTTCTGTAGGCCAAAGTTTAAAGCTCTTTGTCCTTGGAGCAGAATAAGGCTCTAGGAAAGAGAGGAGATAAATCTGACTGGTTTGGACGAAAAGGTATAAATACGCCTTGCAGAAAAAGGATGGGTCTTTAAGACCCCTTTATCCAAATGAAGGAAAAAAGAAAACATTTGTAGTAGACGCTGTAGCCTCCAATTTCTTGAAGATCAGTAATGTTTTCCTTAAGTGATGTCACTTAGGATAATGACTTTACATGGAGAGCTTCAGATGTAATGTAACCGGAAAGGTTACGTAAAAGAAGGTATTTTCTAACTACCATAGAAATTGGTTGTCCATTTAAAACCCTAAGGTATGCTGGAATAGCATTAATATGGACAGTAACAAATCTTTCAGAGTCAGATATAGAAATATATATATATATCTATCTATATCTAGAGAGAGAGAGAGAGAGATTCACTTAATAACAAGAAGGGGTAAAAGTGGAAGAACCATGGAGGAGGTTTCACGGAAAACAGTGGAATGTTCTTACTTATAAGGAGAGGTCTAGATTTCTTTAAAAATTCTAGCCTTTGAATAACCAGGAATGGAGACCTACGTGAAGGGGTGCAGAGGAGATCCTTAGTCTTAAGACAGCAAGTCTGGCTCCTTCTATAACTTCAGTGTAGTAGCTGGAGAAGAAGACGCAATATGAGGAGATACCATGTTTGTCCCTCCATGAGGGCAATATGAGTATCATGCGTTCTTTGTTCAGCATAAGCTTCAATGAAGTATTGGGAATTAGAAGGAAAGCACTAGACAAGGACTGACTGCAGTGAAAAGGAATGCATCCCTGTTGTAAAAGTTCCACTGGAGATGTGGAACAACCTAGAGAATTGAGCAATTCTTTATGCTTTCACGTGGTCTAAGCCCTGGTTCCTTTTCCTTAAAAGGATTTTTTAAGGAAGATGGTAAGAGTAGGAAAAAAACAGCCATGTAGGAGCATGACTGGGCAAAAGCCTTTTTTAACCATCTGGAAGTTACCTACTAGGAATGGCTCTGACGCTCTCTGGCAAAGGCCCATAGTTGCAGAGCTTTTTTGTATAATTGCAGAGAGCATGTTGCAGGTTGCTTAGGTGAGATCTGGCTGTTTAACTGCCAGTGTGCAACCTAATCTATTCTGTTGGAGCCAAAAAGAATTGAAGATGGCTAAGAATAGTAGCCTACAATGATAAATTGTCCAAGTGGGTTGTGGAACCTCTCTTGGAATTATCTGTTATTAAGGCAGCAGAAAAGTTAGGTCCTATAGATTGGAAAAGGACCGACAGACAAAATTAGGAGTGGTAAAACTCAATTACCGTCTGATAAGCTGTCTTAAAAGAAATATTTGAGAAGATTGCAAAGGGGAAGAAAACTCTGTATGGAGACCACTTACTGGAGTAGGTATTGAAGAAAAACCTATGGGCTTAAAAAGTAAGCCCTCCAGTTGAACAGTATCACTCTTAGAGACTGAATGTCTCAACTAAGAGGGATAGAAAGTAATACAGAGTTGAGAAGACTTACAATTTGGTAAGTCCCTGAAAAGGTAAAGCCCCCTTGCAGTTAAAACTATGAGATATCCTCGTACAGGAAAACTGTCAAGGTGAAGGGCATAGCCTACCCTGTTGTTAGTTGTTACTCCTCTTTTTCCTTCAAAAAGGAGAGGAGAAACCTGTTACCTGTAGGGCATGATTGTCCTCAATAGCTCTTGGAGCTAAAAGAATGGATTTCTCTTGTGGCAAGAGATTCATGCCTAGAGTCGAAGATTGAGTCAGTGTATCACTGATATCTCAATAAGGATGAGATGAACTGTAGATGCTTCTGGTGATAATAAGTAGGTTACCGGTTCTAAACCTCAAACAGGAAAAAGAGATTTAATGAATAAAATATCAGAAACCCTGCGACTGCTGGGTTTGCTGAGCCTGTTGAGGTTTTGATTTTCTTAGCCTGGTATGATGTTGCCCTTCTTTGGAAACATCTGCATGATGGGTAGAAGATGGATAAAACTTTTTTCCCCTAGGGGGATAAAGTTTGTTAGGAGATTTTTTACTAGCTGGGATAGAGGAAAGTTTTGACAATCCTCTGAAAGCAACAATATCAGTGTTTAACTGATTAGCTTGGAATAAAGCATTCTTGTTAAAGAGATTTTCACCAGTACAAGGAGTATTTCCCAGCCTTTCTTGTACCCATTTGTCCAAGTCTGAAGCTTGGAGCCAGGCGTCGTGCCCCTATGGCTATAGCAGTTCTGCTAATAGACACAAAAAAGTCCAGGGAAGCACGATTAAGGAACTTAGAGACATTTTGAGCATGACTGACTAATAAGAAAAAGTCTGCTCTTCTATGCTCTTGAAGAAAAGGGTTCAAAAGCTTTAAGTTCTTTGTGACCTCTTCAAGAGATAATCCCATATAGAAAATATATGAGATAATTCTTGCTGAAAGCATGGATACCTGGAAGCATCGACGTCCAAAGGCATCTAAAGTCCTAGACTCACGACCTGGCGGATAAGAGGAGTGCTTCTTTGCACTCTTAATATGCCTCATTGCTGATTCTACAACAATAGAATGATGAGGAAGTTGAGTCTTTTGAAAACTTGGAGAAGGTGGCACCTTGTACATAGTGTCAAGTGTCTTAGAATGTGGGGATACCGTTAAAGGGAGTTTCCCACATTCTTAATAGTAGATCCTGTAAGATCTGATGCAAAGAAAGCATGATCACCTCCCTTGGAATCCAGGGAAATTGCAGAGTTTCTGAATCCCCTGGTATAGATTCTTTACCAGGTATAGAAATGGCAAGTAACTTTGCCATATCAAGCAGAAAATCTTGAAAAGAAATCTCTCCTGAGGAGGACCCTTTGAAATGAGGGGTAAAGGCTGGAATTGTTGAAAATTCAGCCTTGGTACCGATGGATTCATCCCAGTCATCGGGATCGGAAGACTTGAAAGGATGAAGCATCGGATTTTCTTTAAAGAGATGTCTTCGGTACCGCCCGAGGTCGGTATCGAATCCTCCATGCTAGAGAGCGATTCCAGGCTCGGCATCGAAGGAAGTGAGTCTGTCGAAGCAAGCATCGACGGTACCGACACTGGTGCCGATGTCGATACCGGAAGCGGTACCGATACCGATACCAAAGCCGATACCAATAGTTGGGGAACGGTCTGCAGCGACTCTAGCAGTACCAAAGTAGCTGAGAGATTCGCTAGACTACGTTCATCGGTGAGGAATATCTCATCCATCACCATAGCCGATGCCGGGGTGTCGGTACCGCCCGAAGCGGCCACAACCACCGAGCATGGCCCAGGTATGTCCATGGAGGTAAGAACCTCGGGAACAACCTGAAGCCCCGTTAATGCTTTGGAGCCCGAAGACTCCCGCCGGGGATTTATTGCCAAAATGTCCTCGAGGGCAACGCCAGAGGCATCTTGATGCTTAGAAGGAGATCTACCACTCGAGGACTGGCTAGTCTTAGACTTGTTTGGTTACCTGATCCTGTGAGAAAGAAGATATTCTGGCTGGTGACATCGAGTCTGATGTGAACCGAGTATCGAGTTGTGCTTGATCCTGAAGACTTCTTCTATTTAAGCTCCTGGAGGGGAGACACTCCAGTGCACTGTTCCCTCTAAGCTGTGCGCGTGTGCGCGCGCACACACCTCGCCGAGCGAGCGCACATACTTTATAACAGAGCGCACAAAAATTACGGTTCTGATTCTGATAGAAAACAACACAAACATCTTAAAATTTAAAAGTTGTTGTGTATTTACGGTTTTCACAAGTTCTACAATATTATCTAGTGCAATCAATGTGGTGTACATACTGTATTCTGATGTGTAGTCAAATTTTAAAGTATAGAACTCCGAGTGTCGTTATGTGCCGCACAAAAATTTAACCTTCCTTCAAAAGCTGCACAGCTGATATTTTATGCGCACACAGCCTACAGAAAATTAGAGGGAACATTGCTCCAGTGGGCAATGGTCAGGACCTAAACATTTTAGACACCAAGTATGAGTGTCTAAAAATATATTTGTACCACCAAACTTAGAACATTTCTTAAGGATAGTGGCTGGCTTTTCCATAATGGAAAGGATAGAGGCCTAGTGGCCAAGAAACTGTCAGACACTAAACCGGAAAAAATTCCTTAGAAAAAAGAAGACATTTTTAGTAAAAAGAAAGAAAAGCACCGGCGGTACCAGTGGCGTCGAGGGAAGGCAGACGCGACCACAAAAAACAAGAATAAAAAAGAAGAATTTTCTGCAGTGACAGGAATACGTCCTGCCGGCTCCGCGGAAAACGGAAAACTGATGAGAGGGAAGTGAATGGGCGGGAAGGCAGCGCGCATGCGTGTGGGATGCTCCCAAAGGCTTTCTTTATGGACGCTGGGGAGCGTTCCCGCACAGGCTCCGTCGGTACCGATGTACCCATATGTGAAGACTCATTCCTGCTTGTTCCTGGAGATCATAGTTTTCTAGATGGAATATAAGACTGGACGCGTTAATAAATATGAAGGAACTTTTATCATAAAGAATCTTATGAACCATAAAAAGGAGCTTAAAATTCACCCTGTTATCTACATAATAGGCATCTAGAGCAGGAATTTAAGAGTTGAATGAATATGATCACTTAAAAAAAAGAACACCCAAACACAAACATAGCTCCTCCTACTATTCAAGTGGCAATATTCTGCACTAAATGGAGTTTCCTCAGCTGATTTTTGGGAAACCAGCAAAAAGAGAAAAAGTTATGACAGTAAGTGAGGAGTGATCAAATCAGTAAAAAGGATGTTCCATAGGAGTAAAAGCATATTTTCACTGCAGTATTAATAAGCTTCTACAAGTCCAGGGAGGAATCAAACCAAATATCCAAAATTGTTATATCTTAACTAGGGAGCAGGCTTAAATTATATATCTGGACATGCAACTGCATGAAGTCCTTGTTCCAAAACAACTAATCTCAAACCTCAAACACTTGTTCAGTCTAAATAATTTTTTAAAAAATATTTGTTTACCCTGTTCACCACTATCCTGAATCACCGTACATGCTGCTACCTGCATTAGCAATAACTTGTGTATAGGGCTGTATGTAGACATTAAAAACAGTGGGCAAGAGGATTGAACCTTGTAGAACACTTGATTGTAGTTCAAGGTTAGAAAAAAATTCCTCCTAAACACCCATTGAGATCTACCTTCCAAAAAAAGAAGAGAACCAATCACGCATACTGTCCCTAGCAAAGATTCACTTATCTAAATAAGATAGCACGGTCTACTATATCAATGACCCCTAAAAGGTCCACAAAATTAACACTGACCCCATCTGTCCTTGATCAAGTTCTTTTCAACATTTTTGTAAGTAATTCTTTAGCAGGATAATTAGAAAAGATATGAATTTTGGGGGACAATACCAAGATTTACAACTGAGTAGACACCCTAGAAGACATGGAAAACATAAAAAGAAATTAAGTGGAGCTTTAGGAATGATCTAGAGCAGGCATTCCAACAGGTAGATCGCGATCTACCTGTAGATCGCAGAGGGGTCAGAGGTAGATCACCAGCCCCACTTGGCTCCATCTCTCCAGCAGCTCGCCCCGTCGCTAGGAGAGAGCTCGTGCCAGCAGGTCGTCTGCCAAGGGCTTGCTGCCATTGATGATCCTTTGCCTGTCTTTTTTCCCTGCCTGCAGGAATCTTGCCTGTGGGTGTATTGGGACGCTTGCTGTTTTTGTGCCAATAGCTTGTGGATAACCCCAGGAGACCGCCACCCGTGCCCTGCGACGAGATGCCACAGGCCCGGCGTCATACCTGGTCTCCTGCCTCTCAGAATCACCCATTCCTGCCCCTGCCCCAACACTTCTTAGAAGTGTGTTATATAACGGGCAATATCCATTCGCCCGGGCTTTACCTGAATACACTTACTGTATTAGTTGTGTCATGTGCTGGTTGTTGGTCGCTTTATAGTTCGCGTTCATTAAACGTTTTTGGGCAGACACAACAAAGTGTCAAGAATTTGGTGATTTTGGCAGGCTTTTCCAATTTTGTTCTAACTTGCCTATGCCTTGCCTTCAAATTGGTTCAAACCATTGTGACTTTTGCTTGCCTCTGCAATTTTATTTTGCCTAGCCTTTGCGTTGATTCTACACTGCAATTTTATTTCGCCTTGCCTTTGCGTTGATTCTACACAGTGTGCAGAATTTATTAAATCGCGTGTTGTGGTATTTGAACTTGTTTGGCGGTATTTGATTTTATCTGGTTTGCTGGCCAGGTGTTTGCGTTTTTTTGATGATTGTTTGGTGGTATTTGATTATTGATGCCAGTATGATGAATTCTTATTTTTACTTTTAGAACTGCAAGTGTGGTTTTGGCATCTGCAGTCCTTGTATTGCACATCATCCAGAGGTCTTCAGTTCCTGTTGATCTTTAATACTTTGGGACAGTGACAGTTTTGGACCACATTCAGCCAGTGTTTATACAAACTTAGCAGATTTGGCCTTCTTACATCCAGCCACCCCAGTATAATGAAGATGAGTGTTCCAAAGAAGAGCAAAACCTACCACTTTCATGATGAATGGGAAATGGACTACTACTTCATCATGGTGAAAGACAAGTATTGTTGTCTAATTTGTAACGCCCCAGTATGCTTGCCCAAAAAGGGTAATCTGGAACGTCATTATAAGGCTCTGCATAGCAATAAATTTGATGCTGATTTTCCACCCAAAAGTGAAATTCATAAACTGAAGCTCAAAGAACTTAAACAGAAATTTGCTACTCAGCAACAGTTGATGGCGAAGCCAAGGTCACATTCGGTCAATGCAACCATAGCATCTTTCAAGGTCAGCAACCTGATCGCAAAGAAATGCAAACCTTTCACTGAAGGGGAATTTGTAAAAGATTGTTTTCTTGAAGCAGCTGACAATCTTTTTGAAGGATTTAAAAATAAGAAAGAGATAATTTTATTTATTTTATTTATTTAACAGTTCTTCTATACCGCTCTATTTTAGATCAGAGCGGTTTACATTTAACATCAACTATACAACACAGGGAACTTTGAGTTGTATTTACAATAAACAGGGAGATCAACTTGGAAGTAACTGGGGGAAACTATGTACATTCTATAACTCTATACATTGTATTACACTGGTACCTGATTTCAGGCAGAACATATCTACATCTTATTTACACTGGGGTCTTAATTCTATTTCAGTGGGTACATTCTGAGCGATCAGTTAATAGCTGCTATTCAAGATAATAGCAGATAATAGCTGATAATAGCAGATAATAGCTGCTATTCAAGATGTACAATTGTCAAGAAACACCGTTGTGCGGCGAATAGAAAAGATGTGTGGAGACATAACTGAACAATTGTTGGAGGATGTTTCAAATTGTGTTGCTTTCTCACTCCAACTGGATGAATCTACAGACATAAGAGACATAGCCCAGTTACTAGTCTTTATCCGGATGTTTTTTGAAGACTTCAGTGTTAAAGAAGAACTACTTGGAATGATTTCTTTAAAAGGGAGAACTACCAGTCAGGAAATATTCAGTTCTTTCCATTCTTTTGTGACAAATTGTAATCTTCCATTGCATAGACTTGTTTCCATCACACTACTGATGGAGCAAGAGCAATGACAGGTGAGGTTAACGGTTTCATAGCCATCTGTAGACAGCATGACGACTTTCCAGATTTCTTTTCTTACCACTTGTGATGAGGAAGTTCCATTCTCTACCTTAAAAACACAGGATTCACTGCATTCTAGTCCTGAAACTGACAGGCAGGCAGGCCATGTGAGCAGCTGTTGTCAGGGACGACAAAAACAAACTCAGCCACGAGGGTTGAAAACACACCCAGCTGAGAAACATTCCCCAGTTCCTAACAGCTTGCACCTGGAAAGGGGAAGAGCTTACAGCCATTATAAGAGCTATGCAGGAAACACAGAGTTAGAACTGACTGAATGAGGAGAACTAGGAGAATTGGCTGAACCAGCTGACCTAGAGGAGGAAGGAGGAGTTTCAGACTCTGACCCAGGACGTGAGTCAGAGGCAGAACCAGGAAGAGTTCACTGCAGAAACTACCCAGAGTCCTACAGGAGGAAACAGCTAGTGAGGGCAGAGAACAGGTGTGAATGTTCTGCTGATTACAAACCCTTTGGAGCTCAGAGGCAACGTTCCAACCGGAGTGATTGGAAGCCTAAAGACAAACTGTATGTATCAGAAAGCTGTAGCCTGAAGAATGATTCTGGTGGGAAGCTAAAGTTTGTGGATAAAAGAAATACCTACAGGGTTAATGCTGAGAAGCCTTGTGTAGGAAATCCTAGGTGGGGGCAGGGCTTTAACACCCAGCCGAGGGATTTAAGCACAGAGCTGAACAGAGAGCAGTTAACACCTCCAGAGAGAGAAAGGTATTTCCCTGAAGATGTGTGCATGTCTGAGGATGATATCCTAGAAGTTCCTAAGCCTCAAAGAAAACCCCGTAGGCTGAAACCTGGTGTTAGGAGGGGAGAAGAATTTTATCTATCAAAGCCTGAAGATAGAACCAGTAAGCTCTCCAGGGGTAGAACCTCCTACAAGAAGTGGGATTATAAGAACCCTGAATGGTGGCTTCCCTCTCTCCCAGACACAAGAGAATACGGTAGCTGTTATTCCAGCCATAGAGGGAGTGCTGCAGAGAGACACTGTAACGGCATGTTACAGGGGAACTCGCAAAGGTATTCTGATAAAGAGAACTCAGATAATTCTGAATGCATGCAAGAGCCTATGGTCATTGATACACTCAGTGAATGTTCATTTAATGGTGACCCAATGGACTGCACATTGATTTTATCAGATAAAGTAACGTCTCTGTGTTAGTCAGGGCTGTGTAGTGTGTAAGGCAAACACTACAACTGAAGAATGCTGTTTTGCTCATAGTGAAACTATGTGCTGTGTTTGAATGTTTAACTTTGACCATTTACTTTGAAGCAAGAAGAAGCTGTTCTACTTTCCTTTATGTTTTGCCAGAAAGCATGGCTTATTTATTTTGAGCACTGTGTTATGTTTATTTGAATAATCCGACCCCAGGAGGGGAAATAAATCCTATTTACCTTCAACCACTCGTGTTGCACAACTACTTAATTGCCATCAGACGCAGACCTGCTAGCCAGGTGGCAGTCTGCCCACCGGGTGGTGACATAGCCTGGCGTAGTCTTTCGGATTTTTTCAAGAGAAAAAAACAACACAGTACAAGAATACATAAAGGATAACTTGCTGAAAAGAAAAGGAAAAAAAAGTTTTTGCTGTCTTGGACGGAGAAAAGAAAAACCGGAGCGGATTTTCCAAGTTCCTGACCTGGAAGGCAGTCAAGACACAGCTTTCTCAACGCACGATCCTGCACCGTGCTAAGGTAATGGTAGGAAGGCACGGGGGTGACTAGGATCAGAGAAAGGGGGAGCTGTGGTGCTAAGGGAAGCAAGTAAAAGGAAAAAAAAAAAAGAAACACATAGTCTGTGCCGCACTTGGTGGGCCCTGTCTTTCTTTTTCCTTTGCAGGTACGCGACGGAGTGACGGAATGGATCCGCAGCAGATGAAAGACTGGATGGAGGCCCAATGGAAGGCCCAAGGAGAGCTGACCAGACTGAGCCAGGAGAGGATGATAGCCGCGATGACCGAGCAGCAGCAGCCGCTGTTGGATTTGCTTGGGACTCTTATCCAGAGGACTGGTACAGCAGCAGAAGTTAATCCCGCAATGTCTAAGTGGTAGGACTCAATGACTGCCATGCTTTGACATTGGGACAGCTAAAATCATATGACAACTTTGATGATTTTACAGACGCTTTTGAACGTATCGCAGAGGCGGCTAAATGGCCGATTGATCAATGGGCTGTAAGGTTCGCTATGACCTTATCAGGTGAAGCGCTAGCGGCCTACAAAACTATGCCTGTCGGTCTTTCGTCTAGTTACCCGGAGGTAAAATCAGCCATCATTCACCAGCAAGTTTCGGCAAGCAAGAGACTCAATACAAAGACTGTCATGGACATCACTTTCAAAATTGTAAATTCAGTTTGTGGAAGATCACTTCAAAGACGGCTTTTCAATCTTACTCTCGATGAAGGGGCAGTGGAAATCATTTTGCACACAGATGTAAGGTGGCTAAGTAGGCACAAATTTCTGCAAAGATTTCGTGATTTGCTGAATGAAATAAGAAGTTATTTGAAGGAGAGGGGAGATGACCAAGCAGAGTTGGAAGATGAGGAGTGGTTATGTGATCTGGTATTTCTCGCTGACTTTACAGGCGAACTAAGTGATATGAACCTTGAACTACAAGGTAAAAACAAATGCATTGGCGAGACGATGAGTACAGTTTCATCCTAAAAGAGCAAATTTGAGCTGATGACTGATCTTGAAAACAACTTTTGATCATTTTCCTAATACGCAGGACCATCTGGGACAATATCCAAATTTTGTTTTTCAGAACGAGAAGTAAGTGACAGAAATCTGTTCTGTTATCCAGGAATTCGAAAACAGATTCTGTGACTTCCAAAAAATTGGAACAGTTGTGGAGTACTTGTCATACCCATTCAAAGTAGATGTGGACATTAAAGAAACTGCAGCTGCTATCAGTAAAAATTACTCATTGAACAAGCCATCTCTTGAAAACAAAATATTAACCCTTAAAAATGTCATTTTTCTCAAGACCCGTGCTGAGCAAGAATTGTTTTGGAAGCTAGTGCCTAGAGACAAATTTCCAAACTTGAGAAGATGCAGTGAAGCTGTACACTCCTGTTTTGGTTCAACTTATTTATTTGTGTGAATCTGCGTTTTCCCATCTGAAAATGACAAAGAGAACACAACGTTCCAACATGACAGATGAACATCTCCAGGATTCCCCGAGACTGGCCCTCGCGCAATATTCAACCAACTTAAAAAAAACTGGTGGATGAAATGCAGGCTCAGACGTCTCACTAATGAGCAAGAGCAAAATATTAAATATTGTGCAAGATCAGCCTGGATCAATACTCGACCTAAATTTAACACAAATTACTCAATAAAAGTTAAAGAAAGTTATTAAGACAGTTAAAGAAAGTTATTACTTAATAAAACTAAGAAAAAATGTACTTTCCATTTCCCCTCGCAGTTCTTACTGGATCTTCGTCTCTGTTTTGTTTTTGCTTAATTTGCTTAACAGCTGATCATACCCAAGTAAATGACAGAAGGTTCATTAAAAATGGGGGGGGGGGGGGATCCTCCAACTTTATTGGGTTAAAATTTAATTTAAACTAATTTGAAACTTAATTTTCATGGTGGTAGACCACTGGCACTTTTGGCCGGAAAAAGTAGATCACGACCTGTTAAGTTGGACATACCTGATCTAGAGTATGGTAAAGATTTTCCTTCAGTATTTAAAGATAGAGGGTATTGCATTTAGGCTGCAAAAATCCAAGGTTGCTATACAATATAGGGAGTGAAGATCTTTGGTGCATGAAAAACATGCAGGATCTGGGGGTGATTGTATTTGATGATCTTAAGGCAACAGCAAAAACCAGAAGGATGCTTGGATTAACAGGAATAGCCAGCAGGACAAAGGAATACATAGTGTTGCTTTGTAAGTCTCTGGTGAGAGACCTCAATACCGTGTGAAATTCTGTTGAGAGCACCTTCAAAAAAGGATATAAACAAGATGGAGTCCATCCAAAAAGTAACTAATAAAATGGTTAGTCATCTTAATCTAAATATGCATACTTTGGAAAAAAGTCAGGAGGAGAGATGATTGGAGGTATTTAAATACAGTATCTCCAAGGTATAAATTCACAGGAGGCAGGCCTTTGTCAATAGGAATGAGGTTCTGGAATAAGGGGATGAGGTTGAAACTGGATAAGCCCAGGAGTAATCTAAGGAAACATTTTACAGAAAGGGTGGTGGATGAGTGGAGTAGCCCCCTAGTGGAAGTGATGGAGACAGACAGTATCTGAATACAAGAAAGCAAGGAGACAAGAAACGGCGGGGGGGGGGGGGGGTGTCGGAGAGTATAGCAACGGGTATAGATGGGCAAACTGGATTAGCCACATGGTCTTTATCTGTCATCCCATTTCTATGTTTCTATTTCCTGCCCTGCATCCAAGCTTTTTCATAGATCATAAATAGGAAAGCAGACTCTGCACTGTGACCAGCCCAATAGCTTGACTGTCCAAAGGCATCTTTTAACTCTTAAAGAGAGAGAGAGTACTGTTTAAGATGAAGTCTGTTCTATAAAAAGAACATGAGAAAAAGGTCAAGAATTACTGGCATCACCACTGAGGTCAAATGAAGTCTTTTTCAAAATTGGACAAAATTTTGTCTTCAATTTCTGTGGAAAGGTTCCTCCTGCAAGAGAAGGAATGATGGATAAAAGTGGCATCCATAGGCCTTCCTAGTCTTTTTAAACTAACCTCACTGGGACTTGTGATAAGGAAGCTTATCATAGCTCAGGAAGGAGCTATAGAAAAGATGATGTGACTCTGAACAAGCAACCTGTCAGTTCTGGTAGAAATAAGAAAACAGAATTTTCTCACAAAAGACTACCAGTCCCAGAATGCACCAGGTTTCCAGCAGCCATTAGAGGAGCTGAAGTGGGGAAACGTGTGTTCAATCAGGAGAGCTATGAGGTAATCCCTAAGCACTCATCTCAAAGGGCAGGGCCTGATTCAGCACAGCTGGGCTGTATTAGGGAGGAGCACTCATCAAGGCAGAATAAGAATAGAGTTTGTTCTACAGATGACAAGCATCAGCTCCATGATCATGATCACCTTGGATATGCAGAAAAGGATCATCAGTTTCATCTGAAGGATCAGCAGAAGCAGAAGCCAAACCGGACGGATAGAGAAGGAAAGAAACCCTCTGGAAGGAAGAGGAGAAAAGCCTTTGAGAGGTCTAGAAGAGTCCAAGGCAGTACGTATACTGGGAGGTATTTCAAGGGCCAGCATATACCATTGGACTGGGGAAAGCCAGAGGAATGGTGCTGCAGAACAAGGAATCACCAGAGGCTACCTGTGAGGGAGACGGCTGCACGTGGAAGGGACTCTAAGACCTATGCCAGAAGGTATGTGAAGAGAGATCCAGTGTCCAGGGATCAGGACTGGAAGGCTGGACATAAGAACTGGACTACATACTGGCCAGGCTATATAGAGAGGAACTATAGCAACAATGGAAGCTCAGGTATGAACACTGATCTATGCCCTAGCTATAACCTTGAAAGACAGCAGGGAAATAAGTGTTCTCCTGAAAGTGCTCCATTGAAAGATTCATCTGTGCCAATTCATGATAGTGACCCTATGCTTGTTGATGAAGGGGAAATAATAGCAGATCAAGATATTGTTTATATGGACTGCTCTCTATACAAACTCCGTTGGTAACTTTCTGTGATAAAGCACAGCAGCCATCACAAAGAAAATATAAATTTGTTCTTTATTCCACTAAGAAAAGCTCCTGAAGCAGGATTTGACTCACACAGTAGAAAGCCAGCCTGCTAAAGGGTTTCAGCTGGATAACTGATAGCAATTGAGCTGCACCTAATTGCTTGTGAGCTAGGAGAGAATTACTTCTGGATCTGTGTGGAAAGTAATCAGAAGTTAACCTTACAAGAACAGTTTATTTCTTTCTTTGTGGCTTTTCGTTTGTTAGAGATATGCTAAGAAAACATTAGCTAATTGCCTGACAAGTTTGAAGGTTGTTTTCCTGATTTTGATTTTTGACTTTGTTTTACCAAGTTAAACACTGCAAGCAAGTAACCTAATTTATGTGCTACCAAGCATATCTGTGCTGGGAGAAATAACCCCATAAATAAAGAAGTATCTTATTGGCTTTAACACTTGTGCACAACGAAATTATTGTCAGCAGCTGTGTCTGGTGTGAATGAACTACATTACCCACAATACCTTGCAAAAATCATATAAATATATGCCTTGTCAAGACTGTGAAGATTCTCACCCAGGCAGCCGTCTGACAGACTGTATCTAGTCGGGAACTACTAGGTAGCGTAGTTACTCACCTGTAACAGGTGTTCTCCAGGAGCAGCAGGAATCAGTCCTCACTTATGGGTGACGTCGGCGCCGACGGAGCCCTCGCGGAGCAATTTTCCCCAGCTTTCAAAGAAAGCCTTTGGGAATTGCAGCGCGCATGCGCGGTCGTCTTCCCGCCCGAAGGTGCCATCTTAGCCAGTCAGATGACATAGCTAAAAAAGACAGCATAAAAATTTGCAAAAAGAACATAAGCAGACGATTGCAACTCCAAGGGGAGGAGGGAGGGTAGTGAGGACTGATTCCTGCTGCTCCTGGAGAACACCTGTTACAGGTGAGTAACTACGCTTTCTCCAGGACCAAGCAGGAAGTCAGTCCTCACTTATGGGACTCCCAAGCTCAAGGCTACCGGAGACCCTAAGCACAAAAATGAGCTCCCTCTAGCTCAGCAGCACAGAAGGATAGAATCTTCGCTGAATTATCACCCACCGGTAGCCCACATCCGGGATGGAGGGTAGGAGTTGCTCAGACCTCAAAGAGATTACGGAGGACTGCCTGTCCGAAAGCACTGTCCCTACGGGACTCCCTCTCGAGACAGTAATGGACCGCAAAAGTCTGGCTCGAAGACCAAGTAGCGGCCCGGCAGATGTCTGCCAGCGGAACAGAGCGGAGGTAAGCCACTGACGTGGCCTTTGCCCGAACGCAATGAGCCGTGACTCGACTTTCTAAGGAGAGTCCGGCTGCCCCATAAGCCCAAGAGATACAGTCCGCAACCCAGATGGACAGAGTACGCTTGGAGACCGGGAGCCCCAATTTATTGGGGTCAAAAGACACAAAAAGCTGAGCAGCTTTACGGTGCTCCCGCGTACGGTCAAGGTAGAAGTTCAATGCCCTTCTACAGGCCAGGGTATGGAGGACCGTCTCAGCTCGGCTGGAGTGTGGTCTGGGAAAGAAGGTTGGAAGTACCACCTCCTGATTGATGTGAAAAGGGGAGACCACTTTAGGCAGAAACTTTGGGTGAGTCCATAGGACTACCCTATTCTTGTAGAACCGAGTGTAGGGGGGATCAGACACGAGGGCCTGCAATTCACTTACGCGCCTAGCGGAAGTGAGGGCTATCAAGAACAGCGTTTTCCAAGACAGAAAACGGAGAGAACATGTAGCCATAGGTTCAAAAGGCGGACAGGTGATCCGCTGCAAAACCACATTCAGGTCCCAGTCCGGCGCTGGCGGGCGCAGAGGTGGTTTAAGTAGAAGAAGACCTCGGAGAAACCTCGCTACGAGAGGGTCGCTGGAGAGAGGTCTACCGTCCACCGGCACATGATGTGCCGAAAGAGCACTGAGGTGAACTTTGACGGAGTTGGACTTAAGTCCCAGATTAGAGAGGTGTAGCAAGTACTGCAAGACCACCGACACCGGGCAGGAGAAGGGATCCTGCGACTGTTGGGTACACCAGACTGCAAAGCGACGCCATTTAAGGGCGTAGCATTTGCGGGTAGAAGGGCGTCGCGAAGCCAGGACGACCTCCTCCACCTCCGCCGGTAGGAGAAGGGGAGCAAGGACTACCCTCTCAGCAGCCAGGCCATGAGGTTGAGAGACCTGAGGTTGGGGTGCAGTAGGGACCCCTGATCCTGAGTGAGGAGATCCGGTTGTACTCCCAGAGGGATCGGACCCTCCACCGCCAGTTGCAGCAGGAGCGGAAACCACGGCTGTCTGGGCCAGCGAGGGGCCACCAGGATCAAAAAGGCTTTGTCTCGGAGAACCTTGAAAAGAGTCCGAGAGACCAGCGGGATGGGAGGGAAAGCATACAGAAGGCTCCCCGACCATGAGATCAGAAAAGCGTCCGCCGCAACCCGAAGGGGGTGTGGCTGACGAGAGCAGAAGCGAGGAAGCTGCCGGTTGCGAGGACTGGCAAAGAGATCCATCGTGGGGAGGCCCCACTTGAGGAAGAGCTTCTGAACTACCAAGGGATCCAGACGCCACTCGTGCGGCTGGAGGACCCTGCTGAGTTTGTCCGCAAGGCAATTGTCTTGGCCCGGGAGATAAACTGCCTTGAGGAGAATGCCGTGACTGACGGCCCAAGAGCAGAGCTTCTGAGCCTCCCGGCAGAGGAGAAAGGAGCCCGTGCCCCCCTGTTTGTTCACGTAGAACATGGCAACTTGATTGTCCGTCTGGACAAGGACGGACTGTTGGGAAGTCAGGTGGGAGAAGGCCTTGAGAGCTAGGCGGATCGCCCGGAGCTCCAGGAAGTTGATCTGCTGAGCAGACTCCCACGTGGTCGAGAGGCCCTGAGTACGCGCCTCTTGGCAATGCGCTCCCCAGCCCAGGAGGGATGCATCGGTGGTCAGCACCCGGGTCGGCTGAGGTGACTGGAAAGGCATACCGAATGTCAGGTTCGGCTGCCGGAGCCACCACCGGAGAGACGAGATCAGCGGCTCGGAAACGCGCACTAGGTCTGCGAGGCCGCCCGTGGCCTGTCGCCACTGCCGGCGGAGACACCATTGAGCAGACCGCATATTCAGGTGGGCATTGGGGGTCACATGGACGGTGGAAGCCATATGGCCGAGCAGTCTGAGGAAGCGCCTGGCGGAGACCAGGGGCTGGCTGCGAAAGCGGTCGGCTAGGTCCATGAGCCGCTGAGCCCTGTCGAGCGGTAGATACGCTCGCGCCTGAGGAGTGTGCAGCCTTGCGCCGATGAACTCGAGATCCTGTGAGGGGAGCAAAGTGGACTTTGCGAAGTTTATGACAAAGCCCAAGTGCTGCAGCAGAGTCACCGTGCGGCACGTGGCGTTGGTGACCTCCTGAGCGGACGCTGCTCTGATGAGCCAGTCGTCGAAGTACGGAAAGACATAGAGGCCGTGAAGCCGGAGATGGGCCGCCACGACCGCGAGACATTTTGTGAAGACTCGCGGTGCGGAGGACAGGCCAAAGGGCAGTACTCTGTACTGGTAATGATTTCCCGCCACCACGAACCTTAGGTATTGGCGGTGGCTTGGGTGGATGAGGATGTGTGTGTAGGCATCCTTTAGATCCAAGGAGCATAGCCAATCTCCCTGCTGGAGGTAGGGCAGAAGGATTCCAAGGGTAAGCATTTTGAACTTCTCCCGCACAAGGAACTTGTTGAGGTTGCGCAAGTCCAGGATGGGTCTGAGGCCCCCTGTTCTCTTTGGTATCAGAAAATACCTTGAATAGAAGCCTTGACCTCTCAGGTGGTGTGGCACCGGTTCCACCGCCTGTTCCTGCAGAAGACCTGCTAACTCCTGAAGGAGCAACTCCCTGTGCAGAGGGGGGCGCGGAGGCTCTCCCGGAAAATAGGAGGGAGGGACCTGATGGAAGTGGAGAAGGTAGCCTTCTCGCACGACCTGAAGCACCCAGGCATCTGCGGTGATGCTGGACCACCTGTGGGCGAAGTGAACCAGCCGGCCTCCGGTGCTGGGGGGAACCAGCGGGGGGGGAGAGGCTATGCTGAGCGAGTCAAAAGCTGAGCAGGGGCTGGTGGTGCAGGCTTGGGGGCTTGCTGCCTACGGGACCCGTTACCCCGTCCCTTGGCCTGCTGGCCCTGTTGGGGAGCTGCAGGGGCCTGATAATGGGGGTATTGTTTGTAGGCAGCCGCCTTCCTCGGGTAAAAGGACTTTTTTCCCGAGCCCTTCTTTTTCTGGGAAGGGGCGGAGGTCTTCCTAGAAAGCCTGGTCCTGGTGAGAGTCTCAGTCTCAATTTGTGCAGCCTTTTCCGCCATGGGCTTGCCAAAGAGGTTTTCGCCTCGGCAGGGGACATCGACCAACTTGTCCTGTACCCAGGGCTCAAGGTCGGACGACTGAAGCCAAGCCTGTCGGCGGGCACCGATGCTGGCTGCGGCTACTCGAGCCGAGGCTTCAAAGCCATCATAGGCTGCTCGGGACATGAACTTTGAGCATTCCCGAATGCCCGTGGACAAGGCTAGGAACCTCCGCAAGGGCTCCTCGGAGAGACCAGCGGAGAATCCGGCTAGCTCTTTAGCCAGATCCCGGAGATACATGCCCATGTATAGCTGGTAAGTCTGGACACGACATGCGAGCATAGAGCCCTGGAAGCACTTCTTGCCAAGGCCATCCAGGTTACGGGCCTCCCTTCCAGGAGGCACCGAGGAGTGCATCTTCTGGCTCTTAAGACGATGCATGGCCGATTCCACTACCATGGAATGGTGTGGCAGCTGTGCCTTTTGAAAGCCAGGGCTCTTGCGGACCCGATAGATAGAATCGACCCGCTTGCTCAGGACCGGCGAGGAGGCCGGACTCTCCCACATGCGGAAGAGTAGTCGTTCCAGCATAGGAGGAACCGGCACAGTAAAGTGTTCCCTCGCGGGAGAGTCATACTGGAGGGCGTCGAGCTCTTCGGCTCGAGGCTCCTCCTCGGGATCCGCAGGGAAGGCCAAAGCCTTGGCCATATCCCTAACGAAGTCCGAGAACCGGGCATCCTCCGGGGGGGACTGCTTCCGAGGCTCGGACTCCAGTGAGTCCGATGGGACACACCGAGTCCGGAAAGAATCAGGTGACTCTTCCTCCTCAGACTCCCAGACCGACTCCGACGAGGACTCGGTGGGGTCGGCCCGGGCAGGGTGCGGCGCTAGCCGCCCCGACGCCGAGGGAGTCGGCGTCGGCGACCTCAGTCCCGAACGGGAGGCCGAGGGCGACCTCGACCGAGGATCGACTCGAGTTCTCATCGACTCGAGGATCGGCTCGGTCTCCGGGGTCGACTTGGAAGTCGACGTCCCGGCGGTCGGGGCAGCGACGCCAGCGAAGCCAGCGAGCAGTGCCCTCTGCTGGTCCATGAAGGCAGACAGTCTGCTCTCCAAGGCCGTCAACCTGAGTCCGAGCTCAGGTGACCCAGCAGCCCCCGACTCGGGCCCCGACGGCGTCGGGCCCGACGTCGGCTGTCGCGGAGGCGAGTCCAGAAGGACCACAGGACTTACCCGGGCAGGCATCTCCGACTCCAGGCGAGGTCGCTTCGGGATGTGTTCCTTCTCCAAGGACCCGGGGCGGCTGTCGGGGCTATGCGACCTGGCCCTCGCGGAGCCAGGAGCGTCCACCGACGCCGCCCTCGCGGGTTTTTCCTTCCGACGATGGTCCCCGGAGGGAGAACCCCGGTCGGAGGAGCTCCGGCGACGGTCCGAGCTGGAGCCTTTCGACACGGAGGCCTCCGACGAGGTCCGGGTACGGCTGGGGTCAGCGAAGATTCTCTCACGCTGATGCCGCCGACTTCTCAACGCCTTTGAGGACAGTTTGCTGCAGGGCCCACAGATCAGTTCCTCATGATCCGGGCCCAGGCAGCGGAGGCAAAAGTCGTGTGTGTCGGTTAGTGACATATTTCGGTCACACCGACCACACCGCTTAAACCCACTGGCAGCCATCGGGGGAAAAAGGGCCCCTGCGAGGTCAAAGGACCGGGCTGCCAGGGAAAACGAAAACGAAAGCTGACTAAGTCAGAAAAACCGAAAAAAAAGTAAGAGGACTCGAGACCGGCGTCGCGAGTCCGGGCGGGAAAACGATCGGCGTCGAACCGAAAGAAAAAAGGATAAAATAAAGAAGAAAATCAACTTTTTCGCGGGGACAAGACGGGGACGTCTGTAGGGCTCCGCGGAAAAAAGAAGACTGGCTAAGATGGCACCTTCGGGCGGGAAGACGACCGCGCATGCGCACTGCAATTCCCAAAGGCTTTCTTTGAAAGCTGGGGAAAATTGCTCCGCGAGGGCTCCGTCGGCACCCATAAGTGAGGACTGACTTCCTGCTTGGTCCTGGAGAATCAATCTTATTCAAGAGGGAACGTGAATCCTTCTGAGACAGTGGCTGAAAACATAAGAGATCACCTGCTTCATAAAAACACTGCGTTTTGCATCACATTTATTTCATATTGAAATATATATGCGAATAAACTGAAAACTAAATATTCTCCACCACTAATTATCATCAATGTCTATTTCTGTTGCGGCAGCCATAGCAGAGTGCAGGAAAGGCAGTTAGGTATCCCATGGCATGTGGCCTTAAAGACCACCAAGAATGTATCCAAACCCCAGCAGTGCCGCAGAAGTGGGCAGCTGACCAAACATATTAAGTTTGTCTGAGACCTGATCCATGAGATGTGTGGATGCATATCCTATCAGAGATAAGCCACAGAGTTGCTGAAAGTGTCTAAAGATAAATGTGCTCTGAAGTTCATCAAGAAAAGGGTTGGGACTCACATTTGTGCCAAAAGGAAGAGAGAGGAGCTGAGTAATGTGCTGGCAGGCATGAGAAAAGCAGCTGCCAAGAAAGATTAATTGTCCAAAGTTTGCCCTCAGTAAATGTTTTCTCATTTAAAAAAAAAAAAAAAAAATTACTATTGAAGGGTTGGCGGATGCCTGGAATGCCTTCTCGTTAAAGGTGATAGTGGCAAAAACTGATGGAATTCAAAAAGGCATGGGACAGACACAGAGGATCCTTATATAGCAAGAGGATGCAATCAAAACAAATTTTATTATCTTTTATAATTCAACAAATAGAGGGGGTGACCTGCACGAAGCGGCAGGTACAACCACTGGCCATTTTATTGGGCAGACTAGATGGACCATACTGATCTTTATCTGCCATCATATGCTACATTACTATGTATTTATTTCTCAAGACTTGATATTCCGCCAATAAGCAGGTGGTTTACAGCACAGCAATAAAAGCAGGAAGAAACACAGTATACAGCAGGAAGAAACACAGTATACAGCAGGGGTCTCAAACTCCAGTCCTGGAGGGCCGCAAACCAGTCAGGTTTTCAGGATGCCCCTAATGAATATTCATTAGATATATCTGCATGCAATGGGGGCAGTGCATGCAACTATATCTCATGCATATTTATTAGGGATTCCCTGAAAACCTGACTGGTTTGCGGCCCTCCAGGACTGGAATTTGAGACCCCTGGTGTAGAGAGAGAGAAAGGAAGAAAAGAGGATGGGCAAGCGTAGTTACTCACCTGTAACAGGTGTTCTCTGGGGACAGCAGGAATCAATCCTCACATATGGGTGAGGTCGGCGCCAACGGAACCCTTGCGGAAGCATCTCCCCAGCTTTCAAAGAAAGCCTTTGGGAGATGTCATCATGCATGCATGGTGGCCTTCCCGCCCAAGGATGCCATCTTGCTAAGTCAGATGACATAGCTAAAAGATGGCAAAAATAAAAGATGGTAAAGAAGCAATTCCAAGGGGAGGAGGGATGGTTGTGAGGACTGATTCCTGCTGTCCCCGGAGAACACCTGTTATAGGTGAGTAACTATGCTTTCTCCAGGAACAAGCAGGAAGTCCGTCCTCACATATGGGACTCCCTAGCTACAGGCTACTGCAAGCCTGTAGGAGAAAAAAAAACCCACGATCGCCCTTAAGGGGAGTCATGAGCAACAGCAATTTAGTCTGCAGATATAGACTGCAGTAGGACCTGACTGTCCAATGGAACCAACACTCCGGTAGTCTGAACACAGAAGGGTCAGAGGGCAGGAGTTGCATAGACCCTGAAAAGATTCAGGAGCATAGTCTGGCCGAAAGTTTTGACCGGTTTGGGTTCCCTTTCCAGGCATTAATGAGCTTTAAAGTATGGACTGAAGACCAGTGGCAGCCCGATAGATGTCCAGCAGCGGGACGGAGTGCAGGCTTGCCACAGAGGCCGCCATGGCCATGACACCATGTGCTATCACCCAGCCATCCAGCAGGAGCCCCACCTGCTCATAGGCGAGGGTGATACAGTCCGCCACCCAGGCAGTGTACATTTAGTCACTGCTTCCCCTAGCCGACTGGGGTCGTAGGAAACAAAAAGCTGAGGAGCTTTGTGGTGGCTCTGCGTCCATTGAATGTAGAAGGATAGGGCCCTCTTATAGTCCAAGGTGTGAAACCCAGTCTCCGCCCTGCTGGCGTGATGCCTTGTGAAGAAGGTGGGTAGCATCACCTCCTGGTTCAGGTGAAAGGAAGATAGCACCTTTGGAAGGAATTTGGGGTGCGTGCTTAGCATGACACTTTTCTTGTAGAATCTGGTATATGGCGCTTCTACCACTAGGGCTTGGAGCTCGCTGACCCTGCGAGTGGAGGTGAGCACCACCAGGAACACGACCTTCCGTGAGAGGTACCTCAGGTGGCAAGTAGCCAGGGGCTGAAATGGCAGGTGGGTGAGCTGTGCCAACACTACGTTGAGGTCCTACTCTGTTGATGGAGGGCGGAGGGGCGGCTTGGACATTACGAGTCCTTCTCAGGAAGCAGATCACCAGAGTGGACTGAGAGGGACTTGCCCTCAACTGGGTGGTGGTGCACTGCTAGGGCACTGAAGTGTACCTGATGGAGTTTGATTTGAACCCAGATTGTGAGAGATAAAGAAGGTACTGCAGCACCATCTGCACCAGGCAAGAGAATGGGTTTACCCATAACTCACACACCACAAAGAGAATCTGCGCCATTTTAAGGCATAAGCCCTCCTAGTGGAGGTCTTGCAGGAGGCCAACAGGATCTCTTCCATGTCCCTCAAGAGGTTGAAAGGGGCTAAGGTTACCCTTTCAGCAGCCATGCTGTCAGTGATGGGGACCCCACGTTGGAGCGCAGGAGAATGCCCTCCTCCTGAGACAAGAGCCCTGGGAATCCCCAGGGGGAATCAGAGCCTCCACTGACAGAGGAGCAGCAGGGAACCAGAGCTGCCTAGACTAATGTGGAGCCACCAAGATCAGCAAAGCTTTGTCGCAAAGAGTCTTAAGGAAGGTCTTGGCAATCAACAGCATAGGTGGAAAGGTGTGCATGAGGCCTTCCGACCACGGAATAAGAAATGCATCTGTCGCCATCTGGGATGGGTGGGGCTGACAGGAGCAGAAGCAGGGCTTGCGAAAAGGTCCACCTAGGGTCCCCCAATAGGAAGAGCTGGGTGGCTACTCTGGGGTCCAGCTGCCATTTGTGCGGTTGGAGGACCCTGCTCAATTTGTCCGCCAGGGTGTTGTCCCGGCCTAGTGGGTATACAGCCCATAGGAGTATTCCCTAATGAACTGCATAAGAGCAGTGTCATCGCTTTGCAGCAGAGTGCGCGAGACCCCGTGCCCCCCTGCTTGTTCACGTAGAACATTGCCACACGATTGTCCATTTGGATCAGCACCGACTGGTGCCTCAGGCAGTGGCAAAAAGCTCAGAGGGCTAGATATATTGCCCGAAGCTCCAAGAAGTTGATCTACTGGTTGCCCTCGGCTTGTGACCAGCTGCCCTAAGTGCAAAGTTCCTCACAGTGGGCTCCCCATCCCAGCAGGGAGGTGTTCGTTGTGAGGACCCTTCAGGGACTTGGAGTTTGGAAGGGCATCCCTGCTTGAAGATGTTGCGTTTTTTGCCACCAAGTCAGAGATTCCACCAACTGGTGGGTCACTGAGACCCTATTTATTTATTTATTTATTTAACAGTATTTCTATACCGCCTTATCATAAAATCAAGGCGGTGTAACAAAAATATAAACAAACGTAAAGAGAGTGTGATTAAAACAGAGAAGGAGGTTAAAAGATTTGCATGTGAGTGGATATAAGGTTAAATACAAATAGTTTTAAAAATCAAGGGACACTGAACAAATTTTAACAGGCTTGATAGGGGTGAGTAGATAGAACTACTGGTTAAGTGACAGGACCATAATGCTCGAAAAAAAGCAATGTTTCCAGCAGTTTTCGGAAGTCTTTGAGGTCCGTTGTTGCTCTCAAATCATCTGGGAGTGAGTTCCAAATTTTTGGAGCAGCCAGGGAGAGAGCTCTTCCTGTAGTGATCTTTCGTGAATTTCTAAAGACAATTGAGGTGCTAACTCTATTGGAAGTTCCACTTCTTCTTGGTCGAGTACTGATGTCTGGCTGAATGATGGAGTGCAGGCTGTTGGCTGAAATATGATGCTTAATTTTGAATATATTAATTATAGTTTTGTATTTAATGCGCGAGCTGATTGGAAGCCAGTGAAGTTCTTTTAAAACTGGAGTAATGTGGTCATGTCTAGTTGAGCCAGATATAATTCGGGCTGCAGTGTATTGAGCTAGTTGAAGTGGCTTGATTGACTGCTTTGCTAGCCCAAGGAAGATGGGATTGCAGAAGTCCAGTATAGGAGTAATAAGCGCTTGGCAAACGGTACGGAAATGATCAGTGGCGAGGAGAGGTTTGAGTCTTCTGATAACTCTCATCCTGTAATATGCATTCCTGATTGTTTTGTTTACATGAGCTTTAAGGTTCAATTCGCTGTCCAGGGTTACTCCAAGGTATTTAACTTCCGGTTTCATTGGAATGGTTGTGTCTGCTACTCTGATGTCAAGTGGATGTACGAAATCAGGGTTGCGAGTTATTATTAGAGCCTCAGTTTTGCTGTAGTTAATTGAGAAGTTGTTGTCCGTGCACCAACTTGTCATTTGTGTTAAGCAGTCTGATATTTTGGAGTATACTGGGTTTTCAATCGAAATAGACGTGTATATCAAAATATCATCTGCATAAATTGTGTACTGAATGCTATTTGCATTCAGGATGTCACATATAGGTTGGATGTTTATATTAAATAGAAGAGATGAGAGGGCGGAACCTTGAGGCACTCCTTGGAGAACTTTTATGGGTTGGGAAGTGTTGTCTCCTACCTTGACCCAAATCTGCCTGTCGGAGAAATAAGATTGAAACCATTTTAAAGTAATACCATGAAGCCCAATCTTCTTTAGCCTTTCCAGGAGAATTAGGTGGTCAACTGTGTCGAATGCTGAGGAGATGTCTACAAAGATCATTAAGATACCTTTCTTGGGGTCGTCTATTTCTCGGAGGATGTTATCAAAGAGGTAGATCAGACGTGTTTCAACTCCATGGTATGGGCGAAATCCATGCTGGTTATCATCTAGAGGGGCATGATTGTCAATGTGATCCTGCAATTGCTGTTGTACTGATTTTTCTATAATTTTCGCTAGAAATGGTAAGCTGGAAATTGGTCTATATGCGGCTGGGTTACTTCTGTCGAGAGTAGTTTTCTTTGGAATTGGTCGAACTGTAGCTAGCTTAAGTTGTACTGGCATGAGACCTTGGGAGAGTGAGTTATGCACTATGTTGTGTATGAAGTGGATCAAGCTTGATTTGGTAGCCTTTATCCATGAGACTGGGCAAGGGTCAGTAGGAGCGGTACTTGTATTTACTGCTGAGATGATGTGAGAGAGCTGTTCAGTTGAAGGAGAGCAGAATTTGTCCCATGTCTTAGGATGAGAGACAAGAGTGTTTGAAGTACAGTGCATATTTGTCTTTGTGGAATGAAAATTTTCCTTGATATAATCCGCAAAATGTTGTGGATCAATTTGAACTTCCTCATCTGTGCTTTGCTCTTTAGTGAGGATTTTCACTATTTCAAATAACTCTCTCGGCTTGTTTATGGAGGTGTTAATCAAGTTTGTGTGGAATTCCTTCTTGGATTGGTTGATAAGTTCCATGTATCGTTTTTGCTTTGTTAGGTATATATTCTGGATATCCGTTGCCTTGGATTTCCGCCATTTCCGTTCTATCTTTCTGAGCTCTCTTTTTGCCTTCCGTATAGAAGTGGAGTACCAAGGCTTGTTTTGTCTCTTGTTATGACGGAATTTCTTTGGTATGATAGCTGGAGCTGAGGCAGCATTGGATAAAGTGATGTTCCAGTTGGATATTTGAGCCTCAAGATTGACCAAATCTGTATTCAGATGTTTTATTGTATCTTGTAGGAAGACGTCTCTGTCAAATTTCTTGAAGCACCTTTGAGAGCGTGTGTTATCAGACTGATTGTTGAGATTGTCATTTTGAAGAAGCATCCTTGTCTTAATTAAGTAGTGGTCTGACCAAGGTACTGGGATGACGGTAGGTGATGATATTAGACCTCTTGAAATTAGGTTGCTGGTTACAAAAATAAGATCTGGTGTAGAGCCATGTCTGTGCGTTGGGACGTCAATGATTTGAGTGAATTGCCTGTGTCCACTGGTCTCGAAGGCACCACTGAGCGACCCTCACGTGCAGACGGGCATCTGGGAGTGACATGGTCCCTGGAGGCCATGTGCCCGAGTAGGCACAGCAGGAGCCGAGCCGACACCAAGGGACAGCGTTGTGGGGGGGCAGCAGGGAGGCCTTTGCCTGATCGGTGTCCAGCTTTGCCCCTATAAACTCCAGACATTGTGTCAGGAGGAAATGGGACTTGGGGCGGTTTATCACGAACCCCAGATGCTGTAGGACATGGATGGTGCATGCCGTAACTTGCTGCACCTCTTTGGCCATGCCTCCTTTTATGAGTCAGTCGTCCATGTAGGGGGAGACAAATACCCCCCTGGAGGTGGAGGTAGGCAGCCACTACTGCCAGGCATTTGGTGAAGACTCTGGGAGCGGATGCCAGGACGAAGGGTAGTACCCTGTACTGGTAGTGGCCTCCCCCTACCATGAAGCGAAGATACTACCTGAGGCTGGGGTGAATGAGGATGTGGATATAAGCATCCTTCAGATCCAAGGAGTATAGCCAATCTCCCTGCTGGAGATAAGGCAGCAATGTTCCAAGGGAGAGCATCTTGAACTTCTCCCTCAACAGGAACTTGCTCAGGTTCCGCAGGTTCAGGATGGGCCTTAGGCCCCCTATCCTTTTTGGCACAAGGAAAAACCAGGAGTAGAACCCTTTGCCCCTGAGATGTTAGGGTACTGGTTCTACTGCCTTGTCCTCGAGAAGGCCTGCGAGTTCCTGCAGTAGAAGGTCCCGGTGGAGGGGAGACCTAAGGGGCTTCTCCCAGAAAGAAAGGGGGAGGCATCTATATCAGGTGAAGGAGGTAGCCCTCCTTGACCAGCTGACGTGCCCAGGAATCAGTAGTGATGGCCGGCCACTTGTGGGCATAGTGGATCAGACGTCCCCTTGTGGGCTGCTGTCCTTCTTGAGGTAGAAAGGCTATGCCCAAAGAGTCAAAAACTCCTCCCAGGCTGGGCAGGAGCCAAAGCCTGGGGCTTGGGAGCCTTCTTCTTACAAGTGCCTTGCCCACGTCCCTTGGCCTGCTGACCCTGCTGGGGAGCTGGTGAGGCCTGAAATTGTGGGTAGTTTTTGTAAGCAGCCCCTTTCCTCAGGTAAAAGGACTTTTTACCTGAGCCTTTCCGTTGGGGAGGGGCAGTAATCGTTTTGGAGAGCCTGGTCCTCGTCATGAACTTGGTCTCCAACTCGGTGGCCTTTTCCGCCATGGGTTTGCCAAAGAGGTTGCCAAAGAGGTTCATGGCATGGGACATCGACCAATTTGTCCTGAATCCATTGCTCAAGATCAGAAGACTGTAGCCAAGCCTGGCATTGGGCATAGTTGTCCACCGCAGCTACTCTAGTCGCCAACTTGAAGCCATCATAGGCTGTTCGATTCATGAATTTGGAGCACTTACAGATGAATTTGGCCAGGTTCTTAAACCGCTTCAGGGGTTCCTTGGAGAGACCAGCCGAGAAACTGGCAAATTCTTTCGCCAGGTCTCTCATATACATGCCCATATACAGCTGGTAGGCCTGGATCTGGCCAATGAAGATTGAGCCCTGGTAGCACTTTCTGCCGAGGATATCCAGGATGTGGGCCTCCCTACTCGGGGGCACCAAGGAGTGCATCTTCTGGTCCTTCAGCCGACACATGGCCTACTCCACCACCATGGAATTATGCGACAGCTGTGCCTTCTGGAAGCCAGGGCTCCAGCGGACCAGATACATCGAGTCAAGCCGCTTGCTCATGACACGCACAGATACCGATGTTTCCCCACATACGGAGCATTAGCCATTCCAGGATGGATGGCCTCATATTGGAGAATTTCTAGTTCTTCTATCCGAGATTCCTCCTCCGATTCCATCGGGAATGTTAGGGCCTTCAACATGTCCTGCACGAAGTTGAGGAAGGCTATGTCCTCGGGCAGGGACCGATGCTGAGACTCAGAAGATGGCAAGTCCGAGGGGATGTTATGATGGCGACAGGTGTCTGGGGACACCTCACCCTTGGTCTCCCATTCAGAGTAGTCTGTCGAAAGACTTAAGAGGCGGCTCATGGCTTCTGAGCCCTGCCTGCGTCCATCGGAGGCCCCGCAGCTAGTGCCTTGTGTGCTAACAGGGGAAAACCTTGGTCCCGAAGATCGACCCAAGGTCATATGGTCTCAAAGATCAGCTCAGCCTCCGGGGACATCCTTGAGATCAAGGGCCTGGTAGTCTGGGTGGAGGAACAAGCTGTGCTGGACAGTAACGCCCACTACTGGTCCATGAAAGCAGACAGGCTATGCTCCAGATCCGCCATTCTGGTTTCCAGTCCAGAAGGCTCCACAGCTATCGGCACGGGCACCAAGGAACTCGGGCCCGACACAGGTTCCCCCGAAGGGGAGTCCTCAACAAGGATGGCCTTGGGGGGGGGGGGGGGGCGAGGCCGATTTCCGGGCAATTCCTTCCAGGCGACCTTGGTGGGCCGCTCCTGCTCAGAGTCTTAGGACGAGCATCATGGACTGTGGGATCTGACTTGGGGCTTACCCAATCTGCCAGAACCGTCCAGGGATGCGGCCTTGAGGATTTCTTCTTCTTGTGTTCCCTCAAAGGAGACCCCCTTTCTGAATATCCACGGTGTCGACCGGGGTCCACAAGGGCGCCACCTGAATCTGTGGCTTCAGAAGGGGCCTTGGTTTTCGGAGGCACCGGGAACTCTGGGAAGAACTTATCGTGCTGCTGCTGGCAGCTCTTAAGGGCCTTGGTAGACATCTTCTTAGAGACCAGAGGCCACAGGGTCGCGGTCTGGCCCTAGGCAGCACAGGCAGAAGTCGTGTGTGTCGAAAAGGGACATGATTTTTGCACACCAATCACACTTCTTAAAGCCACTGGTAGCCATGGGGGAAAAAAGTATCCCAGCAATGTCGAAGACCCGCAGTGCTACCAGTGGAGAAAAGGCACGCAGACTCAAGACTCAATGCCGGGGCAGTGGGCTAGAGTGGCAGGAAGAGCACCAGTGCACAACCGAAGGACAGTATGAAACTCAGGCACAAAGAAAATTTTTTTCCAGGGGAAAACAGACAAACATCTGAACGGCTCCACAAAAAAAAGGAGACTGAGCAAGATGGCACCCTTGGGCAGGAAGGGGACCATGCATGCATGATGGCATCTCCAAAAGGCTTTCTTTGAAAGCTGGGGAAATGCTTTCGTGAGGGCTCCGTCTGCGTCAACGTCACCCATATTATGTGAGGACTGACTTCCTGCTTGTTCCCAGAGAATCAATATGTCCAAGAGCAGCCTACTGTTGAGGCATGAGCTGGTCTACCTGGGGGCTCAGTTCCGGGCACAGCAGGGCATAGTAGCACTGCCCATAGTCCGGGCACATGAACTGCAGCTACAGATCAGACTGCTCCTTCAGAGCAAGGTTTCCGACGGCCTGGCCTTACCTTCAGCTCTTAGGAACGATGACAGCGATCACTGATTTGATTCCTGGGTCTGGGCTCACATGAGACCTTTAGGTCGCTACTCAAAACCCACTTCTTCAACTCTGCATACAACCTTCTGGCTGCACCCAGCTGACCTGGTTTATTTATGTTTATTTATGTCCTGTCTTTCTCCCGCCTTACGTCTTGTTTTATGTCCTGCTACTTCTCTACTTTCCTGTCCCAATTTTTGTAGTTCTTTTCTTGCTACGGGGCCTTGTGCCCGCTCCAGTTTGACTTTGTATATGTGAACCGCCCTGATGTAATAAAGGGCGGTATATCAAATTTAAATAAACAAACATTATTGAGGAGGTGGAAGGCACATCACCACCTGTTGCAGCAGCGGCTGCCTTGTCTAGTGCTGGTCAAGGAGGCACTTCGGTTGTGGCTATGACCGGAGAAGTTGTTAGCAGGGATGCCCCTGGGGTCTCCCAATGGGGTTCCCTTGACAACAGCCCCAGTCTGTCCAGATGGGGGGCACATTGCCAATCTCAGATGGCACAGGGCAGCTGGTCATGGTCCATCAACTGTCTGAAGATGCAGGTTATGTTCTTGGCCCTCCAGTGTTTCCATAGTCTCCTAGAGCAGTCAGAGTGTTCTCAAACAATATGAACTTTGGCCTACATCAATCAACAAGGGGACACGGGAAGTGCACAGCTAGACGAGAGAGTCCCATTACTGGCACGGGCAGAGGACAATCTGCATGCTTTGTCAGCAGCCCATGTGGCCGGCAAAGAAAACGTAACAGCAGACTCTCTCAGCCGAGTGCAAGTGGATCCCGGAGAGGGGATGCTCAATGAGGAAGCGTTAGCATGCTGGGGATAGCAGGTCATGGATCTGATGGCAACCTTCCAGTTGGCAAAGGTAAGTTACTTCTACAGCAGATGCAGGGAGAGAATGTCTGAGGGCCTCGATGCCTTGACAGGTCGTGTTGTGCAGGGGATCAAGGCACACAGCAGTCTCATAATCCTCATGGCACTGGATTGGCCACTCTGACCATGGTATGCCAACCTGGTACAGCTCACAGCAGAGCGCCCATGGCGTCTTCCGCAAAGGGCTGACCTGCTGTTGCAGGGCCGCAGCAGACCCCGCAAGTGGGTCAATTCTTGCTTACAGCATGGCTCTTGAGGGGGTTAGGCTGAGAAAGCACAGATATTTGAATTCAGTAATAGCAACGCTATTAAAGGCACGCAAGTGATCCACACCGCTGGCCTATATTAAAGTTTGGTGGCTCTTTATGAGCTGGTGTTCAGAGCACGGTATTGTGGCGCCAGCTGCCTCTGTTCCTCAGTTTCTAGCCTTTCTACAGGCAGGGCTGCAGAAGGGGCTGACATGTAATTTCCTATGGATGCAGGTTACAGTATAACATGTTACCAGAAGAAAGTACAAGGGGTGTCACTGGCTGCGCACCCAAATGTACTGAGATTCTTGTGGGCCGTGAAGCAGGTGCAGCCACCAGTACGATCTATATAGTGCCACCCTGGAATCTTAATCTGGTGTTCTCCATTCTGATGGAGGTGCCCTTTGAGCCACTGATGGCATGTAATTGGAAAGACAGTCTTTTTAGTGGCTATTTGCTCAGCTAGGAGACTTTCTGAGCTCCAAGCTTTATCCTGTCAAGAACTGTTCCCTTCCATGTCGAGGGAGAAAGTGGTGTTACGACCGCTGCCATCTTTCCTGCCAAAGGTGTTAGCGACCTTCCTCTTGAACCAATGTTATCGGCCTTCCTCTTCCAGTGTTTTACTGGAGCAGACAGTAATCACTCAGACCGATCCTTTCCTGCGACTCCTGGACGTTCACCAGGCTCTCCAGCACTATTTGAAAGTTGCCAGCTTTTTTTTTAGGAGTACAGACAGACAGTTTGGCTTATTTGGGAGGGGGGGGGGCTGCGTAAGGGAGAGGCGTCATCATCCAAAGTTTCTATTTCCAGGTGGGTGAAAGAAATGATTTCCACAGCCTATCTTCTGAAACGAAGGGCAGTGCTGTTAAGGTAATAGGCACACTCGGCCCGAGCTCGGGCAACATCTTGGGCAGAGGCAAGGCTGATTCCACTGGCAGACATCTGTAGGGTAGCAACCTGGGCATCCTTGTATACCTTTTGTAAAGCACTATCGGTTGGATGTGCAAGCAGTGAGGGACGCGAGTTTCGGGTCAGCAGTGATACAGACCGGGCTCGCGGGTCCCTCTCAGGGTTAGTACATCCCTTGGGTGACAGGATTGGACTGGAGAGACGATAAGGAAGGTAAAAATTAGACCTTACCTGCTAAGTGCCTTTCCTCGAGTATCTCCAGTCCAGTCTCATACCCTCCCAGGCTTCTCTAATTTTTTTTTTTCTGCCATCAGGATTAACGATCCCGGGCCTGTAAGAAGTACATCGTAAGCAGGCTGGGAGATAGCGGTGACTGGCCACTAACCTCTCAGGAAGATGTCGGAATATACATGGCAGCAATGGATGGGAGCAGTTCCCACGGTGAACAGGTTTGGCTCCCGCAGTTGGGCAGGACTCTGCTCTACATAAGGTAAGATCTTATCGTTTCCTCCGTAAATTGGGGATGTTACCATCTGATGTGGGGAGAGATTAGATAGCAGTTTTCAGACACTATTCTTACTGGTTTCTCCTGTGAGTTTGCTTTGTCAATAGGGGCTGGGAAGTGCTACCGGCTGCCCTTTGTATGCTGTCACAGGTTTGTGATATGTTTAGTCTCCAAGCTACTGGTAAAGCACGACAACCCTCGGGTGACAGGACTGGACTGGAGATACTCAAGGAAAAAAGAATTAGCAGGTAAGGTCTAATTTCACCTTATCAAGTTTAAGTTACAATGTAAATCGCTTTGACTGAAATGATAAAGCGGTATAAAAAGACCTGTTAAATGAAGTAGTCAAAGAGAAAGCCACTGCTTATCCCTGGGGGTAAGCAGCATTGAAGTAAATGTCAGGTACTTGTGACCTGATTAGCCACTGTTGGAAACAGGACATGGCTTAATGGACCTATAGTATGACCCAGTATGACAGTTCCTATGTTCTTATTCCACTACTCTGGGGACATATGGTTTAGTCTCCTCTGATATTATGGGCTTTAGAGACAGCATCATGCCATAGCCCTGCCCTCTCTCAGAATGTGCTGAACAGTCTCCCATGCTGTTCCCATCCTATGCATCTGATTGCCTATATGTGAGGACCAATTCCTGCTGTTCCCAGAGATCACCTGTTACAGGTGAGTAACAATGCTTTATACCCCTCCCCGTTCAATCAGAAACATGTTTATTGTAAAATGGTTTGTTAAATGTAAACCGCTTTGATTTCAAGATAAAGTGGTATAAAAATAAGGTATGAAGGGACAATTTTTTATTTAGTTTATCACCTTTACAGATTTTTCTCAATGGGTTGTGTAAACCGCAAGCTAACATTGTCTACTTGCTCATCATAGGTGGGTTTTTAAGCATGAAACAAAACTCCAAAACACTTGCCTATTTGAGCAAGAGACTGCCCATATTTATGCACAGTGCTCGTATAATAAGATGCCTAGTGCAGCACTTAAGCACTAATGAATGTGAAATTTGTTGATGCTTTAAGTTGACACATGGGGGACATGTTCTGCTCTGAGCACAGGGGTATAGCTAATGGTTTTGTGCTGAGTGACTGCACTGGGCAGTTAAGGTGGTGTATCAAACAGCTGAATGATCTGGTTAGCTGCATTTTCACAGATCAATTCAGGATAGCTGTGATCTAGTGCTTGACTTAAGGAAGCAGTATAAGGTCAGGTATGTATGTTGACATGGTATATGTGGTATAAGAAGTCGAGCATTTTCATCTTATGCAGTTAAAGTATTTAAAATTATTTTAGTAGCACTCTAAGATGCATCACATACATTTCTATTTGCAATGGGGAAAGCTAGCAGTCTGCTACAGAATTCTGGGATTAAAATTTGAGCCTTAAAGTTCCAGTAACTTGGGAACTTACAGTAGATGCAGGGACAGAGCTTAGGCATGAATAAGCAGGAGTAGGGAATTAAAGTCAAGGTGAGTGGGAGGGAGGAGCAAGAAGAGGCAGGGGCAAGAGAAGCTTTGCACACTCTAGACCAGTGGTTCTCCAAGGACAAGCAGGATATAGTCAGCCACACAGATGGGTGACTGGAGAACTCTTCTGGGTATGTGCGAGTGAACCCTCCTGTGAACTGACTGCTCCTCCCCTTGGTCGTCTTCAACTGCGGTACTGTGTGGATGTTGCTCTCCTTTGCTTTTTCTCCTTTCAGTTTAATTATACTTCCCCTCCTTAGTTGTATTCTTACTAGTAATATTCAGTGGAGTTGCCAAAACAAAAATACCCTCCTCTGCCATCCTCACACATACTGCTTTAGTGAAGCTGTACTTTGGTGAAGTCTACTGGGCAGCCAGCGCTGTGTCCCCAGACTCGCATCAGATGGTATGTGCTTCAGTAAAAAGGATTCACTTGGCTGCCACACACAAGCTCTGTCCCCAGACCCAGGCCTCATACTCTTTGCTTAGGTGCAAAGAAGTCTGACACTGCTTCAGCAAAGAGAAGCTTTCTGGCAGCCACAAGCTTTGTCCCGAGACCTGAGCCCCTCAGGCACTCTGCTTCACTGGCAAGGAAAAAACCCCGAAGCAAATGGAGAGAGACAGGCCTGGTTTCCTGAGGCCTCATTGCTCTCTCTAGCCTCCGATGAGTCTCCGTTCTAGGACGTCAGACCATGATTTCTGCTGCTATGGCAGTGCCTGCAGCAGGAAAGATTCCCTGCCAGTATGCCTCTCACCTCTCTCCTTCCTCCCCCCCCCCCCCCGAGATTGGGCAGGCAAGCCTGGTGTCTGCTTTTAGGGCAAGGCAAGACTGTTTCCCACCAGCATGCTGATCGTAAGGGGGACTGCTCACCACCTACAGTGAGGATGGTGGAGGCAGGGGTTATGTGCACATAGCTTCCCAGAAGGACAACGTGGGACGGATCAGGCGATCCCTTAGCCGTGGCAGTGCAGTAGGAATCTGAAGCTACAGGGTAAACTATTTAAGACTAATAAGAGAAAATATTTTTTCACACAACATGTAATCAAACTCTGGAATTTGCTACCGGAGGATGTAGTAAAAGCTGTTAGTGTAAATGGGTTTAAAAAAAGGTTTGGACAAGTTCTCGGAGGAAAGGTCCATAAACCATTATTAAAGGGGACCCAGAATATCCACTGCTTGACCCAATACAAGCACTGTGGAACTTGTCTCTTTTGGGGAAATTGCTAGGTACGTATGACCTAGATTGGCCACTGTTGGAAACAGGATACTGGGCTTGATGGACCTTGGTCTGACCCAGTATGGCATATCTTATGTTCTTATGATCTTAACCCATAATCTATTCAGCTCCAGTGAACCCTTTTAAAAGGCCTTTGCTGTGGTCTCCTAAACACATGGTCAGCCAAATCCAAACATACTGATCTATAATGTTATCATTCAGGAGTATAACCTTCAGTTCCTATGCCTGACAGAATTGTAGCGTGAGATAGTGAATCATGTTGTCTTCACTAAGCCTGTCTGTCTGGCTAGAACTTCCTCAAGTACTGGCAACATAAACGAGTGGGGGAGGGGAGGGCAGGACGGGAGGCTGTTATCCTTTTTCTTGCTACATGGCATGTTAAAAGATATTGACATGGACACTATAATACGTTTAGATCAGTTACATCTTTATTTCACTCTAAAATTAGTTTGTGGAACCTGTGTACAGGACAAGCATTGTGGAACCTGTGTACCTTTTAGGGAACCTGACAGGTACTTGTGACCTGGATTGACCACTGTTGGAAACAGGATACTGGACCTTGGTCTGACCCAGTATGGCATTTCTTATGTTATAAATGTTAGCATAATATACCCCCAGTTTGCTTCCCCACCAAAACTCTTCGAGCTAACAGCTAAATGTGTTGTTACACACTCCAGTCTGCTGATAGTGGGTGACTAACTTACATGCAGAAAATCATACAAAAGTTGGGAGGAGAAAACTACAAGTATGAAATACCCGTGTTACAATTCAATATTCGAAAGGATTACACAAACCTCAGCCCATTGGATTTAGTGCTTATTTTACATACCCCCAAGAAATCATGACATCTAGGACTACCCCTCCTTCCTGGGCAGATCATTGTTTAGTCACTTAAACTATGCAATCTACTAGGTCCACCCCATTTGTTCAGAATCACTTGATTTCTACTAGATTTTTAAAAAAAATATAGACCTTGACTTCTTAGTGATTCTCCTACCGACTCCCCTAGAATATATATCTGATTGCTTAAATCGATGAGATAACCCTGTTTGAAATTTTAAAGAGTGTTGTGAGTTATCTGATTGCCTTGTATTTTCTAGGACTCAGATTTCTTAAACAGAAATGCAGGTGCTAGAAAGACGCTGTACGAAATATAAAAGTTACCATCATACTTAGCATGATATAAAAGTAGCATTTCCACCTACAAAACTGTTGTCATGGAAGCAAAGAAAATTGTATTTAAAAATCAATAGTCTTCAGCGCCTTTTTCATATTGTAAGAATGGATAAGTCTATACCTTGTACCGGTGATCGATGTGGACTTTCAAATGAGATTTTTGCCCAATATTTTTTCAATCAAAATTGATAATATACTAAAAGAATTCCTACCTCTTGATGAGACCACTCTTTAGGTCTCCCACTTGCCAACGGACCACTGTCATTAAGTTTAAATTAGACTTACCTGCTAATTGTAGTTCCTGAAGGAAAGTCAATCTAGTCCCAGAAACACTGGGGTTGTGCTCCTCTTCCAGCAGCTTGGAGACTGATAAACGTCATTCTTTGATAACACTGGTATAAGGACACAGGCACCGCCTCCTCACTCCAGTAACCTATTGACAAAGTAGACTCACCGAAGCAACAATTAAGAAAACACTTATAAACAAACTGTAAGCTAACTGTATAAACTACAGAGCTGAACCTCCCTGTGATGCCTTAGTATAACTGCGGAGGCCCTCAGTTCCCCTCCAGGAAGACACATAAGAACATAAGATATGCCATACTGGGTCAAACCAAGGTCCATCAAGTCCAGTATCCTGTTTCCAACAGTGGCCAATCTAGGTCATACGTACCTAGCAGTTTTCCCAAAAGACACAGGTTCCACAATGCTTGTACTGTGTCAAGCATTAATATCCTGGGTCCCTTCTTATTAATGGTTTATGGACCTTTCCTCCAGGAACTTGTCCAAACCTTTTTTAAACCCAGCTACACTAACAGCCTTTACTACATCCTCCGGTAACAAATTCCAGAGTTTGATTACATGTTGAGTGGAAAAATATTTTCTTTTATTAGTCTTAAATAGGTTACCCTGTAGCTTCATTGCATGTCCCCTAGTCTTTCTATATTCTGATAACGTAAACAATCGATCTATGTTTACCCGTTCCACTCCGTTCATTAATTTATAGACTTCTATCATATCTCCCCTCAGCCGTCTCTTTTCCATTTTAAAGAGCCCTAACCTTTTTAGCCTTTCTTTATAGGAGTATCCTTCCATCCCCTTTACCATTTTGGTGGCTCTTCTCTGTACCTTTTCTAATAACGCTATATCCTTTTTAAGATATGGCGACCAGAATTGCACACAATATTCAAGGTGCAGTCTCACCATAGAACGATATAGAGGCATTATAATATCTTTTGTTTTATTTTCCATTCCTTTCCTTATGATACCTAGCATTCTATTTACTCTCTTGGCTGCCGCTGCACACTGGTCCGAGGGTTTTAACATGTTATCCACAATGACGCCTAAATCTTTTTCCTGGGTGGTGGTTCCTAATGTGGAACCTTGCATCATGTAATCATAGTTTGGGTTGTTCTTCCCTAGGTGCATAACTTTGCATTTGTCCACATTAAATTTCATCTGCCATTTTGATGCCCAGTCTTCCAATTTATCAAGATCCTCTTGCAATTTTCCACAATCCTCTTGCAATTTTCCACAATCCTCTTGGGTTTTAACAACTTTAAATAGTTTTGTGTCATCTGCAAATTTGATAACCTCACTCGTTATTCCGTTTTCCAGGTTATTTATGAATATGTCAAAAAGCAGCGGACACAGCACAGATCCCTGGGGTACACCACTATTCACCTTTCTCCATTGGGAAAATTGGTCATTTAGCCCTACCCTCTGCTTTCTATATCTTTTAACCAGTTCCTGATCCACAATAGTACACATTGCCTCCTATCCCATGACTCTTTAGTTCTGCCAAAAGTCTCTGATGAGGGACCTTGTCAAAGGCTTTCTGAAAGTCCAGATACACTATATCAACCGACTCACCTTTGTCCACCTGTTCATTCACACCTTCAAAAAAACATAACAGATTAATAAGACAAGATCTTCCTTGTCTAAAGCCATATTGGCTGTCTCCCATTAGGCCATGGCTATCTACATGCTGAATATGTTTGTTTTTTATGATGGTTTCTACCATTTTTCCCGGTACTGACGTCAGGCTCACCAGTCTGTAGTTTCCCGGATCACCCCTGGAACCCTTTATAAAAATTGGCGTTATATTGGCGATCCTCCAGTCTTCAGGTATTACAGATGATTTTAATGAAAGTTCACAGATTACTAATAGCAGATCTGCAATCTCATATTTCAGTTCTTTTAACACCCTTGGATGCATACCATCCGGCCCAGGTGATTTGCTACTCTTCAGTTTATCTAATAGTTGTAATACATCTTCCCGATGTATCGATATTTCCTTCAATTCTTCCACACCTTTAAATACCACTTCAGTCATGGGTAACATTCCTACATCTTCCTCAGTAAAGACCGAAGCAAAGAATTCATTCAGTCTCTCTGCTATCACCTTTTCGCCTTTTAGTGTGACCTCAATATACTTCCCCATATTAAAATTCCCCGTGTGAACCCGAAGATGCGCAGATTACTTTTTCTCTTACCTGTGAGATCCACTGCTTCAGGCTCCAATCTTCCCAAAGGACCGGGACGGGATCCAGGACTAGACTGGAGTTCCTTCAGGAACTACAATTAGCAGGTAAGTTTAATTTAAACTTCCTTCTCGTCCCTCCAGTCTAATCCCGGAAACACTGGGGATGTAACAGAGCAGTAAAAGAACTCAATGGGCGGGACCTGCAAGACCAGCTTGAAGCACCGCTGCTCCAAAACAGGTATCCCTACTCGCCTGACTATCCAGACAATGCTTGATAAACTTGACGACGACCACGTCGCTGCCTTACAAATTTCTACTGCAGGAACAAATTTGTACTCAGCCCATGAAGCAGCTTGCGCTCTAGTAGAATGCACTGTTAACCCTTCTGGTACCAGTTTACCCTTCAACACATACGCTGACGCTATTGCCCTTTTTATCCATCTGGCAATAGACGCCTTTGATGCTGCTTCACCTTTGCAAGGACCCCCGAACACCACAAACAACCTATCAGATTTTCTGAACTCTGCAGTCCGTCGGATGTGCTTTTTCAAGGCCCTACGGACATCCAATAGATGCAACTGTTGCATGGAAGAGTCCTCTGAAACCGTACAGAACACCGGTAGCGATACTACCTGATTCACGTGAAAAGGAGATACTACTTTCGGCAAAAAGGACGGCACTGGCCTCAAACACTACCTTCGATTCATAAAAGGACAGAATGGCTCCTTACAAGACAATGCCTGTAACTCCGAAATTCTCCTTGCCGACGCAATCGCAACTAAGAACACCACTTTTAGAGTAAGATCCTTCAACGTGGCCTTAGCTAAAGGCCGCCTTCCTAACGCTCCTAATACCAATTGCAGATCCCATTGGGGAACTAGTTGTCTGCACGGGTGCCTCAAAAGCCCCACCGCTCTCAAAAACCTCTTAATATCTGGATGAGTGCCCAGCGCTTGCCCCTTGATCTTCCTCCTATAACAGGAGAGTGCTGCCAACTGTACTCTTAAGGAGGAGGCCGCTAACCCTTTTTGAAAACCATCCTGCAAGAACGCCAAGACCTGCGGCACGGACGCTCATAAGGCCTCCCAATTCCTGTCTACACACCAGGCCTCAAAGACGCGCCACACGCGAACATATGCTAGAGAAGAAGATCTCCTACAAGCCCCCAACAAGGTAGCAATCACCGCTTCCGAGTAGCCCTTAGCTCTTAATCTTGCCCTTTCAAGCGAGAACTGAGCTACCTGAGGCATACACAATGGGCCGTCCTCCTGCCCTCTTGCCCCCCCTGGGCTTTTCCTCCTCTCTACCTTTAATCTGTCTCTCTCTGTCCTATCGACTTTTGGCGTTCCCTTTCTGACTTTGTTTCTAGCAGCCTTATTTTTGTATTGTACACCGCCCTGATGCTTCGGCCTGGGCTGTCTATCAAATCGTGTAAATAAAGATAATAGATCCTTGTTGACTGTAGACGCCAAGATTTCCCTACTACCAGCCTCCTGAGGTCTGCATACCAAGGCCTTCTCGGCCAATCCGGCACGATCAGTATCACTAATCCTCTGTGGCGTTCGATGCGTCATACTACACGTCCTATCAACACCCACGGAGGGAACACGTACAGCAGCTGATCTACTAGCCAGTCTTGTATGAGAGCATTCAGCCCCTCAGACATTCTCTCTCTTCTTCTGCTGAAAAACCGACAGACCTTTGCTGAATTGAAAGTTGCCATGAGATCGATTATCGGCACCCCCCAGCGCCGCACTACCCTGTCGTAAACGTCTGGATGAAGCGTCCACTCTCCAGAGTCTATCTTTACCAGACTCAAGAAATCGGCCGCCACATTGTCCACGCCTGCCACATGCACTGCCGACAGAGCCTGAAGGTTTTGCTCAACCCATTCGAACAACCGATCTGCCTCGGCTTCTAAGGGAGCACTGCTGGTGCCCCCCTGCCTGTTGATGTAGGCCACTGCGGTCGCATTGTCCAAAAACACCCTGACCGCTGTTCCCATTAGATAGGGCTGAAACTTCAGCAGCGCGCACACTACTGCTCACAGTTCCAACCTGTTGATCGACCAAGTTCTTTCCTGTTCCGTCCATTGACCCTGCGTGAACCTACCTTGAAAATGCATGCCCCAGCCTAGGAGACTTGCCAGCAGTAACCAGTTCGGCGTTTCCAAGGGCATCCCCTTTGCCAAGGACTCTGGAAGCAACCACCACTGCAACGCTTTTCCTTGCTGCTTCTGGACAGAATAGTCTCTGGGACAGCGGGTCGTTTTGTTGAGACCACCTTCTGAGTAACGCTCTCTGCAACGGTCTCATATGAGCCCTTGCCCAGGGCACCAACTCAATCGTCGCCACCATTGTTCCCAGGAGCTGTAAATAATGCCACGCAGTCGGACGTGGCCTGCTGAGAAATCGAACCAATTTTCACAAGGCAATCTCTCGATGCGGAGGCAGAAAAACCTTGCCCACCGCCATATCGAAACGTGCCCCTAGGTACTCCAGGCTCTGAGAAGGTACTAGACTGCTCTTGGCCACATTGACCAACCAACCTAAACTCTGCAGGCAACTGACTACCTTGGCCATAGCCTCTTCGCTTTCCATCCTCGATTTTGCTCGAACCAACCAATCGTCCAAATATGGATGAACCAGAACACCTTCCCTTCCTCAATGCCGCCGCCGCTACCACCACCATGACCTTGGTAAACGTCCGAGGCACCGTTGCCAGTCCGAATGGTAATGCCCGAAACTGAAAATGCCCCATTGGTACCGCAAACCTGAGGAACCTTTGATGCTCCTGATGAATCGGAATGTGTAAGTATGCCTCGGATAAATTGAGGGATGTAAGAAACTCCCCTTTTCTGACTGCCACGATGACCAATCTCAGCGTCTCCCTATGAAAATGAGATACCCTGAGACACCGGTTCACCCTTTTTAGGTCCAAAATTGGGTGATAAGTTCCTTCCTTCTTCGGAAACACAAAATAAATGGAGTATCGACCTAAACCACATTGGTCTCAAGGCACCGGTAACACCGCCTTGAGATCCATTAACCTTTTCAAAGGTTTGACCGCCTCGCACTTGCGATGCGCCTTGCAAGGGGACTGTACAAACGAGTCGGTCACCGGATGCTGAAATTCTAGACGTAATTTGGACCCAGGCCGCGTAAAAATCCTGTAAACGACCTCCCACTGGTACGTCCACCTGGGTCTTCCTGACTTCATTGCGGCTTTCTGAGACCCGAAGTGGCAGCAGCAAACCCTCTGCTCGCCCCTCGGAACCCCCAAAACCCTTGGTTTCTATAGGGAAAACGTCCCCTCTGACTCTGAGTGAACCTGGAGGAACGAAAATGATGAAAAGCCCTCTGCGGCATTCTAGCCATTGGCGGAAACCTCCCTTGCTTCTGCTTATCCTCCGGAAGCCTTCCACCTTTGGATTCTCCTAGAGCCTTAACAATTTTGTCCAAATCTTCTCCGAAAAGGAGCTTTCCCTTAAAGGGACGCTTACTTAACCTGGCCTTAGAAGACGCATCCGCTGCCCAATTGCGCAGCCAAAAGGTACCTCCTTGCTGCTACCACCGAAGCCATACTATTCGATTGTCCCCTAATGAGGTCATAATGGATATCCATGAGATACGCCGCTCCTGACTCCAGACGAGCTGCCTCACCAACAGATTCCTCAATCCGCTCTCCCTGGACTCGCTGCGACCAGCGCAGACAGGCGCTTGCCACCCACGCCCCACAAATAGATGCTTGAATGGAAAGAGCATTAACCTCAAAAACCTGTTTTAACAAAGCATCCAGCTTTCTGTCTTGAGTATCCTTGAGAGATGCACTCCCTTCCACCGGAATGGTCATCTTTTTGGTCACAGCAGATACAGCCGCATCCCACTCTTGGTGACTTAAAGAGATCCTTGTCTTGCTCCACCAGCGGATGAAGACAAGACATCACTCTAGAGCCCTTGAGTGTCGCCTCTGGCATGTCCCACTCACCTTGGATCATCTCCTTTACCACTCTGTGCATGGGAAACGCTTTTTGAGTCTTCCGAAATGCCTGTAAGAGCGGATCTTCTAACGTAGCCTCATCCACCGGTCCCGACGCCAGCATATTAAGTGCTTTAAGTGTCTCAGAAATGAGTGCAGGCAACTCTTCTCTCCGAAAAATGCACACTACTCTGGCCTGGTCCTCCTGCTCTGCAATCTCTCCTTCCTTCAATTCCTCGTCTATCTCCGGATCCTGCTCCCCGGCTTCCGTGCGCAAATCCTCCAAAAACTCTGACTGTCCCTGCTTCTCTATCTCCACTCGAGCTCTCTTCGGCAATATACTGCCGAAGCTGCCACCGACAGAGGAGTCCCTAGCCTTTTCTGTCCCAAATCCCCACCCATGGGAACAGAAGAAGAGGAAGAGACTTCTCTTTGAGTGCCGAATGCCCTTTGCATAAGAGCTATAAAATTTTGGGAAAAAATTGACAAGTCACCAGACAAGGGTGCCTGAGCAAGCTGCACCTCCGGCGCCATGGAAGACCCCGGCATGGGCTCCGCAGGATCTACCACAGGAGAAAGAGGCCTCTGCATGGCCACCTCCCGTTCCTCTGCCGTATACAACTGCTGCTGGTCCACGGTGTACGTTTGGCTACAGCTCATACAGATCCCTGCGTCTGAAATGGCAGATCTCTTTACTCCACAGAGTAAACAATGTCTTTGCAGGCATCTTGACCCCTTGGCACTCAGCTCAAATGCTCTTAAGGCCCCCCCGAAGCCAAAACCCTTCAAAGGGACCCCCAAACAGAAGTGCCGCTGAACGAGCCCGAGTAACCTGAGGCGTCTTTTTTTTTTTTTAAAGCTACACCAGAAAGTAGCAGGGGGCTCCCTGAGTTGAATTCCACAAAAATAAACTGAAAACGAAGCTCTGTTGCCGAATTACGCACATTTGTTTCCCTGCCGTCGCTACCGGCTTGTCCCGCTCAAATTACATGTGGCGCGGGCCTGCTGTCTAGTCGGGCCCTGTCAAAAAGTAGCAATCTGTGCAAATACGTTCGCGGCTTACCTAACCGCTGAGCTGCGTCCTCAGCCCCTTACCTCCGAAGGTTTTGAGTTAAGCTGGCTGACTCCCCCCCGGGTCATCAGCCTGCAGCACTGCTACTGCGGCTCCTCTCTGCCAGGCCACCCAAGCACTTACAGGCAATCCCTCTGTGAGGCGCTGGGGGTGCTCCCCCTTCAGGGTTGCTAACCCCTTCAGATCAACCGGACTGCCCCCGAAGTCTGTTTCTCCCTGCTCCCAGCTCGTCCCCGAGAAGAGACAGGAGGAAGGGGAGAGAGGTCCTTAGCAGTTGAACTCAAAGGTATAGTACCTCACCAATAGGATTACAAAATAACAGAAACTAAATGAAAATCAAATAACCCCTAAATTAAAATCAATTTAAATCCCAAAAGACTAAATCTAACTTTCCCTAAATGTCCTTAATTGTTCCTCTAGTGAGCCCGAAACCCAGGCTCACATCCTCCAGCTGCTTGGAGACTGATATAACTGGAGTGAGGAGGCGGTGCCTGTGTCCTTATACCAGTGTCAAAGAATGACATTTATCAGTCTCCAAGCTGCTGGAAGAGGAGCACAACCCCAGTGTTTCCGGGACTAGACTGGAGGGACGATAAGGAACTAGTACTTTGCCATTCTTCAGTCCAGTCTCAATACCTGAGGCTGAGAAAAATTCTGCAAACTGCTACACCAACTACTGCAGCCCTAGATTAAATCCCTTCCTCCTTAGTCAAATCCCAAAAACTAAGCTTAGCACCATTTCAGCAAGCTATAATTGATACCGTTTTTCTAAATGACTAAGTGCCAAATTTGCTCAAGGGCATAAGGATTAGGTTCCCCCTGTTGCAAAAAGGAAATTTGAACACCTCCAAACCTGTGAATTACAGACCTGTATCACACTTACCATTTCTGGCCAGGCTACTGGAAAAAGCAGTATACCAGACTAAACTTTTTAAGATAAAACAAAATGTGCTTCACGCCCAAGCAATCAGCTTTCTGCTAGGGGTACAGTACCCAAACAGCACACTAAATGAAGATAGATCAAGAACAGATGAAAACAGAGGTGTCTCCAAAACCTCAGAATGCCTCTCCGATTGGGGGGGGGGGGAGGGGGCCAAGCTCCGCCCTTAGCCCCCCGCAGCCTTCCTCTCCTGTTCTGCCTGCGGGGGTCTCATCTCCTGCAGACAGAAGGAATGGCTACGATCACGGTGGACTCCTTCTCTCTGCCTGTGGGAGATGGGATCCCCATGGGCAGGAAGAGGAGGCCACTACAACTGCAGCAAAGACTCCTGTCTGCATGCGAGGATCTCCCGCAGGCAGACAGGAGTCTTTGCCGTGATCGTGGCAGCCTTAAGAACATAAGATATGCCATACTGGGTCATACCAAAGTCCATCAAGCCCAGTATCCTGTTTACAATAGTGGCCAATCTAGGTCATAAGTACCTAGCAGTTTCCCCAAAAGACATAGGTTCCTGCCTGTAGGGATCTGATCTCCCAGACGTGGATCTGTTCATGGATGGCTCTAATCATTTTATTGGAAATGAGTGCTGCTTTTTGTACTATCAATCATTCACTATGTCTTCAGTGATTGTTTGATAGGTCTTTGTGACTTTCTTCTAACCCGAGTCAGATTTTTTCTTTTTTGAAGCAAATCACACCTTTCAAGTAAGATGGGATACAGCAGTGTCTTGCTTAAAGACCCAAACCTGTGGAGTCCCATGAGAATTACTATTAGCACCTCTATTATTTAACGTCTACATGACTTATCTGGTCCAAAGCTGTGACTTCACCTGTTTTACCTTCACTAATGACATCCAAATTGCAGCCTATGTGGATGGAGGATCTGACCAGAAATTATGCAAGTTTAACATTTTCCTAGATGCAGTAACTGACTGATTAATACAACATAAGAATATAAGAAATGCTATGCTGACTCAGACCAAGGTCCGTTGTGGCCAGCATCCTGTCTCCATCGGTGAAAAGTCTGGGTGGCAAGTACTCCTGCTGATCCCAAAAAGTAGTTCTTATAGCTCATTTCCAAGGAGAAGTAACAGCTCTCCCAAATCTACCTGGCTAATAATTTTTAAGGACTTTCCTCCAGGAACCTATGCAAACCTATTTTGAATCGCGCTATGTTAGTTGCCTTGACCACATCTTCTGGCAACCGATTCCACAGCTTAATTATGGCCTGCTTAAAAAAACAAACCGATTTATTTTCAGTGTGCTGGTCATTAGTTTTTGTGTTGTTCGACAGACTAAACAGTTCTACTCCACTCATGACTTTCTATCGTATCTCCTCCAAGCTGAAGAACCCTAACTCATTTAGGATTAGCCTAAGAGTTAGAGCCAAGGGATGAGAACCAGGGAAGTCAGAGTTCAAATCCCACTGAAGCTTTATTGTGATCGTGGGAAATCACTTTAACCTCCAATGCCTCAGGTACAAACTTAGATTTATTTATTTAAAAGGTTTGGTATACCATCTTTATAACACAAGATTATTCAAAATGGTTTACAGTGAAAATACAGTCAGAGTGAAGACAAAGTTGAAATATGTAAACCTATCTATACAAAACCAAAAAAGGTGACCAGTCCTACCATAACTACCGACAGCTCTATATTTCATATATGTAGGAAGGAGTAGCCTAGTGGTTGGGGCAAGGTACTTCAGGCCGGAAGGTCGGGGGTTCAAATCCCACTAGAGGACAGCAACCTTGGGCCGGAAGGACTGGGGTTTCTAGTCCCACAGATGCTCCTTGTGGTCTTGGGCAAGCCACTTAACCCTCCATAGCCCATGTTCCCTGTAAGTATTAGTGTATGTGTCTCATATCCCCGCGTGTTAAATGTATCCCCCAATTGTGTTGTGACCGCTTTGATTGAAGGATAAGGCGGTATACAAAACTGTCTAAATAAAATAAATAAATAAATATTCCCTTGGTAGTAAAATCAATATTAACCATCTATAGGAAACAGCAAGGTTTTCAACTCCTTTCTAAAATTCAATAAATCTGCTTCCTCTCAAATATACCTGCAGGGCATTCCATTGTACCGGATCAGCCACACTAAAGGCTTTAGCCCTCCGCGCTGTTCCATGGAGGTGTACCACTCCTGGTATTTCCAACAAATTCCCAAGAGGAGCAGAGTGCGGCCTACCCAATTTCATGGCTTTAAAAAGCTTTGGGAACAGGGAAATCCTGAATATAACTCAGTTTAAGCTACTACTGAAAAGGTGTGAACTAAATTTAAAAAAAAAAAAAAGTTTTTTCAAAATAAAAAACAGAATAAAAAGAATGTGTAACCTTAATGGCAGTTTCCTCAGGCCTAGCAGTTCTCTTGTTCTTCTGAATCTCTGGCTGAATTGGAACCAAATTTTACAGGGCTTCAGCATCATGAACCTTTTCTTCCACTATTTTATCCCCTCCCTTCCTTTCTGTGTAGCTCAATCTTTTCATCAACACTGCTTTGCCAGGAATTGGAGTTAGTGGTGGCTCCCTCCAGAGCATATGCACCCGAGTCTAACCACTAGATATTGTTGTTCCATGATGATTTGGACTTCCTCCTCCTCAGAGGCTATGAACACCACCTTGGCAATAAAACACAGACAGGCTCAAGAGTCAAGTCTGTGATCCGGAATGGAAAAATCCCACATGCCTGGATGTTTAGGCATTCAGACACCAGGCACAAAATTCTAACACCATCCCAAGACCAATAGGAGCTTCTGCTGCTTGCACAAATAAAAAGATGCAAGCTGAGGCTACTGCAACCGCTGGCCCAGGCCATGGAAACAGGATGCTACTGCTAAGTCTGGCCCAAGCCTGGGAAGGAAAACCACTGCTGTGGACATGCTCAGCTCAAGCCCAGGAGAAGAGGCTGTGGCTACCACCACTGGCCCAGGCTCAAGGAATGAGGTGATGAGCCTAAATGGAGAAAACAGCTAATAGCCTCCTGTCTCCATATTCCAACCTGTCTCAAAAAGAGCAAAGTAAGAAAAACACAAATACATAAAAAACGCAAAAGAACTTAGACAAAGCCAAAAAATAAATCTGAAGCGGTAAACTTTTCTTTTGAACCTGGCTCCTAAAATACCTTGTCCAGTATACAAAAATTTGCACAAAATATTTTTGACTAAACAGTTTCCTCTAACTTCTTTGCACTTCCATCTCAACAAGAACCAAAACTAAAGCTCTGACACCACAAGTTCATTTGCCACTACCCAGTGATTTCCTCCCTTATTTTATATGCACCCTCCTACCCCCAACATACCTACTTTGGTTATTACAGTGAGAGTCTTGGGCTTGGGGCTATGCAGGATTCTTAAAGGAGCAATCATGGACCCTGACCCTCACCAATAGATGTCACCCTTAAAGCAATGACAGACTCCCTTCACTTCCAGAGCTGTGACCACCTTTGTAGCATTTTCAGTCCCAACTAAGCTAGGTTGCGGAAGACCCTGCCTCTGTTCTTACATAGAAAAAAACTCAAGGACTGAAGCAAGGACCTTCCCACATGACAATACACACCACTTTCCACCTAAGACACCATACTGACCATTCTGAAAATCCCCCCTCCCCCACCATTTGCACAGAACTCCAAGAGCAATAGCATGTAGCACAGTCACTAGGCCATTAGTTCAGTTCAATGATTTCTCCGCCAAATGTAGTATGCAAAAATACATTTGCCTAGTGCACTCACTTTAAATGCCTTAATTCCTGTAACACTGATTATTACCTAGACAAGTAAACAAAACGGTGAAACAGCAGATGACGACCACATGCTCCATCCTCATTTTCTCTTCTTACTACAGCATTATGGAACCTACATCATCTGTCTGTGCTCTTGCTCCCCCCACTACTGGGTACTTTTTCTGTGCTTTGTTGGGGTGTTTTGCCTGCCACTTGCTCATGTAAAAAGACAGTTGTTGGCAGATTATGGGAATCAGCATCAGCCACAGAGTTGGTTCAAGGTGTTGGCACCCTAGGAAAACCTTAAGCATACAACCCCCTTCCCCTCCTTATTGTTTACACACACACACACACACACCACTCTAGGCAACTGCCTAGTTTACCTGTTAGCTGGTCCAGCCCTGATGGGACTCCATAGCTCTCTGGGCTTCTTTCAGCTTAACTCGCAGACACTCCATGGTAATGTATTACCCTGGTCTGTGCCAGAAGTGATGAGAATGTGTCGAATAGGGGGTGAGAGGGGCCGATAGCGTAAAGAGTCGAAATCATATACCTCAAGAATTCAATGTTATAAAACTTCAAACAAATGCAGAGAACGAAAAAATGTTCCCCATACAAGGGGAGCCTCCCAAAAAATCCCAAACTGTATATACAGTATATCTGGTTATAGCAGATATCTGGTAAGGCCAGATATGCACACTTTGCAACAATCCATTACACCCTTACAGTACTGTTTAATGAAAGCAGGTCTGGACCAGCTCAGAGTCACCCTATAAACCTTGGACCATGCTGCAACCTCCCAAAGAGCTCAAGTGCATAGCAAATAGAAAAGGCACTTATTTTTGGAGTATTACACATTTCGGATGACAGCTAACGGTAAATCAGCTTCTAAATCCCTCACCTCAGCTGCTGGGGGCATTCTACTTCCACTCAGCTGTGTCATACATCATACTCCCCACTGCGTTCTGTGTTCAATTCATTCCATCTGTCTCTTCCTTCACCCCGTTTCTCATGTCTTCTATATCGGACTCCCCGACTATGGAATGACCTGCCTCCACACCTTCGTTTGGAATCTTCTTTTCAAAGATTTAAGACTGCATTAAAGACCCATTTGTGTCACATTGCATATGACCACCCAGCCATTTAACCTCCTTCTGCTCTCACAGCCTTCTTTTCCTTTTACATTCTGCCCATCCCATTTCCCTTCTTTAACTACCTACTCTTTATCCCACCTTGGTGTAAATGTTTTCTGTCCTGTAAACTTGTTTTTTTAATTGGAGTTCTTTTTAACTTTCTTTTATCTTATCTTAAGGTAAACTGCTCTGATGCCCTAGAAGGGTGGTATATCAAAATTTTAATAACTATAAACTTAACTATAAAACTACGTCTGTCCCTGCTTTTGTAGATCCCCAGTAGAAGAGATAACCAGACCTATGGTTTCTAAGCTAGAATTCCGTTAATAAGGTCCTTATGCTTGGACACACACTAAGGTTGCCCTTCAGACAGCATGCAAGTTGTCCTCCAAGAAGTAATTATTTATTAACAACAAATAGCTCACAAGGAATATCTACAGCCACTGTTCACATCTCACCTGATATGCAAACAGGAAAGCATTGCAGTGGTGCCCCCGCCAAATACCCAGACAGTGAAAAACACGATCAGAAGCGTGGTAGTGAACATCATCTGTCTTGCATATGTGGCCGTGTCACGAATGGCCAAAGCAAATGCCATGGCTCCTCGAAGCCCTAAATAAAGCAAACAGGAAAAAAAAAATCAATACCTACTCGCCCCTGGCTACTGACACCTTGTTAAGACCTACACTAGGATAAGAGCGAATCTGAATCCAGGCAGTGTACTTTTCTACCCAGCTATTACAGTATCAAAGTCTGCAAATCTAAAATACAGTATTTCCTTCTCCTCCTCTTCCTGCATCCATCATAGCATTGTCTGTACATAAATACCTCCCTTCCTGTAGTGAAAATGAATTTAAGACTGGTATTCTGCCTTCCACGACTGGTCAGCCACTCCAAAGTAGATCACAATAAAGATTATATGTATTTAACTCTTTAAATTGAGCAAAGTTACATGGGAAATGATGTAGATTAAGTATGAAGAACTTACCAGGCGAGGATTAAGAGACAATACAATGCAATGCAATACAATAAATGAGATTTGGAAGATTCTTCTGACCCATCAAGTCCATCAAAGAAACACAAATAACTATCTACGCTATGTATACGCTTCTTCAAGCAGCCGTGTGGTGAAAGTAAACAGCCCGCGAGAGCCAAGGCTGTAGCCAACTGCAGGACTCCGCAGAACTAAATCCTTAGGTCTCAGACCAGCCTCTCCATGAAACGCGGAGGAAATGAACAAGCCCTTAATAAATGACGACCTCCTGACTGGGCTTGCTGCAGAACCACACTAAAACATGCAGTATCCGGACTGGAGTGGAGGGAGTAAAAGAAAGAAAATTAGCAGGTAGGACCTAATTTAGTCTTCCATAGCGTCCCTCCAGTCCAGTCCAGATTCCTGAGATGTAACAGAGCAGTATTCAGACAGGTGGGACCCGCAAGCTCAGCCTGAAAAACCTGGGCACCGAACCATGCATCAGAGCATGACTGCAAGTCCAAACGATAATGAGAAGTAAATGTGTGCAGTGCCACCCATGTGGCTGCCCTACAGAGGTCTGCTGGCAGGACCAAACTGCACTGTACCCAAGACACCGCCTGGGCTCTAGTCAAATGGGCCCTCAGCCCAAAAGGCACAGGACGACCTTTCAAGATATAGGCGGAACTGATCACTTCTTTCAACCAATGCACAATGGAGGCCTTAGAGGCCACCACATCCTTAGGTGTACCCCCAAAAAACACGAAACAATTAGTCACCCTAAAGGAGGTCGTGTTTTTCAGATAGTGGCAGATGGTCTGCCGTACGTCCGACCAATGGAGCCTATTCTCGACGTCCGCTGGAAAGGTGGGCAAAACCATTGTCTGATTGATATGGAAATCGGAGACCACTTTGGGTAGAAAGGCTGGCACCGTGCGTAGGACAACCTTGTTCTTAGTGACGATTAAATAGGCCTCTCGGCAAGAAACCGTCTGCAGCTCAGAAAGACAGCACTCAGAACAAATGGCCACCAGAAAAAGTCTTCAAGGTGAAATTGTTCAACAAAGCAGAACCTAAAGGTTCAAAGGGAGCCTCCACCAGGGCTGATAAGACGAGATTCAAATCCCAGGCCGGCACTGGCAGCCAGTACGGAAGTCTCAACTGCTTCACTGCCCTGAGGAAACGTACCAGATCTGGATGAGATGCCAGCAAGACCCCTTGCACCCGACCTCAGTTACAAGCCAAGGCCATGATCTGCACCCTCAGAGAATTCAGAGCAAGGCCCTTCTCCAATCCATCCTGTAGGAAAGCCAAGATATCTGGAAGAGCGGACTTCAAGGGATGGAGCCCCCGCTCCATATATCAGGCTTCAAAACACAAGCCAGCAACGTGGAACACCGCCTAGCCTTTAGCAATGTAGCAATCAGACATGGAATAGTCCCGCTTAGTCAGGTATGCCCTTTCAAGAGCCAGGCCATAAGTAAGAACCAATCCACCTGGAGCATTCGGACTGAACCCTGTGACAGCAGGTTGGGCAGGGCTGGCACTCGCCATGGTCTGTCCACCACTAACCAGACTAGATCCACATACCAAGGCCGAGGCCATTCTGGCACTATTAGCACCACCATGCCCCGATGTGCTTCTATGTGCTGAACTACAGAGGCCACGGCAGAAAGACATACAAAAGGCCTGCCATCTGCCATGCCTGGAGCCCTTCCAACATGCGCTCCCTATGGCATTGTCCGTCATCGCCATCAAGACCATCACCGGGTGACCCCACCGATGGACCAAGCTTTGGAAAACTGTCTGCTCTAGCGATCATTCTCTCGGGTCTGGCTGATGCCGAATGAGAAAGTCTGCCTGCATGTTCTCTTTTCCTGCCACGTGTGCTGCTGACAAGTGTAGGAGATTCGCTTCTACCCACTGAAGAAGCGGAGCAATCTCCTCCACTAGGAGTACGCCGTCTATGCAGCCCTGTCGATTGATATAGGTCACCATGGTGTCATTGTCCGAGAGGACTCTCACCACCCAATGCCGAACCAGAGGCAGAAACTTCTGTAGAGTCAACCGAACCACCCACATCTCTAGGTGGTTAATAGACCAGAGGGTTTGCTCCCGCGACCCACACCCCTGAGTCACCTCTGCTAGACAATGTGCGTGCCGCCCCCCCCCCCAACCAGACAGACTGGCATCCACTGTCACCAGCATCCATTCTGGTGGCTCCAGAAACATCACCGGGACAGATGGGAGTCATCCAGCCACCAAGCCAGTCCACTATGAACCTCCAGAGGACGAAAGTCTGCGCTGTGGGGAGTGCCATTACGGAGACCATCTCAACAGCAACGCTCTTTGAAGGTGGTGCATATGTGCTCTTGCCCACGGCACTAGTCCAACAATGCTAACATGGACCCCAGAATCTGCAGATAAGACCACGTAGATTGACTGTACTGCCTCAAGAACTGGCGAATCTGACCTTGCGCTCGTCTGGTAAGACTATTATCCCCCGCCCCATATCAAAACGGGCTCAGAGGAAGAGGAGATCCTGCGAGGAAGTGAAATGACACAAGTTTACCACCTAACCTAAGCTGTAAAGGACGCAGAAGACCTGTAGCATGGCCGGCTCATCTCCTCCTGGGACATCGCCCGTATCAGCCAATCGTCTAAATAAGGATGAACCAATATTCCCTGGCTCCGCAACAAGGCTGCCACTATCACCATGATCTTCGTGAAGGTTCAAGGAGCCGTGGCTAAGCCAAACAGAAGGGCCTGAAACAAATGGGCACATGCAGGCATGCCTCTGTTAGGTCCAGAGTGGTGAGAAACTCTCCCTGGCACACCGCCACGATAAATCGAATACAGTATTTCCATATGAAAGTGAGGCACGCAGAGCTCCCGAATGACATACGTCAGGTTGAGGATGGGCCTTGGGGACTACAAAGTAAATCGAGTATCAACCTTGCCCTAATTGATCTGTCGGGACCGGCACAACCGCCTGCAGCTGTAACAACTGAGCCAGGGTGCCTTTCACCGCCTGTCTCTTGGCAGGCACCCTGTAGGGCGATATTAGAAAGGCATCCAGAAGAGGGTGTGCGAATTCCAGTGTTGAACCTTCCCAAATCACTTCCAAGACCTATTGGTCCGTAGTAATCTGGACCCAGATGAAGTAGAAGAGTCAGAGCTGACCTCCCATCGGCTCCCACTCTGCCTGGGTCCCCTGCCCTTCATTGTGACTTCTTGGGGTTGGCACCGGCACTAAGGAAGAAACCCCAAATGAAACCCCTGCTTCTTCAAAATGGCTGCCCCTTTAAAGAGTATGCAGCTGCTGATAGGGCACAAACCGAGGCTCGAAAATGGCAGGAATCCCAGTGCTGCCCACAGGAGACCTGTGCAGCCTTGGAAGGCTTAGGTTTATCCTCCGACAATTTGACCGTTTCAAATTCCCCAATTCTTTCACTAGCTTCCCCAGGTCAGTGCCAAACAACAATCAGCCACGAAAGGAAAGTTTCATCAGGCGATGTTTAGAAGTCATATCTGTCAACCACTTGCGCAGCCAAAGCAGTTGACAAGTCACCACCACAGACACCATGCCCTTGGCTATGGCATGGCCCTGAGAAGATCGTAGAAGGCATCAGCCATGTACGCCACCCTGGACTCCAGGCGAGCCGCATCTGACAGCCCAGACTGATCAGCTGCCTCGGAGACCCCCAGGGCTTGTGACCAGTGCATACACGCTTGTGTCACATAGGCCCCGCAAACCGAAGATTGCAGCGTTATGACAATGACCTCAAAAACTTGCTTTAACAAGGTGTCCAACTTCTTATCCTGTGGATCCTTTAAGATCACTCCTACTTCCACGGGTATCGTGATCTTCTTGGTCACAGCAGTGACCAACGTATCGACCTTGGGCAGCTTCAAAACCCTTCTTTTCCTTAGATATGACCAGATAAAGCTGCTGCATCACTCTGCTGCCACAAAGCCCAGCTTCTGGAACCTCCCACTCAAGATCAATCATCTCCTTCAAGGCTCTATGAAACAGGAAGGCCACTTCAGAGACTTTAATACCTTGCAGAAGGAGGCCTTCCAAGGGAGGATCCTCCACCGGGTATCCACTGATAGATTAAGAGCTGCCAGGGAGTGGGAAATGAGAGCCGTCAGCTCCACCCAATGAAAGACCCTCATGATACTGGGGTCTTCACTCACCAGGAGTGGGTCAGCCGAACCCTCCAAGGGCACCTCTTCCTCCTGAGGCCAAGCGGGACCCTCCAAAGGGTCCTCACATCCTAGCAAGAGCCATGAGTCCCGATCCTCCTCCAAGACATCCCAAAGCCATGGAGAGGGGACCCGGGCACTGTCCAGACCACCGAACAATCCCCCGAGGACCTCCCCTGAGAAGGAAGGGAAGACTCTACCCCAGTAGTCTGCCTACAGTTATGTTTGCTGCAATACGCTTGGTGCAGCATAGAATAAACTCCATGGAAAAGCAAGCATCCGCCAGGGCCCCATAGCTCTCCAAAGTAGGCAGAAAGGCTGAAAATAGGTTCCCCCTCAGAAGATGTGACCCCGAAGCCACCAGGCCCAATGCCGGCAAAATGGCAGCGGTTCCCACCAAAAGCACAGGTTGTGCCGCCAGAGTCAAAATGGGTAGCAAAGCAGTAGGCACCTTCGAGGCCTCCACCAACCCTGTCGCCTTACCGGAAGAAAATATTAATGCGCCCCTGGTTTCCCTGTCCTCGACTTCGTACGCTCTGCAGAAGCCAGAGGCGGAGAGATGATTTTGTTTCAGGCCACTAGCTACGCAGACCGCTTCGGAAGACAGCATATCGCAAGAGAAAGATGCGACCACAATGACCCCTCAGAACTGCCAATGAAACGAGCCAAGGGAAGGATGCCAACCGAGGAAAAGAAACTCCCCGGTCCTCCCACAAAAACCCATGCAGACAAACAAAGGAGGAAACGCCACTCTGAATGCCACAAGGACTCTGAAAGGAACTCTAAAGGTACCACCGCAGGCACCCAATTACTACTGAAGGTGCCAGGAGCCGTGAAAACTAAGTGCCCAGATCTTAGAGGTTGGACCCTTAGGGCCCCACTCCCTCCTGAGGTCCTGCAGCTGACCAAACTGTGTTGGACAGTCTGGGCAAGCATCTTCACCACAAACCACCAAACTTAATCCCTAGCTTACTGGAGGAATACTAACCAGGTAGAACATCAACAACCAAAGTGTCCATTTTTTATGCTTTTTTATGTTTTTTTCTTAATTTTTTTTTTAAGTGTCCGACAAGTCAGTACTGACTACTGGCAACCCAGTAGTCCCTAGGTTTTCTTGACAAGGTAGATTACCCTCCATAAGAAAAGGTAGATTACCCTCCATTGCCTCAGAAAAAAAGGCCTGGCAAAGTGACAAGGAGTGCCAACAGGAATCAAACCCAGATCTCCTGGGTGCTAGGCTATTGCTCTAACCACTAGGTTACTCCTCCACTTTTTTATATTTTTTATATCAGGCAAGAAACCCTTCAGTGTAGCCCAGACTACACAGAGACATGGCCCATCTGCTGGAGACTGAGTATACTGACCTGGTGGGAGGGGCACATGCTCCTTGTACCATGACATCATCAAAAGCTGGCATGCTCAGTCTCCATTTGCCAAAAAGAGACAACCCTGGAGTCTGGACTGGACTGAAGGAACGCTATGGAAACAGCCTTTTAAAACTAACAGGCCGATGCAGAAACTCTGTGCCCAGTGCTTAAAGCTCTAGTACAGGGTTTCATAGCATGTTTAACGCTGGCCTATTGCTCAGCAATGTTATATGCAAATTAACCAGTTGGCAAAAAGCATTAAACTGGAAGAACAAGCCAAACTCATGCACATAGGAATCCATGTTAGCAGCCCCTGTATGCTGCGCAGGTTTGGCATACTCTCCTGGAAAAACAGGTTCACCCGAAGTGAAGTTTGATACTAAACCTCAGATGATCCAGACATCAAGGAAAGCCCTCAATGCCATCGTCACAACGTTGGGGGAACAGTGCATCACCCTGGACACCGACCCCACCTCCAGTGGGCCCCGATCCCCCTATCGCTCAAAAATTATTGGTGATCTCATGTGCCCTGATCACAATCCACCTCCCCTCTCCACCCCTCCCTTCCCTTTCCTTCCCATAAAAAAAATCATTGGTGGCACATGGGCCCCAATACAACACCCGCAAACCTCGCTAAAATCATTGGTGGCCTGTGGACCTCCCTTAAACCCCCCCTCCCCCAAAGTGCCTGTTAGTAGAATGGCGGGTTATCAGCATAGCCTACACACTCCTATCCCCCAATGTCATTTTGAAAAATGGTGGCATCTGACCCCATACAGTTATCACAGGGATGCACTGCCCTGGGGAGGGGGGATGGGCCCAGTCTGCCCAATAAGGAACACACAGAGGGGAGGGGGGTCAGACAGTCTGCCAATTAAGGAATTTTCTTCTTCATTTGGCAGGCAGGCCCCCTCCCCCCCCCCCAGAGATAGAGCATACCTGAGACTCACAACGCTGCCATTTTGAAAAATGTAGGCATCGCTCCTACCGCTGTTCTACTAACAGGTTCTGTGGAGGATGGGGTTAATGGATGATTTTAGTGAGGTTGGGGGGGGATCACCGATGACTTTAGTGAGGCCACCGATGATTTTCGTGAAATGGGGGGAGGGAGTTTGCATTGGGGCCCCACAGACCACCAATCATCTTTTTTAGGGAAAGGAAGAGGAGGGGGATCGTAATCAGGGTCCACCAATGGTTTTTTTTTAAAAGAGGAGGTCTCAATCATAATACCAATAAAAAATTTACATTTAAAAAACAAAATGTGGCACTACAATCCAGAATTTGCTAGACCTCAAAACTGAATGCTCTGAGCCAAAAGAATCCCCAGCATGGCAGCCTCCAAGGCACAAGCTACCTCTCGTCCCAAGCCCTGCACAATCTATGGTCATAGACAAAATTTTGCACATTAGCCAGAAAATTGGCAACAAATACATGCTTAAATCTACATACCTGCAAACATCATCATGTGCTGGAAATTTGATCCAATCTTATTTCTTCGACCCAAATTCAATAAAAAGGAGAGTGGGTAAATATTAGCAGCTCTCCCCAAGAATATGGCCAGCTGTATTCAACAGGCATCAAGGTTCAACAATCACAAGAGAGAAGGAACTGCAGCATAAAAGGATGAACAGTTACCCCTCCTTTTTCAACATCACCTAAGGGGGGGACTTGTATGGCCTCAAAAGCTTATGCAATTCAGCATCCCTTCTGTTGTTCCAGTGGAAGGTATCACAACTGCCTAAGTTCCCTTAGCCCAGTATAGGGCAACTAAGCAGCATGATGGTTGTATTTAATGTGTTCCCTCATCACCTACCACTCACTCCTGCCATTCTTATCATGGATACCACAAAAGGATACAAAGCTTCCCACAATAAAGGTTGGGTTAAAGACGTGATTCTGGAACGTAAAGAGAGCAAGTCCCATGTAGGAAAAGATGAAATTTTCAGCCAAGAAATTCAGGAGCTCAAACAACTGAAAGATAAAAAAACAAGCACCCTTATAAGCCATCTGACTGGCACTATATTGATTGGAAAGGAGGAACACTTTTCAGAAACATTTTTTAAAAGTACGGTGTAAGCACTGCCACTCAAGCAAAGCAAAGCAAGGAGAACCTTACATTCTCACTGCTCAGTAACACTTGAAAGTTCTTCTCCGCCTACCCCTTTTCTACTGATCAGGCAACATACCTAGATGACTCAGAGTCCTCTTCACCAGACATCCTCCAAAGAGAATTCAGAGTAGCACAAGCCATAGTAGTTTCAGTTCGCCTCCCTCCTTAGGCCTCAGTATATTAAATGCTGGGACTGATCAGCCCCAAAGCATGGGGGGCGGGGGATCTCAACCTCCACTATGCAGCAACCTGAGCCATAGGACTGGTCCTACTGAGCGCCTATTAGCATAAGTGCCAACACGCACATCCTATTCTTCACGGCTCAGAACTTAAGGCGACTTACATTTAATTCTGAGGGCTGCAGGCTCCGAGTTCTTCACATTAAATTATAATCCCATTCATTTTGGTATTAATTTTCAAGGCTCTGGTGATAATTTGTAAAATACAACATGGACTGGGCCCTCCCTATCTTCTGGGCTATTTAAAAATGCATATTCCAGCATGAACCCTTAGATCAGTAAATAAAGCATGTCCAGTGTCTCTCCAGAGCAGGATCTTGGTAGGTAGAGCGCTCCAAAGACTAAATGTCCTATTTTACTATTACTACTACTAATCATTTTTATAGTGCAGCGCTGTACATAGATCTAAGATAATCCCTGCTCATCAGAGCTATTACCTTGTTTAGTGTCGGACTAAGGTTTTCTTGTACGTTTCAGTATGTGATTTATTGATGTAGGACATGTCTGGTTTCATCTATTATGATGTGATTTGTCTGATTGTTTTCATGTTTATTCATTATTCTTATGAAAGTTACTTTAATTTTTTAACTGATGTATGATTAGTTTTGTTTATTTTGCATGTGATTTGTTACATGTTTTATCTACTGATTTTTATGGGATTATTATACTTTGTTTTAAAAGCCTGGTTGTATTTTTTACACTGCTATTACATGCCCTGATAATGGGAATGTTAATAATAAAGTATTATGTTATGTACTATATATATTGTCCTTTGTTGCCCAAGCAAGGATTGCCAAAACTAAAATAAACTCTTTGGAGTGCCAAACCACATAGCAGCAAAGACTACACTAACAGTAAAGAAAAAGAAAAATCTGGTTAAGTTTATCCTGACCACCATGGAGTTGAAGATGTGTCTATGCATAACATATCTGCATTTTATTTTAATGAGCACAGAATACAAGCATTCAGGGATGGATTGTCCTATCAAGGTATGCCCCAGTGAGCTGCTCACGTGGTAGCATTGCTGGAAGTCGGGATCAAGGAGGAAAGAGAGCAGATGAATAGAAGTTGTGCTGCTACAGCAGCAATGATGAGAGTATGCACTGGGCTTCAAAGCGAGATGCATGCATGCATGCACTGAAGGTCCTACTGTGTCCCTGCTCCCTCCCTTCCATGCTAGCTTCTTGTTAGTAAAAGGAAGTACATGTCAAAGGAAGAAGTGGAATGTGGCAGGGCCTTCAGCACATGTATCCCAATGAGACTCTGTACAGTGTACATACTCTCATGGTTGCAGGCCTGGCCCAGGGTCCTAAAGCAATCTGACTGTTAAGAAAAGATTCTGGGTGGCCAGCAGGAGGAAAAAGGATGGCGGAAAGGGAAGATGCTGCATGGAGGTGAAGCAGAGAGCTTCATATCAGAGAAAAGAGCTTGAGGTTTGGGATTCGTGACTGCAGAATGATGAACAGAAATTTGGGGAGGGGGGGGTGCGCAAAACTAAGCAGCCCTGGGGGATAATAGCATGCATGCATGCATAATTTGTTATTAAAGAGCTCATGCTGCAGCAGGCATACCAAAAGGGCTGCTCTGAATAGAAAGTATGTAAAGTAGAATTGTTCAAGGACTTATCCATAGTCACTTTGCAAAAGCGAAGGGACTTGAGGGAAGTCACTCAATTTCTGAAGAAAGAAAGTATTCGTTATCAGTGGCTATTCCCTTTTGCTTTGATGTTTAACAATGGGGCTTTGACATGGCTAAAAGCTGTGGAAGAGGCCCGGGAAGCCTTGGCAGGAAAGAGTAGTTACTCACCTGTAACAGGTGTTCTCTGGGGACAACAGGAATCAGTCCTCACATACGGGTGACGTCATCAATGGAGCCCACGTGGATTCACTCCCCAGTTTTCAAAGAAAACCTTTGGGAGTTAGACCATGCATGAGCGGTCACTTTCCCACCCAAGGGTGCCATCTCACTTCTGTATAATGATATACCTCAATCAAGCATAAAAAAAGAAAAAACAACTCCATGGGGAGGAGGGAGGGTTGTGAGGACTGGTTGCTGCTGTTCTCAGAGAACACCTGTTACAGGTGAGTAACTACGCTTTCTCCAGGAATAAACAGGAAGTCAATCCTCACATATGGGACTCCCAAGCTACAGGCTACCAAAAAAACCTGTAGGAGCCATGGGCAACCCAAAAGGCAACCATGAAGGGCAGCAAGAAGTGCTGAATGGCTTGAAGTCCAGTGATGCAGCCCCATCACTGACGCTGGAAACATCTCTCCAGTAGCCTGGACACAAAGGACCAGAGGGAAGGAGTTGCACTATTCCCCAAAAAGGTGACAAAGTCCTGCCTCGCCAAAGGCGCTATCACGCCATGAACTCTCCTCCAAGCAGTACTGCGCTGCTAAGGTATGGACTGAAGACTAGGTGGCAGCCCAGCAGATGTCTTGTAGGGGGACAAAGTGCAGGTGAGCCACCAAGGCCACCATGGTGCGCACATTATGCATGGCAAGATGACACTCCAGAGTGTCTAGCTTTGCTCATAGGCCAAAGAGATGCAGTTTGCCACCTGGGCAGACAGAGTATGCTTAGAGACCGCAACCCCAAGTCTGTTAATGCCATAGGAGACCGACGAGCGGCGATGGACCCATGTCCTCTGGAGGTAGGTGGACAGTGCCCTCTTGCAATTCAGTGTATGTAGCGAGGCCTCCGTTTGTGATGTGTGAGGCCTGGGGAAAAAGGTAGGAAGGACCACCTCTTGGTTCATGTGAAAAGCATACACCACCTTAGGCAGGAATTTCGAACGAGTCCAGAGAATGACCCTATTTTTGTGGAACCTGATATAGGGGGCGTGGGCCACCAATGCCTGCAGTACACTAACTCTCCTGGCTGAAGCGAGTGCTACCAGGAAAACTACTTTCCACAACAAGAACTTGAGAAGGCACACAGCCAGAGGCTCAAAAGGGGGAGCCATCAGCTTCCCAAGGACAATGTTCAGGTCCCAAGTCACCAGCGGTAGGCAGACAGGGGGCTACATGAGGAGAAACCTCCTCATAAACTGGTCCACAGGGAGGCACACAGAGACGGGGCTGGTCATCGATGAGGTGGTGATGTGCCACTAGGGCGCCGAGATGCATCCTGACGGAAATGGACTTTAGACTAACCCGGGAGAAGTGCAGAAGATATTGCAGGATGTCCTGCACCGAGCAAGAAAAAGGGTTGAGATTCCTGCCTGCGCTTCAAACAGAGAATTGACGCCATTTGAAGGCGTGCCATACTGAGTCCTTGTGCAATGCCGTAGGACATCCTCCACGTCCTGGAAGAGGAGGAGTGTGCTATGGCTAGCCATTCAGCATCCAAGCCGTCAGGGCGAGGGACTGGAGGTTGGGGATAGAGAAGGGTAGCATCCTCCAGCGACAGCAAGTCCAGAGCCTAGTCCAGGGGTACTGGGGCAGTTCGGGACAGCTGCAGGAGCAGAGTGAACCACGGCTGCTGGGATCACCAAGAAGCAATGAGAATTACCAAGGCTTGGTCTAACTGAACCTTGAGCAAGTTCTTGGGAACGAGGGGAGTTCCAGGGATGGCATCCAGGCGTTGAAGCACAGCAGCTGCACATTCTCAGGGCTGGCAAAGAGGTCCAACGTCGGGTTTCCCCAATGTCGAAAGATGGAGGTGGCCACCGCTGGGTTGAGGCAACACTGGTGGGGCTGATGGACTACTGAGACGATCTGCGAGCAGATTGTCCTGGCACAGTAGGTAGACAGGCCAGAAGGTCATGCCCTTCTCCACAGCAAAGGTCCAGACGTGAACTGTCTTCCAGAAGAGAAAGTACGAGCCTTTTCCCCTCTGCTTGTTGATGTAAAACAAACATCGCTTCTTGGTTGTCCATCTGAACAAGGACAACCTGGCCCGCCAGGTGGGCCTGGAACACCAGAAGGACATTTGTCACAGCTCTGAGTTCCAAGAAGTTGATCTGGAGGGCACTTTCCTCCTGAGTCCAGGCACCCTGAGACTGAAGACCATTGCAGCGGGGTCCCCAACCGAGCTTGGAAGCGTCTGTGTTCAGAACGCACCGAGTCAGCGGGACCTGGAAGGGTAGGCCGGCCAAGAGATTTTGTTTATTCTGCTGCCAGGCGAGAGAGGCCACCAGAGGCTGGGTGATTCGAACCTGATCCTCCAGGTGGCCCACTGGGCTTGTCGCATCCACAGACTGGCTTATGGGGTCTCATGAACCATCATGGCTTATGCCCCAACAGGCACAGTAGGAGATAGGCAGATGCTGATGAGCAACCCTGTACCGCCTTTGTTAGGGTTGCCAGATGCTGCGCCTTATCTAGAGGAAGGCTCTGGTTTGGATGGAGTCCAGAAGGGCTCCTATGAACTCCAGGCATTGGGTTGGTAGCAGATACGACTGTGGAAAGTTGATCACGAACCCCAGATGCTGCAGCACCCTGATGGTGCGGTGGGCCGCATGACTTACTTCTTCTGGTGAACTGGCCTTTAGGAGCCAGTTGTCCAGATAGGGGAAGACAAAGACTTCCACCAAGCGGAGATGAGCAGCGACTACCGCCAGGCATTTGGTGAACACCCAGGGGGACTGAGGAGAGGCCAAAGGGGAGCACCCAGTACTGGTAGTGGCAGCCTCTGATGACGAAGTGAAGGTACTGACAGCGCCGGGGGTGGATCAGGATGTGGGTATAGGTGAGATCCAAGGAACACTGCTGCCCTACCTCCAGCAGGGAGATTGTTATGTCCCAAGAGATAGCATCTTGAACTTCTTGGCCAGAAAGTGGTTGAGGTCCCACAGATCCAGAATGGGCCGAAAGCCTCACGTCTTTTTTGAAATGAGGAAATACCAGGAGTAGAACTCCGTGCCCCAGAGGGGATGGCTCTATCGCCTGATCCTCAAGCAGGGACTCTAGTTTCTTCTGCAGGAGCTCTCCGTGCAGGGAGGTCATGGGAAGTTCCACTAGAAAGAAGGTAGGTGGTGTCTAGTTGAAATGCAGAAGGTAACCTTCCTGCATCACCCAGGTATCGGTGGTGATGCCTGGCTAGAGGTGAGTGAAATAAACCAAATGTCCATCCGTGTGCCTGGGGCCCTGACCCTTGGGGGGAAAGATGGGCTATGCCCAAGGAGTCAAAAGCACCCCCCCCCCAAGCCTGCAGCTGGGGCACTGTTTGAGGTTTGGGGCTTTCTGCTTACAGAGGCCCTTGGCCTGATGACCCTGTTGGGGAGCCCGATAGGCCATAAATTGAAGGTATTTTCCATAAGCCTTCTTTGCCTTTGGGTGGAAGGGCTTTTTCCCCCCAAAGCCTTCCAGCAGGAAGGGTCAGCAATCTTCTGGGACAGTCTAGTCCTGATCAGAAACACTGAATCTAACTCGGCTGCCTTGTCGGTCATGGTTTGCCGAAGAGGTTCTCTCCTCAGCAGGGGACATCGACCAGTTTGTCCTGTACCCATTGCTCCAAGTCCAAAGACTGTAGCCAAGCCAGGTATCAGGCACTAATACCCAACACAGCCACACGAGCCACGGACTTGAAGCAGTCATAGGCTGCTCGAGTCTAGAATTTGGAGCATTCCTTGAATGAGGAGATGAGGGTCCGGAAGCGCTTGAGAGATTCACTTGCCAGCCCAGCTGAGAAACCGGCAAGCTCCTTTGCCAGGTCCCTCAGGTATATGCCCATGTTCAGCTGATAAGCCTGGATGCAGGCTGCGAGTATCGAGACCTAGTAGCACTTTCTGCCAAACCCGTCCATGGTGCGGGCCTCCCTATCAGGGGGCACCAAGGAGTGCACCTGACTCTTTATTCAACGCATGGCAGACTCCACCACCATGGAGTTGAGAGGAAGCTGTGTCTTATGAAAGCTGGGGCTCTTGCCAACTCAATACTGGCAACATCACAGGGCTCCCCACATTCTGAACAGCAAGTTCTCCAGGTTGGGGGAATCAGTACAGTCAGTGCCTTGTACTGGAAGATCTCCAAGTCCTCAGCACAGGGTTTGTCCTCCAGTTCCAATATGAAGGCCAGGGCCTCGACATTCCCTGGAGAAAGGTGAATGGAAACCGACCGGCAAAAAGAGAAAAAACGCTAAGAGAAGGGTTAGAAAAATCAACTTTTACCAGGGACAACAGACAGGACATCTGCAGGGCTCCGTGGAAAAAAAAGAACACTGAGGTAAGATGGCATCCTTGGGTGGGAAGGTGACCACACATGCGCGGTCTAACTCTCAAAGGCTCTCTTTGAAAGCTGGGGAGTGAATCCATGTGAGCTCAGTCGATGCCGTCACCCATATGTGAGGACTGATTTCCTGCTTCTTCCTGGAGAATGTGAAGTTTACCTGAGGAGGCTCATAAGTACTTGCAGAAGCAGAAAGATCCTCAGGAGGATCTAAGATGCCATAGTCTCCAGCAGGGGCAAGCACCTTAAGAGATACTCATCCAGCCTCCTGGAGAGCCAAGAGTCCTGTGATGACCAGGTAAGAAGCCAGATGTTGACTTGAGCATGCCTGGGACACCCACCCACTGGACTTTTATGACAGCAGTTTGTGAAAGCAGGTTGGACCAGATCTTATTTAGAGGTTTTATAGCAAAAGCGATGAATGCATATGCACTCACAACTTTTCAGTATTTAGTTGTTTTTTTATATATACAAGGTATTTTATTGTCATTGCACTTCACCAATTTGTACTGTATGGTTAGATCCATTACCTACAATCCAAATGAACCTCCATTTTCATACCATGTTGTATGAAATGAGACCAAACAGGACAAAAACCAAGATGATGAATACTTTCACAAGACACTGTATGCCCCTAATGGGCCTCAGGGAACTTTCTTCCAGCAGATGGCGACAAATATTCAAGAATTGGAGACAGTAAGACATGATTTTTAATATCAGAGTTAATCTTGGATAACAAAGGTGGGAAGGTGGGCGACAGGGTTAGATTAAGATGTTCTTGAGAGATAGCAGCTTTGGTGGATATGTGGTACTGTTTCTTCCCACAAGCAGAGAGGTCACTATTTTCTCAAATTCTTATGCTGTTCTGTGTAGAGCATGGTTTCCTGGATGAAAGAAGTTGAAATGAGCAACATCATATGCTCCAATCTGGTTTTCACAGTGTCCCCAGGAGGGGCACGGTGTGCTGGAAACAAATTTTGGAGACTGAATAATAGTTTTCTGGGGGATGAAAGGGTAGTTAAAGATTTGGAACACAAGATTAAGGAATAATTTGATCTCAATAATAATGGGGAGATCTCAGTTGTACTATGTGGGATGATCCAAAGCAGTTATTCAGTGGAGACTGATCAAGTGGGAGCAAAAAACAAAAAGGAGTGGACGCAAATTGGAATTGTTGCGGGTAGCCATGGAGTTCTTGAATTTCAAGATAAAAAGCACTTCAGGTATGCAACCCAGTTTAAATTAGCCAAACTGCAGGCAGAAATGATAGGTGAAACAGAGCAAGGAGACTAAGCCGGGAGAATGTTAACAACTAAACTAAGGAAGCAGAGAGGTCTGTGCCAGATTAGTATAATTCAAAGGCTACATGGAGAAAGGATTTGGGAAAAAAAATTTGAAAATTAGGGAGATTTTCAAAGAATTCTATGAGGACTTGTATAAAAGGCAAGGGAAGGCGGGTGTACAGGATACTGATAGCTATTTGGAATCCATCCCCTCAAGATCCCTTACTAGGGAGGAAGCAGAGGAGCTGAATAGAGATATTATGAAGAAAAACCTCAGGATAATGCTAGGTACTTAAAATTGGGAAATCCCCCTGCTTGGAAAGTCTGTTGGCAAAGTTTTATAAGACATTTGCAGAATCCCTTTTGAAGTCTCTGCTTAAGATATTTAATATTAATGGGGGGGGAGGGGTTTGGGGGGAATTTGGCAGCTACCATGGGGTGGACAGATATCTCTGTCATTCCTAAAGAAGGGGGAGACCCACAGGCTAATGCACAAATGTGATTTTATGGGGTAAGGTTCATTTGTTATTGGCTGTGAAAATCTAATAAAATTAAATTACAAAAAAGGAAGATTTGCGGAGGAAAAAATATGGGGGCAAGATAAAGAGAAGGAGGAGGAGGAGCAAAATCAAAGCTGGGAAGGGGTGAAGGAACATGGAAGATAAAGATTTGGAGAAGTGGGATAAGAGGAGAAGTAAATAGATGCTGACTGGGGATAAGAAGAGATAACTGGAAAGGGATGATAGTAAAAGGGGAGAAAGAATCAAATTACTGGGATTATGAGTAGATAGAGGGGTATAACTGAAGAGACAGAATTTAAGAACACAAAAATGAAGCAAATGAATGAAAAAATTGACAGATCAAATGTCAGATATAGGGGGAGGAAGAGAGGAACAAAAACCAAAGACCCCAGAAAAAGTTAAAATTGACAAAACAAAGAAAAAGAGAGAGACCAGGACCAATATAATTAGAACAACAAATAAAAAGTACAGACAACAAAAGGGAGAAGAAAGGCTTTTATTTTCATTTTAGTTAGTGAAATATTTTGGTGCTGGCAATGTGCTTCTCTTATATCTTTGCATTTTCCTCAATACAGGAGAAAATGTACTTCTACTTTTGTTTCTTCAGCTTTGCAAAACATTGCATGCATTCCCTGGCTTCTTGGAGTTCCCATTTGAGGTTTGTATCTATGCATTTCAAAATGTGTGACCCCCCTTATACCATATTTGGTCAGGGTTGTTCTATATACTGCATATGTGGCCAAGGTGAGTGATTCTACTAGTGCATAGTGTGACCCCACAGGTCCCGTATAGGCCTTCGCCTAGGGCCCCGGGTTTATAGTTGCCTCCTATCTTGCAGAATAAAATAGTCTTCAGTCGAATGTTAAGGCAAAACAAAGATAAGGGCTTTATTCCCCTTCCCTCAAGGATATGTTTTTGTACAACAAAACTTGGAAACAGTACTTCCAAAGAAAAATATGCTCTTTTCCTTTGTAGCTTACAGGTCTTCAGCGCAAGAATTCAACATTATCCGACAAGCATAACGTACAGTCCATGGGAGCATATTCAAGAATATTGTTATTACTTTCCCACTGCATCAGCTCGCATTCACCCGGTGTTACACTGGGGTTTACATTCTCATAGCTGTTTCTATACAAGCCTCTCTCTGAGGAGTCAGTTGGACTACAAGGGTATAGTTCTAAGCAAGTAAGTTTTGGAATACCTGCTACTGCAGTATGTCCTCTCTGGCTCTCCTCCTCTAACCTCCAATGGCTAGGAATTGTTTTATATCTTCCTGTAGTTAATTCAGGCTCTGTGCACTGCTCTGACCCTCTGGTACAAACAGACTTTTTAGCTTTCCCTTTGATAAAGCTTGGTTCTCACCTGTATAAATGGTGAGGTCTTCTCTCTGGTAATGAGGACTGTGGACTCCCCTGCTCTCCCAGTCTGGACAACTTTCTGACCTCAGCTTGGTCTCTCCTTCTCTCTGGAGTTATAGCTTCTACCTCTTGGCTGTAAGCAGGCTCCACCTCAGACCTCCAGTTGCTAGCACTCTGAGCACTTTGACGGCCACGTTCTTCTGAAGCCTTTCCCTTGCTGCTTCCTGTTCCAAGGCTACTCCCACTGCTTCCTGGATTCAGCAGGCTTCTCTCTCTGTGACCTCTGCTTCCTGCACTGCTGCTACTCACACTGACACTGACGCTGCCCTCTGCTGGATCCACCCAGCAGCTTTTATCCCCCTCTCCACTACACGTTCCCTGTGCTTTCCAGGACAGGTGATAATAATCAGATCCTAAACTTCTTGCTGCGTCATGACTTGGGTGTGGTAATCCTATTCCACTGTTTCTTTGCTCCTTCTGAGCTGTGTGTGCTGGCTGCCTAACAGGTTTAAAGGTAAATTTCTCTTTTTCCTCTATTATCATAGGCTCTGTATAGGTTTCCATGTCACAATAGTGTAGGAATCTGTAGCAGTCTGGTTTGTTTGGTTTTCCTATATGAGATGTATTGGTGTTCTAGGCCTTGGTGCAATCTTTCTAGTGTTGTACTGGATGTTGGTGTTAGTGCTGGTTTGGTATGGCAGCTTTGCTACATATGTGCTGAAAGTTTTTTGGTTTTTTTACAGGGTTTTATATTTTGCTATCTGTCTGGCAGTGGAAGGCATTGTGTTGCTGCTACTGAGGTGACACTAGAATTGTAATACATTTACAGTGAATTGCAAGGGGCAACTTCTAGCTCTTCATTCTCTGAAATTCTGATAGGATTATGATCCCAATAAGGGCAAATACAAAACAAGGTACTCCAAAGACAAAGCCAATCCAATATGTATCAAATTCTTTGGGCAGAGAATAAATAAAGCAGCAATCAGAGCAATAACACAAATGGTATGGTTCACTATTAGGGCTAAGGTTGATAAAATCCATTCAAAAGTGAGGGGGTCTTAGACTATGGGAAAACTAAGTTTGCCAAGATGGGCCAACACCTCAAGGAGTCATTAGCAGGATGGGAACAGCTGAAGGATGTAGAAAAACAGTGGGCAAAACTGAAAGGGGATATTTTAAGGGCAACTAACCTTTTTGTTAGAAAGGTAAATAAAAGGAAAAAGGAAAAGGAGGCTGCTATGGTTCTCAAAAGAAGTAGATGAAAAGGTGAAGAGAGAGAGGAAGGCCTTCATGAAATACAAGACATCACAGAGAGAGGAAGACAGGCATCTATACTTGGAAAAATGTAGAGAAGCTAGCAAAGTAGTCAAGAAAGCAAGATACAAAGAGAAGAAGAAATAGCCAATGCAATAACGTGGGGGGGATAAAACATTTTTCAAATATGTTAGTGAGAGGAGGAAGGGCAAAAGTGGTCTTGTCAGACTCAAGGGTGAAGGGAAAGAATATGTAGAAGCTGATGAGGATAAAGCGGAATTTCTTAACAAATATTTTTGTTCTGTGTTCACAGACGAAGAACCAGCAGCAGGACCTCAGAAAACACCCACAAATAGAAACAGAAGCAACAGAGATCTCAAACAATTTTCAGAAGACTGTGTTCGAGAACTAGCAAAACTAAAAGTAGACAAAGCCATGGGACCAGATGGGATACATCTGAGAATACTGAAGGGGACATTCTAGCAGCTCTACTTACTGACCTTTTCAATGCCTCTTTAGAGTTGGGAGTGGTGCCTGAGGACGAGAAATGCAATTGTGGTCCATTTACACAAAAGCGGAAGTAAGGATGTGGTTAAAAACTACAGGCTAGTTAGTCTAACATCTGTGGTGAGTAAATTATTGGAAACACTGCTGAAAGAGAAAATAGGTTTCTGGAGTCCAATGGATTACAGGATCAGAGACAGCATGGATTCACCAGAGGCAGGTCTTGTTAGACAAATCTGATTGATTTCTTTGACTGGGTGACTAGGAAGTTGGACCGAGGGAGAGTCCTAAATGTGGTGTACTTAGATTTCAGTAAAGCATTTAACACTATTTCGCACAGGCCACTGGCCACTTATAAACAAAACTGAGCACCCTAGGGATGGGCCTTAAATTTACTGATTGGGTTAGAAATTGGTCGAGTGGGAGGCGATAAAGGGTACAGGTAAATGGAGCCGATTCTGAGGAGGAGGTTACCAGTGGTGTACCACAGGATCTGTCCTTGGTCCGATTCTTTTTAATATCCTTGTTACTGATACTGCAGAAGTGCTGTCAGGTAAGGTTTGCCTCTTTGCAGATTATACCAAAATCTGCAATAGACACCCAGGAAGGAGTAGATAACATGAGGAGGGATCTAGCTAAGCTTGAAGAATGGTCAAGAATTTGGCAGTTGAGATTTAATGCTAAAAAATGCAGGGTCATACATATGGGCTGCAAAAATCCAAGGGAGCAGTACAGTGTAGGGGGTGAAGTACTTCTTTCACAAAGAAGAGCGGAACCTGGGCATGATTGCATCTGACGATCTTAAAGTAGCTAAACAGGCAGAAAAGGTGATGGCGAAAGCTAGAAAGATGTTTGGGTGCACAGGGACAGGAATGGCCAGCAGAAAAAAAAGGAGGTGATTTTGCCTCTGTATAAGTCTTTGGTGCAACCTCATTTGGAGACCACACCTTCAAAAGGATATAAACAGGTTGGAGTCAGTGCAGAGGGTGGCTACTAAAATGGCTAGTGGTCTTCGTTATAAAGCATATGAGGACAGACTTAAGGATCTTAATATGTATACTTTAAAGGAAAGGCAGGATAGAGGAGATATGATAGAGACGTTTAAATACTCCGTGGCATAAATGCACAGGACAGCCTCTTTCAATTGAAAGCAAGCTCTGCTATGAGGGGACATAGGATGAGGGTGAAAGGGGATAGACTTAGGAGTAATATGCGGAAATATTTCTTTACAAAAAGATGCACGGAAGAGTCTTCCAGTGGAAGTGGTAGAGATAAGGATAGTATCTGAATTCAAAAAAGCAAGGGACAAACACAAAGGATCTCTAAAGGAAAAAAGGAAACTATTGTAGTAGCTGATATGGAAGGGCAAACTAGATAGAAACATGACAGCAGAAAAAGACCACATGGCCTATGTTTTACATAGCAGTTTAACTTGAGGTGAATGGAGCAAACTGAATTATAGTTTTCCTATATTAAGTTAAATCCAGTTAAGTTTAACTTAAGATACATGGAACAGAGTAGGTAAACTTACCTGTATACCGCCTTGACAATTGGATAAGGCAGTATATAAAACCAGTTAAATTAATAAATAAAAATCATATTATGGAGAAAAAGGATCTCAGTCTACCAACCAAACATATTGTATCATCAATTTGGCATCTGCTCAACATTACTGATCCTGAAAAAAAAAACGTTTCACTTCTCTATTAAGGCCATTTAGCATTTTAGAGCCCATATATAAATATCTTTTTTCAAAACATCTTTTTTATAAGATGTTTAATAGATATTAGTAAATCACAAAAAGTCAATTAATATAAAGTACATTAAACAAAGCCCAGATACTAGTCTATAGACTTCTATTGCACATATCCCAATATATCAAAATGCAATTTGCCATAAAAAAAAAGCTTGTCTGAATGACGCTTATCAAAGCATTTTACTTTGGATGTTTTCCTTCGGATATCTTCCAATGCCAGTTAAAGGCCTTTGTTTTGCTGTGGTATTGCTACTTCAGGGGCCTTCAGTGACCTTACTAAATTTCTCCACCTACCAACCAAAATAAATGCTTTCCATTTACCACTGTTTGGCATCCATGCAGCTGTGGCGCCAAAAGGTGGTTTAAAAAGGGTACTTCAACCAATCGGTGGCCAACGAATCATCCAATACTCAACCAATCAATAGCAAAAACTACAGTAATAGCAAGCTGTTAAATTTACTCATAAGTCCAAAGGTATAAAAATTTATCTTTGTGAGAAAAAAAGCTTTCCATTTCACAGAGGCACTCAGACCTATTGATTCTAGTGCTTTCGGTTTATAAATCCAGTCGTTCCCTTTGGATTAAAACTTTACCGTGATCTCCTCCCCTAATGCTGGCCACCACTTAATCAAACACTGTATACTTTAGCGTGGAAAAAGTATATTGAAACTTAATACAATGAGTTAAAGGGGTCTCGTCATGCTTAAATGTTTCGTAACAATGTTTCATAACACACAATGTATAAAAGAATGTATTATAGCACACGATGTATTATAACACACAATGTACATAGTTCCACCTAATCTAACACACAACACATCAGACACACCAATCAGGATATACCCTTCACTGCATGAAAAAACTCGATCACTCCTTTTGATTGTATGCTGTGATACCGCCTTGATTGTAAGATAAGGCGGTATAGAAATACTGTTAAATAAAATAAAATAAAGACAAGATTTACTGTATGTTCAGCCAGACACACTTTTAACTGTTGCATAGTCTTGCCCACATACACTTTTCTACATGGACAAATTATAGCATAAAAAACATGTGTAGAACTACAGGAAGTTGTGACATCTATAATATTTTTTACCATCCAGTGGATTTTCAAATTCAGAACCCTCTAAGACAGCGATGGCGAACCTATGGCACGCGTGCCAGCTGTGGCACGCGAAGGCCTTGCAGCTGGCACGCGTGAAGGTCCGCAGAAAAAGAAAAAGCGGGCTCTGGCTGCTGCCGCGGACGCGGCAGCATGCAGTGTCCCGCGGGGCCCCCTCCGCCCGCTAAGCCCCTCTGCAAGGGCTTTCAGATTCGCGAGGGAGACAGCGTCTCCCTCGCGTCTCTGTTAAGCCCGCAGGGGCTAATGGGAAATTTCCCATCAGCCCCTTTAGACGCGAGGGACTGATGGGAAATTTCCCATTAGCCCCTGCGGGCTTAACAGAGACGCGAGGGAGACGCTCTCCCTCGCGAATCTGAAAGCCCTTGCAGAGGGGCTTAGCGGGCGGAGGGGGCCCCACGGGACATTGCATTCTGCCGCTGCCGCGGCAGAAGCCAGAGCCAGCTGCTTTTTTTTTTTTTTAATTTGCCATGTGTGGTGGGTTAGGACTGCTAATGGGCTAGGGGGGGGGTTAGGACTGCTAATGGGCTAGGGGGGGGGGTTAGGACTGCTAATGGGCTGGGGGGGGGGGGGTTAGGACTGCTAATGGGCTAGGGGGGGGTTAGGACTGCTAATGGGCTGGGGGGGTAGGACTGCTAATGGGCTGTGGGCTGATGGGGGCTGTCTGGAAATGGGGCGATGGGGGGTTAGGACTGGTAATGGGCTATGGGGGGGGGGTTAGGACTGCTAATGGGCTAGAGAGGGGGGGGTTAGGACTGCTAATGGGCTAGGGGGGTTAGGACTGCTGATGGGGAGGGGTTAGGACTTGAGGTGGGCTGTTGGGTGGGGTTAGGACTGGAAATGGGCTGATGGGGGGTTAACACTGGAGGTGGTCTGATGGGGTTAGGACTGGTAATGGGCTATGGGGGGGTTTAGGACTCATAATGGGCTATGGGGGGCTGGGACAAGAAATGGGCTGATGGGGAGGGGTTAGGACTTGAGGTGGGCTGATGGGGTTAGGACTGGTAATGGACTGTGGGCTGATGGGGGGGTTAGGACTGGCAATGGGCTATGGGGGGCTGACTGGAAGTGGGCTGATGGGGGGTTAGGACTGGAAGTGGGCTGATGGGGGGTTAGGACTGGAAGTGGGTTGATGAAGGGGGGATAGGACTGGTATTGGGTTGGGGGGTTGCTAGGACTGGAAATGGGTTGGGGGGCTGCTAGGACTGGAAATGGGCTGATGCAGGGACTAGAAGGGAATGGATGCTGGGTGAGGCTGGAACTAGAAGGGAGCTGGTGTTGGGGGAGGATTAGAATGGGATGGGGCTGGGAGAGTAAAATGGAGAGGGGAAAAATATTTTGTGTGGGAGGGATAAAAAATCTACAATTGGCCGGGTATTGGGAGAGTAAGTGGGGATTGAGGATGGAGGGGTAAATTTTGAGTAGATGAAATAGGAATGAGGAAAGAGCAAAAGGAGAAAGATTAGTATGTTAAAGCAGATGTAGAGAGAGAATGGAAAAAAAAACCAAGAAGACAGAAGAAAGGACAAATGGACAGCAGATGGAGAGTTAGCAGAAGACACGAAGAAACCAGAAGAAAGTGGCTGGAACAATTGCAACTGAAAAAAAATGCACAAAAGGTAGAAAAATATCTCTTTATTTTGAATTTATTAATTGGAATATGTCAGCTCTGGGAAATGTGCATCATTAATTTTTGCGCTTTGTTTAGTACAAGAGGAAATTAATATATAGTTTTATTTCTACAGTGTTGTTGTATATTCCAAGTTTGGCTTTTGGGGTTCCCAGTTTAATTATTGTCTTCTTGTTTCTAAATTGTGATTCCTTGTTTGGTAATGGTCTGTTCTGCATGTGTAACTGAGCTGAGGTATTCTGTTTATATAATTCCTATTTGACATTGCCACTTGTTCTTTCCCCAGTAGGTCATGTATTGTTGTTCTCTGAGATGTATTGGTTTAATATTTGCAGTGTTGCCTTTTGATAGGTAGAGTATGGTGCTTTGTGAGTCCTGGTAGTGCTGTTAGGATACGGCGGGTTTGCTATGGGTTCTAAATGGGCAGCGTTTGTAGTAGTTCCTAATGTGCCTGGCGGTTGGTACTGGATTATAGTAATGTAGAAACCTTTTAGTCTTTCTTTATCCATATACTCATTAAGAGGCATGTTTACTAAAAGTTAGTGTATGGTAACATTATGCAAATATTTATGCAAATGAAGCACCTTATGCAAATGGAGCTTTAATTGACGTGCTGGCACTTTGAGGAAATTCTTTGGTTTTGTGCGGCAGTTTGGGCACTCGGGCTCAAAAAGGTTAGCCATCACTGCTCTAGGATATCATCACATATTTGGGATAGGAGGCAATGTACTATTGTGGATCAGTAACTGGTTAAAAGATAGAAAGCAGAGGGTAGGGCTAAATGGCCAATTTTCCCTATGGAGAAAGGTGAATAGTGGTGTACCCCAGGGATCTGTGCTGGGTCCGCTGCTTTTTGACATATTCATAAATGACCTGGAAAGGGGAATAACGAGTGAGGTTATCAAATTTGCAGATGACACAAAACTATTTAAAGTTGTTAAAACCCAAGAGGATTATGGACAATTGCAAGAGGATCTTGATAAACTGGAAGACTGGGCATCAAATTGGCAGATGAAATTTAATGTGGACAAGTGCAAAGTTATGCACCTAGGGAAGAACAACCCAAACTATGGTTAAACAATGCAAGGTTCCACATTAGGAACCACCACCCAGGAAAACGTTTTAGGCATCATTGTGGATAACATGTTAAAACCCTCTGCCCAGTGTGCAGCGGCAGCCAAGAGAGCAAATAGAATGCTAGGTATCATAAGGAAAGGAATGGAAAATAAAACAAAAGATATTATAATGCCTCTATATCGTTCCATGGTTTTATTTATTTATTTATTTATTTACATTCTCTTATATACCACGCTATTCTGCATCAGTGCGGTTTACATTGAACAAACTGAAATTACATTGAACGGGGCATTATAACTTGGAGATAACTATTTTACAGGGAACATGGTGAGACCGCACCTTGAATATTGTGTGCAGTTCTGGTCGCCGTATCTTAAAAAGGATATAGCGTTATTAGAAAAGGTTCAGAGAAGAGCCACCAAAATGGTAAAGGGGATGGAAGGATACTCCTATGAAGAAAAGGCTAACAAGGTAGGGCTCTTTAACCTGGAAAAGAGACGGCTGAGGAGAGATATGATAGAAGTCTATAAATTAATGAATGGAGTGGAACAGGTAAACATAGATCGATTGTTTACCTTATCAGAATATAGAAAGACTAGGGGACATGCAATGAAGCTACAGGGTAAACTATTTAAGACTAATAAAAGAAAATATTTTTTCACTCAACGTGTAATCAAACTCTGGGATTTGTTACTGGAGGATGTAGTAAAGGCTGTTAGTGTAGCTGGGTTTAAAAAAGGTTTGGACAAGTTCCGGAGGAAAGGTCCATAAACCATTATTAAGAAGGGACCCAGGATATTAATGCTTGACCCAGTACAAGCATTGTGGAACCTGTGTCTTTTGGGGAAACTGCTACGTATGTATGACCTAGATTGGCCACTGTTGGAAACAGGATACTGGGCTTGATGGACCTTGGTCTGACCCAGTATGGCATATCTTATGTTCTTATGGTAATGTCCACAGGTGTAATGTCCTCTCAAAGTTTCTACATCTGTTACTGGTGGCGGCAAAACAGCTGGGCATAGAAGGTCTTTCAAATTACGTCATTTACTCAAAGACATCATAGGCTGCCTTCCAGAAAAAAACAGAATGTACTCCCAAAATATTCCAGTATTTTTTAATAATCTACCCTATCCACAATGATAAGGGGGATATGTCATTTTAAAAAGTACCACATCTTGATCTTTATATCAAGCAGAACCAGACAACAGAACTTCCCTATAATTACAGAGCTCTTAAATGCTTTCTTTCTTCACAATTTTACTCGGGTAACCTCGTTCCAAAAATGTTTTAATTAAATTGTTCGCTGTCTGTTGATATTTAGTGGTCAATGAACAAATTCTTCTCTAGTGGAGAAATTATGAAAAAAGGAGATTTTGTTTCAACAGCAGCGGATGGAAGCTATAATAATGCAATAAAGAATTACGATCTGACTTCTTAATATGAACTGTAGTCTTTATTGGCTGAAGCATCCTTTTAAGTCTTTTGGTGCCACAGCTGCATGGATGCCAAACAATGGAAAATGGGAGAGTGTTTGGTTCAGCCAGTACGTGGAGAAACTGAATAAGGTTGCTGAAGGCCCTGAAGTAGCAATACCACAGCAAAACAAAGACCTTTGTTGGGCACTGGAAGACATCAGAAGGAAAACACTTTGATAAGCGTCATTCAGATAAGATTTTCTGATGGCAAATCGCATTTGATATATTGGGATATGTGCAATATAAATCTATAGACTAGTATCTGGACTGTATTTAATGCACTTTATATTTTTTGAGTTTTGAGATTTACTAATATCTACCTAATTTCTTGTAAAAAAAGATTATAAAAAAGATTATTTTTTAAATAAAGATATTTATATTGTATATGGGCTCTACAATGTTAAATGGCCTTAATAGAGACAGCGTAGTTACTCACCTGTAACAAGTGTTCTCCAGGGACAGCAGGAATCAGACTTCATATATGGATGATATTGACGCCAAAGGAGCCCCCACGGAAGCATCTCCCCAACTTTCAAAGAAAGCCTTTGGGAGATGCCACTATACGTGCGTGGTCCTCCTCCTGCCCAGAGGTGCCATCAGACGACATAGCTACAGCAGACAAAAGAAGATGGCAAAAATAGTACAGCAACTCCAAGGGGAGGAGGGAGGGTTGTGAGAACTAATTCCTGCTGTCCCTGGAGAACACATGTTACAGGTGAGTAACTATGCCTTCTCCAGGAACAAGCAGGAAGTCAGTCCTCACATATGGGACTCCCTAGCTACAGGCTATGGAGAACCTGTAGAAGAACACAGCCCAGCCATGAGCAGCCACAAGCAAGTCTGAGGAAAGACTCTAAAGACCCCAGTGTCCAGGGAGAACCATCACTCTGGCAGCCTGAGCAAGAAGGGTCATAGGGCAGGAGTTGCCTAAACCCCAGATTACGGAGTACGGCCTGGCCGAAGGCACTGTCCTGTCGGGACTCCCTCTCCAGGCAGTAGTGAGTTGCAAAGGTGAAAACTGAAGACCAGATGGCGGCCCGGCAGATGTCTGCCATAGGGACAGAGTGTAGGCTTGTAACAGAGGTCGCCATAGCCCTGATGTTGTGTGCTGTGACCTGATGCTCCAGCGAGAACCCAGCCTGATCGTGGGCGAAGGCGATGCAGTCCACCACCAAGGTGGACAGGGTCTGCTTGGTAACAGCTTCCCCCAGTCGTAGGAAACGAAATGCTGTGAGGCTTTGCAGTAGCGCTGGGTACGTTACGTTGCAGGTGGGACAGGGCCCTCTTACAATCCAGAGTATGGAGAACAGCCGCCACCTTGTCCTCAGGTGGATACCATCTTCAGAAGGAATTTAGGGTGGGTGCTAAGCACAACCCTATTCTTGTAGAACCTGGTGTAAGATGGCTCGGCCACCAAGGCCTGAAGCTCGCTGACTCTGTGGGCAGAGATGAGCCCAAGGAAGATGATCTTTCTGGAGAAATAATGCAAATAGCAGGTAGCCAGAGGTTCAAAAGGCAGCTTGGTAAACTGCGTCAGAACCACGTTGAGGTCTCATTCCACCGGGGGCGGGCGGATGGGAGGCTTAGAGAGCAGAAGGCCCCGCATAAATTGGGTAATGAGGGGCTGCGCAGAGAGAGATTTGCCCTCTATAGAATAATAGTGCGCTGAGAGCACGCTCAAGTGCACTCTGACGGAGTTGGACTTGAGTCCGATTTGCGAAAGGTGACACAAGTACTGCAGCACTGTATGCACCTAGCAAGAGAACAGGTCAATCCATTGCTCCACACACAAAACTGAGAATCTGTGCCACTTGAAGGCATAGGCTTGTCTCATGGAGTTCTTACAAGAGGCCAGGCGGACTTCCTCCACCTCCCTTGGGAGGTTTAAGGGTGCTAAAGCTACCCATTCAGAAGCCATGCTGTTAGCGACAGGGACTCCAGGTTGGGGTGAAGGAAGGAGCCCTCCTCCTGGGTCAATAGCCCCGGGGCATTCCCCAGAGGGACTGGGAGCTCCGTTGAGAGGCAGAGCAACAGGGGAAACCAGGATCATGGACTTTGAAGAAGGTCAGGGCGATTAGTGGTGTGGGAGGAAAGGTGTACAGAAGGCCCTCCGACCATGAGATGAGGAAGGCATTCGCCACTATCCAGGATGGATGTGGTTGGGGACAGCAGACGCGGGGCAGCTGAGCATTGGTCAGGCTAGTGAAGAGGTCCAGACTTGGGGTTCCCCAGAGTAAGAATAACTGCTGTGCCACCCTGGGGTCTAATCACTATTCGTGAGCCAGGAGGACACTGTTCAGCCTTCTGCTAGGGCATTGTCTTGGCCAGGAAGGTATATCACCATGAGGAGCATTCTCTGACTGAATGCATGCAAGCAAAAGGCTCCTGCCTCCTGGCAGAGGCGCTGAGACCCTGTTCCCCCTGCTTGTTCAGGTAGAACATCGCGACCTGATTGTCCGTTTGGACTAGCAACGACTGGTTCCACAGACGGTAGTGCAAGCCCTTGATTGCAAGAAAAATAGCCTTGAGCTCCAGCAGGTTGATTTGTTGTTGGCTCTCTGCTAGGGGCCAGTTGCTCTGCATGCACAGTTCCTCACAGTGGGCACTCCAGCCCAGTAGGGATGCGTCCATGGTGATAACCCTTTGGGGGCTTGTGGACTGGAAGGGCATGCCCTTCTGCAGGTGCTGTATGCCCTGCCACCAGTCGAGCGACTCTGCTAGTTGACAGGACACTGAGACCCTGTCCTGGAGCCTGCCGGTGGCTTGTGTTCACTGTGAGCGGAGATACTACTGAGTTGCCCGCATGTGCAGGCGAGCGTTGGGAACCACATGGACTGTGGATACCATGTGGCCTAGTAGGTGGAGCATGGACCGCACCGACACTGAGTCATGGTGCTGCACCTCAGTGGCCAAGGCCCTGAGGCAATCCGCCCTGTCCAGAGGAAGGTAGGCCCAGGCTTGGAGAGTGTCCAGATGAACCCCTATGAACTTCAGGTCCTGAGTTGGAGCGAGGTGAGATTTGGGGTGGTTTATGACAAAACCCAAATGTTTCAGGACCTTGATAGTGCAGGCCGTGGCCTGTTCCACCTTGGTGGCCATGTCCCCTTTCACAAGCCAATAGTCCAGGTATGGGAAGACGAAGACCCCTTGGAGACAGAGGTAGGTGGCCACCACTGCCAGGCAATTGGTGAAGACTCTTGGGGTGGAGGCTATGCCGAAGGGTAATACCCTGTTCTGGTAGTGGTTGTCCCTGACCATGAACCTTAAGTACCACCTGTGACTGGGATGAATAAGGATGTGAGTGTAAGCATCCTTTCGGTCCAAGGAGAATAGCCAATTTACCTGCTGGAGGTAGGGCAGCAATGTTCCACGGAAGAGCATCTCGAACTTCTCCCGCACTAGGAACTTGTTCAGGTTTCACATCCAAAATGGGCCTTAGGCCCCCTGTTCTTTTTGGGACCATAAAGTAATGGGAGTAGAACCCCTTGCCCCTGAGGTGAAGGGGTACTGGTTCCACGGCTCTGTCCCTGATGAGGCTTGTGAGTTCCTGCAGTAGCACGGCCTGGTGCAGGGGAGTCCGAGGGGGCTCTCCTGGAAAGAAAGAGGTAGCCTTCTCTGACTACCTTGAGGGCCCAGGTGTCGGTGGTTATGGCTGGCCACCAATGGGCAAAGTAAATCAGATGCCCCTCTATTGGCAGCTGCTCCTCCCCAGGAGGAGAGGCTATGCTCAGGGAGTCAAAATCCTGGCCCAGCCTGGGCAGAAGCCAGTGTTTGGGGCTTGCAGCCCTTAGGCTTACATTGGCCTTGGCCCAGTCCTTTGCCCTGGTGACCCTACTGCAGGGTCTAGGGGGTGTCTGGTATCGAGGATAGCCTTGGTAAGGCTGGCATTTTCTGTGAAAAAGGGGCCTCTTCCCCGACTGTTTCTTCTTGGCGAGGGCGGACGTCTTCCTGGGGGGTAAAGTTTGCGTGATGTACTCAGTCTCGATCTGGCCACCTTGTCCTCCATCAGTTTGCCAAAGAGGTTTTCACTGAGACAGGGGATGTCGAGGAGTCTCTCTTGTACCCACTGCTCGAGATTCGATGCCTGGAGCCAGGCCTGGTATCTGGCCCTGATGCCCGCGGCGGCCACCCTCACGTTAAGAGTCAAAGCCGTCGTTGGCGGCTCGAGACATGTGCTTTGAGCACTCCTCGACACACTTCATGAGGGTTTGGAATCACTGGAGGTAATCTCCTGAGACCCGCTGAGAAACCTGCGAGTTCTTTTGCTAGGTCTCGGAGATACATGCCAATATACAGCTAGTAGGCTTGGATTCGGCCACCCAGCCTTGAGCCCTGGTAGCATTTGTGTCCAACGACATTGAGGGAGCAGGACTCCTTGCCCAGGGCAAGGAAGAGTGAGTCTTCGGGCTTTTGTCGGTGCATGGTCGATGAGTTGCGCCTTCCGAAAGCCGGGCCCCACTGGACCCGGTACATGGTGTCGAGGCATCGGCTAACTATTGGTACCGATGCCGATGTCTCCCACATCCGAAGGAGGAGCACTCGAGGATGGTGAGGGTGGGGACGGGGACCATTAAGGCCTCTTTAGGTGGAACCTTGTACTGGAGGATTTCCAGCTCCTCCCTGCCCTGCGAGGTTCCTCCTCAGACTCCATGGTAAGAAACAAGGCTTTCGCCATGTCTTGGACAAACTCAAGGAATGATGCATCCTCGGGTGGGGACCAGTGCTGCGACACTAGGGGAGACTGATACAAGGGGAGACTGTGGTGCTTACGCATCTCCGGGGAAGCCTTGTCCTCGGACTCCCAGTCTGAGTAGTCTGTCGAGGACTCGAGACTGGGCAGCTCCTGAGGCATCTGGCTCAGTTCGGGTCTTCGGTGACCCATGGCGGCTGCTTGGCCAAAGCCACAAGCGCTTGCCAGGGAGGATCTCGCTCCCGAGGAACAGGAGCAGGATAGAGACCCTCGCTGAGGATCGGCTCGGCGGCCCAGGGAGTCCTCGATATCAAGGTCCCTGTGGTCTCGGCGTGAGCATGGGTGAGGCCGGGCATCGATGCTTGCTGGGAGGCAAGAAAGGCAATAACACTGCGTTCCAATACCATCATCCTGGCTTCCCATTCAGGAGTTGCAGCCTTTGACATAGACACTGGTGTGACCGGGTCCAGTGTTGGTGAGGAGAGGAGAGGGAGTCTGATGGGACAGGCCGTGGGAGTCTGTGACCCATCACTGGAGGCCTCAGCATTTGTTCTAGGCACCTTCGCTGGCTGCTCCCACTCTGACTCCTCTGACACCCTCCGGGGACTGTGTGCCCGATTCCCAGGATGAGGTCCTCGAGGATGTCTTCTTTTTGTGGCTCATGCTCCGGAGAACCCTTGTCGGAGTGTCCGTGGGAGCTTTCTCCCACAGGAGCTTTATGTGACTCCAGGTTCCATGCGGGGCCTTTGAGCACGAGGCTAACAGGAACACCGGGAAAGAATCTGACCTGTGGAAGATGTTGTCTTGCTTCTGCCGATGACTTTGGGTGGCCTTCCCAGACATTTTCTTGCACAGGGCACAAACCTCTGGGTCATGGTCGGCACACAGACAACGGACATGTTCTTTGCATAATGATCACACTTTTTGAACCCATTGGATTTTGGTGCAAAAGGGGACCCCTGAGAAGTCAAAGACCCTCAACGCAGCCAGCGGTTAGAAAAAGGCACGAAATCGCACTTGAACTAAAAAAAAAAAATAATGTTCTGAGACTCAAGGCCAGGGCAATGGAGCTCAGAGGTAGGAAAGGAACTGGTGCTAACCGGAGAAAGAAGGGCAGTTTGATGCACCAAAAAAAATCAACTTTTTTCGGGGAAAGAAGGACGATGTTTGTTGGGCTCCGCGGATAAAGGGAGACTGAGTAAGGTGGCACCCTTGGGCGGAAAGGGGACCATGCATGTGTGGTGGCATCTCCCAAAGGCTTTCTTTGAAAGCTGGGGAGATGCTTCTCTGGGAGCTCCGTCAGTGCCGATGTCACCCACATGTGAGGACTGACTTCCTGCTTGTTCCTGGAGAAGTGAGGGTTTTTTTCAGGATCAATGATGCTGAGCAGATGCCAAACTGATACAATATGCGCTTGGCTAGAAGACTGAGATCCTTTTTCTCCTTAATAAGAGGATTTTTATTTATTCTCTGCCCAAAAAATTTGATACATATATTATCATGATCCCACCATTTTTCTGGTACAGGTATTATATAGCGTTTACATAGTTTTCAGTAGATGAGCTGCATTACCTTATTTTCTGTATTCAAGTTTGCTGACATCAGCACTTCTCTTCCAACTATGAGAACATTTATTGATGTAGATTATGGAGTTATGAGATCTCTGTCATTTGATACCCCATGAGCTGGTGTGAAAAAAATCCCCCAGGCTGATATCAATGTGCAATGTGCTCCTTATAAGCATTCAAACAATAGTTTCAAACCATTCAAAGCCCACAGTTCAGGCATAAGCCTATGGGGCAGGGACACTTGTAAGAAAAATCAGCTTCTTGGTATAGAAATACTTACTTCGCAAGGGACCAACAGAGGCCTTTGCACAGAGGGCTGATAGACCTACAAAGATATATTTGGGTAATTCTGGTTCATTGTCTGCTTGAAAGGCATCTCCCAGGGAGGGCTACTTTAGATCATCAGACACCTGGCTTCACATACCAGTCACAGCCAGTCTGAAAAAGCCAGAGCTGCACAAGACACAGATAAGCTTATTCCTTTCTATCTCTGCTGTTTTTTTTTATTGCAAATATAGAATACCAAGGGTTGGTTAAACTTTAGGTATTGGGAAAATTGCTAATTGCCGCTCCTACATTACGTTTGGGGATAGTCAAACTGCTTGATTTCCTTGTGTAGCCTTAACAGCTTCTGAGTATGCCCACAGTTCAGGTATAAGCCTACTGGGGCAGGGACACTTGATAAAGCGAAATTACCAAACAAGTACTTCTGCTCTGTTTTTACTAAATAAAATCCTGGAGAAGGACCACCTGTGACTTCCAAATATAAAAATGGGAATGGAGGTAGATACCACACCATTCAGAGAGGATGAGGTTTTAGAACAACTTGCAAAACTGAAAGTGGACAAGGCCATGGGACCAGATGGGATACATCCCAGGATACTGAAAGAGCTCAGAGAGGTTCTTGCAGGGCCGTTAAAGGATGTTTTCAACAGATCCTTGGAAACAGGAGAGGTTCCTCAGGACTGGAGAATGGCTGACGTCGTACCTCTACACAAAAGTGGTGACAGGGAAGAAGTGTTAAACTACAGGCCCATGAGCCTTACCTCGGTGGCAGGAAAAGTAATGGAGATGCTCCTGAAAGAGCGAATAGTGAACTTTCTCAAAACCAGAAGGTTACAGGATCCGAGGCAACATGGTTTTACCGAGGGACGATCTTGCCAGACAAATCTCACTGAGTTCTTTGACTGAGTGACCAGAGAACTGGATCAAGGACAAGCGATGGATGTCATCTACCTAAATTTCAGCAAAGCCTTTGATACTGTCCCTCATAGGAGGCTTATCAATAAACTCAGTAGTTTGGGGATGGGTCCCAAGGTGGTAAACTGGATCAGAAATTGGTTAACTGACAGATGACAGAAGGTGATAATTGGAGCTCGGATGAAAGGAAGGTGATTAGCGAGGTGCCTCAGGGTTCGGTCCTAGGCCCAGCACTGTTCAATGTATTTGTGAGTGATATTGCTGAAGGACTGAATGGAAAAGTCTACCTCTTTCCAGATGACACGAAAATTTGCAACAGAGTGGACTCCCCTGGGGGAGTGCTTAACATGAGGAGGGATCTGCAAGAGCTGGAGGAATGGTCTGAAGCTTGGCAATTAAGATTTAATGCGAAGAAGTGCAGTGTCATGCACTTGGGTAGCAGAAATCCAAGGGAAATGTACACGACAGGGGGCAAGAGGTTGGTGTGCACGGAGCAGGAGAAAGACCTCGGTGTGATTATTTCTGTAGATCTCAAGGTGGCAAAAGCCAGGAGGATATTGGGCTGCATTCGAAGAGGAATTACCAGCAGAAAGGAAGGGGTATTAGTACCACTGTATAAGTCTCTGGTGAGACCTCACTTGGAATACTGTGTTCAGTTTTGGCGACCATATCTTGCAAAGGATGTAAAAAGAATGGAAGCTGTTCAGAGGAAGGCGACCAAAATGATTTGGAGCCTGCGTCAGAAGCCTTATGAGGAGAGACTTGAAGACCTAAATATGTACAACACGTTGGAGGAGAGGAGGGATAGGGGAGATATGATTCAGACCTTTAAATACTTAGAGAAATAATGAACAAACAAACCTCTTCCAGAGACGGGGAGGCTGTAAAACTAGAGGGCATAACATGAAGCTGCAAGGTGGTAAATTGAAAGGCAATGTCAGGAAAAGCACAGTTACTTACCTGTAACAGGTGATCTCTGGGAACAGCAGGAATTAGTCTTCACATATGGGTACGTCGGTACCGACGGAGCCTGCACGGGAATGCTGCCCAGCTTCCAATCAGAAAACTTTTGGCAGCATCCCTCGCGCCTGCGCAGTGACTTCCCGCCTTCTCCACAGCCTCTCTTCAGTTGAGTTTCAGAGCTGAGACAAAGGCGAGGAGAGAAAAGGAAGAAGATAAAAAAGATGCAACTCCTAGGGGAGGTGGGAGGGTTGTGAAGACTCATTCCTGCTGTTCCCAGAGATCACCTGTTACAGGTAAGTAACTGTGCTATCTCCAGGAACAAGCAGGAATGAGTCTTCACATATGGGGACTCCCGAGCTGGAGATGCCAGGGGGAGATCCCATAAAAATGCAAGTGCCTGGATCAGGAGTGCATTTTGTCTCCAGGAATCCCCGGCATCCAATGTGGGATGGAGGGCAAGAGTTGACAATAAAGGAGCTGTGAGGAAAGAAAAAGCATAGCCTAGGACTAGAGGGTTCTACAAACTATAGGAGTCCTTGGTAGATATGATGAGTAGCATTAAAAGACATTTAATGTACACTTAAAATATGCAGCTTACCTACTGTATTGTAGGAAGTAGGAAGCATGATGGAGTCTACTGGATAAGCAGTGGCAGAATCTTCAAGGTGACCTCTCAGTAGTGAGGATGAAGGTCTAGCCCTGGAGGTAGCAGATGATCCAGGTGTAAACTGGGTAGGATGTGACGTCAGGTCTTCAATGGAAAGCTTTATGGGAAAAGCTGAAAACTCCTTTAGGCATAAGGTCATTAACACTGAGGACTAAAGGAAGAAGACTGACTGAGTTGGACAACTAGCCCAGTCCTGGCGGGAAGAGGGGGACTAGAAAAAAACCCCTATTCCCACTGAAAACAGTTGCGTGCTCAAGATAAAGAAGTACACTGTTTTTTCTAGCTGGCGAGAGATAGGAAAAAATATTGAAGCTTGATGCTTCATGGACTTAAAGAAAAAATGGAAGATGTTAGCACCAAAGTGGTTATTGGTGCCTAACAGCTTCTGCATCGTAATATGGCATGGGACGTAGGGCGACAGACTGTCTAAAACCTCTAGGAGGTAAAACATGTAGTATAGACAGTAAGGGTGATAGTGTGCAAGACAGACCAACCCTTAAGAGGCCCCCCATGAAACACATATATATATAGGGATATATACATGTGGCTGGAATATATATATATATATGTCCAGATGTGTATATTAGGATATGGGTGGTGAAATATATCAAATATATATATATATATATATATATATATATATATATGATATACCTGAATATATGTAAATTTGTGGGGCATGGTCTAGCACCACCAGAGTAATGATATAGGTATGTAGACATATATGGAGATGCTACATACAAGACAATAGGTTGAAGAGACATGTCTACCACCCAGCCCCATAATTGTACATGGGGAATATAAAAGAAAAAGATTCTGTGCTCTACAAGAGGGTGAACCCACTTGAGATATGTATAGAGAATCTATTTTCATGGATTGAGGGATGCAGAAAGGCAATCTAACCAGATAACCGTGATGTTCGCGTGAGAACAGATGAACATATGAATCTGTAAAGAACAAGGCGGGAGTTCCACAGAACACTGACATGGTAGATGTGGAGAAACGCAGGGAAGATACCAGAGGGACCTATGGAAGGACCCAGAGGTAGCATGCGTAAACAGAAGCCTTGGAGTCTCACGCAGAAGAACTGATATCTCGTGTTAACACCCCAGGCTAGAGGGGGTGTGGAGAACCTTCATAAGCATAGGAAGGGTTTAGAAGTTTTTCCCTACTAATAGAGAAACTTCAGAGACAAGGTCAATGCTCTATAGCAAGGCCCTCATAGTAGAAAGCTTCTCTGAAGACTACAGAGAACATTGTGCAGGAGAGCTATGAGATAAACTGACTGAAGTCAGGTGTGTTGCCATATCCTAGGAGAGGAGATGGTAAAATAATGTGAGAAAGCCTAAAACGAGTAGGAGGATCCAGATAGTTTGGAATCACTACTGAGGCTAGACAAAATTTTGAACAAGGGACTGGAACTTGGAAAAAGTCCCAGTAATACAATTATTGTAACTCCTGCAGGCAGAGCTGCTGACGGAAACAGCAGAGATATTGTTCTGTGCTGAATAAAGAAAAACAGACAAGAAAAGAGAGGAGATATCTTTTCTCCCTGTCTGGGGAACGAGCTTGCCAGAGAAGCTGTTCAGTATGGTACCCCTCAAGTAAGTAGAGGGTGACGTACCCATAGGGTAAGTCAACTGAAGGAAAAAATGTTCAGTGGGGATAGAAACTATCAGGGTATAGTTGCAACTTCTCTTCTAGGGAGTAAGAAGAGGAGAAGTGTGTAGTCCATGAACAAAAAATTTTTCCCGACAGGTTAATACACTGAAAAAGAAAAGCACAGTGAATAAACTTCTAATATGTAGAAGTGATGTAAGTTACAATTCCCGGCCCCTATGGTTGCTGGGAATGCTGAGACTGGCCAGAAGTGGAGGACCTCAGACTAGGTTGAGGTGTCCCTTGTTTAGGTACAGCCGAATGATGGGCAGGAGATGAATGAAACTTTCTTTTCTTAGGGAAAGAAGGTTTGGTAGGATATTTCCTACTCTTTGAAGAAGGAGGTGGCTTAGATTGGTTTCTAGTGGAAGGAGAGTCAGTGGAGCATTGAGCAACCTGACGTAAAGCCTCCTTATTGAAGAGACCTTCTCCTGTACAAGGAGAATGAGCTAGTATAGTTTGTGCCCATCTGCTCAAGTCTGAAGCCTCAAGCCAGGCTCTGCGACGTGCTGCAATGGCAATAGCAGAGGATCTGCTAACGGACTCAAAAGAGTCTATAGAAGCACGAGACAGGAACCAGGATATATTCCGGCTGTGATTGATGAGCAAGGAATAATCAGTAGCCTTGGGATATGGTAAAAAAGGGGTCAAAAGAGACAATTTCTCTGTGACTTCCTGGAGTGTTAGACTCATGTGAAAAATATATGAGAACACTCTGGAGGCCAGCATAGAGTTTTGGAAGGCCTGACGGCCAAAAGCATCGAGTGTTCTTGAAGAACGACCCGGCGGATAAGAAGAATGCTTCTTCTTGCTCTTAACTTTCCTCAGTGCCGATTCCACTACAAGGGAACGATGAGAAAGTTGAGGCTTTTGGAACCCTGGAGAGGGTGGCACCCGGTACCGAACCTCAATGTCTGTATAAACTAGAGGAAGTCGTAAGGGCGATTTCCAAACCCTGAGGAGGAGATCCTGCAGAGCAGGATGTAAAGGAAGCTTTATATTTTGCATTTGTGTCGGTGAGCCATGGGTAGGATCACAACCAGGGATAGAAATATTAAGAAAGGTTGCCATATCCAGGAGAAAAGCCTGAAAAGACTGATCTCCTATGGGAACCATCCCTGGTAAGGCTAAAGAAAGAGCCTGAGCACCAGAGGACTTACAGTGTACTGCACCAATGCCAGGTATCGGTTCCAAGAACAGGCATCGACATCGATACTGATACAGGATTAGCAGGTGAAGTCGCCATCGGGAACTGCTGCAGTGGTACCGAGATCATGAGGGAGTTATGGCTAGGATCTTCGGAACTGCCTATCTGGAAACGACAGGAGTCGGTTCCGGGACGCGTCGATACGCAGTCCTCGAGACTAGATATCAGCTCAAGACTCGGCATCGGAGGAAGCGAGGCTATCGATGCATGTCGCGAGGGTTCAGACGCCGGTGGCAGTATCGGCGATGCCGATACCACCAAGGCAGCCTGGGTTACATCGATCGATACCGACGGTACCGAGGATACCCAATGAGCACCTCTTGCAAAGGCGGTCCATCTCGATGCCGATGCCAGGGTATCGGAACCGATCGATGCCAGTACCGTCCCGGAGCATGGCTGAGATTGAGGGAAGTCAATGCGGTGCGTATCGATCGGTCCCGAAGGTACCGAGGATGCCCGATGACGATCCCTGGTGAAGAGTGGATTACTCGAAATCGGTGCCGATGCCGGAGGCTCGGTACCGCTCGAAGCGGATACCACCCCCGCGCATGGCTCAGGCATGTTCTGTGAGGGGTGAGCCCCAGGAACATCCTGAAACCCCTTTAACGCTTTGGAGCCCGAAGACTCCCACAGGGGTAAAGCCAATGGATTCTTGAGGGTAAGGCCGGAGCCGTCACCATGCTGGGCATGGGACATACCACTCAAGCATTGACTAGTCTTAACAGACTGTTTTTGGGTTACCTGATCCTGTGAAGTAGAGAAACCGGGTACCCTCACTGCCGAAGAAAAAACGGTATCGAGGGAAACTCTAAATACTGAAGGTTTCTTCACAAAATTATCTCCTGACAAGTCAGGGGAAAAAGGGTCAGGACCCACACAGTTGAGACACCAACTATTGGTGTCTAAAAAGAAACAGGTGTTTCCACATCGAATGCACTTCTTAGGAAAAGAAGGCTCCATAATGAAAAGGCCTAGTAGGCCTAAGAAGTTAAGGCAAAAAACTGAAGAAAAAGTTTCTCAGAATTTAGTCAAAAATCCACCGGCGATACCGGTGGCAGCGGGGAATACAGCCGCGACCACAAGAAAACAAAAAACTAAAGTAATTAAAAAAGAAAAGTTTCTGCGGTGACAGGACGACGTCCTGCCGGCTCCGCGGAAAAACGAAAACTGAAGAGAGGCTGTGGAGAAGGCGGGAAGTCACTGCGAAGGCGCGAGGGATGCTGCCAAAAGCTTTCTGATTGGAAGCTGGGCAGCATTCCCGTGCAGGCTCCGTCGGTACCGACGTACCCATATGTGAAGACTAATTCCTGCTTGTTCCTGGAGATTACTTTTTTAATGAAAGGGTGGTGGATGCTTGGAATGCCCTCCCGATGGAGGTGGTGGGGACAAACACAGCGACGGAATTCAAAGTGGCCTGGGACAGACACTGTGGATCACTTTACAGCAACAAGATTAAATCAAAATAAACTGAACCATCTAATTTCTCAACAAATAGGGGTGCCCTACATGGAGCGATGGGGGGAGGAGCGGTGTGTTCACCCCTAAAAAAACAAAGAAATGGGGAGGGGTGAAGACATGGGGAGGGGTGCACCACTAATCAAAGACATGGGTAGGGGTGCACCTACTCCCTAAAAGACATGGGAAGGGGTGCACTACTCCTGTCATATTGCTGGGTAGACTAGATGGACCATACTGGTCTTTATCTGCCGTCATTTACTATGTTACTAACAAGCCCTGAACCCACAATCAGAAACTTATCCTTACACTGAGGGCTTATCAGATTACAATTTCTTGCCGTTAAAATCTGATTCACTAAAATTAGAGAAAACAGAGGAGCTGTAACTTTTACCTGCTTTGAAGTACACTGCTGTTGGAGACTGGACACTGTGTGTGTGCAGGCAGCAAGTGGGACAGTCCTCCTGCTGCCCAGACCAGCCATACCACGACTGACTCCCCTGAAATCTGGGGGCCTTATAACACGGCTCAGTACCGCAGGCAAGGCCATAGGTGCATCCGAAGGGGCTTGTCCAAAGGGGAAAACATAAGAAGATGGTTTTAAAACATGAGTACTATTAATCCGCCTAAGTCTGTGAAGATCTTCGGCGCTATAGACAGACACATTGTCCATCCATAAAGGAGATGGAAGGACTGTCGTCGCCTCTTTCCGGGGACCTGAACTCCTCGGATTGTTCCTTCTCCATTATGGGGGTTAACCCAGCCCAGCAGACTAACAATGGGGCACCGAGCCCTGCGATTGCCTCCCCAGTTGATGATGGTCAATCGCGAACCAAGGGGATTTTTAGTGCAGCTGGATCTTCTGTTGACCTGCTCTCGGCCCGGTGCAATTCCCTTGCCTAGAGTCGTGCAGGTCCCGGAAGTGTCTGATTGTCTGCACGATTTTCCTGTTGGGTCAGCATCTGGGGATAAGTGCTCAGATGTATCCTTAACTAAAATTTAGGAAGTTTTCTTGGATTGATACCTCTTTGAGTGGTACTATTCCCCAGTTTTCTCAGTTTACTAAGGAAACAGTGGCAAAGTTAGGCCAATATGATTCACAATTATTGTTTTTTGATTCTTGTCTTTAAAAAAATCTGAAGTTCGAGCTTCTAGTTTGGAAGGGATTGTTTTATCTTTTACAAAGGATAGCCTTGCCTTTCACCGACAGCAGGAGCTGTTGGAAAATGCTTATAGGGTTAATTTTAAAACACAGAGGATCTCTAAAGGCAAAGAGGGGACTATTGTAGCAGTTGATATGGAAGGGTAGACTAGACAGGCTATGTGGTCTTTTTCTGCTGTCATGTTTCTATATTTCTAAGAACCTGAGATGCCTTAATTTTCCTGTCACTCGCTACTTATTTCTGAAATAAAATCAGTTTAGATATTTGAGTGAAGTATTAGGCTATCAGGATGCTGTAAAACTTTCTTTAAATAATTTGTATTATTTATCCCGAGCTGCACTGATGTGGAGGGAGGCAAGAATAATTTGTCCTCGATAGAAAGTTTGAATATTTCTGAATTTATAGAGCCTTCAAAAGATGAGATTTCTACTCGCACCACTTTGCTTGTATCCTTTAATTCTGAGCTGGACAAAAAACATGATTTTTTGACTATTTTTCAAAGGAGGATATGCTCTTTTTGTGGGCAAAAGATTAGTATCGTCCCCAACATCTCCAGGGAAACTCAGGTTAGGCGCAAGGCTTTCTTAGCTTTGAAGTTGCATGTATTTCAACTGAGTGTTACATTTTTCTTAAAATTTCCTGTAAATGCCTGATGTTGTTTGTTGGGGGGGAGGGGTTGTGGATTAATTATGTGTTCTTGGAAGTATCATAGTTAGAGGAATTTTTGAAATCTCATTCTGTGGAAAATTATTCCAATGGCTAAAATAGCACAGTCATCTAGCTGCTTGTTTTGCTACTCTTGCATATGTAATAATGGGTGTCTTCGGTAGCAATGTTCAATGCAATTTTTGCTTATATATACTGTATAATAGATATCAACTCCTCTGGATGTGGACTGGTGAGAATAGTTTTCTTTTTTTCTTGGTTATGTAATGTGGGATTCTCATTCTGTTTTGTTTACTTATTTGTAAGCTAATTAAATACAAAATATATAATTTAATTAAAAAAAACAAAACAAAAAAGCAATTCTGATTCTAAACAATCACAATTTGACCAACTACACAGATGGAAACATTTCCCCCTCTCCAGTTCTCTAGATCAAAGGCAGGGCTGCTTAAGAAGAGTAACAAAAATGAGGGGGAGAAAAACAAGTCAAAGAAAATGTTACATTTTAGATGCCACAAGAAGTAGGTAAGAAAGAAAAATTAAAAGCACCGCATGAGACCTTCACATCCGTGACTTTATGCACGTACCTGTTTAGTTCGATGTTGTGATTCTTGTGACAGATTGTTATACGTATAATGAGCTTGTGTTATGCCACAAAACAAAACTGCCACCACACCTGCAACCATAAATAAAAAAGCCCATTATAACAGATTTTGCCAAATGTGAAATCTAGGATGCTTGCTTTGGCCCATAAAAGATTTTGTAGACAAGAGGCCTGTATGTCATAGCTCCACAACCTTCTCCAACAGTCTGAAAATTATCTCAGCAGATCTTGGGATTAAAACTCCAAACCCAAAAGGTAGAGAGGTTTAAGCAGTATCTCAACATACTTCAGTAACATGTGAATTTGGCGGGGGTGGGAGAAGTTCATTTTTCATTTCCAGAGCCCAAATTAAGGCAGCTTCCTAAGAAGAAAGGAGGAGGAGAAAGATTAACAACGTTCACTAATTCAGCATAGGTGCCAGACTACTGCAGGTGACATCACCACCTTGAAGAGGCACCAGAGTAGCTCTGGCCCTGCTGCTTCTAGCAACTCTGAATAGGACAGGGTGGCAGGCCAATCCAGAAAGTGGGAGATGGGCGTCATTTCCAGATACTGCACGCCATCCTGTCTCAGTGCCTCCTTAAAAAGTCCTTAGTAGCAAACAGAAATCAGAAAGCAAAGTGGAGAAGCAGGCAGCCAGAAAGAAAGAACTAAGAGAGAGAGCAGGAGACACCCTAACCTACTCCCCTCCATCTCCTCTTTATTGTTTATTGTACTTGATATACGGCTATTAAAAAAAAAACTTCTCAAAGTGGAATCACATCAGCTACCAAAGGCCTGAGAAAATAAAGCCTTGATTTCAATGGGAAAATTAGAGCATGCTGGAATGTTTCTCAGTCCACTGGAAGCGAGTTCCACAGAAATGGCACTTGTAACAGAAGGCTGTTTTGCAGGTCAGCTCTAAGCATGATCTTGCTAGTGAGGAAACGGTGAGCAAGTTTTGATCTGCTGACCTCAGGATTTGCAGGTCTACAGGGAATGAGGTGGCAAAATAAAACTTAATTTGTTACAAGAATCCTAAATGCCATTATAGCAATTTTGACCTTAATTCTGTATTTAATGGGGATCCAATACTGCTGTTTCAAGAGAGCAGTAACGAGATCATATCTTCCTGCTTGACATTATTTGTACTGCAGTGTTTTGAATCAGCTCTAACCATTGTACTGAATAAGAGGAAATATCGGTTAAGAGCAAATGTCCATAATCAAGACATGATATATGAGTAGCATGTGTCAGTGAAATGAGATCTTTCTTATCCAAGTAAGGGCGTAAGGTGCAAATAGCCCATAAATAAAAGAACCTGATAACTGCAGAGATGTGAGGCTGAAAAGATAACTCTGGATCAAAGGTTACCCCCTAAGATTTTGATGGTCATCTTCAAAAGGATAGAAAGGCCATCTATCTGAAGGATAAGCGTAGGAGGAGTACTGTTCCAGGTTACTCATATTGCTTCACATTTGGAAGGGTTTCATTTTAATTTTTGTGCAATATGCAATTTAGCAATGCCATCCAAGCAACTGTTTACAATAGATGGAGGTGGTCAGGTGACGCTGGGTCCACATAATAAACTAGCTGAGTATCATCAGCATTTTGTTAGTCTCAAATTCCAATACATGGGTATGTTTTAATTAGGGCTAGGTAGGGCACGGAGATCTATACAGAGATTTGGCAAAAATCATGATAAGTAAGCTAAAATACTATGCCTTCCATTGATACAAGGCGCAAGACCCCTGCTAACACACCACTTATTGTTTTCACTACCAAACTCCCATTAAACCCAAGCAAAATGATTTTATTTCACTTAAATTTAACCACATACCACCATCCAGGCCAAACTGTAGCCCTATGGGTACAATGCACTATATACCCTTTAGATGAGTCTGAAAGTTCTTGGTATGCGGCTTTCTTTTAAACCCAACAGTTTCACTCTGATCCTTTAAGATTCCAGCTCAAATAAAATCATTTTTGCTGTGCAATAGCACCATAAGCCTTCATCTGCACCCACCTGGATATTTTCCCTTACTTCACAACACTTCACCCCCTACCTAGTCCAGTCTTTGCTGTGACAGTGCTAGACCAAAAGCCACAACCATGGTTCCCTCTAAAACCCTCATCCTGAGCCCGACCACTAGGTATCCCTGCTGAAAAATTGATAGGGTCTCTTTCTACCTCAGGGGCTGTGAATACTGCCGCCACAGTATCCTCACCCTCAGTCAGTACAGGAAGCAGAATTCTAACCCAAGAGCCAAATCCAGGACTTCCTGATCACAGTGCAGTGTTCTCCCCAGGACCTTTAGAATGGGCAAGCCACCCAACTGATTTTATTAACCGCTTGGCAGACATAATCTGATGAAATGACACTGCAAACTAATGAGCAGGAATGGAAAATGATTTAAGTGATTTTCTAATTAAAACTTACACGTAGCAGTATATCTAAATATAATATGAATGAATTAAACAAGCAAATGAATTTAAAACTGTGACAAATGCACTGAATATAGAACTTCCTGAAAAACAAATTAGTTATGTTGTCTGCTGTGGGCTGGCTTCTAGTGCGTCCCAGGGCGCAAAAAATTAAATTAAGAAAAATTCTAAACAAAAACCTGACAAAGCCAACAGCATTTTCACATGGTTGTATTAGCCAACAGGCCTGTGTGAAGTTGGAAATACTAATTGACCAAAGTACTACACATACAAGTAATAATATCTTAAATGTCCTAATGCGTGTGGGAGAGAGAAGGCGGGGGGGGGGGGAGCATCAGGTTCGCAAGTCATACAGGGCACAATTGCAGCTTGGTTCAGTGCTGGTGTGGCCCACCTGGCTACTTCTTCATGACACCTGGTTTGGAAAAAGTTCTGGGGTAATGCACAATTCTGTTAATCAACAGGCCCTTAATATTCCACTTCCAAGGCTTTTCCAAGTTCCCTGCTCCTGACTGCCCCTTTGCTGGTGCTTAACAGAGAGCTTCCGGAGTATTTCACAACCTAATGCTACAGAGCACAGAATGTTTGCATCTTTTCAGATAGCACTATACCACTACACTTCCATTGGAGAGAATTACTGTGCTAAAGAGGAACTAGTATTCCTTTCACCTTCAGATACAGCCAAAGCATTTGTAAAATTAAAAATCTGAAGATAGTAATAAAACACTTCAGATAACCTCCAGTCTTACACAAAAAAAAGAAGGGTGTGCTAAATAGACGATATTACCAGTTGAATAGAGAAAAACCTAATTCAGAAAAATGTAGTTACTCACCTGTAGCAGGTGTTCTCCATGAACAGCAGGAGACCACCTAGTGGTCGGGCTCAGGATGATGATGTCACTGAGAGCCCCACACGGAATACTTCCCAGCTTCCAAAGGAAGTCCTTGGGAGGTACACCGCACATGTGTGCCTGCTTCCTGCCTGCCATGGCGCCATCTTCTCCAGTCTATTAATAGCAAAAGCCAAAAAAGGCAATTCCCCGGGAAGGTGGGAGGGTTGTGAGGACTTATTCCTGCTGTTCACGAAGGACACCTGCTACAGGTAAGCTACTATGCTTTCTCCGTGAACAAGCAGGAAATAAGTCTTCACATATGGGACTCCCAAGCTACAGGCTACTGGAACCACAGACCAACAGGGCACCAAACTCGAAATGCCAGAAAGAAGAGGAAGGTATACTCCCCCCCAAGGTACTCATCAGATCCAGGATCCTCAGCGACATCACCTGAGGGGTTTTACGGGTAGCCTGGATGGACTGAAGGGCCAGTAGGCAGGAGTTGACACTAAGACCCAAAGAGGTGCCGGAGCACGGCCTGGCCAAATGTTTTTAACACTTTTTATACCCCACTTTTCTGGGTAGTCAAAGCGGTATATATGGAACAAGGTGAACTCAGTTGAGTTCAGAAATACAACTAACTAAATAGGTACAATCAACTTAGATATTGTATAGCTGGGAACAAGGTGAACTTTGTACATAAGACAACAGGCGAACTCTGTGGGGTTTGAGATTACCATTAACTAGATGGGCACATTCTACTTGGATCATTTATAGCAGTATGCGTCAGTGCTCATAAGGGTCTGGTGGGATGAGATGATCATTTATGGCAGTATGCGTCAGTGCTCATAAGGGTATGGTGGGATGAGATGTCTGGAGTGGGTAAGGACTGATGGTGGGGCAACATAGCATTGCCTCTTGGAAATCAGGGTGAATTTTGTGTTTAGTCATTGGTATCATACCCATAGTGTTCAGTGAATAAGTATGTTTTGAGTTTTTTCTAAAGTCTTAAAAGAGTTTCTTCAGATCACAGGGCTTCAGACAGGGAGTTCCAAATCAAGGGGGCAAAGAGGGTAAAAGTCCTGTTGCTTGTCTGTTGGTTGCTTTTAGTTCTGAGTGGTGAGATCATGAGTAGGTTTTCATTGCAGGATTTTTGTGCTCTGGATTCGGCAACTCTATTTATTAATGGTTTGAGACTGTTTGCTGATAGGTCTTGCAGTATTTTGAAGACTGTTGTGATGACTTTATATTTCACTCTTGAGACTATAGACAGCCTGTGTAGGTTCCCGGGTATGGGGGTAATGTGTTCATGTCTTGATGTGCAGGCAATCATCCTAGCGGCCGTATTTTGGGCCATTTGTAGGGGATAAAGAGCATGTTTTGGAGGCCCTGATAGATAATTTAGGTAGGGAGCTATAATGGCTTGTGATGCAGATCTGAAGTCAATGATATCAAGTAGTGGGCAGAGATTCGGTATGATTCTCATTTTGTGGTAGATCATATTTGTTGTTCTTTTTATGTGGGACAGCATGTTTAGGTTCTGGTCAAGTGTGACACCCAGATATTTGACCTCAGATTTCATAGTTGGTTCTACGTCTTTAGCTATTATCTTAGTAGGGGGGGGGGGGATGAAGTTTGGGTTTTTTGTGATGGCTAGTACCTTCTGTTTTGCTGGGGTTTACTGAGAGGTTCATGTTTGATAGGCACCGAGTGACATCATTGAAACAGATGGTGATGACTGAGTAGTCTGGAGATCTTGTAGAGAATGGAATGTATATCATTATATCATCTGCAAATGTGTGATAAGATATGGGATGTGATTTTATAATGTCACAGATGGGTTGTATGTAGATATTGAACAGCAAGGCTGACAAGACAGAGCCCTGTGGAACGCTTTGTCATTGTGTGAATGGGAGGGAAGTTAGGATGACGATTCTGACTTCTTGTTGCCGATCTGTAAAACAGGATTTGAACCAGTATAAAAGTTGTGTCATGGAGGCCGATATCTTGTAGTTTATGAGAAGCATGTGATGGTGTATGGAGTCAAAAGCAGAGGAAATGTCTAAGAAAATCATTATGAATCCTTGTCCTGTTTTTTGAGATTCCTCTGTTTATGCTAACAAATAAGGATGTTAGCAATGTTTCCTTGCTGTGCTGTGGCCTGAAGCCATGTTGTTGGTTGTCATGTGGTGCATGTGTGTTTTATGTGATCATGGAGCTGTTGTTGCACCCCTTTTTCAACTATCTTGGCTATAAAAGAGGATGCTAGTGATGGGTCTGTATGAACTGGGTGCAGATGAGTCAAGGTTTTTTGGTACTGGTTGAATTGAGGCATTTTTCAGAGCAGGGGGCATGTGGCCTTGTGAAGGGGGGGAGGGTGTTTATGATTGTTTGTATTATTGGGGATAATTAGACTCTGGTGTTTTTGATCCATGATACTGGACATGGATCAAGTGGGGAAGTGGCAGTGTTGATGGCTGAGATGGTGCCATCAAGTTCCACTATTGTGATCAATCTGCAGAAGGTCAATCTGTGTGTGTGATGTAAGGTTGTTCCAGTATTGGAGGAATTTTTTTATTTTTTTTTAGTGCCATCAAGTCAGTGTAGAATCATAGTGACTCAGCTACCTCTGGGTTTTCTTGGCAATGTATCACTGGAGGTAGATTGCCAGCCTTTTCTTCTGAGGCAATGAAGGGTAAAGTGACTTGCCCAAGGTCACAAGGAGTGCCAGTGGGAATTGAACCCTTGATCCTCTGGGTACTAGGCAGTTGCTCTAACCACTAGGCTACTCCTCCACTCCCTGTTGGAGGTGTTACTGAGTTCTATTTGATGCCAAGGTACTTCACCATTGCTTGAGGACTAAGGTGGGAGATATTCCTTAATTCGTTTTCTTGCTTGGGGTTTTGGTTAGCGAATTTGCTATGAGGTAGAGCTCTCTTGGGCAGTTGAGGGATTTCAGAAAACTGTATGCGTGGCATTCTCTTCAGCACTTGTTAAGAGTAGGCTGTATTCTTTTTGTTTGGTTAGGTATGTTTCCTTGAGGGTGCTATTCTTCATATTTCTCCAACTCCTTTCAATGTGTCTGAGTTTTCTCCTTAGTGCTTTTGTTTTGTTGGAATATAATGGTGCATGTCCTAGTCTAGTGGTCTTTTCATTGTTATGCTGTGGGGCCTTTGCAGAGGAGGATATAGTGGTGTTCCAAATAGCTTCACTGGCTGCCCATCACAAGCAGGATTAAATAGAAATTCATCCCAAACACCCACAAAATCGTAAACAATCTGCATTCAACCTCACCCCAATACTAGTAAATACCATCTATGACAGACCCAGGAGAAGATCTACAAGCAACATACTTGAAATACCCAAAGACAAGCCCTCATACACCCAAAGAACCAACAGTAGGGCCTGCTCACTATGTGCTCCCACCCTTTGGAACTCGCTGCCACCCCAAATAAGATCTATCCACTAACCAGCCAATTCCACAAAAGCCTAAATACTCTGCTATTCCTAGAGTATTATTGATCAAATACAAAACAATGAACACTCTGCCATGCAAACCTGTAGCACACTGTTTATTGTTAAGCATTTAAATCATCCTATGCTGAACAGCTCACTTTAATTAGTTAAGCACTAAACTGATGTTGAATAACTGCTGAACCAAATTCTCTGTATGTGCACATTATTGTTTTATTGTTAATCCTACTGCACTGAGTTCTCTAGAAACAGTCTTGACTAGTAGGACTGTATATAAAAAAGTGTGTTAAATAATAAATAAAATATATATCAGTTGATCTAGATCTTTTAGATCTGCTTTCAGTAGAGGATTATCTCTTTTAGGAAGGAGTCTCTCTCTAAATGTTTGAAACGTTGCTTACTCTTGTGTTCAGGGATGGCCTTCTGTGTTTGGGGACCTAGAGGTAATGTTAGGGTGATCAAGGCATGGTCAGACCATGGTACTGGTGAGATTTCAGGTTTCAGGGTTCTGATAGCATTTGGGCAGGAACAAAAATAAGATCTAGAGTACTGTCTTTGTAGTGTGTGGGTTCCTGTATTATTTATTTGAGCTGGAGTGCTTCCATTGGGTCGATAAAGCATGTAGCTTTTTAGGAGCCATGAAGGTGAGATTAAGGTCACCTAGTAGGAGGTAGGGTTTGTTTGATGCTGCATGAATACAGGTTTCTTCTAGCAGAATGGGGAGATCATCAGCTTTTGCTGAGGGTGTTCTGTATGCTAGGCTTAGAGTAAAGTTTTCATTTGTTGTTGTGAGTAAGTCAAGGCTATCTGTAGAGCTGCATGAGGAGACTGAGAGGTTAAAATGTTCTTTGGCTATTATGAGGACTCCCCCTACCCTCCCTGATGATCTTGGACAGTTATATGTTTTAAAGTGAGGAGAGGCAAGTTGGTTTAGTAGTACATTGTCCATTGTTGTAAGCTGAGATTCAGTGATGCACATTATGTCTATGTTGTTGTCATTTATGAAGTCAGTAATGGTGTGTATCTTTCTTTCAGCTGATTGTACATTGATTAGGACACACTTGACTGTTCCATGAAGTTGGAGATGTGTTTGCTTGTTGCTATTCGTCGTGTGCAGTGCTGTGGTATTTATATGAATGAAACTGCGCTGCATTCTGTCGAGGAGGGGGTGTCTGTGTGGCCTTTGTTCAGTTACCATTTGCCGGAGGCTGTGGAGTATAAGGATTGAACCATGGGGAGCAGCAGGGGTGGAGTAGGACAGTAAGGGCAAGATTAGTGTGAGTGCTAAGTACAAGGGCATCACTGTTGAATGATTCCAGTGTCAGGTATGTGGATAGACGGATGCTTGTCAAACTCTGCAGTAACAAGAGCTTGTCTGTAAGTAGTTAAATGTGTTATCCTGTACCCTTTGTTGGTGGCCACTTGCACTTCCATGTTGTGTTTTGTTGCAGTAATGGTTGCTGTCCTGTCGGGAATCCCCATGCAGACAGAAATAAGTTGCAAAGGTATGGACCGATGACCATGTAGCAGCCCTGCAAATCTCCTCTACAGAGACAGAGCAATGAAGTCATCACATGGACATTGTGAACCATGACATGACCCTCAACCTTGTCAAGGCATATGTGCAAGCGATACAGTCTGCAAGCCAGAAGGATATCTTTATCTTTACATTTGATAGACCGCTTTTGTCAAAACATTAAAGCGGTGTACAATAAAAAGGTCAGCAATACAAAGTATAGGAAATTAACGCCATAGTAAAATAGGAAAGCAAAGAGTAAGACAGAGCACAGACAAAGAAAACCAAACAACTAGACCAGGACTTCCATGACACATGCAACAAAACAAAGGCAAAAGGCCCAGCCGAGGGAAGGACAGGACAAAACATATGAGCAGCAGAACAAACAGGACTGAAACAGCTTTAGGGAGGAGCATCGGGAGGGAGATTAAAGGCTTGTTGAAACAGATGAGTTTTGAGTAATATCTTAAACTGGGAATGGGAGGGCTCTAACCGGAGAAAAGGTGGTAGTGCATTCCACAACAGAGGGCCCAGGAAAAAGAAAGCAGAATGACGGGTTTGTTCCAAATGAGCTTGTGATGGAGAGGGTAGTGACAAACGGTTAGCATGGATAGAACGAAGCTGGCGGTAGGGAGTATGAAGGGAGATGCGGTCCGCAAGATATAGAGGATTATTAGTGTAGATAGCACGGTGTGTCAGAATAAGACATTTATAATGAAAGCGATAACGGAGGGGCAACCAATGCAAGCTAAAAAGAATAGGGGTGATATGGTCGAAGCGGTGGGAAAACGTAATGAGACGAGCTGCAGCATTTTGAATAAGCTGCAAACGTTGAAGCTGGAAATTTGGGAGGTTAGCAAGAAAGATATTACAGTAGTCCAATGGGCTGATAACCAGAGCTAGAACAAGGGTGACCACAGAGTCCGAGGGAAGAAGGGAACGGACAGCCCTAATCTGACGCAAGGCAGCAAATGAACGACGGATAAGGGAAGTAATATGACCATGAAAGGAAAGCAAGGAGTCTAGAATTACTCTGAGATAACGGAAGGAGGAGGCAAGCGGAATAGAAGTTGAACCAATCAAGGGGGCGAGAGTGGGGCAGGGACCACTCAACGAAACCCACATAGCTGTGGACTTGGACGGTTTTAAATGTAAGAAATTCTGTGAAAGCCAAGAAGCGATACAGGAGAGACAGATGTTAAGCTGAGAGATATCCAAGATTAATGGAGAAGTATGAAAAAGTAGAATAATGGCATCTGCATACATATAAAAAGACACTGGATACTGCTGAATTAACAAGGGCAAGGGGGAAAGGAAAATGTTAAATAATAGAGGGGAAAGAACAGAGCCCTGAGGTACACCACAGATGAGAGGGAGAGAAGCAGAGGATTGGCCATTGGAATGGACAGAGAAGGAGCGAGCTGTGAGGAAAGAACGAAACCACTGCCACACTGTACCACGAAGCCCAATATCAGAAGAACGAGAGAGGAGAGTTCGGTGGTCAATCAAGTCGAATGCTGTGGAGAGATCAAGGGAGACGATAAGGGTAATGTCACCGTGGTCATGGGCAACGTGTAATTCGTTCAAGAGTGCCAGAAGAACAGTTTCAGTACTATGCCCGTGTCGGAAACCGGCTTGACGGGGGTGGAGAGTATTAGTGGTTTCTACATGAGAATTTAATTGTTCAAAGACAAAACGTTCCAAAAGTTTGGCTAAGAAGGGAAGGTTTGAAACAGGACGCCAGTGGGACAGAACAGAGGGATCAAGGGAAGGCTGCTTCAAAAGAGGGCGAACAACAGCCGATTTCCAAGGAGATGGGAAATGGCCAGATAAAAGGCTAACGATGATGGTGGTAATGATAGGAATAAGCTGTAAAGAAGGCTCAGTCAGCCAACGGGACGGAATCGGGTCCAGTTGGCAGGTGGTTTTTCTCGCCTTAGATAACATCTGCAGTACCTCAACAGAGGTAACAGGGTGAAAAGAAGACCAAGTATGAGCAAGAGCGAGATTCGGTGGAGAAAAGGGAAGTGACGGATGATCAACATCAGTTAGTACATTAGGGGAGGCAGAAGACAAAGGGGAACAGGGTGGAGATAGAGGAAGTGGAGGAGAGGGATTTGAAAAGGACGAACGTAAGTTTAGTATTTTGTCAGAAAAGAAAGTGGCCAGAGATTGGGGATCTGGAATTAAGGTCACTTGCTTACGCTTCAAGACAGCAGCGCCCAGCCTACTGGGATCAAAGGAAATGAACAGCTGGGTGGACTGGCAGTGCGCCTTCATATGTTCCAGGTAGAAGGCTAGAGCTAGAGAAGGCTAGATATGCAACGCTGCCTCACCCCGGTTGGCATGATGCTGGGGGAAGAAAGTCAGTAAGACTATCAACTGGTTAAGGTGGAAAGCCAAGACCACCTTGGGGAGAATGTGGGGGTGGATATGGAGCATAACCTGTTCTGGTGAAGCCTGGTGTATGGGGGGTGAGTGACCAGAGTTTGGAGTTTGCTGACTTGTCGCACAGACATCACCCGCCACCAGAAAGAGGACCTTCCAGGTCAGGAATTTCAGAAGGCATGAGTCCAGCGGCTCGAACAGGGGCAGCATCAGCTGGGCGAGCACCACATTGAAATCCAAAGCTACTGCTAGGGGACTTGAGCAGAGGTCTCTGAATCAGGCCACAAGAGGCTGAGCCGAGATGGATTTCCCCCCAGAGCCATGATGGTACACCCCTATGGCCTGAGGTGAACTCACAGTGAACTGGACTTCAGGTGAGAGTCAGAGGGGTGCAGAAGATACTCTAACAGCTGGTCTACAGTGTAGGAGAAGGGATCCAGCACCCTGCCTGTGCACCAGGTGGCAACCCTCTGCCACATTAGTGCATAGGCCTTGCACGTCAAGTCCTTGCAGGTGCCAGAAGGATGTTGGTGACACCCTCTGGAGGATTGAGTTCGGAGAGGACTACCTGTTCAGCCTCCATGCCATGAGGGCCAACAAGTGGACAGTGGGGCACAGCCAGGTCCTGCCCTCCTGCGAGATGAGCTCTGGGGTAGAGCCCAGGCGAAGAGGTTCCCTCTGCGAAAGTTGCAGCAGTAGCAAGAACCAGGGCTGCCAAGACCAGTAGGGGGTGATGAGAATCATGGATCCTCTCTTGGCCTGAGCATCAGGAGGGCCTTCATCATGAGTGGTATCAGGGGGATATGCATACAAGCAGCCCTCCCCTCAGTGGAGGAGGAAGACATCTGAGGCCAGGTGGTTGCTGGCCAGCCTCCAGGAACAGAACTGAGCCACCTGGGCATTGTGCACCATGGTGGAGATCCACCAGCAGAGTGCCCCACTCCCGAAAGATCCGATTCACCATCACCCCCCCCCCCCCAACTTGAGGGCCTACTCATGCAGTTGAAGCACCCAGCTGAGTTGATCTGCAAGGCTGTTGAGGTTGCCGGGTAGATAGGTCACCCTAAGGTCCATGCCATGGAGCAGGCCAAACAGCATCCCAGCAGAGAAGGTATGAGCCCATGCCCCCGTCCCCCCCTGCTTGTTCACTTAGAACATCACTACCTGGTTGTCCGTTTGAATTAGGACTGATTGGCCAGGTGCACCCGAAAGGCACGGAGGGCATTCGCTATGGCCCGAAGCTCGAGAAAGTTGATTTGATGTAAACTCTCTTGCTCAGACCAAAGGCCCTGGGTGCACAGGCCATACAGGTGCACCCCCCGACCGAGCTTGGATGCATCCATCATGAGTGTCTTGCAGGGGGCTGCCGACTGGAATGGGAGGCCTCGCAGCAGATTCCCCAATTCTAGCCACCAAGCAAAGGACTGCACCAGTGGTGTGGTGACCATGACCCTGTCTCAAAGGCAGCCCATCACCTGCTTAAGGTCCACTGGACCTGCCACATGAAAAGGCAGGGCTGAGGGGTGATATGCACTGTGGCAGCCATGTGCCTGAAGACTTTCAGCAACCCACAGGTAGTACTGTGATGTTGGTGCTGCACCTTACCCACCACATCAAGGAACTGCTGCAGGTGGTCCGCCGGTAGAAAGGTCCGTACCAAAGTGGTATCGAGGAGGGCCCCAATATACTCCAGCTGCTGGGCCAGCTAGAGGTGAGACTTCGGGCAATTGATTATGAAGCCGAGCTGTTTAAGCATCTGAATGATGAGCTCGGCAGACTGCTGGATGCTGTCCGGCATGGGACCTTTGATAAGCCAGTTGTCCAGATATGGGAAGACAAAGACCCTCATGGTTTGGAGGTATGCGGCCACGACTACCAGGCACTTTGTGAAAAACCATGGAGCTGAGGACAATCGAAAAGGAAGCACTCTGTACTGCTAGTGCTGGCTTCCAGCATGAACCGCAGATACTGCCTGTGATTTGGGTAGATCGGGATGTGTTTGTATGCATCCTTTAGATCCAAGAAGCATAGACAATCACCCTGAAAGTATGGGAGCAGCATCTTTAGCAAGATCAGCTTGAACTTCTCATGCACGACGAACCCACCAGTCTTTTTGGAAGCATGAAGTACCTGGAGTAAAAGCCCTGATTGAACTGAGCCAGGGGGGGAACTGGCTCGATAGCTAAGTTGTCTAGCAGGGCACTGACCTCTGTCTGCAGCAGGCTCCTGTGTGCAGGGGCAATGGGGTATTCCCCAGAGGCATAAGGAGGCAGCAGCTGGGTGAAGTGCAGCAGATATCTGCTTTAGACGATCTGCAACACACAGGTGTCCGAGGTGATGAGGGGCCACAGGTAGGCAAAGTGGATGAGCCACCCCCCCCTACGGGGGGGGGGGGGGAAGATACCTTGGCAGACAACAGTCGGCTGGCTATGCTCCTGAGGAACCGTCAAAAACCAGCACACAGCTTGTGTTGTGGGTTGGGCTGCACTTTCGGGGTCTTCTCCCTCTGCTGCTGGTGGGGAGTTTATGCCTTGGGCTGTGCCTGCAGCTGAGCAGAGTAATACTGGCACAGACACAGATAGAAGCCTTCTTAGCCTGGTGTTTCTTTCATGTGGGATCCACGGTCTTCCTGGAGAGCTTTGAGAGAGACACATGCTCCTTCTCGAGCTCGTCTGCCTTCTCTACCGGTTTCCCAAAGACCCCTGTGCAGGGGACATTGGCGATCTTTCCTGGGCCCACTGTTTCAGGTCGTAAGACTGCAGCGATGCCCACGGACACCACTCTGCTTACAGACTCAAAAGGTGTTGTAGACACCCTGCACCATGAATTTTGAACAGTCTTTGCTGTAAGCCACCAGGCTCTGAAACATCTCTCGATGGTCCTCAGAGATGACGGCAGCAAAGTCCTCCAGATCCAACATAATAGCCTTGAGGAACATGCTCATATAGGTCTGGTAAGCCAGAATTCTGGTGACCAGCATGGAACCCTGGTAGCATTTTCTCCTAAAGGAGTCCAGGATACGGGCTTTGCAGTCTGGCGGTAGAGTGAATCTTGGAACTCTTAGTGTGCTTCAAGGCCAATTCATCCATGATAGAGTTGTGGGGCAACTGAAGCTTCTCAAACCCCAGGGCTTTCTGGACTAGGTATAGGGAATTGAGCCTGTGGCTGACGATGGGGACCGTAAGTGGCGCCCTCCCACAGCCACCACCTCTGTAGGACATAGTGCATAGGAACAGTCACCACCTCCCTGGGGGTTGAGGAGTACTGGAGAAGCTCTAGTTCTTCCACACTTGGTTCCTCTTCTGATTCCAGGGAAAAGGGGATAGCTTTGGCGATATCCCTAACAAAGTCCTGGAAGAACACGTCTTCCGGGGACAACTTGTGCTTCTTAGGGGAAAGTGACAGGTTGGACCGAAGGTCCGAAGCTGTCGATTCCTCCTTGGTCTCTCATTTGTAGTCAGTCTCCAAGAGGAAGTCAAAGTAGCATCGAGTCTCCTCCTCTCACCTGTTCTGCGGCTTGGGAGAGGGCAGGGCCGGATGGCCCCCTTGTTGCCTGGTGCACCGATGGCGATGTCCATGGGCCTGACTCTGGACACACTGAAGAGGGAGATTGGAATAGACTCCAGTTCCCGGAGCAATCTCCCATCCGATGTCCCCACCTCGACAGGCAGGGCATGGGTCTCCAGGAAAGGCTGGATGGAGTGCAATGACAAGGCTCTGCGCACCGCGAAGCCTGCACTCCACAAGTCTTCCACCGCCATGTGAGCTTTGAAGGCTCGACAGCGTTCCGCCAGAACCATCACCAGCAGGGGGGAGGACTGAGGGGGGGGGGGTGTCGATGCCACAGATGCCAGAGTCTACACCTTGGGTTGGAATTCCACAATGACAGGTACATCAGGAGACATTCAGCTGCTCTCCTGGGCAGTGAGAGTTGACACCGCTGCCTGGATCAAGTTTTCCTGCCGGGGAAGCTTGGCTGGTTGCTCCCACACATTGGTCTCTGCATTGCATTGAGATGGTGCTACATCCAGAATTTCTCCCAGTGCTCACCCTTTGACGTTGATGGGGTCTCATCAGAGAGTCACCTTCTCACTGCTCGGGCCACTCTGCTCCAACTGGGTATGCAACTCCTTTCCTTGGATGCCTCCAAACTCTTGGCAGGCATTGACGAGGGAGTCGGGGCTGAGAATGCTGAACCTGATGAGAAGAAGAGGGACTCCTCCTGTTTTTCCTGACCCTTCAGGCCGCAGTAAGTCCTATGCAAGCAAAGCGCGCAGGATGCTGGCTAGTGATCGGGTCCAAGGCATTGCAAACAGTAGTGGCGGTCAGTGGCAGAAATAGTCTTGCCATACTTGGTGCATTTCTTAGACATGCCAAAAAATATCGCCTCAGCAAAATTAAAGTGGGGAGCTGCTATAGGAGGGAAAACAACCCCGAAGGGGTAAGACATGCTAAAAGCAAGAAAAAGAAAAAAGAAAACCATAAATTGGCAAAAATGATTAGCAGACAAGTGGAAAAGAAAACACAGAAAGAAAAACACTGTCTACAAAGGCCAGAAGAGAAGACTTTTTTCCGGGCGTGCAGGAACAGGTCCTAGGGGCTCTGTGGAAAAAAAGATGACTGCAGAAGATGGCACCACGGTAGGCAGGAAGGCATGCGCGCATGCGCAGTGTACCTCCCAATGGCTTCCTTTGGAAGCTGGGGAGCATTCCATGCAGGACTCCGTCAGTGACATCACCCATATGTGAGATCTTATTTCCTGCTTGTTCACGGAGAACTACCCACTATGTTAGTAGCCAAGTAACTTTTGCTTTCATTAGATGGGCAAATTTCATCTTTTGAATGTGCATATAATATTTCACAAAGCAGTCAAATATCCATTATATATATTACAAGAGGCAAAGCATGAAGCCTGGCTCCCTTCTAACCTGATCCCTGAGGGTTGCGCCTCACCTGTAAAACCATAAGCTTCAGCCAGTAGAAAGGTGCTCCAGGACATCAGGAAAAACAAACCGGTTTCCAGCAGCTGGAACTCACGCAGCTTGGTGAATTTTGTGACGTAATGCTCATGGTTAAGGACATAAAAGACAGCATCAAATACACCTGCTTCAAAACTTCCTTCCTTAAAATAAAAACTAAAAGCAGGTGCTTAAACTCAAGATAGAACAGAGTGTAGTGCATGAGCTTGCCTCATTACCCTATAACAAAGGATATTAAAGCAGTGACTACACCGGTTATGGCCCCCATTGCAAAAGATCCACTGAATATCCCAAGAAAATTCCCTATGGACTTAAACATGGCAGTCACATCAAATGTATGGCTGTTGTCTCCAGCTGGCTGATAAGCTACGATTGATCTAAAAGAAAAACATGGACAATACTGTACATTAAATTAAAAAACAAGAAACCCCCTTCCACACACACACACCCTTAGGATATCTAATTTTATTCAACTTATTTCCACACACTGTTTATTTGGGGTTCTCCTGTAATCCTTGCCCTACACAATGGCAGGTCTAATTATCAATAGATTATTGTATCCAACATAGGAGAATACTGCTATGCTGGGAGACAGACTATGTGCTTTTAAACAAGAGAAAGGTTTAAACGTTTTATGTTCATAGTCCACCCAGTTACTGAAGAGATAAGCACTAGGAAGAGGAAATGCATTTATTATATAGAACCTTTTCCATAACTTATTCAGGAGTTTAGCACATATATTTTAAAAAGAGTTTATCTGATCCATGCAGGCAAACTATCAGAAGATGAAATGTGAAAACTTTACTTTGTCTTCAGACAGAAGGAAATTTACTCAACTATCCAGCACACATCTCACAGATTTAGGTCATTGCGGCTTTCTTCGCAACCTCAGCATTTTTCCGTCTTGATTGACACTTAAATGGTATTTTTCATGAGTTCACACTACATCTCATGCTATAATCCTTGCAAATGCGATGCAATCTCACTGTTAATGAGTCTGCTCTTAAAGAGATATTCTTAAGCATTTGACAGGCATTTGTTCAAAAGCACCATGTAGCAAGAAATGCATTCAAATTCAAGTGACATGACTGATCTTAGCAGGCAGAACCTAGTCCTGCTGAGTGTATAATGCTTTAATTCACACCACAGCTGCAAAAAAGGCATTACCTGCTGCAGTGCAACAAACTATGTATTTAAAATGTTCATATGTCCATTGACCTCCACAGCCTCTCTTTTTCCTCTCTTCCTCAAAAAGTGTCAAGAGTGAAATAAAATTTTTTTCTTATTTTTCAAAAATTTCCATCTTATAAACTTTGAGCAGCTGGTCAGGAAATGGCGTGTGGCATGAAATAGGGTAGGGAGAGAAATAGGCAGCATATGAGAGGGTGGGGATAAGAGGCATGCGAGAGGACCCCTTGTCATAAAGACGGTGCTGCTCTTCCTCAGACAGACACTGGCACATTTTGATCTGCAGGCTTCTCCAGCATCCAGATTACACAAATACACAGGAGCAAACTTCCAACATTACTTCAGCATGATTCCTTCAGAGCTTTGTGAATGGTAACTGAACTTAAACAGGCGATGGTGTTATCAGTATTAGGGCCGACTGTGAAGCGGGTATTTCAAATAAACAAAAACAAACATCTGGATTTTGTTGTACTTCCATGTGGTTTAGTGAATGGAGAATGGACAAAAGAAAAACAAACATAATCTTGTCCAAAAGCAGCAAACCCTTTGCTGCACCCAAAGGCATTTCAATGTATTGTCAACATTGAAGCCAGGAGCCCAGAATCACTTTCAAAAGGGGGAAGGCAGGCAGGCCTGAACTAGGGATGTAAAATATTACCAGTAAGCAAGGTTTTAACTATTTAGGCCATGGTTCCTGAACTGTGGTCCAAGGGCCCCTGTGGTCCATTAGAACACTACAGGGGTTCTGCAAGACACAAAAAGGGAGGGGGGAGAGGTTGGTGGGAATGGCTGGAGAGAAGAGAGACTAGAGACTAGATGGAACTAGCTGGCAGAGGGAGGGGAAGACAGACAAGGAGGAGGAGGAGATAGCAGGCAAGTGGGGACAGACTTGGCGCTAAGAGGAGGACAGTCTGGGAAGACTGGTGGGGCATGAAGTTGGCATTCCTGAACTTTTTGGAGGTTAATTAAGGGTCCGCACAACCAAAAGGTTAGCAGCCTCTGGTTCAGGCCATTAAGTGTTGAACATCTGCTTTCAGGCTGCATCAATGGAGCAAGTTCTCCTGTGGCTTATTTCAACACTTCCTCCTGAGGGACATCACAGCTCCCTTGCAGGCTAGGATGCCACAGGCCAGCCAGGGCAATAAAATACATGCAAGCATGATAGCATTATTTGGGGAGCTGCTTCCAGTCTTATTTAACATTTCAATAGTTTAACACAAGATAGTCATCCTTACACTGAACTTAAATAAATGAAAAACGTTCTCAGCTACTTGACAAACCTCTACCCTAGATCATTCTCCTCCTGCTCATGAGCATGTGCCCAGTTGCCAAATATGTAGCAAATGCCGCCTTGGTTGGTGAAAATGATACTTTTCTATTTAATATTTAACAAACAGGAAACTTAAAAAGGCTTTTGAAGTCAAACAGGTTGATAAGTCAGGGTTCTTAGCAAGCAGGAGTATATAGTAACTGGACTTTTAAATATCCATGCCACATAATAAATTAAATTCTTTTCAGGAGATACGAGGCAAGTGAGCTGTTCTCAAGGTAAACACAGGCGAGTCCCATCTTGATGGTAAATGGTTCTATGAGCTTTCCAACAGATTTTTTTTGACAGCTTGAGGGATAGAAAGTAGGAGCAGCAGAAAGCACTCCAAATGTATGTGCAAGTATGTGAAATATCACCAGCCCCTTTTCTCTCGGTGTCCGATTAGGATCTCGGGAATGTGCACATGCAACACTCACCGGCTGTGTCAAGACGTTGTCCAACTAGCTGTGGCTTTTAATACATGTGAGACTTTTCAGGAATACAACCAGGTCTCATCAACTAGTGTCTTTGTACTCAGTTTTTTCAAATTAAATTAAAGAACATTTTAAGGAATAAGGCACTTACGAGGACAGCACTATAGCGACAGCATCGTTGAGAACACTTTCACCAAAGAGCAGTGCGTACAGTTCCACGTCCACCTGAAGCTCATGAAATATGGCAAGGACGGTCACTGACAAAGAGAAACAGAAATGCCCTTAGACTACTTTCAAATGCATTTCATCCTTTTAACCTTCCAGTTAGCACCAGGCATCCAAAAACCTCTGAATTGATTCAGCAGTCTCCAGGTGCCCTGTCAGCCTCAGTTATAGCACAGAGGTGGACAATGTAAGAGAAGAAATAGGTCTGGTTTCTCCATCCACCATTCCTTGATTGATCCCAACTGTGGTGCTTAACCTGCATGTGTACTGAACATATAACGATTGCACAGGGACACAGATAATTGTATGATTTTTTTTCCAGTTTATTTATGATGTAAAGAAACATACAAAATCAAAAAAGTAACAATAATTGGGAACAATACCCCTCCAACAGCAAAAGAAATAAAAACATTTTCAATAGACCATATTCAGGAGAAGCTCAATACTTTATTTCAACAAAATGTTAAAGAATCTCTGACCGGCACCTGGTAACCCCAAGCCATAAGAGAAAGAAAAAGAAAAATAATACAGAAGAAAATACAAGGAAGAACCCCCCCCCCCCCCAAAACCTAACCTTTCCCCTTCAAAAAATCCAACAATTGATCACCAAAAACATAATGTACCCCCTGATAAGTTATGTGGCATTTACATGGAAACTTTAAATAAAATAGTGCACCAAGGGCCAAAACGCGCGAGCGGACCTCTAAAAAGGCCTTCCGCTGTCGTTGTGTGGCCCTGGAGACATCCGGAAAAATCTGAACACACTGGCCACAAAATTTCTCAAGTTTCCTCTTAAAATAAGCATGAAAAATCTTCCATTTATCTAATTCAGAAGCAACCGTAACTAACAAAGTCGCCCTTGTAGGAATCTCATCCTGCGAGGACTCTAAGAAATCTGAAATATTTAAAGGTGGTAAATCTTGGGAACCGCCCTGTGCTCCTCCCTCCAAACCTTTATCCTCTGAAACTTTTCCTCTAGAAGAAAAATAATAAATATTTAACAAGGAGATAGAATCAGAATCAGGGATTAACAATACGAGAGGGTACCCAAAAAAAACAGGAATAACATTGCCGTGGGCGGAGCTTGTGTAGTACGCACTTCTGCCGCTAGGCGTGTATAGTGCAACTCATTGTCAGTTCAGTGCTGCCTGTGTTGTCGACCTGGCTTGTTCTGTTCATCTGCAGTGATTGTTTTTGCTAGCGCTGTTTTGTTCTTGTTTCTTTTTTTATGATGATAAGTTTAAGTGAACAATGTGCAGCTGTGAAATTTTGTTTTCTACTCGGTAAAAATGCTGCTGAAACTGTTTTAATGTTGAAAACAGCTTATCAAGATGACGCTATGGGAAAAAGTCAAGTGTACCAGTGGTTTGCTCGGTTTAAAAATGGCGACATGTCGATTGATGACAAACCTCGTTCTGGGCGTCCATCAACTGCCCGAATCAACGAAAATATTGAAAAAATTAGAGAGCTTGTGCTCACAGACCGTCGACAGACAATTGATCAACTGTCAGAGATTAGTGGGTTATCTTGGAGCTCGGTTCAGCGAATTTTAACAGAAGATTTGGGAATGAAAAGGGTTGCTGCCAAGTTTGTTCCTCGGGTTCTGACTGAGAATCAAAAGGAACATCGAGTTGAAACATGTCGTGTTTTGAAACAGCTTGAAACTGATCCAGATTTTCTGTCAAAGGTCATTACAGGTGATGAGTCATGGTGCTATGGTTACGACCCAGAAACAAAGCAACAGTCAAGCCAATGGAAGACGTCATCGTCACCCTGTCCAAAAAAATGTCAAGTCAAATCAAACATCAAAACAATGCTGATTTGCTTTTTTTATGCCAAGGGGGTAGTTCATTCAGAGTTTGTTCCCCCAGGTCAGGCCGTCAATCAAACCTTTTATTCGGAAGTTTTAAGAAGATTGCGCAACAGTGTTCGTCAAAAAAGACCCGATTTGTGGCAGACAGGAGACTGGTTCTTCCACCAAGACAACGCACCTGCACACACAGCCATCTCTGTTAGACAGTTTTTGGCTAAAAATGGCATGTTCCACGGCCCCACGCACCTTACTCGCCTGACCTGGCTCCGTGCGACTTTTTATTTCCACGCATGAAAAGGGGCATGAAAGGACACCGATTTGACAACATTGAAGAAGTCAAGAAAAAAAGGAGGGAGGAGCTGTCAGACGTTTCTAAAGATGACTACAAAAAATGTTTCGAACAGTGGAAGCACCGGTGGGACAAATGTATCAGTTGTAATGGAGAGTATTTTGAAGGGGATAAGGTTGTTTTGTAAAGAATTTGAAATAAATAGCTTTTAAAAAATAATTCCTGTTTTTTTTGGGTACCCCCTCGTACATCTTTCAGGTATTTGTGAAAAAGCATAAAAGGCGCAAGATAATGTGTCTTAGGAAAATTCAAAATACGGAGATTCCTTGAACGCAAGGAATTCTCGAGTAATTCATCTTGACGATGTAAAGAAACCACATCTCGAACCAAAGTATCTACAACTGTCTGCTATTGAAAAATCTTTTGCATCTACTGAAGTTCGGTCTGCTTCTCAACAGACAGTCTAGATTCCTGGTTAGACAACTTTTCCACAGTTTCCTTTGTAAAAGTCAAAATCTTTTGAAGGAAGGAATCCAGAGCCAGCTCCAATCTAGATAACATAGCCCACAAATCTTTCAAAGAAACATCATCCGGAGGGGCCAGGGGTTCAGCAGTCCTGGAAAAAACTACCACAGACGGAAGCGGTGGAAGCAATAATACATTAGTTGAGTCAATCCTCAAAAAGGAAGAAGAGAGCGTAGGTTCGCCAATAACTAAATGATTAAGTTCACCCACACCTAAAGAAAAGCCTTTCTCCTGATTAGCTGGGGGAGAATTCTTCATTTGCGGGGAAGAGTGAGAAGAAACCATACTCACAGTTGACTTTTCACCCAACAAAGTAGCCAATGATTGATTGTCAGATAGTACTCTGCCCACAGACACATGCGCATCCATGGGTCCCACAGTTTTAACTGCCTTCGGCTGAGCTACCGGCTGAAGGCGTTTCTTTCTCTTACCCATCCAGCCAAAACTGCGCCGAAGGGGCGCCAAAGGGGCAGAACCTGCCCGTATGATTTGTTTTGCAAGTGGTGCTCACATCGCTATATAAAACAAAACAATTCTCTCTCTCTAAAATTCTGGCTTGAGAGAATTATTCATGAACAAATCATCAAGTTCTTTTCCACAAATCCCATTTTCAGATGCTCTCCTACTGATATAATTCATGCATGTTAATGGGAGATTTTTTTAAAATATTACTTGTCTAATTAGCAATCATATTAATTAGAAATGAATGAGACACTAGCAACTGGTTAAACATAAGCCTGTTGGCAATCTATAGGACCAATGTTCACGACATCTCAGCTGACTTTACAGTCAAACAGAGTTTGTCTTAAGCGATGTAGCTCTCAAACAAAGGATTATTTATCAAAATGCAATAATCTTTTAAGGCCTGTCATTAGTAAACAAGCCCTACTGAGGATTAATGGAACCCCTTTACTGACAACACAGGTTAGAGCCTATTTACCAAAATACACCATGGTGCTACACATGCTGTCATTGAGACAAAAGCGGGTTAAGAGCTAATTTATTGATACTTATGGAGGCAGTAAGAGAGAAGATTGTCGCCTGTGAAGGTGTCAGGAAAGAGGCAGGGCTGAGTGCATACCAAGTGATTTCACTAATATTGCACATGAGTTTGACTGGTACACTGAAAGTGCCCTCTCCTATACACAAGCCTGTTCACTCTCAGGTACCTGTGTCAGCAGTACAAGCTGGAAAACTAGCTTTCCTTGGTCTATACACACTGACCTTCCCCTCAGATATTCTTCCTAGTCCCACAATAAATAAGGACACCGTCTTCCCACCTGTCTGATGAAATGCTGCCCAAGGAATTCACCTTCTCAACTATCTGGTCTGCCAGAGAAATCCTAAAACCTCCCAGGACTTTCCTATGTGCATGACAAGGTGAGAGCAAGCAGGACCAAAACTACCATTTATCATGGGGCTGAAATTAATCCACAGCCTGAAGGGGTCCAAGCAGGCAGCTGGTTAACAGTACTCCTGTAGGCCAAGTGCCAACATACCACCTGCAAGCCAAGAAAAGCAGTGAAGGGTAGGGCCTTTCTGAGGTTTCTCATTCTAAATCTCTGAAAAGAAAACTTAATAAATCAAGCTTGACACATGCCTGCAAAAAAATACAAGCTTTGCACTAACCTTTCAGGCACACTATGGGAGCAGGGGATGGATTAGCTCCCATCCCTGCTATTTCATTCTAATTAACCCATCATTGGCAAGGCAACTAGCAATAGATAAATACAACAAACTTCCCAAGAACCTGAGGATGCCACATGGCATCTGTCACTGCAACACAAGGAAAGATTAACTGATGGCTCACATATGTGTGCGCAAAGATGTGTTCAGTGTGACCACTGATGCAGCCCCAAACACAAATAAATGTAGGGCTCATTCAGGGCTTGACTGCCAAAAACCACCACTAGAGATGTCCTAAGACTTATCTGCCATGCCAGCAAAAGGAGGTTTACATAGATGCAGGCCTACGTGCAGCCCTCAGTCAGCATCCAAGAAGACAGAGGAAGAGTTCGAAAGGGAAGCAGCAGCTTAAATCTACCAGCCTGGACCTAAAGCATTAGCAAGAATCTAGGAATTCTTGTTACTTGAATTTACAAGGTATACAATTCACGATTCTTAAAATGTCTAGATAACTCTTAGTTAATTTAAAAGGCAGAAGAAAAAGCCTGCTTCATAAGAAACATTACCCTGTTGAATGCTGCAGGCTTGTAGTTTCAAATCTGGTCCAGCTGACCTCTTCCAACTCAATCTCTCTCCTTAAACTGAAAGCCAGAAGGATTCCTTCACTGACAATATCTCCAAAATGCTTCAAATGTTGTGCTTACACAGTATTGGCTCCTGGTTCAGAGGCAAAATTCATTACTGTCATGGTATGATATAATACTAAGCTGCTTGGAGAACATTACCTCTTAATGATGGGGAAGAAAGGGGAGGAAGGGAAAGAGGATGGATACATGCATTACCTGCCTGAAAGGAGCAGGTCTCATTCACCTCATGTATAATTCCTGCAAAGACTAATTAGAAATCAACAAGAGCCATCAGAGCCTATTCTCTCATACCCATGACCACCTAGTGGGTCTTCCTGAAGTAGCTCTGCTAGGGAGGGAGAAAGCAACAAGAGGAGGGCTAAGAAGACACATATACTCGCACTTCTTAATGCTGAATCTAGATATCTTTATATCTTTTATCTTTATTAATACATTTTATATACCGCTCACACTCAAGGTACCAGAGCGGTTTACAATAGCAAAAATAAGGCTGCTGAAAAAGGAAAAGAACGCCATAAATAAAAGGAAAGGAAAGTATGAGATAGGATAGAATGAGAGAGGAGAATAGAGCAACAAGGCAAAGCAGGTTGAGGAACAACTGAATTCAGCAGGGTGGGGGAGATGAGAGGGCAGGGGAAGGAGGGAGGTTGAACGCTGTGCAAAACAGATGGGACTTCAGCATGGTCTTGAAGGTTTTGTAGGAGAGTTCTAGACGGAGGGCAAGGGGAAGCGAGTTCCGGAGTCGAGGGCGTAAGAAGAAGAAAGCAGAAGAACAGGTGGATTTGAGATGAGCCTGTGATGGAGAGGGAAGGGACATGCGGTTCAGATGGACTGACCGAAGGGAACGATGGGTGGAGTGAATACGAATTTGATCTGCGAGGTAAAGGGGAACGCCTGTATGGATGGATCTATGTACATGGATGAGCACCTTAAACTGTATGCGATAGGCAAGTGGAAGCCAGTGTAAGTGAATCAGGAGAGGGGTGATATGATCAAAACGTGAAGCATGCATCAAAAGACGTGCCGCTGTGTGATGAACCAGTTGTAATCTCTGCAGTTGTGATTGGGAAAGGCTGGCCAGAATGACATTACAATAGTCTAGATGAGATACCACCAAGGATAAGAGTAGCGTGGTCATAGCGGGGACGGATATAAAAGGGCGAACTGCACGAAGTTGTCTCAGAGTGTAAAAGCACCGTTGCACCACAGAGGGAACATGTTCTTTACATGTACATGTACAACCGAAGTCATATATTCCTCCATATCTCCCAACATAACAAACCCTGCCACTATCAACCCACCACCAGCTTTCTATAGTCTGCTTTCAGTTCATTCAATTTGGCCAAAATTCTTAGTGCAATTGAGCCTTCCCCTCTAACCTCACACTCACTTCTCCGTACTATGTGCATCCCTCAGCTTCCTGATCTAGGACATTGAGCATCTCAAGATTCACTCCTCCCTCATGTTTGATCTTTATTAGCTTCTTTATGCCTGCTTTTTTTTCTTACCCAGATTATTGTGATAAACTCCTAACGGGCCTCTATCTTTGTGAAAGTTGCTTCTCTATTCTCTGCCTCTCCTCCCTTCCTTTGTACTTTAGTCCAACTGCTGGTCCTTACCTATAAACATCTCCACATTCTTGCTCCTTACCTTCTTCCCTATCTCTTTCCATGTTACACAATCTTCTCTTTTTATGTTTTCCACTGCTTGCACCCTTCCCATGGAATAAACTTCTGATATTCAGGACTGTCCTGCTTTCACCTCCTTCCAGTAAAAGCCCCTGCTAGCTCTTCCTTCATATTACACTACAATAAGGACTGGCCTACTCGTGGTAAAATTGCTCAGTAGGAGAATTTTTCTTCTTAGTATGTATAAGCAAATAAACATAATGCAGACTCAATTAGAAACAGTGTTATCTACGTATTTCAGGGATGTGCATGTACACTGAAGGAAAAGCCAAAACCCTTTGCATTAACTGAATGTTGTCTAATACTCTGCTGTTACTTGTAAATAAGTATATACCAGGAAAAACAAGTCCAAAGACGTGGGCAGTAGAAAACCAAAAATACTTTATTAATCCTTATTCGGTAGAGGTAGCCAAAACCCAACAGAGGCCGTGTTTCGTATAATACTTCCTCAGAGGTATTGTGGCTCGCTACAAACCATAAAAAAAATCACAATAATATAAAAGAGACATACATTAAATTATAAATAAATAAATACAAATATTAACAAACATTATTAAATGCAAAAATTGATCATAGAAAATTTAAACATGTAGAACAATATATTAGTGATCAAACATTATATAAATACTTTTATGAAAAACATAATAAATTATAGGATAAAATATAGAATAAAATATAATAAAGAATGCATGTGATTAAATAACCATATAAATATTAAGATTTAGAAATCATGCACAATAATATATATAAAAAACAAACAGTTAAAAGTGTACCATTATAAACAGATAGAAACTGTTTTAATATGTTTATAAAACCCATCTTAAAAGGAGAACCAAAAGAGGGATGAGAGACTAAGGAAGACAGGAGTGAATCAGAAGGAACAACTAGAACAATAAAAAAATAAAAGAATGATGAAGTTTGTAAAAATACCTTATGAACTTATATATCGCCACTTGCTGTTTACTGTGGTAAATTTGGCCATGATAATGCCCTTAAGCCATTTTCAAGTCACACTATGGAAACCAGAATACGCCAAGCATTAAAAACCTCCATTAACAATAATGATTAAAAAATGTCTATTCAGGGAAAAGAAACGAACACCAATACCAAAATGTGCTCTGGATAAACCTCTGTATTGTGAAATTAAAAATGTATTAAAAATATATTAAAAGACATGGATTGCACCATACATCGTGTGCCAAAATGTGTTGTGCATAGGCAGTGCTCTTAGGTCATTTTCAGTTCGCGCTACTGGAACCCCAAGTGCACCATGCTAAAAGACTTCATTTGAAATAATATGTAAAATAATGTCTAATAACTAGCCGCGCTGATGCATGAGTATGCAACAAGTAAACACCATATGGCTAATAACCAAGCTATGAAAATAAAACGGACAGTTACTACTTTTTCTATGTACTAACTACATATGTAAAAAAGGCGAAAAGTATATAAAAGGTATAACATGTGCACAAAGACAAACATGTCAAAATTGCATCTGCCAGTCCTTTAATATACAAACATGCAAACCTAATTAAAAATGCCACCAGTTTGACCATATGACTAAAATCAACCCCAAATTCTAAATTATGAAGAATTAAAGAAGAAAAAAGGGGGGAGGAAAAACCTGAAGAGTTAGCATCCGTCGCACAGGAGACACTGCTGAGCTGAAGATCTCCTAAGACATTGTAAAAAACGCCAGTGCATGCGCTGTATAAAACACCTTCCAAAACGCGGGAGAGAAACCTTATACTATCCTCCGATGCGCAAAACCCATTAACGGGCTGAGAATCGCTGTGAGATAGCGCATGTGCTGGCGTTTTTACTGTTAAACCACATTTTAAACCGCGGAAAAGATTTTTACTATGGCAAACGTTGTATAGACAACGAGAACAATTGTGTTACACTCACATTATACCCAGCGATTTGTCAAAATTACTGTTTATTATGTAATAATATGTAAAAACAACAGAGGACTACTAAAAAAGGGGGTCCACCACTCTTAAACCTGTAATGTACTGAAGGATTGCAGGAAACATGCAAGACTTAAAAGTGCGGAGAGGAAGGACTCATCTGCTCTCCACTATTTCAAAAAATATCAATTATGTTACAAACCAAGCATCAATAAAGTATGATGTTACCTTAATGTTAAAAAAACATATGAAACCCTAATATTTAAACATAATATCCTAATGACAAAAACCACTTATGTAAACATATCATGTAATGAATTAACCACATTTTAAAACTGAGATCAACCATCATATATATAAGGAAAAAAAATTAAATGAGACCAAAACCAAAAATCAAATGATGACCAAATCAGAAAAACAAAAACAAAATAAAAAACTTGTAAAACACGTAACTGATATGCTCAAACGAATTACAAAAACACAGAAAAATCCCTTTCCAAATTTAAACCATGTGGGGTAATCGTGTTAAGCCAAAAGATATATCGCTGTTCTAACCGTAAAATGGTTTTATCAATATTTCCTCCTCTCCAATTTTGTTTTACTTTTTTAATAACAAAAAATTTTAAATCTGATATCTTGTGCCCCATCTCTAACCAACGTGGAACCAAAGATTTGTCTACTAGCTTCCTTTTTTTGCAGCTCTTATGTTCTACTATACATACACGTATATTGCGTATCATCTTGCCAACAAAGTTTATTGCATGGACATTGAATGATGTAAATAACATGTGTCATGGTGTAGATCTATCAGAACCTATGGAGATAGATAAAACTGCAGAGAAAGCACAGTTACTTACCTGTAACAGGTGATCTCTGGGAACAGCAGGAATAAGTCTTCACATATGGGTACGTCGGTACTGACGGAGCCTGCGCGGGAACGCTCCCCAGCTTCCCAAAAAGGAAAGCTTTTGGGAGCATCCCACAGCGCCTGCGCGCTGCCTTCCCACCTTTCCTAACCGCCTCTCCCCAGTTCGAGTTTTAAAGCTGAGACAAAGAGAGAGAGGAAAGGAAAGATAGAGAGATACAACTCCTAGGGGAGGTGGGTGGGTTGTGAAGACTTATTCCTGCTGTTCCCAGAGATCACCTGTTACAGGTAAGTAACTGTGCTATCTCCAGGAACAAGCAGGAATGAGTCTTCACATATGGGGACTCCCTAGCTAGAGATGCCTGGGAGATCCCCAAGGTTATGAGACCCTGGGAAGGGCTCTATCTCCTCCTATGGATCTCAGGCATCCATCCACGGAAGGAGGGCAGGAGTTGATTAAGCATGGAACAGGTGTTTGAGAACAGCCTGACCAAACAAGGCATCCCGGCGGGAGTCCTTGTCCAAACAGTAATGGGCTGTGAAGGTATGAACCGAGGCCCAGGTGGCCGCTCGACAGATCTGGTCGATGGACACAGAATTTAGATGAGCCATAGAGGTGGCCATGGCCATTACATTATGAGCTGTGACATGGCCCTCCAGAGAAAGGTTCTTACTCTGGTAGGCGAAAGAAATACACTGAGCAATCCAATTGGACAGTGTCCTCTTAGAGACTGGAAGTCCAAAATGAGAGGGATCAAAAGCAACAAAGAGTTGAGAAGACTTTCTATGTTGCTGTGTCCTTTGTAAGTAAAAGGCAAGAGCTCTCTTACAATCCAGGGTATGAAGATTCCTCTCTGCACTTGATGCATGAGGACCTGGAAAAAAGACAGGTAAATACACCTCTTGATTAAGATGAAAAGGTGAGACCACTTTAGGCATAAAGTGTGGATTGGTCCTAAGGACTACCTTATCATGATGGAACCTTGTATAAGGTGGATTAGCCACTAAGGCCTGCAGTTCACTGATGCGGCGAGCTGAGGTGACTGCAATGAGGAAAATAACCTTCCAGGAAAGAAATTTCAAGGAGGTGGTGGCTAAGGGTTCAAAAGGTGGCTTCATAAGCTGACCAAGAATCAGATTTAAGTCCCATGCCACCGGAGGAGGCCTAATGGGAGGTTTAGTTAAAGTTAGGCCTCTCATGAATCTTGCAATAAGAGGATGAGAGGAAATTGGCTGTCCATTGATAGGCTTAAGGGATGCTGCAATAGCACTCAAATGGACCCTTACTGAATTCGTCTTAAGGCCTGCATTGGAGAGATGCAGGAGATATTCCAATAGAGAATTCAAAGGTAGTGCTAGAGGGTCAAGACCCTTCTCAGTACACCAAATGGAAAACCTTTTCCATTTAAAAGCACAGGAACGTCTAGTAGAAGGTTTTCTGGAAGCATGGAGGATATCCTTCACCTGCTGAGAAAGATTCCAACCTTGAAGGTCTAGGCCTTCAGCAACCAAGCTCTGAGGTGAAGGGACTTGGGGGTTTGGGTGCCACAAAGTCCCCTCCTCCTGGGACAGAAGGTCTGGAGCAGCTCCCAAGTCTAGGGAGGGAGCTTGAGAGAGATGCAGAAGTAGAGGGTACCACACTTGGCGTGGCCAGCGTGGAGCTATGAAAATCATAGATCCTTGATCCCTCTGGAGTTTGAACAGAGTCTTGGGAATTAAGGGAATGGGTGGAAAGGCATATAGGAAGTCTTGACCCCAGTGAAGGAGGAAGGCATCCTTGGCCTGAACTCCCTGACACGGAATTCTGGAACAGAACCGGGGAAGTTTGGCATTCCACAGACTTGCAAAGAGGTCTATGTCCGGGATTCCCCACTCTTGAAAGATTCTGAGTACTTGGTCCATGTGCAGGGACCATTCGTGTGGAAGCAGAACTCGACTGAGTCTGTCTGCCCAAGAGTTTTGAATTCCTGGAAAGTATACGGCCAGGAGATGGATTTGATGCTCTCTGGCGAAGGCCCACAATCTTAAAGCTTCGTTGCAAAGCGACAGAGCCAGTTCCTCCTTGCTTGTTTATGTAAAACATGGCTACCTGATTGTCCGTATGAATGAGGACTGTCTTGTAGCTGAGCAGGGTATGGAAGACCTTGAGAGCTAGAAAAACTGCTCAGAGCTCCAAGTGGTTGATATGTGGAGACCAAGTGCCTTGAGTGGAGAGGTCTTGCAGATGAGCTCCCCAACCTGTTTGGGAGGCATCTGTTGTGAGGGTTGCCTGGGGCAACAACTGTTGGAAGGGGGACCCCAGCAACAGATTTTGGGTAGACCTCCACCACTGGAGAGACCAAAAGAGGCGCCTGGAGGTTGCTATTTTGTCTGACAGAGCCCCTGATGCTTGAGTCCACTGGGTGGACAAAGTCCATTGAGCTGCTCTCATGTGAAGGCGAGCATAGGGTACCACATGCACTGTGGATGCCATGTGGCCTAGCAGTTGTAGCATCTCCCGAGCAGTTAAATGGCTCTTTGACTGAATCTGGGAGGCTAACTGCACTAGGCGTAGGCAACGGGCCTGAGGAAGATAGGCCCTTGCAGTGGTAGTATCTAGCCAGGCCCCTATGAACTCTAGGGACTGAATAGGGGTGAGCTGGGACTTTGGGAGGTTTACCACAAGTCCCAGATAGTGCAGAATGCGCCTTGTGCAGTCCAGGGAAGTCTGGGCCTCTGACTGAGAAGGAGCTCGGATGAGCCAGTCGTCCAGGTATGGGAATACAAATATTCCCAGAGTGCGTAGAAATGCAGCTACTACTGCCATGCATTTGGTGAACACTCTTGGAGCAGAGGCCAGACCGAAAGGAAGCACCCTGTATTGGTAATGCTTTCCTTGGAAAAGAAAACGGAGGAACCTTCTGTGAGATGGATGGATGAGGACATGTGTGTACGCATCCTTGAGATCTAGAGAACAAAGCCAATCCTGACTCTGAAGGTATGGAAGGAGAGTACCCAGAGAAAGCATCTTGAATTTCTCCTTGCATAGAAATTTGTTCAATTCTCTGAGATCTAATATGGGTCTGTAGCCCCCTGTTTTCTTTGGGATCAGAAAGTAGGGGAAGTAAAACCCTGACCCTTGTTGAAGAAGAGGTACTTCTTCTATTGCCCCTTGGGCAAGAAGGGCAGCCACCTCCTGACCTAGAAGGTCGAGGAGAGATGTTGGAGAATTGAAATGTCTCACCATGGTGTGAGGAGGAAGGTTTGAGAAATGAAGTTTGTAGCCCTCCCTTATGATGGAGAGGGTCCACTGCTCTGCTGTAATTTGCTCCCATCTGGGAGCAAAATGAGCTAACCTTCCTGGAATGGTGAGAGGCTCTGGCTGTTTCAGAGCCAGAAAGGCTAAGTTTTCTAGCATCAAGTCAAAAACCCTGAGGAGGCTGGGTCTGCTGAGTTGCAGCAGCCCCTGTAGGCTTAGGCCTGGCCTGTTTAGGTTGCTGACGCTTAGCAGCAAAACGACCTGTAGATGATTGTTGGCCAGAAGCAGGATGGAATCTGCCTTTCTTGAAAAAAGACTTCTTGAAAGGTTTTTTCTTGGCAGGAATGGAGGTTGACTTTGAAAGTCTATCCAAAGCAGAATTTTCTGCATCCATTTGAGTGGCTTTTATTTGCCAAACAGGTTTTCTCCTGTACAGGGAAGATTTCCCAAGCCATCCTGGACCCAAGATTCTAGATCAGAAGCTTGGAGCCAAGCAATTCTGCGTGCAGCTATGGCAATGGCCGAAGCTCTGCTGGCACCCTCAAAGGAGTCAAAAGCTGCACGGTTGGAAAACTTTGAAATATCTTGAGTATGCTTAAGCCAAATAAGAAATTCTTCCCTTTTATCCTCTGGAAGAAAAGGCAGGAAAGTGTGCAGCTTATCTGCAACTTCTTTCAGAAACATACCCATATAAAGACTATAGGAGTTGATTCTGGCAATGAGCATACTGGCTTGGAAGATTTTCCTACCAAAAGCATCCAAGGTCCTGCATTCTCTTCCTGGAGGAGCAGAGGAGTGTCTTTTTGCACTCTTTTTCATAGCTGACTCCACCACAATAGAATGGTGAGGAAGCTGTGTTTTATGAAAACCAGGACAAGGAGGGACACGGTAGTGTCCAACCTACGAGAATGAGGAGAGATAGTGAGAGGAGTCTCCCATAAGTCAATCATGTGATCATAAAGAATCTCATGAATTGGCAAGGTGACTGCCTCCTTAGGAGCCTTAGCATAACCTAAAATATCCAATTTTTTAGCTCTAGGCTCCGATTCAGAGGTTACTGAAATAGAAAGCCCTTTAGCCACTTCTCTTATGAAGTCTTGAAAGGACAAGTCTTCTGGAGGAGACATTCTTCTTTTTGGAGAAGGCGGCTCCTCAGGAAGGGCTATGGATACTTCAGCAGATGCCTCCGATGCATCAGAATCTTCGGAGGAATCAAAGTATCGACTGTCAGGGTGCTCTTTCAAAGCTCGATACGCGTACCGAGCCGTATCGACATCGGGCGTTATCGGTACCGGTTCGGTACCGATAGGCATCCCTAGACAGGGAACCGCTGCAGATGACACCATGGCCGATGTCGATGCAGTCGGTACCGGTTCCGGCATTGGTGCCGGTACCTGGGCCGATACCGACAATGGAGTTTGTTGTGGTATCAGCGGCGTCGCAGCTTGAATGAAGGCTGTGATAGCCTGCTGCATGGATAGAACATTCTGATCCATCGACGCCATGAATGCCTGGAACTCTGTACCGGAAGGTTGTGCCGGTACCCCAGAGCATTCTAACAGGTGATCAGTCGAGGCCGTGCCATCGATGTCAACCTGTAACCCCATAGGTGGAGCTTTGGAAGCCGGAGCTTCCCGCTGGGGTAGTTTTGCCGGTGCATGATCCTCGAGGGCAAGCCCGGAGGCATCTCGATGCTTGGAAGGAGATCTACCCTTCGAGGACCGGCTGGATTTATGTTTGGTTACCTGAGATCCATGGGAGGAAGAAGCAGCCCTGGAAGACGTCGATGCTACTGAAGCTGCATCAGAGGGAAACAGCACATGGAGCTTGGCTGCTCGGTTCTGTAAACCTCGTTTGGACATCAAGGAGCAGGACGAACAATCCAAAATGGAGTGGTCAGGACCCAAACATTTAAGACACCATTCATGGGTGTCGGTAACAGAAATAGTACCGCTGCACTTAGTGCATTTTTTAAACCCGGAGGCTGGTTTTTCCATGAGGAAAATTTCTTGTGAGGCCTAAGGCCCAAAAGAGGAAAAACACACTAAGTGAGGGAAAAATATGTTCTTTTTTTTTTTTTTTTTTTAAATAAGAAAAGAAAGACAGACCGGCGGTACCGGTCCGACGTCGGGGAAGGCAGACACGCGACCAAAGAAATAAAACAAAACAAAAAACTTCTTCAGCGGTGACAGGAACACGACCTGCTGGCTCCGCGGAAAAGAAGAACTGGGGAGAGGCGGTTAGGAAAGGCGGGAAGGCAGCGCGCAGGCACTGTGGGATGCTCCCAAAAGCTTTCCTTTTTGGGAAGCTGGGGAGCGTTCCCGCGCAGGCTCAGTCGGTACCGACGTACCCATATGTGAAGACTCATTCCTGCTTGTTCCTGGAGATTGGATCGGACGCTGACAGCTCAGAGAAGCACATGGCCCAGAGTTGCTGTAGGCAACGTATACAAACAATGTCACAAGGTGGGAGAACACGCCCAAGCAGCAAGCAGGCTCAGGATTCATTAGATAATGAAGGGCAGCTGAGAGGGGGCGGAGTTCAGGCAGACACTACGACACACGCACATAAAACTAACTCACCTGAAGTTAGGAGGGGCAGAGCTGATGGAACCAGATGTGGTGAAGCCGAGAGGACGAGTGGTGGAACAAGGTGTGGATCCAGGAGAGCTGAGATCTCCAGTTCCAGAGCAACAAGGGACAACCACAGAGACTGCTCCAGAGAGCAGCATACAGACAAGCACAAGCTCAGTGACGTTTACCACGAAGGTAGCAGAGAACACGGTCTTGGAGCCAGGCTTAGGAAAGCCGAGGAAGCTAGCCACCCCAGCTGCAGGCACAGAAGGGAAAAGGAGTTCTGGCCTGAAGACGTTTTCATGTCAGAGGAAAAGCTGAAAGGAAAAGGCAGTAGGAACCTTCCGTCCTGGCCAAGCCCTGTTAACTCAGCTGTACCGAAAAACTCCGGTCTAAGGGAGCTAGAAGGTAGGCTGTTTAATTCTAATATAAGGAAAGCTGAATGCAGAAGTTTTCCCTGCAGTTGTCAGAGTTTGTGGGGCTCTCAGGGAAGAAACTATAGAGAATGGGGTAATCTTCCATTCCACTCTGTTACTGAGGAGGAGGGGAAGTCTCAGTGCCGTGAGGAGAGACTGTTTGGCAATAGCACTTTTTACAATCCAAAAGAAGGACAGTCTGAAGGGGAATGTGAGGAAATGCAACTTGATATTTATGAGGAACAACCCTCAGATGATTGCATGGATTGTACACTCGTTATTGCTGACCATGTTACCTCTTTATGCTGAAGAGGCTGTTAAGACTTTCTAATAACAGGAGTGAAAGAGAGAAACTTACCTGTTTGTAAAAAGGACTGTTTTGAGCTACCTATGGTTCTGTTCATGGAAGCTGAAGATAGAAGCAATATTTTGGTTCCTGTTTGTTTCCTTTCTTTCGTACCAGAAGTATGGTCTTTTTGTCTTTGTTTCCATTGATATAAAATCCACCCGGAAGGGGAATAAAAGTCCTGTCTAAAGCCTTACCACCCGACTGCAACTCACTTCTTTACTAGCTTGTGGGACTACAACATCCAGAGGGCAGTGCAGGGCCCTCTACACCACTCCCCTTGCTGGTTTAAGATAAGCTCCAGTGAAATACCCATGCCTTTGCCTCTGGGGACCTTCGCTGGGTGACACATGTGATGTAAATAACATGTGATGTGTCACAGTTTGAAAAATCTTCAATAAAAAAAGTTTTTGTGCGACAGGATGACTAAAAATATTGCGTACTGGCAACACATGTAAGCAGACTAAACAGTGACCACACTGATATTGGTGGGTTTCCTGTATAAAGTAGTAATGAACTTATTGCCTTCTTTTCTTATCAAAATATCTAAATAAGGGATCTGTACAGGGTCATAGGTAATTTAAAAACAAAAGTTTTCATCTAATTCATTGATCCATATATTAAATTCAGACAATTGATTCATGGGCCCATCCCATACAACCAGAATGTCATCAATGTACCTTATCCATAATTTAACCCTTTCTCTGAAAGGATGCTCTTTTAAAAAATTCTCCTCAAACTGAAACATGTATAGATTAGCGATATCAGGGGCCATAGATGACCCCATTGCGACACCATTAATCTGTTGATAAAACAGATCTCTAAAACAGAAATGTTTTTACATAATGCTATTTCAGCCAATGTTAAAAGGAATGCGGTGGGGATGCGCTTATGATCTTGCCTAGTGAGGAGACATTGTTCAATAATGTTTAATGCTTTGAGCTGTGGTACATTTGTATATAATGATTCCACGTCTAATGTAACGAGAATGATATTAGGACCCAAATCATTAAATGCAGAAAGGATTTCTATCGCATGAGAGGAATCCCGAACGTAAGACCACATCTTCGTGACGTGTGGCCTTAAAATAATATTCAACAACTGAGAAATGGGTTCCAATAAAGATCCTACAGCCGACACAATGGGCCTTCCAGGTGGGTTACTCAAGGATTTGTGTATCTTTGGAATAATATAAATCATAGGCATAATTGGTTTATCCACCATTAAAAAATCCTTCTCCTTTTTCGTAATGTATGCTCTCTCATAAGTAGCGATAACTAAATTATCTATGCTACTTTTCAACCCTTCTGAAGGATCCCCATCCAACCGTAGGTAAAAACCTTTGTCATTAAGTTGTCTATTAACCTCTCCTATATATCACTGCACCGCCTTTATCAGCAGGTTTGATAATAATTTCATTATTTTTCTGTAAAGACATTATAGCCATTTTCTCCCCCTGTGTTAAATTCTGAAAGGGCAAACGTCGCCTGATGGGTGAAGAAATGATGAATACAAATTTTCCTAAAGAATTTATACAGATCTACTTGAATTTCAAAAGGATCATACTTCTTAATAGGAACAAATGATAAACCTTATTTAACACGGAAATGTCATCAGATGTAAGTGTATAATTTGAAATATTGATCACATTATTAGGATTCAATATCTCTTCTCGTATGATCGGTCTGTCCGGTCTATTCATCACCTGCCTCTCCCTCGTCCTCGACACCAACCTTCACCCATCAGGCGATCCCTATAGAAGATAAGTCCATCATCAGTAAGAAGTTGAAGTGGGATCCTCTCAATGAATCTTTCGAACGTGTAGTATTGCAGCAAGTTGAAAAAATAGTTGAAAATACACGTTTGCCCTTTCAGAATTTGACACAGGGGGAGAAAATGGCTGCAGTCTCATAACATTACAAAAATTCTTAAAAAAGAATGGCATTTGATACAAGCCATTCCTGGTTTCCATGACATTTCCTTTATAGTGGCTCAAACAAAATGTGAACCTTCGTAATTTATTAGTGCCTTCAGCCTTTACAGAAAGGAAAGTATTATCCAAATATAAGGGACAATATCAGTGTGGTCACTGTTCAGTCTGCTTACATGTGTTGCCAGTACGCACCGTTTTTATTCATCCTGTCACACAAAAAAAAATTTTATTGAAGATTTTTCAAACTGTGACACATCACATGTTACTTACATCATTCAATGTCCATGCAATAAACTTTGTTGGCAAGACGATACGCAATATACATGTACGTATAGTAGAACATAAGAGCTGCATAAAAAGGAAGCTAGTAGACAAATGTTTGGTTCCACATTGGTTAGAGATGGGGCACAAGATATCAGATTTAAAAATTTTTGTAATTAAAAAAGTAAAACAATATTGGAGGAGGAGGAGATATTGATAAAACCATTTTACGGTTAGAACAGCGATATATCTTTTGGCCTAAACACGATTACTCCACATGGATTAAATTTGGAAAGGGATTTTTCTGTGTTTTTGTAATTCGTTTGAGCGTATTGTTTTTGTATTCCCCTTTTGAGTATATCAGTTACGTGTTTTTACAAGTTTTTAATTTTGTTTTTGTTTTTATGATTTGGTCATCATTTGATTTTTGGTGTTGGTCTCATTTAATTTTTTTTCCTTATATATATGATGGTTGATCTCAGTTTTAAAATGTGGTTAATTCATTACATAAGTGGTTTTTATCATTAGGATATGTTTAAATATTAGGGTTTCATATGTTTTTTTAACATTAAAGGTAACATCATACTTTATTGATGCTTGGTTTGTAACATAATTGATATTTTTTGAAATAGTGGAGAGCAGATGAGTCCTTCCTCTCTGCGGTTTTAAGTCTTGCATGTTTCCTGCAATCCTTCAGTACATTACAGGTTTAAGAGTGGTGGACCCCCTTTTTTAGTAGTCCTCTGTTTTTACATATTAGGTAATAAACAGTAATTTTGACAAATCGCTGGGTATAATGTGAGTGTAACACAATTGTTCTCGTTGTCTATACAACGTTTGCCATAGTAAAAATCTTTTCCGCGGTTTAAAATGTGGTTTAACAGCGCATGTGCTGGCATTTTTACTATCTCACAGCGATTCTCAGCCCGTTAACGGGTTTTGCGCATCGGAGGATGGTATAAGGTTTCTCTCCCGCGGTTTGGAAGGTGTTATATACAGCGCATGCACTGGCCTTTTTTTACAATGTCTTAGGAGATCTTCAGCTCAGCAGCGTCTCCTGTGCGATGGATGCTAACTCTTCAGGTTTTTCATCCCCCCTTTTTTCTCCTTCAATTCTTCATAATTTAGAATTTGGGGTTGATTTTAGTCATATGGTCAAACTGGTGGCATATTTAATTAGGTTTGTATATTAAAGGACTGGCAGATGCAATTTTGACATGTTTGTCTTGGTGCACGTTATACCTTATATATACATTTCGCCTTTTACATATGTAGTTAGTACATAGAAAAAAGTAGTAACTGTCCGTTTTATTTTCATAGCTTGGTTATTAACCATATGGTGTTTACTCGTTGCATACTCATGCATCAACGCGGCTAGTTATTAGACATTCTTTTATATATTATTTCAAATTAAGTCTTTTAGCATGGTGCACTTGGGGTTCCACTTCATTATTCTTTTGGTTTTTTATTGTTCTAGTTGTTCCTTGCTTCTGATTCACTACTGTCTTCCTTAGTCTCTCATCCCTCTTTTGGTTCTCCTTTTAAGATGGGTTTTATAAACATATTAAAACAGTTTCTATCTGTTTATAATGGTAAACCTTTAACTGTTTGTTTTTATATATATTGTTGTGCATAATTTCTAAATTCATAATATTTATATGGTTATTTAATCACATGCATTTTTTATTATATTTCATTCTATATTTTATCCTATAATTTATTATGTTTTTCATAAAGGTATTTATATAATGTTTGAACACTAATATATTGTTCAACATGTTTTTAAATTTTCTATAATCAATTTTTGCATTTAATGTTTATTAATATTTTAATTATTTATTTATAATTTAATGTATGTCTTTTTTATATTATTGTGATTTTTTTATGGTTTGTAGTGAGCCACAATACCCCTGAGGAAGTGTTATACGAAATACGGCCTGTGTTGGGTTTTGGCTAGCTCTACCGAATAAGGATTAATAAAGTCTTTTTGGTTTTCTACTGCCCACGTCTTTGGACTGGTTTTTCCTGCTATCTTTTGTGGCAGTGTGCTGTTTGTGCTTGGTGGACCAATAAGTGCATACCAGCCAGTCTTCCACAGACACTTATTTCCTATCGTAGTCCAAGGACTGAGTTATCTGCCTTCACATTAGTCTTTGCCAAGCTCCTTTTGTAACACAGCCTTTTAGCTAACAGGGGCAATGTGCATTTCTTGTACACATTTTTAACATTTAAGAGAACATTAAAAGATTTTCCATTATATACTGATAATGCCTAATTATCACAAGATATTGTCAGCTGTTTTGTGAATGCATGCCTGTTGACTCCATCCACATATGCTATTTCCATTCTAGGGAGCAGTGATGGTCAGTTTGCTTTGAGAAAGTCCTTCCTGTGCCATAAGTTATGTCCTAGCCCAATTCTCCCTGGGAGCATGCCTCAACTCTATTAAACAGGGCCCCAGACTTCCTGTATGTCACTCGTGTCTTTCCCTTTTGTTCATGCAGCAACTGGACAGCCTTCTAGAGGGCAGAAGGAGAGAGGTAGGGGCAGGAACAGGAAACTACAGCAACAGTGAAGGATAGAAGAGAACATCTGTTCCCTGATCCAGCATCCTTCCTCCTATCATCCTTTCTCTCTTCCAAACCCTTCCCCTGCCCCATTCCCACCAACTTGTTGTTTGCCCGCTCTCTACTTGTTTTGTGCTTGGGACTCAGCTGACAGCAGAAGGCAGGATGACATCACCAGGAGCTCTACTCAAGCAAGAATGATTTATGGGGAAGGAAGGGTGGGGCTTGCTAGCAGGGCCGTTGCAAAGATATGTGAGGTGCCCTAGGCAAACCTCATTCCCAGGGCCAGGCCTAGAGATGGACCAAGATTTTGGCACCCCAGGCAAACCTAAAGCTTTACACTCCCCTCTGGCTGTTAAAATCTATTATTTAGCTTTGAATGCCCTGCTTTTGCTGCCCTCCAGAGGTTGCTGGCCTAGGCAACCGCCTAGTTTGTCTAGTGGTTGGCCCAGCCCTGATCATTCCTAGCACCCCCTTCCCTGATCCAGACGCCGCTCCCATTACCACCGCAGCAACCCCTCTCTGGGATGTACAGTGATGGCAATATTTTTAATAACAGAACAAAAAAACAAAACAAAATGGGGAGTCCACCCACAATTATAGAAATAAAGGGAAAGAGAAAAGAAAGACCATAAATAATAAAGACAAATAAAAAGAAAAGACAAAGTTTTCTCAGAATGTTTGTTGTACAGGGGTAAAAACTCCTCCGAATAACAAACCACTCCTTTTGTACTTTTTAGTGTGCATTTATATGTAAGTATGCATATGTTGTATCCAGAAGCCAATAAGCCAAGTGAAATAAACAATACTTTATAACCAAAAAAATCATTACTTAGCTGGCAGTTGGAGCCTCAAGACATGCATGAGAAATTGCTGGAAGCAGGAGGATATTACAGTTGAGCAAGCCAATGATTCCAAAATGCTCAACGCTCAAAAGAGCCAAGATGACATCCGTGAGAAACAGCAACACAGCACTGTGTTTTGGGTTCAAAAACTGTCTCAAGCTCTCAGCAAACTGATTGTAATCACCGTGCCATGACTACAAAAAACCATGCAGATACCGTCAATTGTGCCAGACAACTTCCTTTTGCTCCAAAAACAGATGTTCCCTTGAATAAGATCGCGTCTGATATCACCAAAAAGGCAGCTTTAAAATAGACAATAAGGAAAAAAGGCAGGGCTTAACTGAGGAAGAGTGAAGAAGTTCACTCATAAAATGCAGTCAGAAGGTGCTCCACCAATCGATTTCTAAGTTCAAACCATGGGGGGAAACCGTGTTAAGAGTAAAAATCCATTGTTGTTCAAGAATTCACAATCTTTGTTCACGGTCTCCACCCTGCAAGTTAGGTGGAACGTGATCTTTCACTCGACACATGAAATCCGAGAAAGTAAGTTGTGACTGGAGACAGTGTGGAACCAACAGTGCAGAAATGGTTTTGGTAGTAATTCTTGACTTGTGTTCAATTCATCTTTTCCTGACCAGTCGAATTATTCGGCCTTCATATCGTAAACCACATGGGCATATTAGTATATACACAACAAAAGAGGAGCCACAAATTTATAGCCAACGATCATTTTACTACCATTGATTTTTTGGATGTTCGTCTTTACAAACATGATAACATTTTATGCCCTACCCTGTTTCACAAACCGGTACAACGAAGTACACTTCTTCGATTTCAGAGCCATCACCCAGGCCCTTTGTGTCAAGCTTTACCGTTTGGACAATTTCTTTGGCTAAAAAGGATTTGCTCTTCCTTCTGATCAATTCAATCTCCACTCTGGAGATTTGCAACAATGTTTGCTTCAACGAGGTTAAGCATACAAAAAAGCAAAACATGTACATCGTGACTGGCTGCTTAATGATAATACAACTCCAGTTCTGCCCTCTCAATCTGACAAATCTGCTGATAAAATAGTTGGTGTTCTACTACACATGAGTGCCAATATTTTCGCAATATATTGACAAGTGCTGAACCAAATTCTGGCTCCTCAGCCTTGTTTTCAGAAGGACTTAATGGTAGCTTTTCAACGTGGCAGTAACATCCGCAATTTAGTGGTTCATTGTACTGTTAATTTAGATCGATCCATATCCTCCATATTAATCTGGGACATTTTTCATGTAACTTCGCAGTGCACGTTTTGTAAGATTTAGATCGATCCATATCCTCCCATATTAATCTGGGACATTTTTCATGTAACTTCGCAGTGCACGTTTTGTAAGTCTTCCAAGGTTGGCACCCAATGGCAGGATGTTCCAACAGGCAGACGTTTTTACTGCGAAATGGCATACAACATGCGACTGCTCTTTTGTTGTGTATATACTAATATGCCCATGTGGTTTACAATATGTGGGCCGAACAATTCGACTGGTCAGGAAAAGATTAGTTGAACACAAGTCAAGAATTACTACCAAAACCATTTCTGCACCGTTGGTTCCACACTGTCTCTAGTCACAACATACCTTCTCGGATTTCATGTGGCAAGTGATAGATCGCGTTCCACCTGACTCTCGGGGTGGAGACCATGAACAAAGATTGCAAATTCTTGAACAATGATGGATTTTTACTCTTAACATGGTCTCCCCCCACGGTTTGAACTTAGAAATCGATTAGTGCAGCACCTTGTGACTGCATTTTATGAAAGAACTTCTTCCTCAGTTAAGCTCCACCATTTTTCCTTATTGGTTATTTAAAGCCGCCTTTTTGGTGACATCAGACGCGATCTTATTCAAGGGAACACCTATTTTTTGGAGCAAAAGGAAATTGTATGGTACAATTTACTGTATCTGCATGGTTTTTTGTAGTAGTCATGGCACGGTGGTTATAATCAGTTTGCTGAGAGCTTGAGACATGGTTTTTGAACCGAAAACACAGTGCTGTGTTGCTGTTTCTCACGGATGTCATCTTGGCTCTTTTGAGCGTTGAGCATTTTGGAATCATTGGCTTGCTCAACTGTAATATCCTCCTGCTTCCAGCAATTTCTCATGCACGTCTTGAGGTTGCGACTGCCAGCTAAGTAGCGAATTTTTTGGTTACAGTGTATTGTTTATCTATTTCACTTGGCTTATTGGCTATTTCACTTGGCTTATTGGCTTTTATGCCCACTAAAGAGAACAAAAGGAGTGGTTTGTTATTCAGGGGAGTTTTACCCCTGCACAACAAACATTCTGACAAAACTTTGTCTTTTCTTTCTATTTGTCTTTATTATATATAGTCTTTCTTTTCGGTTTCCCTTTATTTCTCTAATTGTGGTTGGACCTCCTTTTTTTGGTGAGTTTGAGTGGTCTTGACCTGATTAACTTGTGGTTCTGTCTGATCAATACTTTTAAAATGGCACCACAGTGCTGGAGCTATCTTCACCTCTGGCACTGTGGTGCCATTCATGTTGCCGCCCTCCTCAGATTCCACTTTCTGTTTGCAAGGGGGTGAAAGTGGCAGCAGCTGCTTCTACCCTCATGAATAAGGAAGTAGAATCAAAAGATGGTGGAAGCATGAGTAGCGCCACAGCACCAAAGGTGAAGGTAGCCAGCACTGCAGTGCCATTTTACAAGTATTGCCTCTGCTGCATGTCCCAGGGAGGGGCCGCAGTAGTGGCAATAGGCGAACTCAGACCACTAGTGTTCTAGGCAACTGCCTAGTTTGCCTAATGGTAATGTCAGCCCTGGCTGATAGATAGGGAGTTGTGTGGGTATTCTATTCCTTGTTTTGCCTAGAGACGTTACTTACCTAGTTAGACCTCCTGTCTCTTGTAATCCTTGAGTTGACAAGCAGATGGCAGCCTAACTCCTGTTATGCTCTGTAGTTTCAAGCAGTTAGGATTAAACAGGTTAACCTGATGCTTTATTCCCCAAAGTGGGGGCTTGGAAAGGTGCAATGTTGCAGCATTCTTTGTCAGGAAGCCAATGCCCTGTGCTATCATTGGTCATACAGTACGATCTCTAGGGGAGCTTGCCCAGAATTCATTAGAAATCCCCAATGTTGCAAAGTACAGAGGAAGTAGATCTTGCACCATGGTCCTGCCTCAGCTCTGCACATCCTAGTGAGGACAGTCTATCCTGAAGCTTCCTAGGCACTGGCTTAGCACAGTAAAACTGGTCTAGAAATATGAATCATCGTTGTTTTACCTGTTGATTCATTTGTAGAATTAAATTTTATTTTTCTTCACTACTGTTAAACTTTTCTATTATATTAGCCCTATGAGTGTGACTGGTGAGCAATCAAAATAAATTTCTGCATTTGGTCTATAGAGACATTTCTAAAGTACGTGATCCCTAGGTTATGGGGTTCCCACTGTGTCCAGAAACCACCAGGCAGTAGCTTGGGTAGGGAATTTGCAGAGGCAGAAGAGAACGCAGTTTCTGGATGGGAGTTTGTGTAGAAACACTTATGCAGGTGCAGGCGGGGCCCTAGGCAGCGCTTGGCAGGACCCTTCAAGTGTACATGCATTTAACGCAGACTGGCTATTTGGGGTAGCATTAGGGAATTGTATGGCAGGGATGAATGAGGAGGAAGAAGAGGGGAAAGGAGATGAAATTTAATGGTGAAAAGAAATGAATGATTAGGAGGAGGTGAAGTGCGAAAGGTGGTAAATGGTGGAGACACGATCAAGAGGAATGCAAATGCTTGGCAGACAAGGAATACAGGACACTACTATTAAACATTTATAAAGCGCTACAAGGCATACGCAGCACTGTACAAACACAGATAAAGACAGTCCCTACTCATCAGAGCTTACAATCTAAGCAAGACAGACAAGGATGGATAAGGAGACATGGGATTTAGGGATCAAAAAGCCAAAAGCAGCCTAAAAGGGGTGACATGGGCAGAGTCTGAGGAGTAGAATAGGGGATCAAGGGGCTCTGCCCTTGGTAAGAACTGGTTCTGCGAAACTCCCAAATTTCTGATGGCAGCAGTATCTGCTTATGAGAGATGGCACAGCTGAAACACACGGACGCACTCTATTGCCATGCTATCGGCTGCTACCACTCTAAATGTCAGGCAGATGCTGTCCTGCAAACACTGCCACGTATTGTGGAGCCACTGGAGTAGGGGAAGAACCAGAAAGGGCACAAAGAGGCATGTGGTGCAGAGGAAGGAAGCACTATCCAGTCAGCCTGCCAGGAGTAGGAAGAGAGAATGGTAGGAACCTGATGGCGGGGGTAGGGGGGCCTAGGGCCTGGATCATGACATACTGGGTCAGAGAAAGCAGCAATATCGGAGTGGCCACAAAAGATCTAGATCATTAGTCCCCAGTGCTTCCCTCACCTTTCCCTACTTGATCCTTTATCCTCCCTCTGTGTGACTTAGAGAAAAGGTCTGTGGACTAGAGGGAGACGAAAAGTGAGAAGAGTTTTCAGTAGCAGAAGGAAAAGAGAAGATTTATAACTAGGTTCTGGAACTTGTTACCAAAGAATGTAGTAAAAGCATTTACTATAGTTGCATTAAAAATGGTTTGGACATGCTCCTGGAGACATGTCCATAAACCATTAAGGAAGACATAAAAGAAAGCCACTGTTTATTCCTAGGGGTAAGCATAAGATTATAAGATATTCCATACCGAGTCAGACCAAAGGTCTATTAAGTCCAGTATCCTGTTTCCAGGAGTGGCCAATCCAGGTCACAAGTACCTGTCAGGTTTCCAAAAGGCAGAAGATTCCATGCTGCTTATCCTAGGCGTAAAGCAGTGGATTTCCCAATGTAACTATCCTTGATCTTCTCCTAGAAAGGCATGAGCTAAAAACTACTACTACTACTAATAATAATAGTGGTTTATGGACTTTTCCTCCAGAACTTGTCCAAACCTCTTAAGCCCAGCTACACTAAAAGCTTTTACTACATCCTCCAGCAACTAATTCTAGAGTTAGACTACGTGTTGAGTGAAAAAATATTTTCTACGATTACCTATGCCACTCCACTCATTTTGTGGACCTCTATTATATCTCTCTTAGGCATCTCTCTTCCAAGCTGAAGAACTCTAACTTTAAGGAGCTTGTTTACAAAGCCGCGGTAGCGGTTCGCGGTCGTTATCGGAGCCGGCTCCGATAACGACCGCGAACCGCTACCGCGGCTTTGTAAACAAGCCCCTAAGTCTTTCCTCATGGGGGTCTCTTTCCATTCCCTATGTCATTTTTTGCACTCTTCTCTGTATCTTTTCTAATTCCGCTAGATCCTTTTTTAGATATGGCAACCAGAATGTCACACAATATTCAAATTGCAGCTGCACCATGGATTCTCTCTTTACACTGCGACAATTATGTTCAGTCCGCTCTGCGACACGTTCAGTCCGCTCGATCTTGTCCCCAGACTCTCTCACTACTCTGTTACTGGCTTTAGTCATGTCCAGATTGGATTATTGCAATGTGGTTTTTGCCAATCTCCCTGCTTACCAACTTAAAAGCTTACAACTTCTACAGAATACAGCCGCCCGACTTGTCACTTCTGCCCAGAAATCAGATCATGTAACTCCTCTTCTGTATCGCCTTCACTGGCTACCGCTTCATTTTCGGTTTAAATATAAGTTTCTTATACTATTACATAGAGTCATCCATACTTCCAACCCGCAGTATTTAGCGAATCTAGTTTCCCCCTTCACACTCCTTATGGTCAGCTCCGTTCTTTACATGCTAACCGTTTGTTTCTTCCCCCACCCGCACGAGCTTACCTCGAACAGACACGCCATGCCGCTTTCTTTTTCCTGGGACCCTCACTTTGAAATTCTCTACCATCTTCTCTTCGCCTAGAATCCTCATATCAGCATTTCAAAATCCTATTAAGAACACATTTGTTCCAACAGGCATATGATCTCCCTCCCAGCAGTCCTGTCTAATTTTGTTTTGTTTGTCTTTGGCTGCCTATAGTTTTGCTTAGTTTTGTCTACTGTTTGTCTTGTGACCTCTTTGGTCCGTCTCTCTCTTTATTTTATTGGATTTCTTTTCCTTTCTGATGCTTTTATTTTATATTATTTTATTGTAAACCGCTCTCACGTCTCGACAAGGGCAGTATATAAAATGTAAATAAAGATAAAGATAAAGAATACAGAAGCATATCATAATCCTTGGCTTTATATCCATTCCTTTTCTTATGATGTGCAGCATTCTATTTGCTTTCTGGACTGTCACTGAACACTAAACAGAGGGTTTCAACATAATTATCCATGCCGCCGCCTAGATCCTTTAACTGCGTGACGATTTCTAATATGGAACCTTGCAGCGTGTAACTGTAGTTTGGGTTGTTCTTCCCTAACGGGCTGATGCGGAAAGACCAACGTGCCCTTGTGTGACGATAATGCAACTTATAAGCACAAGTTCCGACAGGCCAAATGCAGAAGAGAGACTGACGCACGTAAACAGCAAAGGAAAAGCAAGCAAAGTAATGCAAAGCATATTTAAATTATAGGAAAAACCGTAGATACTCACCTGTAACAGGTGTTCTCCAGGGACAGCAGGAATCAGTCCTCACATGGGCGAAGTCGGCGCTGACTGAGCCTGCACAGATCCACTCCCCAGCTTTCAAAGAAAGCTCTTGGGAGCTACACCGCACAAGCGGGGTCACCTTCCCGCTCAAAACTGCCAAATTGCCTAAGTATAATATCATAGCACAAGAGTGCAAAAAACGAAAAAACAGCTCCAAGGGGAGGAGGGAGGGTTGTGAGGACTGATTCCTGCTGTCCCCGGAGAACACCTGTTACAGATGAGTAACTGTGCTTTCTCCGGGAACAAGCAGGAAGTCAGTCCTCACATATGGGATTACCAAGCTACAGGCTACTGAAAAAACATGTAAAAGCCATGAGTGACCCAAAGAGCAGGCCGTAAAGGGCAGCAGAGGGTTCTGGTTGGCTGGAAGTCTGACACTGCAGCAGCAGCAGCAGCAGCATTGAAGATGCATCTCTACTCCAGTACTCTGGACACTGAGGGCTGGAGAGAAAAAGTTGCATTATTCCCCGAAGAGGTGATGGAGTACAGCCTAGCCGAAGGCACTATCACTCTGAGAGGTCTTCTCTAGACAGTAATGCACTGCGAAAGTGTGCACAGAGGACCAGGTGGCTGCTCGGCAGATGTCCAGCAAGGGCACCAACCACAGGCCAGTCACGCAGGCCGCCACGTTGTGACCTGTCACATGGCACTCCAGGGAGAGCCACACCTGCTGGTAGGCAAACATGATGCAGTTGGCTACCCACCAAGAGAGAATACACTTGGAGACTGCGACCTCCAGGTGACTGGGATCGAAAGACACAAAGAGCTGCATCGATTGGCAATGAGGCCGAGTCCTTTGGATGCAGAAGGAAAAGGCACGCTTGCAGTTCAGCGTGTGCAGGGAGTCCTCCGCCCTGGAGGTATGAGGCCTGGGGAAAATGGTGGATAGTACCACCTCCTGGTTCAGATGAAAAGCTGAGAACACTTTTGGCAAGCACTTCAGGTGCGTTCGGAGGACCACCCTGTTCCTATGGAACCTGGTGTATGGCTCATGAGCCACAAGCGCCTGCAGCTCACTCACTCTCCTGGAGGTGAGCGCCACTAGAAAGATGACCTTCCAGGAGAGGTACCTGAAAGGACAGGTTGCCAGGTGCTTGAAAAAGGGCCCACATGAGCCTTCCTAAGACCACACTGAGGTCCCACACCATCGGCAGTGGGCAGACTGGGGGTTGCAAAAGGAGAAGTCCCTGCATGAACCAGTCTATCAAGGGGTGGACAAACACAGCCTGGCGCTTCATTTTGTGGTGATGAGCCAAGATGGCTCATAGATGCACTCTGACCAAAACGGACTTCAGGCTAGCGCATGACAGGTGCAGGAGGTACCACAATACCTCCACTATGGCACAAGAGAAAGGATTAAAGCCCTGTTTCGCACACCAGAGGGAGAATCCACGTTATTTGAAGGTGTAAGCCTGGTGCGTAGAGTCCTTACACGAGGCCAGCATGACATCCTCCAGCAGCCTAGGCAGGCAATAGTGCGCAATGGTTATCCTCTCAGCAGCTAGGCAGTCAGAGCCAGGAACTGGATGATGGGGTGCCGCAGCGTGCCATCCTCCTTCAAGAGCAGGTCCGGGGCACACCCCAATGGCCAAGGATTCCCCTGTGACAACTGTAGTAGCAGGCGGAACCAGGGCTGTCACAGCCATCAGGGCACAATGAAGAGGATAGAGGCCACTTCCACCTGAATTTTCAGGAGGGCCCAAGGCATACAGGAAGCCCTTGGACCATGGGAAGAGGAAGGCGTCTGCCGCTTCATGGCCCTGGGCCTATTTCCTGGAGCAGAACCTCGGGAGTTGTGCATTCTCCAGGCTGGCAAAGAGATTGATCTCTGGGGTGTCCCACCGCCAGAAGATCTCCTCCAGAACATTTGGGTTCAGCATCCATTCGTGGGATTGGAGGACACAGCTCAGGCAGTCGGCCAATATATTGTCCTAGCTCGGCAAGTACACTGTCTTGAGGAAAATGTTCCTCCCTGCCGCTACGTTCCAGAGGTGCACCACCTCCCAACAGAGATGGTACAAACCTGTGCCCCCTTGTTTGTTGATGTAGAACATCGCTACCTGGCTGTCCATCTGAATCTAGACCACCTGTCCCTCCAGATGGTCCTGGAAGACTTGCAGGGTGTAAGAGACCATCCAAAACTAGAGCAGGTTGATCTGCAAGGCACTCTCCTCTGGCAACCATTGCCCCTGTGACTGGAAGCAATCGCAGTGTGTCCCCCAGCCCATCTTGGACACCTCCATGGAGAGAACATGCCGAACTGGTAGAGCCTGGAATGGCAGGCCACCTTTGAGGTTGTGGTGGTCCTGCCACCAGGTCAGGGAGGCTGCTAAGGTGGGCATGACCTGGATATTGTCCTCCAGGCAGCCCATCGCTTGCACCCACTGAATGCTGAGCATCCATTGGGCCTGTTGCATGAGAAGACGGGCAAAGGGACAGTGGACACCATGTACCCCAGGAGGCGGAGCATCTGTTGGGCAGTCACCGGAGCACCACACGGTACTTCTTGTGCTAGGGTGGCGAGGCGCTGAGCCTGTCCCAGGGGTAGGAAGGCCTCTGCCTTAGTGGAGTCGAGCAGGGCCCCAATGAACTCAATGCATTGCATCAAGACAAGGTGAGACTTTGGAAAGTTCATACAAACCCTAGGTGCTGCAGCAACCCTAGCGTGTGCCGCGTCACATTGTGTACCCCTACTTGGACGAAGTGCGCAAAGACTCAGAGGACCTGGAGACGACAGGCTACAATCGCCAGGCATTTTGTGAATAGCCCTGGAAAGGAGGCAAGGCCAAAAGGGAAGCACCCTGTACTGATAGTGATAGCCTCCGACTACGAACCGGAAGTACTGATGGTGCCTTGGATGGATCAGGATGTGGGTGTAAGCAACTTTGATATCGAAGGAGCATAGTCAATCTTCCTGAAGGAGGTAAGGCAGCAAGGTTCCAAGGGATACCATTTTGAACTTTTCCTCGACCAGGAAGCTGTTGAGGTCCTGAAGATCCAGAATGAGACTGAAGCCCCCTGTCTTCTTAGGGACCAGAAAGAAGCAGGAGTAGAACCCACGTCCCTGCAGATGAGGAGGGACAGGTTCGACTGCCTGATCCTCTAGTAGCGACCCAAGCTCTTTCTGGAGCAGCTACCTGTGCAAGGGGTCCATGGGTAATTCCCCTGTGAATGAGGGGGGAGGCAGCTAAGTAAAGTGAAGGAGGTAAGCTTTCCTCGACCATTTGCAGCATCCAGTCGTCCATGGTGATAGAGGGCCACCTGTGTGCGAAGTGGACAAACCGTCCCCCTGTGAACCTTGGGCCTGTTACCTCCTGAGGGAGGGAGGCTATGCCCAAGGAGTCAAACACTCCTCCCAGGCTGTGGCTGAGCTGCTGTTTGGGGCTTGGGCGCTTTAGGCTTACGGGGGCTGTGCCCTTGGTCCTTGGCCTGCTACCCCTGAGGGGGAGCGGGATAGGCCTTGACTTAGGATAGTTTCCATAAGCCTTCTTAGACTTCGGGTGGAAGGGCTCCCCCCCCCCCCCGAAGTCTTCTGGTGGGAAGGGTCTGAAACTTTCTTTGGATAGCCTGGTTCTGGTCATGAATTCCTTCTCCAGCTAGTCAGCCTTGTCCGTTATGGGCTTGCCGAAGAGGTTATCTCCCCAGTATGGGATGTTGGCTAGCTTGTCCTGCACCCATTGCTCCAAGTCAGAGAAATGCAGCCAAGCAAGGTGGCGGGCACTAATGCCCACCGCGGCCACACAAACCATTGACTCAAAGCCATCAAAAGCTGTCGAGTCTGAAATTTGGAGCACTCCTTGACAGAGGAAACCAGGGTCCAAAAGCGTTCAAGGGGCTCACCTGATAAACCAGCCGAGAACCTGGCGAGCTCCTTGGCCAGGTCTCTCAGGTACATGTCCATGTACAACTGGTAGGCCTGGATCCAGGCTGTGAGCATCAAGTCCTGGAAACACTTCCTACCAAACGCATCCATGGTGCAGGCCTCCCTGTCGAGGGATGTGTCTTTTGGCTCTTGATGCGACACATAGCCAACTCCACCACCATGGCATTGGGTGGAAGTTATGATTTTTGGAATCCTGGGCTCTTGCTGACTCGATACGGAGAATCAAATCAACTGTTCACAATCGGCACCATCACCGGGGTCTCCCACATCCTGAACAGCAGGTGTTCCAGGATGGGGGGGTATGGGCACCATCAGTGCCTTCCGAGGAGGAGCCTTGTACTGGAAGATCTCAAGGTAGTCCTCAGGCTATGCCATGAAGGCAAATGCCTGTGACATCTCCCTCACGAATTCAAGGAAGACTTAAGTCCTCTGGAGGGGACCATCGCCGATGATGCAGCAGAGAAAGGTCAGAGGGGGGCATCTCGGTGAAGCATGGTGTTGGGGGACTCCTCGGTTTCCCAGTCTGACTCCAAGCCAGAGGAAATCAAGCACCCCTCGGTCCCCAGACCGACTCTGCGCTGACGACTCCCGATATCAGTGGTCCAAAGGCATTGTGTCGGTTGTCGATAGTCCCAACACTGACTGCGCAAGGTGCTCCAGAATATGTGGAGCCTCCTCCGGGGAAGTCCTCAGCGAGGAGGTCCCCGTGTGGGGTGTCAACAACCTGCGCCTCGAGGAATGCCGAGAAGATACACTAAAGGGCAGCCATGCGGGCCTCGGTGCCAGAGGGCTCCACAGGTGGTCCCGACCCCGATAGCATTAGGGCCGGAGGCGAATCCCTGGCCAGGGAATCCTGGATTGTGATAGTCAGGTGTGACTCACCACTCCTTTGACGTCGCAGGAAACTTGTTTCTTCGAGGCTGCTTCAACGGGCACTCCCATTCGTCATTCCACGAGTTGCACAGAGGGCTCCGAGGCCGAGTCGAGATGGACCTAGCACTCGACACCGGGTCAGTCTTCAGCATAGACTTTGAGGGAGTCACCAACACATGCGGGAGGTCCTCCGAGAATGACTCTGATGCCCAATGACCCCTGGGCTCAGAAAAAGCCCAGGCACGCACATCGCCCGGCACCGAAGGAAGGGATTCCGTCCTCGATGCTGAACTGGAGCCAGACCTACCAAACAGCTCCCCCTGCCACCTTCGAATTCCTTCCGGGTTTTGGCCAACATGAGGAGGCAAAGCGCACAGGAAGACCAGTCATAGTCTGTCTCTAGGCAGTTGATGCACGTGCTGTGGCAGTCCATATGGGACATAGTGCAGTTGCACTTGCCACATTGCTTAAAACTGCTGGTCGATGACATAGCGGGAAAAACGAGACCAGCGAGATCAGATGTCTCGACCAGGTAGGCCGCGAGAGGAAAAAAACCCCCATGTCTCAAAAGATGAAAAATTGAAGAAAAAATACCGGAGTGAAAATCGAGATGCCGAGGTGAAAACTCTGGTGTGGAAGGTAATAGACTCAAGCACTCTATGGAAAAAATGAGTAAAGGGTCAAAAAAATCCACTTTTACTGGGGTGTACAGATGGGACGTCTGCAGGGCTCCACAGAAAAAGACAGACTGAGGCAAGATGGCAGCTTTGAGTGGGAAGGTGACCACGCATGCGCAGTGTAGCTCCCACAAGCTTTCTTTGAAAGCTGGGGAGTGGATCCACGTGGGCTCCATCAGCGCTGACATCACCCATATGTGAGGACTGACTTCCTGCTTGTTCCTGGAGAATGAGCTGCATGTTTTAAAATGGCATGCTAATATTGTCTGCACCTGATGCAGAGAAACCTGTAGAGGATTATTTAAGCAGCCAAAGCGCCATCTGAGTCTGAGGTGGCTTAAACGTCTTGTGTGCCCCCCCCCCCAACAGTATTTTGATGGCATCAGGGGCTTCCCCTGATGCCTGGATCATTTGAGGTGAAGGTCAAACTTCCCCTTAGATGATCCAGGCATCAGGGAAAGCCCCCCGATGCCATCAAAATAGTGCTGGGCGGCCGGTGTCCCCCCCCCCCCCCACAGAAAACATATCCCTTGTGGCCCAAGTCCCCCCACCCAATTAAAAATGACCCTGGTGGCACTGCAGCCCCGAACCCCCCTCCTGGTATCTTTATAATGGAGCAGGAGTGTGGCACATGCACTCTTGCTCATGTGCCGCTTTCTTGAAAAAATGGTGGCACTAGGCCCTGCATTGTGCATCCTGGGATGCACCGGGCAGGGTTAGACTGCCATATAAGGTAGAAAATGCCTTATACGGCAGTCTGACCCTGTGAAGTGCATCCCAGGATACACCACACAGGGCCAGAGGCCGCCATTTTTCAAAGCAGTGCAGGAGCGGGAGCATGACCACATGGGCAATGCCCTTGCCTTCATTGTAAAGGTACCAGGAGGGGAGTGGGGGGTTCAGGGCTGCTGGGTAGATGGGGGGGGGGGGAAAAAAATCAGGGTTGCTGGCCCACCAGGGATTCTGTTTCTGTCGGGGGGCACTGGCCCCTGACAGTATTTTGATGACATCAAGAAAGTCCCTGATGTCATCAAAATACTGCCATGGCACATATGCAAAATGGCCAAGTGGTGGCCCCTTTTCTCTGGGAGAGCATGCCAAACTTGCATCAACTTCTGTGTGCATGTGTTTGGCTCGCTCTCCCAGTTTAACACTACCATTTGCACCACAGTTTAAACGCGTGGCTAACTTGCATATGCACCCTTCTGTGCATTCCTGCACAGACGTCACGCACTATGCATGCACTGCATAGAAGCGTACAGAGCTAATAACGTGTAACTTCAGAGCCAGCTTTTTGCACTTGTCAACATTATATTTCATCTGCCACTTCAAAGCCCAGTATCCCAAATTTCCCACAGAATTGACATTAGGAATAGTTGGATTTTGTTGGCTAAATTGACTTTCTTGTGCCTAATTCATTCTCTTGCATGCAGGACATGCCGACCAGCATGGAGGCTTTCGTACTGGACACAAAAATATTTTGTGGTACAAGAACTTGAAAGAATATGCTTATAGTAAATTTAATTGAAGTAGAACTGATGACTTTTCGAAAAAAACTGAAATGTCATTTAAACAGGCTTTTCCTGAAGTTGCCTGATGGACAAGTGTGGTGTGTGGGCATTTATAACCCTTGTTGAGCCTCTGATGGCAGTTATGATAGCAGTGTTTTTAATTAATGGCTATTTTTAATCACAATGTTTGTATTTGTCCTTGCACATGACGACTTATTGTGTATGTATTTTATAACCTGCCTCAGTGATTGTGCGGGATACAAATCCTTTCAAATATATAGAGTGTATATTATAATTTTCTACGGAACTGTTCAAACTTCCTCCTTCCCACCATTCACTACCAGCATTACAGACTAGTGTCCCCCATCTGATAACTTTACCCTCCATCTTTCCCACCGGCACGAAGAGAGCAGCATTTATCTATGTGTGCCTCCTCAGTCAGCTCCCATAGGAAGAGATCAGTAATCTCACAGGACTCACTGGCCCTGCATGCTCAAAGACATCAGACTAATGCCAAAAGAATGGAGCATGTAGATGTGTGTAAAAAAAAAAAAAAGTTCTGCTCTCTGCCTGCTGGTGAAGAGAGGGGTGAGGATTTAGTTCGATGCATCACGAAGATTAAGCAAACTTGGAAAAAAGAAGAAATGTTCCATGAACTAAAAGATTGAGAAGCACTGCTATGGAGGACAGGCACCAATGCACACAGCAGCAATCAGCATCCAAGACCAGATCTAGGAACTAAATGACTGTATTATGTGCTCTGTTTTTATACTGTTACACTGAACTGTTATCAAAAGCAGTTGATAAAATTCAATATTAAACTAAACAATCTGGGCCAGTTCAGTAATTTATACAGCCACTGAAGAAGTGCTTGCATATACTAACAATAAAAACATTGCATTATTTTTACTACTGTGGTTCTAAATAGTTATAGAAAACAAATGTGCTATTACACACAATACAACAGCGTTCTTTTTGATGTGTTAAGAAACGTCTTTGAACAGGAAGTCATGGCCAAACATACCTGGGTCAGTAGCAGATATTATGGCACCATAGAACAAACAGTCTGTAAAGAAGAAATCCCCACCAAGTGTACCGGTCGCTTTCATCATCTTTACACAGCCATACAGGACTGCTCTATAACAGGCAGAAAGACACAAGATGATTACAAAAATAAATACTAGAAAATAACAACTCCATACGGCAGGCAGATTTCAAGCCTGTTTCTAGGCATGGGATTAAAATTTCTATTCTAAAGAAGGCTGGTTTCTAAATAAGGCTGCAGTACCACACACAGATTTGCTCAGTTGAAGAAGCAGAGTCCTGTACCTGAGGTATGGAATAGTTCACCTCTGAAGCTGGAAGCATGACACATGGACCATCTACTCTGCAGCTACCACAAGATGAATTACTTATGGGTTTGGGCCCAGGGGAATGGAACAAACTGCCACCAATCTGAAGGAGGAAATTTAATTATAACTTATTCAGGGGGAAAAAACCCTCAAGATATTCAAGAGCTTGAATATTGTTATCACTTCAGTTTCTGTGGGTTACACACTGTGTGCTTTTCCTTTTGCCAATCATAAAAAGTTTATATTTGACCTTATGGGCAAGTTTGCTTTTTGTGAAGAAGTGAATGTTTTTCCTTTAAGTAAGGGACTGGGGGGTTTCCGTGATGTCACCACCAAGATGGCCACCTAACATGGGAACTCCTGAGCTAGCAGAGCAAAATCCCCCAAAATAACCAACCTGTTGGGGGGGGGGGGGGAACCCAGAGGAAAGTAAATCAGTGCAAGCTGGAGTGGGAAGGTCAGAGCGGCGAAGAAATCAGGTCCAGATTTAAAATCATTTGCCTTTAAAATCACTGACGACACAAGTAGGAGTTCCCGCAAACTGGGGAGTAAAAAGGGTGAGGCAAGCGGGAAGATGGAGGCCCGGTGCACGGGACAAATGGAGGTATCGGACAGAGAGCTGGAAGCACTATGGCAGGAAATCAAAAATGGATTTAAGGAGCTAAGAAATGATGTGCAAGGCCTGAAAGATGACGTACAGATGTGGATGTCTGACATCAGATATGAGATCCATGAACTTGGGGCCGAGTGGAGGAGAATGAAGCCTGCGTGGAGGAGCAGGAGACGACCCTGGCCAGGGTCCAAAAGAATATTAGCAGCATATCAGAGCACCAGGAGGAGCTACTAAATAAATTAGAGGATTTGGAGACCAGATCGCGACACTACAATATTTGTTTTAGGGGGATACCAGAAACACAGGAGACGGTGGATTACAGCAAACTGGTTGAATGTATCTGCAGGTCTGTTACCCAGGAAGCCCAGTTGGACTTGGACCAGTTGTTTTTAAAGTAGAGCGAGCACATCGAATGGCAGACCAACCTAGAGAGGGCAGGCTGAGAGATGTGCTGGTGTGCATGCATGAATTTGCCTCCAAAGAAATCCTCCTTCAGGCAGCCAGGAAAACAGGGAAGATCAAGTGGGACAATGTTAAAGTGGAATTATACATGGATCTCTCGGCTATCACTATGCGCAAATGCAGGAACTTTCGCCCCATCACACAACGGCTGCGTGCAGAGAATGTGTGATATAAATGGGATTTATCCCTTTGGGTTGCAATTTACCCTGCAAGGCTGAGCATTTAGGGTACAAGAAGTGGCAAATTGCCTTAAAGTCCTTCAGGACACGGGCTGGTTAAACCTGCCAGCTGCACTGGAGACGACGGCGGGTGGGGGGAGGGGAAATATCTTGCCCAGAGGCTGCGAGGCCTAGATGGGAGCAATCGAGGCAGGGGAGCAAGAGACTGCAACGCCGGAGTGATTGTGGGGAATAAGAACAGAGCAAGCCCAGATGAAGGCCTGGAACATACTTCTGGATGGGACTGTTGGATTTTCGGGTCTGTTACAGTGGTCCACTGCCTTATGTAAGGAGGCTGGACAGGGGGGCCAACGTTCAGTGGTGTGATATGGTTGAGGCTGAAGGCTGTTAAAGAAGGTTAATGTGGGTTGTTTGTTGAATGTTATGGTGTTTAGAGGGGGGGATAAGATAGGTTTGTTGTGGGGGGGGGGGGCTGGGATAAGGTATGAATATGGGCTATGTTGGTGTGAGCAGAACCTGATGAAAGACTGGAGATTGTGCGAGAGGGGAAGGGGAGTGAGGGGGGGAGCACCATACAAAAAGAAGATGGTTCATGACACTTAGACAGGTGATCTACAGATTGTTACATTTAACGTAAGGGGACTTAACTCTCCCACTAAAAGGCAGTTACTGTCCAAGGAAGTATTGCGTTTACACCTTCAGGTGATATGCATACAGGAAACACATTTACCACTGAAGCAGGAATCCTGTCTCCCACACCCCCGGAAGGAACACACAGACAGACTAGAATGCAAACAGGATCTTTTATTGTGTACACAGTCTCAGACAGAGCCGGCACCCTGGACAAAAGATTTGAGCCCCTAAATGGCGTCCCACACTGTCTTATATACAGTACGTTCTCAAATCCCCTTGCTACCTTCCCTTTCGCCCCAGGTATCTCTTCTTCACCAATCAGTAGCCCCGGGGGGGGGGGGACGGGGGACAGTGGGCTATCATAAAGCATTCCCGAGTGACCTGTTTAGACTGGTATGCTCTGGTCTACTGGTTTTCTGGGCGAAAGAGTATATGTAAGTGTTGTTTCTCTGCAGCCCAGGCGGGGGAGAGGTGGGGTTTCTCTCACAGCTGCCTTTCTGGCTGCCTCACCACCACGGGAAGAATTTAGGATAATGCATAAGAAATTCCCATTAATATGGTGCAGCTCTAATTCACTACGGAAAACAAACAGGTGGAGTGGTGATAATGCTGGCAGCTGGAACAGATGTCAAGATGGTGGATATGCTTAAGGATAAGGAGGGCTGATTTATATTTGTTAAGTTTGATATGGGAGGCCAAAGACTAACTGTGGGGAATGTCTATGCTCCTAATGGTGCACAGGGCCCTTTCTTTGAGCACCTAGAGCAGGAATTAGGAGGTTTTATGGAGAGTCAACTGGTTATAGGAGGGGACTTTAATATTGTAATGGATCCGGGGATGGATACATCCGGGGGGTGGAGTCGAATCGGACATTTAGCCATAGGGGGGGTTGAACGTGCTCGTAAAAACCTTTGAATTAGTGGATGGGTGGAGGTTGCAACACCCAAGCGACAGATCATTTTATTTTATTTATTTATTTGTCTCTTCTATACCGCGCTATTTGATATGCGGTTCACATACAACAGTATCATATACAGTGCAGACAGAGCTGCTCTGTATTTTCAGAGAACAGGTACTATAACTTGGACAATGCTGGGGTAATTATTTACAGAGTATATATAAATCTTTACAGAGTGTGAGAGTATATCCATGTTGCTATTTACAAGGAGCGCATAATTAAGATTCTTCTTTTTATTTGGGGGTGCATGACACATACACCCGAACTATGTATGGATCTCTAGGGGATTTGAGAGGATGATCCGGGGTAGTGAAATAGCTGACAGGACATGGCAGGATCATGCCTCAGTGTGGGTGGAGCTGACCATAGGACCTCGGGAGAGGAGGAAGGGGATGTGGAGACTCAATGATTCCTTGCTGGAGGACCCAGAAATCTGTCAGCAAATTAGTAAGGCTATCAAGGACTATTTGGAGATAAACGATAATGGGGAATATTCGTCTGGCATTGTTTAGGACTCACAAAGCGGCGATTAGAGGGCATTTAATCAGTTGGGGGTCTTACAAGAAAAAAAAAAAAAAAAGAGCGAGCGCATAAGGAGATTGGGGAGATTGAAAAAAAAATGTTAAAAGGTGGGAGGCAGAGTCGAAGAATAAAGAATAAGTTGGAAGAGCTTTGCAAACAATTACAGGAGATAAAAGCTACAAGAAATAAAAAGGGACCTTGACTTCCTTAGACAGAAGCACTTTGAATTTGTTGACAAGGCCAGGAGGTTACTGGCCTTTTGTTTAAGGAAGACAAGGGTAAAAAATACGATCTGGAAGATTAAAAATAAGGAGGGAGTGTTGGTTTTGGATCAGAAGGGGGGGGTTCAGAGTTCTCTCTTATCCTTTTATTCCAGTCTTTATACTCCTGAATGGGAAGGGGAAGAGAAGCAGATTAGAGCATACATTCATGGATGTACTCTTCCTCAATTTTCAGAGGATGAGCAACAAGGCTTGGGAAGACCTTTCTCGGTTGCTGAGATTTTAATGGTCATCAAACAGCATGCTCGGTCTAAGGCACAGGGTTTGGATGGCTATTCCAATAAGTTCTATAAAACGTTTGGGGAGCAGATGGTAGATCCCCTGGCCAAGGTGTATAATAACTTTCTGCAAGTGAGGATTATGCCCCCCTTCCATGTGGGTGGCAGGGATAACATTATTACATAAGGAAGGTAAAGACCCTACATTGTTTGGCTCTTATAGACCCATCTCCCTGCTTGGGATAGATCAAAAAATATTTGTCAAGGTATTGACTAATTGGTTACAGCCACTGCTGCCTAAACTGGTTCATGGAAATCAAGCCAGGTTTATCCCGGGGAGGCAGGGGCCAGAAAACATCCGTAAGGTCCTCAATTTAAATTAAAGGTGCCAGGCAACAGGGAAAAGCAGAAGTCCTCCTTTCAGTAGATGCCAAAAAGGTGTTTGACCCTATTTGTTTCAAGTGCTGGAGAAAGTTGACTTGGGAGGAACATTCCAACAGTGGATACGGGTATTATACACAAACCCCGAGAGCGTGTCTTAAAATCAATGCGGATTATTCAGAACACTTTCTGTTAAAGAGAGGCACATGGCAAGGTTGAGTGGAGGAGTGGCCTAGTGGTTGGGGCACGGTACTTCAGGCAGGAAGGTCGGGGGTTCAAATCCCACTAGAGGACAGCAACCTTGGGCCGGAAGGACTGGGGTTTCTAGTCCCACAGGTGCGCTCCTTGTGGTCTTGGGCAAGCCACTTAACCCTCCATAGCCCATGTTCCCTGTAAAATAGTTATCTCCAAGTTATAATGCCCTGTTCAATGTAATTTCAGTTTGTTCAATGTAAACTGCACTGATGCAGAATAGCGCAGTATATAAGAGAATGTAAATAAATAAATAAGGTTGCCCACTGTCACTTCTGCTGTTCGCCTTGGCCATGGAACCCCTAGCACAACAGATAAGAGATAGGGTCGATATAATGGGGTTGAGGGGAGACATCCAGATTATAAACTATCAGTGTTTGCAGATGACTTGTTATTCTCGTTGGGAGAGCCAGAGCAGACTGAGTGGAGTAATGGAAGAATTAGAGAGCTTTCGTAAAGTCTCTCGCTTCAAGATGAACACATCAAAATCAGAGGTCTTAAACAATACATTAACTCCGGAAATACAACGTAGTATTCAATCTGCCTTCCCTTTCTGTTGGGTGAAGGAGGAAATTAGGTATTTGGGGGTGAATATTACAGCAAACCCACAATGTTTATTTGACAGGAATTTCAAGCCGCTGTGGAAGAAGGTGTGGGGGGATCTCCGGCAATGAAAAAAGCTCAAATTTAGTTTGAGCGAATAAATAATTTAAAGATGATGATACTGCCCAAGTTTCTATACCTTTTCCGTTCCCTCCTGGTTCAGGTCCCAGATAGTTGGTTTAAAAGATGGGGGAGAGAGTTCTTGAAGCTTGTGTGGAATTATAAACGACCTCCAGTGGCTTGACAAATTTTGTGTGGTGCTCGGGAAGAGGGGGTTATCCCTGCCTGACTTGCAAAGATATTATGACGACGCTCAGTTGCGAGCGGCAGTGGAGTGGCAGTTTAGCGAGTGGAAGGAGTGGGTCCAACAGGAACAGGGGTCAGTGGGCAAATGTCCTTTGCGGTATTTAATGTGGGGGGAGAAGAGCTTAGGATGGCTGGAACTATTAAGGTTTTGGGGGCAGCAACAAAGACGACTAAGGGCCAGCAAGACTTCAGACTCACACCGCTCCGATTTAATGCAAATTTCAGGATGGGGAGGATGGATGAAATGTTTAAAAAGTGGGAGGAACTTGGACTCTGGAATGTTGGGCAGTTTTGTAGGGAGGGGGCATGTGTGAATTTTAGGGCCCTGCAGCAGGAATATGGCTTGGCGGGGTCAGACTCTAATATGCACAGGTGTGTCATTGTGTGAAGCAGTTAGTACGAGCCGGTTGGGAAGGGTGGAAGAGTAGGCTGGAGTCATGAGCGGGAGGTCGAGGGTGACCGTGACCGAGGACAACCTCGAACCTTCATGGTCTCGAGTATCGGCTCGGTCTCCGGGGTCGACTTAGACAGACATCGATGTCCCAGTGGTCGGGGCAGATGCACCAGTGAGGCTGGCCATCAGTACCCGCTGCTGATCCATGAAAGCAGACAATCTGCACTCCAAGGCTGTCAGCCTGAGTCCAAGCTCAGGAGACTCAGCAGCCACTGACTCGGGCCCCGGCGGTGCCGGGCCCGACGTCGGCTCCCTAGGAGGAGAGTCCACAAGGACAACAGGACTTACGTGTCCGGCAGGCTCCGTCTCCACACGAGGTACCCTGGACAGCTTCTCCTGCTCCAAAGGCCCGGGACAGCGGTCGGGGGTCCAAGACATGGCCCTCGAGGAACCAGGGACCTCCTCCTCCGACGCCCTCATGAGCCGTTTCCTCTTACATTCCCGATCGGGGGACCCCCTGTCCGAGGAACCCTGGCAATGCTCGGGGTCAGACTCCCAAGACGTCGAGGCCTTGGACGAGGTCCAGGCCCGGCCGGAGGCAGAAAAAATCAGTTCTTTTTGATGCTGGCAGCTTCATAGTGCCTTGTTGGACATTTTGCCACACGGGACACAGACATTAGGATCATGATCCGGTCCAAGGCATCCAAGGCAGCAGTCATGTGTGTCGGTGAGAGACATCAGTTTCTTGCACTGATCACACTTTTTGAAACCACTGGAAGCCATCGGGGAAAAAGACCCCCGCGAGGTCAAAGGACCGGCTGTCCAGGGAAAAAGACAAAAAGGGCGCGAACGCCAGCCATGAAGGGCAAAAACCGAAAAATAGAAGACGGGCTCGATACCGGTGTACCGAACCTGGCGGGAAGGGGAACCGGCGTCAAACCGGAGAAAAAAGCATGATGAAATTGCAAGGAAAAAAGTCAACTTTTCCAGGTGACACGGACAGACATCCGGTGGGCTCCACGGAAAAAGAAAGACCGAGCAAGATGGCACCTTTAGGCAGGAAGGGGACCGCGCATGCGTGCAGTATTCCCAAAGGCTTTCTTAGAAAGCTGGGGAAATGCTCCGCATGGGGGCTCCATCGACGTCGATGTCACCCATAAGTGGGGACTGACTTCCTGCTTGGTCCTGGAGAATGGCGCGTGCACCTGGAAAAAAATGGAAAAAAGTACTAAGAAATTTGGTTTGTTTTTTTTTTAAAGAAAAGAAAGAAAAACTGGCGGTACCGGTAAAGCGTTGAGGAAGGCAGACGCGACCACAAAAAAGAAGGAAAATTTTCTGCGGTGACAGGAACACGACCTGCTGGCTCCGCGGATAACAAAGAACTGGAGAGAGGCAGTTGGGAAAGGCTGGAAGGCAGCACGCAGGCGCTGAGGGATGCTTCCAAAAGCTTTCTAATTGGACGCTGGGGAGTGTTCCCGCGCAGGCTCCATCGGTGCCGACGATACCCATATGTGATGACTACATTCCTGCTTGTTCCTGGAGATTGGATATTACATCACCAAGCATGTAAGTGGACCATGTTCAATGCGTGTTCAGGACACAAATAGCAGGAACTGTACCTTTGATAAGGCAACATTGTAGATATAAACACACCAATACACCATCTATCGCAAAAGCTAAAAAAAGTTGGACTGCTATATATTCCCATTCAAACTACATGCCAGCAGACTCCTTCACCTCAGTCACGCACACAGAACATTACCAACTCTCAGCATTTACAAAATAAAAGGACCAAAATGGGAATCCCATGAAGTCATGGGGGCATGTTTACTAAAGTTTAACGCATGCTAAGTAAAGTTAATGCGCCTTAAGTGTTGCAATGGCCCACAGAAATTAATAGGCAGTGGTAGCACTTAACGCACATTTACTAAAGGTAAATGCACGTTAACTTCACCTAACATGCCTCATAATCACTGCAAGAAGTGCAACATAGGAGAAATTAAAATATAACTGCATTTCTTCCTGTATTAAACAAAGTGCAAAGATGTAAGAAATCCACATTTCCAAAACAGGTATTTCTCCAATCACCAAAAGCTGAAAATAAACTTTTTTTTTTTTTTTTTTACCACTGCTGCAGGGACATTTTTTTTTTTTTTTCAAAAGAAATGTTTATTAGAAGCAGGTAATAGAATACAACGGCGAATTCAACACAAAAAAAAGTTGCTTCAAATTTTTCCAATATACAGTCAGAAAACATATGCCTACATACCCCGGGCAGGCCTGTGTCTTGTCCACCGCCCCAGGGTGTTGCAACAGTACAAACCAAATTTTATTCCCCATCTACCAAACCCTCCCCTTCCCCCCCCCTCTCCCCCCACCCACCCCTCCCTCCCGGGATCTAGGGGGTCATCGGGTCTTCTCTCCTCTGTTAACTAAACCTCCAAGGACATTTTTTTTTTTAATTGGGGTGGTCCTAGTCTCTTTCTATTTCCCTTTAGTTGATCTTCTCCTAAATCTTTTTCCAAAGCCTCCTTTATTGAATCTTCACTACATCTTTATCTTTTTTCTCCATTTCTCTTATGCACTTCTCTATCCATTCATAGCTAGCTTTCACCTTTCATTCCTTATCTTCATCCTCCCGTCCTCAATCTCACCTTTATTTTCAAATCCTACCCACCTACTAACTTATCTTCCATTTTCATGCCTCTCCAGTCAACCCATTCCTTCTCTCTCACTTAATCCCTAGAAACCCATTTACAACCATCTTTACTCAACTGCCCTCCACAGCCTTCACATATCTTCTCCTGCCCTGTGTCCTCTCACTAGCCCCAACTCCTTCCCTGTCCTTCAAGAACTTTATTCTGACTCTTATCTCCTACTAAGTTACTATATTCCCTTTCACCTACTCTATTTCCACCTATCATCCCTTCACGGATCTGTCCTTTTCTTCTATCCCTTCCCCAGTGCCTCCATGAGCTCCAGAGTTTTGCACAAACTTTCTACCGAGCCCACCTTTCAATGGCTTGCCTCAAATACCCTAGCCTAAGCCCATCTACTTCAGTATCTTACCACGAAAACCCAATGGATAGTCACAAAACAAATAGCACTATAGTGCTGGAAGAAGAGATCCCCATGTTGGAAGGCACTCAAACGGCTACTGGGGACGAGATGAAGACTTCTCAAAGTAAGGCCAGCGTTTATGAGGTGGTTGGATCTGCTAAAGTAGTTGCACATGAAGTGTGAGTCAGACGTTGCAAAGATGTCTTACATATTGAGACATGGAATGTACAAAGCATGAACCCAAGTGAAGTTGGAGGTGGTCAAGAATGAAATGGAATATGTACAATTTGATCTGTTGGGTGTCAGTGAACCGAAATGGACTGGCTTTTGGCACTTTGCATCTGATCATATGGTCTACTATGCTGGAAATGAAAGAAAAAGGAAGAAATGATGTTGCATTTATAATTAAGAAGAAACTTGCAATAACTGTAATGAAATACAATGCAGTCAGTGAATGCTTAATTTATATTAGTCTACAAGGAAAGCCCATCAACAACTATAATTCAGGTATATGCCCCAACAACAACTGCAGAAGAGGAAGACATTGAACAAATAGAACAAATGAACAAATAGAAGATGAAATTAACAGAACATGCAAACAGGATATCCCGATAGCCATGGGTGACTGGAATGCAAAAGTTGGCAACAAAGAAGGTGGCAAAGTGGTTGAAAAATATGGACTTGGCAACAGAAATGAAGCTGGAGAAAGACTGATAGAATTCTGCAAGACCAATGATCTATTCATCTCAAACACCTTCTTCCAGCAACATAAGCACAGACTGTACACATAGACTTCACCCAATGGATTGTACAGAAATCAAACTGACTACATCTGTGGAAGACAGCGATGGAAAAGCTCAATAACATCAATAAAGACAAAACCTGGAGTTGACTGTGGTACAGATCAACAATTACTAGTATACAAACTCAAGCTAAAGTTGAAAAAGAACAAGCCACTTATGAATGTAGCAAAATATGGCCTTGAGAATATACCACTGCAATTTAAAGACTGCCTGAAAAGTCGATTTGCTGCTTTAGATACAAAGGGTAAATTAGACTTACCTGCTAATTGTTGTTCCTTGTGGAACTCTAGTCCAGTCCTGGAACCATAGAGTTGTCAACCTCCTCCAGCAGCCTTGGAGACTGAAATACATCAGCGCTTTGCTGGCACCAATATAAGTAGGCAAGGACCGTACCCTCTCACCAGTACCTATTGACAAAGCACACTGAGCAGAACAACAAATAAGGAGAATTAACCAGAATACATTCAACACATCAATATATATATATATGGAATAGAACATTTCCATTTTCCAATTCAATTAATTCTTTTTTTTTTTTTTTTTTAAATAAATTAATTGTTTTCATCCACTGTCACTGAATAAGAATATCGTCTGACAACACTGAAACGCTCTACCCTACCACCTCCTAAGAGGAAGGGCAGTCATGCGGGCTACGCAAGAGGGTCCTCCAATGGCTTCATCCCGCGCCACCCGGAAGCAAAGAAAACGCAGAGTACCCGCGGGAGTCGAAACAATCAGGCTGGCAACTCTTTAAACCAAGGGAGGGATCCGGGACTGGACTAGAGTTCCGCAAGGAACAACAATTAGCAGGTAAGTCTAATTTACCCTTCCTTAGCGTCCCTCTAGTCCAGTCCCGGAACCATAGAGGATGTAACAGAGCAGTGAACATCAACGGGAGGGACAAGCAAGCCCAGCCTGAATCACCGCTGAGCCAAAACGCCCATCCTCCGCTGACAAAACATCCAAGCGGTAATGCTTGGCAAAGGAATGCAAGGACGACCAAGTCGCCGCCCTACAGATGTCGCCCACTGGGACCAGACTGAACTCTGCCCAAGACGCCGCCTGCGCCCGAGTGGAATGAGCCCGAAGACCCTGCGGAACCAACTTGCCCTTCAAGATGTAGGCCGATGCAATAGCTTCCTTCAACCAGCGGGAAATAGACGACTTCGCCGCCGCTTCTCCCTTACGCGGTCCCCCGAACGCCACAAAAAGCCGATCCGACCGCCGAAAGGACGCTGTCCGGGAGAGATACTTCTTGAGAACCCTACGGGTGTCCAACAGACGCAACTGACCCCCAGATCCGGCCCCATCGTGATCGGAGAACACCGGAAGAGAGACCACCTGGTTAACATGAAAGGCGGACACCACCTTGGGTAAGAACGCCGGAACGGTATGGAGAACCACCTTGTGGTCGGAAAAAGAGAGATAGGGCTCCCTACAAGACAAGGCCTGTAGCTCCGAGATCCTCCTAGCCGAACAAATCGCCACCAAGAAAACCGTATTCAATGTGAGATCTTTTAGCAAAGCAGTGGACAACGGCTCAAACGGAGGAGCCAGCAAGGCTTCCAACACCAAATTCAAATCCCACGGAGGAACAGCACAGCGCCGCCGCAGCCGCATGAGCAACACCGCCCTCAAAAACCGCCGGACATCCGCATGGGCCCCGAGAGGCTGGCCCTGCACCTTCCCACGGTAACAGGAAAAGGGCAGCCAGCTGCACGCGCAACGAACTAGCCGCCAAACCCTTGTCCACACCATCCTGCAAGAACGAAAGGATCTGCGACACTGAAGCTCCCAACGGACGCACGGTACGCTCTGAACACCAAGCCTCAAAGATGCGCCAGACACGAATGTACGCCAAAGATATAGAATGTCTACGCGCCCTCAGCAAGGTCGAAATGACCGCCGCCGAATACCCCTTAGCGGTCATCCGAGCCCTCTCAAGAGCCATGCCGTAAGCGAGAACTGAGCCACCTGAGGCATGCGCAACGGACCCTGACACAAGAGATCACTCCTCTGAGGGAGCCTCCACGGGCGATCCACTAACAGCCGCACCAAATCCGCGTACCACGGCCGCCTGGGCCAATCGGGCGCCACCAGCACCACGAGGCCCCGATGACGCTCTATGCGCTGCACCACCAGGCCTATCAGAGCCCAAGGTGGGAAGACAGAGCCGCTCCCCCTGCGGCCAGGGCTGCGCCAGCGCGTCGAGCCCCTCTGACATCCGTTCTCGCCGTCTGCTGAAAAAACGCTCCACCTGAGCCGATTGGAAGGTCGCCATGAGATCCATTAGGGGAACACCCCAGCGCCGTACCAGAAGCGCGAAGACTTTGGGGTGAAGGACCCACTCCCCCGGGTCCACCCGTCGGCGACTCAGAAAATCCGCCGCTACGTTCTCTACTCCGGCCACATGCTGTGCCGACAGACACTTCAGATGCGATTCGGCCCAAGCTAGCAACTGAGCCGCCTCCCGCTCTAGCCCCACGCTGCCGGTGCCGCCCTGCCGATTTATGTAAGCGACTGTGGCCGCATTATCCGAGAGAACCCGAACCGCCTGCCGAGCAAAAGTCCCCCGAAACGCTTGTAGAGCCAGAAACACCGCTCACATCTCCAACCGATTGATGGACCAGTCCTGCTCTTCCACCGACCACAGGCCCTGGGCAAACGCATCCCCCACCCCAGAAGACTGGCATCCGTGGTCAGCAGCTTCCAGGATGGAGGTTCCAAGGGCATGCCCGCGGCTAGATTCTCCGGCCGTAACCACCAGCAAAGATCCAGGCGGACCTCCGGGGGACAGACCAGTCGTCGAGATAACGCATCGTGCTGATGAGACCAACGCCGGAGGAGCGCACTCTGAAGTAGTCGCATATGCGCTCTGGCCCAGGGCACCACCTCTATCGTTGCTGCCATCGTGCCGAGCAACTGGAGATACTGCCACGCCGTGGGAGCTGTCTGCCGGAGAAAGTGCCGCACCAGCCTCCGCAACGCCTGCGCCCGCTGATCCGGCAAGAGCACTGCCCCTTGAAGCGTCTCGAATCGCGCCCCCAGGTATTCCAACGACTGCGAGGGAGTCAACCTGCTCTTCGCAAAGTTGACCACCCAGCCCAGACTCCGTAGCAACCGCACCACCTTGGCGGTGGCCTCCGCACTCTCCGCCCGAATTAACCAAACGGCTAGATAAGGATGCACGAGCACCCCCTCCTTGCGAAGAGCCGCTGCTACAACTACCATGACCTTGGTGAACATGCGGGGCGCCATCGCCAGGCCGAAGGGCAACGCCTGAAACTGAAAATGTTCCATGGGAAGCGCAAACCGCAGGTAGCGCTGGTGCTCCCGCCGAACCGGGATATGCAGGTAAGCCTCCGTGAGGTCGAGCGAAGTCAGAAACTCCCCCTGCCTGACCGCCGCTATGACGGATCGAAGAGTCTCCATGCGAAAGTGAGTTACCCGGAGACACCGATTGAGCCTCTTTAAATCGAGGATAGGACGAAAGGATCCCTCCTTTTTCGGCACCACGAAATAGATGGAGTACCGACCGGAACCGCACTGGTCCCCTGGCACCGGAACGATGGCCCTGAAGCGCAACAATCTCTGCAACGTGTCGACGATGGCCCTCCGCTTGAGCGGAGCTCTGCAGGGCGAGAGAACAAAGGAATCTAACATGGGACAATGAAGTTCGAGAGCGTAACCCTCCCGAACTACCTCCAGAACCCACTGATCTGACGTAAGTTGGACCCAGGCAGGTAGAATTCCCGCAACCACCCCCCCCACGGGAACTACATCTACCTGAGCACACCTCATCTCATTGGGGCTTCTTACCAGAGGCAGAGGGAAAGGCGGAGAAACCTCTGCCGGCTCCTCTGAAGCTACGAAACCCCTGGCTTCTAGTCGGGAACCGTCCACGCTGAGGCTGACCAAAACGAGCCACCCGAAAATGGCAAAAATCCCGAGGAGCACCTTGAGACCCAGTGGCAGACCGGACCTGCTTCGGTTTATCCTCCGGAAGACGGCCCCCTTTAGATTCACTGAGATCCTTGACCAGCTTGTCCAAATCCTCACCGAACAACTTCTTACCCCGAAAGGGAAGTTTACTGAGACGAGCCTTGGAGGAACTGTCGGCCGCCCAATTGCGCAACCACAAATACCGCCTCGCCGCTACTACAGAGGCCATAGACTTAGCTCCACTACGGATGAGATCATAATGAATGTCCGACAAATAGGCGGCCCCAGATTCCAAACGCACCGCATCCTCCACCTGCGCTGTCCCGACATCCCCTTGTAATCTTTGGGACCAGCGCAAGCAACCTCTCGCGACCCAAGCCCCCGCCACGGCGGCTTGCATAGAGAGGGCACATACATCAAAAACCTGCTTCAATAGCGTATCCAACTTCCTATCCTGCACATCCTTCAACGCCACGGCGCCCTCAACCGGGATCGTAGTCTTCTTCGTGACTGCCGACACCGCCGCATCAACCTTGGGAGACCGAAAAAGCTCCCTATCCTGATTCGACAATGGATAAAGGCGTGACAAGGCACGAGAGCCCCTCAGCATCTATTCTGGGGAGTCCCACTCCTCCTGAATCATCCCTCTAAAGACTCTGTGCAGGGGAAAGACCCGCTGGGACTTACGCACCGCCTGGAGCAGAGGATCCTCCAGAGCATCATCTGGCACCGTCGCCTCCGTCGGCATATTCAACGTTTTGAGAGTCTCGGCAATCAAGACCGGAAGCTCTTCCCTATGAAACACCCCGACGAGCCAACTGTGCTGCTCCGTGTCAGGTAACTCTCCCTCCTCTAACTCCTCACCGGAGGTGTTATCCAGGTCCACGTCCTCCGTCCCGAGGTTTTCCCCCAGACGAGACGGAGAATCCTCCTCTGCTGACCCCTTGGCCACTTTCGCAGCAGGAGCGCCGTCTTCCATCTGAATCAGGGACCCCGGACGCTTCTGCCCCTCTGAAGCACGAGCCGGAGAGACTACCGCAGGTTGCAGGAGCGCAAAAGCCCGCTGCATGAGAGAGAAGAAATCTGGCGGAATCCCCGGAGCTAAGGCCACCGAATTCTGACCCTGCGAACCCGAGGACCCCTCCCCAGGGGAAGACTCCAGCCCCTGAAAATCCAGAGTCGGAGGCAAAGCCGGCACCGCACCTAGCGGAAGCCCCTCACCGGTGACAGCCGGAGAAGGAGCTGTAACCTCCATAACGTTGGAATCCAGAGTACAGGTCCCACACACACTGGACCCTGTCAGTAAACCCCGCTTAGCTCCACAAACCACACAGCGTGGCTTCGCAGGCATACTCAGTGGGAAGCTCTCCTGCCACCCTCTGTCCGTGGGTCAGCAGCACAGCCTAGCAAAAAAGAAACTTGTGAGGCAGACTCAAGAAACCCCCGTTTGAACAATAAAGTTTTTTGTTTTTTTGTTTTTTTTAATTCTCACACTAGGACCCCAGAGCACCCCCAAGTCGAACCCAGAAGGTCTGCAGCCAAAACGAGGGTTAGGAAGCTCAGAAAAAGCAAATTTAGAGCAAAAAAGCAAAATCGGGATTTTTTCAAAATGGCCGCCGCAGCCGATTCCCACCGAAAAAACCATGCGGCAGACCACCCCGAGAGGAACAGAAAACCAAACTTAGTCCCCCCCCCCCGTTAAACCTTAAAGGGTCCCAAAAATCAGAAAATTAAACACCTCTTACTCACCACTGCAAGATGGGGTGAAGGAGAGAGGGAGAGATGCAGCAGCCTCGCTGGAGCTCAGCCTGACTGTGGCTTCAGCTCCAACACCGACAGCACTTTCTCAGCTGCCTTGTTAACTCCGGGCCACTGCTGCCAGCCTGCAACCTGCTCCTCACCCTTTAACGCGGGTTCGGGAGCAGGGAGGCACAGAAATACCCTTGTGCTGTCTGAACCCCACAGTGCTCGTTTAAGCAATGGGGCAGTGAAAGGAAAGAAGGAAAAGTAAGAGAGAGAGAAGAGGTAAGGGGGGGGGGGAAGGGGGGCAGATGGAGCCAGAGGAAGAAATCTCCTGCACCAGCACAGCTCCTGCAATCAAAACCCAGAAGGGGCAAATCAATAAAAGTAAATTCAAATTTAAAGGTAAATGTATTCCATTTAGCTCTGCCTATATCCCTAACTGAGCCCAGAACCAGGCTCAGAATCTCCTTCAGCTGCTTGGAGACTGAAAGTACTGGTGAGAGGGGGCGGTCCTTGCCTACTTATACTGGTGCCAGCAAAGCGCTGATGTATTTCAGTCTCCAAGGCTGCTGGAGGAGGTTGACAACTCTATGGTTCTGGGACTGGATTAGAGGGACGCTAAGGAATGGACAGAGTTCCAAAAGAGTTATGGGATGACATCAAGAAGGGTGTGTTGGAAGAAAGCAAGAAGTCTCTACATAAGGTGAAAAAGCAAAAACGGCCAAAATGGATGACGGAAGAAACTCTGAAAATTATTTAGAAATGCAGAGAAGCTACAGTCAGAGGAGAAAGAGGCAATTGCAGAACTCAGAGATTTCCAACGTGCAGCAAGACAAAACAAGGAGAAGCACTACAATGATACATGCAAGGAACAGAATCAGAAACTATTAGAGGAAGAACAAGATTGGCTTTTCTAAAGCTATGAGAGCTAAAGAAAAAATTCCAGCCTCAAATTGGAATGCTAAAAGATGCTCAAGCATCCATGTTGAATAATGCTGAGAGCATCAAGAAAAAGTGGTAAGAACATACAGAGTCAATATACCATAAAGATCAAGTGGACCAACAGCTGTTTCAACTTATACGTTATGATCAGGAACCGGTGGTGATGAAGGAAGAAGTCTAAGCAGCATTGAAAGCTTTATCAAAGAACAAAGCACTGGGCATTGATGGCATTCCCATTTAAGTATTACAGCAATTGGATGAAGCTGTTACCATACTTACAAGGCTCTGCCAGGAAATATGGAAGACAAATTCATGGCCAACTGACTAGAAAAGATCTGTGTTTATACCAATACTGAAGAAAATTGACCCGACTGACTGGAAATTATTGTACAATCGCTCTGATCCCACATGCCAGCAAGATTCTACTCAAGATCATTCAGCAGATACTACAACCATACCTGGAAAGAGAACTGCCTGAAGTGCAAGCCGGGTTCAGGAAAGGATGAGGAACGAGAGACATCGCAGATGTGAGATTGGATCTTTGAAAAGACAAAAGAATACCAAAAGGATAGCCATATGTATTTTATTAACTACAGCAAGGCTTTTGACTGTGTAAACCATGAGAAACTTTGGGCCACATTAAGAAGCATGGGTATACCAGAACACCTGATCGTTCTCTTACACAACCTTTACACTGATCAAGAAGCAACAGCTAGAACTGAACTAGGAGAAACAGAATGGTTTAAAATCAGCAAAGGTATACAACAAGGCTGCATACTTTCCCCCTACCTCTAATTTATATGCAGAAGAAATCAAAAGAGAAGCAGGACTGTGTGAAGACAACAGAGGTGTGAAGATTGGTGGAAGACTCATCAACAACCTTTGCTATGCTGATGATACCACATTACTGGCTGAAAGTGAAAAATATCTAAAACATTTGCTTCTCAAGATCAAGGAACATAGTCTTAAAATGGTTCTGCACCTTAATGTTAAGAAGGCAAAGATCCTGACAACTGGCAAAATCAATAAATTGATCATTTATGGAAAAGAAATTGAAATAGTTGACAACTTTAACTCACTTGGATCAACAATCACTAAAGAAAGGACTAGCAGTCAAGAAATCCGACAACGTATTGCTCTTGGTAGAATGGCTATGAAGGACCTAGATAAGATTCTCAAGAGCAGAGATGTCTCTCTCCATACAAAGATTTGACTTGTCCAGGCCATGGTATTTTCAATAACATCATATAGATGCAAAAGTTGGACAGTGAAAAAGATAGACAGGAAGAAAATTGATATCTTTGAATTATGGTGCTAGCGACAAATATTGTGTATATCATGGACTGCCCCAAGAACAAACCAGTCAGTACTAGCGGAGATCAAACCTAAGCTTTCCTTAGAAGCTCAGATGACAAGACTTCGACTTTCACACTTTGGACACATCATGCAAAGAGGATCACTAGAGAAAGACATAATGCTTGGCAAGGTAGAAGGTCATCGTAAAAGAGGAAGGCTGGCAATGAGATGTATCAATACAGTAACAGCAGCTATGGATACCACTATCAAACAATGAGCCACTTGGCTAAAGACTGAACAAAGTTTAGATCAACTATCCAGAGGGTCACCAGGAGTCGACAGACTTGATGGCACTTAACAAGCAGCTCATCTAATGCAGCCTTACACACACCCTCAACCCAGGTGCCTCGTCCTCACTGCAGCACAATCCCTGAATCACTACTCACTCAATCTCATTCCCATTCTTACCATCTCCAAGTCCTCACACCCCCACCCAATCCTTCTCCCTCATCCTCAAGTCCCTACCTAATCTCTTGAAAGACATTGAGGGAGGAGGGGCACCTGCCAACCCCAAGGTTCACTTTCTGTACAGCAGAAGTTCTCAACCCAGTCCATGGGACACACCTAGCCAGTCAGGTTTTCAGGATAACCACAATGAATATACTTGAGAGATTTGCATGCACTCTATTGTATGCAAATCTCTTCATACATATTCATTGTGGTTATCCTGAAAACTTAACTGGCTAGGTGTGTCCCAAGGACTAGGTTGAGAGCCCCTGCTGTAGAGAGATACCACTGCACCAAGCTCATGCCATCTCTCTAATGCCCTCAGTAAAGTGAAATTGTATATATTTACATCTGCTCAAGAGTAAACATAAATATACGTCTATTTTATAAACATCACATGTACACCTTGACTCCATTTGCACTTTACCTCATAAAATCTGCCCCTGAACATGCACTCCATCTCTCTTGAATCCCCATGTTTTCCAATGCCTAAGCATATCCTCTTGTCTTTTCAAAATTCCTTCCCCCACAAGTCCCCTTTTAAAACTCATCCTCTACTCAAGCAGAATTGGCAGAAGAAAGTTTCCTCCTCTGTAGTCAGAAAAACGGAGTTACTTACCTGTAACTGAGTTCTCCGGGGACAGCAGGATAAGTCAGCCACAATTGGTGACGTCATCCGACGGCGCCGAGACGGAAGTACTCTCCATAGCTCAGAAGGGCTTTGCCCTTCTGAGCATGAGCCAACTGGCCCCACCCCCGGCCCGCCCCTAGCTAACCAGTTAGTCACTAGCTGAGCCTTAGCCGCTAGGAGGCGGGCACCAGTTCCGGAGGACTAGTCCTTCCCCCTGCCAGGGGAGGAGGGTGGGATGTGTGGCTGACTTATCCTGCTGTCCCCGGAGAACTCAGTTACAGGTAAGTAACTCCGTTTTCTCCTAGGACAAGCAGGATGAGTCAGCCACAATTGGTGACTCCCAAGCAGCCATGCGCTGTGGTGGATGGGGGAAGGACGAGGCTGAGGTAACCTCATCAGGGCCAGCGCGCAATCCTGCGTGCCACAGCATGTGGGTGCAGTTGGCATGTCTTAGGAAGAGCCTGTGGGCTTGCAGTCGAGCAGCATGCAACGAAACAGCTGCGGTTGTGAATTATGTCGATACTGGGCGACCTCTAGATGATGAAGCACGCATATGCAACAGCAGCGATGCGAAGTATGCGGATCATAGGCGGTCCAGTACAGCGGGCTTCAGGCCAGTAGCCACGAGGGTAGTGTGGATCAGAGGCTGACTACGACGTGAAAGAAGCATCGAGACGACGTAAGGGCATTGCTTGGATTCATAGGTGGGTCTATTGGAGCTATGGCCCACAGCCTGTACCATGCCATGTACCATGTTATGTGGTAACCAATGTTCCCTCTAATTTTCTGTAGGCTGTGTGCACATAAAATATCAGCTGTGCAGCTTTTGAAGGAAGGTTAAATTTTTGTGCGCCACGTAACGACACACTGAGTTATATACTTTAAAATTTGACTACACGTCAGAATACAGTATGTACACCACATTGATTGCACTAGAAAATATTGTAGAACTTGTGAAAACCATACATACACAACAACTTTTAAATTTTATGATGTTTGTGGTGTTTTCTATCAGAATCAGAACCGTAATTTTTGTGCGCTCTGTTGTAAGGTATGTGCGCTCACTCGGCGAGGTGTGTGCGCGCGCACAGCTTAGAGGGAACAGTGGTGGTAACCCCTAGAGATGACGACTACATAATGCTCTTCGGTGATGACGGCTACATCATGCTCCTATGTGGTGACCTGGACTTGCCACTGCAGAAGAACAGACTGGCTTAGGTGGGCTCATTAGGCCACGGCATATCCTGTGTTGATACAATAACAGCGAGTAGCAAGCTCTGTGCTACGAGATATGCCAGAAATGCCCCTCTAGCCTGCAGTAGGTTTGCATAGGTAGTAGATGGCCCTGCCAGGATCATAACCTGTCGACGAGGGTTAATCGTAGACAGGGTCAGGCTATGCATGGTGTGAGTGTCTGCGTGCAGCTATCAGGGAGTTAAGCACGCTAGTGCCTGAGGGAGGGCAGGTAGTGCCCCTCGCAACAGTTGCACTTCGTGCTCGCCACGAGGCGAGTGATATTGTGGTCGGCCCACGGACTGTGGGTTTTTATTTTATTTTATTTTATTTTTTTTTTTTTTTTTTTTTTTTTTGTTGTTGTTTTTGAGGCCGTGGTCGGTCTGGCGATTGAATGGGGTATCATATCGTCCCATACAACCAAGGGTCTTAGTGTAGGGCATTAGGAACTGCTATACGGCGTGGTGGGGTGATGGTTTGCATCTCCCGGCCTAGGTCAGAACAAGTGATCGTGGCGCACTTTCCCTGGTGCGCGTAGGTGGCTGAAATCAGATTTTTGTGCACGCAAATTAAGCGCTGCCCTTGGGTTGATCATAACGTAAGAAGTCAATCTAGCGTTCACAAGGATGGCCTTGAGTCTGCCTCCCTGCCCTTACACGCTCCTTGATAGGGCTTGGATGCTTATTAGGGTCCAATGATACGTGGACTGTGTTGGCAGTAGCCCGACTGGGCGTTCTGTGACGTTCTGTGGTCGTACGCAGAGTCTGCGTGTACTGCACCCTCGTGTTGCCACTGGTAGGGGCCCAATTCGGGGAAATAGGTGCTCCTTGACATCAATGAAGCGATGCGGAGACCGGGACGTGGAGGTGTTTCCCCCCATGTTGGTGGGCAGTGACCTGTTAGCCACCTCAACCTTGAGGGAGCCGGAGGCAGGAGGCAGTTCTCTGCGGGCAATTGCACCAAGCTCTGGCCCTTAGGTGGTATCTGCGGATGAAAGAAGATGCGAGGTCCGCAATGAGCCTCCTGTTAATAACACCTCAGCTGGCCATGTTAATTGGGTCCTGAGGGGGTTTGAACCCCTGATCCCTGCACCATCGGTCCGAGTTTAACCATAGATGCAGGCCTTATTGAAATATGGGAACGCTGGGATTTGAACCTGTGGCCCTCTGGTCTTAGAAGTACTGGCTCTGTCCACTGCACCACCCTGTGGCCACTCACATGGTCATCGAACAGGGATGCGGCGACAACAGCAGAGTTGGGGCTTGAACCCACGGCCTTAAGCTTATGAACACACTGGCGGCTCCTGCCCCAGCTGGGGCAGAGTCCACGACCTTTAGCTTATGAACCCACTGTGAGTGGTGCATCACCGCGCTGCCACAGAGATGAGGGTTGTCTTCTGCATGCTCTCTGTATGCTGTGACTGTTGTTTCCGACAGTCCCCGATGTGGTATGAGCTTAAGAGTGGCTGGTCATGCCCTGCAGTTATTCGAGCTTCCTGAACTTCTAGGAAGTATAGCTGTAGGTGGACCTGCAAGCCTTCTTTAGGAGTGACGGGGAGGGTATCTCACCGTAGCTGGTTGGGATGACAAGGCTTTCTCTGGGTGCCACAGCAATTTGCTTCGTAGGGCAGGCAAGCAAGCATTGCTGTCCTGTATGGGACGGTCTGCCTAAGGGTAAGACATCAACTCACCATCCCTGGCAGGAGGGAGCTCACTTGCTTCTCTACTTCGTGCAGGCACTCGGGAACTTTCCCTTTGGACGCTGGGGCGCGTTTCCGTCGGAGCGATGATAGCCGCATGTGAAGACTCACTCCCGCTTGTTACTGGGGAAGTGGCTCGCCCAGGGGCGCAAGCGGAGGCTTGGGTGAATCGCGTGTCCTGATTGGGGATCCGATAGAGCCTGTAGTCGGGACCTCTTCTGGGAGGAGATGCAGAAGGAGTCCCAGCGTGCGATCCACTGGGGCCATATCTAGGTCCCTTAATCGCCTGGTACGTAACGTATTCTCATGTCCTTTTTAAAGTATCAGCCCCTCCCTGAAGGGGATCCTGCAAGCCGGGAAACCAGGGTGGTGTAGCAGGTTGGATGGTGGTAGGTACTGTCACCAGGGCTGGCAATTAGGATGCTGGTCCCAATCGTGACGTGACTGGAATCTGGCTGCCATCGTTCCATATGCGACGTGGCTGGGATCTGGTTGCCCCACACTGGCTGAGATGCTCGGGGTGTCGACGAGCCGCCGAAGGTATTGGGTGGCACGGCATTGATGGATTCCCTGGGGATACGGTAGCAAATTACCAGTAGGGTTGCAGGTGGGCCAGCTTGGATTCGGAGCTGCTCACTTTCGGATCCAGAACACACTGTCTGTGTTCACCGTACCACACAGTGTCCGCTCTGGATTGCTAGGTACGTGACCTTAACCCTTAGGCTACTCTAAAATAATTTGCCCCTTACAGCACTCATTCCCATAATACACGCTGCCTTGGTGAGCCTTCTTCATTGGGCACGGAGGGGATTGGAACCTTGATTCTTGCACCATTGGTAGTGTCTCACTCATGTGTTGTAGATCCGTTTAGGCTGACGTAGTGTCTTTGCAGCCTTTGAGAGCCTCGATGAAGTGAGAGGGAGGCAAACGCAGGTTGACAGGTACTGCCTCAGCCAGTCTTCTGACCTTCTGTTCTTGCATACACTGTCTGTGTGCACTGCACCACCTTGTAGCCACTGCAGCAGGCACTGTGGGGGACTGATGCACCATCAGTCAGTGACTTAACAATGTTACACTGCTGTTACAGGAGACCTGCTTGTCGTAGGGAGAGCAGGCCCCATGGATAGTGAGAGCACTATCACAGGCCACTGACGATTCCTGCTAGCTTGAGGATGTAGTCCACTGACGATTCCTGCTAGCTTGAGGATGTAGTAAGGCTGTCAGTGTAGGTTAGGACAAGTTCCTGGAGGGGGTCCTTAAGCCCTTATTAAGAAGGGACCCAGGTAATCAATGCTTGAACAATGCAAGCATTGTGGAACCTGTTTACCTTGGGAAACAGCTAGGTACGTATGACCTGGATGGGCCACAGTTGGGACAGAATAATGGGCCTGGTGGACCTTGGTGGGACCAGTATGGCAAGCATGGAGATGCTGACATAGCGCTCAGGGTTTAGTATGATATAATGGTCCCACTCGGGAATGAAGTCAAGGTCCTTGAGCGTCAGAGGTGCAGAGACAGAGTGCTCGTGATTTCCTTGTGTTATTCAATGGAATAAGGTTGCACTACATGTTATGCTGTAGTGCACAGACCAGCGCTAGCACGGGAGCGTGTGAATGACCCAGTGCAGAGGCGTCTGCCGAGCTTACAGCAGAGACAGCAACGCTCTGACCCCTCGATGAGTGTATCTGCTTCAAGGTGTGGAGGCACAGTGCGCAGAGGCGCCTGCCGGGCTTACAGCAGCGACAACAACGCTCCTCAATGAGTGCATCTGTTCCGAAGTGCGGAGGCACAGTGCACAGAGGCGTCTGCCGGGCTTACAGCAGCGACAGCAACACTCTGACCCCTCGATGAGAGCATCTGCTCGGAGGTGTGGAGGCACAGTGCGCAGAGGCGTCTGCCGGGCTTACGGCAGCGACTGCAAGCACACTTACCCCAAGGAGAGAACCTCGGTGCTCTGCTAATCACTCTTGAAATGCTGTGTGCTAACCAACAGCACAATCATACCAACTGCATTGCGCCAGAGCGCATTGGGGAATGCGCTTCCAGCGCAGTACCATATGTCCGCAGATGGAAGTACCATATGTCCGCAGATGGAATGTGAATCGGTGCCGGCAGAATCGCGTAGGCTCCGTGGCGGAAAACAGTGTAGAGCCAATGCCCCCTTCGCCTTTGCTGGTATCCACGCCGACCAACGGCGCTGCAGGAGGAGCCGTGATCCGAGCTGTAATTTGGTTTCCTCGGGCAGTAAGCATGGCGTTCGGTGGAGAAGAGCTGACCACACTTCGATCTGCGGCGGCCAACCGGGGGAGGCTCATTACCTAAGAACCATCGGCGCCGACGGAGGAGTTTCCCATCCTTTGTGGGGCACGCCTCCGTGCCGAAGATGGTGATCGGCCCCTCCTTCCTGCTGGGAACGGCGCTGACACTGTCGGGAGGAGCCGTTGAAGTCAGCCATTTGGTTGGTTGGCGCCAGCCAATGGCGCCGCAGGGGGAGGAGCCAGAGCCGTGATGTCACCGGCAGGATGGCTGCCTCAGCGCCGAGAGAACCATCGGCGCAGACGGAGGAGGGGCTCCTCCGTCCTGGGGGATGCCTCCGCGCCAGACAAGCCAAGGCGATCAGAGGGGGAGCCGTGATGCAACCGGCAAGATGGCTGCCATGCTGAGACCCTCGTGGCCATCCTGGGCACCTCGTGGCCGGTCAGTAGCTGGAATTCAGGCAGGCAGAATGGTGGGTCCGATGCTGCAGCCGCAGCGTCATGCGAGGGAGAGCTTCTTAGTCTGGATCGAGAAGGCTTCAGGAGAGATGCGTGCGGCATAGCCGGGGGAAGTCCCGGAAGCACATCACAACGGCAGAGCAGCGGCCGTGTATAGCTGAAGGAGGGGGAGCCCCGCTGCCGATCCAGAGAACAGAGGTATGTTAAAAGGCTAGCCGTGGACGGAGGCCTGTTCGGCACGTCCTGGGCTGCCGTGCAGGTTGGGCTTCCTCACAAAGACTGCCGCGCTTTCAAGCCCATTGTCCGGGGGGGCCTACCCCGCTGACTGCTCGAGCATGAACCGCATGCTCACGCTGTTCTAGATAGAGGTATCTAAAGAAACAAGAAGAATTTTTAAAAGGATAATACATACATTGTAGATGATAAAATTGGATTTTTTGTGGAGAGTATCAAGGTCCGTCTTGCTGGCAAGGCGGAAGAGTAAAAACTGGTTAGCTAGGGGCGGGCCGGGGGTGGGGCCAGTTGGCTCATGCTCAGAAGGGCAAAGCCCTTCTGAGCTATGGAGAGTACTTCCGTCTCGGCGCCGTCGGATGACGTCACCAATTGTGGCTGACTCATCCTGCTTGTCCTAGGAGAATTGCAGTGATCGTAGCCACAGGAGAAGGAACAGACATCACATTTCTCCATTGACAAGCAGTCCGAGTCAGCCACACCTAGGTGTGCTATCCCCCATGACTGGATCAGCTCTCCCTTAGCTCAGAGGAATCCTGTTTTGTTTTGTTTTTTATTCCTCTGAGCCTGTTTCCTTCCTCTTCCTGTTCCTGTCCCCTGCCCTTATTTCCTCAGTTTTTTTCCATCCACCTTCCAGGACAGACAGATTTTCAGCTCTTTGATTTTCTACTACTTTAACCAAAAAGAAAAAACAAACAAACTCATAACCTACTAGACGGAGCAAGGAAGAAAATGCCTCTGCTGCAACAGGAGGCTCAGCCACTCCTAACAGGATCACTGCCAGCCATGCCTGCAACCGGACCACCACATGCAGGCTTGTACCACCAGAAGAGAGCACAAGGGAGCCCGAAAGGATCCCCTGATGGCCCCCCCCCCCTTGATGATTGAGGACGAAAAGAAAAAAACGGGACAAGACTGCTTAGGCAAAGAACAAGTGCACCGAGCATGTTGATCACACAAACGGGGGACAGGCAGAGTCCCCAGTGATCCCAGCTGGCTACGAGACTGCTTCAGGGCAGGTAAGCCTCTGCCGCCTTCCAGCCTGCCCGGACCTCATTACAAAGGATGGGTGTCAGACTCTCCACCCCAACCCACAGACCCTAGTATTGACCGCGTCGATGATGAAGGGATGAACCTAAGACCCTTCCACCTCTCCCAGAACGTCATGGAAGTTCTCTTGGCAGCCAGGCGACCAGCCACGCAACATTCTTATGCGGCAAAGTGAGAAAGGTTCTGCACATAATGTAACAGCGGGGGGCTGAACCCCTTTGACTGCCCCATACCAGCACTGCTATAATACCTGCTCACCCTCTCATGAGCAGGACTAAAACCCTCATTTATCAAGACACATCTGAGCACAATTGCAGCCTACCATGACAAGCTGGAGGGCAAATCCATACTGACTCAGTCCCTGGTCTCATGATTCATGCGAGGACTTAACCATATGTACCCTCTAGTCAGGCCCCCGAGACCGGGTGGGACCTCCATGTGGTCCTCAACCAACTCATGGAACAACTGTTCGAACCCTTGGATCAGGCACTGCTGAAGTTCCTCACGTGGAAGACTCTTTTCCTCGTGATAATCACCTCAGCATGCCGCATCAGCGAATTCCAGGCCCTCGTCAATTATCCCCCCTATATGCAGATACATCGCGACAGGGCCACTTCTCAAGACCCATCCAAAGTTCCTACCAAAGGTTGTATCATCCTTCTAAATCAACTAGGCAATAGTCCTACCATGCTTCTACCCTGAGCCACACGCATCCCAGGATGAGCACAGACTTCACACCCTGAACTGCAGCCACGCACTCCGGGCCTACATCAACAGGACCAGACCAACCATGAAGGCCTCACAACTTTTTCTCATCTACGACCCGAACAGACCAGGCCGCCCGGTCACCAAATTAATCATGCCAAATGGTTTCTGGGCCAGGCTGGCTGCAGGGATTATGGCTCTAAAGGAGGGAGCAGGAAGTATTATTTCCAGCCCAGGTTGGTGGCAGCAATGATTGCGATGGAAGCATAGGTAGGTTTAGGATGCAGAGGTGCTGACTGCCAGTGGGAGTCGGGGGAAGAAAGAGACCTGTAATATTTGCAGCTTAAAGCTGATGGCAACAGTCATCATTAGGAGTGGCGGGGGGAGGGGGGGGGGAGGGGACAGAATTAAAGAGCAGTTATGGGGATGTCCAGTATCTGGCTCCTTACTGTTTGCTCTTATCAGCCTGAAGGCACACGTGATTAGCAAGCCCATGTCAAATTTTTGGCAACACACCTCCCAACTCTTGGTAGCACACTGGTTCAGACAAAATTGTTGCTATGTTATCTTTTCTTTAGGGATGGTTTGGCGTACCACTACTTAAAACAGAGTTTTTTGTTATTATAATCCAGTATCGTGGAATACCTTACTTTTTTGGAGTTGAGGATGGAGCAAGAGTAACATTCTAGAAAGAAGGTGAAAATTTGGTCTTTTTTTTTTAGGTTAGCATTTGGATAATGTAAGCTTTTCTTATAGATGAATGTTTTTATATTTAATATTTTAAATTGTTGCAATCCATCTTGAGATGAAAATGTAAGGCAGAGAAATAATTGTAAAAAAAAAAAATTAACATTACTGAACAGTCAGCATTCATTCTGGTCTCAGTCAGAGACCTCTGTGGCTTTTTAAAGGCGACATTCTTCAACAATTTCCTTAACCTAAGGCTATCAGCTTTGGAGAGACAACCCAATAGAGGCAATATCTTGGTAGTACTAAACTGTTTATAGTGAATATCCCTTGAAGCACTTCGTCGAGATACATTGAAATTTTCTTATAGTATTCCCCCAATCTGTATCTTTAAATAGCTATCTTTGAGCTTTTTCAGCAGCTCTGTGTTCACTCTGTTTTGACCTTTGCTTCAGATGTGCTTAATACAACAGAACGTACTTAATTCTTCCTCTAGGGAACATGTAGCTCAGCTACTAACTGGACACAAATAGGATCTATTTACAATTCTTAATGGCCTTGTTAATGCAATATTTGGAACCAGAAATAATTTGGGTTTGCTATGACAAAAGATGTAAAAACATATGCAATCAAGAGACTTTTGTAGACCATGGTGGGGGAAACCACTCCTTCAGTGTAAAGTTTTTTAGAAAGCAGAATACCAACAATATACAGGGGTATGAAGATTTACTAGGCATTGTATTAAAAGAGAAAAAAATCCTTACACTGTCAAACTACATTCTATTATATACATCGAACAAATTTGAAATCTTGTTATAATTAAAAATAAAAATTATACTTTTGTACTTCAAATAAGAACAAACTGCCCCATGCTCGTCACAACAACATTGTATGGAATGGGGGCACAACAACTGATGCAGATAAGCAAAATATGTTGTCATATCCAGCAACCGTTTGCTGCATTAGGAGTATATAATTACTCTTGTTTGAAGGCTAAGAAATATACTGGCAGAACTGGAGGATGATACACTACAAAAGATAAATCTCTGGCTGTAATATACATACGCTGTGAACATTTTAGCACAAGTAACTGTTAACACAGACCTGTTCTAACCGTTACTGTGCTGGCATGAGAGTCACTGCACATCATGCAATGGCCAGGGTCTGGGCACAGGGAGCACACTGAGTAGTGCAAGGCAACTGCTGCATACTGTCAATATTACAACTGATGCAGGTGCCCTTCTGCCTCCTCAATGGGTGGCAGTAAGTGCACCCAATGAGTCCAATGGACATTACAGGACGTGTCCTTGCGGTAACTGCTGTGAACATTCTGGTCACAACCTTGACAGTTATCGCACATTTATTTTTGCACTAAAGAATAAAACGCAGAACCTTATCATGATTTCATAAAAAGAGCACCTTTGTTTTTATCCAGAGTCATTTGCTATAAAATGCTGTGTTTTCTATTTTTCCCTTCTCATTCATTTACTCACCCTATCATAAAACATGATATTGCAGTTCCAAGAAAAGCATATGCTAAGATTGACCCAAGGTTTCTGAAGAAATGTCTCTAGAAGAGAGAAAATAGTGCATTACAGCGAGCTAAACTGAAATAGGACAATTTGAACACAATCAAAACAAGCATATAACTATGGGGCATGTACTGAATGAACAGCTCAAACCATTTAAGTATCATTTTCAAGTTTCCAGAAAAAAAAAGCATTAGTGTGCATCTCCATAACATATACAGTCCTTTTCTACCTACACATCCTAAGATGGAATGGTCACAGTTAGCTGGGTACATAGCACAGACCTTGATCCGACTCATCATGGACTATCGGGTCCAACATCCTGTCTCTAACAGCGGCCAGTGCAGGCCACAAACACCTGGCAGATCCCAATAAGTAAATTTATTTCTCATAGGATCTGAAAATGAACTTTTGTAAAACTGTGAAAATGAGGCATGTTAGTACATCGTTATCTTGCAATGCACCCAGCAGAACAGACATTTTACCAAAACACACATCCAAAATAGGTGCACCTCTTGGAGCTCTGCATGCAAGTGATTTTACAACTTGAGAATAATTTTATAATCGGCTGCTTTGGTGTGGAGGGCAAGCAGATGCCTGTGTGCCATTATGAAATAGCAGCACAAATCCTGCATAAATCACTGGTAAAAGTGAAATTGTATATACTTACATCTGCTCAAGAGCAGGCATAAATATACATGCCTGTTTTATAAACATCACATGTACACCTAGTCTCCCATCTGCGCTTCACCCCATAAACCCTGCCCCTGAACATGCATACATACACCTGTCTCACATTGTCACTGCATGTAGTTTTACATAGGAATCATTTTATAAAGCAGCATTTTACACATATATGGTGAAATTAGACTTACCTGCTAATTGTTGTTCCTGGAGTGTAGCCAGTCTAGTCCCGGACCTCTGGGTTCCCTATCTCATCCAGCAGCTTGGAGACTGAGAAAACTCCTCCTTTTTATGATGTCACCGGTATATCCATTCGGAATCCGCCTCCTGCCATCAGTAACCTATTGACAAAGCAGACTCACTGGAGACACAAGTAAGAGAATGACTGGAGAAACCACTAACTTATGTACAAAATAACTAAGTTACCCTTAACCAAATGCTAACAGCCCCCTGCAGAACAGAAACCGCCCTGCTCCTGACTGTGACTTCAACCGCCGCAGGCCACTTTCTCCTCCCAAGGAAGAACGACCCGCAACATTGGACCCACCACAGTAAGTCCACGTACTTCCCACCGAATGGAATTCATTTCTTTTTTTTTTTTTTAAAGTACCTGCCATTCTGACCACTGTGAACAGCAAAAAACACTCTTACCTGTGATCAAGCCAAGTTCTTCAGTCCAATCTAGCAGTACAAAATACCGGGGAGGGACACGGGACTAGACTGGCTACACTCCAGGAACAACAATTAGCAGGTAAGTCTAATTTCACCTTCCTGATCGTGTAACCAGTCTAGTCCCGGACCTCTGGGTACATACCAGAGCAGTGAAAACTTCAAACCTGGGAGGGCCTCGGGAGACCCGCCTGCAGAACTGCCGAGGCAAAAGAGGTCTCGTCCGTCCGCTGAACATCTAGCCGGTAATGCCTCACAAAGGAATTCAGCGACGACCAAGTCGCTGCTTTGCAGATCTCCACCGGAGGCACCAAGCGCACCTCCACCCAAGACGCGGCTTGCGCTCTTGTAGAATGTGCCCGAAGCCCGTCCGGTACTGACTTACCTTTCAACATGTAAGCCGACGCAATGGCCTCCTTAATCCACTTTGCGATGGATGCCTTTGACGCCGCCTCTCCTTTCCTGGCGCCCGCGAAGAGGATAAACAGCCTGTCCGACTTGCGAAACCCGGCTGTGCGCTGAAGGTACTTCTTTATCGCCCTTCGCACATCCAACCGGTGCCGCTCCCCCGAGCCAGACGCCCCCGCGTCCTTCAAGAAGACAGGCAAAGAAATTTCCTGATTTACATGGAAAGGAGAAATTACCTTCGGGAGAAAGGCCGGCACCGTACGCAAGACCACCTTCGAAGGAAAGAACGACAGATAGGGCTCTCTGCAGGAGAGCGCCTGCAACTCCGAAACCCGTCGCGCCGAACAAATAGCTACCAGAAACACCACCTTCAACGTGAGATCCTTAAGGGAAGCTCAGGACAGGGGCTCGAAAGGCGCATGCTCCAGCGTGTCCAGGACACATGGCAAATGCCACCTCGGAATGGTCGGCCGGACCGGAGGCCGCAGCAGCGACCCAGCTCGTAGAAACCGCTTAATATCCAGATGACCCCCGAGCGCCTGACCTCTTATCTTGCCTCTATAGCAGGACAACGCCGCCGCCACCTGCACCCGCAACGATGCCGCTGCCAGCCCCTTGTCAAACCCGTCCTGAAGAAAATCCAAGATCTGAGAGACGGAAGACTTGAACGGCTCGCAGTTCCTATCTACACACCATGCCTCAAAGACCCGCCAGATACGGACATAAGCAAGGGAGGTGGACCTCTTTCTGGACTTCAAAAGGGTAGAAATAACTGCTGTGGAGTAACCCCTTGCCATCAACCGCGCCCTTTCAAGAGCCAGGCTGTAAGCGAGAATCGATCCACGTGAGGCATGAGCAGAGGTCCCTGCGACAGAAGATCTGGCCGAAGAGGGAGCTTCCAAGGATTCGCCACGAGCAACCGTACCAGATCCCCGTACCAAGGTCTGCGAGGCCAATCTGGTGCTATGAGAATTACTTGACCTCGGAACCGCTCGATCCGCTGCAGTACTCTGCCAATCAAGACCCACGGCGGGAACACATACAGCAGATGCCCTTCCGGCCATTCCTGAGTGAGAGCATCCAAGCCCTCCGACATCCTTTCTCTTCTTCTGCTGAAGAATCTGTCGACCTTCGCCGAAGTGAAGGTGGCCATGAGGTCCATAACCGGCACCCCCCACCGGCGCACAATCATCTCGAAGACCTCGGGATGCAGGACCCACTCCCTGGGGTCTACCCGTACCCGACTGAGAAAAATCGGCCTGCACATTGTCCACTCCTGCGACATGTGCCACGGACAGCTCCAGAAGATTCGCCTCTGCCCAAACGCACAGGGCTCCAGCCTCGACCTCCAGCAGCGCGCTGCTGGTGCCCCCTTGCTTGTTGACATAGGACACCGCTGTGGCATTGTCAGAGAACACGCGGACCGCCTTGCCGTAGAGTAGGCTCTGGAACGACCACAACGCTAGGGCCACCGCTCTCAACTCCAGCCTGTTGATGGATCAGCTCCGTTCCTGGACCGTCCACTGCCCCTGAGAGAATCTGCCTTGGCAGTGAGCGCCCCAGCCCGAGAGACTGGCGACCGTCATTACAGGAATCCATACCGGAGCGTCCAACGGTCTGCCGCACTCCAAGGACACGGGGCGCAACCACCAACGCAGAGACCACCGCGCCTCCTCCGGACAGGGCAACTTGCGCGAGAGGGAATCCTGCTGTGACCACAGACGGAGTAACGCCCTCTGCAAGGGCCTCATGTGAGCTCTTGCCCACGGAACCGTCTCTATGGCTGCTGCCATCGTTCCCAGCAATTGCAGATAATGCCACGCCGATGGCGCCTTGCATTGAAGAAACCGGTTCACCAAACTCCGAAGATGCCGTGCTCGTTCCGCTGTTAGGAACACCCGTCCTGTGCGCGTATCGAAGCGAGCTCCCAGGTATTCCAGATTCTGAGAGGGCACCAAGTGACTCTTGGACACATTGACCACCCAACCGAGCTCTTCCAGAAACGCCACCACCCATGCCGTGGCCGACGCGCTCTCGGACCGTGACTTTGCTCGAATCAACCAATCGTCCAGATATGGATGCACTAAGACGCCTTCCTTCCTTAGAGCCGCCGTGACAACCACCATGACTTTGGTAAAGGTGCGTGGCGCTGTCACCAGGCCGAATGGCAACACCCGGAACTAATAGTGGCCGAACGGGACCACGAACCTTAGAAACTTGTGATGGTCCGGCCGAATTGGAATATGGAGATAAGCCTCTGACAAGTCCAACGATGTGAGGAATTCTCCCTTTTGGACAGCCACCATGACGGACCGCAGCGTCTCCATGTGGAAATGCGATATCCGAAGGCAACGATTCACCCCCTTGAGGTCCAGAATCGGTCGAACGCCTCCATCTTTTTTGGGGACGACGAAGTAAATGGAGTAGCGACCGCCTCCGAACTGGTCTGCCAGGACAGGAACTATCGCCTTGAGCTGCAGTAGCCTTCGGACCATCTCCCATAGGGCCGCACACTTGGCGGGCGACTTGCCGGGAGACTGAACGAAGGCTTCCCTCACCGGCCTGAGGAACTCCAGCGCGTACCCTTCTCGAATAACTTCTAGTACCCACTGATCGGACGTTACCCGGACCCAGGCAGAATAAAACTCCTGCTACCGCCCTCCTACCGGCAGCAAGGGTGCCCGGGTCCCTCGTATCTCATTGTTGCTTTTTGACAGTGAAGGACAAAGAGGACGAGGGACCGAAACCCCGTCCGGCCCCCCGAAACCCCCGGAAACTTTGACCTCGAGAGGAAGAACGCCCCCTCTGACCGGGATTAAATCTTTGGAACCGAAACCGGCGAAAATCTCGCTGTTGGCCCATGCCAACCGGAAACTGCCGGCTCTGCTTGGGTTTGTCCTCGGGCAACTTACCACCCTTCGATTCTCCCAAGTCCTTTACCAATTTTTCTAAATCCTCTCCGAACAACAGACGCCCTTTAAAGGGAAGCTTGCTCAATCTAGCCTTGGAGGAGCTATCCGCCGCCCAGTTGCGCAGCCACAAGTACTGTCGAGCTGCCACTGCCGACGCCATGCTCTTCGCCAAACCACGCGTAAGATCATACTGAATGTCCGCCAGGTAGGCCGCACCAGACTCCAACCTGGCCGCCTCCGCAGACTCTGCAGCTTCTGCACCTTCCTGCACTCGGAGACCACCTAAGGCAGGCTCTAGCCACCCACGCTCCACAAATAGCCGCTTGCAGCGAGAGAGCATTCACATCAAACACCTGACGCAACACCACATCCAATTTCCTATCCTGGGAATCTTTGAGGGCCGCTGCACCCTCCACCAGGATAGTCGTTTTCTTCGTGACCGCTGAAACGGCCGAATCAACCTTGGGTGACTTAAAAACCTCCCTATCCTGATCCAGCAATGGATAGAGACGGCCCATGACCCTGGAACCCTTCAGAGGAGCTTCCGGCAGGTTCCACTCCTCCTGAATCATCTCTCGAAACACTCTATGCACCGGGAACGCCCTTTGAGTTTTCCTGAAAACCTGCAACAGGAGGTCTTCCAGGGTATCGTCCTTGGTTGGGCCCGGTGCCGGCATATTTAAGACCTTTAATGCCTCTACAATGAGCGCCGGTAGCTCTTCCTTCCTGAAGACGCGTACCACTCTAGCCTGCTCCTCTCTCTCGGACAGTTCGCCTTCCTCCAGCTCTCCACCGGTAGCCTCCTCCTCTGGGAAGGGTCCCTCTGTGGCTATGGAATCTTCTGCTGGTAACCCCTCTGACCGCGGCCTCTTGGCCCTGCGGAAAGGGTCCTCTGCCTGCGAAGACGGCGCAGGTCTCTTCCCCCTCGCCAGTAGCTCCAGGCGTTTTCTCCTGCTGCACAGGAGTCAAAAAAGTATGTTGGAGCAGGGTAACAAACTCCTTCGAGAAAATTGCAGCCAGTTCTTTTGGGAAAGAAGTCTGAGGGAGAGGAGTGGAAGGCCTCGAAGGAGGACCCGCCACTGGCTCCCCCTGGGACCCCTCCTGAAACAGGGATCCCGAGGGCTCTAATTCTGCCACCTGCCCGACTCCCTGCTCTTCCCCAGAATCCATGTCCACTGTCTCCCTAGCACAGGACTTGCAAATACCTGAAGCAGAGCCTTTTTTCATGCCACATACCAAAGTGGCTTAGATGGCATGGCCCTCGCGGACAAAAAGTACCAGCAGAGAAAACTGTACACTAATGGACCCCCTATGTGCCGCGGGCCTAGAGGCTTACCGCCGTTTTTTTGTTTTTTTACAATTCTCCCACTAAAATCAAACAAAAGGCAAAACACACCAAAGAAAATAACCCCTTGTTAGGGAAAAAGGAAACAAGGCATGAGGAAAAAACGGACCGCCTCCGGGAGAAGTAGAGAATTATCCCCGCTGGCAGTGGCGTTCCCGCACGGTGCCGCCATGCGGCTAGGCCCGCTGCTCTGTCGTTTCGCGCCAAGTACACAGCGCTTCAGAAAAGGAAGGCCCCTTACAGGATAACGCCGCCAGGCAAACCGCCAGCATTAGACTCACCGGGCTCGCGGTTCGCAGGTCCACGTGCGCGACTGCTATCACCAGGAACACACTCGCACTAAAGGAATCTGAGCACGATGGTCCCAAGCCTGCCAGTGCGCGGACAGGCAAACTTCTGTGTGGCGCTGGCAAGGCTTTTCTCCGGAGCTCTCACTCCGACAAGGTGGCTGACTGTACCGGCAGCAGTACACTGAACCGGCTATCGCCGAGCTCCCACACAGCCTAAGCACTTGAATCAATCGGGGAGGGAGGGGAAGAGAGAGGTGCCTGCAGGCAAACTTAAAGGCCCAGTGAACATAAGACATGCCATACTGGGTCAGACCGAGGTCCATCAAGCCCAGTATCCTGTTTCCAACAGTGGCCAATCTAGGTCATACGTACCTAGCAATATCCCCAAAAGACACAGGTTCCACAATGCTTGTACTGGGTCAAGCATTGATATCCTGGGTCCCTTTTTAATAGTGGTTTATGGACCTTTCCTCCAGGAACTTGTCCAAACCTTTTTTAAACCCAGCTATACTAACAGCCCTTACTACATCCTCCGGTAACAGATTCCAGAGTTTGATTACACGTTGAGTGAAAAAATATTTTCTCTTATTTGTCTTAAATAGTTTACCCTGTAGCTTCATTACATGTCCCCTAGTCTTTCTATACTCTGATAGCGTGAACAATTGATCCACGTTTATCCGTTCCACTCCATTCATTAATTTATAGACCTCTTATCATATCTCCCCTCAGCCGTCTCTTCTCCAGGCTAAAGAGCCCTAACCTTCTTAGCCTCTCTTCATAGGAGTAGCCTTCCATCCCCTTCACCAATTTGGTGGCTCTTCTCTGTACTTTTTCTAATAACGCTATGTCCTTTTTAAGATACGGTGACCAGAATTGCACACAATATTCAAGGTGCGGTCGTACCATGGAGCAATACAGAGGCATTATAACATCCTTTGTTTTATTCTCCATCCCTTTCCTTATGATACCTAGCATTCTATTTGCTTTCTTGGCCGCCGCTGCACACTGGGCGGAGGGTTTTAACATGTTATCCACGATGACTCCTAAATCTTTTTCCTGGGTGGTGGTTTCTAATGTGGAGCCTTGCATCGTGTAACTATAGTGTGGGTTGTTCTTTCCTAGGTGCATAACTTTGCACTTGTCCACATGAAATTTCATCTGCCATTTGGATGCCCAGTCTTCCAATTTATCCAAATCCTCCTGCAGTTTTCCACAATCCTCTTGGGTTTTAACAACTTTAAACAGTTTTGTGTCATCTGCAAATTTGATAACCTCACTAGTTATTCCCTTTTCCAGGTCATTTATGAGTATGTCAAAAAGCAGCAGACCCAGTACAGATCCCTGGGGTACTCCACTATTCACCTTTTTCCATTGGGAATATTGGCCATTTAGCCCTACCCTCTGCTTTCTATCTTTTAACCAGTTCCCGATCCACAATAGTACACTGCCTCCTATCCCATGACTTTTTAGCTTCGCCAAAAGTCTCTGATGGGGGACTTTGTCAAAAGCTTTCTGAAAGTCCAGATATACTATATCAACCGACTCACCTTTGTCTACCTGTTTATGCACACCTTCAAAAAAAACATATCAGATTAGTAAGACAAGATCTTCCTTGTCTAAAGCCATGTTGGCTGTCTCCCATTAGGCCATGACTATCTACATGCTGTGTAATTTTGTTCTTTATGATGGTTTCTACCATTTTCCCTGGTACTGACGTCAGGCTCACCGGTCTGTAATTTCCTGGGTCACCCCTGGAACCCTTTTTAAAAATTGGTGTTACGTTGGCGACCCTCCAATCTTCAGGTATTACAGATGATTTTAATGAAAGTTCACAGATTACCAATAGCAGGTCTGCAATCTCATATTTCAGTTCTTTCAACACTCTGGGATGTATACCATCCGGTCCAGGTGATTTGCTACTATTCAGTTTATCAAATAGTTGTAATATATCTTCCCGGTGTAGCGATATTTCTCTCAATTCCTTTGCAGTATCACCTTTAAATACCACTTCAGTCTTGGGTAACATCCCTACATCTTCCTCAGTAAAGACCGAAGCAAAGAATTCATTCAGTCTCTCTGCTATAGCCTCGTTTCCTCTTACTGCCCCTTTTACCCCTCTATCATCTAATGGTCCAACTGACTCTTACAGGCCTTTTGCTACGAATGTACTTGAAAAAGTCTTTATTTCGTGTTTTTGCTTCCGTAGCAAGTTTCTTTTCAAATTCCCGCTTTGCCTGCCTTATCAATGCTTTGCATTTAACTTGCCAGTGCTTGTGCTGTTTCCAGTTTTCATCATTTGGCTCTTTTTTCCATTTCCTGAAGGTTGCTTTTTTGGCAGCAACAGCCTCTCTGACCTCACCTTTAAACCATGCTGGCAGTTTTTTGGACTTTCTTCCACTTTTCCTAATGCGTGGAATACAGCTGGTCTGGGCTTCGAGGATAGTATTTTTAAATAACACCCAAGCTTGCTGTAAGTCTTTAACCTTTGGAACCGCTCCTTTTAGTTTTTTCCTAACTATATTCCTCATTCTATCATAGTCTCCCTTTTGAAAGTTAAAAGGTAGTACTGTGGATGCCTTTACTATCTGTCCTCCACTAATTAAATCAAACATGATCATACTATGATCACTATTGCCAAGTGGTCCCAACACCCTTATTTCTTGCACCAGATCAGGCGTTCCACTAAGGACTAGGTCCAGTATGGCTTCCCCTCTGGTCGGTTCATGAACCAGCTGCTCCAAGAAGCAGTCATTTATTCCATCTAGAAACTTTATCTCTTTAGCTTGTCCTGCTGTGACACTGACCCAGTCGATACCGGGGTAATTGAAATCACCCATTATTACTACTCTGTTGTGACTTTTGTTAGCTTCCTTGATTTCTTTGAGCATTTCATCATCCATTTGTTCATTCTGGCCAGGCGGTCGATAGTATACTCCAACTGCCATCACCTTCCCCTTCATAAATGGAATTTCAATCCATAGAGATTCTACAGCAAATTTTGTTCCCTGCAAAACTTTAATCCTTTCTGACTCAATGCCCTCTCTAACATAGAGCGCAACCCCTCCACCAATTTTATCAGCTCTATCATTATGATATAGTGTGTATCCAGGTATCACAGTGTCCCACTGGTTATCCTCCTTCCACCATGTCTCTGAGAGTGCAATCATATCTAACCTCTCATTTAGTGCTATATATTCTAACTCTCCCATCTTATTGTTTAGACTTCTAGCATTGGCATACAAGCATTTTAGAGACTGTATTTTATTCATATTAATCTGGCTATTGGTAGGCAGGGGTAATTTGGAATCTTTATGCTCTGTCTGCTCCTTACTCAAGGGCATTTGGGCTACTATACTCCCTTTTGGAACCTCACTGCTTTTGGTAGTGTCCTTCAAGGATACCTTTGTCCGAACCATGCACTCCTGGGTGACTGTCGGCTTTCCCCTAATTTCTAGTTTAAAAGCTTCTCTATCTCTTTTTTAAAGGTTAATGCCAGCAGTCTGGTCCCATCCTGATTAAGGTGAAGCCCATCCCTTCGGAAGAGCCCCCCCTTTCCCCAGAATGTTCCCCAGCTCCTAACAAATCCAAACCCCTCATCCTTGCACCATTGTCTCATCCATGCATTGAGACTCCGGAGCTCTGCCTGTCTTTTGGGTCCTGCACGTGGAACAGGAAGCATTTCGGAGAACGCTATCCTGGAAGTTCTGGATTTCAACTTCCTACCTAAAAGCTTAAATTTAGCCTCCAGAACTTCCCTACCACATTTTCCTATGTCATTGGTACCAACATGTACCAAGATAGCAGACTCCTCCCCAGCACTATCTATGATCCTATCTAGGCAGTGCGTGAGGTCCGCTACCTTCGCACCAGGCAGGCATGTTACCAGGCGATCCTCACGTCCACCAGCCACCCAGCTATCTACATTCCTAATGATTGAATCACCAACTATAACAGCTATAACAGCTGTCCTGACCCTCCCCTCATGGGGACATGGCCCTGGAGAAACGTCCTCGGTGCGAGAGAGTTTTACATCACCTGGAGGACAGGTCCTAGTTACAGGATCACTTCCTGCCACACCAGGGTGATGCTCTCCTGTCTGTCACGTGACCTCTCTCCTCCATGGCAACAGGGATGCTGCCAGACTGGAGGTGGGACTTCAGGACTATATCCCTGTAGGTCTCGTCCATGTACTTCTCTGTCTTTCTTATGTCTTCCAGGTCTGCTACTCTAGCCTCTAGAGAACGGACTCGTTCCCTGAGAGCAAAGAGTTCTTTGCACTTAGTGCATACGTAAGACCTCTCACCAACTGGGAGAAAATCATACATGTGACACTCAATGCAAAAGACCAGAGAACCCCCATCTTGTTGCTGGACTTCTGTCTGCATCTTAGTTTAAAGCTTGTATTTAGGTCTTTTAAATTCTGTATATAATAAGGATTGGTGTGGATGCTTATACCAATAAAAGTGTATCTAATACCCCTAATACACCTTGTTTACCTGAAGCTTAAGTAATTAATCTCAGGTCCTCTGTGTAAGACTGATTTGGATAACGAGCTGCACCTGAGAGCAGCCCCTTTCCTCTAAGATGTGCAAGTACCTATAAAACTACAATTACCCCAGGGGTGGGTGGGTGCTGGGGAGGGAGGGAGGGAGATAAGTCCTATTAAAGAGGGCAGTTACAAGGTACCCTGTCCTGAACCCTCAGCAGGGGGGAAGGGGGTACCACACAAAGTCCAGTTAGTTGAGAGAGGCAAGGTAAGTTATAGCTGAGAAGGCTGAACTAGCACACCACTAAGACAAACAATACAGCTAGAACTCACAGCAAGGTGTCACAGGAGACAAATATCCACTTCTCTAACAGAGCACTGTAAAAAGCATTGCTCTTCTCTGATCAGAGAAAAGTGCTGAGAAACTCTTCCACTAAGAGTAAACTAATGTTCTTTTTCTCCCCAAATCACTTAAACATGTCAACTAGTCTTAATTGCTTCTCCAGTGAGCCCAACCCTTCGGGGCTCCTATCTATCCAGCTGCTTGGAGACTGAGGTAACTGATGGCAGGAGGCGGATTCCGAATGGATATACCGGTGACATCATAAAAAGGAGGAGTTTTCTCAGTCTCCAAGCTGCTGGATGAGATAGGGAACCCAGAGGTCCAGGACTAGACTGGTTACACGATCAGGAAACAAGAATTCTTGATAAAATTACACCCCCCCCCCCATGCATGCAAATATCATCGCTTACACACTTATTTAAAATGATTTGCTATACCGCCATTCGAGTTTTATATCATGGCAGTTTATAGTCCAGGTAAGTCAAATATATAACATACAGCACAGGTGTAATATCAGACAAAATGGAGGGTTGTTTATGGAAACATCATCAAATAGTCCTAGACAGATTAAGCAGGGACACAAAAGTTACTTGTAAAATGCACTACAGTTATCCTGTATGTATATGTTTTTGTTCCATGTGAACCGCGCTGACGACAATAGTGTGGTATATAAGAAATATCAAATAAAATAAATAAATAAATAAAAGTAAGTATACAGAAATCAAGGTAAAAATCACTATAAAATAGGTAAAAATCTAACTGCATGCTTGAGAGTATAACCAAGTCTTGACTCCTTTTTTAAACTTTGCATAAGAACTTTCTAAGGTCAGCTGGAAGGGAGTTCCAGAACTGTGGCACAGATAGTTAAAGGCTGCTTTTTCAGAAAAGATCAATCGTTGTCTTTCTGAAAGAATTGTTAGAAGGCTTGCTTAAGTGGTAGAATTTAGAAAACTGGGTGTCCAGGATGAGACAAATAAAATAACTATCCTTTGAAATCTGGATATGGATTTTATAGAGATCAGCACTATTGGTCCATAAAATCTGCATGAACCCCAGGTTCAAATGAGCACTTAGTTGACCCTTACCCTTGATCCAAGCAGGTGTAAATGTCAGGTCTCATATTTTAGTAAACTATGTACATTCCCACTGTACAATAAGAAACACCCAGATAAGAATCTTTCCCAAACTACCCATCTCATGGCTTTTGTGTGTGTAAACAGCTTTATAAAATTAAAATTTATATGCACTGGCCAATTAGACATGTAAATTCCGCTATTTAAACATTCAAACATTTGCGAGGCTTCTAAAGAGACCTCTATAGTCCATAATCTCTGGAACAGAAGTCTGCTTATTTGCATGCAATCTCCAAACTGATATCACAAGCCAAAAGCACTGAGGCACTCAGTGGGCAAGACCTGGCAGCAGACAGCGTGCACTGGTACTATGTACTGGGCATTCTAGCGGAACCTTCAGCTTTCCACCCCGTCCCCCGAGACCTCTCTTACACCCTCCACATTCTGACATAAGCTAAGAATGTAGAACATTTATGGACTCTCAAGAAGGTGGCCACCACTGACACAGAGTAGCCCTTTTGCCTTAGCTTCACCCTTTCAAGAGTCAGGCTGCAAGCGAGAATTGATCCACTTGTGGCATCAAGATGAGTCCCTATGAGATCAGGTCGATCCTGTTCTGCAACCGCCATGGGCTCACTACCAAGTCTAGAGAGATTGGCATACTATGTCCCTGATGTTTATAACTAGTGCTGCTGGCGTTTCCTGCCTAACACAATGACTGTAAAACCCTTTCAAGGTGAAAGCACGGTTCCTCTCACACACAGCACAGAAGGAGGGAACCTGCAACATGTGGCGGGGGGGGGGGGGGAGAAATGGAGCACACCTCCCCTGAAGCTCTGCAATGGTACACAAACTGCAAAACAACTCAATGCCTCTGAAGCACTGCTGTACCTCACTTCTTTCCTTATCGGACCATCACCTGCTAAGCTTCACTCATCATCAACTACCACGTCAACCTTGACCTGTCTCCTCCAACCTCTTTAGAAATCTTCATGCTACTGAACCGTTGGCTCTCTCCTCCACTGTCTCATCACCTCTTTCCTCCACTATGTCATCTGCATCTGTTGACGAGGCAGTAGCTTCCTATAACACTGCACTAGCCTCTGCTCTTGCTCCGCCCATGCCACGTCCTGTGAAGTGTACTGTACCTCAACCCTGGCTATCTTCCACTACCCACTATCTACGCTCCTGCGCACACTCAGCTGAGTGCCTTTGGCTCAAATCCCACACTCTTGCAGACTTCCTACAATTCAAATTCATGCTTGTCTCTTTCCAGTCAGTCATAGCACTCGCCAAACAAGACTATTATGTCCATCTGACCAACTCTCTTGCCTCAGACCCTCATTGTCTCTTTATAACTCTCAGCTCTCTCCTCAAGGTGCCTCCGCCTCAGACTCCTCCCTTCTCTTTCTGCCTAAACCCTGGCTGACAACTTATGAGAGAATACACAAGATCACACTCCAATTCCTCACAAGGCTAGCTACTTCTCCTCCCCCCCAACTCCCCCCCCCCCCACCTCTGCTACCCTTTCTTCCTTTTCTATGATCTCTGAGGAGGAAACCATTCACCCTTTTTCCTTATCCAAACTCACTTCCTACTCCTCTGGTCCCATTCTCAGCAGGCTCCTTAGCTCCATCTCCTCCACTCTAGTCCCTTCCATCTCTCATATTCTCAACCTATCGCTCACCATTGCAACTTTCCCTGTGGACTTCAAGCATGCTGTGGTCACTCCTTTCCTCAAGAAACCCTCACTAGATCCCTACCTGTCGACCCATCTCCCTCCTCCCCTTCATTTCTAAATTACTTGAACATGCGGTTCACCGCCGTTGCCTTGACTTTCTCTCCTCTCAAGCCCTTCAGGACTCTCTGCAATCTGGCTTTCATCCTTTACATTCTACCAAAATGGCTCTTTCCAAAGTCTCCAGTGACCTGTTCCAGGCAAAATCCAAGGGCCTTTTACTCAATCCTCTTCCTTCTTGACCTTTCTGCTGCTTTTGACACAGTTGACCACAACCTTCTCCTTGATACCTTGTTCTCGCTTGGTTTTAAGGGCTCTGTGCTATCCAGGTTCTCTTCCATTGCTCATTCAGAGTTTGTTCTGGTGGATCTTTCTCTACTGTTATTCCACTCTCAGTTGGTGTACCCCAAGGGTCTGTCTTAGATCCAACTCCTTCTCTCTCTATACCCAGTCCCTTGGTGCACTCATCTCTTCCCATGGTTTTCAGTAAAATCTTTATGCTGATGACTCCCAGATCTACCTCTCTACACCTAAAATATCTCCGGCAATCCAGACCCAGTTCTCTGCCTGCCTTTCTGACATTGATGTCTCACCACCACTTGAAATTGAACATGGCTAAAACAGAGCTGCTTCTTTTTTTTTATGCAATTTTAACAAAACACAAGAACATAATCTTGCTAAAAGAAAATAGGGTACATAATAGAAAATGCAAAGAGAAATCCAAAAGACAAACAAGTCAATTACTACTCCATATAGTCCACAAATAGGAGAAGGCGGCAAAGAGATCAACCAGAGTAGGAGTGCTCTGGGAGATACAAAGTATAATATAGAATATCTTTACAATGAATACCAGATAGCATTGGGTTACCCCAGACATACACTAAACTAGAGGAAGATTACAACATCATTCTGGAGATGTAATAGATAGAAGTCTAGCATTAATAAAGGTACTCAAATCAAGTGGGTCAGAAAAAACATATTTAATTGCCTTAATTACTATACATCTACACAGAAATCTGAGAAAAAAAAAAAGTACCCCCTATCTGAGAAACCCCCAGTTTATAAAGAAGAAATTGTTTCCTCCTCTTTTGGGTCTCTTTAGTTAAATTCGGAAACATAGATATAGTAAGACCAAGAAAGGTCTCCAAACGCTTTTTAAAACACAATTTTAGGAGCCAATCTTTATCAGAAATCAATGCACATTGAACCAATAATATTGAGGGGATACAAGTTCTCCCCTCCCCCTCCACCTCCCCCCCCGGAGTCCTCGAGAAAGGCCGATACATTCAAAATATTAAAGTCCACATCAGATATAACCTCTGGAGTCTCAGTGCTCTTCTTGCCACGAGTTAGATAGTAGACCTTGCTTAAAAGTGGTAACAGATCTATCGGGACCTTTAAAACTTCATGCATGTATCTTTTGAACATATCCAAAGCTGTCACCCTGGATACCCGTGGGAAATTAAGAACACGCAAATTAGCGGCCCTAGAAGCATTTTCCAACACTTCTAGTTTATACTTAATAGTCCCATTTTCCTTAGATAAAGCTGAGGACATACCAGAAACATGTTCCAACTGAGAATCAAAATCAGTCATTTGAACCTTCATCTGTTCACACGCAGAAGAAACCACATCAACATTCTCCTGGACCCGGGATGATAATAAAGAAGTTTGTGAATTGATAGCCATAGATAGAGTAGCAATAGCCTCCCAAATAGACTAAGGTAAAAACCTTAGGTCGAGCCAAAAGAGGGAGTTCCACTAAGGGAGTTGAAACAGACTGAGGGAGTAATCTTTCCTCCTCAGAAACCACCTCCAGTAAGGCCGCCGAAGATCTTTCGTTCAGTACCTCCCTGAATTGCTTGGGGGACAACGGAGCCACATCACCAGCGGAGACTCCCTCTCTAACGCCCGCCGTCCCCACTCTGGGAGATAGCGGCGTTGTAACAGCCGGGGTAGGCTCTGAAGCAGCTGGGTGCGGCGGCGGGGTCCTCAGTTCAGGAGAGAGAGAAGTTTCTACATCCGGCGGAGACGGCAAAGCCTCCACACTCGCCGTCGCCAAGCCAGCTCGAATCTCCTGCTTTTTGTCCAAAGGTAAGTGAACAAAACGGTCCATTGGACCAAAAATGGGCAGTTGGGGCTCAGAGGGAACAGCCCTCAACTTTCCTTTCCACTTAGGCATCTAATCAAAGAACTCACACCGCAGCCATCTTAGAAAGTCTCCCCAAAACAGAGCTTCTTATTTTTCCCCCCTAAACCCTTCTCTCCCCTTCCTTCTTTCTCAGTCTCTGTGGATAACTCTCTACTCCTTCATTTCCTCAGCTCGCAACCTTGGGGTAGTCTTTGACTGCTCTCTCTCCTCCACACACATTCGATAGCTAAAACCTACCATTTCTTTTTCTACATCAAAATTCACCCATTCCTTTCTGAACACATTATGAAGACACTTATCCACTCCTTAGTCACCTCCCATCTTGAGTATTGTAACCTACTCCTTGCTGGTCTCCCTCTGAATCATCTCTCTCCCCTTCAATCTCTTCAATACTCTGCTGAGCAGTAAATCTTCCACCAGCCTCATCATGCTCATATTACCCCTCTTCTCAAGTCACTTCATTGGCTCCCTATCCATTTCTGCATCCAGTTCAAACTTCTCCTACTGACCTATAAGTGCATTCACTCTACTACTCCTCACTACCTTCCTCTCTTCTCTCTCCCTACACCCCTCCTTGGGAACCCTGCTCTTCTGGCAAATCACTTCTATCTGTGCCCTTCTCTTCTATTGCTACCTGTAGACTTCGCTCCTTTTATCTTGCTGCTCCTTATGCCTGGAACAAACTACCCGGGTCTGTACATCAGCCTTCATCTCTGGCCCTTTCCAAATCCAGGCTGAAAACTCACCTCTTCATTGCCAATTTCGGATCTTGATTTGCCTAATCTCTTTTGTATTTTGTTACCATTCTCCCTAGATGTAATCATGTGCCCGATTTTGAGTTGCGGCTTGCGGGACTGCATGTCCTGGGACATGCAGCCCCGCAAGCTATCCTGCCCCAATTCCCCCTCTGGCTCGCCCCACAAGGCTAGAGCAGCAGGACAGGGAGAGCTGGCGGGGGACATAAGGGGGGGGCAGGGTCTGGGCAGAGCATGGGTGGGCTGAGGCAGTAGGACGTACAGGGCCAATTCCAGTCACCACCAATTCCCTGTATGTCCTGCAGGCTCAGAGGGGACCAGATGATTATTCCAACTTGAAGGTGGAATAATCAGCACTGACCCGAAATCAGGGTTGTAGATCCTCCCTCCCCCCCCCCCCCCGGGGCCGGGTGCAGGGGGGTCCCCGCCGCCCGATCCAGGCCCCGGCTGGCCAGCCGCGGATCTGGCAATAGGGAAGAGGGGGTTCTGAGCCGCAGGAGCCAGGGGAGTCTGCAGGGAAGACGTCTCCGCAGGCATGCAGGGGCACACCAGGCCATCCTCAGGGCCATCCGGACGTTCCCCTTTCGGAATCAGGCTCTATGTTTACAGCTACTATGTTGATGGCCTTGACTAGACTGTAAGCTCTGATGAGCAAGGACTGTCTTTTACATGTGTCTGTGCAGTGCTGCGTATGTCTTGTAGTGCTATAAAATGCTCAGTAGTGGTAGCGATAACATCAGGCTTTTAATTTAGTTTCACTTTGTTTTTAAAGGCAGAGTACAAAAAACAACCAGCCCTGTGAAATAAAGGGGGGAAAAAAGGAAAGCCAGCAGAGCCTCCCCAGAGGAGTGTTGGACAGTCCGGCTGGGGGGAAAGGAACCTAGACCCAATCAAGGGTCCTGGTGCTTAACAGGCAGACCCTGCAGCTGCCAGCTCTCACTAATAAATAGCTCCACCACAGCTATTACCAATCCTACCAGCTCTTGAATTCTGCTCAGCCTTTAAGAAAACTTTTCTCTGTCCTCCTTTTGTGTTCCTGTTTTGTTTTTTGTTTTTCAAAATAGACCTCAGAAAAAAAACTTCCCATGGAGTTTTGCCACAGGGAAGATCTCCTCAGCTGCTGGGAACAGAGATACTGATCTCTGGAGGCTATGGCAGAAGCACTTGTACTATGACATCAGAAATCTGACATGCTCAGTTCCCAGTTGCTGGTGGAGGTTGATAACCCACATGTACTGCATTGGACTGGACTGGACTGGAGGGACGATAAACATGAGTTCCTTAAGTGTGCATGCAAGCAACAGGACAGCTACAAAATGCTTCAAGGTCAAAGAAGTAAAATGAAAAAATCCCATTGTGACATACCCGCTTCAAGCTGTACCCAGCGTAGAAAATAATGGGAGGTAGCAGAATGTTGAAAAACACCTCTGGATCAAATGTCACCTGGAAATAAATGACATCACTTGAAAATGGCTCAGCTGATACAAGGAGTCAAAGTGATCAGACTGTTTCAGCAATGTTATATGTTAAAGAGACTAAAGAGCAACTAACATGAGATCCAGTGCCTGCTTCTGATCAAAGATATTTTATGATCCAAGTTACTCCACAAAACAAATGCATTAAAATATGTAACTTTCAGGTTATCATTACCATTGTTTCTGACACTGTCAATATTCAGAGAAGAAATCTTCCTTACCTTTCTCAGCATTTCATTATCCTGGACGTTATTGAGCGCCTGTGGACGGATTTCCCCCTTCAAGGAATACTCATATAACTTATCACTGACATTTACTAGAAGCGTGGTAGGACTTGTCTGTAGCTTGCAGCTCAAGGTCATATTGTTAATATCACTAGGAACATGAATACCATAACGAAGGACAACACCAACCAAAAGACCTGAAAAGATTTTAAAAAAGGAAAGCAGCTTGAATCACCAGAACACAGACTATTTCAGGGTTTTTTTCCCCACACACTGCAAGCACTAGTTCCTTACCTGCTCATGACTGCACATTAGGGTGGTCCACTGCCATAGGGGAAAAAATAAAAGTAGGAATTTCTTTGCTCCCTGGCCTGATTCTGGTTCCATTTATGTAGAAAACAATGTGTGCAAAGTTTGAAGCCAATCAAATAATATTTAGGGGTGGCTCAAGGTCCCTATCTATCAGGCCCCTGGATCCCCCCCAGGGTTCGTCAGACCACTGGGTATTATCCGCTCATAGACGGGGGGTATCATGCTTGCCAAGCACTCAATGTGGTCCAGATGCTAGTAAGGACTTTGACGATGTGGGGAACATCTTACGGTGTTGCGAGACAACACCCAGAAGGAATTGGAGTTGCTCTTCTTTTGTGGTGTGTCGGCCGTTGAACTCCTCAATGAGTTTGACCCCTTGCTCAGCCACATCGTTGATCACTGGAAGATTTTTTTACTTTCTTCAGACCGTCTTTGAATGATGCATTCTCTTCCCAGTCTTCTGGGTCTGCATTAAGAAAATCACTGTTGATGTCGAGGTGTTGCAGGAAACGGATTGACTTGCGAGTTGCAAAAGATTCAAGTGGTGGAATCATGGAACTTTTCAATTCGACCCGCTTTGGGGGATCTTCATCTTCGTCATCATCCTCATCACTTTCATCTGATTCTGCCGGGATCATGGCCGACACTATGGCCCGCTCTGTCGGTGCTGAAACAGCTTCATCGAACAGTGACAGTGCCACAAGCTCCTCTGACACATACCACAGATGCTGTTGCAGTTTGTCTCTGGCCGCTCTTCCAACACGGTCATTGTGGTAAGAGTGTAGTTTCTTCAGCATCTCCAAATCTGTTCGAGGAGCAACTGCGGCATCAGGGGCAGAAAACCAGGCTTCCACATGAATCAGGATGGAGAAAATGCTCACATCACGAACACAGGACTCCTCCCGTTGGGTAAGATCTTTGAGTTGTCCTCGGAACACCTAAATCTTGAGACAGTACAAGACTTTTGCCATCCATCTGGCATGATGGAAAGCTCCGGATTTCTTGTAATTGAAACTAGGAAGATTCCCTCCAAGGCAGACAATCGTTAACTCCAAGAATTCCAGGTAATCATCTCGGTGATTGCCCTGTGCCATCTTGGATTCCGCAAACTTCATGATGCGATCCCTGTCAGGTTGCAGCACCTCCAAGTCTTTTCCAGTTTGATAGTTGGACTTGTCAAGGGAGCCCCAATTCTTTTGGAACCGGCGAAAGAGTTGGACATCGGGACCCGATGAAGCTCCAGAGCATGTAGAGAATACTGCACCAAGAATTATTTCGTAAATGTGATGGCGGCATGCCAAATGAAGGACTGTGCGACGGAGTCTCTGTTCTAGAAGAATGCATGCTCCTGATCGACGTCCCGTGTTCGATGCAGTTGTATCAAAGCAGAAGCCTGCAACCTTTTCATCCAAACACCATTCCTGTAACAGTTCATAAACTGCTGCAGCTTGATTCTCGCCCGTTCCTGATGTCAGTTTTGGTACACCAAGAAGTTGTTTCTCCAGTGGAGACAGCCGTTATCAAAACTGGAAGGCGGTCAACGGATGTGGTTGAACAGAGGAGAGATGGCAATAACTTGCTATCCCAATGCACAATGCATGTTTTGCCTTCGGCTTTGAATGCGTTGTGCAGGTCCGTCCATTGTTGCTGACGGTGCTTTTCTCTATGGCGCTTGATGCTGGAGCGGCTGATATTGAGCTCCCCAGGATAATGTCCCAGACATCTGGCGGTTTCAGCTACCACAAACAGAGCATTGCGATCCATTGTCCCTGTCCGATCCAGGGCTGCTGTAAGCTCTGGGGTCCAGACATTGTTAGGTCGAAACTGCTTCGTTTGTGGAGTTGCTTTCTTCTGTCCGTTATCTGAATCCGCAGATGTCGACGAGTCTTCACCTGACTCTGCTGAGGAAGAAGATCCTTCCAGCTGAACTTGGCTTGTAGTTGCCTCGGCTTCGGCAACATGTTTTTGTCTGCGCCTTTTCAGTTCTTCTTCTCGCTGTTGCGATCTTGCTTCCGTGTTGGCCAGTTTCTTGTCCATCGCGCACATTGAGCCGCGGCGCCCTGGTTCTCGTTGCGCTATTAAGAATTCTTTGTCTTCTTGAATATGAATTAAAGACATTGCATTGGCATGCGCCACATCAAATAGGTTTTTCATTGCAACCTGGAATTCTTTTCCATTTGCCTCTTGTTTCCCTCCTCTCCCTTTGTTTTTCTTCAAAGTTTTCCACTGATTGAACAATTTCTTTACTTTTTCTTGAATTTTGTCATTTCTTTGAACAGGAAGCCTGGCCTTTTCCCAGTAAGCTTCTACTTCACTTGTTACAATAGATGCACTTTCACTAACACCTTTGTTTAATGTCATATGGTGATGTAAAAATACACTTAACACTTGCTCCTTGCTGGGGAGCTTGGCCCCCAGAATTGTGGTGGACATTTCTTCAGTGAGATAAAAACCACGTTTTTTTCGCCATCTGAAAAGAATAAAGATACAAAGATAATAGTACAATGTCTTTGGCACCTCTCAGAGATGAGATTAGTTCAAATATGACGCAATCAAATGTAATCAGCGTGGAACTGAGTGGATGATACAAGATGATGCAACATTTCGTCATCTGCTCCCAGGGGGAAATCTCAAGACTTGTTGAGCCACCCCTAAATATTATTTGATTGGCTTCAAACTTTGTACACAGTGTTTTCTACCTAAATGGAACCAGAATCAGGCCAGGGAGCAAAGGAATTCAGGAATTCATTTTTATGGACCACCCTACTGCACATCCAACAGCCTACAATAGCAGGGTATGAGCAGCTGTCCCTCATTAGTGGCCTGCACTACAGAAATCCCCAGACCACATTTAAATGTTTTCTGCTTTAGAGAGTCATAGCTTTTATTTTTGTTCCTATTTTCTAAGGAATTTCTTATTTTAAACTTTTTCTCCCCTCTTTCCAGTCTCTCCCCTCTTCTGTGCACCCCAGTGGCAGGAGAATGCTGTGGCGAGTGCCAGATGCCAATTGTTAGGCATCTAAGATTTTTCCATCCCTGATAATCATCATCATCTTTGAATTATTACAATGAGCCAATAAAAAGTTATGCTGCCACCTGGCAGAGCTTCTCCCCCTGTTCCTTTGTCTCAGACCGGCCAAACACCTCCCAAAATTTCACACACAAGCACAGCTGGAGTATTCTAAACAGAGCATAAATGTTTGAAGCAAGACAGAAAAATATCAGCACCACTCCTGCTACAGAAATAGATCAGATCATGCGATGAACTCAGTTCATGTTAGAGCAACAAGCTTACAAAATGTAAAGCACAGATCAAACATTTTAGAAGAATCCAGGTTTCTTGACCCATTCCCGCCCCCTCCCTCTCAGAGGGCAATAATTTACAGAGTAAATAGTCAGAATATATCATCATACTAGAAAAGAAATAATTAGATCTTACCTGCTAATTATTGTTCCTGAAGGAACGACAGTCCAGTCCCTTACTTCTGGGTTACGCAACCCTTCCAGCAGCTTGGAGGCTGAGCCCAACCTTTTTGGGGCTGGAGCGGTATAAATACCACTGTAACCACCCACAGACCCCAGTAATCGAATGACAAAGCAGACTTAAAGAACTTTCAATAGTAACCTAAACAACATCACACAGCAACGAAATATTTAACAAATTTATTTATTTATTTATTTATTTTTTAAAAGTACAGGGAGAAGGAGAGGAGGAAGGCCAACGGCCGGAGGTGGATTACTTGCGACCGACCGAGTGAACCTTCAACTGCTCTCCTGTGCCCATAGCAGACTCCACGCTCGGTCCGCAGCTCCGCCCTTGGCTAATAGGCCCTACAGGCCGACGAAATCCGGGTGGGATCAGGGACTGGACTGTCGTTCCTTCAGGAACAATAATTAGCAGGTAAGATCTAATTACTTCTTCCTTATCGTCACTCAAGTCCAGTCCCTTACTTCTGGAATGTACCAGAGCAGTTCAATCCTGGGGGGGATTCGCCATACCGGACTGCAGAACCGCAAAACCAAACCGAGCGTCCGCTGAACTCTGAACGTCCAGCCTGTAGTGCTTGGTGAAGGTATGTAGGGAGGACCAAGTCGCCGCCCTACAGATGTCCAGAGGGGGAACTAGACTGAATTCTGCCCAGGAGGTAGCTTGTGCACGAGTCGAGTGTGCACGCAGTCCCACTGGGACCTGCTTCCCTTTCAGGATGTAGGCGGAAGCAATTGCTTCTCTGATCCACCTGGAGATGGAGGCCTTGGCCACCGCTGCCTCCCCCTTGTGTGGACCTCCGAACTGAATGAATAGCCGGTCGGACTTCCTGAAAGGAACTGTGCGAGAAAGATAACGCCTCAAGGCCCTCTGGACGTCTAGGAGGCGAAGCTTGCTGTATCCACCTTCCTGCCTGTCGGCCGGGAGAGTAACTGCCTGATTCACATGGAAGGGAGAGATAACCTTGGGCAAAAAGGAAGGAACCGTGCGCAGGACTACCTTGTCCTTGAGAAAGGCTAGAAAGGGGGGCTGAGCGGATAGTGCTTGTAGCTCCGAGACCCGCCTGGCCGAGCAAATAGCGACCAGAAAAACTGTCTTCAGGGTTAGATCCTTTAAGGAGGCCCTCTTTACCGGCTCAAAGGGTTCCCCGATCAAGGCATTTAGCACGAGGTTGAGATCCCAAGGGGGATGATCACCCTCCGTTGAGGGCGCAATCGTCTGACCGCTCTTAGGAACCTGGCCACATCCGCATGGGCACCGAGGGACTTACCGCGGACCTTACCTCTATAGCACGCTATTGCGGCCAGCTGGACCCGTAAGGAGCTGTGCGCTAAACCCTTGTCAAATCCTGCCTGCAAGAATTCTAGAACCTCCGGAACCGAAGCCAAAAGGGGTTTCCTTCGGTGTTCGGCACACCACGCTTCGAAGATGCGCCAAACTCTTACATAGGAGAGACAGGTTGAGCGCTTCTTAGCCTTCAACAGCGTCGAGATTACCGCTCCTGAGTAGCCTCGCTTCAGGAGCCTCGCCCTTTCAATAGCCATGCAGTAAGCGAGAATCGATCCACGTGAGGCAACCAGACCGGGCCTTGTCTCAGAAGGTCCCTTCTGCAGGGGAGCTGCCAAGGTTGGTCGGCGAGCAACCTCACCAGATCCGCATACCAGGGGCGGCGAGGCCAATCCGGGGCTATGAGAATTATGAAACCCTGGAGAGAGTCTCCACCCGCTGGAGAACCTTTCCGATAAGGGCCCAAGGAGGGAACACATAGAGCAGACTTTCCGAAGGCCACTTCTGGGACAGGGCTTCCAGGCCTTCGGACATTCTTTCCTTCCGTCGACTGAAGAACCGATCCACCTTGGCGGACGAGAACCGTGCCATGAGATCCATGACTGTGAGCCCCCAACGGGCCACTATTTGGTCGAAAACCTCCTGCTCCAGTTCCCACTCCCCGTGGTCTATCTTGCACCTGCTGAGGTAATCGGCCGTGACGTTGTCCAAGCCGGCCACGTGCTGAGCTGAAAGTGCTTCCAGGCGAACCTCCACCCATTGGAAAAGAGCGTCCGCCTCCTTCTCCAAGGCGGGACTGCTGGTGCCGCCCTGGTGGTTGATGTAAGTCACCGCGGTGACATTGTCGGAGAGCACGCGAACTGCTCTTCGTTGCACTAAGGACTCGAGAGATTTGAGCGCTAGGGCAACGGCCCTCAATTCCAGTCTGTTGATGGGCCAGAGAGACTCCAACAGTGTCCAGCGGCCCTGGACGAACTGGTCTTCGCAGTGAGCCCCCCAACCCGCCAGACTGGGATCCGTTGTCAACAGCAACCACTGATGGGGCTCGAGGGGCATCCTGCGACCCAGATTTCTTTGGCACCGCCACCAGAGGAGGGCCCGTTTGGTCCGCGGGGCACAGGGTAACTGCATGGACAATGGATGGTGCTGAGGAGACCATCGATGCAATAGAGCCCGCTGTAATGGTCGCATGTGCGCTCTGGCCCATGGCACTACTTCTATCGCCGCCGCCATAGTTCCCAGTAGCTGAAGATAATGTCACGCTGAGGGGATTCGTCTGCCCAGAAACTGCGTGACCAGTAGCCTTAGGTCCCTTGACCTCGTACGGGACAGGAATACTCTGCCTCTGCTGGTGACGAACCTTGCTCCGAGGTACTCGAGGTCCTGGGAGGGAGTCATCCTGCTCTTTGCTCGATTGATGACCCACCCCAGCTCTTCCAGAACTTGAACCACTCTGACAGTAGCCGAGCGACTTTCCTCTTCTGACTTTGCCCTTATCAGCCAGTCGTCCAGGTACGGGTGCACTAGTATTCCCTCTTTCCGTAGGGCCGCCGCCACAACCACCATCACCTTGGTGAAAGTCCTTGGGGCCGTAGCTAGGCCGAAGGGCAGAGCCTGGAATTGGAAGTGACCTCTTGGTACTGCAAATCTGAGGAACTGTTGGTGGGACTTCCTGACCGGGATTGTGCAAGTAGGCTTCTGTCAAGTCGAGAGATGTTAGGAACTCTCCGGCCCTCACGGCTGCTATGACTGACCGTAGGGTTTCCATCCGAAAGTGTGGTACCCTGAGACAGCGATTGACCTGCTTTAGATCCAGGATGGGGCGATAAGACCCTTCCTTCTTTGGTATCACGAAGTAAATCGAGTACCGACCCGTGCCGCACTGATCTGGAGGTACTGGGACTACGGCCCCGAGTGCTATTAGTCGGGCGAGCGTTACCTCTACCGCCGACCTCTTCTCCGAGGAGCCGCAGGGAGACTGAACAAAGGCTGGAAGTATTTGCTTTGCAAATTCGAGAGCATAGCCCTCTCTGATCACCTCTAGGACCCATTGGTTGGACGTGACCCGGGTCCAGGCTGGGAGAAACTGCCTTAGACGACCGCCCACCGGCAGTCCGTCCCCCTGGACCCCCGTCTTCTCATTGTTGTTTTCTAGGCCCCGAGGGGGGAGCCGAGGTACCGAAACCTTGACCCGCTCCTCGAAACCCTCTAAAACCTTGACCCCTTGAAGGAAAACGGCCCCTAGGAAAGAGGTTTGATCTGGCTGGGCGAGACCTCTGAGAATCCCTAGGTTGGTTACGCACTGGGGCTAGGGAGCGCCCTTGCTTAGGTCTGTCTTCCGGAAGTCTGCCTCCCTTAGACTCGCCAAGGTCCTTCACCAGCTTCTCTAAATCTTCTCCAAATAACAGCTTCCCCTTAAAGGGAAGTCGACTCAGGCGAGCCTTCGAGGATGCATCGGCTGCCCAAGTCTGTAGCCACAAATAACGCCTAGCTGCCACCACCGAGGCCATATTCTTGGCTAGGCTTCTGATGAGGTCATACTGACTATCCGCCAGGTAGGCTGCCCCGGATTCCAATCTAGCAGCATTGGCCTGCCTCTCGTCTGCGGAACCCTCCGCTGACTGGAGCTGTTGTGACCATCTTAAACAGGCCCACGCCACCCAAGCTCCGGAAACTGAGGCCTGCAAGGCGAGGGCGCTTACGTCAAAAGCTTGTTTCAGAAGCGCGTCCAATTTTCTGTCTTGAGAATCTCTCAGAGCCGTACTGCCCTCGAATGGGATCGTGGTCTTCTTAGTAACTGCTGATACCGCTGCGTCCACCCTGGGAGACCTCAGCAGTTCTTTGTCCGCCTCTGGAAGAGGATATAGGAGAGTCATGGATCGGACCCCCCTTAAGCTTGACTCTGGTAGATCCCATTCTTCCTGGATCATCTGGCGTACCACCCTGTGGACAGGAAAAACCTTCTGCGATCTCCTGAAGGCCTGGATTAACGGATCCTCTAACGCCTCCTCCTCTGCAGGCGTGTCTGAGGCTACATTGAGCGCTTTCAGGGACTCATTGATTAAAGCCGGGAGCTCCTCCCGACGAAAGACTCTAATTATCCGGGAGTGTTCCTCTTCTGGGATCTCCCCTTCTTCAAGCTCCTCCTCTTCCTCGTCCAAATCTTTGTCCGAGTTCTCTTCCTCCGGGGTCCCCTGCGAGAGGGACGCGAGGGGCTCCTCACAACTCAACCGAGGGCGCTTAGGTAGGATCCCTGAATCCGAGTTGCCTGCTCTCGTGGTCCCGGCCGACTTGCCTTCCGCCGACGGACCAGCCTCCCCTGTTCCAACACCCTGCTTACGCAAGCAATAGGCCTTGTGCAGCAAGAGGATAAAGTCAGGGGAGAAAAATTCCCCGGCCCCCCCCTCCCCAGTGGGTAGGGAGGGCATGGGGAGAGGAGGAGTGGGTAGGTCTGAGGCTGTAGAAGGGGGAAACTGGGACCCCCCCTCCCCCCACTAGGGGATCTCCAGATCCCTGAGAAGATTGTGCCATAGTCAAGCTAATCTCTTGTTCCACGGAGGCAGCCACTGCAGCACAGCCCCTGCAGATCCCTGCCTCCGAAGTAGTACCTCTGCGAACACCACAGGATGGGCACCTAGGCTTGGCCGTCATGTTCTGGATAGAGGCTACTGCGGCCCTTCCTGCTCCGAGCTGGGGCAATTGTCCTAATAAAGTACAGGCAGGACAGCTCAAGTACCGCTTAAAATAAAAAGAAAGAGTCTGCACAGACCAAGAGACTACCGCTTTAAAGTTCAAATAACAAAGAAATTAAATAATAAAGCTAAATTAAGCTAACATTAAATGAAAAAAATGAAAATTTAAAGAAAAGCAGAGGAATTACAAAATAAATTCCAATCCCTTAATTCAAGGCCCCAGTACTTGCGGTTTGTAGCTTCTTTCTGTAGCGAAATTCTGTGCCCGACTCAGCGATTCCTGGCCGTTGGCTCTACACGTGGTAGGCCTCACCACGTGGAGCCTGAACGGCGGATCGCGAGTCTGCCTTCTGACCACTTTATGCCCCGCCGGCAGAATGGAGCTGGAAATCGTGTTTCACCCCGATCTGCCGGAACCGCCGCTTTAAATCGCTCCCCCGCTGCTTTTCCTCAGTGCATCTGGAGCCCCGGAGCTCACCTCCGCATCCGGGACTGTGCCGGCGGTGAGTGCTTGCACTGCGGCGTTGCCTCAAGCGCTCAGCCACCGTAAGGGCTTCGGCGCGAGGCAGGTCAGGGCTGCGGAGAGAATTGAGCAGGAGCCCTCCGAAACGGCAGCAGAAGAGGTCTGAAGTGTTCCCACAAAGCCGCGTACTGCACACCACCTCCGATCCCCGGCCCGGCCAGAGAGGGGGGGGGGGGTGAAAAAGGAGCAGGGAGAAATTTAAAGGTACAGATGCAGAAAGGAAACAAAAGGTAAATAAAGGTAAATAAAGTAAATGTAATAATAATAATACAAAAGAAATTTAAACTAAAGGAAGACTCCAGTAAGCCCTAGGCTTACGGAACCCTCCAGCTGCTTGGAGGCTGAGAATACTGGGGTCTGTGGGTGGTTACAGTGGTATTTATACCGCTCCAGCCCCAAAAAGGTTGGGCTCAGCCTCCAAGCTGCTGGAAGGGTTGCGTAGCCCAGAAGTAAGGGACTGGACTGGAGTGACGATAAGGAACCAACATTTCTCTGTTTAAAGTGAATTCGTTTTCTCGCTCCATTTCACTCTTATAAGCACATAACACCTCCATACTTAGGTGATTTCTGCTTGTGTTACTCAATTTTCAGGAATGGAACATGTTAGAAGAAACAGGAACACAAGAGACCAATTTGTTCCAACTCCTGTTAACAGCAGGAGGAAGCTACACATGAATCACCAGCCCACATACAGCCTCACTATACCTGCTGCATGACACAGGAGCTATCAGCTGACAGGGGCCTCTTGGCCTAAACCAGCCAGTTCAGCTGACTTGCCGTACAGTCTCCAGTTATTTGCTTCCCTTGACCTTACCATTGCCCTCTGTACCTGTGCCAAGCACATTTGAATATTGATGATTTTGGTAACTGCCACTTCCATTTCGAGATTGTTCCAGGCATTAACAGACAGTAATGAAGCCACATCACCCCAGATTTCTTTTAAACATCTCCTCCCTTCCACCATTATATCATGTCTGCCTGCATTTATGCTATTTTTGCAAACGAAAACAATATTTTTTTATTTGGTTGGTTGGTTTTATATAGTGCACTATTTCAAAATCAGTGCGGTTTACAAAGAACAGGTATAACGCTTTACATAGTGCGGACCTGTAAGGCCACCGCAGACATTTTTCTGCAAGAGTGAGCTTCAGATATCAAAGAGCAAAACATCAGTATACTCTGACACAAGCCGATAATGGGTTTGCAGCCGACTTCTCAATATCTGCAGTGGCACAAACAAAGCAAAACTTCAGCTTGGCCCAAGTAGACAGTTGGCCAAGAGGAAGTGACCCCAAATAAGATAGAGTATCTCTCTTCTGAGTGTGCATAACGGTCCTAATTTTTCCACTGTCAAGAGAACTCCTTTTCTCCACAACAGTTCTTCACTCCCTGCTAAACTTGCTATGATAGTCACATACAGAACAGCACTCCAACAATATCAAGAAAAGACTCTGAACTGAATACATCATTGCCACTTTCTGTGGCTGTGCAACACTTTACATTTAAAGACAACACTTTAACCTAGTTAGTTACAGCTAGCTAGACTCTTGCATTAGTAAAAAACAAATACAGTCTTACCAAACGAAAAAGCTGGTTGTGAAGTTCCAAAAGCCACTCACCAGCTCCAGCATCATTTCTAGTATCACCAGCTCACCCCAGGTCAACCAAAATAGCTGATCCAGTCCTGTTTTTTTTGCCTCAGTACATGCATGGATTTGTAGTAACGATTTTCCCCAAATCTTTTTTCTCTAAGTCAGACTTGTATGCATCGTGGCATAAATCAGAACTTGATCAATTTATTCAACTGACCCTAGTTATTCCACCCTTGTCATCTTACTCATTTTTACCATGAAGGTAACTGTGTGGGCCAGGGCAATTCCCCTACTTTGAGACAGTCTGACAAGAAGATTTTCCCAAAATAACAGAGATGGGCCTTGTTAAACACAAACCTATTTGGAAAAGGAAAAATTTAAGAGTCTGGCCTTCTCAATTTATGCCATCTATACTGGGTAAAAGTGGCTGTACTGTGCACTGTCCTGTGGAAGACTTGGATTTGACTGTTACGCCGTCCAGGACTAGGGAGGCAATGCTCGCAACCTGGAAAGGGGGGAGGGATTCACAGTCACTGTACAATGATGATGCCTAGTGACCAGATTTAGGGCCTGTGATAGCAGAATTATAGAAAGAACTCTGGTGCATGGTCTCTGGCTGAGGATAGTCCTCACAATGGCTAAACGTTAAGTTGGACAGGGCTATAAAAAGACAAAAAAAAAATATCTTCAGATAATTGAAAATAAGAGCTCATGACACCAGATCAGAGCCCTAGTTTCAAATGAGTGGCAAGGCCAAAGAAGCAAAAGGAAACTGCCAGGCAAAAAAAGGAAGCAAGCAAGACAAATGAAGCCAGATTAAACCTCAAAAAATATATAAAGCATGACAGGAACTCAGCTTATTTTCAGATACCTTCTTTGACAAAAAAAAAAAAAAAAGAACTTCAAACTTGAATGATAGGAAAGCAGCCACCTCAGTTCCCTCAGTGCTTCACCCTCCCATGATACACTGTGGGTGACATGAGGGTGAACAGAACCAAGAGGCAGCATATATGATGAATGCAAACCCCACAGAGAACCTGAAAGGGCCAAACTGCTGACCACATCCCTCACACAACTGCCCAAGAATGTAGATGCCCTGCAAGCTCTAGAAGAGGACGATATTATACAACAGAAAACAAAACCTGAAGTTGTAGACTAATAAAAGAAAATATTTTTTCACTCAACGTGTAATCAAACTCTGGAATTTGTTACCGGAGATGTAGTAAAGGCTGTTAGTGTAGCTGGGTTTAAAAAAGGTTTGGACAAGTTCCTGGAGGAAAGGTCCATAAACCATTATTAAGAAGTGACCGAAGATATCAATGCTTGACCCAGTACAAGCATTGTGGAACTTGTGTCTCTTGGGGAAACTGCTAGGTACATATGGCCTAGATTGGCCACTGTTGGAAACAGAATACTGGGCTTGATGGACCTTGGTCTGACCCAGTATGGCATATCTTATGTTATGTACAGAAAGCACCGGGTAATGTCCCCTCCCCCACCACGTAAACACTTTCAGCCCTGTGTTATTAAAAAACATCACAGTTATGAAGGCCCATTTGTTTTGTATCGAACTGCTTCCTTTTCTACTATGCTCCCTTATTTGTGATGCCTAAGCTGCTACTGAATAGTGTGCTGATGACCTACACATACTAGAGTAGATGTCAAGTAGAAAAATCAACCTTATGCTATTTATTTTTTTGTTGGAAACTTAGCTTACAGCTTTTCCTCAGTAGTTCATGGTGAGTTACAGTCATATACAGTTGATATGTCCCTATATTAAGAGGGTTTACAATCTAAGGGCCTGATTGGCTAATGTGTGAACAGGTATTATTGCACATTAATATGAGCTATCTGCATAGTTGGTAAATAGACCTTGCTGTCAATAATTCAGCTTGCATTAAAACATATTAGTAGATCTAGCCCTAAGTTTGTACCTGAGCCAATGGAGGCTGAAATGACCTGCCCAGTCACATGGAGCATCAGTAGGATTTGAACCCTGGATTTTCAGCCTGCAGCTCTAAACCATTAAAGCTACTCCTCCACTCAGTCACTAAGTTCAATTTTAATCCATTTCTGTAAATTAAGTAGTTTCAACAACAAGCAATGTCTAACAACTAACAAAATGGTACATTACTCACAATTACCATCTCCTGCCTCAACACCACAGAAACCTCACTCTTAAAAAGCAGCTGCACTAGCAATGGTGCCCAAAATATCAGCTTGTCTAAATCTATGTGAAGAGGAGGACTCGCAAAAAGGCAGAAATCTTAAGTATATTTTGTATCTATGGAAGTGCAAGGTGACGTTCTTAAGTCAGAACATGGTACTAATAAATGGAAAACAATCACAAATCAAAAGTGACAGATGTGGTACTTCATCGCCTTCGTTTACATTACGCTTCTCCATCAAGAGAGCTCAAAGGGGGTTATTACAGATCAAAAGTAAGGTACAGAAGAAGAAGTAATTAGATCTTACCTGCTAATTATTGTTCCTGAAGGAACGACAGTCCAGTCCCTTTACATTAGGGTTACGCAACCCTTCCAGCAGCTTGGAGGCTGAGCCCAACCTTTTTGGGGTGGAGCGGTATATATACCACTGGTGCCACCCCACCAACTCCAGTAACCTACTGCAAAAGCAGACTTGAAACAAACATTCCAAAATATCATAAATGAAAAACACTCTAAGCCAAGCGTATATATTTTTTTTTTTTTATACAGGCGTAGAAGAAAGAGAGAATGAAAAACCAACGAGAAAGAATGAGGAGGGGTCAAGGGCGGAAGCCGAATGCCTGCTACTGCCCGGTCCTCCCACCCCAGTGACCCTCCAGATAGGCCTGTGTCCGCCCTCGAGTCGGACTCCGACCCTGAAAACAAACGTCCAGAATGGCAACCTCGGGAGGGAACAGGGACTGGACTGTCGTTCCTTCAGGAACAATAATTAGCAGGTAAGATCTAATTACTTCTTCCTTATCGTCACTCCAGTCCAGTCCCTTTACTTTAGGGAAGTACCAGAGCAGTACCCGCCCGGGTGGGATTCGCCATTCCGGAACATAGAACCGCATGCGCAAACCTGGAGTCCGTAGCACTCTGCACGTCCAGTCTATAGTGCTTGGTAAAGGAGTGCAGGGAGGACCAGGTCGCCGCTCTACAGATGTCCAGCGGGGGAAACCAAACTGAACTCCGCCCAAGAGGTGGCCTGCGCCCTAGTTGAGTGGGCGCGCAGCCCTCCTGGAACTTGCTTCCCCTTGAGGATATAGGCGGAGGCAATCGCTTCCCTGATCCATCTTGAGATTGAGGCTTTGGCCGCCGCTTTCCCCTTATGGGGACCCCCAAACTGAACGAACAGTCGCTCGGACATCCTGAAGGGGGCTGTGCAGGAGAGGTAACGCTTTAATGTCCTGCGTACGTCGAGTAGGAGGAGCTTACTATCTCCCCCTCCGAGCTCTTCCGCCGGAAGGGACGGGAGAGTGATCGATTGGTTGACATGAAAGGGGGAGATGACCTTAGGCAAGAACGAGGGGACCATCCTAAGAACTACCTTATCTTTGAGAAAGTACAGAAAGTGCGGTCGAGAAGACAGGGCTTGTAATTCGGAGACCCGCCTGGCCGAGCAAATGGCCACCAAAAAGACTGTCTTCAGAGTCAGATCCTTCAAGGAGGCCTTCTTCAATGGTTCGAACGGCTCCGTGACTAGTGCGTTTAGTACCAAGTTGAGGTCCCAAGGGGGGATGACCGATCTCCTCTGCGGACGGAGCCGTCTGACCGCTTTCAGGAACCTGGAAACGTCCGCGTGTGCTCCTAAAGGCTTCCCGCAGACCATACCCCTATAGCAGGAGATGGCCGCCAATTGGACCCGGAGGGAGCTATGTGCTAGGCCCTTGTCGAATCCGGCTTGCAAAAATTCCAGGACCTCCGGGATCGAGGATGCCAGAGGTTTCCTCCGGCGCTCTGCACACCATGCCTCGAAGATGCGCCACACTCACATAGGAGAGGCAAGTTGAGCGCTTCCTAGCGCTCAACAAAGTGGTGATTACTGCCGCCGAGTAGCCGCGCTTCAAGAGCCGTGCCCTTTCAATAGCCAAGCCGTAAGCGAGAATCGATCCACGTGTGGCATCTGGACTGGACTTTGTTTCAGAAGGTCCCTCCTGTTGGGGAGCCGCCAGGGGCGGTCGGCGATCATCCTTACCAGATCCGCATACCAGGGGCGACGGGGCCAGTCCGGGGCAATGAGGATTACTATGCCCTGGTGAGCTTCTATCCGCTGGATGACTTTCCCTATCAGTGCCCAAGGGGGAAAGACATAAAGGAGACCCTCCGAGGGCCACTTCTGGGCCAGAGCGTCTAAGCCTTCGGACATCCTTTCTTTCCGTCGGCTGAAGAATCGGCTGGCCTTGGCGGATGAGAACCGCGCCATGAGGTCCATGACAGGGGGACCCCAAAGAGCTACTATCTGGTCGAAGATTTCCTGATGTAGTTCCCACTCCCCGTGGTCTATCTTGCACCTGCTGAGGTAGTCGGCGGTGATGTTGTCCGTGCCGGCCACGTGCTGTGCTGAGAGTGCTTCCAAGCGACGTTCTGCCCACTGGAACAGTGTGTCCGCCTCCTTCTCCAAGGCTGGACTGCTGGTGCCTCCTTGATGATTGATGTATGCCACCGCGGTGACATTGTCGGAGAGTACCCGAATCGCCTTCCCTAGCACTAAAGACTCGAGAGCCTTGAGTGCCAGGGTGACTGCCCTCAATTCCAGCCGGTTGATAGGCCATTGAGATTCCAACGGCGTCCAACGCCCCTGGACAAACTGGTCCTCGCAATGTGCTCCCCAGCCTGCTAGGCTGGCGTCCGTCGTCAACAGCAACCATTGTGGAGGTTCGAGGGGCATACCGCGATTGAGGTTCTTTGGACACCTCCACCAGTGGAGGGACTGCTTGGTTCGAGGGGCGCAGGGCAGCTGAAGGAACAAAGGGTGCTGTTGTGGGGACCATCGACGCAACAGGGATCGCTGTAAAGGACGCATGTGCGCCCTGGCCCACGGAACTACCTCTATGGCTGCCGCCATGGTTCCCAGGAGTTGCAGGTAATGCCACGCCGAAGGAAGGCGCCTGGTCATGAACTGCGTGACTAGGATCCTTAGGTCCCTCACCCTTGTGCCGGACAGGAAAACCCTGCCCCTGCCTGTGTGGAACCTTGCTCCGAGATACTCGAGCTCTTGGGAGGGTACCAGACTGCTCTTTGCGCGATTGATGACCCACCCCAAGTCCTCCAGCACCTGTATCACTCTGGCTGTTGTCCAGCGACTTTCCTCTTCCGACTTTGCCCGGATGAGATAGTCGTCCAAGTAGGGGTGCACCAGGATTCCCTCCTTTCGTAGTGCCGCCGCTACTACAACCATCACCTTGGTGAACGTCCTTGGCGCGGTCGCTAGACCGAAGGGCAGCGCCTGAAACTGAAAATGGCCCCGAGGAACCGCGAATCTCAGGAATTGTTGATGAGATTTTCTGACGGGGATATGCAAATAGGCCTCTGTCAAGTCCCATGCCGTTAGGAACTCGCCGTCCCTTACGGCCGCTATGACCGACCGAAGGGTTTCCATCCTGAAGTGTGGCACCTTGAGACATCGATTGACCTGCTTTAGATCCAGGATTGGACGAAAGGACTCCTCCTTCTTTGGGACCACAAAGTAAATCGAGTACCGACCTGTATCGTACTGGCCTGGAGGGACGGGCACCACGGCCCCGAGCTGTAAGAGACGGGACAGTGTAGATTCTATAGCGGCTCTTTTTGTTGGGGAGCCGCAAGGAGACTGAACAAATGCTGGAGGTATTTGCTTTGCAAATTCGAGAGCGTAGCCCTCTCGGATCACCTCCAGAACCCATTGATCGGACGTGACCCGGGACCAGGCGGGAAGAAAGAGCCTCAGGCGACCGCCTATCGGCATCCCGCCCTCCTGGACCCCCGGACTCTCATTGTTGTTTCCTGGGGCCCGAGGAAAAGGAGGAGGCGGAGAAACCTCTGCCCGCCCCCCGAAAACCTCGGGAGCTTTGTCCTCTACCGGGAAAACGACCCCTAAGAAAGGGGTTTGGTCTTGTCGAACGAAACCTCCGGGAGTCCCTAGGTTGGTTCCGTGCTGGGGTTAAGGGCCGCGCTTGTTTCGGCCTGTCCTCCGGAAGCCTGCCGCCCTTGGATTTGCCCAGGTCCTTTACCAGCTTATCTAAGTCCTCACCGAATAACAGCTTCCCTTTGAAGGGAAGACGACTCAGGCGAGTTTTGGAGGAAGCATCGGCCGCCCAATTCCGTAGCCACAAATAGCGTCTGGCTGCTACCACCGAGGCCATGTTCTTAGCTAAGCTGCGGATGAGGTCATACTGACTATCCGCCAGGAAGGCCGTACCGGATTCCAACCTCGCTGCGTTGGCCAATGATCCTTCGGCGGAAACCTCCTCTGCCTGGAGTTGCTGAGCCCACCTCAAACAGGCCCGCGCTACCCAGGCCCCTGAGACTGAAGCTTGTAAGGCCAGAGCGCTGACATCAAAGGCTTGTTTTAGGAGCGTGTCCAATTTCCTATCCTGGGGATCCCTCAGCGCCGCGCTGCCCTCAACTGGGATAGTAGTTTTCTTTGTTACTGCTGAAACCGCCGCATCCACCCTGGGGGACTTCAGCAGCTCTTTGTCCGATTCAGGGAGAGGGTAAAGGCGGGAGATGGCCCGGACCCCTCTTAACCCTGACTCAGGCTGATCCCATTCCTCCTGTATCATCTGACGTACCACTCTGTGGACTGGAAAAACTTTCTGGGACTTCCTGATGGCCTGGATTAAGGGATCCTCCAATGCCTCATCTTCCCCTGGGGTATCTGAGACTACATTGAGAGCTTTCAGGGAATCATTAATTAAAGCAGGCAGCTCCTCTCGTCGGAACACTCTAATTATGCGAGCCTGGTCCTCCTCAGGGATCTCCCCTTCTTCCAGCTCCTCCTCTTCCTCCTCTAATTCCTTTTCAGAGACCTCCTCCTCTAGGGTGCCCTGGGAAAGGGAAGAGAGAGGTTCCTCGTGCAGCAGCCTGGGGCGCTTTGGGGGTATTCCTGAGTCCTGAACACTTGCCCTCAGGGGTCTGGCTACTCTGCCTTCGGATGTCGAGCCCCCCTCTCCTGTCGCAAGCCCCTGTCTGTGCATGCAATAGGCCTGGTGTAATAAAAGCACGAAGTCAGGGGAAAAGAAGTCCCCGACTGCCCCCTCCCCAGGGGGAAGGGTGGAGGGGGGGAGCGGAGGAGGAGGTGCTTCCGAGTGAGAGGGAAGGGATAACTGGGACACTACTTCCCCCTCCATAGGATCCGAGGACCCCTGGGATGACTGGGCCATAGAAAGGCTGATTTCTTGTTCTATTGAGGTGGCTACTGCAGCGCAGCCTCTGCAGACTCCTGCCTCAGATGCCGTACCCCTACGTGTGCCACAAGATGGGCACCTTGACTTGCCAGTCATGTTATCTAGTGGATAACTTAAAAGAAATTTTCAAATTTAAACTTAAAATAAAATTCAAATGAAAATATATAATAAAAATTCCCTCTAAAACTTCCTGCACTGCTCTCTCCAGGAGCAAGGATAAGGCAGCGAAATCTCCTTAAACCACTGGGGAATAAACAAGAATTAAAGCAAACTGAAGTTAAACAAAAAAAGAAAACAGCAATTACAATCTCCCTAGAGCCAATGGGCTGAGTACTTGCGATTTGTTTGTATCCTTCTCTTCCAGCTCCTCTGCTGTTACCCGGACTGGAGCCGCGATTCCTGCACCGTTGGCTCAACACGTGGCAGGCCGCGGCCACGTGGAGCTCAGAACGGAGGGACGCGGCTGGTCTTAGCGCCTCTCTGGAGCCTCCGGCTGAAGAGAGGGACAGAGGAGGACGAGTCCTGCTTTACCCGCTCGCGGTTGTTCACCGGCGCTGCGATCGCGTCTCCGGAGCTCGCCCCTGCACTCGGCTGACTCGGGGGGGGGGGGGAGCGATAAAGCCTGAGCGCTGCAGATCGCTCCTCCGCTTCGCGTTTCCTCCAGCGCTCAGCCACCGGGGAGGGCTTCGGCGCGAGGACGCAGGCCTTCCGGAGAGTTGAAGAGGAGCCGCAGCAGGCCTAGTCAGCAGCGAGAGGCTTCTGATTCCCCTGCTCGCTGCTGTAAGCAAAATGGTAACACTTCCGATCCTCGGCCCGGGCCGGGGGGGGGGGGGAGGGAGAAAAACAGCAAACGGTAGAGAAGGAAGATTGCCTAAAGAAATAAATATATAAATGAATGAGAATTAAATTAAAATTAAATTAAAATTAAAATTAGTAAGATTTAGCCAAAATTAAAAGAAGGTAAGACTCCAGTAAGCCCTAGGCTTACGGAACCCTCCAGCTGCTTGGAGGCTGAGTATACTGGAGTTGGTGGGTGGCACCAGTGGTATATATACCGCTCCACCCCAAAAAGGTTGGGCTCAGCCTCCAAGCTGCTGGAAGGGTTGCGTAACCCTAAAGTAAAGGGACTGGACTGGAGTGACGATAAGGAAGAGCATAAGAAGAATCTAAATCAAGCAAGGCACACAAAACAGTGTACACTGATGCATGATTACATTTATAGTACTATTTAGGACGGGAGTCCAGAGATCGGAAATATATTGAAGTCTCTTCACTGGCTCCCTGCCGCATCCAGAATTAAGTTCAAGGTACTCGCCATCACCCAAAGAGCACTCATCAACACCTCCTCAGAACAACTCTAATCACTTATCAGACGAACTGACAACAACAGATCTCAGACAGAAAGCATTGAATCTTCTTCTCCCTCCCACACAGATACGCAAGAGTTCACAACGTACATGCACAAGAGCCTTTGAATTTTACATTCCCACCATCTGGAACCAGCTACCCCCTACATTATGTTGCATTCAATCCAACAACCTATTAAAAAAACACCTCAAGACTTAACTTCGAAGAATACTATGGTCTGTCCCTCACAACCAACCCCTTGCAAGAGCATCCCCCATTCCAACATATCATTCCCATTACCCCCCTCCTTAAACACCTACGGCTGTCCACCCCCCTCTATTACTCCCACCCCCTCATCTCATCACAAACCCACCTCTAAAAACCACCATCATGACCTTTGATTGCCATACCCCATACTGCATAATGAGCTCACTGTAACATAGGTTCCAAAGTTACACTTTTCCTGTTTTTACCCCCACTCCACTTGTTACACGTTGTTTCAATTTAAGTTGCCTGTATAACTTCATGTTTTAAATTGTTCCATGTAAACCGTTTTGCCTGGTAGAAAAACAGTATATTAAAAACAGTTAAATAAATACATTAATTAATTAATTCCAATAGAGTGTAGCTGATAACAGCAAACATATTTTAAGACGTATTTTAGGAGATCCTGTCTATTTCAGGGTTAAGAAAGCTACATTGACAAACATGCAGATATCTTACATTGCATCTTGCACTGGGAAGATAGTTTCAATGTTTTTGGAGGTTTCCTGGAGACTAGCATGGTAGTTGCTAACCTGATGTTACTTGAAATACTTAAAACAAATAAAACCATGGCACCCAATGGGATCTACTCCAGGATAGAAAAAAAGCTCAAGAATATTCTTACTGGAACCCTCACAACTCTGGTAGACTTGTCCTTGAAGACAAGGGCAGTTCTGAGGGACCGGAACAAAGTGATTATAGCCCCCCTAGAAAAAAGTGGAAAAATAGAAGCTGCAGTTAGTTTAACTTCAGAAGACGGCAAAAAACTATGAAAATAAGAACAGAGAAAATATGCATCAGTTTGAGACAAGATGACAGGACACCAAGAACATGACTTCAAAAAAGGAAAATCCTGACAGATAAACTGATTAAAGTTCTTCAATGATGTCACCAAGGTAGTGGATGAAGGTGGTGAACTGGTGTTACCTATCTAAACTTCAGTACAGCTTTTGATACCTTTCTACAAAAAAGGACTGAAAATGAGCTGGTTGATATGGAAGTAGAACAGAAAAAGGTGTAAACTGGGTCAGAAGCTGGTTTAATAGCAATGCACAGGGAGTGCTGATCATCTCTACTTAAGATAAAAGGGCCTGATTTTAACAGGACGCCAATATTATAAGTCCAAGAGGTACCTGTTTTATAAAGTCAAACAGACGCCCTCGTGCCTTTATGAAACTGGCTCTGGAACCTGCTCCAACAGCACACAAATGCTGGTGTATACATTTATATTTACTCTGAAATTGGTGTAAGGGGGGGGGGGCACGACACCAGGGCCGGGACTAGGGATTGTGGCTGCCCCCCCCCCTCTCTCATTACTAGTAACTTTTCCAAAAAGTCCTTTGTGAACTCTGCTCACATGATGCTGGTATTTCTCCTTCAAATCAAATATTATAAACAAGAAAATTGCAGTGAAAGGACCCCAACATCCATCTCTCTTCTCACCCAACCTCACACACAGAAACCACCACAGAGGGGGCTTGGAAGCCCAAAGATAATACCTTCCCCCTCACACACAAAAAGAAAGCCATACCATAACAGCACCAACCTTACCTATGAAAAGGCAGCACTACAAGTATTATTCCAAGACCTAGAACATCAATATACTCCTTATTGAAAAAAAACACAACAAGCAGAACTACTACAGATTCCTTCTCTGAACCTATACACTACCAAAACCCTCACTGTAGTTGCGCATGCAAAAAAAACAGACAGACCCTAAACGAAGACTGGTCTGGAACCCTCAGGAAATCAGATTCCGCATACAGTGTGTAACTGGGAGAGAGACACAGAAATGAATTTCCTCATGCACTGAGCAAAATACAAAGATAACCGCACCGAGGTCCACAATGTGTATATAATTTTTGAATGATAAGGGTTTTTTTAAATAAATTTCTTCAGGCTGTCTGTTTGCAAGATTCATATCCTTTTCCATTTACCTGGATTGTTTATCCAGAAAATAAAGATTTACGATGTACACATTTACTAAAGCTGACATATTCCAATTTACTATAGGAACATAAGAACATAAGATATGCCATACTGGGTCAGACCAAGGTCCATCAAGCCCAGTATCCTGTTTCCAACAGTGGCCAATCTAGGTCATATGTACCTAGCAGCTTCCCCAAAAGACACAGGTTCTGCAATGCTTGTTCTAGGTCAAGCATTGATATCCTGGGTCCCTTCTTAATAATGGTTTATGAACCTTTCCTCCAGGAACTTGTCCAAACCTTTTTTAAACCCAGCTACACTAACAGCCTTTACTACATCCTACGGTAACAAATTCCAGAGTTTGATTACACGTTGAGTGAAAAAATATTTTCTTTTATTAGTCTTAAATAGTTTACCCTGTAGCTTCATTGCATGTCCCCTAGTCTTCCTATATTCTGATAACGTAAACAGGCGATCTATGTTTACCCGTTCCACTCCGTTCATTAATTTATAGACTTCTATCATATCTCCCCTCAGCCGTCTCTTTTCCAGGTTAAAGAGCCCTAACCTTTTTAGCCTTTCTTCATAGGAGTATCCTTCCATCCCCTTTCCCATTTTGGTGGCTCTTCTCTGAACCTTTTCTAATAACGCTATATCTTTTTAAAGATACGGCGACCAGAATTGCACACAATATTCAAGGTGCGGTCTCACCATGGAACGGTATAGAGGCATTATAATATCTTTTGTTTTATTTTCCATTCCTTTCCTTATGATACCTAGCATTCTATTTGCTCTCTTGGCTGCCGCTGCACACTGGGCCGAGAGTTTTAACATGTTATCCACAATGACGCCTAAATCTTTTTCCTGGGTGGTGGTGGTTCCTAATGTGGAACCTTGCATCGTGTAACCATATAGTTTGGGTTGTTCTTCCCTAGGTGCATAACTTTGCACTTGCCCACATTAAATTTCATCTGCCATTTTGATGCCCAGTCTTCCAATTTATCAAGATCCTCTTGCAATTTTCCACAATCCTCTTGGGTTTTAACAACTTTAAATAGTTTTGTGTCATCTGCAAATTTGATAACCTCACTCATTATTCCACTTTCCAGGTCATTTATGAATATGTCAAAAAGCAGCAGACCCAGCACAGATCCCTGGGGTACACCACTATTCACCTTTCTCCATTGGGAAAATTGGCCATTTAGCCCAACCCTCTGCTTTCTATCTTTTAACCAGTTCCTGATCCACAGTAGTACACTGCCTCCTATCCCATGACACTTTAGTTTTGCCAAGTCTCTGATGAGGGACCTTGTCAAAGGCTTTCTGAAAGTTCAGATACACTATATCAACTGACTCACCTTTGTCCACCTGTTTATTCACACTTTCAAAAAAACATAACAGATTATTAAGACAAGATCTTCCTTGTCTAAAGCCATGTTGGCTGTCTCCCATTAGGCCATGACTATTTACATGCTGAGTAATTTTATTATGATAGTTTCTACCATTTTTCCCAGTACTGACGTGAAGCTCACCGGTCTGTAGTTTCCCGGATCACCCCTCGAATCCTTTTTAAAAATTGGTGTTACATTGGTGATCCGCCAATCTTCAGGTATTAGAGATGATTTTAATGATAGTTCACAGATTACTAATAGCAGGTCTGCAATCTCATATTTCAGTTCTTTCAACACCCTTGGATGTATACCATCCGGCCCAGGTGATTTGCTACTCTTCAGTTTATCTAATAGTTGTAATACATTTTCCCGATGTATCGATATTTCCTTCAATTCTTCCGCACCTTTAAATACCACTTCAGTCATGGGTAACATCCCTACATCTTCCTCAGTAAAGACCGAAGCAAAGAATTCATTCAGTCTCTCCGCTATCGCCTTGTCGCCTCTTAGTGCCCCTTTAACTCCTCTATCATCTAATGGTCCAACTGACTCTCTCACAGGTTTTTTTGCTATGAATGTACTAAAATTCAGAATAAAATGCATTTGTTTACCTTTATTTTCTGGAAATGTTATTTTTCTTATTCGTGTTCGATCCAATCTCTGCTTTCCTCTGTCTTCTCTTAACTCTCTTTCCAGGGTTTCGTGTCCATTTTCCAGTTATCCTCCTGTCTTCTTCCTTGCCTCCCCTGCAACTGTCTCCGACGAGCTTTTGATTTCAGTACTTTCCTCCATATCTTTCTTTTCTGCCTCTCTATAAATTCAAATTCACAACTCCAGTCCTCGATCTCCCTCCTTTAAATCTTTCCCTCACCTCCTTCCTAGCTCATCTCTTTAGCTCTCTTCCCCTCGTGTCAATCTCCCACACACATCCCAAGCATCTGCCAGCATCACTCCTCCTTCTCTGTCTCCCCCACATCCAGAATCTGCCCTGTGTCTCCCGATTCCCCAACCCACCTCTGCCTGTGAGTCCAACATGTCCCTGTTCCCTCTCCCCCATCCTACTGTATGGTCCTGAATCTCTCCATTTTCTATCTTCTTCCTCCCCATCCCCTCCCCTCCCCACAGTCCTGTATCTTCCCTCTTTCCCCACCACTCTGGTCCAGCATCTACCTGTTATCTTCCTTCCCTACCCCACCCCACCCCACTCATACTCCCTGGTCATTCTTTCTACCCACTCTGGAGTCCAGCATCTACCTGTTCTCTTTTCCCCCTCCCCACTCTGTATTTCAGCAGCTCCCTGTTCTAACCCCTCTCCCCTCCCTCCCATAGTCTGGCATCTCCCTGCTCTTCCCTCCCACCCATTCTGTGGTCAATACTCTCCCCTTCTCTTTCCTCTCTACCTAATCCATGGTCCCAGAAGCTACTTGTTCTCTTCCCCCACCTCACAGTGTAGTTCCAACAGCTGCCTCTTCTCTTCCCTCTGCACCCTCCCCCATGATCCCTGTTTTATTAACTCAGCATCTCCTCTCTGTGATTTAGCACCTATCCTTTTCTTGCCACTCCCACCCCCCAATCCCATTACTGTATCTTCTGGAAAGGTTATACCCTCTCTCTCTCGCTCCTACCTCCCTATATCCCATCTTTGGTTCAGCATTTTACCTCCAATGAAGAGGAAGAAGTTTTCCCTCCCCTCCTTTGTCACTGCTGATTCAGTAAGCTGAAGCGGCAGCAGCCAAAGCAGCAGAAGCACTGATAGTAGGAAGCAAAGCAACACTGCAGAGCCATCATGTTCCATGCTCTCTAACGCCCAGCCTGGTCCTGTCCTGTTCCCTCCAACACTACTTCCCACCAGTCCTTAGAGAGCATGGAACACAATGTATCTGCATCGCTGCTTTGCTTCCTACTATAACTGCCTCTGCTGCCACCAGCTTAGCTCACTGAAGCAGCAGTGAAATAAGGGAGGAAAGGATGGACTTTCTCCTCTTCATTGCTTCACTGCTGCCTGCCCATCTCCTAAAGCGCTGCATCAGAATCTCCAATCTTGCGGTCAGCTGTTCAATTCTGACTGCAACCATCCCTAATGATTTTGTAACTCGCAGTCGGGACTTTGTTATTGATCGCCCATGATCAGCAGGAAGTCCCACACAAAAGTTCCAAATGGGTTGGGGATGCCTGCAGTCAGAATTGAACAAATGAACTGACAGAGCAGTCAGCTGCAGAGGGACGATCTCTGTTGCTCAGTTGGCAGACTAAAGGTGAAAGTTGACAGCTGGGGGGGGGCATGCTCTAAATATGTGCATACATCATAACCCTTGCCTCCACTCCATACAAATTAGAGTCTTGGAATGGCTACCCAGATTATGTAAAATTAGGTGCACACTTTCCATTCTTGTACTTTTAAAAAAAATACAAAAAAAAAAAATACACGTGGTCATGCCCTTGTTCTCTTGCAAAACAGGCTACATATGTGGAGAAAGTTTTATAAAAATTACCCACAAGGTAAACCAATCAAGTATCCCTAAATCTGGTACTAGAAATGGTTCTTTTTCTCTGTTCACTTAATCTGTGACAAACCATTAGGCAGACTAGGTGGCTGCCTAAGGCACTAGCAAGCAGCACCAGCATTCAAAGGTTCCAACCACCACACAAACTCGCTGGAAAAGCAGGCGCACACACACAAATATAAAGCAAAGTTTAATATTTAAAATTAGGATATACAATTGTGCGTTTTTACAGGATAATTGTTGGAAGGGTGCTGTTCAAATGATCGTGATTGTTGAATTTAATTATCAAAAGCTTGGCAGGGAGCGCTAAGGCTAAAGGTTTGCCTATGGCACTTATATCTTGCACCGGTCCCGAGGCTGGCCCTGATCTGTGTTACTTTTCCTGACTCTTAAGGAGTCACCTTACTGCACAAATAAATCAGACCAAAACTAAAATGGCTTAAGCTCTCTGGGAAAGGCAAATAACTATTGTAGCAGATTGTTACTTATTTTTAACTTGGATTTGGAAAGGTTGGTAATTAAATCTAAAATCCAAAATTCAAGCCAGAATGACTCAAATTTCCACTAATCAGGTAAGAGGAATTGGGGAAATAGATTTAACTCGGGCCTTATTTCTCAGACGTTCAAGGCAAGTTACATTTGGGTACAGTGGATCATTTTCCCATCTCTGGAAGGCTTGCAATCTAAGTTTGTTCCTGAGGTAATGGAGGGCTAAAGTGATTTACCCGAGATCACAAGTAACAGCAGAGGGATTTGAAGGGCTTCCTTGATTCTAGCCCACTGCTCTAACCATTAAGCAGCTACTCCATTTGTAGCCAAACGCATCGCCTTCCTTCCTTCACGTATCTATGAAAGGATGCCAACTTTCTAGAAATATATATTTCCCTTTTAGCATGCTGGTTATATTGTTATGTGGTATTTCTTTAGCTTCAGTTACCCACTCTTTGTAAGTCGGAATCATAGGGGATTTTCCAATTTCTGGCCAGCACAAATTTGGCAGACAATAGTAGTTGCTGTGTGGATCTCTTATGACTAATCAAAACCTACTCAGCTCTTCCTACAGTAGGTCCAGCAAGCTAGGTGTTTGATCTAGCTCAAAAGAGAGTATCACATTTTTTAATTCACCTTATTTTTTGTAATTTTATTTTTGTTTCACTCCATCAGTAACATCTCATATGCCTAAAAAGTACCTTCCTCCTACTCCATTAAAAGGAAATCACAAACAGCAATTCAGGAGTTTACAATTCCACCCCCTTCTACCCTACCTCTTATGGCCTCCAAACGCACAGTAAACAATATAGGTTTCAGATTATTACTTCAAAAAGGCACATCAAAGCCTAACCAAGTCTAACAATCTTCCCCTCCCCTCAGAAAGACTTTGGGGTATGTTTACTAGACGGCAGTGAAGGAGCAGTCTTTTCCATGCGTTAATGGCAGCGATAAGGGGTTACCATGTGGTAAGTGTTCTGGGCGTGTCAGAGACGTTACGGCATCAAGGGGTGCTAGTGAACATTTAGCGGGTGGTAATAAAACATTAAGGGGTGGTAGTGGATACTTACCATGTGGTAACATAGTAACTGACGGCAGATAAAGACCAGCATTGTCCATCCAGTCTGCCCAGCAATACGACAAGAGTAGGTGCACCTGTCGCTCTGTGAAGGCCACCCCTCCCCATGTCTTTGTTTAGGGGTGGACCCACCACTCCATGTACGACACTCCTATTTGTTGAGAAGTTAGATGGTTCAGTTTATTTTGTTTTTATCCTGTTGCTGTAAAGGGATTTATTTTATTTTATTTTATTTATTTAACATTTCTTCTATACCGCGCTATTAAAATCAGCGCGGTGTACAATGAACAAAACATACTGCAATGCATACAGGCAACATTGAGTTTACAAAGAACAGGGAAAAACAACACATGGGATAACCGGGATAACTATGTACAGTTTAACTTTAAACTATATACATTACCTATATGTAATATTCTAAACTCGTTTGTATATTGTAAGTGATTTCATGTGGATGGTGAAGGTAAATGGTTATCGTGTGGGCTAACCATTTTCTGGTTGTATTAGGGTGCTAAGGTGTCTGGGGTATGTGGGAAGCTTGCTAGATGTGTGAGTGTCCGGGATGATTTCTGGGTAACATTTTGTGAACAGATGGTGTTTCAAGGCTTTTCGGAATAGTATTAGGCTTTTGATGCCACGGATTTCATGGGGAAGTGTATTCCAGTTGAGAGGAGCGAATATTGAGAAAGCTCTGTTTGAAGTACCCTTAATACACGATGTCATCATCCTAGGAACTATTAAGGTGTTCATAGCAGTAGGCCTCCTGTTTCTATTTTCGAGGGTGCTGTGAATTAGCTTGCTGATTGGAGTAGGTGGGTAGTTATTCAAGGCTTTGAAGGTAATTACTAGTGACTTATAGTGGAGTCTGGCTTGTAGAGGTAGCCAGTGCAGATCTTTCATGATAGGCGTTGTGTGCAGATCTTGGTGACCCAGAGAGGACTCTTGCAGCTGCATTCATAGCCAGGCGAAGCGGATTTAAAGTTGATTGAGAGATCCCATGGAGGATGATGTTCGCAAAATCTAGGTGAGGGAGGACTAATGCCTGGAAGGTTGATCGGTAGTCAGTATAATCAAGTAGGGGGCGGAGGTGGTGTAGTGTTCTGATCTTATGATATATAGTCTTTGTCACATTCTTCACGTGCGTTGTCATATCCAGGTGCTGGTCCAGTGTGATGCTGAGATATCGGATTGTGGGTTTGGACTTCAATTTAATGTTGTTGACCAGTAGCGATGGAGGAGGTATGAACTTACGATTCCTTGTAACAAAAAGAACGTCAGTTTTGCTGTGATTGATTCGTAGGTTTTGTGTCAGCAGCCATTCAGCTACTGCTCCGAAACAATTGATTATTGGGGAGAACACTGGTTGGTCAATTTTGAACGGCATGTATAGGAGGATGTCATCTGCGTATGCCAGGCATTGTACGTTGAAAGATCGGATCAATTCACATATCGGCTGCATATATATTGAACATCAGTGCCGATAAGGAAGATCCTTGAGGTACACCTTGGGACTGTAGGAATGGTTCAGAGGATTCATGGCCTGTTTTGACTTGTTGCCACCTGTTGGAAAGGTAGGATTTACACCATTCTAGTGCTGTGCTTCGAATCCCCTTTTCTATCAGGCGTTGCAGAAGTATATCATGATTCACAGAGTCGAAGGCGGCGGAGATATCTAGGAAGATGAGGACAAATCCTTGTTGTATGCTGTTTATTCCAGTGACCAGATCATTGAATAGTGTTGTAAGAATTGTGCTGACTCCATGTGCTTCCCTGAAGCCATGTTGTGATTGGTCTAGTGGTGCTTCCATGTCGATATGATGCTGGATCTGTTGTTGAGCAGCTTTCTTGATGATTTTTGCGAGCTGGGGTATGCTCGAGATTGGTCTAAATGATTCAACTTTGGATGGGTCAAGTTTACTGTTTTTCAGTAGGGGCCTGATAGAGGTGTGTTTCAGACTCTGGGGGAATGAGCCTGTTAGAAAGGACTGGTTCAGTATCTTGCACAAGATTTGGCTTAGATCATGTCGCAGATCTTTGATCCAGCTGGCTGGGCATGGGTCGTTAGGTGCCGTGCTAGGATTGATGGAAGCAATAATGTTCTCAATCTCACTAGTTGATACCGTATTGAAATTGCATAATGGTGTTATTTGGGATGCCTTAGGTGATACAGAGGAGTTGCTGATATTTAAGTTTGTGCTGGTCTTAATCATTTTTGATTGCAGGTAGTTTGCGTAGTCCTGTGGCTGAGGCATTGCGGGTTGGACTGAAACCGGCTCTCCTGTTATGGATTTTACTAACCTGAACAGTGCATGTGGTTTATTGATGGAGCGTTTCAATAATTTTGTGTGGTAGAGTTATCTTCCCGCGGTGGGTAGTTAAGTGTGAATTATATGCTGCAAGGGCCTCTGGGGAGTGGGTTCTTCGCCACTGTCTCTCAAGTTTGCGTAGTTGGTGGAGAGATGTACGAAGGTCCGTAGAGAACCATGGCGCGTGTTCTCGTTTTCTTGTTTTCTTATCATTGTGCGAAGGACATGAGGCTGCTCTGAGGTTCTCATCCCATTTGGATATAAGGTCGTCTAAGTTGAGGGAGGTGTTGGTCATAAGTGGCTGTGCTGGTCATAAGTGGCTGTGCTTGTCCCATGCTGTTTTGAATTCCGTCACGGTGTTTGCTCCCACCACTTCCATCGGGAGAGCATTCCAAGCATCCACCACCCTTTCAGTGAAAAAATGTTTCCTGACATTGCTATTCAATTTTCCACCTTGCAGCTTCATGTTATGCCCTCTAGTTTTGCAGCTTTCCCTGGTCTTTGGAAGAGGTTTGTTTGTTCATCGTTCCTCTTTAAGTATTTAAAGGTCTGAATCATATCTCCCCTATCCCTCCTCTCCTCCAAAGTGTACATATTTAGGTCTTAAAGTCTCTTCTCATACGGTTTCTTACGCAGGCTCCAAATCATTTTGGTCGCCTTCCTCTGAACAGTTTCCAGTCTTTTTACATCTTTTGCAAGATATGGTCTCCAAATCTGAACACAGTAGGCCTCACCAGCAACCTGTACAGTGGCATAAGTACCTCTTCCTTTCTGCTGGTAATCCCTCTTTGTATGCAGCCCAACAATATCCTGGCTTTTGCCACCGCCTTGTCACACCGTTTTGCCACCTTGAGATCATCAGAGATAATCACACCAAGGTCTTTCTCCTGAACCATGCACACCAACCTTTCGCCCCCTATCGCGTACATTTCCCTTGGATTTCTGCTACCTAAGTGCATGACACTGCACTTTTTCGCATTAAATCGTAATTGCCAAGCATTAGACCATTCTTCCAGCTTTTGTAGATCTTTCCTCATGTTATCCACTCCCTCGGGGGAGTCCACTCTGTTGCAAATTTTTGTGTCATCAGCAAAAAGACAGACTTTTCCATTCAGTCCTTTAGCAATATCACTCACAAATACATTGAACAGTGCCGGGCCCAGGACCGAACCATGGGGCACCCCGCTAATCACCTTCCTTTCACCCGAGCTCCATGTACCATCACCTTCTGTCGTCTGTCATTCAACCACATTTCTAATCCAGTTTACCATCTTGGGACCCATCCCCAAGCTACTGAGTTTATTGACAAGACTCCTATGAGGAACAGTATCAAAGGTTTTGCTGAAATCCAGGTAGATGACATCCATCACATGCCCCTGATCTAGTTCCTTGGTCACCCAGTCAAAGAACTCAATCAGATTTGTTTGGCAAGACCTTCCTTCAGTAAAACCATGTTGCTTCGGATCTTGCAACCTGTTTTGAAAAAGTTCACTATTCGCTCTTTCAGGAGCGCCTCCATTACTTTAACCGCCACCGAGGTAAGGCTCACGGGCCTGTAGTTTGACACTTCTTCCCTGTCACCACTTTTGTGTAGAGATACGACATCAGCCATTCTACAGTCCTGAGGAACCTCTCCTGTTTCCAAGGATCTGTTGAATACATCCTTTAATGGCCCTGCAAGAACCTCTGAGCTCTTTCAGTATCCTGGGATGTATCCCATCCAGTCCCATGGCTTTGTCCACTTTTAGTTTAGCAAGTTCTTCCAACACCTCATCTTCTGTGAATGGTGTGGTATCTACTTCATTCCCATTTTTATATTTGGGAAATCACAGCTGGTCCATCTCCAGGATTTTCTTGAGTAAAAACAGAGCAGAAGTATTTGTTTAGCAATTTTGCTTTTTCTATGTCAGTCACTTTCCACGAGTCCTTTCCCAGCACTTCTGAGTCCTGCAATTCCACCTCTGATCTTCTTCCTTTCCCGAATATACCTGAAGAAAGTTTTGTCGCCACCCTTAACATCTTTAGCCATCTTTTCCTCTGCCTTTGATTTTGCTTTTTGACTCTGAGTTTGATCCTGTATTCATTTCTATGTTCTTCTGTTTGCAAGCTTTTGAATTTTGCGAAAGCTGTGTTTTTTGCCTTTATTTATTTGAGCAGCCACTTCTTTGGAAAACCAAATAGGTTTCCTTCTCTTGTTTTTATTTACTTTTCTTACATATTTATCTGTTGCCCCTTTTATTGCTACCTTTAGTTTAGCCCATTGCAATTCCACTTCCCTTATCTCCTTCCACCCTGTCATCTCCTCCTTTAGGTACTCGGCCATTTAATTGAAGTCAGTGTTTTTGAAGTTTAGGACTTTGAGCGTGTTATGTTTGGCCTGTACCTTGGCTTTTATCTCAAACCACACCGTGCGATGATCGCTGTTGCTCACAGGGGCACTCACGCAGACATTCGACACACTATCACCGTTGGTGAGCACTAAATCCAGCGTTGAGCTTTCCCTGGTTGGTTCCATGACCATTTGTTTACGTAATGCATCTTGGAGAGCATCTACAATTTTTTTGCTTCTTTCCAGATTTGCAGAAGGAGTAATCCAATCCACATCAGGTAGAATAAAGTCACCCAAAATGATCGCTTCCCCCTTTGTGGCTATCTTGGCAATATCTATAATCAATTCGTTATCTAATCTCTTCAATTTGAGTCTGAGGTCTGTAGTAACACATGCCTCGGGAAAGTGTCTGGAATGCACCTTAATGCAGACAAGCCACTGAAACGCTGAAAAAGGGGCAGGGAAGCCATTGGAGAAGGTACGGATGCAAGCAGAATTGATAGCTGATGGAGTTGACTCACCGGATGCCTGGCAATGGAGCCTATGCTGTTGACTAGGTGAAATAGGCAGCTGCCTAGTGATGATGGTCAGTGTGGGTGTTGGCTGTGTCATGGGTTGGTGGTAGCGGTAGTGGCGTCAGCGGAGGGGATGCAACAGCGGGGGAGGGGTGCTGTGACAGGTGTGCAGTCCTAGGTGCTCCTATTTAAGACTAATAAGAGAAAATATTTTTTCACTCAACATGTAATCAAACTCTAGAATTTGTTACCAGAGGATGTAGTAAAAGCTGTTAGTGTAGCTGGGTTTAAGAAAGATTTGGACACGTTCCTGGAGGAAAGGTCCATAAACCATTATTAAAAGAGACCCCGGATATAACTGCTTGACCCAATACAAGCACTGAGGAACCTGTGTCTTTTGGGGAAACTGCTAGCTACTTATGACCTAGATTAGCCACTGTTGGAAGCAGGATACTGGGCTTAATGGACCTTGGTCTGACCCAGTATGGTATATCTTATGTTCATACACTATGCCGTAAGCTACATTATAGTGTCTGTGAGGTGTGGACAGGTATTCAAATGTACTGTCAGTATGTGGCATGCCATAGGCCAGGACAGTGTCTGGGTGGAGGCAGCATGTTCCTGATGTGGGCAGCAAAGTGAGGATTGTCCAGGAGTGCGCATGTGGAGCAGGCACAAGAGAGGTGTACATGATATAGCTAACTGCTGCAAATGACCTCCGATGGCCATGGTGGGGCAGTTTACTGCTAGTAAGCTGCCCCACCATGAATCTCCTCGATGGTCAAATGGTGGGTGCAGGGCTGTGCTATGGATTTGCCAAGCAGAGAGTGCAGTGTGTGTGAGTGGGTGGATGTATGGGATCATACAGGCCAAAGGCATTGGGTGCATGAACCAAAAGTAGCTAGATGAAACACCATTTGGGCAGGTGGGACTGGTGCCTCAGCTTGTGCAAATGCAAGACAATATACCCGACAAAGTGGCATGATAGAAAGGGACAAGTTGAACCCATTTGCCCCATGTGGGCAAGTAATGAGGGCAGAACAGGGAATGGCCATGCAACGAGTATTAAGTGCCTGAATGTATGAGATATATCCTCTTTAAGGAGAGAAAACTGGGAGGCCACAAACATGGCAAAACAGAAAATGCATCCATACCAGCTGACCCAGGCATCTGCTGCGTATACATCACTGACCTGCTGCAATGCGCCACGGCAGAGCCACTAAAGCCATGTTCACAGATGTCCATGATGGGCTACCCAAAAAGTGTGGCCATAACGCATAGAAATGTAGAAGTATGATTGTCTGCAGGTCACAGCAGAGCCAGGACTGTGCAAGCACACCTAGGCACAAAATGAACAAGTGGGAAACAAACCCTGAACCTTTGACCATGGAGACATTGCACCAACCAGTAGGCTATACCTCCACATAGCTCTACACAGCCTGCAGAACTCTGATCAAACTGTCTGGCATAGGTTGGGCCCTCCACTACCCATGAGGCACTGTAAATGCAAAACAAAGGTCTGCAGCTGAAGAACCACTGATCCAGCATATCAGCTCAGTAAGACCCACATAGCTGAAACTGCTCTGCAGCACGGCTTGCTGTTATCACCCCGAGGGTGAAGAGGGGTGCCCAGCACCTGGTCCACTGAACCTGCACTGTTAGAGATGATCTCTGCTGGCTGTGCTGTAGGTCCACATCATTAAATGTCTCCCCAAGTACTTTCTGTCTTGCTGCTCCGCTCCTCTAGAGCCTCTACGTGTTGGCCGGCACGAGGAAACCAGCCCTCCTCCGCTGGTCTCCACGTGTGTAGGCCACGGCCACATGGCATTCAGGCCTGCGGTCGTGAGGTCCTAATCGCGCCGCCGGTCGCAGTGCCCTCCGTTGAATCTGGCAATCCTGCTCTCGCTCCCAGTCTCCGGACCTGCCTCAAGCGTCCAGCCGCTCCGAGAGCTTTGGCGCGAGGCCAGGCAGGCCGCAGGGAAGGCCCCGGCACCACCTCAAGCACTCAGCCACCCGAAGGGCTTCGGTGCGAGGTGGGGCAGGCCACAGGAAGGACATCGGAGTGCCGGCCAGCTGTGCTCGCGAGGGAGACTCCTTCAGTCCCCCTCACTGCTGCAGGTAATCCTCCCCCCTCTGGAGCTAGGAGATTGGACCTGCGAGGTAGAGAGAGGAGGGGAGGGAAGGGGAGGGGAGGGGGAGGGGGAGGGGGAGAGAAGAGGGAACTTAAATTTAAAGGTACAGAGCCAAAATAAACCAAGAAATAAAAAGGTAAATTTAAAGTAAATTAAAGTAAATGAAAAGGCTAATTTTAAACAGGAAATAACTAATCCAACTCTCCTGTAAGCTCTCTGGCTTACTGGAACCCTCCAGTTGCTTGGAGGCTGAGAATACTGGTGCCTGTGGGTGGTGCCAGTGGTACTTATACCGCAGCATCATCAAACCGATGATGGACTCAGCCTCCAAGCTGCTGGACGGGTTGCACAACCCAGAAGAGAGGGACTGGACTGGAGAGACGATAAGGAACATTAAAATCATTATTGAAAAGTGCCTTAACATCACGGAATAAGATACAAGCCATCAATCAGCTGACAATTAGTATACCCTCATACAGATTTGGGAATGTTGACTAGCCTCTTAAAGATCTTGAAAAACTGCATGTGCGAACAAGAAAACTCCTCCATGCTCATAAGATAATTTACAAGGATCAGTGTATGCCAAAACTATACATAACTAGAGCTGAAGAAGGGCAAGGCCTCAGAGATTGATTACACAGACAGCTACTATCATAGGCCTCCAGGCCTACTTAACAGCATCATCTGATCCAAATACACAAAAAGTGCTGAAATATAAAAGTAAATATCCAGAATCTGTCTCCATCATCAAACTTGAACAAGCGTTCTGACGACTAGAGGGAATGAGTGAGAATCCACAAGCACACACAGGAAAGGAAGCAACAGAATTTGCAAAACAAGAGGAAAACAACAAAACAAGACAACTCTTCAAAGAATTTGATCAGCAAATGAGGAAAAAAAAAGTGGCAATGCACAAATATAATGGGAAATACAAAGTATTATTCCAGGAACCCTTTGTCGATCACGAAAACACACATGAATGGTTAAGGAAAGGTGAACCAAAACCGAAGGATGAGAGATTGATAGCTGCAGCGCAGGACAGCAGATTATGGATGAGATGGCATACAGCAACATTGAAAAAGCTGTCAACACAGACATATGCTAACCTGATCCCTTCATCTTCCAATTTCTCTCGGCCATTAAATTCTGTTTTGCATTCCCTCTCGATCTCCCGCACTTCCCTGTCCCTGTCTTCTACCCCAGATCTTGCCAACCTGGTACACTTCTTTTCCCAGCTACGTCCTCTCTCTCCCAGCTCCACATTTTCGTTGTGTCCCCTGCCATTTTCTCTTCCATCACTGCTTCTTAACCCTCCTTTGTCACATACCTGGTCCTCATTTTGCCCTATTTCCTCGGCTGAACTATTTCAAATGTTCTCCTCCTCCTCTCGGAGGACCACCTGTTCACTGAATCCACTCCCCTCCAAATGGCTGCCTGCCCCTCTGCCCCCTATTCTTCTATTGCTTAATAGCCTCTCTACCAATACCATTCCTGCCCTCTGGAAGCATGCCCTGGTCCGCCCTCCCTTGACCCTTCTATTCCTGCCCACTGGCGTCCTGTTTCCAAACTATAATTCCTGTCCAAGGTCCTTGAAAAACTGGTCTTCACCCAACTTTATTTATCACTAAAAATCAAACATATATACCCCCAAACACGATTACACTAGATACTCATGAAATTAATATAAAAAAAGAAGTAAAATATTTAGGTGTGATACTTGACAATAATCTAAATATGGATTCACATATAAAATATTTAACTAAAAATATACATTACAAACTCAAAACACTAAAACAACTAAGACCTTTGATCCTTCTACAAGATTTTATTAACATAATTCATGCTATTATTACCCCACATTTCGATTTTGCAAATACAATACTTAATGGTATTTCGAAACAAAATATTAAAAAGATACAAATAACTCAGAACTTAGCTGCTAGAACGATTATGAATATAAGCCCACTTGAACATATTACACCAATTTTAGCTGAACTTCATTGGCTACCAATTTACTCCCGAATCAAATATAAAATTCTTGTCACTACATTTAAACTTATAAATAAACTTGCACCATCTGCACTAAATACACTGATTAACATTGACATTGATAAACGATCTCAAAGGAGCAGAAACATAAATACTTTAACAATACCAAAAGATTTTACAAAAGCCAGAAAACAAACCAATAAGAGAGCTTTCTCACACTCTGCCCCAATACTCTGGAACAATTTACCTGACAACATTCGCCTACTGTCTGACATAAAAGAATTTAAAAAAAAATTAAAAACTCACTTATTTACATTACACTATAATACACTCCCAAAACAGAATTCTCAAAGGGATACAGGCTAACATTTACTTTTAATATTATATACCCTATTTTCAAAAATAAATGACACTAATACACTAATTTAACCATACTACACACTCATTTACATGATGATTAATAATTTAACTAGCAATGTATATATGTTCTAATATGTTATACTTGTAATGTTACAATTTTCCTTGTAAATTATAATTATCTGTTCTATGTAAAATGTCCTGGTATATTTCATACCAATTAACCTAATGTTACATGTAAACTGCACTTGAAACATGGGAAAGAGCGGTATATAAATAACTGTTAAATAAATAAATAAATAAACTGTCCACTCACCTTGTCTCCACCAATGCTCTTCACCCACATCAGTCCGGGTTTCGGGTAGGCCATAACACTGAATCCATTCTACTCTCCCTTCTGAATGAACTTCATATGGTGCACGAACATGATGATTTCACTCTGTTTATTTAGACCCATCTTCCACCTTTGACTTAGTTGATCACTGCACTCTTCTCTCCCAACCTTGGAATTTGCGGTACTGCCCTGAGATGGTTTTGGTCTTTTTCTCACCTCTTGCTCCTTCTCTGATCTCTCCAATTCCTCTGCCTCTCCCTCTGTCCTTTTGTCATGTGGTGTCCCTCAGGGTTCTATGGGTTTTTTTTACCCCATTCTCCCTCCTAATCCAAGAATCTGGCATCTCGGCTTATTATTATGCTGATGATATTCTTCTTCTTCACCTCATTGACTCATGTACTGCTGACCTGACCCCTCTGAATTCGTGACTTGCCCTCATCCGCTCATGGATGACTATGACCTATCAGAGAGAACACAAACAGGAGCACTGCTCGCAAACAAACTGAGAGACCACAAAAGCGAGCAGTATTGGAAGCCACAGGCACTTTATTAGTTAAGCAAACCCCAACGCGTTTCGGCTGTTGCCTTCATCAGGGGGTACTAGAGGACAGCAAAACACAACATTAAAACAATAAAATAAGAAAAACAAAAAAATATATATTAAAATGACAAATATGATAAATCATAATTATTAATAAATTCATAAAAAAGATAAAACGTATAAAAATATATATATATATGTATGAGAAATCTATATAGACAAGAAAACAGCAATACATAATAATAAAAATATATAGATATAACATACTTACAAATGAAGTGCACAAAAGCAATAAAGATATGGCACAAACCAATCAATGGTGGATAATGCTAAAAGGTAATGTAAAAACCATTAATATAATACTGAAACTATTACAATTACTAAAAAATGTGTAATCTCTTTATATATATACAAAACTCTATGTTTTGTATATATATATAAAGAGATTACACATTTTTTAGTACCACTATATAGTTATTTTATTATTTTTTTCTCGTTGGTCTGGGTTTTCCATTTTGTCCTCTTCTTTTTATTCAATGTTGTATGGTCCTAATTGATGTTTGTAATAGTTTCAGTATTATATTAATGGTTTTTACATTACCTTTTAGCATTATCCACCATTGATTGGTTTGTGCCATATCTTTATTGCTTTTGTGCACTTCATTTGTAAGTATGTTATATCTATATATTTTTATTATTATGTATTGCTGTTTTCTTGTCTATATAGATTTCTCATACATATATATATATATTTTTATACGTTTTATCTTTTTTATGAATTTATTAATAATTATGATTTATCATATTTGTCATTTTAATATATATATTTTTTTGTTTTTCTTATTTTATTGTTTTAATGTTGTGTTTTGCTGTCCTCTAGTACCCCCTGATGAAGGCAACAGCCGAAACGCGTTGGGGTTTGCTTAACTAATAAAGTGCCTGTGGCTTCCAATACTGCTCGCTTTTGTGGTCTCTCTGACTATGACCTATCTGCATCTAAATCTGTCAAAATCAACTGCCACTTGGTTCACTTTCGGTGCTCCATCTCCTTCTTTGGCTCCCATAATCTCCTATCCCATTAGCTTCCTCCTTTCGATATCTCGGGGTCATCATTGACTCCTCCCTCTCTTTTGCAGAACACGTAATCTTTCACTTACCAGTCTTTCTACTACCTACACCAAATTCGTACAGTTTGTCCCTTCCTCTCGAACCCTTTCTCTGACCACACTTCTTTTTTCCCTGGTTACTACAAGACTTGATTATTGCACCGTTACTTTGGCTGGCCTCCCACAATATCCATTACAAAGATTAACTATTACAGAACTCTGCCACTTGTATCCTCACTAACTCCTCCTGGTTTGACCATATCACCCCCCTACTAATCCATCTCTACTGGCTCCTGTCCGCTTTAGAATCCAGTATAAAATACTCACTTGTGTTCATAGGAAGATTCACTCCAGGACACTTTGATACCTAGCTGATCTTCTCCACTTCCACACTCCTCACCGCCTTTTGAGCCACATGCACAGCCACCTGTCTCTTGGGCTCACCTTGAACGCACAGGGGAATCTGCTTTCTTCTTTTTGGGTGCTGCCCTCTGAAATTCACTCCCCCATTCCCTCCGTTCTGAACCATCTTTCAATAATTTCAGCGCTGCATTAAAAACTCACCTTTTTCAGTCAGTCTTTGGCCAATCCAATACCCCATCCTGACTAGTCCGTCTTCCCATTCCAACTCTCTGCTATTGCTGTTGCTCCCTCCCCCATCTCATGCCCCCAGTCTCCCCCTCCTTTCTAATTGCCTTGACTTTTCTTTCCTTTGCCTTCTGTCCTATCAACTAAGAGCATCCTGTTTCCTTTCATTTTTCTGTCCTTGCAGTACTTGTAATTTACTAACCACTCTGATGCTATCGCCTGGGAAATCAGTCAAGCAAACTAATAAAGATATGTCGATTCTGTAAGAAATACTTGGAAACAGTGATTCACCTCCTAGCTGGCTGTGAAGTTCTGATGGCAGAAAATTTCTATACAGAAAGGCACAACAAAAGTAGCACATCATCCATTGGAAACTCTGTAAACACATTGATAAGGCAGGCAAAGAGAGAATTTGAGAAGAAGCTTGCTGTGGAAGCAGAAATGCATAATAAAGACTTTTTCAAGTACATTCATAGCAAGAAACCTCTGACACAGTCAGTTGGACCACTAGATGATAGAGGGGTAAAGGGGCACTAAGAGGGCCATAGTGAGAGACTAAATAAATTCTTTGTTTCCGTCTTTACTGAGGAAGATGTAGGGATGCTACCCATGATTGCAATAATATTTAAAAGTGATGATGTAGAAGAATTTAAAGAAATGTCGATACACTGGGAAGATGTATTACAACTATTTGATAAACTGAAGAGTAGCAAATCACCTGGACTGGATGGTATACATCCAAGGATGTTGAAAGAACTGAAATATGAGACTGCAGAGCTACTATTAGTAATCTGTGAACTATCAATAAAATCATCTGAAATACCTGAAGATTGGAGGCTGGCCAATGTAACACCAATTTTTAAAAAGGGTTTCAAGAGTGATCCGGGAAACTACAACCTGGTGAAAACTGACACCAGTATGGGGAAAAATGGTAGAAACCATTATAAAAAGAACAAAAATTACTGGACATGTAGATAGTCATGGCTTAATGGGAACAATAAAGTAAAAAGTATCTACAAAAAGCTAATGTGTATGTTACAAAAAGCAGCAATCGCAAAGCCGGATCAGCCACACACAGAAGCAACAATAGGTCTCAGTCTTCCCGGGCAAAACAAAACCGGCCGGAGTTATCCTGACACGGCATAGCCCTATTAGCATCAATGACCCATAAAAAAACAGTTGCTCTGGGGTGGACATCAACCAACTTCTTCATGTACTCAAAATTATTAATAATTATCAATAACGAAAGAGTGGTATGATAACACTTAGCTTTGCTGCTTTTTGTAACATACACATTAGCTTTTTGTAGATACTTTTTACTTTATTGTTTCAAATACAGAGTTGATCTTCTTTTTTGACAATTTTAGCTCTGTGATAGGTTGACCATTTTTCTATATGGCTTAATGGGAGACAGCCAACATGGCTTTAGCCAAGGAAGGTCTTGTCTTACTAATCTGTTATGTTTTTTTGAAGGTATGAATAAACAGGTAGACAAAGGTGAGTTGGTTGATATAGACTGTTTACCCCATCAAAATATAGAAAGAATAGGGGACATGCAATGAAGCTACAGCGTAACCTATTTAAGACTAATAAGAGAAAATATATTTTCACTCAATGCATAATCAAACTCTGGAATTCCTTACTGGAGGATGTAGTAAAAGCTGTAGGTGTAGCCAGGTTTAAAAAAGGTTTGGACAAGTTCCTGGAGGAAAGGTCCATAAATTACTACAGGGGACCCTGGATATCCACTGATTACCCCAGTGCAAGCATTGTGGAACCTGTGTCTTTTGGGGAAACTGCTAGGTACCTGTGACCTAGATTGGCCGCTATTGGAAGCGGAATACTGGACTTGATGGACCTTGGTCTGACCCAGTATGGCATCTTATGTTCTTATATGTTCTTACTAAATCACTGTGCCTGAAAAGCACTGGGAACATGACTCTAAGAGAATTACAGAGAATGATGGCTAAAAACCCTTCATATGGCAAAATTAATCACCATAGGGAATAGCGAGATACTCACATCACTGGTCTCCAACCTCCCCCATATTAATATTAAAGCAACAATCTCAAAAAAGTACTTTTCTGAAATTTAATCTAATAACTATTTTTCTTTTAGCAAATTCAAATTGGCAATCCAGACTACCAGCTCCCACCTTATATTTTTCATTTAAAAGTATCTCTATCCACTTTAATAGCGGCCCACAAAGGACACACACTATTGAAAACACAAGTAAGGCTCACAATGGAGCCACAAATCTTCCTTCGCAAGCCCTGTGAACAAACAAGAGCCATAGAATCATAACTATAAGTGAACAATCACTAAAGACAATGCTTAGTACTTACCTTCAGACTTCCTTAGTTCAATATGTCGGTCAACCTGACAAAGATCTTTGTTTCTCCTCAAAGAGAGGCTTCCTTCAGGACTTACAATCACCATTCGACGACCAGCTCAAAAGCACCAAAACTAACCCATTTGGAGAAACTGCCCCACAGACAATGAATTGGTGGAGGTTACCATGGTCAAAGAATATAAACCTGCTTAGAACAACTAAAAGGTAGTGGTAAGAATTAAGAGAGTTTAGGTAAAAACATAGGAGGCGGGAAATTATAAGCTCATTTACCCAAAGTGGAAGAGGACCAAAGGGAAACTACTTAGGACACTAGATGATAGATGAGGACTAATGAACTCATCACAGAATGTTCAGAAACTGGCCTTTTGGCCGAGACAGAGACTCTGTACAATATGGGAGGTTAACACCTTGCCACCCAACACAAAACTGTTTTGACCCTAGCCAAATGAGAGCATAATATAAGAACATATGATATGCCATACTGGGTCAGATCACAAGACCATCAAGCCCGGTATCTGTTTCCATCAGTAGTCAATGCAGGTCACAAGTACCTGTCAGGTTCCCAAAAGGTTAAATTAAACTTGGTAGGGTGGGCAGGTGAGGAGAGAGGCATTTCAAGGAATGTGTGCTCATTTCCATGAGCTAGAAATCCAGTCCATTTTTGTTTTGTTTTTTTCCTGCTAGAAAAAAAAAGGACGGACAGAATTCACTGGGATGAGTTTTAGAAAACACCTCAATTAATATGACATTGAGTCCTCATGGAATAAGTAATAGAGGACACTCATACAACAGTCTGTTCCTAGCTTGCAGCAGGAAGTTACAATACGATCTATGAGCTCAGATTTTTCCTATATCAATTGCTAGATGTAAACAAGCAAAACCTACAGTGCCCTTAAACCTGGCTGAGGTTGACTTCTCCAATACCAAGCACTCTGACATCACAGCAATGTGCACTACATTCCAGGAGTTCAGGCTATCCAAAATTAAATAGCTCTGAAGATGACATGATGTTTTTTTAAATCTGCTTTATAGCAACATAAGAACATACTAATGTGACATAATAGGAGCATTTGAAACCTGAGACAATAGCTTGCCTCTTATGGGGAATGTCCCACAGGACACATAAGTTGTAAATAAGCCATCAGTACATGACCAGCATACCAACAAACGCATGAGGGTTTCATGTTTGTACTTTTCATTTTCAAAAGCCATCACTGTAATGATCTCCGATGTTTACCTTTTATAAAAACTGGCTGGTTTTCATGCCCTCACAGGAAGGCTTTCCTCATTTTTCATACAGTACTGCTATGATTTTTTTCTATTCAATTCCCCCCAAGCTCTGCATGCTAAATCCCTCCAGAAGCTGTGTTCTTTTAGGGGAGGAATAATCTAAAAAAATGTTAGTCAGAAAGAGAACGATACTGCCAAGTATTAGCAAATACAGTGCTCTCCCCAGAAATATTTGCTAGCTGGGTGGCAAGAAGGTGTAGTCCGGTGGGATGTAGCAGACAACTTAACTAGTCATCTTTCAGGATGTGTTTGTCACCATTTTAAATGTATTAAGAAGTGTCCATTCATATTATATTCCTGCTCATTATTTTGCCATATCAATTCATCACATTAAGTCAGCTGAATGGTCAGTAACATCAGCCCTGTAGCACACCCATTCTAAAGGTCCTGGGGAGAACACTGGACAATTCTCTCTTGCACAAGTTTTATCTTTGGATATATGTGCCTAAATGTAAAATCAATGATTCAGAACGCTATAAAAAGTCTGCTAGGAAGTGATGTTCATAAAGAAGAATACTATGAAAATTGTCAAGTATAATTTTAAAATCTAATTGTAATTGCTTCTGATGTGTTTTCCATAACAATTGGCTGGTTTTCATCATTTTTCATACAGTACTGCTATGATTGTTTTCTATTCAATTCCCCCAAGCTCTGCACCTAAATCCCTCCAGAAGCTGTGTTCCGAAATGCAGTTGCACCCAACAATGTGAGCAAGAAATGCCAGGATGACAAAAAAAATCACTTAAACACGATTTAAGAGAGAAAGACAAAATGAGGCTCAAAAACAGAAACAGGCCACACATAAGGCTTCTCTCAACCCATGACCGTAAAAAATCGTTAGTAGCAATTACAGCACTGCACATGAGAGGTCACGGGGAGCATTCTCTCCTATTCTGGACTGACAGTTCTCACCGGGTCGTTCAGGCTTATCGCTTTATCCCTATCTATTCACATTTAGAGATGATCACCCCGCACTTCCCCTGTATTCCCACAATCTCCTATTTCTCCCCAGCTGCGCCTTCTGAAAGTCGCTAAACTTTCAATCAGCGGGGTCCCGAAGGATCAGGGCAAGGGCTACATGATGAAAGGAGCCAGATGCAGTAGAGGTTTCTCCCATTTTATATATGTGATACTCAGACCGCTGGCACCCTCGGTGAGCAACCTATGTATTGCAGTCATGCGCTCCTCCACTATGCCATACCAGATCTGGCATCTGAAACACCAAAATATGTAGCTCGCCTCGCTCCTGCCCAGGTCGATCGGACACTGACCGTAGATCATGGCCAAGCCGGTCTCATGCAGGAAGCGGAACCGGCGGTGCTTGAAGAGCCAGATGGTGAGGATGGTGAGCGTGAGTAGCAGGATAAAAATTAGCAGGTTGGCGCTGTCCTGCCTGTGGCTGGCCTCCGCCCGCTTCTCTGTCACAATCTCCTCCATGGCACTGTCCTCAGCCCGACACACACGCAGAAGCTGCAGCAAGTACAGGGCAAAAGCGAAGGCGAAAACGGAGAGCCCACAGCCGCCCCGAGCCTGCCTCCTGCCCGGTGCCATCGCTCTAACGCCTCTTCCTGTTCTCGGGGAATGCTGGGAAGAAGGGCGGAAAGTGCGCGAACTCCACTCTGCGCCGGTCTCCTCCCCACACCATCCTCAACACCTCTTCCTGTTCCCAGAGAATGCTGGGAGGGAGGGAGGAAGGAAGGTGTGCGAGCTCCGCCCCCTCTTCCAACGCAGTAACCTTCACAGCCCAAAAGGTTTTTAACTAGGTCTGATTTCTTTTATGCTGTGGAAGCGCTGCACTTATCTTTTGCCCTTTTTCACTAGTATTTCTTTCCTCAGAGAAAGCATAGTTACTCACCTGTAACAGGTGATCTCCGGAAACAGCAGGAATTTAGTCTTCACATATGGGTCGGTACCAACTCCCCAGCATCCAATAGGAAAGCTTTCGGGAGCATCCCACAGCGCCTGCGTGCTGCCTTCCCACCTTTCCCAACTGTCCCTCTCCAGTTGAGTTTAAAGCTGAGACAAAGAGGGAGAGAGAGATAGAGAGATACAACTCCTAGGGGAGGTGGGTGGGTTGTGAAGACTAAATTCCTGCTGTTCCCAGAAATCACCTGTTACAGATGAGTAACTATGCTATCTCCAGGAACAAGCAGGAATGTAGTCTTCGCATATGGTGACTCCCTAGCTGCAGATGCCAGGGAGGAGGCCCCAGAAGTTGTGTGCCCCTGTGAAAGGGCTCCCCTTGCCCCCCCCCCCCCCCCATGGATCTCTGGCATCCTACCAGGGATGGTGGGTAGGAGTTGATTAAGTACCGAACAGGTGTTGAAGAACAGCCTGACCAAACAAGGCATCCCGGCGGGAGTCCTTGTCTAAGCAGTAATAGGGTGTGAAGGTATGAACAGAAGCCCAAGTAGCTGCTCAACAGATGTCGTTGATAGACACAGAGTGAAGATGAGCCATAGAGGCTGCCATGGCTCTCACATTGTGAGTTGTTTCATGGCCTTCAAGAGGAAGGTTCTTACTCTGATAGGCAAAAGAAATACACTGCAATCCAGCTGGACAGTGTTCTTTTGGAGACTGGAAGTCCCAAATGACAAGGATCAAAAGCAACAAAGAGTTGAGAGGACTTTCTATGTTGCTGTGTCCTTTGCAAGTAAAAGGCTAAAGCCCTTTTACAGTCCAAAGTATGAAGATTCCTTTCTGCATTTGAGGCATGAGGCTTTGGGAAGAATACAGGAAGGTAAACCGCTTGGTTTAAATGAAAAGGTGACGCCACCTTTGGCATAAAGTGTGGATAAGTCCTAAGAACTACCTTATCATGATGGAACCTTGTATAACGAGGATCAGCCACCAATGCTTGCAATTCACTGATGCGACGTGCTGATGTGATTGCAATAAGGAAGATGACCTTCCAGGAAAGGAATTTCAAAGAGGTAGTGGCTAATGGTTCAAAAGGCGGTTTCATGAGCTGCCCAAGAAACAGATTTAAGTCCCATGCCACCGGTGGTGGCTTAATGGGAGGCTTTGTTAAAAGAAGGCCTCTTATAAATCTTGCTATGAGAGGATGAGAGGAAATAGGTTATCCATTTAGAGGCTTGAAATAAGCTGCAATAGCACTCAAATGAACTCTCGCTGAATTGGTCTTAAGCCCTGCATTTGATAAATGAAGGAGATACTCCAGTAATGATTCCAGAGGTATCGCAAGAGGGTTAAGACCCTTCGGCAAGCAACATACGGTAAACCTTTTCCACTTAAACGCATAAGAGCGTCTTGTGGAAGGCTTCCTAGAAGCATAAAGGATATCCTTTATCTGCTGGGAAAGGTTAAGACCGTGAAGTTCTAGGCTTTCAGCAACCAAGCCCTGAGATGCAGAGACTGGGAAATTGGGATACCACAGCATCCCCTCCTCTTGAGAAAGGAGATTTGGAGCAGATCCTAACTCCAGAGACGGAGCTTGAGAGAGATGTAGGAGCAGAGGGTACCACATTTGCCGTGGCCAACGTGGAGCTATGAGAATCATATGACTTCTGTCTCTCTGAAGCTTGAAGAGGGTTTTGGGAATTAGGGGAATGGGTGGAAAGGCATACAGGAAGTCCTGACCCCACTGGAGGAGGAAAGCATCCCTGGCCTGACAACCCTGAGATGGAATTCTGGAACAGAACCGGGGAAGTTTAGCATTCAGTGGACTTGCAAAGAGGTCCATGTCTTGGGTTCCCCAAATTTGAAAGATTTTGGCCACCTGGTCTGCATGGAGAGACCATTCGTGTGGAAGCAGAACTCAACTGAGTCTGTCTGCCCAAGAGTTTTGAATGCCTGGAAGATACACCGCAAGGAGATGAATCTGATGCTCTCTGGCGATGGCCCATAGTCGCAAAGCTTCATTGCATAGCAACAGAGAGCCTGTTCCGCCCTGCTTGTTCACATAGAACATGGCTACTTGATTGTCCATTTGAACTAGGACTGTCTTGTAGCTGAACTGGGTGTGGAATACTTGAAGAGCAAGGAAGATCGCTCTGAGTTCCAGGCGATTGATGTGTAAGGCCTCCTGTGGAGTCCAGGTACCCTGGGTAGAGAGGCCTTGCAGGTGGGCTTGGGGTGGGGGTTGCTGAAAAGGAGACCCCACCAAAAGGTTTTGGGGTGACTGCCACCATTGGAGGGACAAAATAAGGCAATCTGAGTTTGTTATTTTGTCTGACAGGCAACCTGACTCCTGAGTCCACTGAGTGGATAAAGTCCACTGGGCTGCCCTCATATGGAGGCGAGCATAAGGAACCACATGCACGGCGGATGCCATGTGGCCTAACAACTGTAACATTTCCTGAGCAGTGAGGTGAGGTTTTAGCACTGCTTGGGAAGCTAACTGCACAATGCAAAGGCAGCGGGGCTGTGGAAGGTAGGCCCTTGTCTGTCTGGTATCCAGCAGAGCTCCTATAAACTCTAGGGACTGAGTGGGAGCAAGGTTGGACTTTGGGAAGTTTATGACAAGTCCCAAATACTGAAGGATGCGCATTGTGCGAGAGAGAGCAACCCTGGCTTCTGGCTCTGAAGGGGCTCGAATGAGCCAGTTGTCTAAGTAAGGGAAAATGAATATTCCCAGGGTGCGGAGAAATGTTGCCACCACAGCCATGCATTTTGTGAACACCCTTGGTGCAGAGGCCAGGCCAAAAGTAAGAACCCTGTATTGGTAGTGCTTCCCTTGAAACAGAAAATGAAGGAACTTTCGGTGAGTTGGATGGATGAGAACATGAGTGTACGCATCCTTGAGATCTAGAGAACAAAGCCAATCCTGACTCTGAAGGTATGGCAGCAGAGTTCCTAGAGAAATCATTTTGAACTTCTCTTTGAACAGGAATTTGTTCAATTCTCTGAGGTCTAAAATGGGTCTGTGTCCTCCTGTTTTCTTTGGAATAAGGAAATAGGGGGAGTAAAACCCTGTACCCCATTGGGGAATGGGTACCTCTTCTATTGCCCCTTGGGCAAGAAGCACAGTGACCTCTTGACCTAACTGGTCATTGAGAGAGGTCTGAGAATTGAACTGTCTTACCATTGTAGGAGGGGGCATGCTGAGGAAATGAAGCTTGTACCCCTCTCTTACAATAGACAGAGTCCAATTTTCTGCTGTTATCTGACCCCATCTGGGGGCAAAATTACATAACCTTCCTGGGATGGTGGAGGGTTCTGGGCCGTTCAGGGCCAGGAAGGCAAAGTTCTCTAGATAGGCATGAAAGCCCCTGTGGAGGCTGAGTCTGCTGAGCCAGTTGAAGCTTAACTGCTTTTGTCTTTCTTTGCCTAGGTTGTTGCTGCTGTCCCTTTTGGGCAGACTGACCTAAACGATGCCCCTGTTGGGTATAGGAGGGATAAAATTCTTCTTCTTACTGAAGAATGGTTTCTTAGAGGATTTTTTCCTCGCAGGATCAGCTGTAGATTTAGACAATCTATCCAAAGTGATATTGTCAGCATCTATCTCATTAGCTTTTTCCTGCCAATTCTTGCCAAAGAGATTCTCTCCTGTGCAAAGAATATTCCCTAGTTTATCCTGTACCCAAATTTCCAAGTCAGATGCCCAGAGCCAGGCAATCCTACGTGCACCTATGGCAATAGCAGAGGTTCTGCTTATACACTCAAAGCAGTCAAAGGCTGCACGATTCACAAACTTGGAAACATCCTGAGCATGTCTGACAAGGGCGAGGTAATCTTGCCTCTTATCATCAGGTGCAAGATCTCATGAATAGGTAAGGTGCTGCCTCCTTGGGAGCTTTAGGGTATTGCAGGATTTCTAATTCCTTTGCCCTAGGCTCTTTTTCAGGAGCCACTGTGATGGAAAGACCTCGAGCCGCATCTCGGATAAAATCCTGAAAGGACATATCCTCTGGTGGAGAATCCTACGCTGAGGAAAAGAAGAATCCTCAGGAAGAAGTACTCTGGTATCGGCAGAGCTTTCAGAGTCTTCAGACTCATCCGAGGATTCGAAGTATCTCCGATCTGGGTGATCATGCAAGGCACGGTACCGGTACCGATCGAAGTCGGCATCGGAGTGGTCCAGTACCAACTTGTTGATACCGGATGGATATGCATGACTCGGTCCCGGTAGAATACCTGCCGATGTCGATGCAGTCAGTGCCGGCACCAGTTGATTTGTCTGAAGCGGTTTCAGGGGGATCGAGTCCGTGAGAAGAGCTGCCAGACTGCGTTCAATAGCCAAGAATCTCTGGTCTATCGACGCTGCCGATGCTTGGATATCGGTACCGGATGAAGCGGCCGGTACCCCAGAGCATGGCACCAGTAGTTCTGCCAAGGTTGAAGCCTCGAGAACATCTTGGAGCCCCATTAGTGCTTTGGAAGCCAAAGCCTCCCGCCGGGGCAATTTGCTGGTGAAAGCCCCTCAAGGGCAACGCCAGAGGCATCTTGCTGTCTAGAAGGAGATCTACCCTTTGAGGACCGTCTACATTTATGTTTAGCTACCTGAGATCCATGGGAGGAAGACGAAGCCCTGGAAGACGTCAATGCCACAGAGGGAAAAAGGGTGCTAAGTTTAGCAGCTCGGTTCTGCCGGACCCTTTTCGACATCATCCCACAGGCAACAACTCTGAAATTGAATGGTCAGGACCTAAACATTTGAGGCATCACTCATGGGTGTCGGTGATGGAGATGGTACTGCTACACTTAGAACACTTTTTAAAACCCGAAGCGGGTTTTTCCATTCTGAAGGAAAAATTGGGCCTAGTGCCCAAAATGGCGAGTGGCACCTGAAGAGAAAATTACTGGAAAGACTCCAGAAGAAAGTTTTTTGGGTTTTTTTGAAGAAAAGAAAGAAGAAGACAAGGTGGTACCGGTGTAGCGTCGAGGGAAGGCAGACGTGACCACAAAAAAGAAGAATAGAAGGGATTTTTTTCTGCGGTGACAGGAAGTGCAACCTGTCGGCTCCGCAGAAAATGAAGAACTGGAGAGGGACAGTTGGGAAAGGCGGGAAGACAGCATGCAGGCGCTATGGGATGCTCCCAAAAGCTTTCCTATTGGATGCTGAGGAGCGTTCCCGCGCAGGCTCCGTCGGTACTGATGATACCCATATGTGAAGACTACATTCCTGCTTGTTCCTGGAGATCATTTTTTGTGGTTATAAAAGTTTTTGAAAATCCCTCTAATTCGGCCACTCCCATCATGAAAGTCAAACTGATCAAAGGGTTTGATAACAAGACAATTGCAAATATCTTGTATGTTTCTAACTTCATTCCCGAGGAGATGATAATGCTAGTAAAGGTGGCTTGTTGTTTAAGGCCTACAAAAAAAAAATAGGAGTACCAGTGGAAATTAAACCCTTGATCTCCTGGGTACTAGGCAGTTGCTCTAACCACTAGCTATTACTCTACTGAAAAACACTACAAAAGTCACTAAGGATTTACAAAGCCAAATCTACCATACCAGCATAAACCTCCTAAATTCATATAACGGACCTACCCGAAAAAAAAAAACAGCACTTTAAATACTGCAGTGGGCCCTAGAACATCCATACATCTATTTGAAAAGTTGAACAAGCCAAATTATTATAGTACAGATCCCTATGTACAAACTCTATGTTAACAGAATGCCTGGCCTTGGTTACACATTCAGAACACAGACCCTCACCAAGTACAGAAAAGTGACCACAACCTAAAGTAAAAATTAAAATATGTAGACAAAAATTTAACTGAAACACCAAAAAGCCAGACTCCGCACTTGTTGCAACATCAGAAAAATAAAAGAGATGCAGTTTCCTACTGTGTAAAATATAAGGACAGCACATCCCGTCACTAAATAAAAAATAAATTTATTTTTTTCTACCTTTGTTGTCTGATAATTTTTTTTTATTCTCTGATCATGCTGGTCCCGATCTGGGGCTTCTGCTTTCCTCTGTCTTCTCTTAGCTCTCTTTCTTTTTGTCTCTCCTTTTGTTTTTTTCACGTCCTTCAATCTTGGATTTTTTTTTTTCCTTTCAACTTTCTTCCATTTATTTATCTCTCTCTTTGTCCAGCCAGATTTCACTACTCCTTACTATCCAGTTCTCATTTTCCCTCCTTTTTACGCCATCTGCCTACTACTTTTCAACCTTCACCCAGTTCTCCCATTCTCCAGCTCTTCTTCCCTGGTCCATTATTGTCCAGGTCTTTTGCACTCTCTCTCCCCCTCCATGGCTAACATCTCTCACTCTCCTTCAGTGTCACTCTCTCTCTCTGGCTTTCTCCCCCTATCCTTCCATGTCTGCCCCCTCCCTTCTTATCTCCCTGCAACCAGCATCTACCTCATTTGCATACCATGCCATACCCTCCTTATTATTTATTTATTTATCTATATCTTCTATACCGCCCCTTCCAGAGATCAAGGGCGGTTTACATGGAACAGTTAACATTTTTGTATACTTTAATACTATGAAGGTGAAAAAAACAGCTACGTACGATGGTGGAAATGTGTTGATGGAAAGACAATGAGGAATCCAGGGTAACACCAAGGAAGTGGAGAGTAGGGACAAGTGGGATGGGGAGGGAGGACATGGTAGGCATCAGGGTGGGAGGGGTGGCACCAAAGGAGAACCAAATAGCAGAAGACTTAGAGGGGTTGACGCGGCTTAGTTTCATATCGTCTGTGAGTGTCTATATTTAATAGTATTTAGTTCAGGCCTTTCCAGTAGTAGCTCAAGGCGAGTTTCCCTCTCCACTTATTACCCTCTGCTCCCCCCCCAAGTCCAGCCTTTTCTCATAGTCTTCTTATAACCCCCTAGCCAACATCACCACTCCATCTCTCCTCCTTGTTTCTCCCTATGCCTGTTCCCCCATGCCCCTTCCCTTGTCCAATATCTCCCTACCCCCTCATCAATCTTATCCCTAGTGCCTCCCTATTGCCCCCCAAAGCTTTATTTATAAATAAATAAATAAATTTGCGCTAAACTGTGTACTTAAAAGTTTGTCCAACATTATGCATTCAATCAGGACCTTTCAATTAACCGTTCCAATAGTCTGACATATCACATTTCAATGTCTCTAACTCAGATTGTGCCCCAGTAAACCAATCAAAAATGACTTGTAGCAGAGCCGGTGCTAATCTGCAGGAATGGGCTGTGCAAGCCGCAACTGTGGCCCAGAGAAACAGAGCCTGCCCATGGGAGCTGATGTCAGGAGGGCACTGTGGCTAGCCGTCCATCCCCTCTCCCCATTCAGAATGACCTGTAGAACACCGGCGGCCCAGTGGAGAGCCTGCCTGTGGGACATGCTACTCCTGCGGGCAGAAGACTCTGAGTAGCAATCGCAGCCTTTCACAGCTTTCTGCCAGTGGGAGCAGCATGTCCTGCGGGTAGGCTCTCCATTAGGCTGTTGGTGCTCTGCAGGTCTTCCTGAATGGGAAGTGTGGGCAGCTGGCTAGCGACGACATCTTCCTAATGTTAGCACCCCCCTGCTATGCTTACCCAGTTTACTGGGTAATGCCAGCCCTGTCCGCCACAACATGCACTGCTGCTTTCCTAGCTCCAAGACTGGTAGTCTGTGACCAACATGGCCAATGTTTTGTCCAACACAGCATAAGCAAATAGAGTTCTTGGGGGCAGGTCCAGAGATTGATTTGTTTGGCCTTTGACCATGAGAGACAGACCCTGCACTATTATGCTTACAGCCTAATCGAGAAATAGAATAAAGAAACAAGAGAGTTTAGAGAAGGTATTCAGAGGAGAAAACATGGTTATTACCAAAACCTAGGATTAGGAAGATTTAAAAACAGACTGAAAATATATGTCTCCAAAGATCTGTTACAATCAACAATCTATTTTGTCATGGAGTTGGGGCTGCTACTGGTCCCAAAACATGAGTTGGCATAAGCACAGTTTGGACAGACGCACGCATCCATGTGCTTGCGGTCTCTCTAAGGACCCCGCCTCCTCAGCTGCTTTTTATGATGTCATCGAGACGCACCGGCTGCCAATGTAGAAGGGAAGGTGTTGCTACCAGTCATGGCGTCTTCGGTTTGGAAAGGGCTAGTTGGACTTGGTTTATTCGCCTTGGCACATGCGGCTTTTTCAGCGGCTCAGCGTGAGTATAAAATGTCCGAGTGTTACAGAGAGCGGCCGAGTTTATGCTGTGTAGTCTCTTGGCCACATTCACCGAAAAGCACTGCCGAGTGAGGCCTAGGCAGATCCGGACCGGGATCTTAGGCGTGCGAGAGTTAAATGACCGATGAACGAATCCCTCGCAGTCAGTGTCTATATCTACTTGACCTCTGAGCTATTCTCTGAGGTTTTTCTCGGGGTAGTTTCCCCTAATGGGTTAGTTTTGCGCATACCGTGGTAGTCGTGAACTTTACTTCTAAGACAGGGTATGTGGAATATGATCGTAATCTCGTTGCCCGGTGGTATTAACACATGCAAATGCTTTGGATCGCAAGTTACGTTTTTTTCCCCCTCCCCTGCTGTCGTATGGGGCAGCAACACGTCAGCTTTCTTTTTTCGCCAGAGCTGACGGTGAGACACTAACTCTGTGGCAGGTGTACGGTGCACTTGTCATTTGCCCCAGTAAACCGCTGCTCCGTCCCGCTGGTGCGGAGACTGAGACGTAAAGCCATTTCCAAGAATAAAATTTACAAGCTATCCAAAGTTTTCGAAAGGCATTAGCGAAGGTCTGAAAGTTAGCGAGGTTTATTTATTTTATTCTTCACAGATCTAACGTCTAGGTCACATTGTTAAGGGTAACATCTATTTTTTTTTTTTTTTTTTGGTTTGGAACTTTAAGCCTCATAGTAGCTCAAGGCGAGTTACATTATTGTTGAAACTAATTGTGACTCGTAAATCCATGGATTTTTGAAAGATGACGTTTGTTGTAAACGGTGTTCCTTATCGTCACTCCAGTCCAGTCCCTTTACTACTGGGTTGCGCAACCCTTCCAGCAGCTTGGAGGCTGAGCCCAACCTTTTTGAGGATGGAGCGGTATAAATACCACTGGGACCACCCCCTAACTCCAGTATTCTCAGCCTCCAAGCAGCTGGAGGGTTCCGTAAGCCTAGGGCTTACTGGAGTCCTGCCTTATCCTAAGTTAGCTAATTTGTCCTTAGTTAGTTTTCTTGTCTTCTTTTTGCTTAAAGAAATTGTTTCTTTTTATTTGATCCTGTACCTTTAATTTTTTCCTGCTTCTCTCTCCCCTCCCCCCCCCACGGCCCGGGCTGGAGATCGGAGGACTTGCCTGAGCTGCCTGCTGCAGGGGGAAGAAGGCTCTCTTCTGTGCCGGAGTTATTTAATTTCCAGGAGCTACCTGCCTCGCGCCGAAGCCCCCGAGGCGGCTGAGCGCTGGAGGCAGCGACGCGAGGGGAACCTGCTTGCCCCCCCCCCCCCCCCCCCGGCCCGGTGCAGCGGGGTGCGGCCGAGCTTCCCGAAGCCCCGAATCAAAAAGCCGGCAGTTTCGGAGGGCTCTCAAGCGGCGGCGTCTACAGCGGTGGCGACGCGGAGCCCGCCCCCCTCTTCCAAGCGGTAAAGGCCCGAACTTAAGCGGTGGGCAGACGCGCGATCCTCCGTGCCGGACTCCACGTGGCCGAGGCCTAGCACGTGTTGAGCCGACGGAGAGGAATCGCGCTGCGGGCCCCGCTTGCAGAACAAACTACAAACTGCAAGTATTAGCCTGGATCGGCAGCATTTCCTTTTTTAATGTTTAAATTTTACTTGATTTTAATTGATTTTAATTGATTTTACCCTTTATTTTATTTACTGTGAGCCTGCCTTTCCTGCAGCTCCAAGGCCATACTATTGCCCACGAAAACGCTGACATTACTTGGGGGAGGGGACTTCACTGGGAGAGCGGACCTGCAACATTTTTTTTTTTACACATTATTGGGGGAATTTAGTTTGGTTGTCTTGTGGGGTGATTGTGGGGTCTTCCTCCTACAGCGCATTGATTAGACCGGGTCACTTACGCTCCGCCCCATTGAGCCTCCTGGAAAGCATGGCCTCTAAGTCAAAGTGCCCATCCTGTGGCACACGGAGGGGCACATCCTCAGAGACAGGCATCTGTAGAGCTTGTGCGGCAGTCTCCACCTCCGTAGAGCAAGAACTCAGCTTGCCCATGACCCAAGGACCTCAGATGCACGGGGACCCCCTGGAAGCGGAGGTGGGGGCCCAATTAACCCCGACGGCTAACTCAGAGGCTCTCGCACCCCCTCCGTCCCGGGCCACGGCGGATGGGGGGGTCGGAGATCTCTTCTCCCCTGACTTTATCCTATTGCTACACCAGGCGTACTGTATGCGCAAGCAGGGACTTGGACCAGGCGATACAGCTCCCACAACAGAAACCAGACCAGCCAGACCTAGGAGAGCGAGCGGTCCTGATTCAGGGGTACCCTCCAAGCGTTCCAGACTAATCAGCGAAGAGATCCTCCCACCCCTTTCGCAGGGCACCACAGAGGAAGAGGCCTCGGAAAGGGAGCTGGAGGACGAGGAGGAGGAGCTGGAAGAAGGAGAGATCCCAGAGGAGGACCATTCTCGCATTGTTAGAGTTTTTCGCCGAGAAGAGCTCCCTTCCTTAATCAATGAGTCACTAAAAGCCCTCAACGTAGCCTCTGACTCCCCGGCAGAGGACGAGGCACTAGAAGATCCCTTGATTCAGGCCATCAGACGATCCCAGAAAGTTTTCCCTGTCCACAGGGTGGTACGTCAGATGATACAGGAGGAGTGGGATCAACCAGAATCAAACTTGAGAGGAGTACGAACCATGGCTCGCCTCTACCCTCTTCCAGAGTCAGACAAAGAACTGCTGAAGTCCCCCAGGGTGGATGCAGCGGTATCAGCAGTCACCAAAAAGACCACTATCCCAGTGGAAGGCGCCACGGCCTTAAGAGATGCTCAAGACAGGAAGTTGGATACGCTCCTGAAACAAGCCTTTGATATAAGCGCTCTCGCCTTGCAGGCCTCTGTGTCAGGAGCTTGGGTGGCTCGGGCCTGTTTAAGGTGGGCTCAACAGATCCAGACAACGGAGGGATCATCGGCCGAAAACCAGGCCAACTCGGCTAGGATGGAGTCCGGAGCAGCCTATTTAGCAGATAGTCAGTATGACCTCATCAGAAGTTTGGCCAAGAACATGGCCTCAGTGGTGGCGGCTAGGCGGTATCTTTGGCTAAGAAATTGGGCAGCGGATGCCTCCTCAAAATCGCGCCTGAGCCGACTTCCTTTTAAGGGGAAGCTGTTGTTCGGTGAAGATTTAGAGAAGTTAGTCAAGGACCTAGGAGAGTCGAAGGGAGGCAGGCTTCCGGAAGACAGACAAAAACAGGGGCGCTCCTTTCCCCCAGTGCGTACCCAGCCGAGGGACTCCCGGAGGTTTCGACCAACTAGGCCAGCCCCCTTTTCCAAGGGCCGTTTTCCCTCCAAAGGTCAAGGTTTCAGGGGGTTCAGGGGAGCTGGCAGAGGCTTTGGTGCAGCCTCTTCCTCCTTCTCGGGCTCCAGAAAACAACAATGAGATGACGGGGGTCCAGGAGGGAAGGCGCCTGATAGGCGGTCGCCTGACGCTCTTTCTTCCCGCCTGGTCCCGTGTCACGTCCGATCAATGGGTCCTAGAGGTTATCAGAGAAGGCTATGCCCTCGAATTCGCACAACAAATACCCCCGGCCTTTGTCCGATCCCCCTGCGGATCCGCTGCAAAAAGGGCGGCGGTAGAGGAAACCCTCGCACGCCTAAGAGCGCTCGGAGCCGTGATCCCCGTGCCGCCAAACCAGCGCGGCTCAGGTCGGTACTCTATCTATTTCGTGGTGCCAAAGAAGGAAGACTCCTTGCGACCGATCCTGGATCTAAAACAGGTCAATCGCTGCCTCAGAGTGCCGCACTTCCGATGGAGACTCTACGTTCTGTCATAGCAGCCGTCAGGGAAGGGGAGTTTCTAACATCCCTCGATTTGACAGAAGCCTACTTGCATATCCCGGTCAGGAAGTCTCACCAACAGTTCCTGAGATTCGCCGTCCCAGCAGGCCACTTTCAATTCCAGGCCCTACCCTTCGGCCTAGCTACGGCTCCCAGAACATTTACCAAGGTAATGGTGGTTGTAGCGGCCTTCCTTCGGAAGGAGGGAATACTAGTTCACCCTTACTTAGACGATTGGCTGATCCGGGCAAAGTCCGAAGAAGAAAGTCTTTCGGCAACGGCCAGAGTGATCCAGGTCCTAGAGGACTTGGGATGGGTCATCAACCGAGCGAAGAGCAGACTGACCCCCTCCCAGGAACTCGAGTACCTGGGGGCAAGATTCGACACCAACTGTGGCAGAGTGTTCTTGTCACGAACAAGGTCAAGGGATCTAAGACTTCTAGTGGCTCAGTTTCTGGCCAGAAGAAGCCCCTCGGCGTGGCACTATCTTCAGCTTCTGGGAACAATGGCGGCGGCAATAGAGGTAGTACCATGGGCCAGGGCCCACATGCGACCATTGCAACGGTCCCTGCTGCGGCGGTGGTCGTCCCAGCATCATCCTCTCTCTCTACAGTTGCCTTGCGCTCCGCGGACCAAACAGGCACTCCACTGGTGGAGATGCCCAAGGAACCTGGATCGCGGGATGCCTCTAGAACCCCCTCAGTGGGTACTATTGACGACAGATGCCAGTCTATCAGGCTGGGGAGCACACTGCGGAGACCGTTTTGTCCAGGGGCGCTGGACACCGTTGGAATCGCAATGGCCCATCAACAGACTGGAATTGCGGGCCGTCACCCTAGCTCTCAAGGCCTTCGAAGCCTTGGTACAGGGACGAGCGATTCGCGTCCTCTCCGACAATGTCACCGCGGTGGCCTACATCAACCACCAGGGAGGCACCAGCAGCCACGGCCTCGAGAAGGAGGCGGACACCCTCTTCCAGTGGGCGGAAGCCCACCTGCAGGCACTTTCTGCTCAACACGTGGCGGGCGCGGACAACGTCACGGCCGACTTCCTCAGCAGGTGCAAGATAGACCACGGAGAGTGGGAACTGGAACAGGAGACCTTCAGCCAAATAATAGCTCGCTGGGGAGTCCCAGTCATGGACCTCATGGCACGCTTCTCGTCAGCCAAGGTGGACAGATTCTTCAGTCGCCGGAAGGAAAGAATGTCAGAGGGCCTGGACGCCCTCTCCCAAAAGTGGCCTTCGGAGGGCCTCCTCTATGTTTTCCCCCCTTGGGCTCTCATCGGAAAGGTCCTCCAGCGGATAGAGGCACACCAAGGATTGGTAATCCTCATAGCCCCGGATTGGCCTCGCCGACCCTGGTACGCGGATCTGGTGAGGATGATCGCCGACCATCCTTGGCGGCTCCCTTGCAAGAGGGATCTGCTAAGACAAGGTCCGGTGCGGATGCCACATGTGGATCGGTTCTCGCTTACGGCTTGGCTATTGAAAGGGCACGGCTCCTGAAACGAGGTTACTCAGGGGCAGTAGTCTCAACTCTGCTGCAGGCCAAGAAGCGCTCGACCTGTCTATCTTACGTACGAGTTTGGCGCATCTTCGAATCCTGGTGCGCTGAGCACCAAAAGAAGCCACTCTCGGCCTCCGTCGCAGAGGTCCTGGAGTTCTTGCAGGCAGGGTTGGACAAGGGTCTGGCCCACAGCTCCTTAAGGGTCCAGCTCGCGGCCATCGCTTTGTTACAGAGGCAAGGTCCGTGGCAAACCCCTAGGGGCCCACGCGGATGTCTCAAGGTTCCTAAGGGCGGTGAGACGCCTACGTCCACAACGGAGGTCGATCATCCCCCCTTGGGATCTTAACCTGGTGCTAAATGCCTTGATCGGGAATCCCTTCGAACCATTGAAGGAGGCCTCCTAAAAGATTTAACCCTAAAGACTGTCTTCCTAATAGCCATTTGTTCGGCCAGAAGGATCTCGGAACTACAAGCGCTGTCCGCTCAGCCACCCTTTCTGTCATTTCTCAAGGACAAAGTGGTTCTGCGCACAGTTCCCTCCTTTTTGCCTAAAGTTATATCTCCCTTTCATGTGAACCAGACGGTGACCCTCCCGGCCATCGCCAAAGAAGGGTTGGAAGCCAGGGATAGCAAGCTTCGACTTCTCGACATCCGGAGAACCCTGAAGCGATACCTCTCTCGCACAGCACCCTTCCGAAAGTCCGACCGACTATTCATTCAGTTCGGGGGTCCACACAAAGGGGAGGCGGCGGCCAAGGCTTCTATCTCCAGATGGATCAGGGAGGCAATAGCCTCCGCCTATATCCTAAAGGGGAAACAAGTTCCCGTGGGCCTGCGGGCACATTCTACTAGGGCGCAGGCTACCTCTTGGGCGGAATTCAGTCTAGTTCCCCCCCTGGACATATGTAGGGCGGCGACTTGGTCCTCTCTCCATACCTTCTCCAAGCATTACAGGTTAGACGTTCAGAGTGCAGCGGACGCTCGTTTTGGCCTGGCGGTTCTTCATTCCGGTATGCCGGAACCCACCCAGGGGTGACTGCTCGGGTACATCCCAGTAGTAAAGGGACTGGACTGGAGTGACGATAAGGAAATAGTAATTAGATCTTACCTGCTAATTAGTGTTCCTGAAGGAACGACAGTCCAGTCCCTGATCCCTCCCGATTCCGGCTAAAGTTAAAATCTATTGCTTATAGGAATGCATCGGAATGAACGCGGACCTTCGGAACGAACGCAGACCATCTGAACGAGCACAGACCCGCGGCGGCAAGCTCGGGCAAACCCACTCCAACCGTTGCCATTCCTCTTTTCCTTTCCTATGATATCCAAAAAAAAAAAAAAAAAAAATTTTTAATTAATTCATTAAATAAGTGAGTGCTTTATATCTCTTAAAATGTTTTGTTAGGTAGGTTGTGTACAATAGTTGGTTATACCTGCTTTTCATTCGAATACTGGAGTTAGGGGGTGGTCCCAGTGGTATTTATACCGCTCCATCCTCAAAAAGGTTGGGCTCAGCCTCCAAGCTGCTGGAAGGGTTGCGCAACCCAGTAGTAAAGGGACTGGACTGTCGTTCCTTCAGGAACACTAATTAGCAGGTAAGATCTAATTACTATTTCCCTAACTTTATTTTCTGCAGTGGTTTGCCTTTTAAAACTCATGATCTGACTGCAGCACCAGCATAGACTCTTTTAAACTAGTAATACAGAAGATGTCATTTTCGATAGGACAGATAGCTTTTTTTTCTGTGTGACTCTTAAACATTGGGAGTCACACATTATGCAGACATACCAGCCAGTCTTGAGAGTGAACAGTAGGTGCTTGGATGGACGGTGTGCTAGCACCAGAAAGAAACCGTACCTTATGCAGTCCTGGCATTTCCCAATCCAAAGAGCTCTGCAGTTGGGGAAGAAATACTTAGTAAATAGGGCCCATTTGTTAAGATATTAAGAAAACAAGCAACTATTGTCTTTGCAAGCTTAATATAGTATACTGAAGTAAGCTGTTGATTCAAAGGAAATGATCATCTGTCCACTAAAATAAACTGAGATTTATCCAGAAAAAAAGGTGTTTACTGTATGTTTTCAGTTGATTTTTTGTAATCTGTTTTGTTTTTGAAATAAAGGCTGATAAATTTCAAGGGAAAACAAACTACCATAAAAACTGAAGATAAATGTCCTTCATGATAGGGTGTTAACTGTATTCTTCATGCAGTTTCAGAACTTGTCCATGTTGTGGCTCAGATTTGACACAATTAGCTAAAAAAAATCTTTGAAAACTTAATATCATGTACATAAGTATCGATTCTGCAAAATATGTGAGAGCCATATAGACAAAAATCTTGAAGTGTTTTATGGCATTTTGTTCTCGGGTAGCAACAAGAGATTCAGCTCAGCCTCTTGGAAATGACTCCTTTGTGTAAGTTTCTCCACAGATTTTATGGCTTAATGGGTGTTTTAAATGAATGCCTCCAGGTAGTTTTTCTTATTAGTATAACCTTTGCTTATGGAGGCATAAATATTCAGATAAATGACTGGCATTTTTAGCTAAAGGTCAAAACTGATCAAATAATAATCTTTATTAGTGCTACTGTTCATGCTGTAAGAGTCCTGAACGTTTTCCATTTAACTTTATTTTTTGTTTGTCTCAAAGTCCCCAGGTGGGTTACAGCATACCTCAACTGCTTTTCATTAAATCTAGGAGCTGGCCTAAAAGCTTTGGAGTCAGGGGATTACTTCTCTCACTTCTTCCATAACCGTCTCAACATGGTGTCTAGTGAAGTTAGAGTGGCAGGGAGGAATCCTCTCCATGACCAGCAGCAGCTCTTTTTAGAATTTGATTTACTGAAGTTCTTTTCCTATTGTGTCTATGGGCAGAGTTTAGCTAATTAGCCCCTTAAGGTGCCTCTGTAGATCGCTAGCAGAAGTTAGCAGTCTCCTTTCCCAAAGTATGCTATCAGCAGTGTGACAGCATCCCTTTTGATGGGTGAAGCAAAGACAGCTGCTCCCTGGAACTTTTATCACCATGGCTTAAGTTCCCACCAGTCTTTCTCTTTCGGTTAGCCACCTAGCCAAGCCTTTCTGCAGCCCTTTCCTCCTACCCACCCCCATCTATTCTCTACCTCAATACCAATCCATTAATGTGCTTGGGAGCTACCAACTATTCTCCTTGCCATGCTATTTGCAGAGCTGCAGAAGAAAGGGTGTGTTTCATTTGGGGACATGAAATCCTACACACCAGGGTGCAATTTCTAGGTACCATGGCAGCCTGGTGGCTGGGATTTGTTGAGCCCTGGATTAGTCATAAAGCGATACATCATACACTGATAAAACCCCACTTGTGGTGATGCACATCCCACCCTAAATCCTGATTGAAATAAGCTTTATAACCCACCCACAATTCCAATAACATCCTGCCATAAAAAATTGCTACAAGTAGAACAAAATAACACATCTTAACTTGGCTGAAGTTAGAACTCCAGCAATAACTTGTCCCAGAAGGCTGTATTTAAGGCCTCTAAAGGCTGATGGCTCACTGAGGCCTCTTTAACAAGTCCCGTTGTGCCTGGAACACACTGCCACAGCAGATCGGCCAAATAAGATGGCATGGCCCAATAAATGCATTTATAAATTAACAATACTTTGAAATCTTGTATTGACTTCTGTGTTCTGTTTGGGATATACCTAATCTTACCAGGCTTTGTTTTTCTTGCAGCACTTTACATGAAAATATATATATATTTTTTAAATGCATATGCTTGTGAAGTTCCTGAGCGGTCCTCCAGTTTAGTCCTCCACATCCGGGTAGTGCACCTCTTCCTGCAGCATGGAGACTGGACCAATCAGAATCTTCAACACCCCAGGGCATATGCTGCTGGATCTCCCATCAGCCCCCAGTGTGTCCAGTCTCCAGCAGCAGGAAGACGTGTGAGCCCGCCTGGCTCACTTAGGGACTTCTTAGCAACACTAGTTAGCCTTTCTTTGGAGTTGTTTATTTGCTTTCTTTCCATTTACCTTTCTTTTATTTTGTGTGAGCCTGTCACTTTAAAAAAAATAAAAAAAATAAGGAACGAGCCGAGCCGTCACTGCCCTTCTCTCCTTTGCCTGGGGCAATTGTTCAGCGGTGCTTAGATCGCTCCCCCTTGACAGTACGGGGGAAAGATCTCTTCTTCTGGCAGCACCTTCTTTGTGGGTAAGAGGGTTTGCTCTTTAGTTTTCAGCGGCAGCGCACAGCTCTGCGGGGTGCTCGGCTCTCTGTTTTATTTCTTGTGCCAGCCGGGTTATCTGCTTTACTCCGCTCTAGATTCAAGTGGTTTTTGCGATCCCAGTCACTTCTTTCAGCTGCGGTAAGTGGGAACTTGCCCTGCCATCAGTTTAATTTGTTTCTTTAGTTAATTTCTTTATTTTTGGTTTCGTTGTGTTTTCCCGCCGTTTTTTCGCCGGTCCGGCGGCCATTTTCTAAGCTCTTTTTTGCCGCAGGCTGTTTCTTCTCCTTCGGGGTTTTTCAATTTCACTCCTTGGCATTTTGGGAGGAATCTTCCATTTGTAGTTTATTTTCTATTTTGCCTAAAAAAAAAAAAAAAAGAGGGGCCGAAAGACAGTTTGGTTATTTTATTTCTGAATCCCTTTGGCTGGTTCTAGACATCTCCCCCCTCCTTAGGGTGGTGTTAGATGTCCTCAAGGCCCCAGTGCGTGGTCTGCGGATCACGCAGAGGCACTGTGTCAGACTCGGGCATCTGCAGGGGCTGCGCTGCTGTGTCTGCGGATATGGAGCAGCAGTTGGAAGGCAGGGCTGTGGCAGATCCCGTGGACCCTTCCCTGCTGCCTGAGGGGGAGACTTCGCTTGGTTCTATTCTTCCCCAGGCGCCAGTTGTTCCTAGGGCGCAGGGGTCGTCCTTGCCGGGGACAGAGACAGTCTTCTTCTTCCTTGGCGGCTTTTTCCCCAGACTTCGTCCTTCTTATGCATCAAGCTTTCCAATTGGGACGTTTAGGTAGATCGCCTGATGCTTTCACGGTGCCACCCCCTTTACCATCTCTTAAAGCGGAAGGGGCCGGTCGGGGTTTACCCAGACCTACAAAACGACCTCGGTCCTCAGACGTCGGACAGGAGGATTTTTTGGCGTGGCAAGATGTGGACCATGAGATGGAGTCTGAGGATGTCTTTGAGGATCTCGAGGAAGGGGAGATCCCGGAGCCCGAGGATCAGGCACGTATCATTAGAGTCTTTCGTAAGGAGGAACTGGTTCCTCTTATCACGGTAGCTCTTCAGACTCTCAATCTCGCAACAGCGCCTCCAACTGAGGAACAGGGATTAGAAGATCCCCTCATCCAAGCGGTCCGAGATTCTCAAGTAGTGTTCCCGGTACATCGGGTTGTAGATCAGATGATTCAGGCAGAGTGGGATCAGCCTGAGGCGGGTCTGAAGGGTATTTGGACTATGCTCCGCCTCTACCCCTTAGCGGACAAGGACAAAGAGAAATTCAAGTCGCCTCGAATAGACGCAGCGGTGTCGGCAGTGACCAAGAAAACCACCATTCCTGTTGAAGGCAGTGCGGCCTTAAAGGACACTCAAGACAGGAAGGTCGATGGCTTATTGAAGCAGGCTTTTGAGACCAATGCCTTGTCTTTGCAGGCATCTATTTGTGGGGCCTGGGTGGCTAGAGCCTGCCTAAGGTGGGCTCAGCATTTGCGTCAGGACTCCGGTTTAGACCAGCAGGGTTTGCTCGAGGTCACGAGGTTGGAATCTGGGTCCGCTTATTTGGCGGACGTTCATTATGATTTAATCCGGACGTTGGCTAATAGTATGGCTTCCTTAGTGGCAGCCCGCAGATCCATCTGGTTGCGTAATTGGGTGGCCGACGGGTCTTCCAAGTCTCGGCTCAGTAAACTCCCTTTTAAGGGCAGATTGTTGTTTGGTGACGATCTGGACAAGTTGGTAAAGGATCTTGGTGAGTCCAAAGGCGGGCGACTCCCGGAGGATAAACCTAAGTTAGGGAAAGGTATGCCGGCTTCTTGGGGTCAATTTCGGGACTTTCGGAGGTTTCGGTCCTCTCGTCTTTGGAGTTCTCAACGTGGCAGGTTTGGATCCAAGTCTCCGACTTTTCGGGGATTTTGAGATGCGGGCAGAGGTTTCTCAGCTGCGTCCTCTTCCTCTTCCTTTGGTCGCAAACCGCAATGAAGCGCGGTGGGCCCAGGAGGGAAACCTGGTGATCGGAGGACGTCTTCGAAACTTTCTTCCTTCTTGGGTCCACATTACTTCGGATCAGTGGGTGCTCGAGATTATCCGAGACGGTTTTGCGCTGGAGTTTGCATCCCCGCTCCAGGACTCCTTCGTACTTTCTCCCAGCAAAGGTCAACTGAAGGAGTCGGCGATTCGTTCAACATTGAATCGTCTGGTGGAATTGGGAGCGGTAATTCCCGTTCCGGAGTCCGAGCGCGGGGAAGGTCGTTACTCCATTTATTTCGTGGTGCCAAAGAAGGATGGATCTCTCCGTCCTATCTTAGACCTCAAAGGTGTGACTCGGTGTCTCCGGGTGCCCCATTTCCGCATGGAAACTCTAAAATCCGTCACGGTGGCGGTTCGCCTAGGAGAGTTTTTAACATCTCTGGACCTCTCGGAAGCCTATCTGCATATTCCGATCAGGCCGGTGCATCAGAAATTTCTACACTTCGCCTTTCCATGGGGTCACTTAGAATTTCAGGCCCTACCGTTTGGGCTCGCTACCGCTCCACGCACCTTCACCAAGGTCATGGTGGTGGTGGTGGTGGTGGTGGTGGTGGTGGTGGCGGCGGCGGCAGCCTTAAGGAGAGAGGGTGTTTTAGTTCACCCTTATCTCGACGACTGGTTGATTCGAGCAAAGTCTGAAGCGGAGAGCTTACAGGCCACAGACCGGGTCGTTCGTCTTTTTCAGAGTCTCGGCTGGGTAGTCAATGCAAAAAAGAGTCACTTGGTTCCCTCGCAGTCCCTCGAGTACCTCGGAGTGGTTTTCGACACAGCGTGGGGGTTGGTGTTTTTGCCGGTGCGCCGTGCCCAGGCCTTACGCTGCCTGGTGCGCACATTCTTGAGGATTCCCGCTCCATCCGCGTGGTGGTACCTGCGGCTCTTGGGAACCATGGCGTCAACGTTGGAGGTGGTGCCGTGGGCCCGGTTTCACATGCGTCCACTTCAGAGAGCCCTGCTACGTCGCTGGTCGAACCAGTCTGATTCCTTAAACCGCCGGTTGCCCTGCCCGAGGCGGGTTCTGGTGTCGTTGCAGTGGTGGCTCCGCGCAAAGTCACTACAGGCGGGGATGCCCTTGGAGCAGCCGGTGTGGCTTCCGTTGTTAACAGATGTGAGTCTGTCGGGCTGGGGGGCCCACTGCCAGGACAACTTTGCGCAGGGGACGTGGTCAGCCAGGGAGTCCTCGTGGTCGATCAACCGCCTCGAGCTCCGAGCGGTGCGGCTTGCGCTGCAGGCCTTCGAGGTGTCTGTTCGGGGGAAAGCAGTGCAGGTCCTGTCAGACAATTCGGCGATGGTGGCATATATCAACCGTCAGGGCGGCACGGGCAACGCGGCCATGCAGGAGGAGGCGCTCTTCGTCTGGGTGGAAGTACGCCTTCTCGCCATTTCTGCAGCGCACATCGCCGGAAAAGACAATGTGATGGCGGACTTTCTCAGCAGAGTGCAGGTAGACTCCGGAAAGTGGGAACTGCACCCGCAAGTATTTGCTCAAATAGTTCGTCGTTGGGGGCCTCCACTCATGGACCTCATGGCCACCTTCCAGTCGGCAAAGACAAGTCGGTTTTTCAGCAGGAGAAGAGAACGCATGTCCGAAGGGATCGACGCTCTCATCCAACCGTGGCCCGCCCTCGGTCTTCTGTATGTCTTCCCTCCGTGGGCGTTGATCGGCAGAGTGGTCCAGCGTATCGAGGCGCACCACGGAAAGGTTTTGCTGGTGGCTCCAGACTGGCCCCGACGACCTTGGTACGCGGATCTGATCAGGCTTCTCGACGGGGTTCCCTAGAAACTTCCTCCCCTGGTAGATCTGTTAGTCCAGGGACCGCTGCGCATGCCTCAGGTGGATCGATTCTCGCTTACGGTATGGCCATTGAAAGGGCTCGGCTAAAGAAAAGGGGCTATTCGCCTGCGGTCATTGCCACCCTCCTGCGGGCTCGAAAGCCTTCCACCTCACTGGCGTATGTCCGGGTTTGGCGCATTTTTGAAGATTGGTGCTCTAGGCATCAAGTTCGGGCGTCGACGGCTTCAGTCGCTGTTCTCAATTTCTTGCAGGATGGTTTCGACAAAGGTTTAGCGGCCAGATCTCTGAAGGTTCAACTAGCAGCTATCGCTTGTTACAGAGGGAAAATTCACAATGTTCCTCTTGGAGCACACTCTGATGTACAGCGTTTTCTTAAGGCAGTTTTTTGGTTGCGGCTGTCGCGGAGAGTGTCCATTCCCTCCTGGGATTTGAATCTGGTTTTGCAAGCACTAGTTCAGAAGCCGTTTGAGCCTCTTCGTCAGGCGTCTGTTAAGGATTTAACTTTGAAGACAGTTTTTCTGGTGGCTATTTGCTCGGCGAGGCGCATTTCGGAGCTGCAGGCTTTGTCTTGCAGACCTCCATTTCTCTTTTTCTGCAGATAAGGTCGTTCTGCGGCCAGTTCCTTCCTTTCTGCCTAAAGTGGTGTCTCCTTTTCACGTTAATCAATCCGTCATTTTGCCTACGTTTTCTGCTGAGTCAGCCAATTCGCACGACGACGGCTTGCGTCGTCTTGATGTCCGCCGAGTGTTGCGTCAGTATCTCAAGGTGACCGCCACATTTCGTAAGTCGGATTGTCTCTTCGTGCTTTTCGGTGGGATTCGAAAGGGAGAAGCGGCTGCGAAGTCTTCTATCGCTAGATGGATTAAAGAAGCAATTGCGTCAGCATACATTTTGCAGGGCTGTTCGGCGCACTCTACTAGGGCGCAGGCGGCATCCTCGGCGGAACATAGCCTGGTTCCTCCCGTGGAAATTTGCAGAGCGGCTACCTGGTTGTCGCTTCATGCTTTCAGTAGGCATTATCGGTTGGATGTTGCAGCGACTCGGGATTCTTGTTTTGGTTCAGCGGTGTTGTGCGCCGGTTGGCAAGGTCCCCCCCCGTTGATAACTGCTCTGTTACATCCCGGATGTGGAGGACTAAACTGGAGGACCGCTCAGGAAATGGAAATTACACGTACCTGGTAATTGTAGTTCCTGGAGGGTCCAGTTTAGTCCTCCGTCCCGCCCAAGAGACTGCTTCATTTGTTTTCAGTATGGCGTGCTAACACTGGTGAGCGCGAGTCGCAGGAGTTCATTTCTTTCCTTTAGTGGTGGAGGAGAATTTTTTTTTTTCTGATGTTGCCTGCTTAGTCTGCCTTTTGCGACAGGTAAAGGGGGCAGAAGCAAGATGCGCACTTCAGGCTCTCTCGTTTGGGGAGGGGGCCCACTTACAGTTAAGCGGGGAATACACCTGTTTTTTCTAGTTTTACTCTTTTCTTACTGTGTTGCTTCTTTGAGTCTGCTTTGTTAATAGTTCACTGGGGGCTGATGGGAGATCCAGCAGCATATGCCCTGGGGTGTTGAAGATTCTGATTGGTCCAGTCTCCATGCTGCAGGAAGAGGTGCACTACCCGGATGTGGAGGACTAAACTGGACCCTCCAGGAACTACAATTACCAGGTACGTGTAATTTCCATTTATATGAACCTAATGTGAAACAAAATCTTGGGTACTAGGTTACTGAAATGCTTAAAATTTGGCATCTGGCACCTACACTCAAAAGTTGCACCTGGATGGAAGAAAAGCATCTGTTAATGACCAAGACTAGCATCCACAAACTGACCATGTAAAAGGAGATGCTGGAGGTGATTGAAGGGAAGAGAGATAGAAAAGCTTGTAGTTTGACAGAAGAGAATGTAAAGCAAAGTAAGCAAAAATAAAAAAAAGACCCAGATAAAAAGGATGTTTTATTGAAAAACTTGTGTTAAACACAAATTCCTAAAATCTGGGATGTTACCAAGTTTAAAAAAAAATCCGTATTGTCCTGTTAGATGGGTCTAGACAAATGGGTTGTGTTCCACCACCAGTAGACTGGTGGTGACAGAACCAATGAAAAGCCCAGGTTTCAATGACATCATTCCCATGCCTCTATTTACTTCAGTCACCAGAGGTCCCTTCAGTATTTTTGTCTCCAGCAGATGGTGGATGAATTTTTTCTCCTTTGAAGAAAATTCTGAAGATTTGATAGTCTGCAGGTTGAAATCAATGATTTTCTATCATTCACAAGCATTTGATCTCTCACTAGACTGTGATGTGGGAGGCTCCACTAAGCTGCAGTCTTCGGTAGCCATAGGAGGAGGGAAAATTTGGTTTAGCTCTTACCCTGGTTAAGGGCCTGTTGTGCAGCCAGAAAGTAGGATTTGGCAGGATCTGAAAGAGTATGATGGCCTCACACAACCTCACTGCTCCCTTCCTCTTCCTCTGTCCCACCCTTCTCTCTCATAAAGATTGCAGAAGGCTCTCAGAGTGATTTGCCTGCCAGCCAAACCATTCTAGGAGAGTAGAGCTGAGTCCGGCATGGATTGTCTGCCTGGGGCTCTCTGGGTGAATACTAAAGCTTACATAGTAACATAGTATATGACGGCAGATAAAGACCAGTATGGTCCATCTAATCTGCCTAGCAAGGCGGCAAGAGTAGGTGCACTTGCTGCTCCGTGCAGGTCACCCCTTGTCATTGTCCTTATTGGGGGCTCACGATTCTGTCAGTGGGGGTATACAATTCAGGCAGGGTAGACAGCTGGTGTTGGGTGGGAGTTTCCTGCCATTTTCAGAATGTGTCTAGTGTTTTCTCTGTGCCTGGCAGTCATGCGGTCCTTGCGTGTGTTTTGCTCAAGTGGCTCCAACGTGCACTCCTACCCTAGTGCCTGTAAAGTGCACTGTAGTAAAAGCACAGTTAACACACACCCTTCAGGCTGCCACAGCCTTAGTGCATGCTGTTGTGACTCTTGCTTTAACGCTTCCAGGTGATATTTGGCCTGTGGCAAGCATAGTGCCTCATCTCTGACTTCTGGATTCTTCTCTTTCTTCATGACTGCTTCTGTTGTCCCTGGAGGGCCTACTCCCGCCTCTCAGCCAGGGGATGCTGTTAACCCGAACTTGCCTGCCTCTGGGCAGGAAGTAGTGAATAGCACTATGGATAAAGATATTCAGCTGGTCGGAGGATCCAGTGTCTATGCTGGGGACCTCTCTCTGTCCTCTAGGGGGGTCATTCCGTGAGTATATGGGGGTCATTCCATGAGAACTTACAGAGTCTGGATTGTCCTCCCCAGAATTCTTGCTTTAAAGCGGGCCTGGTCATTCTGGCATGGACATGCAGACCCTGCTGCCTTTTGTTTACCTCTCACCCAATCTCATGGGAACAGGCTGAAGTTGCTTTTGATTGATGGTAAAGCATCCCTTGCAGGACCCCACCCCGGGGATAGGATCAGCAGCTGTGGCTTGGATTGAGATACCTGATGTGGATGTAGAAGTACTTTTCACCTTCAGAGGATTGTGAGGAGGCCGAGATTATTTGCCTGTTCAGGAAATAGGAACCAAAGAGGCATCTGCTCCTGCAGATGGTTCGGGAATCCACTACTGTCTTCCCTGAGGTGCTAAGGGCCTGTTCCAGCCAAAGTGGGATTATCCCCAATTCCCTGCCTAAGGGGCTAAAGGTGTATAAGATGTACGCTGTCCTGGAGAGGGAGTGTGTTGTGTGGTTGATATTTCCAAAGTAGATACACAGGCATTGGCAGTTACCAGATGGACCACCATTCCTGTGGCAGGTAGATTGTCCTTACTCTGGACTGAAAGGTGGATTCATGTTGAAGAACCAGTTTGCTGCGGTGACTGCTATTCTTTGTTTGTGGTATGTGCAAGCTTGATGTCTCATGCCCTGCTCCAGTGGATTCATTCTCTTCCACCAGATGTTCTACGCTCTTTTGGAATCTGCTATGGTCTTCTTTCCTTATGCTATATATGACCTGCTACTTTTTTTGTGGCCAGGGATGGTGCCCTAATGGTGTGTTAGCTTTGGATTTGGTACTGGGCTGCGGATACATCTTCCAAAGGCTGGTTGGCCCACCTGGCCTTTAAGGGGAAGCTTTTTTTGGAGCCGATTTTAGAGAAGCTGGTGAAGGACCTGGTAAGACAAAATCTTACTGTCTTCTGGAACAGGGGTCTCCAAACCAGTCCTAAAGGGCAATAAGTCTGCAAGGTTTTTGGGATATCCCTAATGAATATGCATGAGAGATTTGCATGCACAGCCCCCTTTGTATTTGAAATTCTCATGCAGTGGTCTCGGGACTCTCGTTGTTACCAACCTGAAGAAAAAAAAAATCCCCCCTTGCTTCTGGGCTTCGGGCTCATTCCCAGTCCTTTTGTGGAGCGCATGGGCCAAGGGACTCGGTCTCACCCAGAAGAGGACCCTCCTGGACTGTGCAATGAAGGTTTGGGGGCCCATTCCCTGGTTCCTTCGGTTGGAGGCATGCTTTGCCTTTTCTTTCAGGTATAGGCCCCAGTTACCAAGGATTGCTAGATAATAGCCACCATACTGTTCGGCCGTGTCCTGGGCTGCAAAGAGCTGATTCCAGATGCCTTCATTGCAAGGGTGGCCAAGTCTGCTTTAAGGTGCTAGATTAAGGTGGCCATTGTCTGTTGCAGAACTGACTGCTACTGAGCTCATTCTAGCCACATGTTAGCCCCTGTAGACATTTTGTCAGGCAGCAACGTCGGCATCACGTTCCACTTTTGTCAAGCGATACAGTTTTGGATGTCCACACACGGGTGGGCATTGCCTTGGCTTTGGGGTTTTGTGAGCTGCTGTCGTCTTCTGCCCAGTGGAATTGTAGCTTTGGTACATCCTACTTGTTTGAACTTGTCTAGCAGGATGATATGGAAGGTGACATTTACTTACCAGTTAATGTCCTTTCTTTGAGTTCTGTTAGACCAGTCCATGGCCTGCCCCTGAAACTGTATTTGCTTTTTTTTTCTGCTATAGTTCTCCTGGGTCTGCTATGACTTTTATACTTGGCTCTGCAGGTCCATGGACAGCTTTCTGTTTGCTTTCCTGTACATAGTTTTTTATTCCTTGTTGCCCACAGTTGAGGTGGTGTGAGACTTGCCATATTTCTCCATATGCTTTGGGACAAATATTGAAGGTACCTCTGTCTGAGGCAAATATAGGTAGGGGAGTGATGTCATTGAAACCTGAGCTTTTCATTGGTTCTCTGTCTACACCAATCTGATAGGGGAACACAACCCACTTGTCTGGACTGGTCTAGCAGGACTCGAGGAAAATACATTAACTGATGAGTAAAATGTCCCCCATATGATGGTATAGGAGAAAAACAAAAGAACTGCATTGCTAATAAGTGTCGGTGCCAAGCAACTATTCTGTCATTTTATGCGACTGTTCTATACCCATGGAGAGCAAGAAGATCCTCAAGTGCAAATGTGGCAGAAAAATACAGAAATATGCTCTGTTTGTAATGGATGTCATCTCCAAGCACATCATGATATACTGCCTATACATATCGGTGTTCCTCCCTGAAACTTGCCAGCTGAGTGGACTACACTGTAAGCAAGCTAGCTAGCTAGCTAGCCAGCAGCAGACAGCTTAACTAGTTTGATATACAATGCATTTTGTCAGTTCCCATATTATTTTATGTCCTTTTTTTAAAAATATGCTTATTACAAAATATAATTCAGGAACTACTCCTTGTAACAAACAGAAGAGAAGAAAAAGGTATACAGGGCTATTAAAATCATAACCCATAGTACAAGAGCAAAAATCAAACTATCTTTTCATACCAGTCCACAATTATGAGGAGAGCAAGAATACTTTATCAAGAAAGGGAAGGGAAAAATCCTTACTATACGGCAAAACAAGATGCACAGGGTGTAAAGGCCAATTTGTCTAATACATTTGTATTATATTTGTAATTCATACTTAATATAGCAGTATATACAGTATAAAGTCAAGCTAAAGTTGAAAAAGAGCAAACCACTCATGAATGCAGCAAAATATGACCTTGAGAATATACCACTGGAATTTAAAGACTGCCTGCAAAATCGATTTGCTGCTTTAGATACAAATGACAGAGCTCCGGAAGAGTTATGGAATGACATCAAGAAGGTTGTGCTGGAAGAAAGCGAGAAGTCTCTACAAAAGGTGAAAAAGCAAAAACGGCCAAAATGGATGACGGAAGAAACTCTGAAAATTGCCCAGAAACGCAGAGAAGCTAAAGCCAAAGGAGAAAGACAATCGCAGAACTCAACAGAGATTTCCAACGTGCAGCAAGACAGGACAAGGAAAAGTACTACAATGACACTTGCAAGGAAATAGAAGCAGAAACTATTAGAGGAAGAACAAGATCGGCTTTCCTAAAGCTGCGAGAGTTAAAGAAAAAGTTCCAGCCTCGAATTGGAATGTTACAAGATGCTCAAGTTTCTATGTTGAATGATGCTGAGAAGATCAAGAAAAGATGGAAGGAATATACAGAGTTTTTATATGATAAAGATCAAGTGGACCAACAGCCGTTTCAACCTATACCTTATGATCAGGAACCATTGGTGATGAAAGAAGAAGTTGAAGCAGCATTGAAAGCCTTATCAAAGAACAAAGCACCAGGCATTGATAGCATTCCCATAGAAGTATTGCAGCAATCTGATGCAGCTGTTACCGTACTTACAAGGCTCTGCCAAGAAATATGGAAGACAACATCATGGCCAACTGACTGGAAAAGATCTGTGTTTATACCAATACTAAAGAAAGGTGATCCAACTGACTGTGGAAATTATCGCACAATCGCTCTGATCCCACATGCCAGCAAGATTCTACTGAAGATTATTCAAAAGAGACTACAGCCATACCTAGAACAAGAACTACCTGAAGTGCAAGCAGGGTTCAGGAAAGGGCGAGGAACGAGAGACATCATTGCGGATGTGAGATGGATCCTTGAAAAGACTAAAGAATACCAAAAGGATATCTATTTGTGCTTTATCGACTATAGCAAGGCTTTTGACTGTGTAAACCATGAGAAACTCTGGGCCACATTAAGAAGCATGAGTATACCAGAACACCTGATCGTTCTCTTGTGCAATCTGTACATTGATCAAGAAGCAACAGTTCGAACGGAACAAGGAGAAACAGAATGGTTTAAAATAAGCAAAGGTGTAAGACAAGGCTGCATACTTTCCCCCTACCTGTTTAATTTATATGCAGAACAAATCATCAGAGAAGCAGGACTGTATGAAGACAACAGAGGTGTGAAGATTGGTGGAAGACTCATCAACAACCTTCGCTATGCTGATGATACCACATTACTGGCTGAAAGTGAAGATGATCTGAAACATTTGCTTCTCACAATCAAAAAACATAGTCTCAAAATGGACCTGCACCTTAATGTAAAGAAGACAAAGATCATGACAACTGGCATAATCAACAGGTTCATCGTTGAAGGAGAAGAAATTGAAATCGTGAACAACTTTAACCTACTTGGATCAACTATCAATAAAGAAGCAACAAGCAGTCAAGAAATCAGATGACGCATTGCTCTTGGCAGAATGGCTATGAAAGACCTAGATAAGATTCTCAAGAGCAGAGATGTCTCTCTCCATACAAAGATTCGACTTGTTCAAGCCATGGTATTTTCAATAACATCATATGGATGTGAAAGCTGGACAGTGAAAAAGACAGGAAGAAAATTGATGCCTTTGAATTATGGTGCTGGCGGCGAATACTGTGTATACCATGGACTGTCCGAAGAACAAACCAGTCGTACTAGAGGAGATCAAACCTAAGCTTTCTTTAGAAGCTCAGATGACAAGACTTCGACTTTCATACTTTGGACACATCATGCGAAGAGAGAGATCATTAGAGAAAGACATCATGCTTGGCAAGATAGAAGGTCAACGCAAAAGAGGAAGGCCAGCAATGAGATGGATCGCTACAATAACAGCAGCTACGGGTACCAGTCTGTCAACAATGAGCCGCCTGACTGAAGACCGAACACAATTTAGGATAGCTATCCAGAGGGTCGCCATGAGTCGACTCCGACTCGACGGCACTTAACAACAACAACAAAGTCACTTAATGTACAGGAATGGAAAACTGATTTATTTTGCCAGGTCAATTCATCAGATTAAAGTAACCAGACAGTCAGTAAAATCAGCTGGGTGGTGAACCCATTCAGAAGGTTCTGGGGACCTTTTTATACATAAACATTGAAATGAGAATGGAGATGACAAGGTCTGGATGCACAGAATTCCCACTGTATTTTAACAAAGGCTCTGCTGAATAAAGTAGTATGAATGTATATTTGCTGTCACATCCAGAGGGCACTGATTTTTAAAGCTGCATGGTGGGGGGTGGGGGGGGGGCAGGGGGAGCATCTTGCTTTCTCAGTTGTGTGGGAGTAGAGGTGGTTGTGTGTGTGTGGTGTGTTTTATTTATTTTTTTTTTTTTTTAATTCAGTAACTGTGCACACCAGATGCCCCTGATTCCCGCTCCCACACCAGTACTGACACAGCCACCTCCCAACACCTCTGTCATGGCTTTTACTTAGAATCCCTGGTGGTATAGGGGGAATAGTTGCTTCTGTTTAGTTGGCTCTGGGTTCGTTGTGGTGCCCTTGACACCTAGCGATAGTCTCATGGTGCTACCACTAGAATTTGAGACAACCATTTTGACGTAAGAACCAACTAAGCAGAAGCAATTGAGGATCACTCCTGCTCCCCTTAAGACCATCAGGGAGCCCTAATAAGAGCAAAGGGAAGGGGGAGACTGGGGGGGGGGGTGGATTCAGAATATGCATGGCTGTGTTAGAGGGCCAGTGACACTGGCCGGTGCCTCAGGGCAGGTGTGAAGGTTAAGTCAAAATGTTTGGCCACCATGTGTATTTGTCCTGTAAAATGGAGGCTGCATTTCTAGACTTTCAATTTGCCCAAACTATGCCCCTTGAAATTTGGACATGGTGCAGATCTCCACATAAAAATTGTGGCTTTCTAAAATTGCTGTTTGCACAGAGGTAATCCTAAAATAAGGGCCATTCCTGATCGTGTCCCCAGTCTAGTCCCGAAACCTCTGGGTTGCCCATCTCATCTAGCAGCTTGGAGACTGAGAAACTCCTTCTTTTGTGACATCACCAGTATATCTCCCCGGTGTCCGCCTCCTGTCACCAGTTACCTCAGTCTCCAAGCAGCTGGATAGATGGGAGCCCGGAGGGTCCGGGCTCACTGGAGAAACGATTAAGGATAGTTTAGCTAATTTTTTGTTTTGTTTTGAGGGCTACCACCTCTTTTCTTTTTGGGCATTAGCTTTTTTTTCTGGTTAAAGGGATTCTGTTTCTTTAAGTCTGTGACTTGACGACTTGCACACCCCGGCCTTTTTGTTTTGCTTTTTCCCCTCCCCTTCTTCTCCTCTTTCCCTCTACCTGTCTCTGGGGGTGAAAAGAGGCTTCGGAGACTGAGTCCGGTGGCAGTGCGATGCCGGTACTCAGCTCCGGGGGTGAAAGCTGTCAGTTTTGGATGCAGAGTCTGCCGGCGCCACGCAGAAGTGCTGCCTGCCAGCGTGTCCGGCGACTCTTTCCCACCGTCTGCAGCCTGCTCTCTCTTTTTGAGTAAGCAGACTATTGACGTGCAGCCGGAACGTCTGAGCGCTCCCGGGGGCGGCGGAAGGCGCGATTCAACCGGGCGCGCTGCTCTCTCATCTCACAGGCCCTTGAGGTAAGAGCTGGTGACTGCAGAGTAGGCCCTCTTTTGACTCATGCGTGTTTGGCGCGCTTTTCACGAGCGGCCCGACAGCGTGGCACCCGCGTGTTCTGGCAGCTGGCCAGGACAGTTTTTCTTGCTTTTTCTGCATTTAGACCCGTTTGCGGGTGCGCGTTTAAGAAAAAATAAAATAAACACAGGGACGCGCCGTTCAGAGCCGGGGGCTGTGTTTTCTGCCAGGCTCTGGGATTTTTGCTCTGGGTCAGCTGTTTGGGGGGCTTTTGTTCTCACTGCCCGGACACTGCAACGGGTTTAGAAGCTGCAAGGGCAGAGGGCATTGTCAGCAATGCCTTCCAAGGCACAGTGCGTGGTCTGTGGTGCCAGGAAAGTTTCCAGCACTGGAGTATATCAAGGGCTGCGTGGGGGAAGCGGTGGAGTTGAATAGGGCCCCCGCACTGGCGGCTGAAATGCAGGAGGGTGTCTTAGAGCCCTCAGCCCCCCTGGTCACAGATTTGTTGGAGGGGGAGCCGACGGCAGGTCCTCCCGGTAGATTTGACTAATATCTTCTCACAGCAGTTTCTTGCGCTGCTGCAGCAGACGGTTCTAGGCTGTCAGGGGCAACAGAAGCTGGCGATGGAGGCCAAAGGAACAAAGAAGTCAGTCAGACGTGAGATTAGGGGTTTCCCCAAGCGGGGGCAAGTAGCCCCACGGTGAGGGGGACTTATGCGTCCACTCTGAGGCTTTGGATGGTCCGTTGTCAGATGAGGAGGAGCGCAGTTTGGCCGTGGATGAAGAGCTGGAAGAAGGGGAGATCTCCGAAAGGGAAGATCAGGCTAGAATTGTCAGGGTCTTTAGAAAGGAGGAACTGCCTGCTCTCATTGTTGAGACCCTAAAAGTGCTCAATATGCCCGTGCTGGGCTCGGCGGGGGATGATACGCTGGAAGACCCCTTATTGCAGGTGTTTAGGAAGACCCAGACTGCTTTCCCGGTGCACCGGGTGTTTCAGGAAATGATTCTTGAAGAGCGGAACGTGCCTGAGGCGCCTTTGAAAGGCTCCCGGGTTATGGGTCGCCTGTATCCGCTGTTGGACCAGGATAAGGAGGTTTTTAAATCGCCGAAGGTGGACGTGGCCGTTTCGGTGGTTACTAAGAAGACGACTATCCCGGTGGAGGGCAGTGCGGCCCTCAAGGATGGTCAGGACAGGAAATTGGATGTTTTTTGTTAGGGCATTGACATCGAAGACCTGCCTTTTCTCTGCAGGCCGCTGTGTGCGGCGCATGGGTCGCTCGGGCCTGTCTTCGCTGGGCCCAGCAAGTCCAAGAGGGGCAGCCGAGTGCTCTGGCAAGTGAGGCTGCCTGATCAGAGTCTGGGGCGGCCTACCTGGCGGATATTCATTATGATCTTATGAGGGGCCTCTCTAAGAGTATGGCGTCAGCGGTGGCAGCGCGTTGGTATCTCTGGCTGTGCAATTGGGCGGCGGATAGTTCCTCTAAGGCTAGGTTAAGTAAGCTGTCCTTTAAAGGGCGTCTGCTCTTCGGAGAGGACTTGGAGAAGCTTATGAAGGATCTCGGGGAGTCCAAAGGTGGTAGGTTACCAGAGGATAAGCCCAAGCCGTCTCGGGGAGCTCCTGGAGGCAGGGAGTCCTTTCGGGATTTTCGCCGTTTCCGGTTCCAACGCTTCATGACAGCGCAGAGGGGACGCTTTCCCAGCCAAAACCAGGGGTTTCGCGGGGCGGGAAGGGGTTTCGGTCCCTCTTCCTCCTCCGCCTCTAGCTTCAAAAAGCCACAATGAGATGAGGGGGGCCCAGGCACCCCTAAATCAGGTAGGGGGGCGTTTGCGGGACTTTTATCCTGCCTGGGTCCAAATCACTTCAGACCAATGGGTTCTCAATCATTTGCGATGGTTACGCTCTGGAGTTCCTGCGGCCGGTGCGGGAGGCCTTCGTGCTGTCTCCCGGCAAGTCCATAGCAAAGTGTGCTGCTCTCCGGGGGACAGTGCAGAGGCTGCTGGACCTCAGGGCAATAGTTCCCGTGCCCTCAGACCAATGCGGTTGCGGTCAATACTCCATCTACTTTGTCGTTCCAAAGAAGGACGGAGGGGTTCGGCCGATTCTGGATCTCAAGGGCGTCAATCGTTGCCTACGGGTGTCGCATTTTCACATGGAAACTTTGCGATCGGTGATAGTGGCGGTGCAGAAAGGGGAGTTTCTCACGTCCCTGGACTTATCGGAAGCTTATCTTCATATCCCCATAAGAGCGGACCATCACCAGTTTCTGTGGTTCGTGGTGCCGTTCGGTCATTCAGTTTCAAGCGTTGCCCTTCGGTCTAGCCACGGCCCCGAGAGTGTTCACCAAAGTTATGGTGGTAGTAGCGGTAGCGCTGCGCAAGGAGGGCATTCTCGTGCATCCTTACCTAGACGATTGGCTAATCCGAGCGACGTCACGGGCCGAGAGCGAGCGGGTCACGTCCCGGGTGGTAACCTTCTTGGAAAGTCTCGGATGGATAGTCAGTCGAGCAAAGAGCCACTTGCAGCCCTCCCAGGTTCTGGAGTACCTAGGGGCGCGCTTCGACACTCTGCGTGGGAGAGTGTTCTTAAACGGTGCAGCAAGCACAGGTACTGCGGAGTCTGGTGGACAAGTTTTTATCGGCCAAGGCTCCCACAGCGTGGCGTTACCTTCAGTTGGGCACCATGGCGGCGGCTATAGAGACCATGCCCTGGGCAAGAGCGCATATGAGACCGTTGCAGACGGCACTGCTTCGCCGGTGGTCGCATCAGCGGGATCCTCTGTCCCGGAGACTCGTCTGTCCAGAGGGGGTTCGTCAAGCGCTGCGCTGGTGGTTACGTCCCGGCTCGGAGCGGGGAAAGTCCCTGGAGGCCCCAGACTGGGTGGCGGTGATGACGGACGCCAATTTGCTGGGCTGGGGAGCGCATTGCCAGGGCAGGTTTGCGCAGGGACGTTGGAACCCTCAGGAAAAGGAGTGGTCTATCAACCGCTTGGAGTTGAGAGCGGTGTTTCTGGCAATGCGGGATTTTCGGACGTTACTCGAGGGAAAAGCGGTCCGGGTGTTGTCCGACAATGCGACGGCAGTAGCCCACATCAACAAACAAGGAGGCACCAGCAATGTAGCGCTAGAAGCCAAAGCCGCAGCCCTCTGTGGCTGGGCGGAAGTGCATCTCTTGGACCTGTCGGCAGTACATGTAGCAGGAGTGGCCAATGTGGAAGCCGATTTTCTCAGCAGAGTGACGGTGGACCTGGGGGAGTGGGTCCTACATCCCGAGGTCTTCGATATGGTGGTCTGCCGGTGGGGATCGCCGGTCATGGATCTGATGGCAACCCTCGGCAAAGGCCAGTTGATTCTTCAGCAGATGCCGGGAACGGATGTCGGAAGGCTTGGACGCCCTCATGCAAGTCTGGCCGGAGGGTCAGCTGTTGTACGTGTTTCCTCCTTGGGTTCTGATAGGAAGGGTTCTTCAAAGAGTAGAGAAGTTCAGAGGCACGGTAATTCTGATAGCGCCGGTTTGGCTGCGTCGTCCCTGGTACGGCGACCTAGTAAGGTTGTTAGTGGCAAAGCCCTGGCCTGGCGTCTTCTCTGCAGAGCAGACCTCTTGATGCAAGGGCCCCTGGTCATGCCACACGTGAGTCGATTCTCTCTTACGGCTTGGCTCTTGAGAGGGCGCGGTTGAGCTCCGGGGGTACTCGTCGGCGGTGATCGCTACCCTGTTGAAGTCCAAGAAACGCTCTACCTCTCTGGCGTATGTACGGGTCTGGAGAGTTTTCGAGGCGTGGTACCGGGTATGGCAGTGCGAGGCGTTGAAGGCTTCTATTCCCCAGATCTTGGAATTTTTGCAGGATGGCTTCGACAAGTGGCTAGCGGCGGCTTCCCTGCGGATTCAGGTGGCAGCCTTGTCCTGTTACAGAGGCTGAGTGGCGGGTCAGTCGCTCGGCGTTCAACGCGATGTGAAGCGGTTCTTGAGGGCTGTGACTCTGGTGAGGCCCCCGGCTCGGCAAGTTTTTCCTAAGTGGCATCTTCCCTTTGTTTTGGAGGCGTTGGAAGGAGCGCCCTTTGAGCCGCTGGCGCATTCATCGCTCAAGGATCTCACTTTGAAGGTGGTGTTTTTGGTGGCAGTCTGTTCAGCTAGACGAGTCTCGGAGTTGCAGGCTCTCTCTTGCAGGGAACCTTATCTCTCGTTCTTTGCGTCTAAGGTGGTTTTGCGCACTGTTCCAGTGTTTCTTCCGAAGGTGGTCTCGGCTTTTCATGTGAGTCAAGATATTTCCCTACCGGTCTTTGCCGCGGAAAAGGAGGACCCCTTGTCTCGGAGACTTCACCTCTTGGATGTCCAGCGGGCGTTAAAGAAATATATCTTCGCCGGACGGCGGCTTTTTGGAAGTCGGATAGGCTGTTTGTTCTTTTCGCGGGGCAGAGAAAAGGTGAGGCGGCTTCCAAAGCGTTGATCGCGCGCTGGATTAAGGAGACCATTGCTTCGGCCTATCTCCTTGAAAGGCAGGGTTGTGCCGGAAGGGCTGAAGGCCCATTCCACCAGAGCTCAGGCTACGTCCTGGGCCAAGGTTCGGTTGGTTTCGCCGGTGGAGATTTGTAAGGCGGCGACGTGGTCGTCTTTGAATTCCTTTGTTCGACACTATCGTCTGGATGTGCAGATGGAGGAGGAGGCTTCGTTTGGGTCAGCAGTTCTTCAGGCTGGCCTGCCTGGTCCCTCCCGTAATTGAATATTTGTTCACTGCTCTGGTACGGACCCAGAGGTTTCGGGACTAGACTGGGGACACGATCAGGAAGGTGAAATTAGACTTACCTGCTAATTGTTGTTCCTGGAGTGGGGACAGTCTAGTCCCGTATCCCTCCCAGTGTTTTTGCTCATAGGGCAGCCTGAAGTGGCAGCAAGGTTCACAGGTAAGAGATATTCTAGTGTTTTATCCTTTCTGCACGGCTAAAAAAAAACAAACAAAAAAACAAAGGGCTTTTGGGAGCATTTCTTCTGATTCAGGCTTACTGTTTTTTCTCAGGCGGAAGGGGTGGCCTGTTCAGGTTTTCAGTCAGTCTTTGGGGGTTTTCTAGGCCTCTATGGCTGTTTGCGAGCTCTTCTTGCTTGGCTTCTTTACTTTTGTTGGTAAATTCTTACTTGTTTCTCCGGTGAGTTTGCTTTGTCAATAGGGTACTGGTGACAGGAGGCGGACACCGGGGAGATATACTGGTGATGTCACAAAAGGAGTTTCTCAGTCTCCAAGCTGCTAGATGAGATGGGCAACCCAGAGGTTTCGGGACTAGACTGTGTCCACTCCAGGAACAACAATTAGCAGGTAAGTCTAATTTCACCTTCCTTATCGTCCCTCCAGTCTAGTCCCGAACCTCTGGGGTTAAGCACCTCCTCCCACAGCTTGGAGACAGAGCACATCACTCTTTTGGTGACACCAGCATAAATAGCCCTGGGACCGCCTCCTTGCTCCAGTAATCTGAGTCTCCAAGCAGCTGGAGGAGGTGTGAGCCCAAGGAAGTTCGGGGCTCACTGGAGGAATGATTAAGGATAGGAAGTAGTGTAGTGGATTAAATTAAAAAAAAAAAAGTGTTTGGCCCTTTAAATTTAGCGTTTTTATTGGTGAGTGATTTTTAAATTTGGAACTTGTGGTAAAGGCTGCCCCCCTTCTCCCCCCTCCCTGAAGCGCTGAGTACTGCCAGGGGAGAGGGAGGGAGTTGAGATTGTGGTCTCCAGCTCCCGATTCCCCCCAGAGCTGGTAAAGGGCTGTGGAGACGTGTTGCTTGAGCCGCGCACAGCATGTGGCCAGTCAGAGCCGCAGCGGTGAAGACAGAAGCGGTCTGATTGCCGGCAACTGGCTCCCTGAAGCAATAAATACAAAAAAGATAGCAGGGGCGCGGGGATCCGAGACGAGTGGATTGATGGTGCCGAATGAGGTAAGCGCTGAAATGGCAGCAGAGAGTCAGCTTGGGGGCTCAGCGTTGAAGCGTACAAGAGCTAACAGGCCCAGACTGCATGGCAGCAGCGCGGGAAACCGGGGGAAAGTTGATTTCTCTGCACGGACTGGTTAGAGGCCTTTATTTTTAAAACAATTGTAATAGTTTAGGCCGTTACCTGGGCATTCTTTTTTTGGGGGGGGGGAAAAAAGAAGAGGATATTTAACAGAGGTTATTAAGTGGTAGGTTTCTGTGAGTCAGGAGTTAAGTATGCCTTCTAAGCCTCTCTGCCTCCTTTGTGGGGGGTCAGGAGAGGGTCTGTTTTGGAGGCAGGAGTGTGCAGGGGCTGTGCACAAGAAGCTACCATAAGGGACATGGCAGAGGATAGTGCAACAGAAAATTTAAGAGGGGAGGCTTCTGTCTTGTCTGAACCTCTTTTTCCTCCCATGCTACCCCAGGAGCCAGTGCTGGAGATGTCCATGGCCCCAGATACCCTCGCATCCCAACCTCCTTTGCAAGGGGGGCTAGCGGCAACTTTTTCACAGGATTTTATGGCACTACTCCAGCAGGCTCTAGGGTGTGGTTTGACAGGACCTGCGGGGGAGGGGGTGCTGGGGGCTAAGCGCCCGGTGACGCCACTGGATGGGGCTAGTAGCGTTCTGTTTAAAAAGCCTAAGCTGCTGACTGATAGGACGGAGCAGGTAGTGGGCTTGGAGGATCAATCAGAGAATTTGGAGGACTCTGAGATAGAACAGGACCTGGAAGAAGGTGAGATAATGGATCAGGAGGACCAGGCAAGAGTGGTCCGCGTGTTCCGACGAGAGGAACTGTCGGCGCTGATCACAGAGACTCTGAAGGCATTGAACATGCTGGCAGCAGGGCAGGCGGAGGATACCATGTTGGAGGACCCTTTGTTACAGGAGGTTCAGAAGTCCCAGAAAGCTTTCCCAGTACATAGGGTATTTAATGAAATGATTCAGGAGGAATGGGATGTGCCTGAGGCTGGCCTGAAGGGATCCAGAGTGATGGCATGTCTGTACCCGTTAGAGGAACCAGATAAGGAGCTATTTAAATCTCCTAAGGTAGATGCGGCAGTATCGGCGGTCACTAAGAAAACTACGATTCCAGTGGAAGGAAGTGCCACTCTTAAAAATACACAGAATAGGAAACTAGACTCTTTGCTAAAGCAAGTCTTTTGAGGTAAATGCACTGTCAATGCAGACTAAGTCCAAAAATGTAGCACAAGGAAGGGAAAGCTTAAAAACTATTTATTTGATACTTAAATGAGATGGCGTGCCAAAGACCCAACACAGGCTGTGTTTCGTCACAACTTCATCAGGGGTGTTGGCATACTAAAATTATAAAACAAACATAGAGTCACACAAAAATAACCATTTGAAAAATACATTAACCTAAATATTAAACAATAAAATATACAATAGTGTAAAAGAGGAGAGAAAAATCATATAAAATCATATAAAATCATATACATTCACATTTAACTAGGCTCTATAATCAAACCAATAAATACATTAAAATATGTAATATCAACTAAGAACTATATATTAATGATGAGACAACATCTTAAGAACACATTAAAAAGAAGAAATAAAAATGATACAAATACCTTTTTGGCTGTATGTTCAATATTCACAAATATCTTTTAAATCACACCAATTTCTTATTGGATACTTGTAGTGATTATACACAATCCTTATGCAAATGCAATGTGTGCCTTTGAGTCAGTCCTGACTCCTGGCGACCCAGAAGCTCCTGGGTTTTCTTGGCAGTGTCACCGGAAGTAGATTGCCAGGCCTTTCTTCCGAGGCAATGGAGGGTTAAGTGACTTGCCCAAGGCCACAAGGAGTGCTAGTGGGAATTGAACCCTGGTTGCTTGATTACCAAGCCAGTGTTCTAACCACTAGGCTACTCCTCCACTCCACACAATCCTTATACACTAAAAAAAAAATTAAAATTGTTAATAATGAACCAGCCAACATCAAAAATTAAGAAATAGGTAAAAAGTAAAAAACTGAAGGCTAAAACAAAAGCAAAAAGGAGGCAGAAGTGAAACGAAGCAGGAGTGAAATGATTGCAACATATAAACCATATGTAAAACCACCCATGTTTAAAAACCTAAAAAAAAAACCTAAGGGGCACCAAACCTCAGAGTTCTCTTATATCTCTGCAAATCTCTTGATGTAAAACTATAAAAATAAAGGATAAATGATGTTCAATTATAATCTCAATAATGAGGAAAAGGGAGGAATTTTTAACCTTATAGATTTTTTTTGATTTTTTTTTTTTATACCGCGCTCTTTAGCATCAGTGCGGTTTACATGTATACTAACAGGTACTTTTTATTCCCTTGTCCCCGAAGGGCTCACAATCTAAGTATACACAATCCACATGTGCCAGCATGTGTTAATAACTATAGAATATGCATTGAAAACCAATTGGACTCATTACCGTATAAAATTATTTTCTTTCAGAAACGAGTTTTCTATGTAATACGCATAAACTCTAAAAATGAAGACGCCCCCAAACAAGAACTGTGCTGTTCAAAATCACATCCATATTTATGATGTGGCATGAAATTTTCTATACAAATCATTTTAAATTGTCTTTGCAGCACAACTCTTGGTGTAACACATTGCTTTAAAAACAAAGCTCCCATTTCCACTAAACTGAAATTCTTCCGTAAAGCGCCAACCACTGCGCTCTTCAAGGAATTTAGAACCGCACGAAATTAAGTTTACAAATGTCTCCATTAAACCTAGCATTATCCTTGTGTGTCTAACACTAAATAGAATTAAAATCTTACTATCTATAACAAAGTTTTAAAAAAAGTGAAAACTTGAACTCGGATCTTGTGTTGTGAATAAAAAGGGTTTTATTTACAAGCAATTATTGATTTACCTTTACAGCACTTCTTGTGCTGTACTGCATAGGCTCAAACGTGAACACACTGAAGTGCACGTCTTCCTTTGGACGCCGACTCATGTGCTCTTTAAAAAGGTTCCAACATACGGGAAGCTGACGTCACCTTTCACCCAACATCATATTTTCAGACACAGACTAATGCGGCCTTCAAAGTGCTTACTTCCGCGGAGAATAACATCATAGTTTATCAGATTTCTTATTTTGCAACATTTCGTGTAACTATTATTTATATGCAATCGACGCTATCATACCAGACCATATTATATACTATGCATAATCCAGTAAAAATTGTTGTATTGATATTGGTTATTAAATTTATCCAGATAATTATGAAATTCATTATCTGATTATTAACTTATACCATAAGCATATTGCCTATTATCTAATTTAAAACTACATAGTTACTCATTCTACTACGAATGGAACTTTGAGCGCAAACTATTAAGGTTAAAATAGTTAATTTGTAAACTATATTAATTACCTAGATACTGTGAAACTGAATATCTAATTTTAAATTATTTTGAACTATACATTTTACTGATAACTAAACCTTTTGGGCACAAACCTACTGTACTCTAGGTAGCCATTGTCATTGTGCAAAACGCTAGTGCTACTTAAGTGTAACTATCCTAACATAAATACTCTCTGGATTATTAAAATAAAATATTATATTAAAGGCTGAAGAATTGCATTATAATATACCATTTATGGAGTGGAGGCATAACCTAGTGGTTAGAACACTGGCTTGGTAGCCAAGCAACCAGGGTTCGATTCCCACTAGCACTCCTTGTAGCCTTGGGCAAGTCACTTAACCCTCCATTACTTTGGAAGAAAGGCCTGGCAATCTACTTCCGGTGACACTGCCAAGAAAACCCAGGAGCTTCTGGGTCGCCAGGAGTCAGGACTGACTCAAAGGCACACATTGCATTTGCATACCATTTATGTAATGAGCCTAACTATACTATACTAAACAAACCATTCCTTAAGTTTAAAACATATAATTTTATAAAATGTTTCCTGATTTATAGGACAAGCATAACTGATTCTTTGAAAAATGATGTTACTTATAACCTATAAGGCATTACTAAAACAAGCCACAATATGGTACCAACCTATTATATATTTATATTTATCTACCGGTGTTACAAGAATACAGACAGATCTCTTTCAGCATTCAAGTCCATCAGGAAGCAAGTGTTAAACAAAAAAATATACTTTTGTTCTAAACGCATAATGGTTTTATTTAAATCATCTCCTCTCCAATTTTGCTTTACTTTTTTTTATTACAAAAGACTTGATCTATTTTGTGTGGGGTTTTTTTTTTTTTTTTTTTGCCAATGTGTTACCAACAGCTTGTCTATTAAACCTCTCCTAATGCAACTTTTGTGTTCTATAATTCTTACACGTATGCTTCGGATAGTTTTCCCTACATAGAATTTATTGCATGGACACTGAACGACATATGACATGAGAAGTTTCACAGTTTACATAATCATCAATAGTGAATTTTTGTTTAGTAAATGGATGAATGTAAAAATTACGAACTGGCATTGCGTACACGCAGACAGAACAATGTCCACATTGATATTGACCTTTGTATTTAGATAGAAATTTTCGTTCAGCAAGGACAGAGGGCACTAACAGGTTCCGCAAATTAATATTGTGCTTATGTGCTATTGTAAGGGGTAATTTTTCAAAACCAGGAATGGACTGAATAAGACACCATTCCTTCTTGAGAATGTTTGTTTATAATGTTACATGACTGTGACGAATACAAAAGTGGGCATACCATGCCTCTCTTCTTTCTTATTCTTGGGTATTAACAATGTATCACAATTTGACTCTTTTGCTCTATTATATGCGTAATATGTTTAATCGGATATTCTCGTGCTACAAATCTATCTTTTTCATAATTGCGGCCTGTCTCTCAAATTCCTGTTCGTTAGTACAGATTCTTTTAGCTCTCAAGAATTGTCCTACTGGCAGATTATTTTTTAAATGTTGGGTTATGGAAACTACGGTAATGTAGTAAACGATTTTGGTCCGTAGGTTTCCTATATAATGTAGTAATGAATTTATCTTCTTTCTTGATTAGGAGATCAAGATATGGAATTTGCTTAGAATCATGTTATTTCAAACCGTAAATTATCATCCAAACTGTTTATCCATTGATTAAATTCTGAAAGCAATTCTATTGATCCCTACCATATTGCTAGGGCATCATCAGTGTAATGGATCCAAAGTTTGACATTATCTTGAAATGGATGAGTACTGGTATTCAAAAATCTTTCTTCAAACTGAGAAACGTATAAATTGGCAATATCTGGAGCCATGGATGATCCCATTGCTACCCCTTTTATTTGCTTAAACAAATCTCTAAAACAAAAATAATTCTCACATAGTGCCAATTGTGCTAGATCTAACAAAAAAATGGATAGTATTCATTTATAGATATTCCTAGTCATAAGATATTCTTCAATTTTATGATAAGTGCTTCGGCCTGTGGTATGTTCGTATACAGTGACTCCATGTCTAAAGTTACTAATAAATTATTAGGCCCCAAATCTTGTACAGAAGAAAGGATCTCTATTACCTGCAACGAATCCCGTACATAAGATTTCATATTCATAACAAATGGGCGCAATAATATATCTAAAAGCTGTGAAATAGGTTCTAAAAGAGAACCAATGGTAGATACTATAGGCCTACCAGGAGGATTCTCCTGTGTATTTTAGGATTGATATAGATGGTAGGGATAATCGGTGCATCTACAATTAAAAACTCTCTTTTTCTTTCTTAGTGATATATCCAATATCCAAGGCATTTAATACCAAGTTATCTAGTTTACTTTCTAACTTGCTCGTAGGATCTCCATCTAATTGAAGGTAAAATGCCTGATCACTTAACTGCCTATTAATTTCTTCTATGTATTTATTTTTGTCCAATACTACTACTGCTCCACCTTTTATCTGCTGGTTTAATAATGATTTTGTTATTCTTCTGCAGCGATCTAATAGCTGTGTACTCCCCTTTAGAAATATTATGAAATTTACATATTTGTATCTGTTAGAACTTTATGATCTTGTAGATGAACTACTTGTTCAAAAGCCTCTATTAGAGGATCTGTTTGTGATGGTGGAATCCAACTAGACTTCTTTTTAATAGAAATATTATTTACAGTATTTGCCTGATTATTAAAAAAAGCCACTCTTATTTTTCAAAAGAATTTATATAAATCAACTTAGATTTCAAAGGGATCTGGACCTCTTGTAGGTTCAAATGAAAGTCCTTTATTTAAGAGGTCCAGATCCCTTTGAAATCTAAGTTGATTTATATAAATTCTTTCGAAAAATAAGAGTGGCTTTTTTTAATAATCAGGCAAATACTGTAAATAATATTTCTATTAAAAAGAAGTCTAGTTGGATTCCACCATCACAAACAGATCCTCTAATAGAGGCTTTTGAACAAGTAGTTCATCAACAAGATAAAAAATAAAATAGATAACTTGGTATTAAATGAGGCATGGTATGCCCACTTTTGTATTCGTCAGTCATGTAACATTATAAACATGTTTTTAAGCTTTCCCTTCCTTGTGCTATGTTTTTGGACTTGGTCTTCTGGTTTTTTCGTGGCACAGTGCTTCTTTGTTGGTCTGTCAATGCAGGCTGCCATTTGTGGAGCATGGGTGGCAAGGGCTTGCCTTAGATGGTCCCAAAGGATTAAGGGAATGCAAGTGGAAGAGGCAGTCGATGAGGTGTCCCAGATGGAGTTGGAGGCAGCGTATTTGGCAGATGTTCAGTATGATTTTATTAGAGGCCTTTCTAAGAGTATGGCATCGGTGGTGGCGGCGTGAAGATATTTGTGGCTGCGTAATTGGACGGCGGATGGGGCCTCCAAGGCAAGGCTTGGTAATCTCCCTTTTAGGGGCAAGCTCCTTTTTGGAGAGGATTTGGATAAGTTGGTGAAGGACCTCGGAGAGTCGAAGGGTGGAAGGTTGCCAGAGGACAAGCAGTCGACCTCTGGTACCTTCCAAGAGTCAGCAAAGAGAATTTCATCTGTTTCGTCCGGCGAGGTTTGGTCAGTTTCAGAGAGGAAGGTTTCAGTATAGATCCCAGGTGTTTCGCGGGAGCAGGGAGAGGTTTTGGAGCCTCCTCCCCCTGATCCTCAAGAAATCGCAATGAAATGAGGGGGGTTCAGGCAGGATTAGTACCCGTAGGAGGACGTCTGAGGGAGTTCTACCCTGCCTGGGCCCATGTTACGTCCGATCAGTGGGTGTTGGAGGTAATTCAGAAAGGTTATGCGCTCGAGTTCCAATGACCAGTGATGACGCCTTTGTTCAATCTCCATGCAGAGTGAAATCAAAACTGGCGGCAGTAAGAGACACTTTAGAAAGGTTGCTAGCCCTCAAAGCGGTAGTGCTGGTTCTGGTAGACCAATGCAGATGCGGTCGGTACTCTATATATTTCGTGGTGCCGAAAAAGGAGGGAATCTTGAGGCCGATCCTGGTTCTAAAAAGGGTAAACGGTGTCTTAGAGTGGCGCGTTTTTCGCATGGAAACGCTGAGATCGGTCATTGTGGCGGTTCGGCAGGGAGAATACCTCACCTCCATTAGATCTTTCGGAGGTGTATCTGCCTATATAGTGGTGTGCGAAAGTCTGCAATCACTTGTAAATTTGACGTTTTTTCAACTTAGTGACCTTATATCTTAATTTATTTTTCCTCCCAGTGTTGTTTTTTTTCTGTGTATCTCATAAGTGATTTGGCTATTAGGGCCAACTTTTAGTATTGGTTTGGCCCTTATTTTCTGTTCCCCATAGTTATCCTGTCGATAGATTTTTCTGTGAAAATCGCATAATGTACATCGTTGGCCAAAGATATATTATTGTAAGTATGCTTTAAAATATTATGGACACACGCCAGGTTTCCTTCATATTAATGTATGTGGTCTTGAAAAAGGCCATTTTTATGTGTCAGTGATGGCTCAGTATTTGATGGGTCACCCTTTGTTCTTGATCACCTGACTGCACCTTGTCGGCATTGAATGAATCAGTCTGACAAGGTGATCGTTGGTGACAATGCAGTTCCAAGCTGCAATGAGTGACTCAATCAGCTCACGCTTTGATGTTGGATGCCTCTTGGATATTTCCAAGGCCACCTTATGCCAGAGGTTCTCGATTGGATTCCGATCTGGAGACTGGGCAGGCCAGTCCATTGACTTGATGTTGTTCCGCTGCTTCCAGCTTATCACCTGTCTGGAGTGATGGCAGGGTGCATTGTTATCTTGGAATCAGGAACTGGCTAGGAAACAGCTGGTGTGCTGATGGCACCATGCACTTTTGCAGTATGGTGATATGCTAGGCCCCGTTGACCATTCCATCGATGATGTGAAGACGTCCAACACCACTGGCAGCCATGCAGCCCCAGACCATGACCTTCAAAAGATGCTTCACAGTGAGGTTGAGACACTCAGGCTTGAATTCCTCTCCAGAAAATCTCTTCACATAGGTGTGGGCCTGGTTACCAAACAGGCAGAAGGTGCTTTTATCGCTGACTAGCACCTTTTCCCACATTTCAGTCGACCAGGTTGAGTGCTTTCTCGCCCACACGATCCTTTTGCGTCTTTGTATGTTAGTCATCAGTGGCTTATTCCGTGCTTTGCGGCCCCAGAGACCAAACTGCAGACAACAGCGATGAGCTGGCACTGACCTCACTCTTGTCTGACCACTCTCGAAGTAGCTGAGGAGAGATCAACTTGCGATTAGTCAGTGAAATGTGTCATAGTGCGCGGTCCTGGCATGATGATGATGCACGTGGACGACCTGAATGAGGCTTATCCACCACTGAACCTGTTTTTCTTTCTTCTGTACAATCTTAACAGCGCTCTGACTGCAGCCAACTTTCCTCGCTATCTGACGGCTTGAAAATCCTTCCTCTCTCATAAAGGACACACGAACACGCTTCTCCAACGTCGGGGTCAGAATCGTCTTCATGGTCGATCCAGAAAGCGTATGAAATTCAAAAATTCCATGCGTTTTTATAGCTGCATTGTGATTGGTTAGTGAAACCAGCCTCTTGATTGGTCAGAAATAACATGTGCAATTTGGAAAATCTCGATCCAGTTTTGATGCAGGATCCACAAAAATCGCAGTAGCCATCTCCCAGTGTCTGTAAAGTATTTAAATTGGAAGCAAGGAATGCAAAAAAAGTCAACTCTAATAGCCAAATGTATCCTTTTTAACGTGGTAGAAAGATGAATATGCTGGGCTAACGCAAAATTAAAAAAAAAAAAAAAAAGTTAGTATGAAAAACGCAAAACTCACAAGTGATTCCAGACTTTTGCACACCACTGTACCTATCAGGTTGGCGCGTCAGAGGTTCCTTCGGTTTGCGGTGCCTAGGGGACATTTTCAATTCCAGGCGATGCCGTTTGGTTTGGCAACCACCTCAGACATTCACCAAGGTCATGGTGGTAGCGGCGGCACTGCGCAAGGAAGGGGTATTGGTTCACCTTTACCTGGACGATTGGCTGATTCGTGCAAAGTCAGAGAAGGAAAGCAAGACAGCTACCCGCCAGGTGGTACAATTCCTACAGAGCCTAGGGTGGGTAGTCAATGTGGCAAAAAGCAAGTTGGAGGCGTTGCAGGAGTTGGAATATTTGGGCGCTCGCTTCGACACAAAGAGCGGCAGAGTGTTTCTGCCGCACCCCAAAATCCAAAGACTGCGGCATCTTGTTCGAGCCTTCCATGGAAAAAGAGCCCCCATGGCGTAGCATTATTTACAACTGTTAGGAACAATGGCGGCCACGCTCGAATTTGTGCCGTGGGCCAGGGCCCACATGAGACCGTTGCAGAGAGCTCTGCTCAGAAGGTGGTCGCACCAGTCGGATCGGTTGTCCCAAAGGTTGGTCTGTCTGCTGGAGACACTTCAGTCACTGCAGTGGTGGCTAGCTCCAGGGTGTCTAGAGAAGGGGATGCAACTGGAATTGCAAGTTTGTTCGGCTGGGGGGCTCACTTCGAAAGATAGTTTGCCCAGGGTCAGTGGACAAAACAAGAAAGGAATTGGTCAATCAGGTTAGAGTTAAGGGCAGTCACTCTAGCATTTAAAAGCCTTTCAGCAGGATCTGCAAGGGAGTGCAATCCGGATGCTGTCAGACAATGCCACAGCGGTGGCCTATATCAATTGTCAAGGCGGTACTAGCAGCGTGGCTCTCGGAGGAAGCGGAGGAGCTTCTGAGCTGTGCCGAGTTGCATCTGGAGGTGCTATCGGCAGCACATGTAGTGGGGGCTGGACAATGTGACAGCCAATTTTTATTTTATTTTTTTTTAATCAAGTCAAGGTAGATCCGGGAGAGTGGGTTCTGCATCAGGAGGTTTTCGACTTGTTGGTGCATTGCTGGGGCCCTCCAGTAATGGACCTCATGGTGACGTTCTCATTTGGCAAAAGCAGAAAGATTTTACAGCAGAAGAAGAGAGAGGATGTCGAAAGGTTTGGACGCCCTGATGCAGAGGTGGCCGGAGGAGTAACTCTTATACGTATTTCTACCGTGGGTGTTAATAGGTCGGGTAGTGTAGCGAATAGAGCGTCACAGGGGTCAGGTGATACTAATTGCGCCGGACTGGCCAAGGAGGCCATGGTATGCCGACCTAATGCGGCTCCTAGTGGAGCCGCCATTGAAACTGCCAGTCAGAGAAGATCTGTTTAGTGCAGGGGCCATTGAGTTATGCCTTGGGTGGATCGGTTCTCGCTTATGGCTTGGCTCTTGAAAGGGCAAGGTTGACGGCCAAGGGGTACTCGGCGGCAGTTATTTCTACCTTTATTGAGATCCAGACGTAGATATACTTCGGTGGCGTATATCTGTGTTTGGTGGCTTTTTGAGTTTTGGTGTCAAGATAGGCGAGTAAGGGCGTTAAGATGCCTCAGTTCCACAGATTTTGGCATTTTTGCAGGATGGTTTTGATTAAAGGACTAGCGGCAGCATCTCTACGAGTTCAGTTGGTGGCGCTTTCTTGCTACCGCTGGAAGGTACAAGGGGTGGCACTTGGGACACATCCAGAGGTGAAAAGATTCCTATGGGCGGCGGCACTGAGGCCGCCATGCAGGGCGTCTGTTCCGGTGTGGGATCTCAACTTAGTGTTGGAGGCAATGGTACAAGAACCATTTGAGCCATTGGCTAAGGTGACGTTGAAGGATCTTACGCTGAAAGTGGTATTTCTCCAGGACCAAGCAGGAAGTCAGTCCTCACATATGGGTGACGTCGGAGCCCTCGCGGAGCAATTTCCCCAGCTTTCAAAGAAAGCCTTTGGGAATTGCAGCGTGCATGCGCGGTCGGTCCCCTTCCCGCCCAAGGGTGCCATCTTGCCCAGTCTTTTTTCCGCGGAGCCCTACAGACGCTGTTTGTGATCGCCGCAGAAAAAGTTGATTTTATTTCTTATTCTTTTCTCGGTTCGACGCCGGATCCTTTTTCCCGTCCGGACCCGCTACGCTGGTAACGGGTCCGTTCTTTATTTTTCGGTTTTTTTGTCCTTCGTGACAAGCGTTCGTGCCATTTTTTTCTTTTTCACTGGCAGCCCTGTCTTTTGACCTCGCAGGGGCCCTTTTTCCCCCGATGGCTGCCAGCGGGTTAAAAAGTGTGATCGGTGTAAGAAACTTATGTCTCTTACCGACACACATGACTGCTGCCTCTGCTGCCTCGGACCCGATCATGACCCGATGATCTGTGGTCCGTGTGGCAAGATGTCCTCAAAAGCGTTGAGGAATCGGCAGCATCAAAGGGAACGAATCTTCTCTGACTCCGGGTCCGGCCGGGCCCGGACCTCGTCAGAGGCTTCGACGTCCCGGGACTCCGGTCCTGAGCATCGTCGGAGTTCCTCTGAGCGGGGTTCTCCTGCCCGGGAACATCATAGGAAGAAGAAACCTGCGAAGGCGGCGTCGGTGGACGCTCCTGGTTTCTCGAGGGCCAGGTCGCATAGCCCCGATAGCCGTCCCGGGTCCTCGGAGTCGGAGAGGCCTTTGAAACATCCTCGTCTCGAAATGGAGTCTCCTGGACACGTGAGTACTGTAGTCCTCGTGGACTCACCTCCGAAGGAGCCGACGTCGGGCCCGACGCCGTCGGGGCCCGCATTGGGGGCTGCTGGGTCTCCTGAGCTCGGACTCAGGTTGACGGCCTTGGAGAGCAGTTTGGCTGCCTTCATGGACCAGCAGCGGGCATTGATCGCTGGCCTTGCCAGTGCATCTGCCCCGGCCACCGGGATGTCGACGTCCAAGTCGACCCTGGAGACCGAGCCGATCCTCGAGTCCATGCGAGCTCGAGTCGATCATCGGTCGCGGTCTCCCTCGGCCTCCCGTTCGGGACCGAGGTCGTCGACGCTGACGCCCTCGGCGTCGGGGTGGAGGGCATCGGTGCCCGCCCGACCGGAGCCGCTCGATTCCTCCTCCGAGGAGTCAGACTGGGAAACGGAGGATGAAGAGTCACCTGGTACTTTTCGGTCTCGGTGCATCCTATCAGACTCACCCGAGTCCGAACCTCGGAGACGGTCCCCCCCGGAGGACACCCGGTTCTTGGACTTCGTGTGGGATATGGCCAAGGCCTTGGCATTCCCCGTGGATCCCGAGGAGGAGCCTCGAGCCGAAGAGCTCGATGCCCTCCAGTATGACTCTCCCCCAAAGGAGGCCTTTACTGTACCGGTTCCTCCGATGCTGGAGCGACTTCTCTTCCGCATGTGTGAGAGCCTGGCGTCGGCACCAGTGTTAAGCAAGCGGGTCGATTCCATTTATCGAGTCCGCAAGAGCCCCGGGTTCCAAAAGGCACAACTACCGCACCATTCCATGGTGGTGGAATCGGCCATGCATCGACTCAAGAGTCAGAAGATGCACGCCTCGGTGCCTCCCGGCCGGGAGGCCCAAAACCTGGATGCCCTCGGTAGGAAGTGCTTCCAGGGCTCTATGCTTGCTTGTCGAGTCTAGACCTACCAGCTCTATATGGGCATGTACCTCCGAGACCTGGCAAAAGAAATTGCCGGGTTCTCTGCTGGTCTCTCCGAGGAACCTTTGCAGAGGTTCCAAGCCTTGTCCACTGGTATTCGAGACTGCTCGAAGTTTATCTCTCGAGCAGCCTACGATGGCTTTGAAGCATCGGCTCGAGTAGCCAGAGCCGGCATCGGTGCCTGCCGACAGGCTTGGCTTCAGTCATCCGACCTCGAGCCATGGGTACAGGACAGGTTGGTCGATGTCCCCTGCAGAGGTGAAAATCTCTTTGGCAAACCTATGGCTGAAAAGGCTGCACAGATCGAGACAGAGACTCTGACCAGGACTAGGCTGTCCAGAAAAACCTCTGCCCCTTCTCAGAAGAAGAAGGGCTCGGGGAAAAAGCCCTTTTACCCGAGGAAGGCGGCTGCCTATAAACACTACCCTCAGTATCAGGCCTCAGCAGCTCCCCAAAAGGGTCAGCGGGCCAAGGGACGGGGTAATGGGTCCCGTAGGCAGCAGGCCCCCAAGTCCACAACACTGGCCCCTGCTCAGCAGGGTGGGGGGTTTTGACTCCATCAGCATAGCCTCTTCCCCTCCGCTGGTTTCTCTCAGCACAGGAGGCTGGCTGGTCTACTTTGCCCACAGGTGGTCAGCCATCACATCAGATAGCCTTTCTGAACTATATGAAGCACCCAGGTATCTTCTACACTTTCACCAGGTACCAGCACTTGGGATTTGTCATAAACTTCGCAAAGTCCACTTTGCTCCCCTCTCAAAATCTCGAATACATAGGCGCAAGGTTGAACACACTTCAGGCGCGGGCCTTCCTGCCTCTAGACAGGGCACACAGGCTCATGGATCTCGCCAGCCACTTTCACAGCAATTCCCTGGTCTCTGCCAGGCAATTACTGAGACTGCTCAGCCATATGGCCTCCACGGTCCATGTGACCCCCAATGCCCGCCTGAACATGCGACCTGCTCAGTGGTGCCTTTGCACTCAATGGCATCAGGCCACGGGGAGCCTGGCGGACTCAGTACAGGTATCCGACCTGCTGGTCTCTTCTCTGTGGTGGTGGCTTCATCTGCCAAACCTGGTGCTGGGAGTGGATTTTCAATCTCCTCCGCCTTCTCAGGTGCTGACAACCGATGCTTCTCTTCTGGGTTGGGGAGCACATTGCCAAGGGACATGTACTCAAGGCCTCTGGACTCCTTGGGAGTCTGCTCAGCAGATAAACTTCCTGGAGCTCAGAGCCATTCGCCTAGCTCTGAGAACTTTCTCCCACCTCACTTCTCACCAGTCTGTGCTGGTCCAGACGAACAACCAAGTTGCAATGTTCTACGTGAACAAACAGGGTGGAACAGGCTCCTTCCTTCTCTGTCAGGAGGCACAAAAACTGTGCTCTTGGGCCGTCCACCACGGCATCCTCCTCAAAGCTGTCTATCTCCCAGGTCAGGAAAATTACCTGGCAGACAAGCTAAGCAGGATCCTCCTACCACTCGAGTGGAGATTGGATCCATTGGTGGTTCAGCGGATCTTTCTCAAGTGGGGCCTTCCCACCATGGATCTGTTTGCCAGTCCTCTGAACCGGCAGCTTCCCAGATTCTGCTCTCGACAACCGCATCCTCTCAGAGTAGCGGCAGATGCTTTTCTGATTCCATGGTCCACAGGCCTCTTGTATGCCTTACCTCCCACGCCACTGGTGTCTCGCACGCTCTTCAAGGTTCTCAGAGACAGAGCTTCAATGATCCTAGTGGCTCCCCGGTGGCCGAGACAGCCCTGGTTCCCGCTTCTGATGCAGCTGGCGGTGGACACTCCTCTTCCTCTGGGGGTTTCAACCCGATCTCCTGTCACAGGATCAGGGGACTCTTCTACACCCCAACCTCCGGTCCCTTCATCTGATGGCCTGGCTGCTGAAAGGGTAGTCCTTGCTCCCCTCCTGCTGCCTCGGGAGGTGGAAGAGGTCGTCTTGGCCTCCAGACGGCCTTCCACCTGGAAGTCCTACGCTCTCAAGTGGCGTCGGTTCTCCCTGTGGTGTGCTCAGCAGTCTGAGAATCCCTTCTCCTGCTTGGTGGCAGTGGTCTTGCAATATTTGCTTTACCTCTCCAATCTGGGCCTTAAGTCCAACTCTGTCAGGGTCCACCTCAGTGCTCTCTCTGCGCATCACGCACCGGTGGATGGCAGGCCTCTTTCCAACCACCCTTTGGTGGCTCGTTTTCTCCGAGGCCTCCTTCTCCTTAAGCCTCCTTTGCGCTCACCAGCCCCTGAATGGGATCTGAATGTGGTCTTGCAGCGGATTACCTGTCCACCCTTTGAACCTATGGCTACCTGCCCTCTTCGTTTTCTTTCCTGGAAAACCTTGTTCTTGGTAGCCCTTACCTCTGCTAGGCGCGTTAGTGAACTTCAGGCCCTAGTGTCTGATCCTCCTTACACTAGGTTCTACAGGAATAGGGTAGTCTTACGGACTCACTCTAAGTTTCTTCCAAAAGTGGTATCCCCTTTTTACCTCAACCAGGAGGTGGTTCTTCCGACTTTCTTTCCCAGGCCGTACACCAGCCGGGCTGAAATGGTCCTGCATACCCTGGACTGTAGGAGGGCCTTATCCTTCTACCTTGACCGTACGTGGGAGCATAGGAGGGCTGTTCAGCTCTTCGTTTCTTTTGACCCCAATAAGTTGGGGCTACCTGTCTCCAAGCGTACTTTGTCCATATGGGTTGCTGACTGTATCGCTTGGGCTTATGGGGCAGCCGGCCTCTCGGAGGGTCGAGTCACGGCTCATTGTGTTAGGGCGAAGGCTGCGTCAGTGGCTCATCTCCGCTCTGTTCCGTTGGCAGACATCTGCCGGGCCGCTACTTGGTCTTCAAGCCAGACCTTTGCGGCCCATTACTGCCTGGAGAGGGAGTCCTGGTGAGAAAGAACTGAAATTTGAGATTGCAGACCTGCTATCAGTAATCTGTGAACTATCATTAAAATCATCTCTAATACCTGAGGATTGGAGGATCGCCAATGTAACACCAATTTTTAAAAAGGGTTCGAGGGGTGATCCGGGAAACTACAGACCGGTGAGCCTGACATCAGTACCGGGAAAAATGGTAGAAACCATCATAAAGAATAAAATTACTCAGCATATAGATAGTCATGACCTAATGGGAGACAGCCAACATGGCTTTAGACAAGGAAGATCTTGTCTTACTAATCTGTTATGTTTTTTTGAAGGAGTGAATAAACAGGTGGACAAAGGTGAGTCGGTTGATATTGTGTATCTGGACTTTCAGAAAGCCTTTGACAAGGTCCCTCATGAGAGACTTTTGGCAAAACTAAAGAGTCATGGGATAGGAGGCAGTGTACTACTGTGGATCAGGAACTGGTTAAAAGATAGAAAGCAGAGGGTAGGGCTAAATGGCCAATTTTCCCAATGGAGAAAGGTGAATAGTGGTGTACCCCAGGGATCTGTGCTGGGTCCGCTGCTTTTTGACATATTCATAAATGACCTGGAAAGTGGAATAACGAGTGAGGTTATCAAATTTGCTGATGACACAAAACTATTTAAAGTTGTTAAAACCCAGGAGGATTGTGGAAAATTGCAAGAGGATCTTGATAAATTGGAAGACTGGGCATCAAAATGGCAGATGAAATTTAATGTGGAGAAGTGCAAGGTTATGCACCTAGGGAAGAACAACCCAAACTATGGTTACACGATGCAAGGTTCCACATTAGGAACCACCACCCAAGAAAAAGATTTAGGCGTCCTTGTGGATACCATGTTAAAACCCTCGGCCCAGTGTGCAGCGGCGGCCAAGAGAGCAAATAGAATGCTAGGTATGATAAGGAAAGGAATGGAAAATAAAACAAAAGATATTATAATGCCTCTATATCGTTCCATGGTGAGACCGCACCTTGAATATTGTGTGCAATTCTGGTCGCCATATCTTAAAAAGGATATAGCAATTTTAGAAAAGGTTCAGAGAAGAGCCACCAAAATGGTAAAGGGGATGGAAGGCTACTCCTATGAAGAAAGGCTAAAAAGGTTGGGGCTCTTTAACCTGGAAAAGAGACGGCTGAGGGGAGATATGATAGAAGTCTATAAATTAATGAACAGAGTGGAACGGGTAAACGTAGATCGATTGTTTACCTTATCAGAATATAGAAAGACTAGGGGACATGCAATGAAGCTACAGGGTAAACTATTTAAGACTAATAAAAGAAAATATTTTTTCACTCAACGTGTAATCAAACTCTGGAATTTGTTACCGGAGGATGTAGTAAAGGCTGTTAGTGTAGCTGGGTTTAAAAAGGTTTGGACAAGTTCCTGGAGGAAAGGTCCATAAACCATTATTAAGAAGGGACCCAGGATATCAATGCTTGAACCAATACAAGCATTGTGGAACCTGTGTCCCTTGGGGAAACTGCTATGCTAGGTACGTATGACCTAGATTGGCCACTGTTGGAAACAGAATACTGGGCTTGATGGACCTTGGTCTGACCCAGTATGGCATATCTTATGTTCTTATGTTCTTATGCAGGGACAGTGCTTTCGGTCAGGCAGTCCTCCATAATCTCTTTGAGGTTTAGGCAACTCCTACCCTCCGGCCCTGATGTTGGGCTACCGGTCGGGGGCGTTTTCAGAGAAGATTCCTTCCTTCTGTGCTACTGAGCTAGAGGGAGCTCATTTTTCCACTTGAGGTCTCCGGTAGCCTTAAGCTAGGGAGTCCCATATGTGAGGACTGACTTCCTGCTTGGTCGTGGAGAAAGAGTAGTTACTTACCTGTAACAGGTGTTCTCCAGGAGCAGCAGGAATCAGTCCTCACAACCCTCCCTCCTCCCCTTGGTGTTGCAGTCCTCTCACTTCGTTTTTGCTAATTTTTTGCTGTCTTTTAGCTATGTCATCAGACTGGGCAAGATGGCACCCTTGGGCGGGAAGGGGACCGCGCATGCGCACTGCAATTCCCAAAGGCTTTCTTTGAAAGCTGGGGAAATTGCTCCGCGAGGGCTCCGTCGGCGCCGAGGTCACCCATATGTGAGGACTGATTCCTGCTGCTCCTGGAGAACACCTGTTACAGGTGAGTAACTACTCTTTTTGGTTGCTATTTCGTCGGCTAGGAGAATCTCTGAGTTACAGGCCTTGTCTTGTAAAGAGCCCTTTTTGTCCCCCTAGGATAGGAAGGTAGTTTTGAGGACGGTGCCTTCATTTTTACCTAAGGTAGTTTCTGTGTTTCATGTGAATCGGGTAGTATCGTTGCCAGTATTTGAAAGAACGGGCAAGAATAAGTCTAAAGGACGGCTTCATCGGTAGGGCGTTAAGGCTATATTTGCTGAGAACGGCCCTGCTCCACAAGACAGACAGATTTTGTGCTCTTTGTGGGGCCAAAACAAGGGCAGCCGGCCTCAAAGGCATCCATTGCTAGATGGATTAAGGGAGCGATTGCGTCGGCGTATATTTTAAAGGGCAAGGCAGTGCCGAAGGGCTTAAGGGCACATTCGACTAGGGCACAGGTGGCTTCTTGGGTGGAGGGTAGTTTTAGTGCCAGCAGTGGAAATTTGTAAGGCGGCGACCTGGTTGTCATTGAATTCTTTTGTCAAGCATTACCGGCTGGATGTTCAGTCGGAAGGGGACACTAGGTTTGGATCAGTAGTGCTTCAGGTTGGTCTGGCAGGTCCCTCCTGATAAAATGTTCACTGCTCTGTTACATCCCCAGAGGTTCAGGACTAGACTGGAGGGATGATAAGGAAGGTGAAATTAGACTTACTGGCTAATTGTTGTTCCTTAAGGAGCTCCAGTCTAGTCTTGCATCCCTCCCTGATAGTGTGGAAGCAAGGTGAGATTTCAGTGGGCTGCAGGAGCAACCCTAAGGCTGTGGTCCATTCGGGGAGTGGGGGGTGTGAACGGACATATAGTCTTCATAGTGCCTGCGGGGAAGTCCTCGGGAGAAGGAGGGGCGAGTCTAAGCAGGAACATACATAGACGTTTGCCTGGTAAATTGCTGGGTAACTTGGATATATGACGTTCATACTGTTCTAAATTTTATAGAGTTAGAAGGTTTAAGATAACAATGTGTATTTACATATTGCTCTGGTGAGTCTGCTTTGTCAATAGGTTACTGGAGCAAGGAGGCGGTCCCAGGGCTATTTATGCTGGTGTCACCAAAAGTGTGACATGCTCAGTCTCCAAGCTGCGGGAGGAGGTGCTTAACCCCAGAGGTTCAGGACTAGACTGGAGTTCCTTGAGGAACAACAATTAGCAGGTAACTCTAATTTCACCTTGCTTCCTATAAATTCAACAAAGAAGCTTTTTGGCACAACATACATATACAAAGGCAAAATTGGCAATACATTTAAAAGAATGAGCTCATGCCCTATGTACGCTGGCTTTGAAGTAAGGTTAATTTCTGTTATGTTATGTGCAAGATTTGGAGAGCTTGGCTCTGAGGAAAACCCCAGATAATACAAGAAGACTAAGTGAGTAGGAATAACATGCAGAGGTTCTTGGAAACCTCTCAAACTCCTGTGTGTGCCATGTCTTGTCTGATTTTTGTATGTTGATTTGCTTTGTATATGTGTATTCATATCTCTGGTTCTGTATGTCTCTGATCAGGTGAGGAGATGAGGGGAGGACTTATTTGCAGTTACTGTGAATTGGTGCTTGTATGCAGCAACTGTTGGAACTGTTTCTATTAAAACACTGGCAGTCTTTTTGAACTTCTTTTCCTTTCCATCTGCCTTACTTTTTACGGCACAGGACCCCCCGCCTCTCCCCCCACTCACCACCACTCTTCCTGTGAATAGAGCTGACTTCCAGTGCTCTGCCCTTCAGCCTTTCCACTATCTGGATCCTACCTGCTGTCTCTGCTATTAGTTAACCTGCCTACTTCCAGTGTAATTTACGTGAAGGCAGATTGGACGTCTGCAGATAGCTTTTAGAACCAGAATAAAAATGTCCTAATATATTAACCGTCCTTCTAGTTTTCAGACATTTGATCTAAAAATCAGTAGAAACCTGAAAAAAGCCAGTCGGTTTTCAATCCTAAATTCCCAAGTCTTGAGCATATCTCATTGGACCATGGGTATGTTTCTAGTTTGCCAATCCTTAATCTAGCCCTGTCCATGGCAACAGATATTCCAATTCATACTGCTAGACCAGTCCAGACAAACGGGTTGTGTCCCCCTGCCAGCAGATCCTGGAGTCAGAGAACTCTACCAGAGCTCTAATAGGCTGATCCCTGGTGATGCTGCTGAGATGAGATTGTACCCCAAGGGGTCTCCCTCAGTATTTCTCTGTCTCCAGCAGACTTGGTAGCTTTTTTGTTTTCCTCCTTTGGAGAAAGGATTAATTTCCCTATTTCAGGACGAAGCTCGGGGGCTCCTCTACTTTGAGAGTGATCCCCTCTATTAGCAGGGTGTTTCAGCTGAGCTCCTGTATAGAAACAGTGACGCTCGCTGACTGAAGGCATTCCCAGCAGCTAGCCATGAGGGCAGCATTGGCTGGAAGAAGGGCTCACTAACACTCGAGGGTTACCTCTGCGTTAGTGCTCGCTTGGCATCAGATGTGGTTTTCCTGATCCTGCCCTTGGAATCCCTGCACTGGCCGGCATCTGTGAGTACAGCTTTCCTTTGTTTAATGCATGCTGAAGCTCCTGAGGGGTCCAAATCCGCCGAATTTCCGTGTTCTCAGAATTGTCCAATTTTTGGCACAGGGGTTAATCCTGGCCTGGGGGGCTGGTTTCTGCCTTTTTCAAAAACTCGCTGCTTTGGAGAGCCAGCGTTTGCAGATACCGGGGCTCGGTGTGCTGTCTATTCCATCACTGATTGGCTGCAGTTTGAGTTCCTCCTTTTACAACAGCGCTTCTGCAGTATTCAATCATAGACAGCCTTTCGCGGCTGCGGTCGCGGCCCACGGTCGCGTGCCCGAAGGGGGTGTGACCAAAGGGGGAACGCCCCTTTGGTGCCCTTTCGGTGCCACTCAGGGCCTGGTGCCCCAGCCGTTGTCGGGATGCCCAGAGGACATGCAAAGTGAAAGAACAAGTCCGACAAGTTAGCCAAGTCTGCAAAGCAACCCACGAATTCTGTTTCTACTCCATTGTAACTCGTGGTCCTATGGATCAGCATGTGGTTGTTATACTATCTGTTATGCCTGTAGTACAAGGTGCGTCGTTGTCTACCTCCTGGTGCTTCCCTGAGTTCCTTTGATAGGACTCCTCCGCCTAACCCTGGGCCCTCTCAACTGCCTGTTTTGGATACATCCTCTTCTGAGGTGTCGTCTACTTCGGAAGAGGAGGAGGGGACACCTGCTGTTTAATGTTTCTTCTTGTGAGGTTCTGGCTGTTCGTTCTCAAGGTTTGTCGTCATTGTCTTTGGCTGTTAATATTGAGAACGTTACATTGGCAGATATTTGGAAACTCGTTTCTGCTACAAACTCTTTGTCTACCTTTATGAATCAAACCGCTATTTTTTCCCAACAGGTTATTAACAAGGTCCATGATGTTGAAGGCACTGTTAAGGGTTTATCTCAGCGTGTGATTCAAGTGGAGACACACGTTGGTTCTTTGCAATCAGCGAGTGAATCCACCGTAAAAGATATTTCGGTATTATATAAGCAGGTGGAATCCTTAGAAAATAGTTCTCGGGCAAAAAATATCCGTGTTTTGAATTTTCCTAAAGTTCGTCTTATGTCATCTTTCTCTTTTTAAACAATATTGTAAGGATGTTTTGTTATTGCCAGATGTTGATTCTATTATGATAGCTCATTCATTTTACTTGCCAGTTCAGGCAACTTCTGGGGATAATAACATAGGTTTGGAGGATGTGCAGAACGATCCTAACTTGACTGATTTTTTGGAAAATTCTCAGGTTCTGATCTCCTTCCGTGCTACTTTAGTGGTCACTGGTCAATCTTGCTGGCAAGGCTTTAATCATGAAAGCCTTTTATTCAAAGAAATATTTTCCTTTTATGGCCATAAGATGTCCATTTTCCCAGATGTTTCCCGATATACGCAAGTACGTAGGAGGTCCTTCCTCCAGCTCAAGCCTCGAGTTTTGGCTGGGGGGGGTGTTCCTTTTTTCTTCGATTTCCATGTAAGTGTTTAATTACTATACAAGGTATTGATTATATTTTCACTGAATCTACTCAGCTCGTTGCCCTCTTAGATTCATTACAGGTGTGAGAGGCCTGATCTTGATTCTTGGTTTTGATCTTTTATTTTTTTAGTTTGGTTAGATGTAGCTTTAAGTTTGAGCTCTGGTACTAATATCACTGTGCTCTTCATGTGGACTATGTAGTGGTTTTGATGTTACTGGTTCTTATCTTCTCTCTTGTTTAGAGGTTTTTGAATGTACTGCTTATTTGCATGAAGTTTTGTATTTGGAATGCATTAATTAAAACAAAAAAAAAATTTGCTGCTTTTTTGACCTTTTTTATTTAACGTTTAGTTGTCCGGCGGACATTTTGAATTTCCACGGAGCTCCGATTTTTGGCGGGAAGCTCAGCTCTGCTCTGCTGTATGTGCCTCTGTTCCTTCTCCTCTCTTAAGGGGGTTTTACTAGGATTGTACTATAGAAAGAGGAGTGCTCCGGAGAATAAGATTTAAAATCATTCTTTTTCATACACAATGCCTTCTGGGCTTAGATGCATTGTGTGTAACAGGAAGCAGAAGGAGCTGCAAAATCAGCAATGCGCATCCTGTTTGGCGCACCCTGGGGAGTCTTCAGTGTTGCTGGCCACTCAGGAAGCTACGGCTCCTGACTTACCTGCAGTAGAGGGTCCATTACCTCCTTTTTCGGTGGCAGCTTTGCAGGGAGCCCCTACGGGGGTCTCTCCAGCTGCCCTGAGTTCCTTGGCGCCTGGCTCTCCTTCCGAGGACCAACTTCTCCATCTTTTCCGCCAGGCATGGGCTTTGTGGTGTGCTGAATCCTCGGCTCCCTCGGTGGGGCTTCAGCCAAAGACATCTGAGCGCCTGGGTGCTCCAGCTGGCCGTAAGCGTTCTATGGGTGCTGTAGCTCGCAAGGGTACGTCTAAGGCATTACACTTGCTTGTGCAGGATGATCATGACCCTGACAAGGAGGTGTCTTCCAAGGGAGAGTCCGAGGACCCCTCTGGGTGCGAGGATGGGGAGTATTCTGCATCGGATTCGTCTATTCCGGGGCCAGAGGATATCCGGCTGTTCCGCAAAGAAGAATTGTCCGCCCTCATCGGTCAGGTGATGGAAGCTCTCCGTCTTTTGGCGCCGGCGGAGCCTCCAGCCTCTCAGGCGGATCCCATCTTGCTGGGCATTCGCAAGCCCTCTAAGGCTTTTCCTTTCCCTACAGAATTACAGCAAATGGTGTCCCAGGAATGGGACTCTCCGGACACGCCCTAGCGAAACGCTTGTCGCCTAGGGCAGTTATATGTTTGGCCGCCAGAGCTTCTGGAGCAGTGGCTCGTGTACCCCAAGGTAGATGCCTTGGTTTCCGGAGTGACTAAGCATACCACCATCCCTGTGGAGGGAGGAGCGGCTCTCAAGGATCCACAGGATCGGAAGGTGGAGAACTTGTTGAGGATGGCTTTCTCCGCGTCCTCCATGGCTCTGCAGACGGTATGCGGGGGGCTAACGGCCCGAGCGCTGTTGCACTGGATCCAGCGCTTTCCTGAAGATTCCTCTCTCGGGTGTTTGGAGTCTGCCACGGCCTTTTTGGCAGATACTTTTTATGACCTCTTGCGCCTTTCGGCTTGATCGGTGGCAGCCGTGACGGTGGCGAGGCGTTGGCTGTGGCTCCGTCAATGGGCGGCGGATGTCTTTTCCAAGTCCAGGCTCTCTAAGCTGCCGTTCAAGGCTAAGCTTCTGTTCGGCGAGGAGCTGGACAAGCTCGTAAAGGATCTTGGGGAGGTTAAGCCCCAACGCTTGCTGGAGGATAGGCTGCGAGCTTCGGCTCGCCGGTCTTCGCGGGCACAATCTTTTTGCCGTTTCTCCAGGAGCAGGGACTTTAGGAGGTATCGCGCCTCCGACTCAGCCTAATCGCTCTAGAAGAGGAAGTCAGTCCTTTTGGGGGGCCTGCTCCGACTCCTACTTGGCAGGAGGAAAGTTCTCAGGGACCGCGAGGTCCTCCCGCTGACGGGGTGCTAGGTCCACTCCGGTCTGTGCTGCCCATAGGGGGTCGGCTGGCATTGTTTTCTCAGGAGTGGGCGCGAATTACCTCCGATCTTTGGGTTCTCTACAGTATCTCTCGGGGTTATTCCCTCGAGTGCTCTCGACCGATCCCCGAGGCGTTCCTAGGCTTTCCGGCAGGATCTCCCGAGAAGCGCCGCATCATCCAGACAACACTCGAACGCCTGCTTCTTTTGAACGCCATACGTCCCGTCCTGCCTCTCGAAGAAGGGACGGGTCAGTACTCCATTTATTTCGTGGTGCCCAAGAAGGATGGTTCCTTTCGGCCTATTCTAGATCTCAAGGGGGTAAACCGCAGCCTTCGGGTTCCTCATTTTCGGATGGAGACGTTGCGTTCTGTGATCCAGGCGGTACGCAGGGGCGAGTTCCTGGCATCGCTCGATCTCGCGGAGGCGTACTTTCATATTCCCATCCGCATGGAGCATCAGCAGTTCCTCTGATTTGCGGTCCTGGGCCGGCATTTTCAGTTCCAAGCCATGCCTTTTGGTTTGGCCTCGGTGCCACGGACATTTTCCAAGATAATGGTGGTGGTGGCCACAGCCTTACGCAAGCAGGGGATCCAAGTTCATCCTTACTTGGACGATTGGCTGATTCAGCCAGACTCTCAGGCAGAGGCTCGCGAGACGATAGACCGCGTAGTGGCTTTTCTGGAGGGCCTGAGGTGGGTGATCAATCACTCCAAGAGCTGCCTACAGCCGTCTCAGGTCCTCGAGTTTCTCGGGACTCGGTTTGACACTCGCCGCAGGCGGGTGATGCTTACACGAGTTCGCTTCCAGAAAATTGTAGATCAGCTCCAGCGATTCCTGCGGCGAGAGGCACCTCGAGCTTGGGATTACCTCCAGCTTCTGGGGTCCATGGCGGCTACCATCAATGTGGTGCCTTGGGCATGGGTGCATATGCGAGAGTTGCAGAGGGCGCTCTTGTTGCGATGGTCACCGGTGTCTGAGGATTATCAGATTCGACTTCCACTTCCGTCGTCGGTCTGGCTCGACCTTCGATGGTGGCTCGGGGCACGCAGCCTTCTACGGGGGGTTCCATTGGAGTCTCCACGTTGGCTGCTTCTGACGATGGGACGCCAGCCTCTCCGGGTGGGGAGCGCTTTGCGGTACACATGCAGCACAGGGGGTCTGGTCGCCTCAGGAGGCCTGCTGGTCCATCAATTGCCTCGAGGTGAGAGCGGTTCACCTAGCCTTGCAAAGGTTCCTGCCTCTCGTACATCGGCAAGTAGTTCGCGTTCTCTCTGACAATGCCATGACGGTGGCGTATCTCAACCGCCAAGGGGGCATGAAGAGTCTGGGGGTTTCCAAAGAAATGAGGCTTCTCCTTCCTTGGGCAGAGCGGCATCTCCTTGCCATTTTGGCACAGCACATCGCGGGGAAGAGCAACATTGAAGCGGACTTCCTCAGCCGCCATACGCTGGATCCTGGAGAATGGGCTCTGGCGTCGTCACCTTTTCAGCTGATTGTCCGCCAATGGGGTCAGCCGGCAGTGGATCTCATGGAGACGTGGGAAAATGCCAAAGCACCGATCTTCAGCCGATGGAAAGACAGCAGGTCGCACGGAATAGATGCGTTGTCGCAGCCGTGGCCGGCCCGACTCCTTCTGTATGTCTTCCCTCCGTGGTCTATGGTCGGCAAGATTCTTCAATGGATCAGGGAGCATCACGGGCCGGTGATTCTGGTAGCTCCGGATTGGCCTCACAGGCCCTGGTATGCGGATCTCGTCCGGCTTGCGCGAGCAGCTCCTCTGCCGCTTCAGGGTTTTCCAGTGCTTCTGCAGCAGGGGCCAATTGCCATGGAAGACCCGGCTCCTTACTCGCTTACGGCTTGGCTCTTGAACGCCGCAGGCTAGTGTGGTATTCACCTTGCTTAAGGCGCGCCGTTCTTCCACCTCCTTAGCCTATGCTCGGGTGTGGCATCTTTTCGAATCATGGTGCTCACAGCGTGGGGTGTCTCCCTGGAGTAGCAGCATTCCTGATATTCTTGCATTCCTCCAGGCCGGCCTGGACAAGGGGCTGGCTCTCGGTACTCTTCGGGTTCAGGTGGTGGCCCTTACTTGCTTCCGTGGTCCGGTTTTAGGGCTCTCTATCACTTCGCATGTCGACATCTCGCGTTTCCTCAGAGGAGTTAAATCCGTGCGGCCCCCGTGCCTTCCGGTCTTCCTGACCTGGGATCTCGCCCTGGTCCTCCGGGCCTTGGTGGCTTCACCTTTTGAGCCGTTATGGGCCTCTTCGCTCAAAGACTTAACCTTGAAGACGGTGTTCCTGGTGGCAATTACCTCAGTGCGGCGCATTTCCAAGCTCCAAGCGCTCTTTTGTCGGGATCCTTATCTTTCTTTCTCGTCAGAGGCCGTGACACTTCGGACAGTTCCATCCTTTTTGCCTAAGGTGGTTATGCCTTTTCATGTCAATCAGCCCCTCTTCTTGCCGTCCTTCTCTCCAGAGCAGTGTACGGGTCGGCGTCTCTTATGTGCATTAGATCTCAAACGGGTCCTCTGTCTGTTTTTTTTTTATTACATTTTTATTGAAAATTACACCGAATCAGAAAGGAAAATCACATACAGAGCGAGCTGCCTAAAGATACAAGAAAAGAAACATGATACGATGATATAGTCCACATCAAGCGATACAGGCAAAGAACTAAGTATAAGAAACAAAATAATAGAAAACCAGGCAACTAAGCCTGCACTAATTGGAGAAACTTTCCATCAACCAGTTTTAGTTCCAATCACCGCACCTGAACGATCATTAATAAATTTCTCCAACTAAGTTACATCCATAAAAATATAAGAGGCTCCATCAAAACCAATCGCACATTTGCATGGAAAACGCAAAAAGAAGTTGGCATCTAAGGCCACAACCTTAGGTTTAAGAGCCAGAAATTGCCTTCGTCAAAGCCGAGTCTCGCGGGAGACATCAGGAAAGATGTTAATGGCCTGACCGCAAAACAGAACAGACTTCTTTTTAAAAAAGGCTCGAAAAATCCGCTGCTTAACTTCGGCGGAGGCAAATGTAACCAATAAAGTGGAACGAGAAGTAATTTTGTCAGTCTTCCAGAAAAGCAGTAAGATTCGATATAGCTGGAACAATTTCATCCAGATCCCCCTCGGTGGGATTAACATTTTTAATACTAGAAAGAAAATAATAAGCCTGCAAAACAACAACTGGTTCCTGAATGTTAAGAACTTCCTTGAAATACTTTTCCAAAAGTATTCTAGGTGTCAATAATGAAGTATGCGGAAAATTCAGAAACCGGAGATTGCATGAGCGAAAAGAGTTCTCAAGAGCCTCCAACCGAGAATATAACACTAAGGAATTTTTAACCCCAACATCATGGGCAGCCACGAGTGAAGGAACCTGAGAACTCATATGCACAACAATTCTATCAACAGAACTAACCTTTTCATCAAGTTGCTGTAAAGTTACAACAGCGTCCTGAGAAAAAGTACAAAGCGCATTCAAGGTCGAAGATACTTTTTTATCGATAGTTAATAAAGCGGACCAAATATCCTTCAATGTAATCTCACCGCCGGTGGGAGCAGGAGAAATATCAGATACAGTATTTAATGACACAGATTGTACCGGAATAGGTAATACAATAGGAAACTTAGATATATTTGCTGTTTCAGGAGACTTAACAGACAGTCCAGATAAATGCAAAGGTGCAGGTAATGGAGGAGGAGATCTCCCGCTAGAACTAAGGGAGACTCCATCTGGTGAAGACTGCGCAAGTGGAACTGGCGCAAAGTGCCTATCCAGAGGACCTATCTGTTTTCCTCCAGGGCCAGCCTCAGGGGCCTTATCTACACTTTTTGCCTTCCACTTTCCCATTACTGAAACAATAATGGGAATAAGGATAAACCAGAGCGAGCCGCCGCAGTATCGCCGAAGGAGCACCAAAGGAGCAAGACCTGCCCCTTTGACCATGCCCCTTCGATCCACGCTCCGCGGTGAAAAGGTAAAACCAAATATATAACCAGAGGTCCCTGAAGACAAGTAGTTGTCCGGGGCCCGCCTACCCGATCTTCCAAGGCACAGAAGGGAACGCTGAGGCCAATACTGGCTACAGCCGTCCAGGTAGTCTGGGAGCTGATGTCCTGCCCCGAATCCTCCGGCGTCTCTCTGCCCGCACCCCTCTGTCTGTATTTTAAAGTCACCAATTCCTTTCGGCAGACGGATCATCTCTTTGTCCTTCTTGCGGGCTCCTGTCGAGGGTTTGCAGCCTCTAAGGCTACTATCGCCAGGTGGCTAAGAGGAGCTATTGAAGCAGCCTATATTCTTCAGCGCAAGTCTGTGCCTGTAGGGCTCCGAGCACACTCCACGCGGGCGCAGGCGACGTCTTGGGCCGAGCGTTCCCATGTGGCACCCCTCGACATCTGCCGGGCGGCGACTTAGTGGCAGACAAAAGTCGATAGCGACGACCATCGATTGGATGTCCATGCTCGGCAGGAGATGAGTTTTGGCGCGTCAGTGCTTTCAGCGGCTTTGGACCTACCCTAGAGGTCGGTAGCTTGGGTACTGCCTACTGCCCGTTTGTCTGGACTGGTCTAGCAGTATGAATTGGAAGGTGAAATTTCACTTACCGTTAATTTCCTTTCCTAGAATACTGCTAGACCAGTCTAGGACCCACCCTGCTGTCAGTCTCAGTCCTGCTGGTGCAGCGGAGCCGCCGTTATCTTTTGGCTTTTGTTTTTTCCTTCCGGAGGCCTGGCAAGTGAGCCTCTAGTCCCTTTGTCCTTCTTGGCGGCCTTCAGTTTCTGGGAATGCTTTCAGCACCTTGTACATAGTTGAGGCCGGGTCAGTTGACTGGCTGTATGTAGTTTAGTTTAGTTTTCATGAAGTTCAGCTTTTGGGTGATACTGAGGGAGACCCCTTGGGGTACAGTCTCATCATCTCAGCAGCATCACCAGGGATCAGCCTATTAGAGCTCTGGTAGAGTTCTCTGTCTCCAGGATCTGCTGGCAGGGGGACACAACCCGTTTGTCTGGACTGGTCTAGCAGTATTCTAGGAAAGGAAATTAACGGTAAGTGAAATTTCATCTTCCTGCTAGACAGAGTTCAGACAAGTGGGTTGTGTTCCCCTACCAGCAGATTGGTGGAGACGAACCAATGAAAAGCCCAGGTTTCAATGACATCACTCCTTTTCCTTTATTTGCCTCAGCCATCAGAGGTCCCTTCAGTATTTCTTTGTCTCTAGCAGATAGTGGATGGATTTTCTCTTCTCTGAAGAAAATCTGAGGATTGAGTGGAAAAGATTGATTAAACCAGTGATTCTCAACCCAGTCCTCTGGGACCCCCAGGCTAGTCAGATTTCAGGATATCCACAATGAATATGCATGAGATTGAGAGAGAGCTGCTTGCTAGCCACCTTAAACACATTGCTGCACAGCCAGCCAAGTAACACAGTTTCAAGAGAGTAGAGCTGAGCCTGGCACAGATCCTCTGCCTGGGGCTTTCAGGGTGTGTGTACCAAGACTTGACTTTGTCATTGTCCTTGTTGGGCTCCTGATTCAGTCTTCCTGGGATGCAATTTAGAATGGACTGCTGCCACGGTGTGGGGGTTTCCCGCTGCTTTCTGCATGCATTAATAGCGTTTTTACCTATTGTGTGCCTGGTGGTCATGCAGTCCTAACACACATTTCATCCAAGTGGCTCCTATGCGCATGCCTTTCTTAACACCTGTAATGTGCATTGAATAAAAGCACAGTTAACATGCGCTTTTGAGTGCTGTAGAATTAGTGTGCACTGTTGTGATACTTGCCTAACTAGATCTTCTTCCAGGAAATGGTTTAATTTGTGACAAGTGACATGCCTCATCTTTGGATTCTGGACTCTACTCTTGTTATATGGCAGATTGGGTCATCCCTAGAGGGCCTACTTTCCCTCTCCCAGCCAGGAGGTAGTTAGTCCGATCTTGCCTGCCTCAAGGCAGGAGGTGACGGATGGTGCGAAGGGTAAGGATATTTAGCTGGTCGGAGGATCTGGTGACCATGCTGTGAGCTGCTTATTCTCTAGGGGGTCTGTGGAGACTGTGCCCCCTGGTGTTGGGGAATCATGTCCAAGAGGAAAGCTTCTGGACTCAGGATTGTCTTCTCCAGAATTCTTTTCCTTTTTGCTGCAAGCCTGGTCCTTCTAGTGTGGAAATCTAGACCCTGCGGCCTCTGGGGGCCCAGTCTCATACGGGACAGGCTGAGAGTGGAAGTCTTGATTGATTATCTTTGGCTAAGTGTCCCTGGTGAGAGGTGTGGCCCCCCCTGAAATGGGGAACAGCTGGGAACTATCTTGAAATTTGTGACTAAGAATCTAATGGGTCGGTACTGAGCTCTGATGTGGATGAAGATGTTCTCTTGCCTTCAGAGGATTGCGCAGAGACAGGAGTGATCTGTTGATTACCAGGGTCTCATTCGCTTTAACTAGATAGATGCTTCCGGCATGAAGCAGAAGATACTCCCATTCCCAGATATGATCTGGTCACAGTGGGACTCTCCCGACCAACCTGCTTTAAAGGGTTAAGGGTGTGTAAGGAGATTCCTGCTCTCCAGGAGGAGGGGTGCATTGAGTGGTTTGGCATTCCCAAGGTGGATGCGCAGGTTACAGTGATTACCAGATGGACCACCATTCCTATGGAAGGTAGATCAGCCTTAAAGGGTTTTCTGGACCGTAAGGTGAATTCATTGCTGAGGAGCCAGTTCGCTGTGGGGGAATGTTATTCTGCAGTTGGTGATATGTACCAGCCTGACGTCTTGAGCCCTGCACCAGCGGATTCAGTCTCTTCTGCTGGATGCTACTTACCCCTCTTTTGGAGTCGGCTACCGCCTTCCTCTCTGATGTCATGTGTGGCCAAGGATGGCATTCTGACAACTTTCACAGCATTGGATTAGCTCTGGCACTGGGCAGTGGAAACATCTTCCAAAGCCCACTTGGCCCAACTGGCTTTTAATGGGAAGCTTCTGGTTTGAGCTGATTTGGAGAAGCTGGTGAAGGACCTGGCTGAGACAAAATCTTACTGACCTCTGGAAGACTGGTCCAAGGGGCCTGTAAAGCAGGCTGGTGCCCCTTTCTCATCAACCTCTGCCCATCCACAGAGGGCATGCTGGCAGGATTTCTGGAGGTTTTGGGACTCTTGTCCTTATTGACCTGGAAAACCTTCCCCTTTTGCTTCTGGGACTTGGGTTTGTTCTTTCATAGAGTATGTGGGCCCAGGGACTCTGTCTTTTCCAGATGAGGGTCCTCCATGCTGCACAATGAAGATTCTTCCTCCAGTGGGAGACAGACTTTGCCTTTTCTTTCAGGAATGGGTTCAGGTTACCAAGGATTGCTGGGTGCTAGCCACAGTTCAACTTGGCTATTTCCTGAAACTCAGAGCCGATTCCGGATGCCTTCATCATCTCCCCTTGTGATTCTGTAATAAAATGCTGCGGTGTGAACCACCTTAGACAAGTTGTTGTGCCCAAAGATGGTGGTGCCTGTCCTGGATGAGTGGACAGGGACAGATACTCCATCTATTTCATGGTGCCCAAAAAACTGTTCCTTCTAGCCCATTCTGGACCTCAAGGGGTCAACGAGCACTTGTGTGTTCTATGTCTGTGGATGGAAACCTTGTACTCTGTGAATCAAGCAGTGTGCCAAAGTGCACTCTTGGCCTCTTTGGATCTGACCTAGGCATTTTCATATCCTAATTCGGGCAGATCAGTAAAGTATCTTTTTTTTTTTTTTTGCCACGCTTGGCTCTTTATCGATTCACTGCTCTCCCTTTTGGGCTTCGAAGATGTTCTCCATAGTCACGGTGGTGGTGGCTCCTGGCACTGTGGCACCAAGGGATCTATATCCATATCTGGACGGCTGGTTCATCCAGGCCTATTCCCTTCCAGGGTGGTGTCCCGAGTGGTGTCATTTCTAGAAGTCTTTGGGCTGGTTGATCAGTTGGGGAAAGGGCTAGCTGTTGCCTTCCCAATCCCTGGAGTTTCTGGGAGCATGTTTTCATGCTGGAAGAGAAAATGCTAGACAATCCAGAGTTCTTAGTAGTTCAAATGCAGGTGGCTGCTCCTATTTGAAGTTCGGCCTGCGGTGATAGCAGCAGTCTTTTCTTTGGCAGAAGGGATGATTCTCCAGGATCCTTCTAAAACGGATGCCAGTCTTAGACTGAAGAGCTGATTGCCAGGACTGTATGGCACAGGGCTGTTGACCCTTGCTTCGAGGTGATTGATGGACCACACCACTTCCCTGTGGTTCTAAGTTGGCTCCTCTACATTTTTATGGCCCCTGGTCAAGGGCCGGGTGGTTTGTGGCATTGTCTGAACACATTGTGGTGACTTATGTTAACTGGCAAGACAGAACGAAGAGTGCTGGGGTAGTTCTGGAGATAACTATCCTATTTGCCTGTGCGGAGAAGACCTCCTAGCCTTGTCGGCTCTGTGCATTTCCGGTATGGACAATGTGGAAGCAGACTTCCTCAGTCAGCACTCTAAGGATCCTGGAAAGTGGGAGTTAATTCTGTGCGTTAGGGTCACCCTGAAATGGATCTGATGGCAACCTGCTCCAATGTCAAGTCTGCTACTTTTTCAGTTGCCATACGGAAATAGAGGGTGCTGACGCCCTGATCCAGCCTTGGCCGAGTCAGCACCTGCTTTACATATGTGTTTTTTTTCTGTGGCCCCCAATGGGGTGTGTGACTAGGCTTATAGAAAGCCACACAGGCAGGATTGTTCTGAGGACACTGGGTTGGCAGAGGAGAACATGGTTTGGAGACCTGATGCAGCTCCTGCAGGCACCATCTCCATTTGCCTCCATTTCGGGGCTTATTGCGGTAGGGCCAATTGTCCTGGCGGACTTGGCTCTTGAACAGAAGATGGCTAGTGCATAAGGACTACTCTCCAGCGATGGTCTCTACTCTGCTCAGATCCAGGAGGCAATCTCTCTACCTAGCAAATATGCGGGTCTAGTACCTCCTTTGAGCGATGGTTCGGCACTCAGCAGTTGGCTCCTGAGGCGGCCAAGGTGCCCTCCCCGCTGACCTTCCTGCAGTATGGCCTGGATAAGGGTGTTTCCCTTAACTCCCTGATGGTCGCAGCTTTGGCCTGTTTCCAAGGTCCAGTGGCTGGTAAGTCTCTAGCCTTGCACCCAGAGGTTTTGCACTTTTCCAAGGGGTTTGGCATCTGCGTCCTCCCTTTCGGTCTGTGATCCCTTCCTGGGATCTATATCTGGTTCTCAGGGCCCTGATAGCTGCGCTCTTGAGCTGTTGATTTGATGCTGAAGATGGTCGTCTTGGTTGTGATTTTGTTCTGCAAGGTGGAATTCTGAGCTGCAGACTGTCTTGTCGGGATCTTTATCTGTCTCTTTTTCAGAGGAGGCAGTTTCCATTCGGCCTGTACCTTCTTTCTTGTCTAATGTGCTTTCTTGCTTCACATAAGCCAGACTGTCCACGTGCCCTTCTCTTCTCACATACTTGCAAATTTTGGTCTGATCACATTTACGAACCATTCACATTTAGAAAAAGCAATGTTTGCACTCTGAGATTTACCCCTTCTTAAACAAACAGTCTGACATTTATATAACTCTCTTTTTCTTAGTCTGACCTTCTTTCTATGTGATAATTTGGCAGTTAAAGACTGTTTGTTTTTGTTTGCAGCCTCTTCTCTAAGGAGCAGTGTTGGGGGAAGGATAAGTATCTTTGCCTTGTGGATGCTTCTCCAGTACTTGCAGGTTTCAGATTCCTTTTGTAAGTCAGACAATCTTTTTGTGTTTTACTGGCCTGTGCAAAAGCGACACGACGACCAAGTCTGCTTGGGGCGCTGGATTTAGGAGGCCATTGTCTCTGCATATCTGTTGAGGAACTGGCCAGTTCTGGAAGGTTTACATATCTGTTTTTACTTGAGCATGAATGCTTTCTTAAGCGGAGTGGAGCTTAGTGGTCCATGCAGACATTGTTGAACAGCAATGTGGGCATCACTTTCCCCTTGTCAAGCATTTTCCACTTGGATGTCCACATGTGGGCAGACAATGCCTTTTGGCTCAATGGTTTTGCAAGCTGCTGTGGTGTCTTCCTGCCCAGTGATATTGTAGCTTTGGTACATGCCACTTCTGTGAACAGGTATAGCAGGACGATATGGAAGGTGACTTTTTACTTACCAGTTAATGTCCTTTCCTTGAGTCCTGCTAGACCAGTCCAGGGCCTGCCCCTGAAACCTCGCTCTGTTCTTCTGCTGTGGTACTCTTGGGTCTGCTTTGACTTTTATTTTTGTTTCTGCAGGTTCATCTTCTACTGACAACTTTCTGTTTATGCTTTCCTGTACATCGTTTTGTAGTGTTGATTTACTCATGGTTGAGGTTGTGTGAGGCTTGCCATGTTTCTCCCATATGCTTTGGGGCAAATACTGAAGGGACCTCCTGGTGGCTGAGGCAAATAGAGGCATAGGAGTGATGCAATTGAAACCTGGTCTTTTCATTGGTTTTGTGTCTCCAGTAGTCTGCTCTTAGGGGAACGCAAACCATTTGTCTGGACTGGTCTAGCAGGACTCAAGGAAAGGACATTAACTGGTAAGTAAAATGTCACCTTAGTTGACAGTACGCATTGGAACCAATTAAAAAAACAAAACTGTAGCCAGTAGCTTTCACAGTAGAAATAAGACAATCCAATGCATCACAGCTAGGGCATTTATTTGTAATTTGTGTATGTGTGCACTTTGCATATGTTTGTATGCATTCGGGGAGAGGTAGTTGAGGATTAGGGGGCAGGTTCAGAGAGGTGGTTCTTGTGGGTTGGGGGGGACAGTTACAGGGGATGTGGTGGTTTTTGGAGGTGGGGCAGTTTGCTGGGTGGTGGGACAATTGCAAGGGTAGATTTTGAGGATGGGGGCAGTTGAAGTCTGAAAAGAGAAGTTCCCTAACACCTTGCATCTCCTTGTTCTCTATTCTTTCCCCCAACTGCTGTGTTTCATTAATGTACTTTGCTATGCAACAGAAGCTGGAACTCCTCCTCCCTTAAAAATGCATTGGGCTATTTTTTTCAGAGTGCTTATTTCTCTGGCATCTTTGGCCCAGTTTGGCCCATTTGTGAACTTATCTTTTTTACTAGTTTTTCCTACATGCTGATTTATACTGTTAGGTTTAATTTTTCAGTTATTTTGCCTCCAGACTGGGGTTGCTAATCATCCAATTTCTGTTGGGCTGGAAAGACTAAAAAGACAACTTTTTTAGAAAGTTAATAGCATTTTTCCCCCTAGTTCCTAAAACTGTTAACTAGTGCCCATGTTTTACGGTAAGCTCTTATCTTGAGCTCTGTTCATGCCCTCATATTTTGGTCAATGCAAACCTGCTCCATAGTGTGTCCAGGAAAAGTGTTCTTTGAGCCACTGCATTTTAAAAAGGGCAGTGGATTTGTTTTCTTAATAGTAAAAAAAACAAAACAAAACAAAAAAAACGTCAGCCAGTGTTGGCAATATGTGAGCTAACTATAGTATATTCCCCATATTAATTCCTTTTACACCATCTTTCTTTAAGTTTTAAAATGCAGAACAAACTGTTAAGATCTGTTTCTTTCAAATTGATTGTATAAGTTTAAATGATAGAACATGATGTAGTTGATGTCAATTAATCATACCCTTAAAACTCATGTTGTCAGACAAGTTGTAAATGAGATTTTTTAAAATATATATTACATGCTTTTGAGATTTATCCTCCATCAGGTCTGTGAAGCAGCAGTGTAGTTACACGGGGTTTAAATAGTACAAACTTATCTAGGTCTTAGGCTGTCTGCATATGTCATTACAATTGATTGAAAGGTGATAAATGGGATTCTACAGATCAAAGGTCCCATATCTGGTAATAGAAGAGAGCTAATGTCTCTCAATTCCCTTTGTGTCAATTTATAAGATCATAAGAGATGCCATACTGGCTCAGACCAAGGTCCATCAAGCCCAGTATCCTGTTTCCAACAGTGACCGATCTAGCTCATAAGTACCTAGCAGTTTCCCCAAAAGACACAGGTTCCACAATGCTTGTATTGGGTCAAGCAGTGATATTCTGGGTCCCTTTTTAATAATGGTTTCCTTATCGGTCCTCCAGTTTTAGTCCTCCACCTCTGTCTGGGTTGTGCACCTCCTCCTGCAGCTTGGAGACTGGGCATGTCACAAAAATGTGACATCACTGGATGTAGTCTGCTGGTCTCTCCCAACATCCCCAGTGTGTCCAGTCTCCATGCAGCAGGAGGACGTAGTGAGCCTAGGTGCTGGGCTCACCGGAGAACAGATAAGGAACGGTTAGAATAGGGTTTGCCCAAAATTTTGCTTTGATTTGGTCTAAGTTTAACTTTTTTATTGATTTGGTACCTGTCTCTTTAAAAAAATAAATAAATAAAGTGTAGGAGAGGAAGTACAGCGGGTGCTTGTGCTTGGTCCTGCCTGCCCTTTTTTATTCTTACCTGCCTGTCTAATCTTACTCCCCGTCGCAGATCTCTCCCCCTTCTCAGTACAGGGGAGAGCACTGCAGTAGCAGAGCAGCAGTCTGTCTGAGGCAGTTCGGTGCTGTCAAGCAGCTACAGACACTGACTTATCACTGGTGGGTGGTTTGCCCAACGGCTCCTTCACTTTGCCGCTGAGCAGAGCCGCGGGGGGGCTGCAGCACTGCAGTGCCGGAGAAACAATCGAAGTGCTGCCATAACGGACACTGTAAGTAGGGGCAGGACAGCGGGCTGAGAGGCACACCCGAAGCGCTCAGCAGGGCTCGACGATTTTGGCGCCCCTTTTGTTTTCAGGCAGATCGTGCTGGCCATTTTCTCAGCGTGTTTACCGCGTGTCACGCTGCTGAGTCGGGGATCGTATAGCTCACTGGAGCGGTTTCTCCATCCCGATTTTCATTTTGTTTCATTAGTTTTCTTTATTTTGTATTATTTTTCACTGTTCTTCTGCCTTTGGTTACTTTGTTTTGGGTAATTATTTCGTTAGCACTGCTCCTCCATGACCAGGCAGGTCAGGTGGGGGTTCTGATCGTGTTTCAGGAGCACTTAGAACTTTGGTAAAGGGGGAGACAAGTCCATTTGTTGGGCTGTCTTGGCTACCTTAAAAAAAAAAAAAAAAAAAGAAAATCGGAAGGCACGTTTGCACTGTCTCTCTCTTTTAATCCCTGGTAGTAGGCTCTTGAGGACATTGGAAGCGACTGTAGGCGATGTCATCACGGCCTCACTGTGTAGTCTGCGGTACCCGTAGAGGTGCTATCGCAGATTCAGGGATCTGCCGGGATTGTACAGCAGTTTCTACCAGCGTGGAACAGCAGATGGAGGTTAAGGCTGGGCAGGACCTGCAGGGTGCCTTGGCGGGATCGGACGGAGAGGTTCTCCTGTCCACTCCTCCAGGGGTCGGTCTTGATTCGCTGGGCGGTCCGTCAGGGGGCCTGCCAGTCTTGGGGCCGCAGCATGGGGATTTCTGTCCTGATTTTGTCTTAATTATGCATCAGGCGTTCTGCTTAAGGCGGCAGGGGAAACTGCCGGAGTCTTTGCCTCTGCCTGCGGCACTGCAACAACCAGGACCGTCTGATGTGGGAGCCAGTTCCTCGAGACCGCCAAAGCGAGCCAGGACTCGGGAGCCTTCGCTTTCGGAGTTGGAGGGGCAAGAGTCGGAGGAAAATGAGCTCGACCTGGATGGCGGAGAGGAAGAATTGGAGGAAGGCGAGATTCCTGAACCTGAGGATCAGGCGAAGATTATTAGGGTGTTCCGGAAAGAGGAATTGACAGCTCTTATCACGGAATCTCTTCAGACGCTAAAGCTGTCTACTGAACAGCCCGTGGAGGAAGAGAACGGTGAAGATCCAATTATTCAGGCGGTGAGACAAATGCAGGTTGTCTTTCCCGTGCACAAGGTGGTAGACAGGATGAGTGGGATCAGCCGGAGGCAGGCCTCAGAGGAGTTAGAATTATGAATAGGCTGTATCCCTTGGCTGATAAGGACAAGGAGAGGTTTCGGTCTCCGAAGATTGATTGCATCGGTGTCGGCGGTGACCAAGAAAACCACTATTCCGGTGGAAGGTAGTTCAGCTCTAAAGGATGCACAGGATAGAAAGTTGGATGTTTTGTTGAAACAATCCTTTGACGCCAACGCGTTGTCGTTACAAGCTTCCATTTGTGGAGCTTGGGTGGCAAGAGCATGTCTGCGATGGTCGCAGCGTTTGCGGCAGTCTACTCATTTGGAGCAAGAGGGTCTGAGAGAGCTGGATCGCATAGTCGGGTTCGGCTTATTTGTCAGATGTTCATTATGACTTGATCAGGGCCCTGGCTAATAGTATGGCATCGCTCATGGCTGCCTGCAGATCCCTGTGGTTGAGGAATTGGACGGCTGACGGCTCTTCTAAGGCTTGTCTTGGTAAACTCCCTTTCAAAGGAAGATTGTTCTGTGATAGGCAATGGCCTAGTTCATACTGTAGGTAGCCGAGGCCCGTATATTAGGCCTGAGTCCCCCTCCCTTACTTTAGAATATTATAACTGACTTTGGAATATTATAGCAGAACCAGACAGACAGAAAATACCAGTAGCTGTTAGAAACTGCCTTGCTCTGCCTTTGATAAGAAGGCTTCTGATAAACAAAAGTAAAACTTTTCCACTGTTATGATAATCAGAGCTGTGCTTTCCACTGTATCTCTGCCAGCTAACTGACCTTGCAAAAGTAGCAAAATGTACTGTAGCAGAAATATTATGTCTAGAGATTTGAGCCTTAGTTAGAAAAGCCTGCACAGAATAAAAACAGGTACAAGCCAGATCAGAGATGGCTATTGGGAGGGAGAGAGAGAGGGGGGTCACCAAGACCAATGAGGAGTTCTGCCTGTATTCGACTGGAGAAGAACAGTATATAAACTGTCGTTTTTCTGAGCTCAGGGCTCAGACATTTTGTATGTGACATTGGCCTGAGTCTGTGCACATTAAACTGGTTTGAATTCTAGTCAATAGACTCCTGGTTTTATTCATTGCGGGCCCTTCGCTATTACATATTCTTGGTGCGTTGGCCGGGAATGGCATAATACGCAAATTTTTATTTATTATTTTATTTATTACAGTTTCTTATATACCGCGCTATTTAGAATCAGCGCGGTTTACATCATAACAAAACGACCATTACGACAAACTGTCAGGTTTTACATTGAACAGGAGTACAAACTTGGATAACTGGGTTAACTATATACATAATCTATCTACACTGCAGTGTGAGGGCATTTCTAGATTGGGTCATTTCTTGGAGGGGATATCTGGTTCAGTTGCTGTCTGGGAAATATTGGCGGAAAAGGTATGTTTTGAGAGCCTTTCTGAACTGAAATAGATTGGTAATGGCTCTAATGTCGGGGGGTAGGGTGTTCCAGCATTTTGGTACATAAAAACTGAATGCCCTGTTTGTGGTGTTCGTGTTGGACTTTGTTGAAGCCTTTGGTATTGCTAGCAAGTTTACAGCTGATGTTCTTCTTGCTCTATTGGGGGGGACCATGTGGATTAGATTCGTGAGTGAGAGGGATGAGGTGCCTTTGATTGCCTTAAATGCTAATACAAGGGATTTGAAGGTGATTCTCCCGTGAATTGATAGCCAGTGCAGCTGTTTGAGAATGGGAGTCACGTGGTCGTTTCTGGATGCACCGTAGAGGACCCTAGCTGCGGCATTCATGGCCAACTGTAAGGGGGTTAGTGTGGATTGGGGGAGACTTTGTAGGATGGCATTTGCAAAGTCAAAATGCGGCAGGATCAGCGCTTGATATATGGTACGGAAATCGTCTGGGTCCAGCAGGGAGCGTAGGTGTTTGAGGGAACGGATTTTGAAGTAGATGGCTTTGACTACGCTGCTTATGTGGCGTCTCATGTCTAGATGTTGGTCCAGGGTAACTCCCAAGTATTTTATTGCATCTTTAGTTTGCAAATCAGCTTCCTTGACACTGACGTGCGATGGGGGCGTAAAGTTGGAGTCTCTGGAGATGAAAAGGACCTCTGTTTTTTTATGCTGGATACGTAGGTTCTGTGTCTGGAGCCATGTTGAAACTGCATTGAAACAATCTGTAAGTGGGGTCAGGTCCATGTGGGTTGTGGAGAAAGGCATGTATAAAAGAATGTCATCTGCATATATCATGCAGTTTACGTTGAATGATCTTATGATATTGCATATGGGCTGCATGTAGATATTGAAGAGTAAGGAGGATAATGAGGATCCTTGAGGTACCCCTTGTTTTTGATGGAAGTGGCTAGACTCTTCTGATCCAGACTTCACATATTGCCATCTATCGTCCAGATAAGACTTGCACCATTTTAGTGCCTTGTTGCAGACACCCTTTTCTTTTAGTCTTCCCAGGAGGATTTCGTGACTCACGCAAATAGTACGCAAGTGAATACTACCACGTATTACCGCCTCCAGGTTTGGTCCGGCTGGGCCCACAGCCAGCCGACCGACCGTGGAGAGGATCCCAGGCGCCGACCGGTCCCTTGCATTGGAGGGTTCCGCCCTGCCTCGGCGGCCTGCTGGGTCCGGCTGGCCAACACCTCGAACCCAGGGGGGAGTCCAGGATTCAACCCAAGGTGGAACTGGATGCGCAGCGCATTAGCTACCGGATCCGGTGAGTATTGATTTTTCTGGTTCTTAGTCAGTTAGCTCTGGGAAAGTCTCGAGACTGATTTGGTACAGTAACAGGTAAAGGAAGTCTGATCAACTTCCAGGGCGATCCTAGTACCCCTGCAGGAGTATGCGCGGGGCGCAGCCATCGTCCCTTTTGGTTTGGTAATTTAGGTTTAGTCAGCCCAGGAATTTGAAATTTGGGAAATGCTAACATGTTTGGTTGTGTGATGTGTGATTGAGAGGTCTTGCAATACATGCCAAGCGAGAGCGGACTCCTAAGTAGCGCAGTTCCTGACCGGGCGACCGCGTTCAGGTCGCGAACAGGAGGAAGCGTTTGTTGTTTGTCCCCTCATTGTTTTGTGGGCTACGCGGACCCCGTAGCCATCCTACCTACCCTTTCTGTTTGCTGTCTTGTACGTTATACGTTATAATGGGAGGGGCGGAGTCCGTACAAACTCCGCTGAACTGTATGATCACGAATTTTAAGAGAGGATTTAGTGGTGATTATGGGGTGAAAATGTCACCGACCCGCTTAGAAATATTGTGTAGTAGGGTGTGGCTGGCGCTGGACGCTGGGTGGCCACCAGAAGGTACTTTTAATATCCAAATTGTGTCCCGTGTGCACAAGGTAGTGCGCAGCTATAGTCCTGAACAGTTTTCCTATATAGACTCATGGTTAGGGATATGTGAGAAACAGCCCTCTTGGATGAAGCATTGCTGTGAGGGACAGAGTAAAATTATGTTAGCAACTGCCACGAGAGTCCCTGCCAAGAAAGAAAAACTCCCTATTTATGTAGCCCAAGAGTCTCCAGAGATCCCAAGGTATCCACCCGCCTTTCTGTATACTCCTGTCCCATCAGCTCCGCCAGTACTCCAAGAACCCCCGCCAATACCCAGAGTAGAGCCAGAGGAAGCGAGCGTACCTCCAGCCGAGGTGCCTCCACCCGATCATCCGCCTCCAAAATCTGAAGTGCGGACCAGTCCCCGAAGAAGTCGGAGCCCTAGTCCTGAGCAGCGCTCTGAGGTGGAACAATCATCCCCCGAAGAATCCGCTAGTGGAGAGTTAGATGCCAGTCCAGGGTCATCCACTGGTCCAGGTACCAGTAGCGGCGTCACCCAAAGGTCCACTGAAATGCGCTATGATTTCAGAAGTAGAACGAGAGATGCTCACCAACTGCCGCTGCGGCAGGTCCCAGGATTACCCATTCAAGACAATGGTCAGGTTGTGGTCGGACCGACCAGTCTAGTGTATGTGCCCTTCTCCACAACAGATTTATTAAACTGGAAAACGCATTATGCCTCCTATACTGAAAAGTCCCAAGATTTAACAGAGTTAATGTCTAGTATTATGCAAACCCATCAGCCCACCTGGTCTGACTGTCGCCAGCTTTTGGCTACCCTCTTTACTACCGAAGAGCGGGCACAGATAGTGCGAGCGACCACTCGATGGTTGGAAGAAAACCCTGAAGTGGGGAGAAACCTAGATCCCAGACAGGCGGCAGCTGCAGATTTCCCAAATGAAGATCCCGGGTGGAACCCAAATAGTGATGTAGGAGAAAAGGCCCTCACCCGGTTCCGCCAGGCTCTACTGCAGGGCCTAAAGAAAGGAGGCCAGAGAGCTATGAATATTGGGAAAATAGCGGACGTTCTTCAGCGCCCAGATGAGAGTCCAGCTGCTTTCTATGAACGATTAACTGAAGCTTATAGACTTTACACCCCCTATGACCCAGCAGCCCAGGAGAATTTACGCATGGTGAATGCCGCTTTTGTGAGTCAGTCCCAGGGAGACATAAAACGAAAACTGCAAAAATTAGAAGGATTTGCGGGCATGAACGCAACACAGTTAATGGAAGTCACACAAAAGGTATATGTGAATCGTGATCAAGAAAGCAAACGGGAACGTGAAAGAAGGATGAGGAAGAAAGTGGATCTGCTTGCTGCAGCACTAGTTGAAGGACGCGGAGGAGGATATCCTAACAGAAGAGCCAGAGGATGGGGAAGGGGCCGAGGGAGCGCTCGGCCCCCCTTAGGTGCAAATCAGTACGCTTATTGTAAAGAGGAAGGACATTGGAAGGATGCGTGCCCGAACATGAGCTCCACCCCCTGGAGGGGATGCAGGAGCGCCAGGAGAGCGGGGGGGCGATTCCAGCAGCGAGGGGGGGATGCAGCGCGCACAGTTCCAGCAGTTCCAGCAAAATGAGACTGCCATGCAGGGAGTGGCAGTCACCGAAGCAGATTTCATGGATGATGTGGACTAGGCCAGACCGGGCTCCAAGTTCTTCTTAGGTCTCCAGGAGCCTATGGTCAATGTAAAAATTGGAGACCAGCATATGGACTTTATGGTAGACACAGGGGCCGAGCATTCAGTAGTAGCTAAGCCGGTGGCCCCTGTGTCCTCTCGATTTGTTACAATCGTGGGAGCTACAGGAACAAGAACCACGAGACCCTTTATGCAGAACCGCGCCTGTGAACTAGGGGGACAGAAGATAACACACTAGTTCTTGTACATGCCTGAATGCCCAGTTCCCCTGTTGGGCCAAGACATGCTTGCAAAGCTTCAAGCACAGATATCCTTTGTTGAAGGGGGAAAAATGGAAATGACTATAAACTCAAAACCTGCCGGCCTGATGGTGTTAGCTGTCCCCCGAGAAGAAGAATGGCGGTTCTATTCATCTGCATCCAAAGCAGTAAGCCTCTGTACACCTCTCAGCATTGCAGCCCCGCCTGGAGTATGGGCAGAGAATAATCCACTTGGCCTAGCGCAAAATATAGCTCCTGTACTTGTTACCCTTAAGCCAGGAGTAGAACCAGTGCATGTGCGTCAGTATCCCCTCCCACGACCAGCAATTGAAGGTATTCATTGCCATCTGAAGAAATGACTGCAGTATGGACTTCTTAGAGAATGCCAATCACCCTGGAACACCTCCCTTCTCCCAATCAAGAAGCCTGGGACAGGTGACTACCGCCCAGTGCAGGATCTACGTCAAGTAAACAGTGCAGTTGAAACTATACATCCAGTAGTACCAAATCCTTACACCCTCCTGGGACTGATTCCAGCAGAAGCCACTCATTTCACTGTTTTGGACTTGAAAGATGCCTTTTTCTGTATACGCCTGGCAGAGGCCAGTCAGCTTTTGTTTGCATTTGAATGGGAAAACCCTACCACAGGAAGACGAGGACAACTCGCTTGCCACAAGGATTCAAGAATTCACCCACTATCTTCAGTGCAGCCCTCAGTCAAGATCTGTCAAGTTACCCTGTAACTCCGGGAAAGAGAATCCTACTCCAATATGTGGATGATTTGCTCATAGCCACCAACAATGAAACTGATTATGTGCAAGCTACTAGTGATCTTTTGCACCTTTTGAATGAAGCTGGATACAAGGTCTCCAGAGCTAAGGCGCAATTATGCCAGACAGAAGTGAAATACCTAGGGTTCCATTTGTCAAAGGGAACCCGGAAATTAGGACTTGAGCGAAAGGAAGCAGTATGCTGCATTCCAACCCCCACTACCAGAAAACAGGTGCGAGCTTTCTTGGGAGCCGCAGGCTATTGCCGAATATGGATACCAAATTTTGCACTCATAGCAAAACCCTTGTACCAAGTCACACAGGGAGCTGAACGATCCCCCTTGGAATGGGGCCCAGGACAAGATAAAGCATTCAAATCATTGAAAACAGCATTGATGTCATCCCCAGCCTTGGGACTACCGGATGTACAGAAGCCATTTCGTCTGTATGTCCATGAGTCAGGTGGAAATGCATTGGGAGTTTTAACCCAGCCTCTTGGGTCTTGGCAGCGACCTGTGGCCTACCTGTCAAAACAACTGGATCCTATTGCCAAAGGATGGCCACCTTGCTTGTGAGCTGTAGCAGCCACAGCCCTTTTAGTAAGCGACGCTGACAAGCTCACCTTAGGACAAAATTTGTGAGTCACTGTACCATACTCTGTTTTAACCCTGATGGAATCCAAAGGAAACCACTGGCTCACCAACGCTCGAATGTTGAAGTATCAAAGTATGCTATGTGAGAATCCGCGATTGCAATTGAGCGTCAGCCAAACTCTGAACCCAGCTACCCTGCTGCCAGCTGGTCCAGGCCCTCCTGACCATGATTGCCTAGAAGTAATGGACACTGTATATTCAAGTCGCCCAGACTTAACTGATATTCCCTTGAGCCACCCAGACAAACTTTCTTTGTGGATGGAAGTAGCCTCATAATGGAAGGACAGCGATGTGCGGGGTATGCAGTGGTGACCCTAGACATGGTAGTAGAATCATCAGCCCTGGCCCCAGGAACCTCAGCACAGAAGGCTGAATTGATAGCTCTAACACGAGCACTCAAACTTGGAACAGGAATCAGCCTGAATGTATACACGGACTCTAAATAAATATGCTTTTACAACATTGCATGCCCATGGGGCCCTGTACAAGGAACGTGGATTGATCACCTCAGGAGGCAAGTCTATCAAGTATGGTCCAGAAATATTGACTTTGCTGGAAGCAGTATGGGCCCCCAAACATGTAGCAGTGATGCATTGTCGGCCATCAAACTGGAGATGGAGATGTATCCCGCGGAAATAGATTTGCTGATGCCTCAGCCCAAGAAGCAGCCATTGCAGGACAAATTACTGCCCCAAATGTAACGATTCAAGCAGCCATATTTCCAGTACCTTTGAGTGTATGGACACCCAGATATACCCAAGTAGAGAAGGACCATTACTGTCAAAAGGAGGGGGGTAGTTATCAGAAACTGGAGGGATAGTGTTGCCCCCGCCTGAAGGGAGCTCAACCCCTGGTATGACCGTGATCCCTGAAGCCCTAGGCCCTGCCTTTGCCAAAGCCTTTCATCAAGCCACTCACTATGGAAAAACAAAGATGGCCAATGCTTTGAAGCCATACTTCTATATCTCCCTGCTGGGACCTTTGACCACCTCAGTAGCCTGAAGATTTATTTTTTATTTATTTATTTAGCAAACACTTATATACTGCTATTTCCAGCGATCAGAAGCGGTTTGATTAAAGTCTTTGGGATATGTCACAAAATCAAGACAGGAAAATTGGGGCATAGATAGAAAGAAGAGGGGTAATACACAGCACACATCGCAGGGTCTAGGTATAGCCCTCCAGTAGGTATCATTCATATGTACAAAAGCGATTATCCTTTAACTATTTACATTTGACAAACAGCTATTTGTTGCTTTTCATCTTGTTGGATTCACAGCTGGCCATAGTGGCAGTTGAATAGGTGAGTTTTTTTTAATTTTTTTCTGAAATCGAGTAGGTCTTTTGTTGCTCTCATCTCATGTGGTAGGTTGTTCCATAAAGTGGGGGCAGAGAAGGAGAATGCTCTGCGGCCAGTACTGGATTTTACATGTCTGATGCTGTTTGGAACTATAAGTGTGTCTTCGTTTATGGTTCTCCTGCTTCTGGAGCTAGTTTGCAAGGTGATCAGGGTGGAAAGGAATGAAGGGGCTAGGTTGTGAATTAGTTTGAATGCCGTTACCAATGTTTTGTATTGGATCCTGGCAGAGACTGGGAGCCAGTGTAGTTCCATCAATATAGGTGTAATATGTTCGGTGACGCTTGTTCTCATGATGATCCTTGCTGCTACGTGTTGTGCCAGTTGTAATCTGTTGGTCGTTTTCTTTGGTAGACCCTGTAAGATGGCGTTACAGTAGTCGAGGTGAGGCATGATGAGTGCTTGAGCAACTGAACGGAAGTCACATGGATCTAGTACATTCCGTAGGGGTCGTAATACTCTAAGCTTGTGAATTATGGCTTTGTTGGTGTTGCTGTGTGACCTGTGCCAAGAACAATGCCCTGTGTGACCTGTGTGACCTGTTGGTGCCCTGTGTGACCTGTTGGTGCCCTGTGTGACCTGTGTGACCTGTTGGTGCCCTGTGTGACCTGTGCCAAGAACAATGCCCGACAAGGTCCTGTACCTCCCCCAAGAGTTCAGTCAGTAGGAGTGACCCCCATGGGAAATATCCAAATAGACTTTGCAGAAATGCCACGAGCAAATGGATATCGCTACTTGCTAGTCCTAGTTTTACCTTTTCTGGATGGGTGGAAGCTTTTCCCACCAGAACTGAGAAGGCCAGAGAAGTCACTAAAGCCTTGCTCCATGAGATTATCCCCCGATTCGGAATACCTTTGACCATGGGGTCTGACAATGGGCCCTCTTTTATATCACAAGTAACTCAGCAGCTAGCCCATGCCCTGCAAATACAATGGAAGTTACACACAGCCTACAGGCCCCAAAGTTCAGGGAAAGTAGAGAGAATGAACCGAACCCTAAAATCTCAGCTATCCAAACTTTGTCAGGAAGCCCACTTGAAGTGGCCCCAAGCTCTTCCCATAGCCCTTCTCCGAATACGTTCAACCCCCACCACGCCATTAGGGGTATCCCCATTTGAGATTTTGTATGGGAGGCCCCCGCCCATAGTACAGGGGATAAGAGGGGATATGAATCAAATTGGATCCGTAATTACTAGGCAAGAATTGTTGGCTCTAAGTTCTGTTTTGCAGAGCCTTCATACCTGGGTGCAGGACCAGTTGCCTATCAATCTAACAGAGCCCTTGCATCCTTTCAAGCCTGGAGCCTCGGTGTGGGTAAAGGCGTGGAAGAAGACACCGTTGGCGCCTCATTGGAAGGGACCATATATCGTTTTGCTATCAACCCCAACAGCAGTTAAAGTGGCCGAGATCGACTCCTGGATTCATCACAGTCGAGTGAAACCAGCAACAGTTCCTGAGAGTCGCCCCTGGACTTCGATCACTAATCCTGCATCACCGTTGCGACTCACGCTGCGAAGACAAGATTCATCATCATAAAGACTTTGCCAACTTGCTCCTGGACATCTACATTTCAGACTCTATCCTCTACCTATCTACCTCAATCAACCATTAACTACCTCATTAATCATCAAAGACTATAATCATGATGATTACTAATTGCTGCTATTTCCTTCTTGCGGTAGCCCTAGGACATTTGAGAACCACTCTTGCTTTGCCCCCTTGTGCAGCCTGTATAACCACCACCCGAACTGGTATGCAAGTTACTCAGACTTTGCTTTATCACTCTTACTACACTTGTACCGGTGTAGTCAGCCGGTGTATCTATAATGGTACAGAACTGAATGTCTGCACAACAGGAAAGACTCGTACTTGCTTCAGACCTCGCCAGAATCCATCTTACTATGTCCTGGAACTGAGATGGAATGATGAAGATGGAGCCCTTATCAATGCCACAAGTCAACTCTCTGATCCTAACCAACCTGTTTACCTGTATTTTGATGCTTGTGACTTGATTAATAGAAATAATTACTACAGGTGTGGATCATGGGAACAAGCTTACTATTATGATAAGTATATGTGTCCTGAAGGTGCGTACAACTGGGGAATATGCACTGGGATACATTCCCCAACAACATATAGCAAATCAGCAGAAGCAGACTATTTCTGTCCGAAATGGGATTGTGTGTACTATGCTACCTGGTCTGGTAGCCCTACAGGACAGACTGGAGATGATCGCAAGGCGCTGCTGGAAAGATTACCTTTATTGAAACCTGAACAGTGCAAGAAAAGCGCCTGCAATCCCCTACGGCTTCAGATCTTCGACCCCAGCCAGTGGAAGCAAGGATTTCGATTCGGCCTGCGCATAGCAGGAGGTGGAACTGATCCTGGAACCATTTGTATTCATCCAGCTGAATGTAAAGACTCATGTTTCTTCACCTTATCGTATACATCATACCTTCCACGAGGCCATGAAGGCAGAATTTGTTCCCCATGCTTCGCAGAATTTGTTCATCGAATTAGCTGGAGCTGTGGCTTCCAGCCTCCATGTCTCGGACTGTCTCTTTTGTGGAGGAACTCAGATGGGAGACCAATGGCCTTGGGAAGCACAAGAATCGAACTATTCCGTACCATATAACCAAACTGATGTGCATAACACTACCAGTGAATGGGTCCTCGCCCACTCCATAGTGGGTAAACTATGATTTGCACGAGCAGGACCACAGTTGAATGCACCTGTGGGACAGTTGGTCTGTTTGAACCAGAAATATTACAATGCCACTACTGGGAAGACTTCTTGGTGGTCAGGTGCCAATACTCCGGAACCGTCTAACCCTCTGATCATCTTTCCTTATTTGGCCGGGATATGGACAAATCTGGCTACACACAGCACTTGGCAAGCCCCACCTGGACTATATTGGATTTGTGGCAGCAGAGCATATGCTAAACTCCCTGCCAATTGGGGAGGAGCGTGTGTTCTAGGAACTATACGACCATCTTTCTTCCTTTTGCCCCTTTCCCACGGAGAACAATTGGGGTTCCCTGTATATAAAAGTCGACAAACGAGAAGCTCTGAAAATCAGCCAGTGGGACAAATGGGATGCAACCTCTGAAGAATGGCCGCCAGAGAGAATTGTTTCTTACTATGGACCTGCTACCTGGGCGCAAGATGGTTCTTGGGGCTACCGCACCCCTGTATATATGTTAGACCGTATTATACGTTTGCAAGCTGTTGAAATTATAACCAATGAAACTAGTAGAGTGCTAACCTTGTTAGCTAAGCAAGCCACACAGATGCGTACAGCCATTTACCAGAACCGCTTAGCTTTAGATTATCTGCTTGCAGCTGAAGGAGGAGTATGTGGCAAGCTGAATTTAACTAACTGCTGCTTGCAAATAGATAATGAAGGACAGGTTGTAGAAGATATAGCCAATCACATGAGAGAGCAAACTTTTATGTCCCAGTCCAAACGTGGCATGGCTTGCAACTAGATGACTGATTTGGTTCTTGGTTTTCAGGCCTGGGCGGCCTGAAGACACTTATAGTGCTTGTATTTTTGATTGTAACTGTTTGCTTATGTATCCCATGTTTCCTTCCCCTATGCTTGCGTATGCTACACTCCATTATTGATAAAGTTATTGACCGCAAGGCAGCAGCACAAATATTAGCAACGTGGGACTACTACCCTATACCACGGAGTGATCCCTCTACTATAGTTTAAAGTACTTTCATGTATATGTGTGATTTGATTCTCACCCTTTCTCACTTGCGGGTGTGAATAATCAAAAGGGGGGAATGTAATAGGCGATTGCCTAGTTCATCCTGTAGGTAGCAGAGGCCCGTATATTAGGCCTGAGTCCCCCTCCCTTACTTTAGAATATTATAACTGACTTTGGAATATTATAGCAGAACCAGACAGAAAATACCAGTAGCTGTTAGAAACTGCCTTGCTCTGCCTTTGATAAGAAGGCTTCTGATAAACAAAAGTAAAACTTTTCCACTGTTATGATCACAGCTGTGCTTTCCACTGTATCTCTGCCGGCTAACTGACCTTGCAAAAGTAGCGAAATGTACTGTAGCAGAAGTATTATGTCTAGAGATTTGAGCCTTAGAAAAGCCTGCACAGAATAAAAACAGGTACAAGCCAGATCAGAGATGGTTATTGGGAGAGAGAGAGGGGGGCCACCAAGACCAATGAGGAGTTTTGCCTGTATTCGACTGGAGAAGAACAGTATATAAACTGTCGTTTTTCTGAGCTCAGGGCTCAGACATTTTGTATGTGACATTGGCCTGAGTCTGTGCACATTAAACTGGTTTGAATTCTAGTCAATAGACTCCTGGTTTTATTCGTTGCGGGCCCTTCGCTATTACAGTTTGGGGAAGACCTTGACAAGTTGGTAAAGGAGTTAGGGGAGTCTAAAGGCGGGCACCTGCCTGAGGATAAGCCAAAGCAGAGGAAGCCCATGGCTGCCTTTAGGGGTGCCTTTAGAGATTTTCGGAGGTTTCAGACTTCTCGCTTGGGTGGATTCCAAAGAGGAAGATTGCTTCTTGGGCCCAGGGGTTTCGAGGGGCAGGTAGAGGTTTTGCGGTGGCGACCGCAGGAGCCACTCGAAAACCAAATGAAGCGAGGGGGGGGGGGGTGTGTCCCGGCAGGAAGCTTGCCGATAGGTGGGCGACTTCGGAACTTTCTTCCTGCCTGGACCCAAATTACGTCCGACCAGTGGGTGTTAGAAATAATCCAGGAGGGCTATGCGCTGGAATTCGCAAGGCCCGTTCGGGATTCTTTTGTGCAGTCGCCCTGCAAGGGACAGCAGAAAGTCCTGGCGGTCCTCTCCACTCTGGACCGGCTGTTGTGCTTAGGGGCGATTGTCCCGGTCCCCAAAGACGATTATGGCAGGAGTCGATACTCAATTTATTTCGTGGTACCAAAGGAGGACGGTACTCTTCGTCCAATCTTGGACTTAAAAGGAGTGAACTGGTGTTTGGGGTACCATATTTCAGGATGGGAACGCTGCGATCCGTCATTGTGGCGGTGCGTCAAAGAGTACTTGACATCCCTCGATCTTACGGAAGCGTATTTACACATTCCAATCAGGGCAGAACATCAGAGGTTTCTACACTTTGCGCTGCCATGGGGACACATCAGTTCCAGGCGTTACCCTTCGGTCTGACGACGGCACCGCAGACATTCACCAAGATCATGGTGGTCGTAGCTGCAGCATTACGAAGGCAGGGAATTCTGGTTCATCCCTATCTAGACTATTCGTTCGGGCAAAGACCAGGACCGAGAGCGTACAAGTCACGGACAAGGTGGTGAAGTTCTTGGAGAGGCTTGGTTGGTTGGTCAATGCAAGCAAGTCATCTCATACCATCCCAGAGTCTCGAGTACCTCGGGATACGATTCGATACTCAGAAGGGGGCAGTTTTTCTGCCAGATCGTCGTGTCCTGGTACTGCGCCAAGTGGTCAGCCAGTTCAGGGCCACTCCAGTGCCTTCGTCCTGGAGTTATCTCCATGTGTTGGGGACCATGGCGGCAACATTTTGGAGGCAGTACCTTGGGCCCGGTTTTACATGCATTCGCTACAGTGGGCGTTGCTTTGCCGTTGGTCTCAGTCCGACTCGCTGAGCAGGCGGCTGCCCTGCCCTTTTAAAGTCAGGCAAGCGTTGAGGTGGTGGCTAGTTCCAGAATCATTGCATGCCGGGATGCCTCTGGAGCAGCCAGAATGGCTGCCCTTGTTGACAGATGCCAGCCTTGTGGGGTGGGGGGCACATTGCGTGGAGCTCTTCACGCAGGGGCTGTGGTCAGCTCAGGAGAACACATGGTCAATCAAGTTGGAGCTCAGAGTGGTGATGTTGGCATTGCAAGTGTTCGAAGCAACCGTGCGGGGTCGGGCGGTACGAGTGCTGTCGTACAACTCCGCAACGGTGGCCTACATCAATCGACAGAGTGGTACAAGAAGTACGGCCATGGAAGAGGAGGCAGAGAGGCTGTTCGCCTGGGTGGAGCAGTGACTGACAGCGATTTCAGCAGCGCACATTGCAGGAAAAGACAGAGTTCAGGTGGATGCCGGAGAATGGGAATTGCATCCGGAGGTGTTTGCACAAGTGGTGCACAGGTGTGGGGGCCACCAGTCATGGATCTCGTGGCGACCTTTCACTCAGCGAAGGCCAGTCGTTTCTTCAGCAGACGACGAAAGAGAATGTCGGAGGGGATCGATGCCCTGTTGCAATGGTGGCCGGGGTCGGGTCTCCTCTGTGTTCCTGCCGTGGGCGCTCATAGGCCGGGTGGTGCAGCGGATCGAAGCCCATCGGGGGAGAGTCTTGCTGGTGGCTCCGGACTGGCCACGATGTCTGTGGTACGCTGATCTCATTCGGTTACTCGACCGGAGATCCGTGGAGGCTACCAGCATCAGAAAGTCTACCAGTTCAAGGACCTCTATGGATGCCCCATGTGGATTGGTTCTCGCTTATGGTTTGGCCATTGAAAGGTCGCGGCTAAAGAGAAGGGGTTACTCTGGAGCGGTCATTGCGACTTTGCTTAAAGCGCGGAAGACGTTGACGTTGCTGGCCTATGTTCGCATCTGGCGGATATTTGAAGACTGGTGATCCTGGGGACAGGTGCAGGTGGCGACGGTGTCCATTCCAGTGGTTCTAAGCTTTCAACAGAAAGGCTTTGAAAAGGGCCTGGTGGCCAGCTCATTGAGAGTGCAGTTAGCCACGCTGGCTTGTTATAGAGGCAAGGTACAGGGTGTAGCGCTGGGGCAGCATGCCGACGTGTTGCATCTCCTCAAAGCAGTAACAAGGCTGCGCCCTTCTCATAGAGGAGGAGTCCCTCCGTGGGATCTCAATTTTAGTCTTGGGAGCTCTGGCTAGAGAGCCTTTTGAACCCTTGCATAAGGCGTCCGTAAAGGATTTGACGTTAAAGATGGTATTTTTGGTGGCCGTTTGTTCGGCAAGGAGAATTTCAGAGTTGCAGGCGCTGTCATGTAGAGAACCGTTTTTGTCTTTTTCATGGGAAAAGGTGGTGCTCAGGCCAGTTCCCTCCTTTTTACCTAAGGTGGTTTCTCCGTTTCATTTAAATCAGACTGTGTCTCTCACAGTGCTGGGTCCATTAGAGGGAGATTCAGCGGACTGGGGATTGTGGTGTTTGGATTTAAAGAGAGTGTTGCGGCAGTATTTGAAAGTTTTTCAGAGGGTTTTCGCAAATCTGACCGTCTCTTCATTTTGTTCGGGGGCTCCCGTAAAGGGGAGGCGGTGGCGAAGGCCTCTATTTCTAGATGGATTAGAGAGACGATTGCGTCGGCATATCTGTCTGGTAGATCGGTTCCAGCTGGGTTGCGAGCTCATTCTACCAGAGTGCAAGCTGTGTCGTCGGCGGAGCACAGTTTGGTGTCGCCTGTGGAAATTTGTAGAGCGGCTACTTAGTCATCTCTTCACACTTTCAGTAAGCACTACCGCCTGGACGTGTTGGCAGGGAAGGATGCTGTATTTGGGGCGGCGGTGTTGCAAGCCGGCTGGAAAGGTCCCTCCCTATAAGTACTGCTCTGTTACATCCCAGAGGTGGAGGACTAAACTGGAGGAGCGATAAGGAAATCGAAATTACATTTACCTGGTAATTGTAGTTCCTTTAGGTACTACAGTTTAGTCCTCGTTCCCGCCCTGGATGGTATGATAAGCAGTGGGGTGGTTCCATCGGAAGAGCGGTGAGATTACTGGTAGGTATACTTGATGCTATGATCTTCTGTCTCTGTTTTATTCTGTCTGGTCTTTATTTCTGGAGGAGCGTAGGAAGGGCACAAGGACAAATGCCTTACTTCCGGGGGAAGAGTCTCCCTTTTGTATATAGTGGTTATGACTTAAATTGAAAGGTTGTTATGTTTATTAGCTACTTATTTGTTGCTGCTTTGAGTGTGCTTTGTCAGTAGTTCACTGGGGATGATGGGAGAGACCAGCAGACTACATCCAGTGATGTCACATTTTTGTGACATGCCCAGTCTCCAAGCTGCAGGAGGAGGTGCACAACCCAGAGGTGGAAGACTAAACTGTAGTACCTAAAGGAACTACAATTACCAGGTAAGTGTAATTTCGATTTTTGGACCTTTCCTCCAGGAACTTGTCCAAACGTTTTTTTAAACCCAGCTACACTAACAGCTTTTACTACATCCTCCGGTTAAAAAAAATTTCCAGAGTTTGATTTCACGTTGAGTGAAATATTTTTCTCTTATTAGCCTTAGTTTACCCTGTAGCTTCATTGCATGTCCCCTAGTCTGTCTACTGTATATTCTGATGATGCAAACAATCTACGTTTATCCATTCCATGCCATTCATTAATTTATAGACCTCTGTCATATCTCCCTTCAGCCGTCTCTTTTCCAGGTTGAAGAGCCCTAACCTTTTTAGCCTCTCTTCATAGGGGTATCCTTCCATCCCCTTTACCATTTTGATGGCTCTTTTCTGTACCTTTTTTCTAATGAAGTTATAGCCTTTTTTTTTTTTTTTTTTAATTGAAAGGCAGCAAATAAACACAAAACACACAAAAGCATCATACGCTATATGCATAGTACAATAACAGAAGGTAACAATTGCTAAAAGCGCAAACATCAATTAATAATCCAACAAAACGCCCCCCCCCTTTTTTTTTTCCCCCTTCTCCCCCCCCTCTTTCCCCCCCCTCCCCAGCTCACCACCTATCAGCAAGGAGCCCTCCCATAACATTCTTCCTACCCCCCCCCCCCAACGAACCTCCACACCCGCTACAGATGAAGGGAGCGGACCAGCCAACCAGTGCTCATGAAGCTAAAGGAGAACTCGAAGACTCCATCTCACAAGACAGCATGGTGCCAGCCCCCCCCACGGGATACACAGCGCCCTCAAGTCATCATGAACCATAGTGTAGGACAAAGGCTTCCCACACCCGCTCAAAGCGGGACAATCGCAACTTACTGGCTGCCACCCTGCGTTCCATTGTATATGTATCCCACATCCGCTCCAACCAGGCAGAGAAGGACGGTGGCAGGACCTGCTTCCACGCAGTTGCCACAGATAGCCGCGCCGCATTCAGACCATGCCAAATCAAGGCCAGCTGAGGATTGCGTGCCCCCAGCACATTAACACCAAAAAGGAAAATGCCCGGATCCCAGGGTATGGTCAGCCCAACTAATTGCTTTAAGCGGTATTGAATCCCTCTCCAAAAGGTTTGGACGCGAGGACAGGACCACCAGACATGCGCCAAAGTACCTTTCTGTCCACATCTCCGCCAGCACAGATCCGAACCCCCTGGGTACACGAGCGATCCGCTCAGGTGTCATGTACCATCTGTATAAAAGCTTATAGTTAGTTTCACAGACATTAATCGCCACCGAACGTTTCCACAACCTGCCCTCTACCTGTTCCCATTGCTGCTCAGAAAAATGGAGACTCAAGTCGGAATTCCATTGTTCTCAATACTTGCCTAATCTCGGCTGCTCCGCCTTAAGACCTTTTGTGGTTGTACACTCCTCGCAGTATCGCTCTATATCCAACAAATCGTGGGCCACTTGAGACCGCACATTTCGAGCCTGTACCCAGTGGGCCACTTGCGTATAGTGAAAAACATGACAATCAGGAAGGTCAAATTCCTCCTGAAGTGCACTAAAAGACCGCAGCCTACCCTCATCAAATAATTGGCCAGCTCGACTAAGTCCCTTGTGCCCCCACATCTGGAAAACCGGGTCAGTCATCCCCGGGGGAAACATAGCATTATCCACGATAGGCGCCAGAAGAGTCAGGTCCACCCCCCCAAGTTCGAAAAGATTGGTCCCAGCAGCGAAGGGTATGCAGGATATAGGGATTGCTTAAACGTAAGCCACCTCACAACTTGGGACCAAGCCACAGCCGGTCTCCCAGTCCCGTCCCCCCTCCCCCCCCCCCCCCCCGCAATATGCATTTCCAATTGTTTCCAACGTTTGGGGCTAGCCGGGTTCATCCATTCCACCCCGGCACGACATTGCGCCGCCGCATAGTACCAATGGAGGTTAGGCGCCCCCATGCCCCCAGAGCGTGTGCACGTATAAAGAATTTGATGTGCGATACGCGGCCGACGAAACTGCCATATAAACTTCATGAGCATGGTTTGCCAGCTGGCCAAAGTTCCCCGAGACAGGGGTATAGGAAGTACCTGAAAGAGGTACAAAAACTTCGGGACGACCACCATCTTAACCACCGCTATACGCCCAAACCAGGATAACCTCAAGCTAGCCCAGGACTCCAAATCACGCCGAACCTGTTGGAGTAGCGGGTCATAATTAGCCTTAAAAAGCACCGTCCGCTTCACCGTCAAGTTCACCCCTAAATAGCGAAGAGCACCTGTCACCCACCGAAAGGGGTAGGTAGCCCTCAATTTCACACAGACCGCCTCCGGAACCCCGACATTGAGAATCTCAGATTTAGTGTAGTTGATTTTGAATCCAGACACCTGGGAAAGGCCTCAAAGAGCTGCATAGCAGCGGAGAGGGACGCAACCGGATTCACCAACGATAATATATCATCCGCAAAGAGTGCAATTCTGTAATCAGTAGGGCCCACTCGCACGCCCCCAATGTCTGGATGATCGCGAAAGCTTTGCGCCAAAGGTTCCATCACCAACGCAAACAACAATGGTGACAGAGGACATCCCTGACGTGTACCCCTTTCCAACTGAAAGCTCCTTGATTGGCCCCTGTTAACCCGGACACAGGCCGTAGGGTCTTGATATAAGCTATGGACCCAACGGATAAAGTTAGGACCAAACCCCAGCGTATCTAGCACGCACCAGAGATAGCCCCAGCTAACACGGTCAAAGGCCTTCTCGGCATCAACTCCCACTAAGAGCGTCGGCTGAGAATCCTGACGAGCAGTATGAATAACCTGTAGCATTTGCCTAATATTAACCGCCGCCTGACGACCCGGCACAAACACAACCTGATCCGGATGTACCAAAGCTGGGAGAACCCGGTTTAACCGGGCAGCCAATACTGAAGCCAGTATTTTAACATCCGTGTTTAGTAGGGAAATGGGGCGGTATGAGGCGGCTTCTTGCAAGGGTTTACCCGGCTTAGGAACCATCGCTATAAGAGCCTCTCGCTGAGAGGGGAGTAGCGGCTCCCCCCGCAGAACCTCATTAAAAAGTACTACCAGAGTTGGAACTAATTGAGTACGGAATTTTTTATAGTACTCCGCGGGAAAGCCATCACTACCCGGCGCTCCCCCAGTTTTTAACCGGCGGATTGCAAGCTCTACCTCTTCCACAGTAAGTTCCGCATCTATTTGATCTCTATCTGAGTCATTCAACCGCGGCAAAGCTACAGTTCGCAGGAAGCCCTGCACACGGGTCAAATCAAAAGGCTCAGCTTTATATAACCGTTCCAAAAACATGGCGCAAACATCGCGTATCTCCCGGGAGACAACCCTCCTCTGACCCCCGGAGTCTCAAATTTCACGGACCACCCTCATAGTTTGCTGCTGCCGAAGTCGCAAGGCTAAAAAACGCCCTGGTTTATTCCCCCGCTCATAAAAAGTTTGTCGTAATTTCTGACGTTTATTATCCAACTCTCTCTGTAGACACGCATCTAAGTTGGCGCGGGCCGCCCGCCATTGGCGCAAGACCCGTTTAGAGCCAGTCCGAGCGTGCTCCAATTGGAGACGGGAAGTTTCCCCCATCAGTTGGCAATTCTCCCGCCTCCAAGCCCTCCGGGTACGAGCCGCTTCCGCTATTAGACGGCCCTGAGCTGTGGCCTTAAAGGCGTCCCAGACCATGGGAAGCAGAACCTCCCCAGAATCATTCAACTCAAAATAAATCGGTAATAAAGCGGCCGTGCTCCTGAACAGTGCACTGTCGCCGAAAAAACCGAGCATCTAATCGCCAAAGCGAGTGCCGTGTACTAGACAAATCCGCCGGAAGAGTAATCCAACACGGGGCATGATCCGACCAAGTCAAGGCCCCATGCCCAGCCTCCACTCTCTCATCCATCAGGCGTTGATCCAATAGAAAATAATCTATACGGGTATGCACCTGGTGAACAGGTGAGTAGTATGTGTAACTTTTCTCCCCTTCATGGGTATCTCTCCAAACGTCACGCAAGCCTAATTCCAGCATAAATTTCCGCAACACCTTACTGGGTCCACCCGCCACTCTCCCAGCGCTACCCGTCGAATCCAAGCGCAGTACCATGTGGGTGTTACAATCCCCGCCCAATATGATAGCTGATTTTGCGAAAGGCCCTAACAAGGCTTTCAGCCGCGCAAAAAAGGTTACTTGGCCTTCATTAGGGGCGTAAATATTAGCTAGCGTTAATAGATGGCCCTCCAAGCGCACATTCATAAAAAGCCACCTTCCCAAAGTATCTTTCCTAACCTCCTCCACCCTGAGGGATAAGCACTGATGGAACAGCAAGGCCACCCAACATTTCTTCCGGCCATTCAAGTCCGAAGCTACCCATACCTCAGTGTAAGGATTACGTTTTAACCACCCCTTATTGCTACTACGGAGGTGTGTCTCCTGTAAAAACACTATATCTCCTTTCAAGGATCTCGATTCCGAAAACAGCAAAGAACGCTTTCTAGGGGAGTTAAGACCCTTGACATTCAGAGAAATCACTTTCAACATAGGTAATCAATCACCTTACCACTATCGCCCCTCTCTTCCCCCCCCAGCCCGTATAATCCAGTCCCACCCCTAGCGCTTGCAGAGCCACATACCTTTAGCAGTAAAAGTGGCCTTACACCCCTCAACCACCTAACTGTCTTCGGAGGTTCACCCCACATCCACCAACAGTCCCCACCCCATGAGAGTACCCAGAAACCCCTACCCCTCACACCCATACCCCTACCCTCCCCCAGCTGTACTCACCCCCCATCCAATCCCACCCCCCTCCCTGTCAGTACCACCAGCCTGCCATGAAAAAACAGGACACGGTTAGACTGACCCCAAACCCAGCTCCCTCCGGGCCCCCTTACAGAAAAACCATGATACAGTAACACAAAATCATTTCCCCTTTGTACCATTCACCAGTAAAGTATTGTTCTTACTACTCCCAACACCATAGCATAATCACTTCCCCCCCCCCCCCCTGTCGCTTTATAGCAAAAAGCAAGTATCAAAGTCCCCACACATCCAGAAACAGTTAGTACAACAAGAACAAGAGTGAGGGACATCGTACTTGTACAAGACTGATCAAACAAGTTAAGTCTCAAAACCAAAGGACCCCTGGGCACATTCCCAAGGACAGGAGGTCAGAGGTGCAGGAGCCAAGAAGATTTAGGCAGGTCTTCCCACCCGAGTCCATTTCGAGTGCTGAGGCTTAGAGACCGGAGGCGTTGGCAACGCATTGTCTTCCACAAGACCCGCCTGTCGGAGTGCTCTCCAAGCCTCGGTATGGTCTTTTGCTGAGATCTTTTTATTTCTCAAGAGGAAGTTCATCCGGAACGGAAAGGACCAGGAGTATCAAATCCCTTTATTGTTCAGCACCGCTGTGATTGGTTTCATCTCCCTCCGGCGAGCTAGCGTAAAAGCTGAGAGGTCCTGGTACACGGTCACCGCTGCCTCTTGGTACTGGATTGTTTTTTTTTCTCCCGGCCCCTTCGTAGGAGAAGCTCCGCATCAATATAGCGCAGGAATCTGGCAATAACATCCCAGGGTTGCTTGTTAGGTTTTCCCAGGGCACGATGCACTCGCTCAATCTCCACTCCAGGCCCACGGGATGCAAGTTCCTCTGCTGTGAGTAATTCACCCATCAAAGTTTTGAGCACCACCGTCAGGTCTTCAGCGCCCCCCACAGCCTCCGGGATTCCACGGAAGCGCACATTGTTGCGACAGGACTGGTTTTCAATGTCATCAATTTTGCAAGTCAGTTCCATCGCCTGCGAGTGGTGCCTATCTATAGCACATTGTAAATCCACCAGAGCACCATCATGATCTTCCTTTTGTCTCAACCTCTTCCACTCGAGTGCCTAGGTCTTTTATGTCATCCCTGAGGTCCGCAATAGTACTCATCACTTCCTCGCGCATGGAGCGGAATTCGCCAGCCAAATCCTCAAAGCCCCTCCGAAGTTCCCGCTGAAGGAGGGCATGCGAAGATAGCGCCGCAGGGCCCAGGTCATTTTCACTCACTGTCTTGACACCTGAGCCCTCCGAGGGCTGCTTACTGGTTGGACTGGTCTGTGAGCCACTCTTCCCTAGCAGACGCTGGGAGGTCCTCGTTCCCTCACGGACTTTGAGCCCCCTGGTTTTGGCAGCCATGAGTAGTCTGATGAATCCTATAATTCTAAAATAGGCAAGGATCAGTTGCAAGGAGGAGAGGGGCAGTTGTCAGTAAAAAGAATAGTAGAGCAATCCCACTGTTGAGCAGCAGGTGGCGTTCCAGGATCACTTAAACTGGCAGGACCTAACAAGCAGTGAGAGGAACTGTCCCCGATGTAAGTAATACACATTCAGCCGGTCCAACAGGTGCAGGGAGAAGCTGTACCCAATGTAGGTAGCACAAGTTCAGCTGTGCATAGCAAAAGGTTCAACCGACCGGGTTCAGAGGCTGGGCAGGAGAGAAGAGGAACTGTCAATCAAAACTGCTAACTTCGGAAGCGCTGAGACACAAGGAGCCAGAGGCTGATTCGTTGGCTGCAGCCCACGTGATTTTTCCCGCTGAGGCTGACTGGAACGCAGACAGGGTTATGCGTTCCAGGACCGCATGGCAATGGCTGCCGAGGTACCCCACCAAGTCACTAGTACTCACTTCACCCGAGCACACTGGATACCATGGGACTCTCACCTCCTCTAAGGACGCTTGTTACAGTCAATGCCAGGAGATGCGGCGAGCCAGCGCGATGGTTTCTCCGGGGGGCCGATCTCACGCGCTGCTCTAGTTCCCGGCAAGGAGTCAGTCAGCCTTGGAGCAACTCCCAATCTCCTTACTATCTCCGGCCCGTGGACCCTGGTGCAGCAGCGCTGGGAGACCTCCCTGCAGGGAGCGCCAAGAGAGATGCCCCGTTCCGATCAGCGTCGGCAGCCGGCAGAGAGAGAGCGGCTCCAGCCGCGGGATAGTATGCTGCCGGGCTCCAGGCACACCACAGACCTCCGATTATCCCTCCAGGGCACAGGTCGAATTGCTAGACACCCAGCTATCAAGTCCAGGTAGGAACGGGGAATTATGCTGGAGATATGCAAGTGCTAGCTTGTTGAAGGGGAGAACCCGGCCCAGAGCCGAATTAAAATGCGGCCATTTCTTCACGGGCTCACTAGCGCCCCCGAAGTTATAGCCTTTTTAAGATACGGCGAACAGAATTGCATACAATATTGGAGGTGCGGTCGCACCATGGAATGATACAGAGGCATTATAATATCCTCTGTTTTATTTTCCATTCCTTTTCCTTATGATACCTAGCATTCTGTTTGCTCTCTTGGCTGCCACTGCACACTGGGTGGAGGGTTTTAACATGTTATTCACAGTGACACCTAAATCTTTTTCCTGGGTGGTGGTTCCTAATGTGGAACCTTATTTGGATGCCCATTCTTCCAATTTATTAAGATCCTCTTGCAATTTTCCACAATCATCATGGGTTTTAACAACTTTAGATCTTGTCTTACTAATCTGTTCTTGTCTAAAGCCATGTTGGCTGTCATCCATTAAGCCATGTTCAGTAATTTTGTTCTTTTATTATGATTTCTACCATTTTTCCCAGTACTGACGTCGGGCTCACTGGTCTGTAGTTTCCCCGATCACTACTGGAACCCTTTTATAAAAATTGGCGTTACATTGGCCATCCTCTAATCTTCAGGTATTACAGATTTTAATGATAGTTCAGATTACTCATAGCAGGTCTGCAATCTCATGTTTGTTTTTTCAACACCCTTGGATGTATACCATCTGGTCCAGGTGATTTGTTACTCTTCAGTTTATCAAATAGTTGTAATACTGTACATCTTCCCCATATATCAATATTTCTTTCTTTCAATTCTTCCACAGTATCTACTTTAAATACCACTTCAGTCATAGGTAACATCCCTACATCTTCCTCAGTAAAGACTGAAGCAAAGAATGCATTCAGTCTCTCCACTATCTCCTTGTCCCCTCTTAGTGCCCCTTTTACCCCCCTCAGTTTTTTTTTGCTACGAATGTACTTGAAAAAGTCTTTATGCGTTTCTGCTTCCACAGCAAGCTTCTTCTCAAATTCTTTTTGCCTGCCTTATCAATGCCTTGCATCTAACTTGCCAGTGCTTGTGCTATTTCCAGCTTTTGTCATTTGGCTCTTTTTTCCATTTTCTGTAAGATGCTTTTTTGGCAACAGCCTCTCTGACCTCACCTTTCAACCATGCTGGCAGTTTTTTGGACTTCCTTCCACTTTTCTTAAAGCATGGAATGCAGCTGGTCTGGGCTTCCAAGATAGTATATTTAAACACCCAAGCTTGATGTCTTTAACCTTTGAATCTGCTCCTTTTAGTTTTTTCTTCACTAGTTTCCTCATTTTTTCATAGTCTCCCTTTCGAAAGGTTGAACTGTGGATTTCCTTACCATCCCTCCTCCATTAATTAAATCAAACGCAATCATGCTAGGTTCACTATTGCCAAGTGGCCCCAACACCCTTCTCTTGCACCAGATCTGGTATTCCACTAAGGACTAGGTCCAAAATGGCTTCCCCTCTGGTCACTGTTCCCTCTAAGCTGTGCGCGTGTGCGCGCGCACACACCTCGCTGAGTGAGCGCACATACTTTATAGCAGAGCGCACAAAAATTACGGTTCTGATTCTGATAGAAAACAACACAGACGTCTTAAAATTTAAAATTTGTTGTGTATTTACGGTTTTCACAAGTTCTACAATATTTTCTAGTGCAATCAATATGGTGTACATACTGTATTCTGACGTGTAGTCAAATTTTAAAATATATAACTCCGAGTGTCGTTATGTGGCGCACAAAAATTTAACCTTCCTTCAAAAGCTGCACAGCTGATATTTTATGCGCACACAGCCTACAGAAAATTAGAGGGAACATTGCCTCTGGTCTGTTCATGAACCAGCTGCTCCAAGAAACAGTCGTTTATCTCTCTAGCATGTCCTGCCATGACACTGACCCAGTCAATACTGGGGTAATTGAAACGCCCATTATCATTACTGTGCTGTAACGCTTGTTAGCTTCCCTGATTTCTTTGAGCATTTCATCATCCATTTGTTCATTCTGGCTAGGCAATCAATAGTATACCCCCACTGCCATCGCCTTCCCCTTTTTACATGGAATTTCAATCCATAGAGATTCTACAGCAAATTTTTGTTTTCTGCAAAACTTTAATCCTTTTGTGACTCAATGCCCTCTCTAACATAGAGCACAACCCCTCCACCAATTTGATCAGCTCTATCATTACAATATAGTTTGTACCCAGGTATCAGTTTCCCACTGGTTGGCCTCCTTCCACCATGACTCTGAGATACCAATCATATCTAACCTCTCATTTAGTACTATATATTCAAACTCTTCCATCTTATTTTTTAGACTTCTAGCATTTACATACAAGCATTTTAGATATCTGTATTTTATTTATATTAATCTGGCAATCTGTAGGCAGGGATAATTTGGAATCTTTAAGCTCTGTCTGCTCCGTACTGAAGGGCATTTGGGCTACTTTTGTCTTTGCTAGGGCATATCAGCAGAGAGGTTCCAACTTCATATTTTTGATAGAATGACCAAAACACTTTGAAGGATACTAACTGCAAATGTTCTTTTCAATGGGTATTCCTGATGGTTTTTCTTTCAGTACCTTTTTTATTGAATGTTTTAAAAGAGTGATCCTCCCTTTGACAGCTAAGTAGATACAGTTTCTCATTCTGTGTAGGATTGTTCCCTCCCCCCCCCAATAATGCCTGTTCTGGATTATTGTAACATTATTTACCATGGCCTCCCCAAGCACACTCTCCACCACCTGCAAATGGCCCAGAATATGGCTGCATGAATAAACACTGGAGCCCCTTGTTGAGACCACATCACCCCATTATACAGCTCCACATTACTGCCAGAATTAAATTCAAGGCCCTTACCAAAACTTTTAAAATCCTTCACAGAATCTGCACGCTGCCTTCTGCCTCTCATCTCCAAATCCACAGTTGAGCGTACCCAAAGAACCTTTGCTCTTAACATCCTAAGGATCCCAACCCAGAAAATCAAGTGTAAGCGGTTCATTTGCAGCCGAGCCTTCTCACTGTTTGTCCCCCCCACATTATGGAACTCCCTCCCAGCAATACTAAGAGAGAGCCCAAACTTGTCCGAATTTAGAAAAAAGGCTAAAAACTTACCTCTTCGAGAATGAATGCAACATGGGCACGGGCTTAAGGACTCAACCACCTTAAAATACTCTCTAGTACACAACAGACAAATCCTCCGATATATGGCAGAGTAGCTCAATCCAACCAGTAGAAACATAGCTTAATAGTTGATGCAAATTTGTTAAACTGCTGTTGTACTGTTTACTGTTCGTTTATGTAAAAATTGTGTGCTAACCAGGCCCTGTTACACAATTGTTGATTGTAAACCGCTTTGAATTGTAGAAAGTCTGTATAGAAATAAAGTTTTAAACCATTTTATTTTTTATTTTTTTATTTATTTATGGCAGACCTTGACAAATTTTCTTTGAACTCGTGAGTTATCCACTGAAACCTAGGTTACGATGCATCCCCCCCCACCCAATGTATCTTCGTTACTTTCTGCATTTTCTATAGGAAAAAGCTTAATAAATCAGGCCCACAGAAGGCAATGACCCCACCCTTGCTTCCTGTCCCCCCCACCACCCCCACTGACCCCTTAGGCTGCTCCTGCATATGTGTTTGTGTGAGGAGGATGCAGAGGTGGGGTGCATATGTTGGGGGATGTGGAGGTTGGAGAGGGGTGCATCTTTTGCATGTACACATTGTGCCCTTTCCATATCATCCCTCCAGTCAAATCCTGACGAATGGGTTCTTCCCCACAGCTGAGAACTGAGCATGTCAGAACTCTGATCTCAGACTTCTGGTTTGGACACAGAGGTTCAAAGACGTCTGTAAAGCCAGCTCCCCGAGCCTGCATTGAAAACTGGAATTTTAGCTGACTTCCCTGAATGTATACGCTATCCATCAACTTTACCATGCCAAAGCTGGTAAAGTTGAAAGCCACCAAGATTCTCTGTGAGCTTTACAATGTAAAGACAGTTGCGGTCAGCATGTTGAAGGGGGAACTGCAGGCCCCAGCCTCGCCTTTTGTGTTCCACCACGAGTGGAGGAGAGGGGGCGATGAAAGGACAACTGCCGATCTCATCACCATATTAAAAAATTCAGGATTTGAAAACTGGAATTTGTAAGCAAAGTTTTTTTGACAAACATGGAGGAGACGTTTGCAATAGAAACCAGGTTGGAGGAAGTGGGGCTTGACTCGGCCAAACACACACAACAAAGACAAAGTAACAGTACTTCAGCAGCAGATGACCACACTGCAAACCAAAGCAGAGGCCCTCAAATTGTGAATGTAGGTCTAACATAAGAATATTTGGAGTGGGACTTCCGGTGATGCGGTGAGAGCGAGCAGACGTGATCTGTTCGCGCTCCGACCGTCCCTCGCTTAAACCGGCAAATTAGAGCCGTTTCCTTGAACCCCAGACCGCCGCAAAGCAGTCCCCCAGCGACTGGACAGCCTACCGTAGTGCCCGAGGCGAGCCGCAACAAAGACAGAGATGGCGGCAGCACTGCGAACGGTGAAGAAGGAGCGGGACCGTGGGCCTGTTGCTAGCAAGATGGCGGACGGTGGCGCCGAGCTCCCCAGCCTCCCCTGCCAGAGTGGAGGAAATATCGGCGGCGGTTGCGGAGGCTCTTGCTACCCAATTCACCACCATCTGGGAGAAACTGGACGCTGTGCAGAGCTCCGTAGAGACCTTTGGCAAGCGACTGCAGGAGGCGGAGGAGCGTGTGGGGTGTGCGGAGGACACACTCACAACACTGCAGCAGTCAGTGGACGGCTTGCAGACCCAGCTACGATCCCAAGAGGCTAAGATCGATGACCTGGAGAATCGATCCAGAAGAAATAATCTGCGGGTGATGGGCGTCCCTGAAGCTGTATCGGACACCGAGCTACAGCACTACCTGGTGGGGCTTTCTCTCCGATGCTGACGGGGGAAGCTGCCGGCGAGCGGATCCAGCTGGAGCGAGCACATCGGGTGGGCAGCCGAAATGTGCGGGAATCTAGACCTCGAGTGGTTCTTGTGAAATTCCTGCAATTCCCCCAGAAGGAGGCCATCTTGCGCGTAGCGCGGGCCCGTGGTGTCTTGGAGGTGGACAATGTGCGGATCCGGATCGCGCAGGACTATTCCATGCAATTAAGTCAATGTTGCCGGGCTTATGCGCCACTCTGTCAAAAGCTGATTGACTGTAAGATCAAATTCATGGTGCAATACCCGGCGTGCTTGCATGTGTTCCGAGACGGGCAACGCAGGACCTTTGAGTCCGCAGATGCAGCGGCGATGTATGTGGAGAGCATCACCTCGGAAGGAGGAGCAGGCTGAGGACCCTTGAGAGGCTGGCGTATGTTACCTTTGCAGAACAAGACTTTTCTGTCTATGAGGCACTGTAAGTGTCCCGAGTGCTCAGTGACTGGACTTCGGTCGGGGTACATGGTCGGTGTGGGCGGGACTTTTATTCTAAGAGTCTGATACACCTTCTTTACCCCCGACTAATGGCCCCGACTCAGTTTTTCCTGGTTCGCTGGGAGCCAGACTCCTAGCGACAGGTTGAATAGGCGTGAGGGTTGGAGGGGTCATTTGTCATTTGTTAAAATGTTGGGGTTCTGGTTCTTTTGTTTTTTAGACCTGCACAAAGTGTACCTTGAGGAGGGTTTATGAAGAGGGCTTGGGGATGGGACGGGCCTGACTGCACGGGGCACTGCGGCCCCTCTTGGATGGCTGGGACGGGCTACCAGACAGCTGGGATGGGTGATATGGGTGGGCTGTGCCGCTGTGGTCTCCCTCGGTGCACTTGGGTGCTACGGTGTGCCCCACCAAGCCCCCCATCTACTTTGAACGAGCCTGTTCCCGTGGGCCTCGGGGGGGGGGGGGGGCGCCGCGGCGTGCCCTGGGTTGGAACCGTTTGCTTTATTACCTCCCTTTCCACGGGGGGGGGGGGGGGAGAGTGGGGCCGGCTACCTCGGGTTTACTTGGGGAGGCCTGTCCCACTCACTAGAGCCCAGTATGTGTTACGCATCCTGTCTCACTGCCAGTTTATGGTAACACGCATATTAACTTTTGCCATCGGGCTCCGCTGGGGGGGGGGGCAGCGGGAGCACTGCCGTAGAGCCTGCAGCTGCTTTGGCATGAGAGCCTCGGCAGCTGGATAGTTAGGCCCTACCGTGCAGGAGCGTTATCTCTCCTCCTTTATATACACGGCCCGAGGGGATTTCCTCTACCAGGCTCTGGTCGGAGGCCAGTGCACTAGTGCAGGGCCTCCGGTGTTTCCCTTCAAGGTGCGGCTAGTACAACTCCCTCTGAACAGGCATTTTTGTTTTCTGTGGGAATATCTTGGTGATGCTGGCTGCTCGAGCTAAGGGCAGACCAGGCGCTTTAGGCTAATGTTGCAGTACTTTCTGACCTGAGAGAGGGGGGGTTTACCCCCCTCCCGGGGTTAGATGTTTGAGTTATGTATTTGGTCATGAGCAACTTTGCTTGACTGCTTTACCTAATTTGAGGGCTTGGGTCACCAGGGGATAGGGGTTACTAGGCCGGGTGGGGTATTATTGTCTGTTCTTGGTTGTGGGGGACTGGGTTGGTGGGTGGGGTATGGACGGTAGCGGGGGGCGGTGGAGCGTGTCACTGGAAGACTTATAGGAGAGAGGAGCGGTGTAATGTGGGTGAGAGGATCAATATTCTCTGGGGTGGGAGGGGTTGGGGGGGAGGGAGTTGGGGGTGGGGGGGAGGGGGATGGGGAGTTAGGTCGCATCCATTGTCAACCTCATGGTGTGTTTAGAGCAGAGAAGCTGGGGGAGGGGAGGGGGTTCCAGGCTGGGAGAGCCCTGTCCCTACTAGCAAGTGATACCGGTCAGCTGGGTCTTGACACTGCCCCGCCGCTTTGAAAGTCATTACATGGAATGTATGTGGATTGGGAAATCCAATCAAGAGATATAAAGTCCTGCAGGCCTTAGCTAGGCAAAAATGTGACATTGCATTTTTACAGGAAACCCACCAAACGGCTGAGGAGCATAGTAAACTACGCCGAGACTGGGTTGGGCAGGTATGGGGGGCCCCGGCCACAGGAAAAAAAGGAGGCGTGGCCATCCTGATTCACAAGCGGGTGCGCTGTTCAGTGGAAGCTGAAGTAAGAGATGTGGTGGGACGTTATTTGTTCTTACAAGGTACTTTAGAGGGGAAGCCGGTCATCCTGGGGACAGTGTACGGTCCGAGCTCCCTTGATCCCCACTTCTACGCCAGCATGGCCTCTAGGGTGGAGCAGTTGCCTGAGTCCCCTTTGGTGTTGGGAGGCGACTTAAATGGAGTCCTGGACTTTGAGATGGATACCTCTAGAGGGGGGGAGGCACGTGAACGGGGGCCGGTGTCGCGGGTATTGCAGCGCTTTAAGACTCGCCTAGGGCTGGTGGACCCGTGGAGGGTGTTGCACCCCTTAGAAAAAGACTTTACCCACCAGTCCAGAGCTCATGGCTCTAGCTCTCGCATCGACTACCTTCTACTTTCCGGTGAGACTTTTGCAAGAGTGGGGGATGTGCAGATCGGGCCTTTTGAAATTTCCGACCATGTCCCAGTATGGCTGGAGCTAGGTTGTGGGGGGGTGACGGATCGGTCACGGCTCTGGCGGTTCCCACCGGAACTTTACAGGGACGCTCAGTTCCATAAGTTCCTGGAACAACGTTGGCAGGAATTTGAGGAGGTCCATCGTGGTCACCAGGGGGATCCTGAATTAGTGTGGGAGACAGCTAAAGTAGTGTTACGAGGTGACATTATTGGGTTTGCGGCACGTAAACGTCGGATGCTTGTGGAACGGATTCTCCGATTGGAGAAGCAGGTATCCTTGCTACGCCGGCGGTTGGCGCGGGCCCCGACTCCGGGGCTTCGAAAGGAGCTGTGGGAAGCTAGAGTGGATTTCAATGAGTTGTTGCACCAGAGAGCCAAGAAGTCTATTCTATATTACCGATATCGGCTGCAGTGCTATGGGGATAAGCCTGGGCGGTTGCTGGCTCGCTGTTTGCGGGGTTCGAGAGGTTCCAATACTGTGGCGGCTCTAAGATGAGCATGGGATGCTGCAACGGGACAGTAGGGAGATAGGCCGGGTGTTTCGGGGATTCTTTCAGAAACTTTATGCAGCGGAGAGTAGTTCACCCTCAGCAGTATCGGATTATCTCCGGAAGCTGAATTTGCCCTCGCTCACGGAGGAACAAAGCCTTCACCTGGGGCGGCCGATCACCCCCGCGGAAGTGGAGTCGGTTATTGTTGCGGCTCGCTGTTTTAAATTGCCCGGGCCAGATGGTTTGGGGGCCAAGTTTTACAAACTGCTTAATAGCTATGTTACTCCGGTCCTGACAGAGGTGTATGCGCGGCGGGTGGATCAAGGAGGCTTTCGGTGGGGGAATAATCATGCCCACATTACCTTAATCCCCAAGCCGGGTAAGGACCCGGAATTGCCTGCTTCCTACCGTCCAATTTCTCTATTAAATTTTGATCTTAAGATATTTGCCAAAGTACTGGCGGACAGACTGGCAGGATATTTGGATGATTTGGTTCATAGCTCCCAGGTCGGTTTTGTGAAGGGTCGGTACATCGTACGGAACATGCGTAAGATCTTGGTTTCGCTGGAATGGGTGCACGACCAGCATTTGCCTTCCTTGTTAGTTTCGATGCGGAAAAGGCCTTCGACCGGGTTGACTGGAGCTACTTAAAAGCCTTGTTGCCGTGTTATGGCCTGGGTGTTCCCTTTTGTGCCATGATAGATTGCCTATATGCCACCCCAACGGCAGGGATACTTTGCAATGGGGTGTTATCGGAGGCCTTTCCGTTAGAACGAGGCACTAGGCAGGGTTGCCCTCTTTCACCCCTGCTATTTGTTCTGTCTTTGGATCCATTGATCTGGGTGGTGGAGGCGTTGCCGGCGATCCGGGGGGATGCGGATTGGGTCTCAAACGTTTACCGTGTCGGCCTTTGCGGGCGATCATTTGGTGCATCTTCTATCCCCGGAGGAGTCTTTGCTTCATCTGTTGCAGGAATTTCAGACTTACGGTCTCTTTGCCGGCCTGCGGATTAACAGGGATAAATCAGAGGCCCTAGATGTATCCGGGACCCTGCAACGGGATTGGGTGGGCAGGTTCCCCCTTAAGTGGGCTAACTCTCATTTCACATACTTAGGTATTCGGCTGACTTGTCAACCGCGGGACCTTTATAGGTGCAATCTGGACTGGATGTTGAACCGAGTGCGCTCCCAGCTATTGGCATGGGGGTCTCTGCCGCTATCTTTGTCAGGACGGGTGGCGGCGGTGAAGATGGTGATATTGCCGCGATTGTTGTACTGGCTGCAAACCTTGCCGGTGTGGTTGCTCCGGAGAGACCTGTGTCGGATGGAGGGGGTGTTACGGGCCTTTTTGTGGCGCGGTGCTTGAGCCCGTATCCCCCTGGTGAGGTTAATGGGGAAGTGGCGAGAGGGGGGGGGATGGGGTTTCCCGACCTGGGCACGTATGCTCTGGCCTGTCAGGCCCGCCATCTTGGCGATTGGCTGGGGGAGACCGAGGTTTACACGCCTACATCCCTGGAAGAGGCCCTAGCGGCGCCCCTCTCTTTGTTAGGGGCATTACATACGACGTCCAGGGATCTACCTGCCCGCCTAGTGCGCAGCGTTTTGTTTGGCTCGGCCCAGCGGACCTGGCGGTATTTAAATACCTGATGGGGGACGTCCTGGACGGTCTCCTGCTGGTTGCCCCTGCAGGGTAATGTTCACTTTGCCCCTGGTTCTGGATCCCGGGGTTTCTGGGACTGGTGGCGGAGGGGTATTCGATCTCTAGGGCGTTTGGTTGATGGTATGGGGCGCTGTAAACCCTTTCAGGTTCTTTGTCAGGAATATGACTTGACCACACAACATACTTTTGTGTTCCTGCAGGTTTCTCATTATATCTCTTCCCTACCTAGAGAGGCGCTCACTCTGGAGCGTTCAGAGCAGCTGCTCGGTTTTTTCGCACTAGGGGAGGACAAGCCGCCTACGATTGCGGGTCTGAGGGCTCGCCTGGATAACATCCGTCAACATGCCGATTACCGGGGAGTGGAAGTGGCGTGGGGGGGCTGAGCTGGGGTGGGAGGTTTTCCCTGACACCATCCGTACCGCTCTGCGCCGGATTGCTGCGGTAAGTGGAGGGGGCGCGGTGGCGGGAGGTGCAATTCAAATGCATTACCCGAGCCCATTTTTCTCCCCGCAGAGCCCTACGTAGTCATTTGACGGAGGACGGTCGCTGCCCGCGCTGTCTGACACCATTAGCCAATTTGTTGCATATGTGGTGGGCTTGCCCACATGTCCAAGCATATTGGGCCCGAATTGGTGCGTATGTCAGCGGCTTATTGCAGCAGCGGTTGCGATGGACGGGAGCTTTTGTGGTTTTGGACAGGATGGACCCCCCTTACCCTGCCCGGCGCACAGACCGTTTGTTAATGCGGAAGGCCTGTCTGGTGGGTAAAGGCCCTATATTACGTCTTTGGCGGGAGCAGCGTCCCCCCACATTCATGGAATGGCGCAATTGTTTTCATCAGCTCATGTTGATGGAGCGGTGGCGGGCGTGGGGCAGTGTCAAGCTTTGGACTTCCTTCCTCCTGGTATGGAGCCCGTACATCGATACCCTGGGAGCCCGATGTCGCAATGAGCTTTTACACATTGGCTCCTAGAGGGGTGGTGGAGTGGGGGGCGGGGGGGGTAATAGTACAAGGTTGGTGGTGGTGGGGCGGCTGGGGGGGTGATGGGGCGGGGGTGCGACCTAGGGGGGGGGAGGGGGGGAGGAGATGGGGTGGGAGACTGTATTAAATTGTATTCATCTCCTGTATGTATTCCGGGTGGGGATGAGAGCCCACCCCCCCGGAGGTTGTGAGTGGTTTGCTTATTGTTTTTGTTGGTGATTAAAATAAAGTTTAAAAAAAAAAAAAAAAAAGAATATTTGGAGTACCAGAGGGGGCAGAGGTGCAGGACTCTTACTTTTATGCAGAACATGTTAAGAGTGCTTTCAGAACAGCTCTTTGCCAACCCTTTTAGACTGAGAGTGCATAAGAGTTAAAACTCCATGCTGATAACTCAGCAAGGTCAAGGACCTTCATCGTCAAACTTTTAAGGTTCCAGGATCGTGAGTTAGTCATTTGTGCAGCATGGAAAACTGGTTTTGTGACCTATAAAGATTGGAAAATATATATTGACCCGGACCTCAGTCGCAGCAATCAAGCACAAGAAGGAACTGCTCTGGGTATGAGATGCTTGGTGCCCAAAAAGCTTTCAAGTTGTGGTTTGGTAACTAACCTACCTCGCATGTATCTTAAACAGGACCCGGAAATTCCTTCCCATTCCTCTTGCGCTGGGGAAATTTTTAAAGGCATCTGGTAAAGACCTAGAGCAAGAACTGTGGCAGGAGAATAAGAAGCACAGAACAAGAGGCCAGAAGGAGAGCTTGAAGAGCCCCAGGCCTAGAGAGTCAGCGGCGGGGTCTTTAGAGAAGAGCAAGAAGGACAGGGAGGAAATGATGAACAATCAAGCTCTGGCAGAGGATTCTATGCGGGACTGATAACCCAAAGGTGGAGAACACAATCCACAGACCTGAATGGAATGCCTCTGCTGAACTGAGCCCACACAAATATGAACTGGCAAAACACAGGTGGATAAGTAAAAGGACAAGAGAGCGTTCCATAAGGGAATGTACACTCGGGGGGGGGGGGGGGGGGGTTTAAGCAACACTAGGAACCGCCTCTCCGCCTGGACCTCCCTCATAGAGGGGAATCTAGAAGGAGATTGAGTGAGTAATAACAAAATGGGAGGGGGAGGGATGGCAGTAATTGATTGGGAGTGGGAAAGAGGGTAAGATGACTGGAAAGGATGCATGGAAGTTCATAAACATATAAAATTAGTGAAGGGTGAACACTGATTCAAAGTTAAAAAAAAATTGTAGTATTTTTACAATTGGTTAAGGTTAAAGCATTGCTGCTGTGCTCATGGAGGCTGTCTGGGTAGGGGGCTGGGAGGTGGAGGAATGGTTGTTGTATAGCTGAGTGAATGATGTCTAGCAGTAAGTTTGCTTCCCTCAGTGTTCGGGGGATTCACAGTCCTATCAAAAAGAAAAGAGTACTTGCATACCTGTCTAGAGCAGAGATTGATATTGCATTATTACAAGAGACTCATCTCACCAAATCAGAACACGAAAATTTGAAAAGCCAGGGGTACGAGCAAATGTACTGCTGCTCCTACAACTCAAAAAAGAGGGGGGGGGGTAGCAGTATTAGTCCACAAAGGGTACCCTTTGTACAGTATGCATCAAGAGAAGACGAGGGAGGGCAGTCTGGGTGGTGGGAAGGGTAGACCAAGATGAGGTGGCAATGTTGAACCTCTATGCCCCAAATAGGCCAAAAGGGAAATTCTTCCAGATATGGCTAAAAGACTTTCAGAGGGTAGCCAGACAGGATTGAATCATTGCTGGGAATCTTAATTGCACCTTGGGAGCCAGACAGATCCAACTAGGACACTAAGAAACATGGTAGTGATGGGTGTGAACTGAGACCAAGTATGGAAAATTGGGATTTGATAGATATCTGGAGGATGGAAAATGGAGCGGAGCGGGAGTACACACATACTCAAGCCTGGATTATTTTCTCAGGAAAAGAGACCAACTGGGGACTGTGTGTGTATTTTTACCCCCACCAATCTTCATTTCAGACCATGAGTTGATTACTTATCAATGGACACCAGGGAACAAAGCTAAGAGGTTGAGAGAGGACATGGAGAGCAAATGTGTCTTTGCTCCAGAAAGCAGACACTCTGATGAAACTGAAGACAGCTTGGCACTACTAGCTGTAGCTAAATAACAGGGAAGTTCAGGATCGTACTCTGGGATGCAGGGAAGGCATATTTGAGGGGGGTACTAGTACAATGGGGAACTCAAAAGAAAAATGTGTATGGTAGAAATGAGGCAACTTCAGGAGTACTTAATCTTCAGAAGGAGCACAGCATAACGGGAGCAAAAAGCACATGTGCAGTTGAGTAGGGCTTGAACTTATTGGATATAGATAAGACGGCCCATCTTATAAGAACAACCAAACGTAACGATATAGAACGCAGCAACAGCTGGAGGAGAGATTTGTAGCAGGAATTACACTCCTGGGATGGGGCAGATATCCTTATTAGAGACTATTTGTGCAGAATTTCACAAATACTATGAGAACCTCTACCAAATGGAAGAGTAAATAGACAGTCTTAAACTTCACAAGTCAGACGAGGAAGGAGCACTGGATTTGGGGCATCCAATTTCACCACAAGTTTACAAGCAAATTGCTACCCAAAGGGAAAGCGGCAGGAGAGGACTGATTCCCATTGGAATTCTACCATGGACTAAAGGAAGATGTCGTCCCCCCACTATTGGCGCAACTCTTCTCTGGGGGGGGGGGGGCCTGGAAGGTAAACCAAGTCAGTGGCGAAAGCTAATGTAGTAATACTGCACAAGGAAGGAAGGCCAGGGGATCAAAGTGGTAGCTATAGACCCATAGCGTTAATCAATAGTGATGCCAAACTATTTGCGAAAATATTAGCTCTGAGATTAGAGAGCATGCTCCCCCTCCCCCAACTAATTCACTCATTAGAAGAAGAATCATCTCCGATTAATGTTAGATGAGCCATAAATTTGCTCCATTTCGTGCAGGACCAAGGGAAGCCTACTCCCTGCATCTATCTGGATTCAGAAAAAGCATTCAATCAGTTTGAGTGGGGGTTTCTGTTTTGCAATGATGGAGAAATTTGAGCTGGAAAAACCATTTGTGCAAGGTATATGGGCTCTCTATATGGCACCGCAAGCCTTGGTCTTGGTCAACGGCCAATGGTCGATGCCATTCCATTTTCAAAGAGGACCATGCCAGGGATGTCCCCTGTCCCTCATGTACACAATAGTTGTAGAAGCTTTTGCTACCTGGATCTGGCAAAATCCTGGAATAGAACTAGTGGGAGCTGGGCAGGAGCCCCATAAAACTACTATATGTGGGTGACATCCTACTCTTTATGACTCACCCAGAGAAATCGATCCACATATTATTGGAAGAAATCTCTGCCTTCTCACAGGTGTCGGGGTTCAGAGTTAACCTCAGTAAGATGGAGGCTCTAGCACTAGTAGGGTTGAAGAAATGGGTGCTAGTGCAAGTCCCCTTCAAATGGGCAGAGGGAGCAATTAAATATTTAGGGGTTTGTATATTGGGGAACCTCGTAGAACTGTACTCGCTCAATTAGAGCCTCCTATTAGCCTGGATAGATAAGAACTTCGATGGGCCCTTCTTCACCTTAGCTGGTTTGGGCAAGTCGCAGCTCTAAAAATGATCATCATCCTGAAGTTTGTATTTCTAGTCTGACAACTACCGATTTAAAATACACCCAAAGATGATTAAAAACACAAAAGGGGGAAGAGACTACTCCGCTTTGTTTGGGGAGTGTGCAAAGCCAAACTCTCTGTTCGGAAACTTTACATATCCAAAGAGCAGGGGGGGGGGATAAGATTTCCAGCACTTAAGTGGTATTACAAGGCAGCTCTTTTAAAAGCTATCGGAGGTTCTCCTTATACACAGTCCCTTGGTGGACTCATCTCTTCTCATGGCTTTCAGTACCATCTTTATCCCAGTGACTCCCAGATTTACCTTTCTACACATGAAATCTCTCCAGCAGCCTAAGCCAGGATCTCTGCTTGCCTTTCTGACATTACTGCTGGGATGTTTCACTGCTGCTTGAAACTGAATATGGCCAAAACTGAGCTGCTTATTTTTGCCCTCTAAACTCTCCTCTCCCCTTCCTCCTTTCTCGGTCTCTGTGAATAACTCTACTCCTCCCTGTCTCCTCATCTCGCAACCTTGGGGTTGTCTTGACGCCCCTCTCTCCTTCTCCACACACCCTACTGATAGTTAAAACCTGCAGTTTCTTTCTCTGCAACATCAACAAAATTCACCCATTCCTTTCTGAACACACTACTAAGACACTTATCCACGCCTTAGTCACCTCCCATCTGGACTATTGTATCCTATTCCTTGCTGGTCTCCCTCTGAATCTTCTCTCTCCCTTCAATCTGTTCAACACTCTGCTGCACAGCTAATCTTCCGCTAGCCTCGTCATGCTCATATTACCTCTTAAGTCGCTTCATTGGCTCTCTATCCGTTTCCGCATGCAGTTCAAACTACTTCTGCTGATTTATAAGTGCATTTACTTTGCAGTTCCTCACTACCTTTCCTCTTATCTCTCTCCCTACACCCCTTCTCGGGAATTGCGCTCTTCTGGAAAATCGCTTCTATTGCTAACTCCAGATTCCTTATCGTTCCTCCAGTTCAGTCCTCTACCTCTGGGTTGTCAATCTCCTCCTGCAGCTAGGAGACTGGTATGTCAGAATGATGACATCACTGGATATAGCCTGCTTCACTCCCACTTGCATCCCAGTGTAACCAGTCTCCTTGCAGCAGGAGGTTTGACGAGCCTTAGGAGAGGCTCTCTTGGAGGAATGGATAAGAGGAGCAGGTGTTAGGATAGTTAAGTTGTTGGGGTTTAATTCTGAGCGGTGCCCTTTAAAAAAAAAAAAAAAAAAAGGCACTGATTGATTTAATAGGAAGAAAGGCTTTCTTCATACCTGCCTTGCCAGTATTGGGATATTTCTTCCTGAGGGGAGTTTGGCTCAAGCCTTCTAGTCATACCCCCTCCCCTGTGGAGCCCAGAAGTCTCACCTCCCTGAAGCTACGGAGGTGAGCCGTTCTGTTCAGCTGTGCACACCGGCGCTGCAGTCCTTACTTTCAGGGGCTGTTCCGGTAGCTCTCGCTCGAGAGGCACGGTGATTTTAAAGGCCTGGGGGTGCCGACGGTGGCTGAGTCGCTTTAGAGTGTGACAGACTGCGCCGGTAAGTCTTTCTGGTGCTCGGCAGTGCCCTTTTCTACAGGCAGCATTAATTTGAGCGACAAGGGTCTGCCGCGGGGTTTGGCACCTTTTTCTCCCCGAAATGGTTTGCATCCCGGCGGCCATTTTGTGAGCTGCGATGCAACCGCGTGACAGCTGATCGAAGCCCGAACGTGTTGATTCGGGTCCGGGCACTGCTGTGAGTCTTTCTTGCTTTGTTCTTTATTTTGCTTTCTTTGGTTTGGTTTGGTTTTTTCTCTTGGGAATTTAATTTCCATTTTTCTGAGGTTTTTCTGTTCAGTCAGCCCTTCATTTTCTGGGAGGGGGGGGGCTTTTGTTTTTGGGTTTGTAGTGGATAGCTGCTACTTCATAACAAAAAAACAAACAAAAAAACCCAGGAAAACAGGGCAGCATCAGTCTTTGGTTGAGCCAACACGTACTGGGGAAGTTTGGTTCTTCTCCATGGCTGCCCGGCCCCAGTGCCTCGTGTGTGGTACCAGGAGGGGCAAAGTCGCTGACACCGGGGTGTGCAGGGGCTGTGCTGCTCTGTCTTCAGCGGTGGAGACCCAAATAGAGGCGCATGACTCCCCCGAGGCGCAGGGAGCGCCTGTCGGGGTGAGCGCGGTTTCCCCACGAGCCTCGGCGCAAGAGCAAGATTTGGAGGCGCTGCCCGGTCCCTCCGGCGAACCCTTGATGCCTCAGGCATTGGGTCTCAGCGGATTCAGTCTGGAGTTTGTCCTTCTGATGCATCAGGCTTTCTGTCTCCAGCAGCAGGGGAAGAGACCGCGCTCCGCGTCTCCGACGTCCTGGCCACCGCAGGTGGTGGCGGAAGGTGGGGCGGCTGCGGAGTTGTCCATGCCAAAGCAAGCCCGGCTTTCGGAACCGGTGGAGGGTTCCTGGCTAGAGCCCTCTGATCCGGAATGGGATCTCGAGGAGGGCTCGCAGGCTCTAGAGGAAGGTGAGATCCAGGAGCCCGAGGATCAAGCGAAGATCATTCGGGGTCTTCCGCCGAGAAGAGTTGGCCGCCTTGATTTCCGAGACCTTGCAAATGTTGAATCTTGCTCCGCCAGCGGCGGTGGAGGACGAGGTGGAGGATCCTGTCATCCAGGCGGTTCGGCAGACACAGATAGTGTTTCCTGTGCACCGGGTGGTTGAGAAGATGATTCAGGACGAGTGGGATAAACCGGAGGCAGGTCTTCGGGGCATTCGTACTTTAAATCGGTTATATCCTTTGGCGGATTCCGCTAAAGACAGGTTCCGGACTCCGCGAATAGATGCGGTAGTGTCCGCTGTGACAAAGACCACCATTCCCGTTGAGGGCAGTGCGGCCCTGAAGGATGCCCAGGACCGTAGGGTTGACGGTCTCCTCAAGCAGGCCTTTGAAGCGGATTCTCTTTCGATGCAGGCCTCCATTTGCGGGGCCTGGGTTGCCCGGGCGTGTTTGCATTGGGCCCAACGGTTACGACAATCCTCGCACGTTGAATTGGAGGAGATGAAAGAGTTGGACCGCTTGGAGTCTGGTGCGGCCTACTTGGCGGATGTGCATTATGATTTAATTAGAGCGCTGGCCAACAGCACGGGCTCGCTGGTGGCTGCCCGTCGCTCTTTATGGCTGCGCAATTGGGCCACGGACGGCCCTTCTAAGTCCCGCCTCAGCAAGCTCCCCTTTAAGGGAGGTTTGCTATTTGGAGACGATTTGGATAAGTTGGTGAAGGACTTGGGGGAGTCTAAGGCAGGGCGTCTGCCCGAGGACAAACCGAAGCAGGCCAAGACTGCACAGGGTGGTCAGGGTCAGTTTCGGGACTTCAGAAGATTCCGTTCGACGCAGCCCGGTGCCTTCCAGAGGGGGCGATTCCCCTCTAGGGGCCAGGGCTTTCGGGTGTTTTGGGGGAGCGAATAGAGGCTTCTCTTCCGCCCCAGCGTCCACTTCCCGTAAGTCTCAATGAGGCGAGGCGGGTCCCGGCGGGAGAGCCTCCCATTGGCGGTCGGCTTCGGGAGTTTCTTCCCGCCTGGACCCACATCACCTCAGACCGGTGGGTGTTGGATATCATTCAACACGGCTATGCGCTAGAGCTGGCCAGCCCCGTGCGGGACTCGTTTGTCATGTCTCCCTGCCGGGGTCCCGCGAAGTCGGCGGCGGTTCGCGAAACCTTGCAACGGCTCCTTCACTTGGGGGCCGTCGTGGAGGTTCCAAAGGCCGATTTACGGCATGGGTCGCTACTCCATTTATTTCGTGGTGCCCAAAAAAGGAGGGCAATTGCGGCCCATTCTCGACCTGAAAGGGGTGAACCGGTACTTGCGAGTGCCGCACTTTTGAATGGAAACGTGCGGTCAGTCATTGTAGCGGTACGGCGCGGAGAATTCTTGATGTCTCTGGACTTGTCGGAGGCGTATTTGCACATTCCCATTCGGGAGGCGCATCAGCGTTTCCTGCGGTTCGCTCTACCCTGGGGCCACTTCCAGTTTCGGGTGTTGCCCTTCGGCCTGGCGACGGCACCGCGAACCTTCACCAAGATTATGGTGGTGGTGGTGGCGGCAGCGTTGCGCAAGGAAGGTATTCTGGTCCACCCTTACCTAGACGATTGGTTGATTCGAGCCAAGTCCGCGGAGGAGTGTCTCCGGGTTACAGGCAGGGTGGTTCAGTTCTTACAGGAGCTGGGGTGGGTGGTCAACCCGACCAAGAGTCGTCTTCAGCCCACCCAAAAGCTCGAATACCTGGGGGTCAGGTTCGATACATGCAAGGGGCAAGTGTTCCTACCGTGCAAACGGGCCGAGGGGTTGCGGACCCTGGTACGGCAGTTTCGGTCGAAGCCAGCGCCATCGGCGTGGGATTATCTCCGGGTGCTGGGTACAATGGCAGCTACGTTGGAAGCGGTGCCTTGGGCCAGGTTTCATATGCGGCCTCTCCAGAGGGCGCTACTCCGTCGTTGGTCCCATAAGACCGATTCGTTGGGCACGCGTCTTCCGTGTCCGGGCAAAGTTCGGCTGTCCCTTCGCTGGTGGCTTCGTCCCTCTTCGCTGGCGGACGGCTTGCCACTGGAACAGCCGGACTGGCTCCCGTTGCTGACGGATGCCAGCCTGGGGGGTTGGGGAGCCCACTGCGCGGGTCAGTTTGCTCAGGGGCTTTGGTCGCCCCAGGAGGCGTCTTGGGCGATCAATCGCCTGGAACTTCGCGCGGTGTCCCGGGCTCTTCAGGCCTTCTAGGACTTAGTGCACGGTCGTCCAGTGCGAGTTCTCTCCGACAACTCGGCGACGGTGGCGTACATCAATCGACAGGGCGGCACAGGGAGTGCCGCAATGGAAGCAGAGGCCGACGAGTTGTTCGCGTGGGTAGAGCTTCACTTGTCCGCGATATCAGCGGCGCACATTGCCGGCAAGGACAATGTCACCGCGGACTTCCTCAGCAGAGTGCACGTGGATGCAGGGGAATGGGAACTGCAACCCGCGGTATTTCGTCAAATAGTTCAGCGCTGGGGGATTCCGAACATGGATCTCATGGCGATCTTTCAGTCAGCCAAGGTCGACCGCTTCTTCAGCAGGCGACGGGAGCGAATGTTGGAAGGTATCGACGCCTTACTTCATCTGTGGTCGGCGGACGGCCTTCTCTGTGTTTCCACCCTGGGCGTTGATCGGCAGAGTGGTTCAGAGAATCGGGGCGCATGCGGGTCGGGTACTATTGGTGGCGCCCGATTGGCCGAGGCGTCCCTGGTACGCGGACCTGATACGTCTCTTGGATGGAGATCCTTGGCGACTTCCGGTGAGATCGGATCTGTTACTCCAGGGGCCACTCCTCATGCCTCAGGTGGAACGGTTCTCGCTTACGGTATGGCCCTTGAGAGGGCTAGGTTCATGAAGAAAGGTTATTCGTCGGCAGTTGTGGCCACCTTGCTTCGAGTGCGTAAGCATTCGACTTCCTTGGCGTATGTGCGGATCTGGCGTGTATTTGAAGATTGGTGCTCGCGGCATCAGGTTAGGCCTGGCTCGGCTTCCATCCTGTTGATCTTGGAGTTTCTGCAAGTTGGTTTTGATAAAGGTCTTGCTGCCAGTTCCTTGCGCGTTCAGTTGGCGGCCCTTTCCTGCTATCGGGGCAAGGTCCAGGGGGCGCCGTTGGGGGCTCCTCCTGACATCAGTCGTTTTCTAAAGGCGGTCACCCGGGTACGCCCGGCGCGCCGGGTATCTGTTCCTCCGTGGGATCTGAATCTCGTCCTCACGGCCTTGACAGAAACCCCCTTTGAGCCCTTGCGTCGGGCATCTCTTAAGGATTTGACGCTCAAGACGGTTTTCCTGGTGGCGATTTGTTCCACGAGGCGAGTTTCGGAACTTCAGGCGTTGTCGTGCCGAGAGCCCTTTCTGTCTTTTTCTAAGGAAAAGGTGGTCTTGCGTCCGGTTCCGTCCTTTCTGCCTAAGGTGGTGTCTCCTTTTCATGTGAACCAGACAGTGTGTTTACCCGTTCTGGGATCTTTGGGGGGCGGCGAATCGTATCGTGGTCTTCGGCGTCTCGATGTGAAAAGAGCCTTGCGTCACTATTTGCGGGCCACGGAGCCCTTCCGCCGGTCGGAGAGGTTGTTTGTGCTGTTCGGTGGTGCTCGTAAAGGCGAGGCGGCGGCTAAGGCATCCATCGCCCGCTGGCTTAAGGAAGCGATTGCGTCCGCGTATTTGCTTAAGGGGTGTGTTGTGCCTCTGGGGCTCAGGGCGCATTCTACCAGGGCGCAAGCGTCGTCTTGGGCGGAGCTTAGCTTAGTTCCCCCGGGAGACATTTGTAGAGCGGCGACTTGGTCGTCTCTGCATACGTTCAGCAAACATTACCATCTGGATGTTGCTGCGGCTTCAGATGCTCGTTTCGGCTCGGCGGTTTTGACCGCTGGCTGGAAGGGTCCCTCCCATTGATTACTGCTCTGGTACATCCCAGAGGTAGAGGACTGAACTGGAGGAACGATAAGGAAATGATAATTACACTTACCTGGTAATTGTAGTTCCTTTAGTGACGACAGTTCAGTCCTCCTTCCCGCCCGGAGGTTTGTAGGAGATTTCCAGCTTGGGGCCGTGCCGATGAGTGTTACAGGTGAGTCTAGTTTACTTCCTTTCCTTTCCCTTGTTTGTCCCGTCCTCACGGGCGGGGCAGGTGGTAAGAAAGCCTGTCGAAAGGGGTAGACTTTTTTTTTTTTTTTTTTGCTGGGAATGTTTTTCTCTTTAGCTACTTATTTGTTGCTCCTTTGAGTCTGCTTTGTTATAGTTCACACTGGGATGCAAGTGGGAGTGAAGCAGGCTATATCCAGTGATGTCGTCATTCTGACATACCAGTCTCCTAGCTGCAGGAGGAGATTGACAACCCAGAGGTAGAGGACCGAACTGTCGTCACTAAAGGAACTACAATTACCAGGTAAGTGTAATTATCATTCTTGCTCCTTTCACCTTGTTGCTCCTTAAGCCTGGAATAAACTACCCAAGTCTGGTGCCTTCTCAGACCCTTTTCAAATCCAGGCTGAAAACTCACCTCTTTGCTGCCTGACTTACCTGATCTCCTTTGTTTCCTTAACATTCTCCCAGATGTATCCCATGTCTACAGCTACTGTGTGTCTGTCTTGACTAGATAGTCCCTGCTCATCATAGCTTAGTCTTTTATATGTTTCTGTGCAGCACTGTATACGTTTTGTAGTGCTATACAAATGTTCAGTAGTAGTAGGGAACTATGTTTGCCCCAGAGAAGCAACTTGGATAATGCTAGAGAGGGAAATGCTTTCTCCATACTTACTGTTTGAATGTATAGGTAGTGGGGAAAGGGAGGAGGAGCTGCAGGAGTTGTGTGTGAACACCCCTTTCTGATACCTCATTGGCCCCTCTACCAGAAGGGATGAAAGAAGGGAGATGCCCTTTGCCCCTCTCTAAATGGTCAAAGGTGACAGACTATGCTCCCTTCAATAGTCTGGCATTCTGGGCAGTATGGAAAGGGGGAAAGACCCCATACAATTTGGGGAATTACCAGTTCAGGGGAGGATACCCTCCCTTGCAAGAGTTGGAGAAGGCATTGGGAACATGGGTGCCATTTTACCAATACTTCCAACTACATTATTTCCTGGGATACCTGCAGCGGCTATCCCATTTAACTCAAAAATCTACACAGCTAGTGGAGGCCTTATTCAAAGGCAAAGGGATGAGATCTAGCCAAGATATATGAAGTATAGTTGGAAGCAGAGAGCACACAAGTGTAGCCCCACCAGACAGGTTAGCATAGATGGTTAAGACAAGAACTAGAGGAGACGGTGTAGACATATATCAGAATCTCCAAGTTTACTTAGGTTACTTTGTGGAGGCAAACTAAATTTCAAATTGCATGATACATTTGTAACTGTCATATATCTGAGTATTGAACAGTAACTGTTGGAGAGGGTGCAGGAAAAGTGGGATCCTTCTATCATATGTGGTGGGAATGCCCAATAGTACAGAAGTACTGCAGCCCCTCAAGGGCAGATTGGCTCCTTTTAAAATAGAGGAAGCAATATGCTTTGACAGACTGACATTTCAGCTTAGAGGGAAGGAATGGTTGTTTCAAAAGATTTGGGACCCTTGTTATCTCCAGGAACAAGCAGGAATGAGTCTTCACATATGGGTATGTCGGTACCGACGGAGCCTGCACGGGAATGCTCCCCAGCATCCAATCAGAAAGCTTTTGGGAGCATCCCTCGCGCCTGCGCACTGCCTTCCTGCCTTTTCCACTGCCTCTCCTCAGTTTTCGTTTTTCCACGGAGCCGGCAGGATGTCCTCCTGTCACCGCAGAAACTTTTTTCTTTAAATTCTTTATTTCTTGTTTTCTTGTGGTCGTGGCTGTTTTTCCCGCCACCACCGGTACCGCCGGTGGGTTTTTCTTTTCTTTTTCTTAAACTCAGAGAGATTTTTCCCTCTGTTTCTGTCTTAACTCTTTTGGGCCTACAAGGCCTCTCCATCATGGAGCCTTTTTCTCCTAAGAAGTGCCTTCACTGTGGAAACAGTTTTCTTTTTAGACTCCAATGCCTGGTGTCTAACCCGTTTGGGTCCTGACCCTTTTTCCCCTGAACAATCAGGCTGCAAAACTGTGAGAAGAACTTCCCTCTTTCGAGTTTCCCTCGATACCGTTTTCCCTCCCGGAGTGAGGGCACCGGCCTTTTCTTCTCTACAGGATCAGGTAACCCACAAACAGTCTGTTAAGACTAGCCAATCCTTGAGTGGTAGGTCTCATGCCAAGCATGATGACGGCTCCGGCCTTGCCCTCAAGACCCCATTGGCATTAAAACCCCGGCGGGAGTCTCCGGGCTCCAAAGCATTTCAGGGGTTTCAGGTTGTTCCTGGGGCTCACCCCTCACAGAACATACCTGAGCCATGCTCGGGGGTGGCATCCGCTTCGAGCGGTACCGATACCCCAGCATCGGCACCGGTGTTGAGTGATCCACTCTTCACCAGGGATCGTCATCTGGTGTCCTCGGTACCTTCGGGACCGATCGATACGACCCAGATTGACTTTCCTGTATCGGCAACATCGTCGATACCACCACCGACGTCGGTACCCTCTAGACATGCATCGATAGATTCGCTCCCTTCGATGTCGAGTCTGGAATCGATATCTAGTCTAGATGACTGGGTACCGACGCATCTCGGAACCGACCCTTATCGTTTCCGGATACGCAGTACCGAAGATACTCACCAAGCGTTTCTGGTTGCCTCGGTACCGCTTGAGCAGCCTCCGATGACTGACTGTTTCGATGGCATTACCGTCTCCGATTCCGACTCAGCTACCGGTATCGGTATCGATGTCTGTTCCTGCAGTTACATCGGTACCATCGATCCTTTCTATACCTAGTTTGGAATCGATACCTGGCATGGACGATGCAGTACTGACTGCCTCAAATCGTGACTGCCAGTACCACTATCCATCTAGTGGGGTTATTTTTCTGCACCAGACCAGTACATCCTCTGGTGCTCAGGCTGCTCCTTCAACCTTAGCCTACCCAGGGATAGTTCCCATTGGAGATCCCTCTTTTCAGAAATTTCTCCTTGACATGGCAACCTTTCTTGCTATTCCTATTCCTGGCTGTGATCCTACTCGAGGCTCTCCTGCAGAAAAGGAAAATATAATGCTTCCTTTACATCATTCTTTGCAGGATCTTCTTCTGAGAATATGGGAATCACCTTTAAGGGTTCCCTCACCTTCTACAGCAACTGATGTTCTGTATCAGGTGCCCCCCTCTCCAGGGTTTCAAAAGACTCAACTTCCCCATCATTCCATTGTAGTGGAATCAGCAATGAGGAAGGTAAAAAGCAAGAAGAAGCATTCTTCTTATCCGCCAGGTCGTGCATCTAGAGCACTTGATGCCTTTGGACGTCAAACCTTCCAAACATCTATGCTGGCATCAAGGATTATCTCTTATATTTTTTATATGAGTCTATCTCTCCAGGAGGTCACAAAGAAATTCTCTTTTGACCCCTTTTTTATCAGAGCCTAAGGCTGCAGACTATTCCTTGCTTCTTAGTCATAGCCAGAATATCTCTTGGTTTCTTTCTAGTGCTTCTCTAGACTCTCTTGAGTCTGTTAGCAGATCCTCTGGTATTGCCATTGGAGCACGTCATAGAGCCTGGCTCCAAGCTTCAGACTTGAGCAGATGGGCACAACACACACTGGGTAATTCTCCTTGTTCTGGAGAAAATCTCTTCAATAAGGAGGCTTTACGTCAGGTTGCTCATTGCTCCACTGACGTCCCTGGTTCTGGAGACCATCCTAAGCCGCCTTCTTCCCCAGGAGGTAGGAAATGTCCTACCAAACCTTCTTTCCCTAAGAAAAGAAGATTTCACTCTTCTCCTGCCCATCATCCAGATGTACCCAAGCAGGGGACACCTCGTCCTTGTCTGAAGAATCCAAACTCTAGCCATTCTGAGCATACCCAGCAACCATAGGTTCCTGAAGGTTGCAACCTACAGTTAACTTCTTAGCAGAAGTTTGTTCACTGTTTTTTCTTTAAAGCTCTACACGTGGTTTCCCTTCTTCAGTATGCTAAGCTGTCAGGATATTCTTGTCCATGGGTTACAGATTTCTCCTCTTCTTCCTAACAAGAAGAGAAGTTACAACTATCCCATGATAGTTTCTGTCCCAACATGAACATTTTTTCCTTCAGCTGACTCACCATACCTGTTTTCTCTACCCTCTCATCCAGGGTTTCCCCTGAATGAGTGGTACCATACTGAACAGCTCGCTAGCCTTTCATTCCAGTGCAGACTTTTTTTCCTTTAATAAATTCTCTGGACAGCTCATCAGACAGGGACAGGAATATTTCCTCTCCCTTTGTCTGTTCTCTCTGTTTTACACAGGAAGATTCTCTCTGCTGTCTTTCAGCTGCTGTTCATGCAGGAGTTCCAGTGATTGAACTACTGGTACTTTCCCACAAGTTTCCAGTCTATCTTCCACTACTTTTGTCTAGCCTTAGTGATTCCAAGATAGTCCTCATCTATCTGGGATAATCCTACTCACTTCAGGCTTCTCACATTATCTTCTTTCTGGCCATCTCCATTTCCTTGGATGTGGCAGCACACCTGACTTAGTCAGTTTTATCTCCTAATTCTCCTGCATAATGCTCTCTGCAATTTTCAGAGAAGCTTTCTACTATGGGCCCTTGCTACAGAGCGTTGAACTTGGTCTCTGATGGCTATTCTATATAGTAGAAAAAGCTTATCAGTCATTTTCCATGACTGTGAGGGTTCTCCACACCCTCTTGTCTCCTGTTATAATACAGAATATAAGCTTTTTCTGCGTGAATGTCCAAGGAGTTCCCAATCCTGCAGGAATATGCTCTTTTTTCCTTACAGCTTGGCCTCATGCTATCCCACTCCTCATGGACAGCACATATTCTACTAGTAACGCATGATACCCCTGTGTCCCTCCAGTGGGTCATCCTGGTATCTCCTTCTATGCATTTCTGTCCATTTACCATGTCAGAGTTCTACAGAACTCACGACTTGCTCTCTACAGACTGATATTATCCTCTGTTTTTTCATGCAACCATCCTGGTTATTTCACTGGATAGCATTCCTGCACCCTCTTAGCCTGCAGAAATAGATTCTCTATATATCTTTCAAGTAGGTTCCACCTTCTTGTTAGATGAATCTTTCCCCTTCACATCTCCCATGTGAATGTTCTTATGGGGCTTAGTTGCAGACATGTACCTTCAGACTTATATATTCATGTATGTATATATCTCTATATATTTCTATACATACATATGTCTGTAAGCTGTGTGTGCATACGTTATGCCCCTATATATCTATATATACACATATCTATATATACACACACACATATCTATCTATATATCTATATCTATATATCTATCTCTCTATCTTTCTAAATATAATAATCGAGATGCTTTTTATAGGTTGATATGTATTTACATACTGTCTATGCTATAAAGATTTTTACCTTCTTAAAGGTTCCAGACAGTGGGCTTGCATATTTTCATACTGTCCCTCGGTATGTGGGGGCTGTTATGCACACAACCACTACTGTGGTACTAACAGCTTCCACTTTACTCTAGGTCTCGCTATCCCTGAAGCATCATGCTTCGATATCTTTCCTATCTCTCACCAGCTAGGAAAGACAGTGTAGATCTTCAGTAGTTCTGAGTTTTCAGCCCTTCACACATCTGTTCTCCTTGGGAATACGGGTTTTTTTCCATACCCCTTCTTCCCTCCAGGACTGGGCTAGTTGTCCAAATCGGTCAGTCTTCTTCTTTTACTCAATGTTAATGACTCTGTAGCTAAGAGTTTTCAGCTTTTTCCCATAAAGCTTTCCACTGAAGACCTGCCGTTCTTATACTAACTACCCCAGTTGACACCTGGGTCACCTGCCAATTCCAGGTTTGGACCTTCATCCTCACTGCTGTGAGGTCACCTTGAGGATTCCTCTACTGAATCTCCAGTAGACTCCATCACGCTCTCTACTTCCGACAATCCAGTAGGTAAGCTCCATATTATGATTGTTCATTAAATAATTTTAATGGTACCTATCATACATACCAAGGACTCCTCTCCTGTAGTCCTTAGGTTCCCTGTTTTTTCTTACAGCTCCTCTCTTTTCAACTCCTACCCACCATCCCTTATCGGATGCCGGAGATCCATGTGTGGGAAGTGCAGTCCTGATCCAGGGACACGCATTTTGTGGGATCTCCCCCTGGCATCTATAGCTAGGGAGTCCCTATATGTGAAGACTCATTCCTGCTTGTTCCTGGAGATAGCACAGTTACTTACCTGTAACAGGTGATCTCTGGGAACGGCAGAAATAAGTCTTCACAACCCACCCACCTCCCCTAGGAGTTGTATCTATCTTCCTTTCCTCTTTCTCTCCTTTTGTCTCAGCTATGAAACTCAACTGAGGAGAGGCAGTGGAAAAGGCGGGAAGGCAGTGCGCAGGCGCGAGGGATGCTCCCAAAAGCTTTCTGATTGGATGCTGGGGAGCATTCCCGTGCAGGCTCCATCGGTACCGACGTACCCATATGTGAAGACTTAGTCCTGCTGTTCCCAGAGATCACCTGTTACAGGTAAGTAACTGTGCTTTATGTAGGGGATGGCTGCGACAGCTCCCAGGTCTTTAGAAAACCCCTGACACTAACACCCCCCAACTCGGCTAAAACCACTGGCACATAAGATCAGGTATGTTACTCAGGCAGCGTAAGAGTATAGTCCATGAGTAACAGCACACTAAAGGAGGAGACAGAACTACTGGAATGATACCCATGCAATGCTTTAACAATGTTATTAAATTTGTAGAATAGTGATATGGGTTAATCAAGAAAAGGTGTATAAGAAAAGTTGACTCTGTTGTAGAGGAGAGTGGTATGCATAACCATGAACAAGGCGCACACACTATATTGTGGCAGGTCTGAGAGGTTGGAAGGACAGATGTTGGGTATCTGGATTGCATTCTCCTGTACAAGATGAGTATGTATCATGTTAAATGTCGTATGCCTTTCGCACACAATAAAAAAATATTTGATTTAAAAAAAACAATTCTGATGTCCCACATAAGAGCTCCCTCTTCAGCTCCAGGATTCAGTACCCTCAATTCTCAGCAGGTGAAGATATATCCCTAGGGTTAGGAGACTTACTGAGTGGTACTCCCACAAGTTAGGTTAAGAGAGCTAGGACTAATTGGTCGAGGGGGGTGGGGGGGGGAGGAAAAGAAGACCTGAGGTATTATGGCCTTAAGCTGAGTTATTTCCATTTGGAGCTGTTGAGTGAAAGGGCTGACAGAACTGCAGGAGGCCTTTCTAACACCAGGATCCTTTGGTAGTCTGGGCCCTCGGGTTAAATACATGGTGGTCCAGTTCACTGTTCCCTCTAAGCTGTGCGCGTGCGCGCGCGCACACACCTCGCCGAGCGAGCGCACATACTTTACAACAGAGCGCACAAAAATTATGCCACTGATTCTGATAGAAAACAACACAGGCGTCTTAAAATTTAAAAGTTATGATTGTAATTACTAGAAATTTCCCGCTTCATTTAGTAATTGTCTATTTTCATTTAATTTGGTTAAAATCAATGTGGTGTACATACTGTATTCTGACGTGTAGTCAAATTTTAAAGTATATAACTCTGAGTGTTGTGGCGCACAAAAATTTAACCTTCCTTCAAAAGCTGCACACAGCTGATATTTTATGCGCACACAGCCTACAGAAAATTAGAGGGAACATCCAGTTCCCTCCCTCCCCAGCTTGACTATCCACACCTCTCATCCATAATTCTGGGTTTTCCATTAAGGTTGCTGGACTTAGTTTTTAGGGACGCTGTCTCTTTAAAAATGTCAGTCAGTTTTACTTCTGTGCTGGTTTTAGAGCAGGGCTCTGCCACCAGTGTTTTTGCCTTCAGGCTGTTAGTTGGAGTTGGTGCTTGGTGAGTTTCTCTGTTCAGGGATTGCTGGCCACTGTTTCTCTCTTCGCATCAGGGAGTTTGATTTGTGGTCCCTGGGGATTTGTGCATGTGCGCAGCTTTTGTTGTATCAGCTGTGGGGGAAACTACGGGTTATTGGTAGCTAGCCTCTGCAGGGCTTATTTAAGGCAGGGGTGAGCTCTGGAGTGTGGATTGGCCTTGGGAAGCATGCATCGTGCGGAGGAGCAGCAAGGATATGATCTGGCAAGGCTGCAGGGATCAAAGCATATTAGCACTACAGACAGCATACAGCTTTGCCTTAGATTTCAGAGCCTTCCCTTTAGCTGAGGAAATGGCGGCTGAATCTAAGGGGAAGGCTCTGAAATCTAAGGCAGAACAGGGATCAAAGCACCATTCAGCACCACAGACAGCATTTGTCGGCTAAAGAGTAGGGGGAATCTGTTTTCCCGGCAGACTTTATTTTGCCATTTATATAAGGCTTATATATTAAAGAAATAGTAGGTTTCCAGCCCTGCTCAGTCTCCATTATGCCGACTGAAGCACTGAAGGGATCTCCTCAGTCTAGTCAGGAGCACCCTGTGAAGAGAGCTAAGACTGGTCTGAATTTGTGGAGGGTGTTGGACTCTCCCACTCTCAGACTTCTGAAGAGTCGAGGAGGGTCCTTCGGACCTCTGGGAAGACCCAGCTGGCACAGACCTGGAGGAGGAGGAAGTCCCCGTGTTCAGGGCGTTTCAAAAGGAGAACTTGACAGCTCTTATTAAACACTCCCAAATGGCTTTAAATACTGCCTTTCCTGTGGAGTCAACAGATAAGCTGTTGGAGGACCCCCTATTGCAGGGGTTAAGAGGCGACCAGGCATGCTTCCCGGTGCACAGAGTAATTTAAACAGATGATTGAGGTGGAATGGGAGGTCCCTAGAGCTGGGCCTCAAGGAGAGCAGAGCAATCGGTTGCCTGTATGCCATGCTGCAGGAGAAGGAAGGTAGATGCCCTGGTGTTGGTGGTGATGAAGAAGACACTGATCCTGATGGAAGGGTCGGCGGTGTTTAAAGACCAGCAAGAATGAAAAATGGAGTCCCTCCTTAAACAAGCTTTTGATGTCAGTGCCCTGACCTTGCAGGTGTCCATTTGTGGAGCGTATGTTACCAGGAGGTGCATTCGTTGGCTCCAGGCTGTGACGGCACATAAGACGGAGGCTGCAGTCATGGCACAGGAAGGGGCCTAGCTGGAGTCAGCATCCACATACCTTCAGAGTCAGCGAGCCTTCTACAACAGTACGGATGTCCTCAAACCATTGTCAGTCGTGGCAGCTTATTGTTTTTTCTGGCTAAGGAACTGGGTAGTGGATATATCTTACAAGGCACACCCAAATAAGCTCCCATTTAAGGGCAAACTGCTCTTTGGGGGAGGCGCTGGATAAAATTGGTAAAGGATGTGGGTGAGACTAAAGGTGGGAAACTGCCAGAGGATCATACCAAAGGCCCCAAACAGGGGACCCTGTATTGGGGGCAGCCTTGTGACTGCTAGACATTTTGGGCTAACCAGTTTGCTGCTGCCTCCAGGGAACGCTACAACACCAGGGGCCAGCCATTTTGAGGCTATCATGAGACAGGGAGGGCCAGCTTCGTGGTCTCCCAGACTTCCACAAAGAAGACCCACTGAAGACAGCGAGGCCAGGGCGGAGTTAGTTCCAGTCAGAGGTCATTTACAGCGTTCTTACTCCACCTGGGCTGAGATCACTTCTGACCAGTGGATGCTGGATGTTATTCTAGAATTGGCACGTCTTCCCTACCTCCCCACCCCCAATGCCTTTGTGCAGTCCCCTTGTCAGATGGCAAAGGTGATGGCAGTGCAGGATACCCTTCGCAGGCTGGTGAGCTTGGAGGCCATGGTGTCCATACCACTAGATTAGTGTGGACTGGGGCGGTTACTCCATTTATTTGGCTTCAAATGAATTTACACTTTCCTGTCTGGTATTGTAGTTCCTTTTTCTTTTTCTGGCTCTTTACCTACCTGTAACATTGTAAACAGCCCAGATGGCCTCCGATGGGCGGTCTATCAAGCATGGTAATAAACGTTTTTTGGTTCCTAAGTGTCCCTCCTGTCCAGTCACTTTCCTCTGGGTTGTGCCCCCCTTCCAGCAGCTTGGAGCCTGAGCCTGTCATCTTTTGATGACAGCAGGATATAAATACCACTGGCACCTCCTACCAGCTCCATTATGCTCAGTCTCCAAGCAGCTGGAGGGACTCAGTAAGCCAGGGAAAGAGGGCTTACTGGAGAGATACTTAGGCTTGTTTCCTATCTCCGGGAACAAGCAGGAATGAGTCTTCACTTATGGGTACGTCGGTACCGACGGAGCCTGCGCGGGAACGCTCCCCAGCGTCCAATCAGAAAGGTTTTGGGAGCATCCCTCAGCGCCTGCGTGCTGCCTTCCCGCCTTTCCAACTGTCTCTCCTCAGCTTTCGTTTTTCCGCGGAGCCAGCAGGACGTCTTCCTGTCACCGCAGAAAATTTTTTCTTTAAATCTTTTACTTTTTGTTTTCTTGTGGTCGCGGCTGTTTCCCCGACTCCACCGGTACCGCCGGTGGTTTTTTCTTTTCTTTTTTCTAAAACTCAGGGAGTTTTTTTCCCTCTGTTTCTGTCTTGACCTTTTGGGCCTGTAAGGCCTCTCCATTATGGAGCCGCCTTCTCCTAAGAAGTGTCTTAACTATGGAAATACAGTTTTCTTTTTAGACTCCAATAGCTGGTGTCTAACCTGTTTGGGTCCTGACCCTTTTCCTCCAGAGCCATCAGGCTACAATTTTATGTGAAGAAATTCTCCATTTCGAGTTTCCCTCGATGCAGTTTTCCCTTCCAGTGTAAGGGCACCGACCTTTTCTTCTCTACAGGATCAGGTAACCCACAAACAGTCTGTTAAGACTAGCCAATCCTTGGGTGGTAGGTCTCATGCCAAGCATGATGACGACTCCGGCCTTGCCCTCAAGACTCCATTGGCTTCAAACCCCGGCGGGAGTCTTCGGTCTCCAAAGCCTTTCAGGGGTTTCAGGTTGTTCCTGGGGCTCACCCCTCACAGAACATACCTGAGCCATGCTCGGGGGTGGCATCCGCTTCGAGCGGTACCGATAACCTGGCATTGGCACTGGTATTGAGCGATCCACTCCTCACCAGGGATCGTCATCTGGTGTACTCGGTGCCTTCAGGACCGATCGATACCCAGATTGATTTTCCAGTATCGGCAGCCCCGTCGGTACGACCCCTGACGTCGGTACCATCTAGACATGCATCGATAGATTCGCTTCCTTCGATGCCGAGTCTAGAATCAATATCTAGTCTGGAAGACTGGGTACCGACGCGTCTCGGAACCGACACACACCGATTCCGGATGCCCGGTACCGAGGATATTCACCGAGACTTTCGAGTTTCCTCGGTACCGTTTGAGCAGCCTCCGATGACTGTTTCGATGTCGGTATCGCCTTCAATTCTGGCTCAACTACCGGTATCGGTGTCGATGCTGGTACCTGCAGTAACATTGGGACCAGCTCCATCCATGCTTTTTTCACCAGGATCGCTCCTTTCTATACCTAGTTTGGAGTCGATACCTAGCATGGACAATACCATACTGACGGTTTCAGGTCATACCCGCCAGTCCCAGTATCCATTCATTAGAGATCCTGTTTTGCACCGCACAAGTACTGGTGCCCAGCCTAGTTCGAGTTTAGCCTGTCCAGGGATTGTTACCATTGGAGATCCTTCTTTACAGAAATTTCTCCTTGATATGGCAACATTCCTGGCTATTCCTATCCCTGGCTATGATCCTACACAAGGCTTTTCTGGGAAAAAGGAAAATATAATGCTTCCTTTACATCATTCCTTACAGGATCTTCTTCTTCTGAAAATATGGGAAACACCTTTAAGGGCTTCTTCACCTTCTACAGCAACTACTCTTCTGTATCAGGTGCCCCCCTCTCCAGGGTTTCAAAAGACTCAACTTCCCCATCATTCCATTGTAGTGGAATCAGCAATGAGGAAGGTAAAAAGCAAGAAGAAGCATTCTTCTTTCCCACCAGGTCGTGCATCTAGAACACTAGATGCCTTTGGACGTCAAACCTTCCAAACATCTATGCTGGCAACAAGAATTCTCTCATATATTTTTTTATATGAGTCTATCCCTTCAGGAGGTCACAGAGAAATTCTCTTTTGACTCCTTTTCTTTCAGAGCCCAAGGCTGGAGACTATTCCTTGCTTCTTAGTCATAGCCAAAATATCTCTAGGTTTCTTTCTCGTGCTTCCCTAGACTCCTTTGAGTCTGTTAGCAGAACCTCTGCTATGGCCATAGGAGCACGACGTAGAGCCTGGCTCCAAGCTTCAGACTTGAGCAGATGGGCACAGCAAAGACTGGGTAACACTCCTTGTACTGGAGAAAATCTCTTCAACAAGGAGTCTTTGCGTCAGGTTGCTCATTGCTCCACTGACTTCCCTGCTTCTGAGGGCCATCCTAAACCTTCTCCTTCCCCAGCAGGTAAGAAATGCCCTACCAAACCTCCTTTTCCTAAAAGAAGAAGGTTTTATTCTTCTGCCCATCATGCCGATGTTCCCAAACAGGGAAAACCTCGCCCTGGTCTGAAGAATCCAAACTCAAGCCAGGAAAATTAACCCTCAATGGGGTTCTAATTGATCTCTTATAACATACAGTTCACTTCTTCTCAGCAGAAGTATTTTCACTGTTTTTTCATTTAAAACTCTACGCTTGGATTCCTGTTTCCAGGACATCCACTGCTCTCAAGTAGGCTGGGCTGTCAGGAGATTCATGTCTGTGGGTCACAAAGTTTTCCTCCTCTTCCTTCCATGAAGAGAGTTTTGCCAACTATCTCATGATAGTTTCCCTGTACCACCATTAATTTTTCCTTCTACAGACTTACCATATAGCAAGTCTCCCTTCAGCTCCTATTTTTTCTTTACTCTCTTTTTCAGGGACTCCCCCTGTAAGAGTGCTACCATACCACTGGAAGGCTTTCTTAGCCTTTCTAGTCTTCCTTTCTTTTCCAGTGTAGAGTTTTTCTCTGGAGTTACCTCCCTGCTTCATTGGGCAGCTCATCTGACATGATCAGTATTTCTCCTCTTGTTCTGTCTGTTCTCTCTGTTACAAACAGAGGAAGTCTCTCTGCTGTTCTATTCAGCAGCTGCCCGTGCAGGAGTTCCAGTGCTTTGACTACTGGTACTTTCTACGAGTTCCAGTCTTGTCTTCCACTACTTTCTCTAGTCTTAGTAGTGCTTCCAAGATAGTGCTCATCTGTCTTGGGAAATCCTTATCGCTTCTTTTCTGTCATCTCCAAATCCCTGGAGTTGGCAGCATAACTGAAGTGGCAGCTGGTTTCTTCCAACAGCCACTTTTATTCCCCAATTCTCCTGCATACTGCTCTCTGCAATCCTACTGGGAAGCTTTCCACTATGGGCCCTTGCTAGAGAGCATGAGGATTTTTTTCTCTAATTTCTATCCTATATGGTTGAAAAAGGCTTCCTTGGTCATTCCTCATGACTGTAGGGGTTCTTTATACCCTTCTGTTTCCTTTTAATAAAGGACTTAAGCCTTCTCTATGTGACAGTCTAAGGAGTCACCCAGTTTCTACAGGAAATATGCCCCTTTTTCCTTGCAGCTTGTCCTCATGGAATCCTAATCCTTCTTGGACAGCACATGTTTAATTAAACAACGCATGTGATACCCCCCCCCCCCCTTGTTCCTCAAGTGGGTCAACCTGGTATCTCATTCTATGCGTTTTCTGTCCATTTACCATGCATGAGTACTATACGACTCAGAACTTGCTGTTTACAGACTGATATTATCCTCTGTTTTTCACACAGCCATCCTGGTTATTCCACTGGATGGCATTCCTGCACCATCCTAGCCAGGGAGAATAGATTCTCTATATATCTCCTCAAGTAGGTTCCACCTTCTTGTTAGATGAATCTTTCTCCTTCACATCTCCCATGTGAATGTTCTTATGAACATATCTCTATCTGCTTGCAGACATTTATCTTTAGTTATGAAAAAAGTCGTTCACTGTAATCCTAACACTGGACTAGAGAAATCGAACTATAGTCCTCAAAAATGAAGTATACAAAAATTTCTTTGAGGTCTCAGCTAAAACAGTGGCATAGCCTTTCAGACTTGCGTCATAATAAGGCTAATTGCCTATTCACATCAGTGACCTCCTCAGAAATAAAATCAGAACCCTGAATCGCTATGGGGTTTTGCTTCAAAACATATCATTTTCGCTGATATTACTTTACAACATTTTGAGAAGAGCTTGTTTTGAAGCAAAACCCCATAGCGATTCAGGGTTCTGATTTTATTTCTGAGGAGGTCACTGATGTGAATAGGCAATTAGCCTTATTATGACGCAAGTCTGAAAGGCTATGCCACTGTTTTAGCTGAGACCTCAAAGAAATTTTTGTATACTTCATTTTTGAGGACTATAGTTCGATTTCTCTAGTCCAGTGTTAGGATTACAGTGAACGACTTCTTTTTTCATAACGGAACTATCGTTCAAGAAGCAGGGGCCATTGAGATTTGGACATTTATCTTTAGACATCTATATACATGTATGTATATATTTCTATATACTTCTCTATAGATACATGTGTCTGTAAGCTGTGTGTGCATATCTATGCCCCTCCAGTTCTCTCTCTCTCTCTCTCTCTCTCTCTCTCTCTCTCTCTCTCTCTCTCTCTATATATATATATATATATATATATATATATATATATATATATATATATATAATATCTATATCTATAGTCGCCACCTCCTGGCCGGGCGTATAGCTGGGCACCAGGAGAGTATCGCCTGGTTGCCCTTCAGAGTAAGTTTCCCAATATGGCTGCCAGCAAAGGTTGCTGGGAACTGTAGTCCACTTATCTTTAATAGGCAAAGTAGTGTGAACACAAGTGGTTTAGGCGAAACAGAATATTTATTTGTTTTGGGGTTTTCCATCTCGCATTATAAGTAGCAGTGCTGAACATAAATAGGATTCTTCTCCATCACAAAGGAATAAACTTCACAACGTGGTCACCATCAGCAATAATTAACTTCACAGGATTCGCTCACAAAGCTTAGGCTGCAAACCTTCTTTCAAATGAATCACAGGAACTGTTTTCCTCACAGCTTCCTTAGAACAAACATAGCTTCCAAAAGTGTCCAGTAAATTTCCTCTGCTGTGTCTTTCACTCAAACAGCTTCCTTACTATTAACAAACATTCACTCAGCTGTGCCTGGATTTAGCACACTTCTAGCTCATTGGCCATACAAAAAGAACATTGAATTTCTCCAGGGCTATTTTCACAGTCCTCATAGCCACTTCCTATCTCCATTTTTTCCACGGAGTCATCACAACACTCTTCAGAGGGTACCTGACTGTAGAGCTTACTATTTTGTTTCAGCAATAAATCATTTAACTGTTCAAGCAGCACTTTCTTCTGCTCTATCTCTTCAGAGAGCATGGACTCAGGAAATGCAGACAAGCTACTCTCTCTACAGTTTGGCTGGCTAGTTGAATTGGTTTCTCTACCAGGAACTAACCCCTTCAACTCTTTCTGGTGCAGGGATTTAGGAACACCGACTTGCCTGAATCCTGGGCCTCTCAGCTGTTCCCCTCCTTCTTGCACATAGCCATGCTGCCTCTTCTCTGCAGAAGCTTGTATCCTCGGTAGCACTTTCCTCCTTTGCTGTATTGGCCTTGGACCTGCTTCAGCCAGATCCCACAGCTCACTGCTCTGAACTCCAGCAATTCCCGTCCTGCTGCTTCTCTCAGTTCTGCTGCTTCTTGTTCCTTCCCCTCTCCTCTCACTTCTAATTCTACTTCTTCTCACACTTCCTCTGTCTCCCAGGACTCCTCTGCTTGTGCTCGTGTCAGTGCTCCTTCTTGTTCCAACTGCCTGTTCAAACACAGGAGTTTTAAACTGCTCTCTCCCAGGGGCCACGCCTTTCTCCCAGCACACGTGGGAGCTGCTAGGCTTCACTCTAGCCCTGACGTGCTGAAGTGGGCGGGGCTTGATGCTGGCTGTGCTCTGACTCAGAGGTTCTCGGTTGCTGGGGAAACCCTGAATGCTCTCATTTTTAAAGGACCAGGCTTCCCTTTTCTGCCATTTCCTTTCCTCTGAACTGCCTTCGTCATCACCTCACCTGAAAGCAGCAGCGCGGTGCCGTTTTCCTGCAGATAGGAAAGACAGCCTGGATCTTCAGTAGATCTGAAGTTTCCACCCTTCAGACATCTATCCTCCTTGGGAATATGGGCTTTTTTCCATACCCCTTCTTCCCTCCAGGACTCGGTTAGTTGTCCAAATCAGTCAGTCTTCCTCTTTTGCTCCTAAATATTACTAACTCTGTATCCAAAGGAGTTCCCAGCTTTTTCCATAAAGCTTCCACTGAAGACCTGACCTTTTGGGTACTACCCCAGGTGACACCTGGGTCACCTGTCAATTCCAGATTTGGACCTTCGCCTTCACTTCAGTGAGATTACCTTGAACATTCCTCTGCTGGATCTCCAGTAGACTCCATCAGCCTCTCTACTTCCTGCAATCCAGTAGGTGAGGTCCATATTGTGTTTGTTCATGTCAGTATTTTCATGGTAATTGTCATACATACAAGGACTCCTTCCCTGTAGTCCTTAGGTTAGCTGTTTTCCTACAGCTCCTCTCTTTTCAACTCCTACCCTCCATCCTCAGGATGCCTGCCCATATGAGGTGTAGCATGTTCCAATCCTCACCATGCTGGGGCTCCGGGCATCTTAGCTTGGGAGTCCCCATATGTGAAGACTCATTCCTGCTTGTTCCTGGAGATAGCACAGTTACTTACCTGTAACAGGTGATCTCTGGGAACAGCAGGAATAAGTCTTCACAACCCACCCACCTCCCCTAGGAGTTGTATCTCTCTATCTTCCTTTCCTCTTTCTCTCTTTTGTCTCAGCTATAAAACTCAACTGAGGAGAGACAGTTGGAAAGGCGGGAAGGCAGCACGCAGGCGCTGAGGGATGCTCCCAAAAGCTTTCTGATTGGACGCTGGGGAGCGTTCCCGTGCAGGCTCCGTCGGTACCGACGTACCCATATGTGAAGACTTATTCCTGCTGTTCCCAGAGATCACCTGTTACAGGTAAGTAACTGTGCTTTATTGTTTAGTTTAATTTTTTCTTACCCATTTTTTGGTTTGGGGTTCTGCTCGGTCCTTGGGTTGGGGAGAGTTCTCTTTCCTGCCTCCCCCCTTCCTTCCTCTTGCCTGTAGCTCCGGGGGTTAGGAGGAGGCTGGGGCAGTTTAACAGTTTTTTTGAGAAAAAAAAAAGAAAGAAGCGGAGTCCGTGGTTCCTGAACCCGTCAGGGGTGAGGAACCATCAGCACGTCTCTGCCTGCAGGACCTGCCTCTCCGTGCGCTTCCGCCTCGTTGCCGAAGCCCTTGAAGAGGCTGAGCACGAGGGCGGGAAGATGCAGCCACACAGAAGACCTTTGTTAGAATGGCACTTTCAGCCTGTGGTTCCTCGGATGAAGTGGTGCCGGGAAGGACAGCAGCGAGCATGGCGGTGATCCGCATGGTGAGGAGGTGAACCACGCGGTCGCCAGCCACGTGTTGAGCCAAGGCCTGCAGCCTCCGGGAGAAAGTGAAAGTCTTCGGGCTCAGGTACACTTTCATTTTTGCGTGTTTTTCGCGCACCCCTTTTCTTCTGGCGATTTTCTAAAGGAGTTTTTCTTATCGCTTCTCCGGGCCAGTCCAGGGAACGCTAGGGTTGTCAATCCCCTTCAGCAGCTGAGGACTGAAAACTTCAAGTTTTGTTGACAGCTTAAGCCACTCCCCCTGACGACAGTGTTCCAGTCTTTCAGTCCTCAGCAGCTGAACAGGACATTGATGCTGACAGTCTCCCTGACAGAGGAAATAAGATTTTGTTATTTTTCACAGTAAATTGATAGCGGATTGGCTCTAGCAGGGCTGATATTCAGCTATATTCCTCTGTACTGCATAAAGTCGATTGAAAAAAGGACGTAGATGGCCCGTTGCTGCATACTTTAGGCAGTAGAAGAAAGCAGAGCCTGCTTGGGCGTGTGTCTACCTTGGTGCAGGAGTGGTCCTGGGAGCCCCAGTAGCCATCCTCCTTGCTGGTCCGCCACGTTTTCTCTTCCCCCCCGCTAGCAGCAGGGAAGCAGGAAAACGGCACTGCGCTGCTGCTTTCAGGTGAGGTGAGCCCTTTCTTTGGCAGAGGCCTTAGTTTATGTTATCTGGGCATTCATGCAGCAGCGGGGGTCTCCTCGGAGCTGGCACTTCTCCGGCGGTTAAGCCAATTGGGGGCAGAGTCTTTTGGGAGCGGTACAGAGCCGTTTCTCTAGCCACGGGTTTCTTTTTCTTCTTTGTAGTTAGTGGGAGATGGAAGGCAAGCCTTCTGCTGAATCGGATAGGCCCTTAATTTCCTCAGAAAAGGCGGAAACGGCGGCCATTTTAGTGGAGCCATCTGTTTCTCCCGCGGGCCACCACAAGCAAGGGAAAAGGACAAAAGCTAATAAGGATTCTCCGGCTGTGCTTAAGACTCCGCAGAACATTACTGAAGCTCAGGAGGGTTTTTCTGCTTTGTTTTCCCCCAAATTGATTTTGGCACTGCATAAGGCTTTTTTATTAAAATCCTCTCAGGCAGGCTCTTTTGCCTCCGGTTCTCATCCTTTGGACGTAGTTCAACCTGATGGGACTGCAGTGGACCCTGGAGAGGGCACTTCCCAGAGGGGGTTGAAAGCGGAGTCCGGATTGGAGCCTTTAGAGCCGCTTGTCACGGATCCTCAGCTTGTGGAGGACGGGGAGGTCCTCGCGGAAGCAGGCTTGGATCTTTGGCCGGGGGAGCTTGAAGAGGTGAGATTGCTCCGGGCGAAGATCTTAATGTTTTTAGGGTTTTTCGCAAAGAAGAGCTGGGAGCGCTTATCATTCAGTCTTTAGCTGCTCTGAACATTCTAATGCCCTCAGTGTCTCAAGAACCATTAGAGGATCAGTTGTTGCAAGGCTTTAAAGCAGAGCAACACTGTTTTCCGGTGCACTGCGTCATAAAGCAAATGATTGAGTCTGAGTGGGAGTGCCCTGAGGCTACACTGAGGGGTAGTCGCGCCTTGGGTCGCCTATACCCGGTGCCTCAGGAGGAGAGAGAATTGTTGAAGATGCCTAAGGTAGATGCTTTAGTTTCCATGGTGACGATGAAGACAATTCCAGTGGAAGGCGCAGCGGCGCTTAAGGATCTGCAGGATTGTAAGCTGGAGGTTCTCCTAAAGCAAGCCTTTGATTCTAGTGCTCTAGCACTGCAGGCTTCCATTTGTGGGGCTTATGTGTCCAGAGCTTCCATCCGTTGGCTCCAGGGGGAAGTCACCGCGGATGCAGCAGAAGCTACTTCCGCGGAAGGAGCGAAATTGGAGTCAGCGGCGGCTTATCTAGCGGATGCCTTCTATGATTTGGTAAGGATTGCCGCGAAGTCCATGGCATCACTAATTGCGGCCAGGCGCTTCCTTTGGTTACGGAATTGGGCAGCTGATGTCTCATCGAAATCGCGACTCAGTAAACTCCCCTATAAGGGTAAGCTGCTTTTTGGGGAAGCCTTGGAAAAGATTGTTAAGGATCTCGGCGACTCCAAGGGGGGTTGGTTGCTGGAGGATCGTCCAAAAGCACCTAGAGGGGGAGCAGTGCAACGGGGACAAGGTAGAGATTCTCGTAGGTTCCGAAGTGCTCGGTTTGCTCCCTATCCCAGAGGCCGTTTCGGGTCTCGGGGTCAGTCCTTTCGCGGAGCTCGAGGGTTCAGTAGGACCTACTTCAATGCACCTAAAAAGACCCAATGAAGGTCAGCTGGTCCAGGCAGAAGTCCCTGTGGGAGGCCGCTTAAGGGGATTTCTCTCGGCCTGGACCACTATAACTACAGACAAATGGGTGCTAGAGATCATTCGAGAGGGGTATGGGCTGGAAATCGCTTACTCTTTGACAGAGGCCTTTGTGGTGTCTCCATGTGGTCCGGGGCCAAAGACGCAAGCAATTGGCGACACGCTACGGCGTTTGTTGCAGCTGCAAGCAGTGGTACCGGTGCCTCGCAACCAGTGTGGCTTAGGTCGATACTCGATTTTATTTTGTGGTTCCCAAAAAGGAGGGATCTTTTCGTCCAGTTCTCGATCTCAAGCACGTAAATCGCACCTTGCGGATGGAGAGGCTGAAATCCGTTGTTTGGGCAGTACGTCCGGGAGAGTTTCTCTCGGCCATAGATCTCACGGAGGCTTATCTGCACATTCCCATCAGAGCAGATCATCAACGGTATTTGAGGTTTGCCGTTCCTATGGGTCACTTCCAGTTTCGGGCGTTGCCGTTCGGTCTAGCGACTGCTCCTCGATCCTTCACGAAGGTGGTGGTGGTGGTTGCAGCAGCCCTGCGGAAGGAAGGTGTCCAGGTGCATCCTTATCTGGACGATTTGGTTGATAAGGGCCGATTCTCTGTCGGACTCGGTCGCAGCTATGGCTCGGGTGGTTCAGATTCTCGAGCGGCTTGGTTGGGTCATCAACCAGGCAAAGAGTCAGTTGCTTCCGGTAAGACAGCTTACCTATCTCGGGGCCGCCTTCGACACGGACCGGGGATTGGTCTTCCTTCCCGAGAGCAGATTGCTAAAGATTTTGGAGCAAGTGCAAGCGTTTTTGAGGATACCGGCTCCTTCGGCGTGGACTTACTGTGGCGGCGGCCTTGGATCTCGTTCCGTGGCCCAGGGCACACATGCGGCCTCTTCAACAGGCGTTGCTTTCCAGGCGGTCTCCTCAACGTCAACCTCTCTCACAGAAACTGGTCTGTCTGGAACTGGTGTGCAAAAGTCTGCTCTGGTGGCTGAATCCCAGTCATCTTCGGGCAGGGGTTTCCTTACAGGATCCAGCGTGGGTGCTAGTAACCACAGACGCCAGCCTCTCGGGCTGGGGTGCTCACTGTCAGTCTCAAGTGACCCAGGGTTTCTGGTCCGAGGAGGAGAGCTCGTGGTCGATCAATCGGTTAGAGCTCCGAGCGGTACACCTCACGCTTCTACATTTCAGACACTTGCTCGAGGGAGCAGTGGTCCGAGTTTTTTCTGACGATGTGGTGACGGTATCGTATATCAATTGGCAAGGGGGTACCAGGAGTGTTCCTTTGCTAGAGGAAAGCCAGGACTTGATGTTTTGGGCGGAAAGTCATCTCGTGGCTTTATCGGCGGCGCACGTAGCGGGCAAGGACAATGTGCAAGCCGATTATCTCAGTCAGAATGTTCTAGATCCCGGAGAGTGGGAACTGAACGCGGCTGTATTTCACGACATTACGGTACGCTGGGGGCAGCCAGTGATGGATTTGATGGTTACTCTCGGCAATGCCAAAGCATCTCGTTTTTTCAGCAGATGCAAAGAACACATGGCGGAAGGCCTCTGCTCTCGTGCAACCCTGGCCGTTGGACACGGTCCTGTACGTGTTTCCGCCGTGGCCGATGCTAGGCCGGCTCATTCAGCGTATCGCAAGTCACAGAGGGACGGTGATTCTCATTGCTCCGGATTGGCCTCGTCGTCCTTGGTATGCAGATCTGGTGCGACTGTTGATAGATTCTCCTTGGCGGCTGCCAGTCCGGCTCAATCTATTAAGTCAGGGGCCTGTGCTGATACTGCAGGTAGATCGCTTCTTACTTACGGCTTGGATTTTGAAGGGGACCGGTTGAGACGCAAAGGTTACTCTTGAGTCAGTTGTGTCCACTTTGTTGCAGTCTAAGAGACCTTCGACTTCGCTAGCGTACGTGCGCGTCTGGCGCGTCTTTGAGGATTGGTGTGCACAACGGGACGTTAGGCCTATGTCGGTTGCGTTGCCGCAACTACTGTTTCTTCAAGATGGTTTGGAAAAGGATTGGCTCTCAGCACTCTGAAGGTACATTTGGCGGCCCTGACTTGTATTAGAGGTCCTGTGCAGAGTCGACGTGTCTCGGCGCATGGAGATGTGCAACGTTTTTTTCGGGCGGCCAAGATTATCAGGCCTCCTTTACGCCGTGTAGTGCCTCTGGGATTTGAATGTGGTCTTGGAAGCTTTAACGCAGCCACCGTTTGAGTCTGGTTCCTCGGGGAGTTTGAAAGAACTTTCCTGGAAAACGGTCTTCTTAGTGGCATTATGTTCGGCAAGGAGGATTTCGGATTTGCATGCTCTATCTTGTCGAGAGCCCTATCTTCAATTCTTGCCGGAGAAGGTGATGTTGCGGCCAGTGCCTTCGTTTCTACCTAAAGTGGTGTCCTCCTTTCATATGAATCAATCGGTGGCATTGCCGATTTTCTCCGATCTATCGGGCTCTCAGATGGATCGCGCGCTCAGAAAATTGGATCTGGGACGCGTATTAAAGAGGTATCTCAAGGTCACTAAGTCTTTTCGCAAGTCGGATAGGTTATTTGTACTGTTTGCGGGCCCACGTAAGGGTAAAGCGGCTACGAAAGCCTCGATTGCCCGATGGGTGAAGCACGCTATAGAGGCGGCGTACGAAGCCGGGGGGGAAGGAGCCACCAGATGGGCTCAAAGCGCACTCCACTCGGGCTCAAGCGGCGTCTTGGGCGGAGTGCACGTTAGTTCCTCCGATGGATATCTGTCGGGCTGCAACGTGGTCCTCTCTACATACTTTCACTAGACATTACAGGTTAGATGTTCACGCCAGAGAGGATGCGAAAGTGGGGGCCTCGGCCATTATAGCAGGTCTCGTGGGTCCCTCCCGAATTTAGGTACTGCTTTGGTAGTGCCCTAGCGTTCCCTGGACTGGCCCGGAGAAGCGATAAAGAAGGAGAAATTGTCTTTCCTTGAGCTCTCTCCGGGTCAGTCCAGGGCCCACCCAGTAGTTTTTCACTTCGGAGAGTGTTTTGGTTCAAGGTCGTTAGGTCTGCCTGAGCGCAAGAGTGGTTACAAAACAATTTTGTTTGGGTAGGCGTGACTTTGGGGCTTCCTCGGATTTCTCCGGGGGGGGGGGGGTTGTTTTAGGTGGTGGTGGTGGTGGTGTTGTTTGGTTTATTTAAAAAAAAAAAAAAAAAAAGTGAGACACTCACATTGCATTTGGCATGTGCAGTCCGTTACTGGGGAATATAGAGAGTTATCAGTTCGTATCTTTGGTTCTTTGGTTTCGCTTTTCCGATGTAGGATTTAAGCTGCTTTGTCAAAAGAAGACTGGAACACTGTCAGGGGGAGTGGCTTAAGCTGTCAGCAAAACTTGAAGTTTTCAGTTCTCAGCTGCTGAAGGGGATTGACAACCCTAGCGTTCCCTGGACTGGCCCGGAGAGAGCTCAAGGAAAGACAATTAGCAGGTAAGACCTAATTTCTCCTTTGGGGCTCAGGAAGTGTTTCCGGGGTTCTGTGTTTACTTGCATTTAAAAAAAATAAATAAGAGGCAGGGAAATCCCTTTCTATAAATGTGTGTATGTAGGTAGATATTTTTGTTTATGCATTTAGTTCTAGACATAGGCTGTATAGATTTCCATAGGGTCTTAGTGTCCCGCCACCATGCTGGCTAGACTTAAGTGTTTGGTTTGTGGGACACAGAGGGGAGCATTTTCGGAGGCCAGCGTATGCAAGGGCTGTGCAGTGGAGGCTGCCTCAGTGGAACAGGAAATCCAGGCCGGTGTGGCCCAGGACCCTCTATCTTCTGTGGGGAGCCCTTAGAAGTGAGGCTTTCTGCAGGGTCTCCTCTGCTTTCACCTTTGGAGCAGTCGGCCCTTCTTTGAGAGGGCGAGAGGTGGGGGGCCTTGGGGGTCTTCTCCCTGGAATTTATATTGCTGCTACACAGGGCTTTCTGTTTGGGTCAGCAGGGGACGCTAGGACAGTCAGGACAGGAGAGCTCAGCTAGGAAGGCTGGGGGGGTCAAAGGAGCCGGAGGAGCCAGGGGTTCCTCCTAAGTGGCCTAGGCTGGCAAATGAGGAGGCCCTTCTCCCCCCACCCCCCCCACCCCCAAGAGGCTCTGGAAGGAGAGTCCTCGGACTGGGAGTTGGGGGAGGACAAGGAGGAACTCAGAGGGCGAGATTCCTGAATAGGAGCAGCCCAGGATTGTCCGGGTCTTTCACCAGGAGGAGTTGCTGGTGTTGATCGCTGAGTCCTTGTAAGTCTTAAATATTTTGGCAGGCATTCCTCCGGAGGAAGAATCCTTGGAGGATCCACTTATTCAGGCAGTTAGGAAATCATAAAAGGTTTTTCCAGTCCACCGGGTGGTTTGTCATATGATTCAGGAGGAATGGGACCATCTAGAGTCTGGGCTAAGGGGTGTATGGTGTATGGCATGGTTATACCCTTGGCCTGAGCTGGAGAAGGAGTTGCTTCGGTCTCCTAGAGTGGATGCAGCCGTGTCAGCAGTTACCAAGAAGACAACCATTCCGGTTGAAGGTAGCGTGGCTCTGAAGGATGCTCAGGACAGGAAGCTGGACACTTTGTTGAAGCAAGCTTTTGACATTAGTACTCCTGGCTCTACAGGCTTCGGTGTGTGGGGCTTGGGTAGCCCGGGCTTGCCCGAGATGGTCTCAGAGGCTTCAGATACCCAGTGACCAGCGGGGAGGATCGCAGAGTGAAGCAGCCGGGATTGAGTCAGGAGTGGCCTATCTCACGGATAGCCAATATGATTTCATCAGGAGCTTAGCAAAGAACATGGCCTCTGTGGTAGCAGCGTGTCGTTACCTCTGGCTCTGCAATTGGGCGGCAGATAGTTCTTCTAAGGCCTGCTTTAGCAGGCTCCCCTTTAAGGGCAAGCTGCTCTTTGGCGAGAAGCTGGACAAACTGGTGAAGGAGCTAGGGGAGTCTAGGGGGCAGGCTCCCTGAGGAATGACCAAAGCAGAGTCGCAATATCACTCCCATGAGGTCTCAGCCGCAGGAGGCCTGGCGGTTTCAGTCTGCTCGGTCGACGCCCTTTCAAAGGGGACATTTCCTCTCCAGGGGACAGGGTTTCTGGGGGTTTCGAGGGGCCAGAAGGGGGTTTGGCTCCTCTTCCTCTGCTGCTGGCACAAGGAAACCACAATGAGACAAAGGGGGGTCCGGGCGGAGGTGCTGCCGGTGGGAGGGTGCCTGCAGCAGTTTTTCTCCACCTGGGCCTGAGTCATGTCTGATCAGTGGGTGTTGGAAGTAGTGAGAGACGGATATGCCCTCAAGTTTGCGAGACCAGTTCTTCCCTCGTTCATGCAGTCTCCTTGCAGGTCTCTGGCCAAGGCCACGGCAGTGGAGGAGACTCTGGAGCGGCTTCTGTTACTGGAGCCAGTCGTGCCGGTGCCTAACGTCCAGTACGGCTGCGGTCGGTACCCTATTTATTTTGTGGTGCCAAAATAGGAGGGTTCCTTTTGCCCCCATCCTAGACCTCAAGCAAGTCAATCAGTGCCTCAGGGTTCCTCATTTTCGTATGGAATCTGAAGTCTGTGATAGTTGCGGTTCGTCAGGAGAGTTCTTAACTTCCCTCGATCTTACGGAGGCGTACTTGCATATCCCCGTCTGTGACTCGCATCAACAGTTTTTGTGCTTTTGCGGTGCCAAGGGGACATTTTTCAGTTTCAGGCACTGCTGTTTGGCCTGGTGATGGCTCCTCACACCTTTTGCCAAGGTGATGATCGTTGTGGCCACTGCACTACGAAAAGAAGGGATCCTTGTCCACCCATACTTTGAACAACTGGTTGATCCGGACCAAGTCCGAAGAAGAGTAGGAGGGTGACAGCTAGGGTAGTAGAACTCTTGAGGAGTGTGGGGTGGGTGATCAATTTGTCAGAGTGGATTGGTTCCCTCTCAGGAGATTGAGTATCTTGGAGCAAGGTTTGACACCGGCAGGGGCAAGGTGTTCTTGCCCGTGCAGAGGGCAAGAGCGCTGCGGCATCTGGTATGCCCCTCAAATCCCTGCCGTGGTTACAGTTGACAACCGATGCCAGTCTAAGCGGTTGGGGGGCTCACTGCAAGGGCCAATTTGCCCAGGGTCGCTGGAGTGCCTAGGAAGCTCAGTGGTCCATCAATAGATTGGAGTTGCAAGCTGTGGCACTGGCCCTCAGGGCATTCGAGCAGTGGCTCGACAAGAGAGCTGTCCAGGTGTTGTCGAACAATGTGACCACAGTGACCTATATCAATCTTCAGGGCAGCACGAGCAGTCTTGCCTTGGAGGAGGAGGCAAAGAGCCTGTTGGAATGGGCAGAAGCCCATCTACTGGCCTTGTTGGCACAGCATGTAGCCGGAGTAGAGAATGTCACGGCAGATTATCTGAGCAGGTGCAAGATAGATCATGGCAAATGGGAGCTCTATAAGGAAGTGTTCGAGCAGGTGGTTCGCCGATGGGGTCCTCCCATCATGGATCTTGTGGCTCGTTGGGGGTCGGCCAAAGCGAGCCGCTTCTTCAGCAGAAGAAAGGAAAGAATGTCAGAGGGCCTGGATGCTCTGGTCCAGAAGTGGCACACGGAGGGGCTGCTGTATGTGTTCCCTCCGTGGGCCCTCATAGGCAGGGTCCTTCAGAGAATAGAGGCCCACTGAGGATGGGTAGTTCTGATAGCCCCGGACTGGCCACGACATCCGTAGTATGCCGATCTCATTTGGCTTCTGGCCGATCAGCCATGGTGCCTGCTGGTGAGGGAAGACCTCCTGGCCCAGGGTCCCGTGTGGATGCTGCAGGTGGATCAGTTCTCGCTTAAGGCTTGGCCATTGAAAGGACAAGATTGCGTAAGCAAGGATATTCCGGCGCAATGATTATGACCTTGTTGAATGCCCAGAAGTGTTTGACCTGCCTTTCCAATGTGAGAGTCTGACGCATTTTTGAGGCCTGGTGTTGGGCACAGAGAAAGAGACCTTTGGTGTCCATTGCAGAGGTGCTGGAATTTTTACAGGCAGGTTTCGAGAGAGGTCTCTCTGCCAGCTCATTACTAGTTCAGTAGGCAGCTATTTCCTTTTACAGGGGCAAGATTCTCAAGGCAAGACGTTAGGGGAACATCCAGACATTGGTCTGTTTTGAGGGTGGTGTGGCTCCTACAGCCTCAGCAGAGGGCGATTGGTTCCTTCCTGGGATCTTAATCTGGTGCTGGATACTCTTGCAAGTGATCCTTATGAGCCGGTGGAGTGAGCCTCCTTAAAGGATTTGACTCTCAAAGTGGTTTTCCTGGTAGCAATCTGTTCAGCTAGGCGGATCTCGGAGCTTCAGGCGCTGTCGTGTCGTCCGCCCTTCCTCTCCTCTTTTTTTTTTTTTTAAGGAGAAGGTAGTCTTGCGGACCATACCTTCCTTTTTGCCCAAGGTTATTTCGCCTTTTCATGTGAATCAGTTCGTGTCTCTTCCTGCCTTTTCTAGGGGGGGAACTCGAGGCTGTCGATCCGCGTTTGCGCCACCTGGATGTGTGCAGGATTTTGAAGCGTTACCTGGATCGCACAGCAGGGTTTCGTAAATCGGAACGATTGTTCATCCTGTTTGGGGTCCGCGTAGAGGAGAAGCAGCAGCGGCCAAGGCCTCCATTTCAAGGTGGATCAGGGAGGTCATTGTGGCGGCGTATAACCAGAAAGGGAGGTTGGTGCCTCTGGGGGTCTGGGTCCACTTTACATGAGCCCAAGTGGCCTCGTGGGCCAAATTTAGCTTAGTTCCACCACTGGAGATCTGTAGGGCGGCTACTTGGTCTTCCCTGCATACTTTTGCCAAGCATTATCGTTTGGATGTTCAGGCAGCAGGAGATGCGGGGTTTGGAAGAGCGGTGCTTCGGTCTGGGCTTGCTGGCCCTGCCCATGCTTGAACTGCTCTGTTACATCCCAGAGGAAAGGGACTGGACTGGACTGGACTGGAGGGACGCTTAGGAAAGAGTAATTAGTCCTTACCTGCTAATTAGCATTCCTGAAGGAACTCCAGTCCAGTCCTGATCCCACCCGATTTTGGATTCAGAGGTAGACGATGTGTCGCTGGTCCGAAGCTTAAGTGGGCTACAGCAGAGGCAGTTGCTGCAGGTTCTGTGCGGTACATTTTCAGTATCGGGGCGGTGTGGATGGAATAGCTGCCCTGCAAACTGGTTGGGTGAGGGCAGCTGTTATTTCAGGTAAGCCGCCACCTCCTCTTCAGGGAAGTTCTTTCTGGGGGAGGTGGGAAGAGCTACATTTAAGAGTTTTCATGGTTAATATGGTTGATGTTTTTGCTTAATTTGCTTTGTCAATAGGATACTGGAGCTGGTGGGAGGTGCCAGTGGTATTTATATCCTGCTGTCATCAAAAGATGACAGGCTCAGTCTTCAAGCTGCTGGAAGGGGAACACAATCCAGAGGAAAGGGACTAGCATATAGTCGAAGTTGCAATATGAGAGAGCTGCTGTGCTCTGCTGCCCCATGTGACCGAAACATGACTGTACAAGTAGGTCATGTCAAGTGTGGACATTTATTTTGCACCATAATGATAAGAGGATACTAGCTTTTATCATAAGGGCAAGGCTTATGAATTGAGAGAGTCTACGTCATGTATTACAGCTTTTGTCATTTACAGTTTAAGGTGCCCATGTATGAAATTATACATACGTAAGACTGCGCCCACTGAAAGTGAGGTTAGCCAAACATAAGTATAGTTTATCTAAAGCAAAAGTGGAAATTTATTTTCATTACACATTGCAAAAGCTTTAATCACACTTTCGATGAATTACGCTGTATTGTACTGGAACATGTGCCACTGAATATATGTGTGTGGGGGGGGGAATCGTGGGAAATATTTATTACAGCATGAGCAACAATGGATCTTTAAATTGAATACTCTGGAACCTGAGGGGCTTAAATGACCAGATCAAGTGGACATTGTTCTTTTAAAACATGGGGTTTTTTTATGTTTTGCGAAGTTTAGCTGTGAATCCAACTGCATGCTACTGTAGAGGTGTGGGGTTTTTTGGGTGGTGGTGTGGGGTTTTTTTGTTTGGGTTTTTTTTTTTTTTGAGTGTAGCTGTAAGCTTTGGTAAGGTTAATGGTGACGTTGCTAAAGTTAGGTGATCTCATTGGTGGTTGGGTCTTTAAATATTGTGATGTCAGACGCTATAGTTTTTCATATAAGTCGTCATAGCTGTTTTCTTAAGCCCCTGAAGAAGCCTCTTTTGAGGTGAAACAAAGGCCTTTGTCGGGTTGGGCTGCTGACTAAAGAAAATTCTTGAGCTTCAACGACAACTAAGTGTTTTTGGATTATATTGTGTATTGAGTATAAACGTTACCGCATATCTTCTGTCTTTGCAGGAGTTGTGGAGGAGCGGATCGCAGCTCCGTTGTGTGCTCTTATAGAGCATGTTGATGTAAGCTGGCTCTGTGTGAATCAGATATCTTAAAGGTTTAGAACTGAAGAATGATTTTGTAAATTTTGAGATGCTATCTTTGAGTTCAGGGAAATGGGATAATCAGGTGGTTATAATAAATCTTGAAAAGTACTTCTCTAGATTAAGTAGTAAAAGTTAATGTTAAAATGGAGGGGTTGGAGACTAGTGATGTATCTCGCTATTCCCTATGGCAAAGTAATTTGTCGTGTGAAGGGTTTTATAGCCATCCTGAGGCTCTCCCCATAAAGAAATAAAAGTAGTTAAGGAGTGTCTAATCATTCCTTTACGTTTCTCCGGGCCAGTCCAGGAACTCTCGGGTAGTCTCCAATCCCCTTCAGCAACTGAGGACTGATCACTGAAATCTTTCTCCTGACAGGCTACCTAGCCCCCCCCTGGAGTGAGAAGCTCAGTCTTTCAGTCCTCAGCAACTGAACAGGACGTGGTAGACAGGCTCCCTGGAGTGGCTTGGAGAAGTGATGAATTTAGTTTGTTTTCAGACCAGAGAAGCTTTGACCGGGTATTTGCCCTAGCGGGGTGATAATACCGGGGTCCTTTTTTTCGGCTGATTAAAAGGAACATATTGGTATAGCACGAATCAGAAACGACTGCAGACTTCCCTCAGCGGCAAGTAGGGCAGAGCCTGCCTGTTCACCGTCTTGCCAGCAGTCCTGTTTCTCCGCGGCGGGAGGGAGACGCTGGGAGCCCCAGAATCCACCCCTCTCGCTCCGGGGTGTGTGCGATCTCTCTCTCTCTTCCCCGCTAGCAGCGGGAGCAAGGAGAGAGTGATATATCAGCTGGCTTCTCGGTGGTGAGTAGTGCGTGTGTGCACTGTGTGGGCCGGAGTTCCCTTTGGCCTTGGGGCTTGTTCGGGTGCAGCTTCGAGCGCATGTTACCGGCAGCTCCGTGCCTGCACTGTGGTAATCTCCGGGGGCTTTCCGTTTCAGGCTTCTGTCGTTCGTGTGTGAGGGGAAGCTCTTCTGTGGAACGGCTGTTGGGCGGTGTTATGGATCCCCCTTCTGCTACGGCGGAGCTCGCAGCAGCTTCTCAGACTGCAAATGTTAGCGCGGGAATGGCGGCCATTTTGGATGGTCGGGCCCTTTCTGCAGAGCCTCATGGCAAAGCTGGGAAAAAGAAGGTGCGTGCCAAGAAGCTCCCGTTGGCTGGGGATGCGGTGCAAGCGCAGTCGGGGGGAGTCCCTGAGGAGGTACAGACTGTTTTTTCGCCGGATTTTATCTTGGCTCTGCACAAAGCTTATTGCTTAAAGGTTGGCCAGGGAGTCTCCCAGGACGTTGCTCCCACTCTGGGGACTCAGTTGGCGGATAGGATGTTAGCAGACCCGGGAGAGGGACCCTCTCAACTGGGGAAAGGTGCTGAGACAGAGAAGACCTGCGGGTTGCATTTAGATTTGCCTTCTGTAGTAGAGGAGGGTGAAATCCTCTCAAAGGCAGGGTTAGACTCCTGGGCAGGGGACTTCGAAGAAGGGGAACTGCTGCCTGGGGAGGACCCTAATGTGTTTCGGGTGTTTCGTAAGGAGGAGCTGGGAGCATTGATTTTGCAGTCGTTGGGGGCTTTAAATCTCTCCCTGCCAGTGGCTACGCAGGAGCCTCTGGAGGATCCTTTGCTTCAGAGTTTTAAACCAGAGCAGCGTTGTTTTCCCTTACATAGGGTGATACAGCAAATGATTGATTCTGAGTGGGAATGTCCAGAGGCATCTTTGAGAGAAGGCAGTGCGATGGCCCGCCTGTATCCCTTGCCGCAGGACGTGAAGGAGTTATTCCGCATGCCTTGGTCGCGGCGGTGACTAAGAAGACCACTATTCTGGTGGAAGGGGGTACTGCCCTTAAGGATCCGCAGGACCGGAAGTTGGAGGCCCTGCTCAAGCAGGCGTTTGATTCGTGTGCCTTGTCACTGCAAGCCTCCGTGTGTGGGGCGTATGTTTCCTGAGCCTCTATCTGGTGGCTCCAAGGGGGTCTGGAGCCTACCGGGGAAGCGAGTTCGTCTCCCGATGGGGCGAAGTTGGAGTCTGCGGCGGCTTATCTGGCAGACGCTTTCTATGATTTAGTGCAGATAGCGGCTAAATCTATGGCATCGGTGATTGCCGCTAGGCAGTTTCTCTGGCTTCGTAACTGGGCAGCGGATTCGTCCTCTAAGACTCGGCTGAGCAAGCTGCCGTATAAGGGGAAGCTGCTTTTTGCGAGGCTCTGGAGAAGATAGTTAAGGATTTGGGAGATTCTAAAGGTGGTCGTTTACCGGAGGATAGACCGAAGCTAACGAAGCAGAATCCGCTGTCCAGAGGACAAGGTAAGAACAGGTTCCGGGGCTCTCGTTTTTCTCCGTATCAGAGGGGAAGATTTCTCTCCAGGGGTCAGCCCTTTCGTGGAGCACGGGGGTTCGGCAGGGGATACTTCAGTACCCAGCAGAACCCTAGCAAGAAGTCACAATGAAGGGACGCCGGTCCAGACGGAGATTCCGGTGGGAGGTCATTTAAAGGAGTTTCTCTCCATTTGGGCCGCTGTCATTCGTGACGGGTACGCCCTGGAGTTCTCTAAGCCGCTGGCGGGGGCTTTCGTGAGGTCTCCATGCGGGTCTCCTGCGAAGGCAGTCGCCATCTCGGCCACGCTGCAGCGGTTGTTGCGGCTCCAGGCGGTGGTCCCGGTGCCTCCCGAGGAGTACGGTTTAGGTCGATGCTCGATTTATTTCGTGGTTCCCAAAAAGGAGTGTTCTTTTCGGCCCATTTTAGATCTCAAGCATGTCAACCGGTGTTTGCGTGTGACGCATTTTCGCATGGAGACGCTCCGGTCCGTGATAAGTTCCGTCCAGCCAGGAGAATGGCTTTCGTCAATAGACTTCACGGAGGCTTATCTGCACATTCCCATCAGAGCAGACCATCAGAAGTTTTTGCGTTTCGCGGTGCCCACGGGTCATTTCCAGTTCAGGGCGATGCCTTTCAGGCTAGGGACAGCGCCTCGCACCTTTACAAAGGTGATGGTGGTGGTGGCTGCGGCCTTGCGCCGGGAGGGCATTCAGGTTCATCCCTATCTGGACGATTGGTTGATTCGGGCGCCCTCGCTGGCAGAGTCGGAGGCCGCCTCCCAGAGGGTGGTGGCCTTTCTGGAAAGTCTCAGCTGGGTTATCAATCAGGCCAAGAGCAAGCTGCAGCCGGTGCAACGCCTTACTTATCTCGGAGCGTTGTTCGACACGGAGATGGGGTTCGTGTTCTTACCCGAGGACAGAGTGCAAAAGCTCTTGAGACAGGTCTCTCTCTTTCTACACTTGCAAATGCCGACGGCTTGGAGGTACTTACAGCTTCTCGGTTCCATGGCGGCAGCCTTGGACTTAGTACCGTGGGCACAAGCTCATATGCGTCCTCTTCATCAGGCCTTGTTGACCCGGTGGTCGCCTCAGGAGCATTCTCTCGCCCAGCGGTTGGTATGCCCGGGGGCAGTCCGCAACAGTTTGCTGTGGTGGCTGGACCCGGAGCATCTTCGGGCAGGGATGCCGTTGCGGGAACCGGAGTGGTTGTTGCTCACCACGGATGCCAGCCTCTCGGGCTGGGGAGCGCATTGCCTCTCACGGGTAGCGCAAGGAGTCTGGTCGGTAGAGGAGAGTGCTTGGTCGATAAATCGTTTGGAGCTCCGGGCGGTGAGGTTAGCTCTGCAGGAGTTCGTGGATCTCGTCCGGCAGAAGGCCGTTCGTGTGTTTTCAGACAATCTAGTCACGGTGTCCTATATCAACAGGCAGGGAGGCATGAGGAGCCTGGCGATGCTAGAGGAGAGCCAGTTGTTGCTTCATTGGGCGGAAACCCATTTGTTAGCGTTGTCAGCGGCACATGTAGCAGGAAAGGACAACCTGCAGGCGGATTTCCTCAGTCGTCATTTTCTCGATCCTGGAGAGTGGGAGCTGAATGCGGCCGTGTTTCACGACATCACGCTCAAGTGGGGCCAGCCCGTTCTGGATTTGATGGCGACGTTTCGCAATGCAAAAGCCTCTCGGTTTTACAGCAGGGGCCGAGAACACATGTTGGAGGGCCTCGACGGCCTCGTGCAGCCCTGGCCGACGAACGATCTGCTGTATGTGTTCCCGCCTTGGCCGATGATAGGTCGGGTGGTTCAGAGAATTGCGGGTCACGCGGGGACAGTCATTCTCATTGCCCCGGATTGGCCACGGCATCCGTGGTATGCGGACCTCGTCCGCCTTCTGGTAGATCGTCCATGGCGGCTTCCAGCACGGATCAACCTGCTGGCGCAGGGCCCCATCCTCATGCCGCAAGTGGATCGGTTCTTGCTTACGGCATGGCTCTTCAGCGGGAAAGACTACGGCGGCGTGGATACTCATCGTCAGTGATTGCCACTCTTCTGCGGTCCAAACGACGGTCGACTGCGGTGGCATATGTTCGTGTCTGGCATATTTTTGAGAGCTGGTGCAACGACAGAGTGTAGACCTTTCGCGGCCTCCCTACCGGACATCTTGGCCTTTTTGCAAGGAGGACTTGAAAAGGGCTTAGCGCTCAGTACTCTCAGGGTGCATCTGGCAGCTTTGGCCTGCTATAGAGGCCGGGTGCACGGCGTGTCTTTGTCCTCTCATCCGGATGTTCTGCGTTTTTTCCGAGCGGCAAAAAACATACGACCTCCGTGGCAGCCAGTAGTTCCAGCGTGGGATTTGAACTTGGTGCTGGAAGCTTGGTCGCAACCGCCCTTGCGTTCTGCGGCGGCGCACGGCTTGAAGGAGCTTTCTTGGAAGACGGCCTTTTTGGTAGCCCTTTGTTCCGCTAGGCGGATCTCGGATCTTCAAGCCCTTTCGTGTCGGGAGCCGTACTTGCAGTTTTCGGCAGACAAGGTATGCCTGCGCCCGGTTCCCTCCTACTTACCGAAAGTGGTTTCCAGTTTTCACTTGAATCAGCCGATCTCTCTTCCTACTTTTTCAGATAGCGTAGTGGGGGCACAGGATCGCGTCCTTCGGCAGTTCGACATGGGTAGAGTCCTACAGCGGTACTTAGGAAAGACGGCTCCCTTTCAGAGATCAGACAGATTGTTTGTTTTGTATGGAGGTATTCGTAAGGGTGAAGCGGCTGCCAAAGCTTCTATCTCTCGCTGGGTAAAGCAAGCTGTGGTGGCGGTGTATGAGGCGTGGGGTAAACCTCTGCCCGCGGGGCTTAGAGCGCATTCTACTAGGGGGCAAGCGGCGTCCTGGGCGGAGTTTGCCTTTGTCCCTCCTGTGGACATCTGTCGGGCGGCGACGTGGTCGACGCTCCACACTTTCACGAAGCATTATCGTTTGGACCTTCAGGCTCGAAATGACGCTCGAGTTGGGGCGTCGGTTTTGATGGCGGGGCTCACCGGTCCCTCCCAGGTATAGGAACTGCTTTGGTACTTCCCGAGAGTTCCTGGACTGGCCCGGAGAAACGTAAAGGAAGAAGAAATTAGACCTTACCTGCTAATTGTCTTTCCTTGAGTTATCTCTGGGCCAGTCCAGGTCCCACCCAGTATGGTTCGTTGTTCAGTCAAGAGGGTCAGTGTTTCTCGAGCGGCGATAAGTGTTGGTGAGATTTGGAGCATTTCCTGTTGTTGTTTGCTGCTTGTTCGAGTCTGGTGACGCTTCTTCCGGGGTGGATTCTGAGACCCTAGCAGGGGTTCTCCATTCATTCCGTAGTGCATAAGAAAGCACATGTGCTAATAAAGCGATGAAAAAACAAACAAACAAAATAATAATAAATAAGCAAAAAAGATAAAATACAATAAAATAAAAAGGGGACACGGTGTAGTCTGGGACTTGCTCTCAGTTGGTTACTTCTTGGTGTCTGTACTCTCTGCTGTTTGGGGAGTTTGCAGTGTTTCATATTTTGGTGACCTTGGTTTTTAGTTATGGTAGGTGTTATGTTGCTTTGACAAAAGTAGACTGAGCTTCTCACTCCAGGGGGGGCTAGGTAGCCTGTCAGGAGAAAGATTTCAGTGATCAGTCCTCAGTTGCTGAAGGGGATTGGAGACTACCCGAGAGTTCCTGGACTGGCCCGGAGATAACTCAAGGAAAGACAATTAGCAGGTAAGGTCTAATTTCTTCTTATTGAGGTTACTTGGAATCTTTGAATATTTTTTAGGGTAGAATGAGCTAGATATATTTTGAAGTTGACTCTTAGGGGTAGCTTTATTTATTAGTTTTGTGTATACCATGGCAGTCATGAATCTTGCTTCTATGCTATAATATGTGGAGTATGATCTTGGTCTCTCACATTTACTGCTAGTGTTTGCCATAATACTTGCATCATACCAAAGGACTTCCTTCTGGAGTTCACAAAATGTAATACATCGGCAACTTATCAAGGTGTGATTGGAAATTCCTCTTAATCAGGCCCATGACTCCAATACGATGAGCAATATTTCTGTATCCTCCTGCCATATTTTCTTGGTCTTGGACTGCATTTCTTGGTATGTCAGGATCTTTATAAGTTTCACATAAGTGCTTGGAACAGACACCTCTATCAATGCTCTTCTGGCAACAGTAAAGGAGAAAACATCAGGTTTCCTCACATCTAGTTTCTTATCCATTTGAAATGAGAATGTCCCAAGTTATAACTTTCATTCTCTGTAATTCCCTTTGCGTCATGATCCCAGTGCTTTTGTGGTTCAGCGATGTTAGTGTTTATCAAGTTTCCAGTGGAGGTGGTGTGACATCTTGTGCCTTTCTGTATAGAAACTTTGTTATCAGAACCTGGCAAGCAGCCACAAGAGGAGTAACAGTTTCCAGCTGTTTCTTACAGAATCTGCATGTGTCTTTGTTTTTATCAATTTTCTCTATGCTCACTGTGAACAATCTAGTCCATAATCCCTTGTCCTGGGCTGCAAATGTCTATCACAAGTCGTATGGCCTTTTTCTGCTGAGACATTTCTATCTAGTCTACCCTTCTATATCAAATACTATAGTCCCCCTTTTTTTTTTTCTTTAGATATCTGTGTTTGTCCCATGCTTTCTTGAATTCGGATACTGTCCACGTCTTTATTGCCTCCATTGGGAGACTATTCCATACATCTAAATAGTTTACATACATAGATCTAAATAAATTCCATACATGTAAATAGTTTTGAGGAATGCCCTCACTCAATTTGTTCTATGTACAAAGTTTTATACCTTGTTATATGTAACTGTTATTGTTAAAGTTCATTGTTTCAATCTAAACCGCCCCTGATCTCTGGAAGGGGCAGTATAAAAATGTAACCAAATAAATCTACCATTCTTTCCGTAAAGGAATATTTCTGCATAGTACTCTTGAGTCTATCCCCCCTCACCCTCATCATATGTACCCTTGTTGCAGAGCTTAGTTTCAATCGAAAGAGTCTCTACTCTTGTGCATTTATGCCATGGAAGTATTTAAATGCCTCATATCTCCTCTATTCCGTCTTTCCTCTTAACGTACAAAGTGCAATCAAAAAGGAGAAAGACTTGTATAATAACACAAGTAGTATAACACTGACAGTTATTGCATTCGGTCTCGTTCAAAGTAGTCTCCTTCCAATAAATCACTTCCTCCAGCATTCCTGCTACTGCTGGAAACCATTTTTAAAATGCTCTTTCGTTATGCTGTGAAGCTACTGTGTCAAATTTTGCTTAATGGTCTCAAAGTTGTCAAATCTCCTTCCTTCCAGTGGTAATTCAGTTTTGGTAACAGTCACAGGGTGCGAGGTCAGGTGACTACAGAGGCTGACGGACTTCCTCGATTTGGTGTTTGGCCAAGAACTACTGAACAAGATGTGATGCGTGAGCTGGGGCTTTATCGTGATGAAGCAACCAGTCACAATTCCTGTGCAACTCGGGCCCCTTATGACAAACTTACATCTCTCAAAGGAGTCAGAACTTGGACTTTGTACTCCTTATTGATGGTTTGGCCTTTTGGAGCATACTATGATGAACAATATCTTGGTAATCAAAGAGAACTGAACAAGACCTTGACAGTGCTTCTCGCAAGTTTTTTGGGTCTGGGAATCTGGAGTCTTCCATTGTAAGGATCGATACTTTGTTTCCAGGTCATAACCGTAAACATGATCCATCACCGTAATCTTTTTGATGGAATACATTGAAAATTACTCAGATTTCAACAACTCCCTGGTTGCAGACAGTTTATCTTCTTTTTGGTCAGGGAACATGAGTTTCGGTGCGAATTTTGCAGAGACACATCTCATCCCCAAATCAATAGTAAGAATGGACTATACTGACCTGAAACTGATGTCTATGTCCTCCAGCAATCTCCCTGATCTATCAACAATTTGAACATATTGCGGCATGCACTGCTTCAACTTTGTTTTCATTCCTGCTCGTGGATGGCCTTCCAGAATGTTCATCACTGTCAACATTTTGGTGGCCCTCTTGGAAACGTTTGTACACGTCATAAACTTGAGCATGACTTTATGCATTCATCGCCATACACTTGCTGTAACTTGTCATAAGTCTCTTTGCATGAATCTCCAAGTTTCTGGCAGAATTTAATGCAAATTTGCTGTTCAATTTTTTCACTCGTCGTAAATCTGACACATTGCTTTTACATGATACCAAACATCACGTGATTTAAAAAAAAAAAAAAGGTACAGGTGTGCTGCAGCCATGCTACTCTCTGCATGTGCAGAGCACAGAACTAGGTCATTACATGCTTAATAGCATCATGGTGCGATGTATTGTGTTAGCTACACAAGTCTTGATACTTTTTTGATCACACCTCGTATACATATTAAGATCTTTAATTCTGTCCCCATATGCTTTATGACCACTGAACTTTTTAGTAGCCATTCTTTTTGTCCTTTTTGAAGGTGTGGTCTCCAGAGTTGCATACAGGACTCCAAATGAGGTCACACCAGAGACTTATACAGAGGCACTATCGCTGCATCTTTTTTTTTTTTTTCTGCTGGCCATTCTCTCCCTATGCAGCCAAGCATCCTTCAGGCTTTTGCCGTTGCCTTTTCTTTTTAACTGCTTTAAGATCATCAGAAACAAACATACCCAGGTGCTGCTCTTCTTTCATGGACAGAAGTACTTCACCCCCTACACTGTACCGCGCCCTTGGATTTTTGCTGCTCAAATGCATGACCCTGCATTTTTTACCATTAAATCTCGGCTGCCAAATTCTTGACCATTCTTCAAGCTTAGTTAGATCCCTTCTCATGTTATCTACTTCTTCCCGAGTGTCTACTCTATTGCAGATTTGGTGGTATCCGCAAAGAGGCAAACCTTACCTGATAGCCCTTCCAATATCACTAACAAAGATGTTAAAAAGAATCTGACCCAGGACAGATCCCTGTGGCACACCACTGGTAACATCCTTCTTCTCAAGCGTGAGTTCCATTTACCTGTACACTTTTGTCGCCTCACACTCAACTAATTTTTAACCCAGTCAGTCACTTTAGGGTCCATCCCTAGGGCGCTCAATTTATTTATAACTTGCTTCTGCAAAACAATGTCTAAAGATTTACTGAAATCAAAGTACACCCCACATCTAGGGCTCTCCCTCGGTCCAACTTTCTGGTCAGCCAGTCGAAGAAATCAATCTGATCTGTTTGAGAAGTCCTACCTCTGGTAAACCCATGCTACATCGGATCCTGCTATCCACTAGACTCCGGAAATCTCACTATCCTCTGTTTTAGTAGTGTTTCCATTAATTTACTCACCATAGAGGTCTGACTAACTGGCCTGTAGTTCTCAACCTCATCCTTATTTCTGCTTTTGTATAAAGCAGGGGTCTCAAACTCAAATTGCTTTGAGGGCCAAATGAGGACTTGTAAAGTAACCCGGGGGCCGCATAAGACGTGGGGCCTCATTTGCATAAGGGGCCTCATTTGCATAAATATTTGCATAATGTTACCATACACTAACTTTTAGTAAACATGCCTCTTAATGAGTATGGATAAAGAAAGACTAAAAGATTCAGAAATAGGAAGACAATAATTAAACTGGGAACCCCAAAAGCCAAACTTGGAATGTACAACAACACTGTAGAAATAAAACTATAAATTAATTTCCTCTTGTACTAAACAAAGCGCAAACATTAATGATGCACATTTCCCAGAGCTGACATATTCCAGTTAATAAATTCAAAATAAAGAGATATTTTTCTACCTTTTGTGCATTTTTTTTCAGTTGCAATTGCTCCAGCCACTTCTGGTTTCTTCGTGTCTTCTGCTATCTCCATCGTCTGCTGTCCATTTGTCCTTTCTTCTCTCTTCTAGTTTTTTTCCATTCTCTCTCCCTACATCTGCTTTAACATACTAATCTTTCTCCTTTTGCTCTTTCCTCATTCCTATTTCATCCACTCAAATTTTACCCCTCCATCCTCAATCCCCACTTACTCTCCCAATACCTGGCCAATTGTAGATTTGTCTTCTCTTCCAGACAAAATATTTTTCCCCTCTCCATTTCACTTTCCCAGCTCCATCCCATTCTAATCCTCCCCCAACATCAGCTCCCTTCTAGTTCCAGCCCCACCCAGCATCTGCTCCTTTCTAGTCCCTGCATCAGTCCATTTCCAGTCCTATCCTAGCCTCACCATCAGCCCATTTCCAATCCTAGCCCCCCATCAGCCCATTTCCAATCCTAGCCCCCCATCAGCCCATTTCCAATCCTAGCTCCCTCCCCTCACAGCCCATTTCCATTCCAAGCCCCCTCCCCATCAGCCATTTGCAGTCCTAGCAACCCCCCCAGCCCATTACCAGTCCTAGACCCCCCATAGCCCATTACCAGTCCTAACCTCCCCATAGCGCACTTCCAGTCTTACCCCCCCATCACCCCATTTTCAGTCTTACCTCCCCTCATAGGCCATTACCAGTCCTAACCCCCCAATCAGCCCACCTCCAGTCCTAACCCCCATCACCCCATTTTCAGTCCTAGTCCCCACCATAGCCCATTACCAGTCATAACCCCCCCCCTGCCAATAGCCCACTTCCAGTCCTAACCACCATCTGCCCATTTCCAGTCCTAGCCCCCCCCATAGCCCATTACCAGTCATAACCCCCCCCCTGCCAATAGCCCACTTCCAGTCCTAACCCCCATCTGCCCATTTCCAGTCCTAGCCCCCACCATAGCCCCTTACCAGTTATAACCCACCAGCCCAGTACCCGTCATAACCCCCCCCCCTGCCAATAGCCCACTTCCAGTCCTAACCCCCATCTGCCCATTTCCAGTCATACCCCCCCCCCCCCGACAGAGGAAAACAAAAAAAACCCAAAACCCTGACTTCTGCCGTTGCCGCCGTGGCAGCGGCAGAATCAATTGTCAAATTAAAAAAAAAAAGACTTCTGCTGCTCAAGCAGCAATATCACCTGTCCTGCGGCCCCTTCCCCTGTGCCCGGAGATCCGAATCTGCTCATCAGCGGCGTGCTTTTCAAGCCGCGAAGAGTATTCCCCTCTCGCGCGGCTTGAAACCACGCGAGAGGGGAATACTCTTCGCGGCTTGAAAAGCACGCCGCTGATGAGCAGATTCGGATCTCCGGGCACAGGGGAAGGGGCCGCAGGACAGGTGATATTGCTGCTTGAGCAGCAGAAGTCTTTTTTTTTTTATTTGACAATTGATTCTGCCGCTGCCACGGCGGCAACGGCAGAAGTCAGGGTTTTGGGGTTTTTTTGTTTTTCTCTTTCGCGGGCCGCACAAAGTTGTCTCGCGGGCCGCATGCGGCCCGCGGGCCGCGTGTTTGAGACCCCTGGTATAAAGGGATCACATGTGCCTTTCTCCAGTCTTCTGGGGCTACTCCCAACCCTAAAGTAGTATTGAAAAGGTTAGTCAGTGAAGCTTCTAGAACATCTCAAAGTTCCTTCAATGTTCTCAGATGTATCCCATCCGGCCCTATCACTTTGTCTACTTTTAGTTTAGCTAGTTCCTCAAGAACACAATTTTCTGAAAATCGTTCAAGATCCTCTTCATGTCTGTCCTATTCGTGGGTGTTTTTCTGAGGTCCTGCTCCTGGCCCTTCATCTGTGAACATAGAACAAAAATATTTGTTAAGCAATTTGGCTTTCTTCATCAGGCTCTATATATTCCTCCTCTTCTCCCTTGTCTGATACCACTTTTGCACTTCCTTCTCTTGCTAACATATCTGAAAAATGTCCCCCTATTTTATTGCATTGGCTAACTACTTTCCTAGCATCTCAAGTGTGTTATTATTTTTGTTTTTCTTCCTCAAGTATTGATGCTTGTCTTCCTCTTTGTGATCTCTTGTATTTTATGAAGGCCATCCTTTTTTGCGTCACCTTTTTCAGCTACTTTCAAGAAGCATAGTGACCTCCTTTTCCTTCTCCATTTATTTACCTTTCTAACAAAAGTTTGTTGCCCTTAAAATATCCCCTTTCAGTTTTGCCCATTGATTTTCTACCTTCCTTTGTTCTCTCATCTTTAGGTTTCAGTTCTCCTCTCGTGTCTGATCTTGATCAGCAAATGGTTCCTTGAGTAATACTTTATTTCCTACTGTGTTTATGCTTTGGACAATTTTTCCTTGTCTGCTGATCTAATTCTTTGAAAAGTGTGGTGTGTTTTTTGTTTGTTTTTCCAAATTCTTTTGCTTCCTTCCCTATGTGGGTTGGTTGGATTCTCATTAATCTCTTTTACTCTTTGGAATGCTTTTCCAAGTTTGATGAAGACAGATCTTGGGTACTTATTTTCCTATTTCAACATTGTTTAGATCTGATGATACTGTTAAATAGGGCTGAAGGCCTATAATAGTAGCTCTGTATGAATAATATATTTCTGAGGCCCAGTCCTCTTTTTGTCTATAGGTATGTTCAGTTGTGGCATACATTGGTTCTTTTAAGTTACGTCCAGAGGAAAGAGGTTGGTGTGTGCTCTTTTTTTTTTTTTTTCCCCCCTTGTTTTCACATCCAGTTTCTCAAGATCTTTAAGGGGTCAGTCTACGATTCTAAAGGTGTATGAAAGTATAGGAATTGCCAGCTGATTCATAGCTTGTATCTTATTCCGTGATGTTAATCTCCTGTAATATTCTTCTCTCTCGGTAGGATTTTTTTTTTTGCTTGATTGTTGCTCCTTCGTCTACTCCTATTAATTATTTGTATATGCCTTCCTGCTCAAGTTCCCTGATATATCAATCTTCAGTTTGGAAAATGTTTTCTGTTTTGCTCAATTTTTCATCTAAGGAAGGGTTGTTTTAGCAGATTTGTCAAGGCCAAGAGTCATCTTGATGTCTTCTGAGAAGTTTTTCACTGCATTGAGTTGTTCATTAACTGCTGATTGCTCGAACTGTAGAGCTTCAGGTCATCTGCGAACAGTGTAATGCTACCTCTAAATTGTTACCTTTTGAGGATTAAGGCTAAATCCATATCCATACATCAAATGGAGTGTGGCTTGCTACACTTTCATGGCAAACTTGAAGCACTTAATCAATTTGGGGTTTATTTTGTACATTTCAAGGCAACGTAGCATGCTACAGTCATGGATAATATCAAAAACAATCTATGCTACACTGAGGTTTCTGCGCTTAGCATGGACCATGATGTCTTTATTCAGCATTAGCTGGTTTTTGGTTCCACACGTTTCTTTCTTGCTGCCCTTCTGATGTATTGCCGTGATAGTGGAATAGATATGTACATATATTCTGTCAGCATCTAGTGCAGTGAACAGCTTATAGATTATAGTCAGACAAGTTATTGACCTGTCTTTTTTTTTTTTAGATAGCTCCAAGAAGTACCTTTTTTGGAAGAAGTCGTCTTCTGTTGCTAGCTATTGTGGTGTAAAATCTGGCTGTTTCACCAACTGGTTTTTACAATTTACCAGATCTTGGTGGACTATTGATAACTGGGCACTCCATCAGGGCAAGGGCTTTTCCAGTTGGGTGATCTCTTTAATCTGGTTTCCAACTCTCTAATTGTGGTTTCAGGCCACCCCATTGGCTTGTCTGTCATTTCCAAGTTCTCACATATTCAGGGTAGCCATTCTGCTGCTTGAATGTGCTCTACAGAGCCCTCATACAAATCCCTCCAGAATGTACGTTTGTTTCAGCTTTTTCTGGTGGTATTTTTACCATACAAACACTGTTTTGGGTTCTCTCCTAAATAGTTTTTTTTTTGTTATCTTTGCTGTTTTCTTCATATCTCTGTAATTTTCTGTGCCTCTGCTCTTTTCAGTTTATTATTGGTGCACATACACTTAGAGAGGATCTAAAAGACATTTATTTATGGATCTCCCTCATTCTCCAGGAACAAGCAGGAAGTCAGCCCTCAATTATGGGTGACGTCGACACAGACTGAGTCTGCACGGAGCATTTCCCCAGCTTTCAAAGAAAGCCTTTGGAAATGCCACCACACATGTGTGGTCCTCTTACTGCCCAAGGGTGCCATCTTACTCAGCCCTTCGGACGTGCTTCTCATCCCTGGAAAATGTTTCCTATTTTCTTCCTACTTTTTGGCTATCTGGCCTTCACCAGTCCTCTTCCCGCCTCTCGCGCACCTCTGCTTCAGCCTTGGTCTCAGAGGTTTTTTTTCTTTTTGCCTTTTTATATCTTAGCGTGCTTCGTGCCCCCTTTAACTGCTGGCCGCATCAAGGGTCTTCGACCACACAGGGGGGGTCCTCTTTCCCCAAATGGCCTCCGTTTTTAAGAAATGTGATAGATGTTCCAAAAACATGTTGCTCACGGACACCCATGATTGTTGTCTTAAGTGTCTGGGAGCTGACCATGACCTGGAGCTTTGCTCTTTGTTTTTATTTATTTATTTAACAATTCTTTTATACCGCGCTATTATAATCAGTGCGGTGTACATAGAACAAGAACATACTACAATGCATACAAGTAACATTGAGTTTTACATTGAACAGGGAACTTCAACAATAGGACAAGAAGATGTCCTCCAAGGCCATCCAGAGTCGTAAGCAGAAGCTGGATGATATCTTCCACAAGGCAGCCCCAGTATCCCCGGTAGCCGCCTGCTCTTTGGTTCACAGCCTTTGGAATCCCCCCCCCCCCCAAGATTCCTCCCCGGGCCTGGTGGCACTCCGACCAGAAGTTGCCTGAGCGTGAGCAGAAGAAGAAGGTGGCGGTCTCTCAGCCACCTTGGCAAACCCTCGAGTTGGAGAGGGAGCAGCCCAGTAAGGTACCTCAAACTGATACGGAGGTCTCCAGCGAAGGCGCCTGGTCTCTTGAGGGTCGTCCCGGCAAAATTTCCCCAGAGACCCAGTCCCACCGGGATCTCCCATCAGACTCCTCTCCACTGACCCAGAGGCAGTGGTCACCTCCTGAGGACACCACCACCTTGGAGTTCATCCGAGACATGGCATGGGCCCTAGTGCTCGCCACACAGCGAGAATCATTCAGAGAGCAAGGAAAAGCGACCACATCACCCCAATCCTAAGAGACTTGCACATACTCCCCTTCGAAGCACGAACTAAATACAAATCCATCCTACTCACCCACAAAGCCATCCACCAAACACAGAACACACAGCTCCGCACCCTGCTGTCTCGTCCAGCCCATGGAAAAACCACCAGACTGGCCTCCAGCAACTCCCTCACCGTCCCTCACAAAAGAACCAAATGCTCTCAACGGACATGCAATCGAGCCTTTGAACTTTATGCTCCATCCCTATGGAATTCTCTACCAAGCCATCTCAGAAACAACAACGATCTAATGTCCTTCAGAAAACAGCTAAAAACCATCCTTTTTTAAACCCAGCTACACTAACAGCTCTCGCTACATCCTCTGGTGGCGAATTCCAGAGTTTGATTGCACATTGAGTGAAAAAATATTTTCTCTTATTTGTCTTAAATAGTTTACCCTGTAGCTTCATTTCTCCAGGACCAAGCAGGAAGTCAGTCCTCACTTATGGGTGACGTCGGCGCCGACGGAGCCCTCGCGGCGTAATTTTCCCCAGCTTTCACAGAAAGCCTTTGGGCATTGCAGCGCGCATGCGCGGTCCCCTTCCCGCCCAGGGATGCCATCTTGCTCAGTCTTCTTTTCTTTTTTCCGCGGAGCCCTACAGACATAGTCTGTTACCGCCGCAGAAAAGTTGATTTCTTTGATTTGTTTTTACGTTAAATTTTTCTCGGTTCGTGTGTTCCTCTTCCCGCCGGGCCTCGATATCCTCTATTGGGCCCGTCTACGTTTTTATTTTATTCCAACTGGCGTTCCCGCCACTTTTTTCCTTCATCCCTGGCAGCGCGGTTTTTCGACCTTGCCGGGGTTCTTTTTCCCCCGATGGCCGCCAGCGGTTTTAAAAAGTGTGATCGTTGTATCAGACTCATGTCTCTCACCGACACACATGACTGCCTCCGCTGCCTTGGGGCCGAGCATGACCCTATGAGCTGCGGCCCGTGCAGCAAGATGTCCTCGAAGGCGCTCAGGAGCCGGCAGTCGCAAAGGGATGGGATCTTCTCTGACTCCGCGTGGACCTCGTCAGAGGCCTCGACGCCTCGTGGCTCCGGCTCGGAGCATCGTCGGAGTTCTTCTGAGCAGGGCTCCCCCGGCCGGGAACACTGGCGGGAGAAGAAGCCCGCGAGGGTGGAGCCGGGAGGCGACCCCGGTCCTTCGAGGGACAGGTCACCTAGCCTGGCCTGACACCCCGGGCCGTCGGAGGGGGAAAGGCCTTCGAAGCTTCCTCGTCTCGAAGTGGAGTCTCCTAGACACGTGAGTGCTATAGTCCTCCTGGACTCCCCCACGGATGAACCGACGTTGGGCCCGATGCCGTTGGGCCCCGAGTCGGCGGCTGCTGGGTCTTCTGAGCTTGATCTCAGACTGACGTCCTTGGAGCGCAGTATATCTGCCTTCATGGACCAGCAGCGGGCATGGATCACCGGCCTCGCCAGTGCATCTGCCCCGACCACCGGGACGTCGACGCTCCAGTCGACCCCGGAGGCCGAGTCGATCCTCGAGTCCATGCGCCTGGGTGTCGCAGGTGGTCCACAAGGGCTACCTCCTGCGTTTTCACCAGGTGTCCCCCCTCTACTTCCCAGGGGAGCCTTCCAGACCCCCGCTGCATGAGGACGTACTCCTTCAGGAGCTGCAAAGCCTGCTTCGAGAACGGGCGGTGGAGCCAGTGCCCCAATACTTGTGGGGTCACGGGTTTTACTCGAGGTACTTCCTGGTTCCAAAGAGAGCAGGAGGCCTCAGGCCCATTCTGGACTTGCGCAACCTCAACAAGTTCCTGCAGTGGGAAAGGTTCAAGATGCTTACCCTTGGAACCCTACTGCCCTACCTCCAGCGGGGAGATTGGCTATGCTCCTTGGATCTAAAGGATGCTTATACGCACATCCTTATTCATCCGGACCACCGACAATACCTAAGGTTTGTGGTGGCAGGGAATCATTATCAGTACAGAGTGCTGCCTTTTGGCCTGTCCTCCGCTCCCAGGGTGTTCACGAAGTGCCTGGCAGTGGTGGCAGCCTTCCTGAGGCTTCAAGGCCTCTTCGTCTTCCCATACCTGGACGACTGGCTCATCCGGGCGTCGTCTGCTCCAGAGGTCGCCCAGGCCGCCCAACGTACGGTGGCTCTGCTTCAGCACTTGGGCTTCGTCATAAACTTAGAAAAGTCCGCTTTGCTCCCCTCTCAGGACCTCGAGTTCATAGGGGCACGGCTGGACACTCGGCGGGCTCGTGCCTTCTTGCCTCTGGAATGGGCCAACAGGCTCATGGCCCTAGCTGGCGGGTTCAGCGGCGAGTTGCCGGCCCCTGCCAGACAGTTCCTGCAGTTGCTCGGGCACATGGCCTCCACAGTCCATGTCACTCCGAACGCCCGTCTACATATGAGACATACCCAGTGGAGCCTTCGCTCTCAGTGGCATCAGGCCACAGGGAGGCTGTCGGACCTGTTACAGGTTTCCGACCGTCTGGTCTCCTCCCTGCAATGGTGGTTTCACCTGCCCAATCTAGTGCTCGGCATGCCCTTTCAGTCTCCACCGCCGTCCCGGGTGCTCACGACAGATGCTTCCCTCCTGGGTTGGGGGGCGCACTGTTGGGGGACATGCACTCAAGGCCTTTGGACGCCTTGGGAAGCCACCCAGCAGATCAACTTCCTGGAGCTCCGGGTGATCCGCCTAGCTCTGCGGACCTTCTCTCACCTAACGTTCGGTCAGTCCGTACTGGTGCAGACAGACAATCAGGTGGCAATGTTCTACGTGAACAAACAGGGGGGCACGAGCTCCCTCCTTCTATGTCAGGAAGCCCGGAGGCTGTGCTCTTGGGCGGTCGATCACGACATCCTCCTCAAGGCGGTTTACCTGCCAGGCAGGACAACTGCCTGGCGGACAAGCTGAGCCGGATCCTGCTACCACACGAATGGAAGTTGAACCCCGCGGTGGTTCAGCAGATCTTCCTCCGGTGGGGCTCTCCCACTGTGGACCTGTTTGCCAGTCCCCTGAACAGGCAGCTCCCCAGGTTCTGTTCCCAGCACCCTCATCCTCTTCGAGTAGCGCCGGATGCTTTCCTCATCTCGTGGTCCACGGGTCTGCTGTATGCCTTCCCTCCCACGCCACTGGTGTCCCGGACATTGTTCAAAGTTGTCCAGGATAGGGCCTCCGTGATCCTGGTAGCGCCCCGGTGGCCGAGACAACCGTGGTTCCCTCTGCTTCTACAGCTGGCGGTGGACACCCCTCTCCCTCTGGGCTTTCAGCCCGATCTCCTGACCCAGGATCAGGGAACTCTTCTGCACCCCAACCTTCGGGCTCTGCACCTGATGGCCTGGCTGCTGAAAGGGTAGTCCTAGCTCCGCTTCTGCTACCCCCGGAGGTGGCAGCCGTCGTCCTAGCATCTCGGCGACCTTCCACCCGGAAATCTTACGCCCTCAAATGGCATCATTTCTCAGTCTGGTGTTCTCAGCGATCTGAGGACCCCTTCGCTTGTTTAGTATCGGTGGTACTGCAATATTTGCTTCACCTATCCGATCTAGGCCTCAAATCCAACTCTGTCAGAGTCCACCTCAGTGCTCTCTCTGCACATCATTCACCGGTTGAAGGCCAGCCTCTCTCTTCGCACCCCTTGGTGGCGCGTTTCCTCAGAGGCCTCCTTCTACTTAAGCCTCCGTTGCGCCCCCCAGCCCCTGACTGGGACCTCAACATGGTTCTGCAAAGGCTTACCTGCCCACCTTTTGAGCCCATGGCTACCTGCCCTCTTCGTGTCCTCTCCTGGAAAACTCTCTTCTTGGTAGCCCTCACTTCCGCGAGGCAGGTGAGTGAGCTACAAGCCCTAGTGTCGGAGCCCCCGTACACTAGGTTCTACAGGAATAGGGTAGTCCTGCGGACCCACCCCAAGTTTCTTCCAAAGGTGGTCTCCCACTTTCACATCAACCAGGAGGTGGTTCTTCCGACCTTCTTTCCCAGGCCGCACACCAGCCGAGCTGAGACAGTGCTGCATACCCTGGACTGTAGAAGAGCCTTATCCTTCTACCTTGACTGTACGCGAGAGCATAGAAAAGCGGTCCAGCTTTTCGTCTCGTTTGACCCCAATCGGTTGGGGGTACCTGTCTCTAAGCGTACTCTGTCCATCTGGGTAGCCGACTGTATCGCCTGGACTTACGGGGTAGCCGGTCTCTTCTTGGAAAGTCGTGTCACGGCGCATCGGGTCAGGGCGATGGCCGCGTCTGTGGCTCACCTCCGCTCTGTTCCATTGGCAGACATCTGCCGGGCCGCTACTTGGTCTTCAGGTCAGACCTTTGCGGCTCATTACTGCCTGGAAAGGGAGTCCCGCAGGGACAGTGCTTTCGGTCGGGCAGTCCTCCACAATCTCTTTGAGGTTTAGGCAACTCCTACCCTCCGGCCCCAGTGTTGGCTACCGGCCGGATGCATATTCAGAGAAGATTCCTTCCCTCTGTACTGTTGAGCCTCAGGGAACTCTTTTTAGGCTTGAGGTCTCCGGTAGCCTTAAGCTTGGGAGTCCCATAAGTGAGGACTGACTTCCTGCTTGGTCCTGGAGAAAGAGTAGTTACTCACTTGTAACAGGTGTTCTCCAGGAGCAGCAGGAATCAGTCCTCACAACCCTCCCTCCTCCCCTCGGAGTTGCAGTCATTCTTTTTGCATATGTTTGCTAACTATTGCTGTCTTGCCGCTATGTCATCAGACTGAGCAAGATGGCATCCCTGGGCGGGAAGGGGACTGCGCATGCGCGCTGCAATGCCCAAAGGCTTTCTGCGAAAGCTGGGGAAAATTGCTCCGTGAGGGCTCCATCGGCGCCGATGTCACCCATAAGTGAGGACTGATTCCTGCTGCTCCTGGAGAACACCTGTTACAGGTGAGTAACTACTCTTACATGTCCCCTAGTCTTTCTATATTCTGATAGCGCAAACAATTGATCTACGTTTACCCGTTCCACTCCATTCATTAATTTATAGACCTCTATCATATCTCCCCTCAGCCGTCTCTTTTCCAGGTTGAAGAGTCCTAACCTTTGCAGCCTCTCTTCATAGGAGTAGCCTTCCATCCCCTTTACCATTTTGGTGGCTCTTCTCTGTACCTTTTCTAATAACGCTATATCCTTTTTAAGATACGGCGACCAGAATTGCACACAATATTCAAGGTGCGGTCGTACATGGAGCGATGCAGAGGCATTATAGTGTCCTTTTGTTTTATTTTCCATTTCTTTCCTTATGATACCTAGCATTCTATTTGCTTGCTTGGCCGCTGCTGCACACTAGGCGGAGGGTTTTAACATGTTATCCACGATGACTCCTAAATCTTTTTCCTGGGTGGTGGTTCCCAATGTGGAACCTTGCATCGTGTAACCATAGTGTGGGTTGTTCTTTCCTAGGTGCATAACTTTGCACTTGTCCACATTAAATTTCATCTGCCATTTGGATGCCCAGTCTTCCAATTTATCCAGATATTCCTGCAGTTTTCAACAGTCCTCTTGGGTTTTAACAACTTTAAACAGTTTTGTGTCATCTGCAAATTTGATAACCTCACTAGTTATATTCCCTTTTCCAGGTCATTTATGAATATGTCAAAAAGTAGCAGATCCAGTACAGATCCCTGGGGTACTCCACTATTCACCATTTTCCATTGGGAAAATTGGCCATTTAGCCCTACCCTCTGCTTTCTATCTTTTAGCCAGTTCCCGATCCAAAATAGTACACTGCCTCCTATCCCATGACTCTTTAGTTTTGCCAAATGTCTCTGAGGGACCTTGTCAAAGGCTTTCTGAAAGTCCAGATACACTATATCAACCGACTCACCTTTGTCTGCCTGTTTATTCACACCTTCAAAAAAACATATCAGATTAGTAAGACAAGATCTTCCTTGTCTAAAGCCATGTTGGCTGTCTCCCATTAGGCCATGACTATCTACATGCTGTGTAGTTTTGTTCTTTATGATGGTTTCTACCATTTTCCCCCGGTACCGACGTCAGGCTCACCGGTCTGTAATTTCCCAGATCAACCCTGGAACCCTTTTTTAAAATTGTCGTTACATTGGCGATCCTCCAATCTTCAGGTATTACAGATGATTTTAATGAAAGTTCACAGATTACTAATAGCAGGTCTACAATCACATATTTCAGTTCTTTCAACACTCTTTGATGTATACCGCCTTCTACTATCACTGCGTCAAAATGGCTGACCGTATGACAAGGACAACTACAATTTAGTTCCTGTAATATTGTGTATATGTATATATCTAAGCACACCCCCACTCAATCAAATGTATATATGTAAGCACACCCACATCCACTCAATCAAATGTATATTCCACTGATCTGTGTGCTGTGTTGAGTGCAAATCCGTATTCAATCAAATTGTATATCATGCAAATTACTGTACTGTACAGTCCATCCTGATCTGTGAAGTAAACTGCTGCTGATCGTAGGAAGTAGCGGTATACAAATGTGTACTAAATAAATAAAAATAAATCCTATTCCAAGAATGCTTCGAAGCAATCCCCACCAGAAAGTGTACCAACCCCTGTCATCACCCATCAGGGACCCCTGATTGAAAACTGAACTATACTGTCCATGTCTAAAGTCTGTCCTATCTTGAAATCATCAATGTTGCCTACCCGGTGATGGCCCCACCCTTATACTTAATTACCCCACCCTTAAATGTAGCGCCGCTTTGACCCGGTGAAAAGCGGGATATAAATACAGTTAAATAAATAAAGAGGAGCCCGAGCGGAGGAGCACTATATTCTGCAATATGAGGCTCCTCAGAGAGAGGGCGCTCTCTGTGCCAGTTCCTCCCATTCTGACTAGACTTCTCCTCCACATGTGAGGGACCGAGGCCAGAGTCTCCATCATGAGCAAGTGCCTAGATGCTGTGTATAGGGTCCAGAGGGGTCTGGGGTTCTGGAAAGTCCAGCTTCCTCACACCTCGATGGTGGTCGAATCTGCCATGTGGAAGCTAAAGAGCCCCCCCCCCCCGGGCAGAGAATCTTGCTCCCTTGACACTCTCGGGCGCAATACTTATCAGGACTCCATGCTATCATGCTGCATCCAAGTTTACCAATTGTACATTGGGATGTTCCTCCGGGACCTTACCAGCGAGCTCGGGGATTTTGCGGCAGGCCTTGATGGAGACCATCTGACTTTTTCAGGCCCTCTTGAAGCCTGTCAGAGTGCTCCAAGTACATCTCGTGAGTGGCATACGACTGCTTCAAGTCTTCTGCCTGGGTGGCAGTGGCTGGCATTGGGTTCCGCTGGCAGGCTTGGCTCCAGTCTTTGGACCTGGAGCAGTGGGTCCAGGAGAAGCTGCTCAATGTCCCCTGTCTTGGAACAGCTGCTCAGCAAGGCCATGGAAGACAAGGCGGTGGAGATTAAAACAGTACGTTACTTGTACTCTCCTCTCCTCTCCTGAAAAATCTCCTCCCTCCCCAGGAAGAAACGGCAGAGCAAGAAATCTTTCTTCTACCAGGAGGGACTTCAGTCAGGGGCTACCCATCTTCCCACCGGTATCGACCCCCGTCCAAGGTGGTCAGGGCAAAGCCACAGTCCATTGTCCCCGTAAGCCAAATGGCCCTAAGACCCAACCACTAGCACCGGCTTAGCTGTCTTCGGGGTTCTGACTCCATCGGCATAGCCTCTCTTCTACCGACAGGGTGACCAGCTGTTGGGGCACCTGGTCCACTTTTCCCACAGGTGGGAGTCCATCTTCTCCAACGCATGAGTCCTCCAGGTCATTTGGGAGGACTATCTCCTCCATTTGGACCAGGTTCCTCCCTCATGCTTCCCTGGAGAGCCAAGTCAGCTTCCCCAGCACCAGCCTCTCCTGGGTCAGGAGCTCACAGATTTCCTCGGATGGGGCAGTAGAACCAGTCCCACCACAATTCTGAGGATGGGAGTTTTACTCCCAGTATTTCCTTGTCCCAAAGCAGACAGGGGGTCCTTTGGCTCATCCTTGATCTGCGGAACTTAAACAAGTTCCTGGTGTGGGAGACATTCAGGGTGCTCTCCCTTGGAACATTGCTGCCCTACCTCCAGCAGGGTGATTGACTATGCTCTTTGGACTTGAAGGATGCTTACATCCTTGTCCATCCCAAACACAGAAAGTACCCTTTGCTTCATGGTTCAGGGAAACCATTATCAGTACAAGGTGCTTCCCTTCGGCCTCGTGTCCACCCGTTTGTCTTCACGAAGTGCCTGGCCATGGCTGCAGCCCACCTCAGACTGCAGGGCACCTTCATCTATCCATATCTAGATGACTGGCTCATAACAGGGAGCACAGCCCCCGAAGCCTGGCAGGCCGTGGACTGCACCATTTGCTTCCTCGAGCACCTGGGATTCATGATCAATTACCTGAAGTTCCATCTTACTCTGGTTCAGTCCCTGGAATTCATCTGGGCTCGCTTGGAAACCCTCTGGACAATGGCTTTCCTCCCTCAGGACAGGGAAGACTGCCTCGTGGCCCTGGCGTCCAAGGTGTGGTGCTGCAGCACGGTCGCAGCCCGGACGATGCTCTGCCTTCTCAGCCACATGGCTTCCACGGTCCATGTCATGCTCAATACCTTACTTTAAAACCCAAGAAATAAGCTCCGTATTAGTCTGAGACCCGGTTGCACAGAAATTCTATACCTCACATGGTGAAGAGTGGAGCGTTTGTTTGATGCTCAATACCTGCCTCAATATGTGGGCAGCGCAATGGTGCCTCCAAGCGCAGTGGGTGCAGTTGACCAGGCCACCTCCAGGACCCTATCTCGGTCTCTACCGATGTGGCAGTCTCTCACCTGGTGGCATGAGTCCTGAAACCTGCTTCGAGGGATGTCTTTCCAGGATCCGGAGCATCAGGTAGTCCTGACGGACGCCTCCCTGATGGGCTGGGGAGCCCACTGCGAAAGTCGGCACACTCAAGGGACCTGGTCCCTCGGGGAGTTCCAGCAGCAGATCAACCTGCTGTAACTGAGGGCTGTCCACTTGGCCCTCAGTCTTCCAGCACAGCCCGCAACACCGAGCGGTGGTGGTCCAGACAGACAAGTAGGTCACGATGTTCTATGTGAACAAACAAGGAGGGACCAGCTCCTACAGCCTCTGCTCAGAGGTGATAGCCCTCTGCTCCTTCACTGTGAGCCAGGGCATGACCGTCCGGGCCACTTAACTCCCAGGCCAGGACAATGCTTTGGTGGACTGGCTCAGCAGGGTTCTCCGGCTGCATGAGTGGTGCCTGTGTTCCCAGATGGTGCAGTGGCTCTTCCAGCATTGGGGGAATCTGATTCTGGATCTCTTCGCCAATCCGGCAAACTTGCAGCTCTCCTGGTTCTGTGGTCCCCTTCTGCACCTGGGGATGGTGGCCCCCGATGCCTCCCTCATCTCATGGGAAATGAGCCTGCTGTATGCCTTTCCTCTCATTGCCTAGACCCTTCTCAAGGTCCTGTGGGAGAGGGCCTTGATGATCCTCATAGCCCCGAGGTGGCCCAGGCAGCCTTGGTTTCCCATGCTGCTCCATCTCTCAACAGAGCTCCCAGTCCCTCTAGGGTTTTCACTGGCGTTACTGACGCAGGAGGAGGGGCTGCTTCTCTGAGGTCCCTGTCTCTCATGGCAGGTCGCCCTAGCCTCTTAACATTTTCCCATGGCGATCAAGGACATTCTCTTGGCCTCGCGAAAGGCTCAGTCAGACAGGCTTACGCCTTCAAGTGGCGTTGGTTCTCAGTGTGGTGCTCGGAGCTCCAAGCAAACCCATTCTCGTGCAGTACCTGCTCCACCTCTCGCAGTCAGGGCTGAAGTCTAACTCTGACAGAGTTCACCTGAGTGCCATCTCAGTGAACCACCACCCTATCGAGGACAAGCCTCTCTTGGGGCAACCACTTGTCCCACATTTCATGCAAGGCCTGCTCCTTTCTGGCCCCCCATCCGCCCTCCCCTGGTAGAATGGGGTCTCAATGTGGTCCTCACGCAACTCACCAAGCAGCCCTTCGAGCCCATGGCTACCTGCCTGCTGTGGCATCTGTCATGGAAGGTGGCCTTTCTGGTTGCCCTCACCTCTGCCCAGAGAGTCAGCAAACTCCAGGCGTTGATGGCTGAGGCACCATACATGAGGTTCTATGGGAACAGGGTGGTCCTGCGGACTAACCCTAAGTTCCTTCCCAAGGTTGTCTCGGATTTTCATCTCAGTCAGAAGATTGTGCTGCCTGCCTTCTTCCCAAAGCCCCTCGCCAACTGGGCATCGGCAATTCTCCACACCTTGGATTGTAAGAGGGCTCTTTCTGCCTGCAGTGGACTCGGGACCACTGCAGATCCAGGCAGCTCGTCTCCTTTGATACCAGCCGTCGGGCTGGCGGTCACCATGTGTACCTTTTCCATCTGGATGGTGGACTGCATCATCTTTGCCCAGGCCAGGTTTCCCCTGGACCACAGATTCGTGGCTCACAATGTCCCTACGATGGAGACTGCTCGCCAGCCTGCGCTGGGTGCCCCTGGCAGACATCTATCGGGCCGCCACCTAGTCCACCACTCACACCTTCACGGTGCATTACTGTGTGGAGATGGAGTCCCATTGGGACACCACCTTCGGCCAGGCTGTACTCCGTGATCTGTTCGGGGTATAAGCAAATCCTGCCCTCAGACCCTTCTTCCGCCTACCAGGAGCATGGCCATCTATGGACCTGGGGTCCTCGGTCTGCCTTCGGCTGTCACTGGCGACTGTGCCATGATTTTTTTCCTACAGGTCCTCAGTAGCCTGTAGCTGGGGAGTCCCATAAATAGGACTGACTGCCTGCTTGTTGCTGGAGAAAGCATAGCTACTCACCTGTAACAGGTGTTCTCCAGGGACAGCAGGAATATGTCCTCATGACCCTCCCTTCTCCCCTTGGAGTTGCTGCACATTTTGTCATCTTCTTGAAGGGGTTATAGCTATGGTACCTGACTAAGATGGCACCCTTGGGTGGGAAGGGGACCATGCATGTGTGGTGGCATTCCCAAAGGCTTTCTTTGAAAGCTGGGAAAATGCTCTGCGCGGGCTCAGTCGATGTCGACGTCACCCATAAGTGAGGACTGATTCCTGTTGTCCCTGGAGAATATCTGTTACAGGTGAGTAATTATGCTTTATTTTTTAATTTCAATCCTTTTTAGACACTTGTATATCAGGGAAACCCTTGCACGCAAAGATTTTATTTTCCCTTCAATCTGCTTTCCTTATGCCTCGTCCAGTCCCACACCTCAGGATATTCAACCCCCACCAGCAGCTTGGAGACTGAGCATGTCAGATTTTGATGACATCGGGATACTTGACAGCTGGCACCAGCCCTAGTAAGCTGAGCAGGTGATCTCAGAGATCTGGACTCACTGAAGGGACAACTGAGAAGTCTGTTAGGTTTATTTTTGTTGTTTTCTTAGAGATTCTTTATTGTTCTGTTTTGCCCCCACTCCCCTTATTGGGTGGGACTCACCTCCTCTTGGGGGCAGCTGCTGGGGTCCCCCTTCATGGGGCTGGGGTCCCCCTTCATGGGGCTGGGGTCCCCCTTCATGGGGCTGGGGTCATTGATTTAGGCATAAAATTAAAAAAAAAGAAAGAAGTCAAGGGTAACTGGGCAAGTGTTCTGCCCAAGGTGTTTTCAGTGAGGCTGCACCAGCTTCTGAACCAGTCATCGGGTGAAGGGCCGCAGAGGGGGAGGGGAGACAAAGTGAACAAGAATCGTTTTTTTCTAAGGAGGATTTGTTACCAGTCTCTTCTTTTGACCCTGCATTCCTATTCGTCTCTCCGGGCCAGTCCAGGAATGTAGGGTAGTCAATCTCTTCCAGCAGCTCTGAGGACTGAAAAACTGAAAAGTCTTTGCTGACAGGCTCTATAGCTCCCCCTGGTGTCAGAGAGAGTCAGTCTTTCAGTCCTCAGCTGCGAAGGAGAAGGTTGACTGACAGGCTCTAAAGAGAGACTACTCGGAATTTAGTTTTAAAGTGTTTGGGACAGACAAATTTCTTCCAGGGGGTGCTGACTATTTGGCTCTAGCAGGGCGGATCAGCTCAGCACTCTTCCATTTCTAGTGCGGGGCAAGGCTAAGGCCATGTGGTGACACCGCTGACTATTTGGCCCTAGCAGAGCAGATCAGCTCAGCTTCCTTTCTCTTTCTTTTGCCTGACGGGCGCTATTGCCTTACGGAGACGCTCAGTACATTCTCCTTTCTTCGGGGTATCGTACTGCAGCGTCGTACCCTGTCACTCCTTGGGTACGGTCTGGGGGCCCCAGATCCCTCTTCCCATTCTCGCAGGCACCGGTGCCGGTAACCCGCTAGCTGCGGGCGGAGGATCTGGACAGCTTAGCCTCTTGCAGAGTGCCTTCTAAGCAGGTACGTGCCTCTCTTCCTGGGGGGACCGGGAGCACGTGGTCAGTAGCGGCCTCGCCGGCGTCCTCCGTGTTAGCGCCGCGCGTTGGGTGCTCTCCCTTTTTTCTCGGGTTCTTGCAGCTTGGCGGGTTGTTTTGGCCCTGCGGGCTTATGGAGACTCCGAAGGCTTCGGGGGATGAAGGTGTGAGTGGCCCGCTGGCAGTTGCTGCTTGCGCGGGAACGGCGGCCATTTTGGCTCAGCCGTGCTCTGTTCCCGCGCTGCTGCAGCAGCTGGCGAAATGCAAAGCTAAAAGCAGATCTAGGAAACACAAGGCACCCGCGCCGGCAGGTGAGCCTTTGCATTCCGTTTTGCTGGAGCAGAGCTCGTTGGAAGCCTTTCTGGCTCCGGAGTTTATACTGGCTTTTCATCGTGCCTTTTTATTGAATAAAACCCAGGCAACGGGCTCCCCCTCTGCTGTAACTCCAGTGGAGGTAAAGCACAGTGAGCTCTTAGATCCTGACCCTGGAGAAGGGGTTTCTTCTTTGCCTTCTCCGTTGGAAGCTCCCGGGGAAGCGTCTTGTCTTGTGGGGGAGGGGTCTCAGGCCCCGGGAGACGGGGAGCTGTTTTCCGAAGCGGGGCTCGAGGGTTGGCCCGAGGACTTGGAAGAGGGGGAGCTGGGTCCCGGGGAGGACCCTAATGTGTTCCGTGTCTTTCGGAAGGAGGAACTGGGAGCCTTGATTACTCAGTCCTTAGCGGCTTTGAATATGGCGGCTCCTCAAGTTTAGCAAGAACCTTTGGAGGATCCTTTGTTGCAGGGTTTCAAAACTCAGCTGCACTGTTTTCCCATTCATAGGGTCATCCGGCAGATGATTGATTCTGAGTGGGAATGCCCGGAGGCTTCCTTGAGGGGGGCGCGGGCTCTTACTCGGTTGTATCCGGTCCCTCAGGAGGAGAAGGAGTTGTTGCGTATGCCCAAGGTGGATGCCTTGGTGGCGGCGGTTACCAAAAAGACTACCATCCCGGTGGAGGGGGGAACCGCTCTTAAAGATTTCCAAGATCGGCGCTTGGAAGGTCTCCTTAAGCAGACTTTTGACAACAGTGCCTTGGCCCTGCAGGCTTCGGTTTGTGGGGCGTATGTGGCTCGGGCTTCCATCCGTTGGCTCCAAGGGATCGAAAAGGGTGTGGCCTCTGCTGCGGAGGCGGCGAAGTTGGAATCGGCTGCGGCTTATTTGGCAGATGCCTTTTATGACTTGGTGAGGATTTCTTCTAAATCCATGGCTTCAGTGATAGCGGCTAGGCGTTTTCTCTGGTTACGCAACTGGTCGGCGGATTCGTCCTCTAAGACACGGCTCAGTAAGCTTCCCTACAAAGATAGGCTCCTCTTTGGAGAGGCTCTGGACAAGATTGTGAAGGATTTGGGGGACTCTAAGGGCGGTCGTCTTCCCGAGGATTGTCCTCGAGCGTCCAAGGTGCCCGCGGGACACAAGGGGCCTATCCGCGACTTTCGCAAGTTCCGCGGTTTCCGGTTCTCGCCCTACCAGAGAGGTCACTTTCCCGCTCGGGGTCAGTCCTTTTGAGGCGCCCGGGGATTTGGTAGGGGCTTCTTTAGTTCTCCACAGTCTGCGGCTAAGAAGCCTCAATGAAGGGACGCTGGCCCAGGCGGAGATCCCTGTGGGAGGTCGTTTACAGGGGTTTGTCTCTGCCTGGGCCAACGTTACTACGGACCAGTGGGTTCTCGAAGTCATCAGGGAAGGCTATGCTCTGGAGTTCGCTCACCCACTGGACGACGCCTTTGTAGCATCTCCGTGCGTTTCCCGGACGAAGAAAACAGCCATCAACGACACCCTGTCGCGCTTGCTGCAACTGCAAGCGGTGGTACCCGTTCCCGCAGACCAGTGCGGCTTCGGTCGATACTCTATTTATTTTGTGGTCCCCAAGAAGGAGGGGTCCTTTCGGCCGATTCTGGATCTCAAGCACGTCAACCGTTGTTTAAAGGTGCCTCATTTCCAGATGGAGACCTTGCGGTCGGTCAGGCGGGAGAGGTCCTCTCTTCCATCGATTTGACGGAAGCCTATCTTCATATCCCCATCCGGGTGGAACATCAGAAGTTCCTTCGGTTTGCAGTGCCCATGGGTCATTTTCAGTTTCGAGCGCTACCGTTTGGGCTCGCTACGGCACCTCGCACTTTCACCAAGGTAATGGTGGTGGTGGTGGCGGCGCTTCGAAAGCAGGGCATTCAGGTCCATCCTTATCTCGACGACTGGTTGATACGGGCTCCGTCCGTTCTGGAGTCCCGGAGGGCGACGGCTCGGGTAGTGCAGTTCCTCGAACAGCTGGGTTTGGGTCATCAATCGTTCCAAAAGTCATCTGGAACCGGTGACGCAACTAACTTATCTGGGAGCCTTCTTCGATACGGAGGCGGGCTCGGTTTTTCTGCTGCCGGACAGGGTGGTCAAGCTGGAGTCACAGATTACTGCCTTTCTCCAGCTGTCAGCGCCGACGGCTTGGCGCTATTTGCAGGTGCTAGGGTCAATGGCTGCTGCCTTAGACCTCGTGCCGTGGGCTCGGGTGCATATGCGTCCGCTGCAGCGAGCGCTGCTGTCCAGGTGGTCGGTGCAGGCTCATCCCCTGTCCCGGCGATTGCCATGTCCAGAGGAAGTGCGGTGCAGTCTACGCTGGTGGCTGGTGCCGGCCCATCTTCAAGCGGGGATGCCCCTGACGGATCCAGACTGGGTGTTGCTTACGACGGATGCCAGTCTGTCGGGTTGGGGTGCTCACTGCTTGGATCAGATAGCGCAAGGCACCTGGACTGTGGAGGAACGGCTGTGGTCGATCAATCGGTTGGAACTCAGGGCAGTGCGTCTGGCGTTGTTGGAGTTTGGAGATCGGCTTCGAGGCCGAGCGGTGCGTGTGTTTTCCGACAACTTAGTAACAGTGTCGTATATAAACAAGCAGGGGGGCACGGGCAGTGCGTTCCTGCTGGAGGAGAGTCATCTGCTGTTTCAGTGGGCGGAAGAGCACCTCTCGGCGATTTCTAAAGCGCACGTGGCAGGAAAAGACAACGTCCAAGCGGACTACCTCAGCCGGCATGCGTTGGATCCCGGCGAGTGGGAGTTGAATTGCATGGTTTTTCACGAGATCACGGAGTGGTGGGGGCTGCCGGTAATGGACTTAATGGCAACTCAAGCGAATGCCAAGGCGACGCGGTTTTACAGCAGGCGCCGGGAGTGTGTCAGAGGGCCTGGACGGGCTGGTGCAAGTTTGGCCGCCGGGTCAGCTCCTATATGTGTTTCCGCCGTGGCCTCTCATCGGTCGGGTGATTCGACGGATTGGGCGGTACGGTGATCCTGATAGCTCCAGATTGGCCCAGAAGACCGTGGTATGCCGACCTGGTTCGGCTGCTGGTGGCTCCTCCGTGGCGTTTGCCGTCTCGGATGAATCTCCTCTGCCAGGGACCCGTGCTGATGCCACAGGTGGATTGGTTCTTGCTTACGGTTTGGCTCTTGAGAGGGAACGGTTGCGCAGGAGGGGATACTTGCAGTCGGTGATAGCCACCTTGTTGCGTTCTCGGAAATGCTCTACTTCCTTGGCCTACATTCGTATATGGCGGATTTTTGAGGCATGGTGTGAGGAACGCCCTTTTTCTCCTTCTCGAGTGAAGTGGCCGGAGATTTTGTTCCTTCAAGGAGGATTGGAGAAGGGCTTGGCCCTGAGTACTCTTAAGGTCCAACTGGCTGCGATAGCTTGTTATAGGGGGAAGATAATGGGGAAGTCAGTTTCTTCCCATCCGGATGTGTGTCGTTTCCTAAGAGCAGCGAAGCTTCTTCGACCTCCGCTTCGGCCTCTGATTCCGCCGTGGGATTTCAATCTCATGCTCGAAGCCTTGACAGGGCCACCGTTTGAGTCCTCGGGGTTGGTTAGTATCCGAGAGTTCTCCTGGAAGACGGCTTTCTTGGTGGCATTGTGTTCCGCGTGCCGAGTGTCTGATTTGCAGGTGCTTTCGTGCCGGGTGCCGTTCCTGCAATTTACAACGGAGAGAGTTGTTCTACGGCCGGTTCCCTCTTTTCTCCCTAAGGTGGTTTCTAGTTTCCACATGAATCAGGCTGTTTTCCTACCTACTTTTCGGCCTCACGAGGACGACAGGCGCTCTCATCTTCTGAAAAAGTTGGATCTGGGGCGTGTGTTGCGGAAATATCTGCGAGTGACGGAGTCTTTTCGGAAGTCTGATCGGCTGTTTGTACTGTTTGCGGGTCCAGCTAAGGGAAAAGCTGCGACCAAGGCTTCGATAGCACGATGGGTGAAGCATGCCATTCGGGCAGCTTACGAATCTCAGCGTGTGGCAGCGCCGGTGGGGCTGAGAGCTCATTCCACTAGGGGTCTCGCTACTTCGTGGGCGGAGTCGGTCTTGGTTCCGCCAGTGGAGCTCTGCAGAGTGGCCACATGGTCTTCGTTACACTCTTTTGCTAAGCACTATCGTTTTGATGTTCTGGCTCGAGGAGATGCCAGTGTGGGTTCTTCGGCTATTGTGGCGGGGCTCGCAGGGCCCTCCCGTAGATAAGTACTGCTTTGGTACTGCCCTGCATTCCTGGACTGGCCCGGAGAGACGAATAGGAAGGAGAAATTAGGCCTTACCTGCTAATTGTCTTTCCTTGAGTTCTCTCCGGGCCAGTCCAGGACCCACCCTTTGCTTGGCTGCGAGAGGTTGAGCTGTTCATATCCTCGGCCATCAGATTCTACGCTTGCGGTTCTTCCATTCGGGAGACCGGGGCTGGGGATTCTCTTTTATGCTCTCCATTTCTATACAGTACGATTCATAATATCGATTATTTTATTTATTTATTTAAAGTCTCTTATATACCGCGCTATTTATCATCAGCACGGTTTACATAGAACAGAACAATCTCAGTACATTTGAAATACGTATGAGTTACAGATAACAGGGCAGAAATCTTGGTCAACAAGGGTAACTATCTACAATACAATAATGATTGACTGTTTGTATAAAACAACTAACAGAGCAGAGAATATAGTGTACAGCTGTAATTAAATCCAAAATTTCTTAATTCTAGGGTGTAGTGTTTATGCTTCTGGCTATTAGACTGTCTTTTGATATATTAGATAGCATTACGGTGGCTGGAAGTATTCAGTGAAGAGGTAGTGCTTGATAGCTTTTCTGAACTGCTTCATGTCACGTATTGCTCTAATTTCTGGCTGAAGTTTATTCCAACCTCTAGGCGCATAGAATTTGAATGCTCTGTTGATCGATGATTGGGACCAATTTGTGGAATCACTCGGAATGATTAGGGTGTTTTCGGCAAATGGTCTCCTAGATCTTGTATTGGGAGTTAGACTGATGAAATCTGAAGTCGTTGCTGGTGATAATTTGTTGAAGGCCTTGAATGTAATGAGGAGAGCTTTATATCTAATTCTACATTCTATAGGGAGCCAGTGAAGGTCCCTAAGGATTGGTGTAATATGGTCTCTCTTTGATGCTCCAACTAGGATGCGAGCCGCAGCATTCATTGCTAGTTGCAGGGGGTTTATAGTGTTAAAAAAAAAAAATAGAAGCAAAAGACACCGATAGTCAATACTAAAATTGTTTTCTGTTTCGTGGGAAGTCCTTAGGCATGGAAGAGTTCGGAGTTGGTTTTTTAAAGTTTTTCTTTTTAGATTGCTCTCTTAGTTTTTCTCTGCTTTGTTACTCTAAGACTGACTCTCTCTGACACCAGGGGGAGCTATAGAGCCTGTCAGCAAAGACTTTTGTTTTTCAGTCCTCAGAGCTGCTGGAAGGGATTGACTACCCTACATTCCTGGACTGGCCCGGAGAGAACTCAAGGAAAGACAATTAGCAGGTAAGGCCTAATTTCTCCTTTTCCATAGTAGAACGCTTTCAGTAATGATTTTTGCCACACTATTATATTTGATTTTCCTTCTCATCCCTGCAGTCCAGTTCAGATGAGAGGGTCGTCTCCCCCCACCAATGGCAGGCTTCCTGAGGGACCAGGATTGTTAAATCTGCCCAGTCCTGCTTCAGGGGAAATACCTAGAGATGGAGGGCTCCCCCAGGTCCCTGCCCTCTCCTGAATGGTAGATCTGGCATTGACCTGAGGTGGCGGCAGTCATTTTTTTGTGACAGCGAGCATTGGCAGTGAGTGCAGTCTTTGTCAGGCAGCTCAGTAAGCATGGTGCAAGCACCAGAATGTTTGGCTGCTCCGGGGGGAGCTAGACTATGTGGTGGCTGTTTGTGGCAGGGCCTTGGATCTAGTGAGTGTGTTTCCCCTTCCAGGCAAAAGAGATTCAGTTCAGAGCATTTTAGTGCTGCAGCAGTTCTTTCAGTTGGGCTTGCAGAATAGGATGCCGCTGGTAAAGCCCACATGCGTGGCATTTGGAGCCTGCTGGTCCAGCCTCTCTGCGGTGGGCCTCTGCAAATAGTGCAAGAGGGAGACGTGCTCCGCCAAGGAGACTTTAGCAGAAGGCGAGATCAGGAGAGACTGCTGCAGGGAAATTGCAGCTGGGACAGGCTGGGGGGCCAGAGGTTTCTCATGGTTTTGGTGGGAAAGGAGGCCGTTTTGGGGACAGTCCAGCACAGGCTGAGATGGCTGACAGGCAAGTGTTGGTCTTTCAGTCACTGCATATGAGGAATGCTGGAACCTTGGACCCATTTTCTCCAGATTTTGTGCTGCTCCTGCACCAGGCTTTTTGCCTGAGGCAGGGAGCAGCAGGGCAGCTGGTAGGACTGGCAGCTACACACAGGAAGACAGGATTACAGGTGACTGCTCCACTTCAGTCTTGGATGTGGGGGAGCCCGCAGCTAAGAGTCCTTGGTTGGATTTGGAGCTGGGGGGAGGATCCTCAGGCTGGATTCTCAGACACCTCAGAGGATCCCTTGGGGGGTACCTCAGACATGCTGGAGGGCAGCTGTCTGGACCCAGAAGGAGGTCCCTCTTGGGGAGGACCTCAATGTGGTGAGTGTCTTCCATAGGGAAGAGCTACCTGCCCTCATTTTTCACTCCTTGGAGGCCTTGAACATGGTACAGGCCATGCCATACAACAAGGAGTCCTTGGAGGACCTGCTGTTGCAGTGATTTCCCAGGTCCCAAATGGCTTTCCCAGTGCACAGGATCATCAGGCAAATGATGGAGGCTGTGAGTGGAAGATGCAAGGCCGGGCTGCGGGTGAACAGAACGATGGTGGAAGGAGGACAACCAGTGGGACACTGCAATACCTGGGTACAAACTATATTGCAATGATAGAACTGATCAAATTGGTTGAGGGGTTGCTTTCAGTTTAGAGAGGGTATTGAGTCACAAAGGATTAAAGTTTTTTGCAGGAAATAAAATTTGTTGTAGAATCTCTATGGATTGAAATTTCATGTAAAAAGGGGAAGGCGATGACACTGGGTGTGTACTATCGACTGCCTGGCTAGAATGAACAAATGCTCAAAGAAATCATGGAAGCTAACAAAAGTTACAGCACAGTAATAATAATGGGTGATTTAAATTACCCCGGTATTGACTGGGTCAGTGTCAATGGCAGGACATGCTAGGGAGATAATGTTTCTAGATGAAATAAATGACTGCTTCTTGGAGCACAAGAGGGGAAACCATTTTGGACCTAGTCCTTAGTGGAACACCAGATCTGGTGCAATAAATAAGGGTGTTGGGGCCACTTGGCAGTTGTGATCATAGAATGATCGCGTTTGATTTAATTAATGGAGGGGGGATGGTAAGGAAATCCACAGTACTACCTTTTAACTTTCGAAAAGGAGACTGATAAAATGAGGAAAATAGTTAAGAAAATACTAAAAGGAGCAGTTGCAAAGGTTAAAGACTTACATCAAGCTTGGGGGGTGTTTAAAAATACTATCTTGGAAGCCCAGACCAGCTGTATTCAACGCTTTAAGAAAAGTAGAAGGAAGTCCAAAAAACTGCCAGCATGGTTTAAAGGTGAGGTCAGAGAGGCTGTTGCCAAAAAAGCATCTTTCAGGAAATGGAAAAAAGAGCCAAATGATGAAAACTGGAAACAGCACAAGCACTGGCAGGTTAAATACAAGGCATTGATAAGGCAGACAAAGAGAGAATTTGAGAAGAAGCTTGCTGTGGAAGCAAAAACGCTTAATAAAGACTTTTTCAAGTACGTTCGTAGCAAAAAAACCTGAGAGTCAGTTGGACCATTAGATGATAGAGGGGTAAAAGGTGCACTAAGAGGGGACAAGGCCATAGTGGAGAGACTGAATAAATTCTTTGCTTCGGTCTTTACTGAGGAAGAGGGATGTTACCCATGACTGAAGTGGTATTTAAAGATGATACTGTGGAAGAATTGAAAGAAATATCGATATACAGAGAAGATGTATTACAACTATTTGATAAATTGAAGAGTAACAAATCACCTGGCCCGGATGGTATACATACAAGGGTGTTGAAAGAACTGAAATATGAGATTACTAGCAGGTCTGCGATCTGTGAGCTATCATTAAAATCGTCTGTAATACCTGAAGATTGGAGGATGGTCAATGTAACAGCAATTTTTAAAAAGGGTTCCAGGGATGATCTGGGAAACTACAGACCGGTGAGCCTGACGTCAGTAGTGGGAAAATGGTAGAAACCATAATGAAGAATAAAATTACTGAACATGTAGATAGTCATGGCTTAATGGGAGACAGCCAACATGGCTTTAGACAAGGAAGATCTTGTCTTACTAATCTGTTATATTTTTTTTAAGGTGTGAATAAACAGGTAGACAAAGGTGAGTCAGTTGATATAGTGTATCTGGATTTTCAGAAAGCCTTTGACAAGGTCCCTTATCAGATTTTTAGCAAAACTAAAAAGTCATGGGATAGGAGGCAGTGTACTATTATGCATCAGGAACTGGTTAAAAGATATAAAGCAGAGGATAGGGCTAAATGGCCAATTTTTCCAATGCAGAAAGGTGAATAGTGGAGTACCCCAGGGATCTGTGCTGGGTCTGCTGCTTTTTGACATAGTCAGAAATGACCTGGAAAAGGGAATAACGAGTGAGGTTATCAAATTTGCAGATGAGACAAAACTATTTAAAGTTTGTTAAAACCCATGAGGATTGTGGAAAACTGCAAGAGGATCTTGATAAATTGGAAGACTGGGCATTCAAATGGCAGATGAAATTTAATGTGGACAAGTGCAAAGTTATGCACCTGGGAAAGAAAAAACCAAACTATGATTTCACGATGCAAGGTTCCACATTAGGAACCACCACCCAGGAAAAGGATTTAGGTGTCATCGTGAATAACATGTTAAAACCCTCTGCCCAATGTGCAGCGGCAGCCAAGAGAGCAAGTAGAATGCTAGGTATCATAAGGAAAGGAATGGAAAATAAAACAAAGGATATTCCTTATCGTCACTCCAGTCCAGTCCCTTTACTTCAGGGTTGCGTAACCCTTCCAGCAGCTTGGAGGCTGAGCCCAACCTTTTTGGAGGTGGAGCGGTACAAATACCACTGAGACCACCCACCAACCCCAGTAATCTCAGCCTCCAAGCAGCTGGAGGGTTCCGTAAGCCTAGGGCTTACTGGAGTCCTTATTTTTAAATTTTAAATTTTTAAATTTCTTTACTTACTTTATTCTTCATTTAATTTCTTTGATTTCCACTACAGTTTCTTGCTGTGTTTACTTTTAACCAAGAGCTCTGTCTCTTTAATTTCTCCGGCTCTCTCCTCTCCCTCCTCCACCCGCCCCCCCCCCTCACCGGATCAGGCGTCGGAGGAGAGCCGCGACTTGCAGCATCGAGGAGGGTTTCTTGCTTCTCTGCTCCCCTGCTGCTGAGGCTCGCGGATCGCTGCTGCCTCGCGCCGAAGCCCCACGGAGGCTGAGCGCTTGAGGCAGCATCGCTGGCCTGCCGATACCGCCAGACCCGTCCGGAGACTGCAGGACGTGGCGGTGAAGCCCGGCCTCCCCGAGGACCGCGGGGAAAATCTTAGGCGGCGATTCTCACAGGAATCAGAGGTTTCAGTCTGCAGTGAGCAAGGAGAGAGTGCGACCGCGACCGGGAGAGAGCCTAAGGGTTCCCCGTCCTGGCTCCACGTGGTGAGGCCCACCACGTGTAGAGCCAACGGGTATGCAGCGCTGAATCGGCTACAGATTCCCAGCACAGCTAACCGCAAGTAGAAGGGATATAACTGTGATTAATTTGAATCCTAATTTTAACTAGCAACAAGTGCTGTTAGCTTTAATTTATTTCTAAATTTCTTTATTTGTAACTTTATTTTAAAGCTATTTTTAACTAATTTTGGCTACAGGGTGCTCCTTCTATTTTAAATCCACTTTACATTTAATTGCTCATTGGTTTCCTCTAAATTGATAGCCGGTCTCTTCCCTGGGGGATCCCTTGGGGAGGGGGGAAAAAAGGAAAAGAAACCTCGGTTTGGTTGGCCAGGGAGGAGCTAGCCTCCATTGTAGAGAAGGGTAGAGCTAGCCTCTATAGTAGAGAAGAGTCCCTCTCCACGGGCCTGGAGTTCTGGTACGGGAAGGTCCTCAGCCCCGGGTCATGTCAACCAAAGCACGCTGCCTTTCCTGTGGAATCCGCAGGGGTACTTCCGCAGAAAACAGGTATCTGCAGGAACTGTACCGCGCTGGCAGCCTCGGCAGAGCAGGACATTAACTTAACCATGGCCCAGGCCTCCCAAGGGTCAGACGAACTCCCAGTAGGGGAGAGTGAGTTGCAAGCCCCTCCTTCTACGTCCTCGGACTTGCCCACCCCTTCCTTATCCCCCGCCCCTCTCCCGGCAGGGGAGGATGGGGTAGGAGATTTCTTCTCCCCGGACTTCATTCTCTTACTCCACAAGGAATATTGCCTACGTAAGCAAGGTTCAGGGAAAGCGGGTGCGGCGCCCTCGGCAGCGGAGGCCAAGACAGCCAGGCCCGCGAGGGCGGCCAATCCAGATTCCGACGTCCCACCTAAGCGCCTCCGGATGAGCGAAGAGGAGACCCTTTCACAGGGATCTCCGGAAGAAACGCCATCGGACAAGGACTTTGGTGAGGATGAGGAGGAGTTAGAAGAAGGTGAGATTCCAGAAGAAGACCAGGCTAGGATAATTAGAGTATTTCGTCGGGAGGAGCTTCCGGCCTGATTAACGAGTCCCTGAAGGCCCTCAACATGTCCTCCGATGCTCCTGCAGAAGAGGAAGCATTGGAGGATCCATTGATCCAGGCCATTAGAAGATCCCAGAAGGTCTTTCCGGTACATAGGGTAGTGAGACAGATGATCCAGGAAGAATGGGACCAACCCGAGTCAAGTCTAAGGGGAGTCCGGTCCATGCTTCGTCTCTATCCCCCTCTCAGAGACTGACAAAGAACTGCTAAAGTCTCCCAGGGTAGATGCGGCAGTATCAGCGGTCACCAAGAAGACCACTATTACAGTGGAGGGCAGTGCTGCCCTAAGGGATCCTCAAGACACAAAGTTGGATACTCTCTTGAAGCAGGCCTTTGACGTAAGCGCCCTCGCCTTGCAAGCCTCGGTCTCCGGAGCTTGGGTGGCTAGGGCCTGTTTAAGGTGGTCACAACACCTGCAGTCAGACGAAAGTCCCTCGGAGGAGACGCGGACCAACGCAAGCAGGTTGAAATCTGGAACAGCTTACTTGGCGGATAGTCAGTATGACCTCATCAGGAGCCTGGCAAAGAACATGGCCTCGGTGGTGGCTGCCAGGCGATATCTCTGGTTACGCAATTGGGCAGCGGATACTTCCTCGAAGGCTCGCCTGAGTCGCCTCCCCTTTAAAGGGAAACTGTTGTTCGGCGAGGATTTAGAGAAATTGGTAAAGGATCTGGGCGAGTCAAAGGGTGGCAGACTCCCGGAAGATAGACCGAAGCAAAACCGCTCACTCCCCCCGGCACGTACTCAGCCCAGGGATTTCCGGAGATCTCGCCCCGCCAGATCCAGCTCCTTTTCCAGGGGGCGTTTCCCTTCGAGGGGCCAGGGCTTTCGAGGGTTTCAGGGAGCAGGTCGCGGTTTTGGGGCAACCTCCTCCTTCTCCTCTTCCTCGTCTTTCAGAAAACAACAATGAAGCCACGGGGGCCCAGGGGGAAGAGCTGCCCATAGGAGGACGTTTAAGACAGTTCCTTCCCGCCTGGTCCCGGGTCACGTCGGATCAATGGGTGCTAGAGGTGATCAGAGAGGGCTACGCCCTCGAATTTTCGAAGCCGATAACACCAGCCTTTGTTCTGTCCCCCTGCAGTACCCCCGCAAAGAAGACAGCGGTGGAATCCACCCTCACGCGCTTAATTGCACTCGGGGCCGTGTCTCCAGTGCCCCCAGATCAGTGCGGCTCAGGTCGATACTCGATTTACTTCGTGGTGCCAAAGAAGGAAGGCACCTTCCGACCGATTCTGGACTTAAAACAGGTCAATCGCTGCCTCAGGGTCCCGCACTTCAGGATGGAGACCCTGCGGTCAGTCATTGCTGCCGTAAGGAACGGGGAGTTCCTGACAGCCCTCGACTTGTCAGAGGCCTACTTGCATATCCCGGTCAGAAAATCCCATCAGCAGTTTCTAAGGTTTGCGGTACCAGCGGGGCACTTTCAATTCAAGGCCCTTCCCTTCGGCCTAGCGACAGCTCCACGAACATTTACCAAGGTGATGGTGGTAGTAGCGGCCTTCCTCCGGAAGGAGGGGATCTTGGTTCACCGGTATCTAGACGATTGGCTGATCCGGGCAAAGTCAGAGAAAGAAAGTCGCTCGGCGACGGACACAGTAGTTCGCTTGCTAGAAGAATTGGGATGGGTGATCAACCGAGCAAAGAGCAGGCTGACCCCCTCCCAGAATCTCGAGTATCTCGGCGCAAGGTTCGACACCGGCAGGGGCAGAGTGTTCTTGCCCTCTTCCCGGGCCGGGAACCTAAGGCTTCTGATCACTCTGTTCCTAAGCAGGCGAAACCCCTCAGCATGGCATTACCTTCAGGTCCTGGGCACGATGGCAGCAACGATAGAGGTAGTACCTTGGGCCAGAGCCCACATGCGCCCATTGCAACGATCCCTATTGCGTCGGTGGTCTCCGCAACTTCATCCTCTGACAACACAGTTACCCTGCGCTCCGCGGACCAAACGAGCTCTTCGATGGTGGCAACACCCGAGAAACCTGGAACGGGGAATGCCCCTCGAGCCCCCCCAGTGGGTCCTCTTGACGACGGATGCCAGCCTGTCAGGCTGGGGGGCACACTGCGAGGACCAGTTCGTTCAGGGATGCTGGTCCCCGATGGAATCTCAGTGGCCCATCAACAGACTGGAGTTACGGGCCGTCACCCTAGCGCTCAAGAAACTCGAGCCCCGGGTACGAAGAAGGGCAATCCGCGTCATCTCCGACAACATCACAACGGTGGCGTACATCAACCACCAGGGCGGCACCAGCAGCCCGGCCCTGGAAAAGGAGGCAGACTCTCCTCCAGTGGGCGGAGGTCTACCTTGAGGCGCTTTCGGCCCAGCACGTGGCAGGCTCGGACAATGTCACGGCCGATTACCTCAGCAGGCACAGAATAGACCACGGAGAGTGGGAACTGGAGCAGGCAGTCTTCGACCAAATAGTGGCTCGGTGGGGTCTCCCACTAATGGATCTCATGGCAAGATTCTCTTCGGCCAAGGTGGACCGATTCTTCAGTCGACGAAAGGAGAGGATGTCCGAGGGTCTGGATGCCCTGTCTCAGAAGTGGCCGGCAGAGGGCCTCCTCTATGTATTCCCTCCCTGGGCTCTGATCGGAAAGGTTCTTCAACGAGTGGAATCTCACCAGGGCCCGGATAATCCTCATAGCTCCGGATTGGCCCCGCCGCCCCTGGTATGCAGACCTGGTGAGACTATTAGCCGACCACCCATGGCGGCTGCCCTGCAGGAGCGACCTTCTCAGGCAAGGCCCGGTCCGGATGCCTCACGTGGATCGGTTCTCGCTTACTGCCTGGCTCTTGAAAGGGCGCGGCTTCTGAAGCGCGGATATTCGGCGGCAGTAATCTCAACGTTGTTGAGCGCTAAGAAGCGCTCGACATGTCTCGCCTATGTAAGGGTCTGGCGCATTTTCGAGGCATGGTGCGCGGAGCACCGTAGGAAGCCCCTGACCGCCTCAGTCCCAGAAATCCTGGAATTTTTGCAAGCAGGGTTCGACAAGGGTCTAGCGCACAGCTCACTTCGAGTACAACTAGCCGCTATCGCGTGCTATAGAGGAAAGATCCACGGCAAGCCGTTAGGGGTGCACACGGACGTCACCAGGTTCCTAAGAGCAGTACGATGGCTGCGTCCCCAGCGGAGGTCGGTCGTCCCCACCTGGGACCTTAACCTGGTACTAAATGCACTGATGGGGGAACCGTTTGAAACCGGTAAAGAGGGCCTCCTTGAAGGACTTAACCCTGAAGACAGTCTTCCTGGTTGCGATCTGCTCGGCCAGGCGGGTCTCCGAGCTACAAGCTCTCTCCTCCAAGCCCCCCTTCCTGGCCTTCCTCAAGGACAAGGTCGTTCTGCGCACGGTGCCCTCCTTCCTTCCCAAGGTTATTTCTCCTTTTCATGTAAACCAGACAGTCACGCTCCCGGCCTTCCCAACCGGGGGCCTGGCAGGCAAGGATAGCAGGCTGCGGCTATTGGACGTTCAGAGAGCCCTAAAGCGCTACCTCTCCCGAACCGCTCCGTTCCGGAAGTCAGACCGGCTGTTTGTCAAGTTCGGAGGCCCCCACAGAGGGGAAGCGGCGGCCAAGGCCTCCATCTCTAGGTGGATTAGGGAGGCGATTGCCTCCGCCTACATCCTGAAAGGCAAGCAGGTTCCGGGGGGGCTGCGGGCTCATTCCACCCGAGCTCAGGCTACCTCATGGGCAGAATTCAGTCTAGTCCCCCCGCTGGATATATGTAGAGCGGCAACTTGGTCCTCCCTACATACCTTCACCAAGCACTACAGGCTGGACGTGCAGAGCTCAGCGGATGCTCGGTTTGGCCTAGCGGTTCTTCAGTCCGGTTTGCCGAATCCCACCCAGAATTGAACTGCTCGGGTACTTCCCTGAAGTAAAGGGACTGGACTGGAGTGACGATAAGGAAGAAGTAATTAGATCTTACCTGCTAATTATTGTTCCTGAAGGAACGACAGTCCAGTCCCTGATCCCACCCGGCTATGTTGGACCTGAAGGCCTGTCGGAAAAGGGCGGAACAGCGAACCGAGCGGGGGACCAGATCGGGGTGAGGGAGGCCAGGAGTAAGTAGGCGAGCAGTCCTCCTTCGGCGCCTTTCCTCCTCTCCCTCCTCTACTCCTTTTTCCTATTTACTTATATAAAAAAAAAAAAAAAGTTTGCATGTTTGTTAGGTTTGATTTTTAGTTGTGACAAGGTTCACTTAGGCTACTTTTTCAGTCGATTACTGGGGTTGGTGGGTGGTCTCAGTGGTATTTGTACCGCTCCACCTCCAAAAAGGTTGGGCTCAGCCTCCAAGCTGCTGGAAGGGTTACGCAACCCTGAAGTAAAGGGACTGGACTGTCGTTCCTTCAGGAACAATAATTAGCAGGTAAGATCTAATTACTACTTATAATGCCACTGTATCGTTCCATGGTGCGACTGCACCTTGAGTATTGTGTGCAATTCTGGTCGCCGTATCTTAAGATATAGCGTTATTAGAAAAGGTACAGAGAAGAGCCACCAAAATGGTAAAGGGGCTGGAAGGATACTCCTATGAAGAGGCTAAAAAGGTTAGGGCTCTTCATCCTGGAAAAGAGATGGCTGAGGGGAGATATGATAGAGGTCTATAAATTAATGAATGGAGTGGAACAGGTAAACGTAGATCGATTGTTTTACGTAATCAGAATATAGAAAGACTAGGGGACATGCAATGAAGCTACAGGGTAAACTATTTAAGACAAATAAGAGAAAATATTTTTTCACTCAACATGTAATCAAACTCGGGAATTTGTTACCGGAGGATATAGTAAAAGCTGTTAGTGTAGCTGGGCTTAAAGGTTTGGACAAGTTGCTGGAGGAACGATCCATAAACCATTATTAAAAGTGACCCGGGATATCACTGCTTGACCCAATACAAGCATTATGGAACCTGTCTTTTGGGGAAATTGCTAGGTATTTATGACCTAGATTGGCCACTGTTGGAAACAGGATACTGGGCTTGAAGGACCTTGGTCTGACCCAGTATGGCATATCTTATGTTCTTATGTACCTCTTACCTGATCAAGATAGGGAATAACTGCAGCTAGCACAGAACACAGCTACAAGGATTATCCTGGGACAAACTCGTTATTCTCATATCACGCCACTCCTCAAGCAATTTTGCTGGCTGCCTATATCACAAAGAATCAAATATAAGGTCCTTGACACATACAAAATCATTCACAGCGCCTCAGCTCTCACTCTGCAGTTGTGGGCTGATATTAAAGGTATGCAATCAACCCACAAGACAGGGCATACCTAACATGCTGGATATTCCAGTGGAAAAAACAAAAATCAACCAAAGGTCCAATAACAGGGCCTTCTCGCTATATGCCCCGGCACTATTGAACTCGTTTCTGCCACAAATAAGAGACATTCAATTCCTACAAGACTTCAGAAAATGCTTGAAAACCCTACTATTCACAGAACATTATGGCCTAGCAACAAACGACACCTATCCAGCATAGCATCCCCATGCACATAACACCCACCTTGAACTCTAAACAATTTACATTGCTGTATCACAAAATGTACATAGTTTGGTTACTTGTTCAAGAGTTTAATACCTCTAGTTACAATGTATTCGTTATGTTCAATGTACCGTGTACTTCTGTTTGAACCGTTTCATATTACTACACAGAGTTACTTGTAAACCGTTTGACTTGTAGAAAGATTGTATTAAAAATCTGTTAGTTAAACAATTGAAGTCCCTGAAGGTGGACATGGCAGTCACCATACTGGTGGAAGGTGGGAGAGCCTTGAAGGGCCCCCAGGACAAGAAACTGGAAGTGCTGCTGAAGCAGGCATTTTGATATCAATGCCCTGACATTACGGGCCTCCTTTTGTGGGGCCTATATACCTTGGGCATGTCTGCGAAGGACACAGGTTCTGCCAGAGCCAGAGTGCCGGTTGCAGCAGTGTGGTTTGGAGGCAGCTCACCTAGAGTTAGAGGTGGCCTTTCTAGCTGATGCCTTTTATGACATGGTCAGAGCTTCTTCCAAGGCTATGGACTCGGTCATTGTGGTGCAGTGTCTCTTGTGCCCGAGTGGGCAGTGGATGAGTCTTCCAAGATGTGGCTTAGCCAGCTGCCCTTTAAGGGTAAACTCCAAGGCCTTTCCAAAGAGAAGAAGTTGGTAAAGGAGCTAGGGGAATCAAAGGGATCCAAGCTCCTGGAGGATAAGCCAAAGTCGACCAAGGGACAAGCGTCGGCTAGGGGCCAGCTGTGGGATTTCTGATGGTTCCAGGTGACCCATTTTGCCCCTTCCAGAGAACGTGGTATTTGAGCAGGGGCCCATCCTTTCAGGATGGCAGGGGAGTCGGCAGATGTTATTACAACACTGCTCCCATGGCCCCCAAGAAATACCAATGAAGCAAGGGGAGGCCTGGGATAGGGTAGATCTAGTCGGGGGCCACCTCCAATGGTTTCTGCCTGCCTGAGTCCATATCACCTCTGACCAGTGGGTATTGGAGGCAATCCGAGAGGGGTACACTCTGGAGTTTGCTCGTCCACTGTTGGACATCTTTGTTATCCCCTTGCAGGCCCATGGAAAAGCTTGTGGTAGTCCAGGAGATGCTGCAATGGCTTTTGCAGTTAGAAGTGGTGGTGCCAGTGCCCGTGCCCAGAGGCCAATGCGGCAGAGGTAGATACTCCATTTATTTTGTAGCTCCCAAAAACAAGGGGTCATTCAGGCCTATCCTAGATCCAAAGCATGTAAACTGGTCACTGTGGGTTCTGTATTTCCACATGGAAAAACTGCGCTCTGTCATTGTAATGGTCTGTGAAGGAGAGTGTTTTACATCACTGGACCCGACTGCCTACATGCATATCCCAATACAGCCTGAGACACCAGTGGGACACTTCCAGTTTCAGGCTTTGCTGTTTGGACTGGCCACAGCTCCTCATACCTTTACAAGGTGATGGTCATCGTGGTGGAGGCTTTGCCTTGGGAAGGGGTGCTAGTGCATCCATATCTCAACAACTGGTTGATAAGGGGGAAGTCGTTGAGGAGAGTCTTTAGGCCACCCAGCATCTGGTGTCATGCCTACGGCACCTGGGTTGGGTGATCAACTTTACTAAGAGCCACCTAGAGCCTTAGCAGGAGCTGGTGTACTTGAGGGCACGGTTCCAGACTGATCAGAGCCGCTATCCAAAGAGCGAAGAGTGGGTGGTGAAGTTGCAGCTCCAGGTTTGCCCCCTCAGTGTGGCATTACTTCCAGCTAATGGGGTTGATGGTGGCTACATTGGAGCTGGTTCCTTGGGCACCTGCGGTCACTGGTGCGCTGGTCACCTCAGCAGCAGGAGTTATCGACTAAGCTGGTATGTCTGATGGTCATCTGGATGGCCCTTCAATGGTTGCTGAGGAATCTTTTGGTGGGAATGTCCTTGGAGAAACCAATTGGATTCCCTTGACCAAAAAGGCCAGTATTTCAGGCTTGGGGGCACACTACCAAGCTCAGGTCACACAGTGGTCGGTGGTCACGAGGAGTGTGAGTGGTTCTTTAGTTGGAGATGAGCAGTTTTCCTGGCTCTATGGTTCTTTTGCCTGGTTCTCTAGGGGAGAACGGTGCGACCACAGAGGCATATCTGAATTGTCAAGGAGGGACAGGCAGTGCAATGCTGGAGCACGAGGTCGCTCCGATCTTGGCCTAGGCTGAGGAAAATCTGCTGGCGCACTTGGCGGCGTACGTGGCAGGGAAAGATGTTGCAGGCAGACTTTTTCTTTTACTTTATCAGTGTTCCTCGACCAGCATTTCACACCTTTTTTTTGGCCGCAGGCCTCTGACCCGTACCCGGTAAGATGTCACTCGCCAATCTACATGACAGCTGCCTTGGGCCAGACCACGATGACTCTTGACTATGAACTTTGCAAGGCGATGACCATAAAGGCCATCAAGATTCGTTAGCTGCAGCAGGAAAAGATCTTTCACAAGTCCAACTCTGCACTAGAGTCTCCAGCAACACCCTGTTCCAGTGCCCCCTCCGGTACCTGTGTGTCCCGTGGCCACGGGTCCTCCGAAAGAAAATCCCTGAAGGTAGAACACTAAGTCGAAACCCTCAAAGACCATCTCAAAGGATGGGTCAGGGAAATCAAATTCCAGGTCCCGCAGTCCCAGACGTGAGTACGAAGGATTGGAGCAGGTGCAGCCTTACAAGCTGCCCCGGAAGGAGGAATTGGCAGCCTGCCATCGGTCTTGGACACCTGAGGCCATCCTCATAAAGGACTCTCCCTCAACAGAGCAGACTCCAGGTCTAAAGTCCTCTCGCCTGCATCGAAGGCCGCAGAGCCAACTGGCATAGAGACCAGGATGGCAGCCTTGGAGCGCAGTATTTCTGCCCTCATGACCCAGCAGCAGGCATTCATATTCGGTTCCTTCGCTTCATCCACCCTGATGACCGGACCCTCCACATCAAGGGCTTCCCCAGAAGTTGAGTCAATCCTCGAATGCCACCAGACTCGAGATCCTGGTCCTGTTCTAGGGGCACCGGTCCTCTCTGGCCAGTGCCCACAATTCAGACTGTAGGACCTATGCTGGCAGTGGGCCTCTGCTTGGATTTCCTCTGACTTAGATTGGGAGACTGAGGAAAAGCAGTCCCCGGACATTTGGCAACACTGAGATGTGCCCTCAGACCCATCTTCCCTAGTATCCTGTCACCATTCCCCGCCCAAGGATGTTACCTTCCTAGACTTTGTGCGAGACATGGCTAAAACTCTCACCTTCGAGACAGAGGCAGACCCCCACATTGAGGAACTAGAGATTCTCCAGTACTAGGTGCCCCTGAAGGAGGCCCTCATGGTGTCTGTCCTTTCAATCCTTGAGCGCCGCCTCTTCCGTATGTGGGAAACACTGGCATCTGTGCCCATAGTAAGCAGACAGCTCAACTCCATGTAGAGATTCTGCTGAAGCCCCAGGTTCCAGAAAACTCAACTTCCCCCCACAACTCGATGGTCATTGAGTCTGACACATGCAGACTTTAAAAGCCAAAAGACCCATTCTTTGGTGCCCCCTCCCCCCCTACCCCTGGTAGGGAGGCCCGGACCCTCAACACCCCCTGCCGAAAGGCCTTTTAGGGCTCAATGCTTGACAGGGAACCTCTCCAGCGGTTCAGGTGAACTTTACTAGCCTCTGTGGTCAAGGAGTGCTCAAAGTTTTTATCTCAAGTAGCATACGACGACTTTGAGTCCTCAGCCAGAGTAGCTGATGTAGGCATCATGGCCCGGTACCAGGCCTGGTTGCAGTCGTCTGACCTCAAGCAATGGGTTCAGAACAAGCTCATTGATGTCCCCTATATCGGAGAGACTTTCTTTTTGGGAAATCCATGGCAAACCAAGTGGCTCAAATAGAGACTGAGTTCCTGATATGGACCAGACTCTCTAAAAAGACCTTGGTACATCCCTGTAAGAAGTCCTTGGGGAAGAAGCTCTTCCCGTGAGGGGGGTGGGAGGAATTGCCCAAAAAAAACCTCACAGTTCAAAGCTGCCTCTGCTCTGTAGCAAGGCCAACAGCACAAGGGGCAGGGGCAAGGGCATGGCCCCTGCAAGCAGAAGACCCCACAAGACCCAGGTGCTAGCCCTGGCCCAGCCTGGAGGGAGTTTTTGACTCCTTGGGCATGACTTCTTCCCCCCCCCCACACACATCCCCCAGGAGGTTCCCTACAGCCCACGGGGGGGGGAGGGGGGCGCATGTGGCTTGGTTTGCCCACAGGTCGTCTTCCATCATCACTGATTTTCTTGGGTACTGCAAGTTGTCAAGGAGGGTTACCTCCTCCACCTGCAGCAGACGCCACCATCTTACTTTCCAGGACAGCCTGTCATGCCTCTCCTTCACCAGGCTGTGCTTCTCTGAGCTTGCAGGCCTCCTCAAGGACAAAGCAGTAGAGCCAGTACTCGAACACCTCTGAGGCAAAGGCTTCTACTCCATATATTTCCTCATTCCCAAGTGGACAGGGGACCTCCAGGCCCACCGTAGACCTGCGGGACCTGAACAGATTCCTGGTGAAGAAGAAATTCAAGATGCTCTCCCTTGGAACACTGTTGCCATACCTCCAGCAGGGAGACTGGCTATGCTCCTTAAACCTGAAGGATGCTTATACTCTTATCCTGATCATCCCAGCCACCGCAAATACCTACAGTTTGTGGTAGAAGGAGGTCACTAGCAGTACAGGGTGCTACCCTTCAGGCTGGCTTCGCCAAGAGTCTTCACCAAGTGCCTAGCTGTGGTGGCAGCCTGCCTTCATCTTTCCCTATCTGGTCGACTAGCTCATAAGGGGAGGCAAATTTCCAGAGATGCACCACGCTGCAGAGCACACCCTGCGGCATCTGGGGTTCATCATCTATCCTAAGTCCCACCTCTCCCCAGCTTAGTGCCTGGAGTTCATACGGGCTCAGCTGGATGTCTTCCAGGCCAAGGCTTTCCGTCCTTTGGAGATGTCAGAACGCCTCAGGGCGCTAGCTGCAGAGGTGCAGCACTGCCAGTCAATGCCCACCCGCCTTCTCCGCCTGCTGGACATGACCCCATACGCTCACCTACATATTTTATTTATTTAACAAGTTTTTTATACCACCTTATCCTGAAATCAAAGTGGTTTACGCATAATTCAATGAATTTTACATAGAACTCATGTTAAAGGTAGGGGTAACATGTGGGACATGCTAGAAAGCATAACTTATTTACATTTTAACATATCTACATTGGTTAATCAGCATTTTGAGAATCAGCGCTCAGGCTGTTGGGGTATTCCGGGGAGTGGATCGCAGTGGGAGGTCATTAAAGTGTTCCACGAAGAGGAATGTTTTCAGCTTCTTCCTAGTCTTTTAGGTCTATGGTGGTCCTGAGTGCTTCCGGAAGGGAGTTCCAAATGGTGTGTGCTGCTAGTGATAGAGCTCTGTTGGTCATGGAATTTTTGGCTTTGGTGACAGAGCTCAGTGGTGCCTCTGCTCCCAGTGGACACAAGCCAAGGGCAGGCTTAGAGACTGGATAAGAGTGACCCACTACCTGGTGGACTCACTTGACTGGTGGCAGCTCCCCTGCCACCTTCAAGCCAGGATGCCCTTCCAGGCACCTACCCCCCCCAAGAGTCCTAACTACAGACACCTCCCTGCTGGGTTGGGGAGCTCACTGCAAGGATCTCCACACACAACAAGGTAGCTGGTCCCAGGCGGAAGGCTAGTTTCAGGTCAACCTTCTGGAGTTCCGGGCGATATTTCTGGCCCTCCCAAGTCTTCTGCCACAGGCTCCAGGACCAGTTGTTGCTGGACCAGACAGACAACTAAGTTGCAGTGTTCTACATGAACAATCAGGGAGGCATGGGGTGGTACTCCTGCCAGGAGACGGTGGCCCTCTGCTCATATGCGACAAGCAATGGGATGCTCCTGTGGATGGTCTACTTTCTGGGCCAGCAGAATGCCCTGGCAGACAAAACTGAGCAGAGTTCTCCAGCTGCATGAGTGGCATGTGGACCCCAGAGTGGCAGCCTGGCTTTTCCAGCTCTAGGGTGTCCCCTTAGTGGACCTGTTCGTCAACCTGGACAACACACAGTTGCCCAGCTTCTGCTCCCACCAACCACACCCATCCCGGGTGGTGGCAGATGCGTTCCTCATTCCATGGACTTGAAGGCCTTCTCTCTGCCTTTCTGCCAACACCGCTGGTCGCCAAGACCCTCTTCAAGGTCCAGAGCGATAGAGCGTCACTGATATTGATAGCCCCCAGGTGACCCAGGCAACCTTGTTTCCACTTCTTCTCTGCCTGTCGGCGGTGTTTCTGATTTCCTTGAGTCACACCCCAGGGCTTCTGTCACAGGAGGGGAGGGCTCTTTCTTGCACCCCAGCCTGGGGTCCCTATCACTCATGGCCTGGCTGCTGAAAGGGTAGCTCTTGCTCCCTTCGACTCCCACTAGGCGTAGAAGAGATCCTCCTTGCCTCCGCAAGGCCTCCATGAGAAGGGCATACACCTTTTCAGTGGTGCACTTTTTTGGTGTGGTGCGTAGAGAGATGGGCGAACCCATTCTCCTGCTCAGTATAGCTGGTACTCCAGAACCTACTTCACCTGTTCCAGGTGGACTGAAGTCCAGCGCAGTTGGGGTGCACCACCACTTCATTGAAGGAAAGCCCCTCTCAGCTCAGCCCCTCATTTCTAGATTTCAGTGGGGCTTTGTGTTGTCTAAGCCCCTCCCCCCCATCAGCCCACCTCTAGTGGAGTGGGATCTCAATGTGGTGCTCTCACAGCTCACCAAGGCACCGTTTGAGCCCTTGGCTACCTGCCACTGGCAGTACCTCTTCTGGAAGTTGGCTTTCTCGTGGCACTCATGTCAGATTGCAGGGTCAGCAAGCTCCAGGCTCTGATGGCAGAGCCTCTCTACATAAGGTTCTACAAGAAAGGGGGTGCTCCGCATACACCAAGTTTCTGCCAAAGGCGGTGTCCCCTTTCCATCTCAGTCAGGAAGAAGGTGGGGAGCACCACCTCCTAGGGCCTCATGTTGGCAAGGTGGAGACAATTCTCCATACTCTGGATTGCAAGAGGGCCCTATCCTATCTGCAACGGATTCCGGGCCACCGCAAAGCGCCTCAGCTTTTCGTCGCCTATTACCCCAGTCGCCTGGGGCTTCCAGTGATTAAGCAAACTCTGTCCACTTGGGTGGCAGACTGCATTGCTCTCGCCTGTGAGCAGACTGGGATCTCACTGGACCACTGAGCCACAGTGCACTGCATCAGGGCCATGGCAACCTTCGTGGCAAATCTGTGTTCTGTACCTGTGATGGAAATCTGCTGGGCTGCCACCTGGTCTTTGGTCCATGCCTTCGCAGATCATTACTGCCTAGAGAGGGAGTCCTGGCGGGACAGCACCTTTGGCCAGACTGTACTCTGTAATCTATTTGGGGTGTAGGAACTCCTTCCCTCTGACCCTTCTGTATTAAGGCTACCAGAGTGCTTGTTCCCTGCTGGACACTTGGGTCATGCAAGAGTCTCCCAGTTGGAACTTAACTGCTGCAGCTCACATATGAACATAAGATATGCCATACTGGGTCAGACCAAGGTCCATCAAGCCCAGTATTCTGTTTCCAATAGTGGCCAATCTAAGTCACAAGTACCTAGCAGTTTCCTTGAGACAGATTACACAGTGCTTGTATTGGGGCAAGCAGTGGATTTCCTGGGTCCCCTTTAATAATTTAAAGCCGGTCTGAAGACCTATCTTTTTTGCACGGCCTACGATCTTCCCTTCCCCTCCTCCATCCCCACAGACCCCTCATAGGTTTGTCTTGTTCTCCTCAGTTTGTTTGTCTCTCTGACCTACTCATGTGTTCTCTCTCCTTTCTCTACCTCTGTCCCTTTCCTATTGCATTAATGGAGTTCTATTTCTTCTATCCTTTCTTTCTAGCAGCGTTGTTATGACTCTTATTTTAAGCTTGTTGTAAACCACGCTGGTGTCTTTGGCGTGTGCAGTATATAAAGAAACAAAGATAATGGTTTATGGACCTTTTTCCTGCAGGCACTTGTCCAAACCTTTTTTTAAACCCAGCTACACTAACAGCTTTTACTACATCCTTTGGTAACATATTCCAGAGTTTTGTGCATTGAGTGAAAGCATATTTTCTCTTATTAGCCTTAAATAGGTTACACTGTAGCTTCATTGCATGTACCCTTGTCTTTCTATATTTTGATGATGTAAACAATCTTAAGTTTACCCGTTCCATTCCATTCATTAATTTATAGACCTCTATCATATTTCCCCTCAGCCGTCTCTTTTCCAGTTTGAAGAGCCCTAACCTTTTTAGCCTCTCTTCATAAGGGTATCCTTCCATCCCCTTTACCGTTTTGGTGGCTCTTCTCTGTACAGTTTTCTAATAACACTATATCCTTTTTAAGATACGGCGACCAGAATTGCACACAATATTCAAAATGCGGTCGCACCATGGAACAATAGAGGCATCCTTTGTGGTGTTCTCCATTCCTTTCCTTATGATTCCTAGCATTCTATTTGCTTTCTTGGCAGCCGCTGCACACTGGGCAGAGGGTTTCAAATATGTCATCCATGATGACTCCTAATCTGCAACCTTGCATCGTGTAACCATAGTTTGGGTTGTTCTTTCCTAGGTCCACATTAAATTTCATTTGCCATTTGGATGCCAAGTCTTCCAATTTATCAAGGTCCTCTTGCAGTTTTTCACAATCTTCATGGGTTTTGACACACAATTATTCAAAGTTGTTATCTGCAAATTTGATTATCTCACTCATTATTCCCATTTGCAGGTCATTTATGAATGTTAAAAAAAAATAAATAAAAAAAATAAAAAAGCACAGATCCCTGGGGTACTCCACTATTCACCTTTCTCCATTGGGAAAATTGGCCATTTAGCTCTACCCTCTGCTTTCTATCTTTTAACCAATTCCCGATCCACAATAGTACACTGCCTCCTATCCCATGACTTTTTAATTTTGCTATGAGTGTCTCATGAGGGACCTTGTCAAAGGTTTTCTGAAAATCCAGATACACTATATCAACTAACTCACCTTTGTCTACCTGTTTGTTCACACCTTCAAAAAGACATAACAGATTAGTAAGACAAGACCTTCCTTGGCTAAAGCCATTTGACTGTCTCCCATTAAGCCATGACATGTTCAGTAATTTTGTTCTTTATAATGGTTTCTACCTGGATTCTGGCATCCTGGCTCACCGGTCTGTAGTTTCCCGGATCACCCCTGAAACACTTTTTAAAAATTTGGCATTACATTGGCTATCCTCAAATCTTCAGGTATTACAGATGATTTTAGTGATAGCTCACAAATTACTAAGAGGTATGTTTACAAAGCAGCATAGCAGCCTCTGTGCGATGGGGCTGCAGCTCCGCTACTGCACAGAGGCCACTACCGCTGTTTTGTAAACATACCCCTAATAGTAGGTCTGCAATCTCATATTTCAGTTTTTTCAACACCCTTGGATGTATACTATCTGGTTCAAGTGATGGTCTATTCTTACGGTTTATCAAATAGTTGTAATACATCTTCCCGGTGTATTGATATTTCTCTTAATTCTTCTCCGGCATCGCCTATAAATACCATTTCAGTCATGGGTAACATCTCTACATCATCTTCAGTAAAGATAGAAGCAAAGCATTCAGTTTCTCTCCTATGGCTTTGTCTGCTCTTAGTGCCCCTTTTTACCCCTGTATCATCTAATGGTCCAACTGACACACTCAGGTTTTTTGCTACGAATGTACTTGAAAAAGTCTTTATAATGTGTTTTTGCTTCCAAAGCAAGCTTCTCAAATTCTCTTTGCCTGAATTATCAATGCTTTGCATCTAACTCGCCAGTGCTTATTTTACCAGTTTTTGTCATTTAGCTCCTTTTTTTCCATTTCCTGAAAGATGCTTTTCTGGTAACAGCCTCTCTGACCTCACCTTTAAACCATGCTGGCAGTTATTTGGATTACCTTCCACTTCTCTTAAAGTGTGGAATACAGCTGATCTGGGCTTCCAAGATAGTATTTTTAAACACTCGTGCATGATGTAAATCTTTAACCTTTGCAACTGCTCCTTTTGGTTTTTTCTTAACTATTTTCCTCATTTTATCATAGTCTCCCTTTTGAAAGCTAATTGGTAGTACTGTGGATTTCCTTGCCGTCCTTCCTCCATTTGTTAAATCAAATGCGATCCTGCTATGATCACTATTGCTAAATGGCCCCAACACCCTTATTTCTTGTACCAGATCTTGAGTGCCACTAAGGACTAGGTCCAAAATGACATCTCCTCTGGTCAGTTCATGAACCAGTTGCTCCAAGAAGCAGTCATTTATTTCATCTAGAAACTTTCTCCCTAGCATGTCCTGCCATGACACTGACCCAGTCGATACCGGGGTAATCAAAATCACCCATTATTATTACTGTGCTGTAACTTTTTTGTTAGCTTTCCTGATTTCTTTGAGCATTTCATCATCCATTTGTTCATTCTGGCCAAGTGGTCAATAGTACACCCCCACTGCCATCGCCTTCCCCTTTTTACATGGAATCTTAATTCATAGAGATTCTACATTGAATTTTGTTTCCTTCTAAACTTTAATCCTATGTGACTCTAGGCCCTCTCTAACAGCGTGCAGCCCCTCCACCAATTTGATCTGCTCTATCATTGCAATATAGTTTGCACCCAGGTATCGGTGTCCCACTGGTTGTCGTCCTTCCACCATGTCTTAGATTTATTTATTTAGCTGTATTTATATCCCGCTTTTCACCGGGTCAAAGCGGTCAATTGGGGGATACATTTTACACAAGGGGATATGAGACACATACACTAATACTTACAGGGAACATGGGCAATGGAGGGTTAAGTGGCTTGCCCAAGACCACAAGGAGTGCCTACAGGACTAGAAATCCCAGTCCCTCCGGCCTGAGATTGCTGTCCCCAGGTGGGACTTGAACCCCCAGCCCTCCGGCCTGAAGTACCTTGTCCTAACCACTGGACCACTCCCTCCCTACCAATCATAACTAACCTCTCATTTAGTACTATATATTCTAACTCTCCCATCTTATTTTTTAGACTTGTAACATTTGCATACAAGCATTTGAGAGGCTATATTTACCATTACTACTGAGTATTTATATAGTGCTACAGGTCATACGCAGCGCTGCACAGAGATATAAGAGACAGTCCCTGCCCATCAGAGCTTACAATCTAGTCAAGACAAACACAGAAGGTGTAGACAGGGGTAATTTGGAATCTTTAAGCTCTGTCTGCTCTGTACTTAAAAGCATTCGGGTTACTTTTGTCTTTATTGGAACCTCTGTCGATATGCCCTAACTTCAATCTTTTGCTAGTATTCTTCAAGGATACATCCTTCCGAAACATGCGCTCTTGGGCGATGGTTGGCTTTCCCCTGTTTTCTAGTTTAAAAGCTGCTCTATCTCCTTTTTAAAGGTTAATGCCAGCAACCTGGTTTCATCCCGGTTAAGGTGGAGCCCATCCCGTCAGAAAAGCCCCTCCTTTCCCCAGAATGTTCCCCAGTTCCTAACAAATCCCAAACCCTCTTCCTTGCACCATCGTCTCATCCATGCATTGAGACTCCGGAGCTCGACCTGCTTTTTTGGTTCTGCGCGTGGAACAGCAAGCATTTTGGAGAATGCTACCCTGGAAGTTCTAGATTTCAACTTCCTACCTAAAAGCTTAAATTTGGCCTCCAGAACCTCCGTACCATACTTTCCTATGTCACTGGTACCAGCATGTACCAAGACAGCAGAATCCTCCCCAGCACTTGTCTAGATGACTGGTGCGTGAGGTCTGCTAACTTTGCACCAGGCAGGCATGATACCAGGTGATCCTCACGTCCACCAACCACCACCCAGCTATCTACGTGCCTAATTATCGAATCACTAACTATATAATAGCTGTTCTTACCCTTCCCTCGTAGGCACATGGCCCTGGAGAAACCACCTCAGTGTGAAAGGGTTTTACATCACCTGGAGGATAGGTTCTAGCTGCAGGATCACTTCCTGCCACACCAGGATGGTGATCTCCTGTCACATGACCTCTCTCCTCCATGGCAACAGGGATGCTGCCAGACTGGAGGTGGGACTTAAGTACTATATCCTTGTAGGTCTCATCTATGTACCTTATGTCCTCCAAGTCTGCTACACTAGCCTCCAGAGATCGGACTCGTTCCCTGAGAGCAAAGAGCTCTTTGCACCTAGTGCACACGTAAGACCCCTCACCAACTGGGAGAAAATCATACATTTGACACTTAATGCAAGAGACTGGAAAGCGCCCATCTCGCTGCTGGACTGCTGTCTGCATCTTGGTTTTAAGGTTTTCTTTAGGTATTTAAGTTTTGTTTATTTAGCTCTGCTGGGGATACTTACACTTATAAAACTAATAACTAATACTTTTAATGGACTTTGTTCACCTCAAGATTGATTAATCTCACGTTCTTAATGTATGCCTGAGGATAAACAGCCACACCTGAGATTGAATATGGGCACATCCTTCCTTCCCTTTAAGAGGTTTAAGCACTTACGAAGCTATGATTCTCCTAGGGGTGGGTGGGAGTCAGGGAAGGAAAGATTTATTAAAAGCTGGCTTTCCTGAGGTGCTGAGGTAATCTGTGACAAATTTCCTGGGTGATTCACACAAACAATTTATTGCTCAAAGAATACTGACCCTGTTTTTCCTTTTATGCTGAGTTATATTCTGATCTGATTTAAATTAAAGTTCTTTGCTGATACTAGGCCCTGACTGATTTAACAAATACACTGGATTCTAATTTACACAAATTAATCCGCTTTAATCAAAATAATTCCTTTTTCCCCAAAATTTAGAAAGTCCCAGAAATAAATACTTACAATTGCAGATCTTTCTCCAGAAGTAGCAGTCCCTTTTTTGTAGTCCTTCAAGACTCACGGCTCTCCTTCTCTGGCCACCATAGCATTTTGTACAAGTCCTCTGTAGCCTGTAGCTGGGAAGTCCCATATGTGAGGACTGATTTCCTGCTTGTTCCCGGAGAAAGCGTAGTTACTCACCTGTAACAGGTGCTCTCCAGGGACAGCAGGAATCGGTTCTCACATCCCTCCCTCATCCCCTTGGAGTTGCTGCTTTACCGTATTTTATTTTGCTGTCTTAGCTGTGTCATTAGACTGAGGCAAGATGGCGGCACCCTTGGGCAGGAAGGGGACTACGCATGTGTGGTGCATCTCCCAAAGGCTTTTTTTGAAAGCTGGGGAGATGCTTCCACAAGGGCTCCATTGGCGCTGACAGCCATATGTGAGTTCTGATTCCTGCTGTTACAGGTGAGTAACTACGCTTTCTCGCTTACGGCCTGGCTCTTAAGAGGACTAGACTGAGGAAGAAGGGATATGCGCCACAGGCGATTGTAACTCTGCTGCAGGCCTGTAGGAGATGAACTTCCTTGTCCTCTGTGTGGGTTTGGAGGATTTTCAAGAATTGGTGCGCAGAGAACAGCCTCGGAACTTTGGTGGCATAGTAGTTGGAGATTCTTGCCTTCCTACAGACATGTCTCGAAGGGCCTGGCCCTCAGTTCCTTACAGGTGCAAGTGGTCACTCTTTTGTGTGTTAATGGGGATGGATCCAAGGGGTGTCCCTGACAACCCACCTGAATGTGTTTCGTTTCCTTTGGTGGTCAAGCAGGTACGGGCTCTGAGGCAGGAGCTTGTCTGCTTGGGACCTCAATCTAGTCCTGTCTGCTCTGATGGAGGTACCCTCCAGACTATTGGGCATATCTACGCTGAAAGATCTCATGTTGAAGACTGTTTTTTTGGTGGTGATTTGTTCGGCAACACAGATTTCTGAACTCCAGAAGCATGCTTGTCTGGAGCCGTTTCTGTTGATCTCTAAGGAGAAGGTGGTTCTTAGGCTGGTTCCGTCCTTTTTGCCAAAGGTGGTGTCGAGTTTTCTCATGAAACAGCCGGTCACGTTGTCAGTATTTACAGGTGGCAGTGCCTTGGAGGAAGATCCTCAGCTGCATCTCTTGGATGCGCGGCGTGTTCTGCAGAAGTACTTAAAGTGCACAGAGCACATTTGTAGGTCAAACCGCCTCTTTGTGGCGTTTGGAGGGCCACAAAAAGAGGCGGCTTCCAAGACCTCTGTGGTGTGCTAGATCAAGGAGGCTATTGCTTTAGTGTATCTGAAGGAAGAGATTTTAACTGGTAAGTAAAATCTCACCACCTGAGGTTTTCTTTTTCTGCACATGTTGCTTTTATGGTGCTTCTGCCTAGATCTCCCTTTTTACAGAAGCCCTCCATTGTTCTAAGATATCACTCGTGTACTTTAATCTTTAACATTGAGGGTCTTAAATCTTGCATTAGTTGCTTTTGCACCTTTTTCCAATAGCAATATGCCTTTTTCTTCCAGTTTTTGGCAGACACTTGTATACCCTCTAGATCAGGGGTCTCAAACTCAAATTGCTTTGAGGGCCAAATGAGGACTTGTAGAGTAACCCGGGGGCCGCACAAGACGCAGGCCTCATTTGCATAAGGGCATCATTTGCATAAGGGCATCATTTGCATAAATATTTGCATAATGTTACCATACACTAACTTTTAGTAAACATGCCTCTTAATGAGTGTATGGATAAAGAAAGACTAAAAGATTTCTACATTACTATAAACCAGTGCCAACCACCAGGCACATTAGGAACTACTAGAAACACTGCCCATTTAGAACCCATAGCAAACCTGCCGTGTCCTAACAGCACTACCAGGACTCACAAAGCACCATACCCTAACTATCAAAAGGCAACACTGCAAATATTAAATCAACACATTTCAGAGAATAACAATACATGACCTACTCGGGAAAGAGAACAAGTGGCAATGTCAAATAGGAATTACATAAACAGAATACCTCAGCTCAGTTACACATGCAGAACATACACCATCACCAAACAAGGAATCACAATTTAGAAACAGGAAGACAATTAAACTGGGAACCCCAAAAGCCAAACTTAGAATGTACAACACTGTAGAAATAAAACTATACATTGATTTCCTCTTGTATTAAATAAAGTGCAGACGTTAAAGATGCACATTTCCAAGAGCTGACATATTTCAGTTAATAAATTCAAAATAAAGAGAGATTTTTCTACCTTTTGTGCATTTTTTTTCAGTTGCAATTGTTCCAGTCACTTTCTTCTGGTTTCTTTGTGTCTTCTGCTAACTCTCCATCGTCTGCTGTCCATTTGTCCTTTCTTCTTTCCTAGTTTTTTTCCATTCTCTCTACATCTGCTTTAACATACTAATCATTCTCCTTTTGCTCTTTCCTCATTCCTATTTCATCCACTCAAATTTTACCCCTCCATCCTCAATCCCCACTTACTCTCCCAATACCCGGCCAATTGTAGATTTTTCTTCCCTCCCACACAAAATATATTTCCCCTCTCCATTTCACTCTCCCAGCCCAATCCCATTCTAATCGTCCCCCAACATCACCTCCCTTCTAGCTCCTGCCCCACCCAGCATCCGCTCCCTTCTAGTCCCCGCATCATCAGCCCATTTCCAGTCCTAGCTCCCTCCCCTCACAGCCCATTTCCTTTCCAAGCCCCCTTCCACTCAGCCCATTACCATTACCATTCCAAGACCCTGTCCCCATCAGCTATTTGCAGTTCAAGCTCCCCCTTCTACTCGGCCCATTTCCAGTCATAGCACCCCCCCCCCAGTCCATTACCAGTTCTAGCCCCCCCCCCCATAGCCCATTATCGGTCCTAAGCCCCCCAACAGCCCACTTCCAGGCCTAACCCTTCCATCGCCCCATCTTCGTTCTTAGCCCCCCCATAACCCCATTTTCAGTCTTAGCCCCCCAATCAGACCACCTCCAGTCCTAACCCCCATCTGTCCATTACCAGTCCTAACCCCCATCACCCCATTTTCAGTACTATCCCCCCATCACCCCATTTCAAGTCCTGCTCCCCCCCCCAGCAGCCCACATCAAGTCCTGCTCCCCCCCCAGCAGCCCACATCAAGTCCTGCTCCCCCCCCCCAGCAGCCCACATCAAGTCCTGCTCCCTCCCCCCCCCCCCGGGAAAATTAAACTTTAGAAAAAAGCTGGCTGCTGCCGCTGCCGCGGCGGTAGCAGCAATATCGCAAGTCCCGCGGCCCCCCCCTCCCTCCCTCCCTCCCTCTTGCCTGCCTGCTTGTGAGTTCTTCTCCGCTTCGGCTTTCAGAGCCGCGAAGGGAGAGCTTCTCCCTCGTGACTCTGTTAAGCCCGCTGGGGCTTATGGGAAATTTCCCATCTGCCCCGGCGAGCTTAACAGAGTCGCGAGGGAGAAGCTCTCCCTTCGCGACTCTGAAAGCCGAAGCGGAGAACTCACAAGCAAGCAGGCAGGCAAGCAGGAGGGGAGGGGGGGGGCCGCGGGACTTGCGATATTGCTGCTATTGCCGGGCAGATGGGAAGGGGCCGCGGGACAGGTGATTCTGCCGCTGCCGCGGCAGCAGCAGCAGAAGCCGGGTTTTTTTTTTTCCTGTGCATCGCGGGCCGCACAAAGGTCTCTCGCGGGCCGCATGTGGCCCGCGGGCCGCGTGTTTGAGACCCCTGCTCTAGATTTAAATATAGAGTTTATGGCATTTAAGTAGCAGTACATTATAGAAACCTAGACACATGACGACAGAAAAAGATCACATGACCTATCTAGTCTGCCTTTCCATATCTACTACAATAGTCCCCTTTTTTCCTTTAGAGGTCCTCTTTGTCCCATGCTTTTTTGAATTCAGATACTGTTCTCATCTCTACCACCTCCATGGGGAGACTATTCCACGCATCTTCACATTCCATAAAGAAATATTTCTGCATATTACTCTTGAATCTATCCCCTTTCACCCTCATCCTATGTCCCCTCGTAGCAGAGCTTGCTTTCAATAGGAAAAAGCTCGTCTCCTGTGCATTTATGCTATAGAGGTATTTAAACGCCTCTATCGTATCTCTCCTCTATTTCACTTTTCCTCTAAAGTATACATAAAGATCCTTACGTCTGTCCTCATGCTTTATAACGAAGATCACTAACCATTTTAGTAGCCACCCTCTGCATCGACTCCAACCTGTTTATATCTTTTTGGAGGTGCGGTCTCCAGAATTGCACACAATACTCCAAATGAGGTCACCTTATACAGAGGCACTATCGCATCTTATCTTTTTTTTTTTTTTTTTCTGTGAGCTATTCCTCTCTCTATGCACCCAAGCATCCTTCTAGCTTTTGCAGTCGTCGTCTTTACCTGTTTAACTACTTTAAGATTGTCACATAATTATCTCCCTCATTATCTTCAGGGTCCACTTGATTGTAGATAATGCTCTTGACTTTTTTCATGAACTTCTGTGGTTTATTTTCTGCCACAGAGGGTCCATGAACAAGCTCACCATGGCCTTCATCTATGGCAGAGATATCTTCACCATCATTGCTATCATCATTAGCCCTAGTGAAAAAGCTGTTGGTGGGCGGTTTCTTTTTTTATATCCTGGACAACATGCAGCCAGTGTGTGTGTTTCCTATCATACTTTGATTGTAATGTCGCCTTGCTGAGATTTGGTACTGATGTTTACTCGAGAGAGTCACCATGTGAAGGTGTTCTGCAAAACTTGAGGATGAAATCTTTTTGTGTTCTCATCCTAAGAGATGCACAGCAATTCAACAACCACCATTAGTGAATCTTATGTTGTATTTATTCCCTTTTGAATTGGTGGGGTAGATTTTCTGATTGAAGATGATGGGGTGGAGAAGTAGCCTAGTGGTTAAAGTAGCAACTTGGTAATCAGAGACCAGGATTCAAATCCTCCTGGCACTCCTTGTGGCCTTGGGCAGTTGCTTAACCTTTTTGTTGCTTTAGGTACAAATTTATATTGTAAGCCCTCTGGGACAGGGACATACCCACTGAACCTGATTGTAACTTGCCTTGAACTACTACTGGAAAGGCATGAGCTAAATGCAAATATAACAAATGATTGATTCTCATTTTTATTTATCTTTTTGGCTTTTGCTGCTTTCCATCAGGTTCCCCCCAGGCTTCTTGCAGAAGCTAGAAAAAGTATATGAATAGATAGGTTTGGGGTGGGGGGAGGTAAAAAGGCAGATAAGCTAGCAGCACCTCATCCTTGGCGATTTTAGGGGTCTGGGAGCCTTGAGCTTGGAAGTATCTCTTGCAGCTGCTGCCCTGCAGGCTCTTAAGATCTTTATAAGAGGCTAGAAGTGTCTGGATGGGTCCATATTCAGAGGTTCCTTCGCTCTTGTTGGCCAATTTTTAAGGTGTTGGATGGAGTGGGGTTAAGCAGGGCCGGATTTACCTTGAGTGAGGCCCTATGCCAACAAAAATTGTGGGCCCCCAGCAGGGGCGGCCCAAGGGGGGTGCGGGGCCTCATTTGCATAAGGGGCCTCATTTGCATAAATATTTGCATAATGTTACCATATACTAACTTTTAGTAAACGTGCCTCTTAATGAGAGTATGGATAAAGACTAAGATTTCTACATTACTATAATCCAGTGCCAACTGCCAGACACATTAGGAACTACTACAAACACTACCCATTTAGAACCCATAGCAAACCCGCCGTATCCTAACAGCACTACAAGGACTCACAAAGCACCATACTCTACCAATCAAAAGGCAACACTGCAAATATTAAACCAATACATTTCAGGGAACAGCAATACATGATCTACTGGGGAAAGAGAACAAGTGGCACTGTCAAATAGGAATTATATAAACAGAACACCTCAGCTCAGTTACACATGCACAACATAGACCGTCACCAAACAAGGAATCACAATTTAGAAACAGGAAGACAATAATTAAACTGGGAATCCCAAAAGCCAAACTTGGAATGTACAACACTGTAGAAATAAAACTATACATTAATTTGCTCTTGTACTAAACAAAGCGCAGACGTTAATGATGCACATTTACCAGAGCTGACATATTCCAATTAATAAATTCAAAATAAAGAGAGATTTTTCTACCTTTTGTGCATTTTTTTCAGCTGCAATTGCTCCGGCCACTTTCTTCTGGTTTCTTCGTGTCTTCTGCTAACTCTCCATCGTCTGCTGTCCATTTGTCCTTTCTTCTCTCTTCTAGTTTTTTTCCATTCTCTCTCTACATCTGCTTTAACATACTAATCTTTCTCCTTTTGCTCTTTCCTCATTCCTATTTCATCCACTCAAATTTTACCCCTCCATCCTCAATCCCCACTTACTCTCCCAATACCCGGCCAATTGTAGATTTTTTATCCCTCCCACACAAAATATTTTTCCCTTCTCCATTTTACTCTTCCAGCCCCATCCCATTCTAATCCTCCCCCAACATCAGCTCCCTTCTAGTTCCAGCCTCACCCAGCATCCATTCCCTTCTAGTTCCTGCATCAGCCCATTTCCAGTCCTAGCCACCCATCAGCCCATTTCCAGTCCTAGCAACCCCCCAACCCAATACCAGTCCTAGCCCCCCCATCAACCCACTTACAGTCCTAACCACCCATCACCCCATTTTTTTTTTAATTTTTTTTATGATTTTTAAAACAACTTTATTATAAATAAAGCAAGAATACAAAATAAGTCCACGTCAAGAAGACACTCGCCTATAACAGAACAAATTTAAACACAAAGATCCAAACAAAAAATAGCCCAATATACATGAGGAAAAAGCAAGAAAATAATCAACTCGTGCTAGATTCTTTAGCGATCAGAAAAGCCTCAAGTTGTCCAACATCCAGATAAACATATTTAACACCATCTACCACCAAGATGCATTTACACGGGTATTTCAGAAAGAAGGTAGCCCCAATGGCCAGGGTCCGCTCCTTTAAAGCCAAGAAAGCTTTCCTCCGGACTTGAGTAATCCGACTCACATCCGGGAATATTTGTATGGGCTCACCACAAAAGTTCTGACCTTTCTTTTTAAAAATACAAACTCAAAATCAAATTTTTATCCTGCATAGAAAGAAAAGAAACTATTAAGGTGGCACGCGGGATCACATCCAAAGATGATTCTAAAAACTGGGAAAGATCTAAGGACTCTGCACCTTGGGGACCTCCTTCCTGATCAACCCCAGGAGAAGACGTTTTGTTATTAAGGTTCAACAGAACATAATAAATTGAGGCAAATTTTATAACATCTACATCATCAATTAACAAGTTCTCTTTGAAATACTTATGCAACAAAATCAAGGGAGAAAGATAGTGTGTACGAGGAAAATTAAGAAAACGTAAATTCCTAGAACGATTAGTATTTTCAAGAGCTTCCAATTGATGATGAATGGAAGCACTATCTCTAATAAAAGAAGAGGCAGATGCCTCTAACACATCAAAACGACCTTCCATCACCCCATTTTCAGTTTAAGCCCCCCCTATATACCCATTACCAGTCCTAACCCCCCATCAGCCAACTTCCAGTCCTAACCCCATCAACCCATTTCCAGTCAGCCCCCCATAGCCCATTGACAGTCCTAACCCCCCCCCCATCAGCCCACAGCCCATTACCAGTCCTAACCCCATCAGCCCACCTCAAGTCCTAACCCCTCCCCATCAGCCCATTTCCTGTCCTAGCCCCCCCATAGCCCATTATCAGTCCTAACCCCCCATAGCCCATTACCAGTTCTAACCCCCCCCATCAGCCCACAGCCCATTACCAGTCCTAACCCCATCAGCCCACCTCCAGTCTTAACCCCCCCAGCCCATTTCCAGTCCTAGCCCCCCCATCGCCCATTATCAGACAGCCCCCATCAGCCCACAGTCCATTACCAGTCTTAACCTCCTCCCCTAGCCCATTACCAGTTCTAACCCCCCCGACAGCCCACAGCCCATTACCATTCCGAACCCCATCTTCCAACCTCCAGCCTTAACCCCCCAGCCCATTTCCAGTCCCAGCCCCCCCCATAGCCCATTACCAGTCCTACCCCCCCCCCCCATCGGCCTAAAGTAAAATTTAATTTTAAAAAAAAATGCTGGCTGCCGCCGCGGCAGCATGGACTGTTCCCGCGGGGCCCACTCTGCTGCCGCGGCAGCATAGATTGTCCCGCGGGGCTCCCTATGCCCGGCTGAATCCCCTCCCTGCCGGCTTTGAGAGGCGCGAAGGGAGAGTGTCTCCCGCGCGTCTCTGTTAAGCCCGCAGGGGCTGATGGGAAATTTCCCTATTTCCCATCAGCCCCTGCGGGCTTAACAGAGACGCGCGGGAGACACTCTCCCTTCGCGCCTCTCAAAGCCGGCAGGGAGGGGATTCAGCCGGGCATAGGGAGCCCCGCGGGACAATCCATGCTGCCGCGGCAGCAGAGGGGGCCCCGCGGGAACAGTCCATGCTGTCGCGGTGGCAGCCAGCGTTTTTTTTTTAAATTTAATTTTAAAAAGGCTATTTTTGTGGGCCCTTGTCAGCTGTGGGCCCTACGCCACGGCGTAGGTGGCGTATAGGTAAATCCGGCCCTGGGGTTAAGCATACAAGTCTTGGGTTGTACCCCTTTGTAGGCCCCTTGCTACATGTGTGGCATGGGGGTTTGGTGCAGTCTTTGTGGAGTAGAAGGATTTTTATCCTTTTTGTTAGAATATGGTTCGGCATGCGCCTCTCAAAGGAGGATCAACTTGCCTTTTTCTAATATTTTCAGCTACAACACTTCATTATGGTGCATAAAGGTGATTTTGATCTACATGATCTGGTGTTTCAGATATGTAAGAGGTTCTGCCTCGTCTATATCAATGCCTTGTTTGCGGTTGGTGCAAGAGCACATCCCCATAAGCAAGCTTGGGTGAACTGGTTGGGTGGATATTTTGGAGAAGAGACGGTGGTGCCAGGGTCTGTCAGTACTGTCCTAAATATTCATTCGCATAGCTAGTCAGCAAACGCTGTACAAGCTTATTACTCCTATTTCTCCAGGAACAAGCAGGAAGTCAGTCCTCACATATGGGTGACGTCGGTGCCGACGGAGCCCTCGCGGAGCAATTTTCCCCAGCCTTCAAAGAAAGCCTTTGGGAATTGCAGCGCCCAAGGGTGCCATCTTAGCCAGTCTTTTTTTTTCCGCGGAGCCCTACAGACGTGGTCGTCTTGTCCCCGCAGAAAAAGTTGATTTTTCGTCGTTTATTCTCTTTTTTTCTTCGGTTCGACGCCGGTCTCTTTCCTGCCCGGACTCGCGACGCCGTTGCGAGTCCTTCTCTTATTTTTTCGGTTTTTCTGATTTTTCTTGTCAGTTTCGTTTTCGGTTTTTCCCCCGATGGCTGCCAGTGGTTTCAAAAGATGTGTTCAGTGTGACAAATATGTCACTCACTGACACACACGATAATTGCCTCCGCTGCCTTGGCCCAGATCACGAGGAACTGATCTGTGGGGCCTGCAGCAAAATGTCCTCCAAAGCTTTACGGAGTCGGCAGCATCAGCGGGAAAGAATCTTCGCGGATCCCACCCATACCCGGACCTCGTCGGAGGCCTCGGCGTCCAGAGGCTCCAGCTCTGAGCATCGCTGGAGTTCCTCCGACAGAGGTTCTCCCTCCGGGGATCATCATCGGAAGGCGAAACCCGCGAGGGCGGCATCGGTGGACGCTCCTGGTTCCGCGAGGGCCAGGTCACATAGCCCCGATAGCCGTCCCGGGTCTTTGGAGAAGGAACATCTCCCGAAGCGACCTCGTCTGGAATCGGAGTTGCCTGCTCGGGTAAGTCCTGTAGTCCTCCTGGACTCGCCTCCGAGGGGCCCGACGCCGTCGGGGCCCGAGTCGGGGGCTGCTGGGTCACCTGAGGTCGGACTCAGGTTGACGGCCTTGGAGAGCAGACTATCTGCCTTCATGGACCAGCAGCGGGCACTGATCGCTAGCCTCGCTGGCGCCTCTGCCCCGACCGCCGGGACGTCGACGTCTAAGTCGACCCCGGAGACCGAGCCGATCCTCGAGTCCATGCGGGCTCGAGTTGATCCTCGGTCGAGGTCACCCTCGGCCTCCCGTTTGGGACCGAGGTCATCGACGCCGACTCCCTCGGCGTCGGGGCGGCTGACGCCTCCGCCCGCCCGAACCGACCCCACCGATTCCTCCTCGGAGTCGGCCTGGGAGTCTGAAGTGGAAGAGTCACCTGATTCTTTTCGGACTCGGTGTGTCCCCTCGGACTCCCCTGAGTCCGAACCTCGGAAACAGTCCCCCCCCGGAGGATGCCCGGTTCTCGGACTTCGTCAGGGATATGGCCAAGGCTTTGGCCTTCCCTGCGGATCCCGAGGAGGAGCCTCGAGCCGAAGAGCTTGACGCCCTTCAGTACGACTCTCCCGCCAGGGAGCACTTTACTGTACCGGTTCCTCCCATGCTGGAACGACTACTCTTCCGCATGTGGGAGAGTCCGGCATCGTCGCTGGTATTAAGCAAGCGGGTCGATTCCATCTATCGAGTCCGCAAGAGCCCTGGCTTCCAAAAAGCACAGCTACCGCACCATTCCATGGTGGTGGAATCGGCCATGCATAGGCTTAAGAGCCAGAAGAGTACTGCCCTTTGGCCTATCCTCCGCACCACGAGTCTTCACAAAATGTCTCGCGGTGGTGGCGGCTTATCTCCGGCTTCACGGCCTCTGTCTTTCCGTACCTAGACGACTGGCTCATCAGAGCATCGTCCTCTCCAGAAGTCACAAAAGCCACACACCGCACTGTGACTCTTCTCCAGTACTTGGGCTTTGTCATAAACTTCGCAAAGTCCACTTTGCTCCCCTCGCAAGATCTCGAGTTCATCGGCGCAAGATTGCACACTCTTCAGGCGCGAGCTTTCCTGCCTCTCGACAGGGCTCAACGGCTCATGGACCTAGCCGGCCGTTTTCGCAGCCAGTCCCTGGTCTCGGCCAGGCGCTTCCTGAGACTACTCGGCCATATGGCTTCCACCGTCCACGTGACCCCCAATGCCCGCCTGAATATGCGACCTGCTCAGTGGTGCCTTCGCAAGCAGTGGCAACAGGCCGCGGGCGGCCTAGCCGACTTAGTGCGCATCTCCGGCCCGCTGGCCTCTTCTCTACAGTGGTGGCTTCATCGGTCGAACCTGGTACTCGGAATGCCTTTTCAGTCTCCTCCGCCGGCTCAAGTGCTGACGACCGATGCTTCTCTCCTAGGATGGGGAGCGCATTGCCAAGGGGCATGTACTCAAGGTCTCTGGACCACGTGGGAGTCTGCGCAGCAGATCAACTTCCTGGAGCTCAGAGCGATCCGTCTGGCTCTCAAGGCTTTCTCCCACCTGACTTCTCACCGGTCCGTCCTTGTCCAGAGAGACAATCAAGTTGCCATGTTCTACGTGAACAAACAGGGGGGCACGGGCTCCTTCCTTCTCTGTCGAGAAGCACAGAGGCTCTGCTCTTGGGCCGTCAGCCACGGCATTCTTCTCAAGGCAGTTTATCTCCCAGGCCAAGAAAATTGCCTGGCGGACAAACTCAGCAGAATCCTCCAGCCGCACGAGTGGCGACTGGATCCCTTGGTTGTTCAGAAACTTTTTCTGAAGTGGGGCCTCCCCACGATGGATCTCTTTGCCAGTCCTCTCAACCGGCAACTTCCTCGCTTCTGCTCTCGGCAGCCGCATCCCCTTCGAGTAGCGGCGGATGCTTTTCTGCTCTCATGGTCGAAAAGCCTTCTCTATGCCTTTCCTCCCATACCGCTAGTCTCTCGAACTCTTTTCAAGGTTCTCCGAGACAAAGCTTCCATGATCCTGATAGCTCCTCGGTGGCCCAGACAGCCATGGTTTCCACTCCTGCTGCAACTAGCGGTGGAGGATCTGTTCCCTCTGGGGTTTCAACCAGATCTCCTAACACAGGATCAGGGGTCCCTACTACACCCCAACCTCAGATCTCTACATCTGATGGCCTGGCTGCTGAAAGGGTAGTCCTTGCTCCCCTTCTACTGCCGGCAGAGGTAGAAGAGGTCGTCCTAGCTTCCCGGCGACCTTCTACCCGCAAATGCTACGCCCTTAAATGGCGTCGCTTTTCCGCTTGGTGTGCCCAGCAGTCTCAGGATCCCTTCTCCTGCTCGGTGTCGGTGATCTTGCAGTACTTGCTCTACCTCTCTAATCTGGGACTTAAGTCCAACTCCGTCAAAGTTCACCTCAGTGCTCTTTCAGCACATCATGTGCCGGTGGACGGCAGACCTCTTTCCAGCGACCCTCTCGTGGCAAGGTTTCTCCGAGGTCTCCTTCTACTTAAACCACCTCTGCGCCCGCCAGCACCTGACTGGGATCTGAGTGTGGTTTTGCAGCGGATCACCTGTCCGCCTTTTGAACCTATGGCTACCTGTTCTCTCCGTTTTCTTTCTTGGAAAACTTTATTCCTGATAGCCCTCACTTCCGCTAGACGCGTAAGTGAATTGCAGGCCCTCGTGTCTGATCCCCCTTACACTCGCTTCTACAAAAATAGGGTAGTCCTACGGACTCACCCTAAATTTCTTCCAAAAGTGGTCTCCCCTTTTCACATCAATCAGGAGGTGGTACTTCCGACCTTCTTTCCCAGGCCACACTCCAGCCGAGCTGAAATGGTCCTGCATACCCTGGACTGTAGAAGGGCATTGAACTTCTACCTTCACCGTACGCGGGAGCACCGTAAAGCTGCTCAGCTTTTTGTGTCTTTTGACCCCAATAAATTGGGGCTCCCTGTCTCCAAGCGTACTCTGTCCATCTGGGTTGCCGACTGTATCGCTTGGGCTTATGGGGCAACCGGACTCTCGTTAGAAAGTCGAGTCACGGCTCATTGTGTTCGGGCGAAGGCTACGTCAGTGGCTTACCTCCGCTCTGTTCCATTGGCAGACATCTGCCGGGCCGCTACTTGGTCTTCGAGCCAGACTTTTGCGGTCCATTACTGCCTCGAGAGGGAGTCCCGCAGGGACAGTGCTTTCGGACAGGCAGTCCTCCGAAATCTCTTCGAGGTTTGAGCAACTCCTACCCTCCATCCCGGATGGGGGCTACCGGTGGGTAATAATTCAGTGAAGATTCCTTCCTTCTGTGCTGCTGAGCTAGAGGGAGCTCATTTTTGTGCTTAGGGTCTCCGGTAGCCTTAAGCTTGGGAGTCCCATATGTGAGGACTGACTTCCTGCTTGGTCCTGGAGAAAGCGTAGTTACTCACCTGTAACAGGTGTTCTCCAGGAGCAGCAGGAATCAGTCCTCACAACCCTCCCTCCTCCCCTTGGAGTTGCAATCATCTGCTTTAGTTTTTTTGCAAATTTTTATGCTGTCTTTTAGCTATGTCATCTGACTGGCTAAGATGGCACCCTTGGGCGGGAAGGGGACCGCGCATGCGCGCTGCAATTCCGAAAGGCTTTCTTTGAAGGCTGGGGAAAATTGCTCCGCGAGGGCTCCGTCGGCGCCGACGTCACCCATATGTGAGGACTGATTCCTGCTGCTCCTGGAGAACACCTGTTACAGGTGAGTAACTACGCTTTATTGTACACCTGCTTAACTATTTAAATTGAGTTGCTGTATTCTTACTCCTTCCCCCCTGGGCTGGACTTGATCCTCAAATTTTAGCAATTGGGGTTTAAAAAAAAAGTCTTAGTTCTGTGGGGGGTTTTTGTTTAATATTTTGTCCTTTTCATTCTTTACTCATTTACTGTTTCTGTTTTTGCTTTTTATTTTAATTTCATCTTGCTCTATCCTTTCTGCCTCTGTCTTCCATGCCCCTCTTCAATGGTCAGTTTGCATCAGCTCTTCTGTGATCTAATGATAGAAGAGCAGGATCAAGTGGAGGTATCGGGTGCCAAACTTTAGTTTGACTTTTTCCAGCTCTGCTAATTGGATATATACTAGATCAGAGGTTCCCAACTCCAGTCCTGGAGGGCCAAACACTATTCAGGTTTTCAGGCTGCCCCTAATGAATATGCATGAGATACATTTGAATACAGTAGGGGCAGTGCATGCAAATGCATCTCATGCATATTTATTAGGGACAGCCTGAAAACCTGAATGGTGTTTGGCCCTCCAGGACTGGAGTTGGGAACCTCTGTACTAGATGATTTTGAAACAGAAACGCTGTTTAATGTGTGGCTTTTTTTTTTTTTTTTTTGTAGATCGTTCCTATATGCGATTAACAGAAAAAGAAGATGAAACATTACCTATAGATGTAGGTATCTGGGTAATTTTTATTTCATGGAAACCTTTTTTTCAAAGTTTGTTTTGTTTTTTTGTATGGTGGTGGGTGGTTTTAGTGTGGTGTTTTTTTTTTTTTTTAAACATGGTTATAAACAGGCTTTGACGTATTCTTTTGGCTTTAGGAGCCAATGGCTGAGACCTGCCTCCAGCCCTCCGCTCCCAACAGGCCACTAATAGATATGCACGGCAGCAGCCTCTCTCCTTACCCAATGTTTGTGTGTCTGTCTTCCTCTCCACCCCCCACTCCCCTGGCTGCCACTTGGACACCCTTTTTTATGCCATGCCTCTTAACCTGTTCCATCATCTCCCTCCTTCCTTAAACTGGCCACCCCCAGCAAGTAAGCCAGTCGGCTGTCTTCTCCCTTCTTCCCAACAATTCCTCAGAGCTACTGATTCTTATCTTGCTGCCACCTCCTTGCACAGCGCAGCTCTGTGAGACAGCCGCACCATTCAGGAACTTTCAAGACTTGAGAACTAGAGGCTAGTGCCAAAGTTTGTATGTGATGCAGCTTAGCTTCTCAAAGAGCTATGCTGTGTAGAGAGGAGGCAGTTCCTGTTCAAACCACTGCAGTTGCAACCAAAACAGGGAGGGGGAAGCATGAAGATCTCAGGTGCCAGATATAATGCAAGTGGAAACTTCTGACCTGGCGCCTGGGATTTGTTTAGCTCCATTATAAGAATGTGTGGGATTGTTTTTCATCCTTCAAATATCAGTAATCCATTTACGGTTTCTAAACATTTTTTTCCATTTTAGTCATTAGATTATCTTTGAAGACACTCTATATAGTGTGGTGTTTTCTACCTATATGTAGTACCAAAGCTAGACTGCACTTCCTGTTCAGAAATTTATGCTCGTCATGAAAAATGCTTATAGAATTTGAACTATTGATAAGACTTTTTGGCTTGTATAGATAGGTTGAGAGAGTCATTACATTAATCTTGGATGTGGCAATATTTTAAGATAGTTAACATAAAAGCTTCTCAGTAATTTTAGGTTTGTCTCGTATAGCAGTTTCTGTGGCTGCCATAGAACAAGTAACGCAAAATTAGACCTACCTTTGGTATGCATGGGTTGTCACAGTTCACCAGCAACTGAGAACTGAGCATGTCAGAATTCTGATGATCTAGTACAAGAGCTCCCCCTTCAGTTCCAGACATCAGAAAAATAGCTGCCCCAAGAACAAGAACTCTGACGAGAGGGGAAGTCATGCATTGCAACACGTATGAAACCAATATACACTAAAATTACATTATAATACAGTGTAAAGACAGGACAGGTGGACAGGTCCATACTTGCCAAGACTTCATCCTGATAGGGTTCTTTGCCAACTCAGTAGTACTGTATTTCTTCCAGAGGTCCTTGCATCTGGCTGGATTCTATAAGCAGACTGGGCTCACTCCAGTCACTCGTGCAAAGATCTGAAAGAGAACGAAACCACACCAGGAAGGGCCCTGGACTGGTCTGGAGGTACTCAAGGAAAGACAATTAGCAGGTAAGGTCTAATTTTACCTTCCTAATCGTCCCTTCAGGCCAATCCAGGTATGCATGGTACATACCAAAGCAGTGCCTAAACATGGGAGGGACATGCAAGGCCAGCTTGCAGCACCAAGGCCCCAAACCTTGCATCTCCAGCTGCCTTGACATTCAACAGATAATGCCTAGCAAAGGTATGGGGCAATGACCACATCACCGCCCTACAGGTGTCTGCTGGCAGTACTAGGCTGCATTCCACCTATGATGTTGCCTGAGCTCGTGCAGAATGAGCCTTCAACCCTTTGGCGGAACTTTGTCCTGAAAAGCATAGGCAGAGCAGATGGCTGGCTTCAACCAGTGAGCAATCAAGGCCTTATAAGTCACCTCCCCCTTACAAGGACCTGCAAATAGCACAAACTATCTGACTTTCATAGGGATACAGTCTCCTTCAGATATTGATGCAACGCTCTGTGAAAATCCAGCAAGTGCAGCTGCTGGTGGTCCTCAGAGTCCCCCAGCGAAGGAAAGGCCAGCAAGGAGACCACCTGATTCAGGTTGGAACAAGAGACCACTTTTGTTGGACAAGGAGGGCAGCGGATGAAGCACCACCTTTTCCTTGGATAACAGCAAAAAGGACTCCATGCAGGAAAGCGCCTGGAGCTCTGAAATAAGATGAGTGGAACAAATCGCCACCAAAAAGACAGTTGTCAGTGTGAAATCCTGCAATGATGCCCTGACAAGCGGTTCAAAAGGCAGCCCATTCAAAGCGGCCAGCAGCAGGTTCAGATCCTAGGGTGGAATCACCAAGTGCAAGTGCTGATGTACATGCTTCACAGCTCTGAGAAACTGCACCATGGCTGCACCCTCCCTCCTTTTAGCAAGAGAGGACTGCTTCCTGCACCTTCAGGGAATTGAGCGCCCAAACCTTTCTCCAAGCCCCCTGCAAGAACAACAAAATATCTGGGAGCACGTAGGTAAACGGGGGCATGCTCAGAGATGGACACTAATCCTAAAACACCTGCCAAACTCTCGCGTAGGTCACAATGATGAAATGTTTCCAGGCCTTCAATATGGTAGTGATGACTGTCAGAGTAGTTCTGATGCCGCAGCCGTACTCTCTCAAGAGCCAAAGCTATAAGCAAGAACTGTTTCAACTGCAGCATCAGGACTGGGCCCTGGGACAGCAGGTTGATCTGGATGGGCTAGTGTATCAGCCAGCACATGAGGACCACATACCATGATCTCCGAGGCCAGTCCAGTGCAATGAGGATCACTGGCCACCCATGAGCCTGTATCTGCTGCAGAAGGTGGCCAATCATCACCCAGGGAGGAAACATGTAGAGGAGCCCCTCCATCAGCAAAACCTGAGTGAGAGCATAGAGGCCCTCCAACATATGCTCCCTGCACCAACTGAAAAACCAGCTTGCCTTGGTGTTGCTCAACATGGCCATCAGGTCCATGATGTCTCCCCCCAACGCAGGGTGATGTCATGAAACACTGCCACATTGAGCTCCCACTCACCTGGATCTAACTGGTGTCAACTGAGGAAGTCTGCCTGAATATTGTCGGTGCCCACTACATGCGCCAGAAACAGGGCTGTGAGGTTCTTCTCTGCCTACAACAGCAGAGCCTGACTCTCGTTGAGCAGGGTCGTACTGCTCGTGCCCCCGTGGTGGTTGATGTATGCAACCATGGTCCTATTGTCGGAGCACACCCTGACAGCCTTCTGTGCTATCCAGAGGCAGAAAAACTGCAGAGCCAAGAGCACTTCCCTTATTTCCAGGTGGTTGATGGACCAAGAACTCTCCTCTGGCATCCACCGTCCCTGCGTTGCCCGTGAGAAGAAATGTGTGCTCTACCCTATGAGGCTGGCATCCATCGTCACCAGGACTCATTGTGGCTGTTCCAGCGGTACCCCTACTGTCAGGCACCACTCCAGCTTCTTCCTTGTGCTCTCCACACACTGCAACCTCAGAGACTATGAATGGCATTGTGGTGACCAGAGAGACAGCAGCGCTTGCAGCAATGGTTTCATATGTGCTTGGGCTCAGGGAACAAGGTCCAATGCTTCTGCTATGGAACCCAATAGCTGAAGGCAGTACTGTGCTGCTGGTGCCACCATGCACAAAAAGCATTGCACCTGTGCTTGAATTTTCTGCACCTGGTCCTTGGGCAGAGAAACTACTCCTGCCAATGTCAAACTGTGCCCCTAGGTAGACCAGTCGTCATACAGGCTGAAGCTGCCTTTTGGCCAGGTTGACCACGCAGCCCAGGCTTTGCAGGAACTCCACCACTCGTCTCATCTCATAGTGGAGCCTGTGTCTTCCTCTGACTTGCCTGAATGAGCCAATGGTCCAGATAAGGGTGCACCAGGATACCTTCTTTCTGCAATGCTGCCACCACCACGATCTTGGTGAAAGTGTGTGGAGCCGTCACAAGACCAAACGGCGGAGCTTTGAACTGGAAGTGACCCATAGGCACTGCAAACTGCAGGAACCGCTGATGGCCTGGCCGAATGGGGATATGTAGATAGGCTTCCATGAGCTCTAGAGTGGACAAGAATGTGTCCTGCCTCACTGCTAGGATGACACTGTGTGGTTTCCATCCAGAAGTGCAGTATGAGCAAGGTGAGATTCACGTGTTTGCGGTCTAGGATGGGCCAGAAAGTTCCTTCCTTCCTTTTTTGGGTACCACAAAATAAATCGATCAGTGCTGCCACTGCCTTCTGGGGCCCCCTTGGCTTCCTTGGGGCTTTTTGGCTGGGGCCAGGGGGGCATAGTATTAGCCCTGGCTGGCCCCCACCCCAGAATCCACAAAAGGGCTGTCCCCGTGCCCCATACCTACCTCGCTGATAGGGAGCAAAATGGGTAGCCTGTGATCTTCAGAAATCTCTGAACTGCCCTTGCTGAGCAGCACCCAGCTTCAGGCCCTTAGTCTTATCTTCTGGTAAGAGGCCTCCCTTAGAGCCCCCAAGTCCTTGACTGTTTTCTCAAGTGCCTCCCCAAATAGCAGCTTTCACTTGAAGGAAGCATCCACTGAGCAGTTACGCAGCCAAAGCACCAGTCTAACTGCAATGATCGAAGCCATGATCTTAGCAGAAATCTGGATGAGATCATAAAATGCATCTGCCAAATATGCTACGGCAGACTCCAGCCGAGTGCCTTCTGCTCTCCTGGCCATCCAGGTCCTGTGGAGTCAAACTGGAGCCACCAAATGGAAGCCCTGGATACATAGGCCCCACAGATGGCGGCCTGCAGGGCCAAAGTGCTAGTATCAAAGGCTGGCTTGAGCAATGTTTCCAGCTTCAGGTACTGGAGATCCTTGAGCATTGCCCTGGCTTCTACCAGGATAGTGGTCATCTTGGTCACCGCTGAGACAAAAGTATCTACCTTGGGCATTTTCAAAAGGTCACGCTCATCCTGCGGAATAGGGTTCAGGCGACCCATTGACCTGCTGATGCGCAATGCTGCCTCCGGGAACTCCCATTCCAAATAATTTTCTTTATCACCCTATGGACCTGAAAACATGCCTGCGCACCCTTGAATCCTTGCAACAAGGGGTCCTCCAGGGGATCCTCCGGTAGAGCTGGCGGGGTTGCTATATTTAAGGCCGCTAGGGAATGGTTAATGAGAGCGGCAAGCTCCTCCCTGCAGAACACTTGGAATACATTGGGGTCCTCCCCCAGGGAGATCTCCCTCTTCCAAATCCAGGGCCACTGGCTTGCCCTAGAGGTCTGAGGGGCCCTCCCCCATCTCCTCAGAGGCCTGCGATTGAGGAGAGTCCTGACCCTGCCAGGCATCACTCACCTTGACTTTTTCACTGGGGGGATCCCCTTCCATGGGTTCCTCCTCTTGCAGGAGCTCCCCAGACGAGAGAGCAGGAACCTTAGCAGGAGTAGTAGAAGCTTGAGCCTGTTGCCCCTTCAAACAATAGGCTTTATGCAGGGACAAAATGAAATTGGCAGAGAACTTCTTCCAGTGAGGCAGTCAAGCCCTCAGGCTCTGACAGTGGTGTTGAGCCTGCTGCCAGCACTAAAGCAATGTTCCCTCTAATTTTCTGTAGGCTGTGTGCGCATAAAATATCAGCTGTGTGCAGCTTTTGAAGGAAGGTTACATTTTTGTGCGCCACATAACGACACTCAGTTATATACTTTAAAATTTGACTACACGTCAGAATGTATGTACACCACATTGATTTTAATAAAATTAAATGAAAATAGACGATTACTAAATGAAGTGGAAAATTTCTAGTTAATTACAATCATAACTTTTAAATTTTAAGACATCTATGTTTTCTATCAGAATCAGAGCTGTAATTTTTGTGCGCTCTGTTGTAAACTCTGCGCTCGCTCGGCGAGGTGTGTACACGCGCACAGCTTAGAGGGAACAGTGCACTTTAGACCTATTCTTTGTCTTACTCTTACATTTCCTGTGCATCACTTCCCCTCTGGGGAAATGGCTGCCTGAATTGAAATGGCCATAGTTACTGCCAAAATTGTAGGAACCGCAGAGTCTGAAGAAGCAGTGGGGGGGGGGGGCCGGGGGGGGGGGGGGGGGGGGCCTGGGCCTGGGCCTGGGCCTGGGCCTGGGCCTGCAGTCAGCGTCAATGCTCAATCTGGTCAGGGCCTGCTGAATAAACCTTCCCTGCCTCAGACAAAAAGCAGCATAACTCCGCCAGAGATAAACCATGGTTGCCTGCACATGGCACACAGACTGGGAAGTCTCACCGCATGCACTGTGCTGGAGAAAACACAAACCCAGTTGTCAAATGGAGCCGCAAGAGAGCTGAGCCGGGCCAGAGAGAACACCAGCAGGCACCAAACAATTTGAATGATTAGTCGCAAAAGGAGAAAATGCTTAAAAGAGCAGAACTGCAACCAATTGAAGCAATCTGCCCTAGCTGCTTGGTACTTAAAGGGCCAGCGTAAGCAAAAAAAAAAAAAAAATACAGCACAGTTGCAGACAAAGGAAATCCCAGGGGGTCAAAGGGGTGTGCAGCAGTTGTCAAGTTGATGTGCATCCTTAAGGGAAGAGAATAAAGTTACCTCCTGAAGTCTTGCTGAGTACCTTCACGTGGTAACCACGTTGTATAACATCTACACCAAATCACAGCAAGGTGACACTATAATTAAAGTATGCTAGAAACAAAGAAGAAAAATACGTACTGACCCCACGTCGCCCAGGATAAAAAGGAGCCCACCCATAGCTTACGCACTAGGGCTAATGATGGTGGTTGCGATAGTGCAAGTGCTGCTGATGCAGATAACATCCATGCCACAGATAAAGGCCATGGTGAGCCTGTTCAAGGACCCACTGTGGCAGGAGATAAACTACAGAAATTAATGAAAAATTTAAGAGGATTAACTATGGTTAAGTGGAATTCTGCAGATAGAGGAGATAATGTACTGAGATTTTTATGTTACAAACCCTATATTTAAATCAAGAGTATACAGAGAGTTCGTCAAAAGCTGGAAGAGAGAAAAATTGCCATTAGAAAAACTGCAAAAGATAACAAATGCAAATTTTAAGATCTTTAATTTTAAAGATCAAAGAAAAGTAGTATGTGAATGACATCTTGAAGCAACTAAGGGATTCTTTGGACAAAGAAATACAGGGAGGAGGGAATCTAGGAGAAGAGTACCAGAAGAAAAACAGAAAAGGAAAGAGGTTGAGGGGGAGATGGAGTTGAGAGATTTGTAACTGTAGGAAATTGAGTTGAATAAAGGAAAGGTCAACATATTAACTTAAGAGGAGGAAGCAAAAGAGGAAGAGGAAAGGGAAGAGAGATGAATATGCCGGGTTCCAAGCAAGGGAACGATTATCCAAACTAAATTTCTTTCCATATACTAGGCGTTCTATCTTAATTCCTCCACCTCTGGGTCTAACACCTAAGGCTAGAAGTATGGTAATTTAAGATGAACAAAGCCATATCCAGTATAAAGGGATCATTTATGGGCATCACCGGAATTAATCAAATACAGTATTGTGCAGCTGAAATTATTAATGCAAGAAGAATACCAACTAGAGTGCAAGGCCATAAGAAAAATAAAATAACAGTTCCTCCTTGGAAAAAGTGCATCGAAAGAAAAATACAATCATTGCATGCAAAGGTATCCCTGATGGATGGCTATCTAAAAGGATTAAGATAATCAGAGATATTAAGGAAGATCAAGACATCAAACTGAAGAATGCTGCATTAACAGAAGGCGACCTGAAATGTATATATTCCAACAATAAATTGAAAATAGCTGCAGTAGCGCAGAAACTTTGAAGATATGAAGAAAACAGGAAAGAAAGATATCAGAATAGAGAGAACCCAAAAACAATTCTACTGGGAAGAGCATTAATATGGTAAAAGCACCTCTAATCAGAAACAAAACCTTCTGTAGAAAGCTATATGAGGACCCTATACAGCACAATCACAAAGCAGAATGGTTACCCAGCATACAGAAGCATTTAGAAAAAACAAATATCAATCTATGGAATGGCCTTTAGTAACAGGAAGAGCTGGAAAGGAGGTTAAAACGAGCCCCAAATTGGAAAAGCCCTGGTCTAGATGGAGTAGCCAACTTTTGGCTCAAACAGTTAACATCACTCCATCATCAAGACTTGGCGAAAGCAAAAATCAATTGTTCAAGTAACCGGACTTAACACCACAATGGCTTTACTACAGGAAGAATTTTTCTCCTTCTGAAGGGAGACCCGACTAACGTTCCTAAAAATTATAGACCAATAACCCGTTTACCTACAATCTATAAGCTGCTTACTGCGATAGATGCATACTGAATATACAATCACATTGAGCTCAATAACATCATGGCAACAAAGCAAAAGGGCAATAGGAGAGGAGCATATGGAACCAAAGACCAGTTAATGTTGAACAAGGCCATTATGGCCAGTGCAAAGAGGAAGAAATCTCAGTATAGCATGGCTTGATTATAAGAGAGCTTTTGACAGCATCCCCACGCTATTGGATATAATACATTGCCTTGAAATGTATAAAATTCTGGTTTGATAGTGAACTTAATGTACTCCGACAATGTGGCAATCCACATTCTTTTTGAGATGAAGATGGTCAGTGCATCATTCCTAACATTAATTTCCAGCAAGGAATATTTCGGGGAAATTCCCTGTCGCCACTTCTGTTTTGTTTGGTGCTTAATCTAATGAGTGCTCTCATCAACTCTTTGGGCTATGGATTTAGTCTGAATTCTAAAGACGGTACCAACTTAGAATCAACTTCTCATCTGCTATTTATAGATGATCTGAAGCTCCTACAGTTCCAGTGACCAGCAATTAGAGCGACTTCATCTGGTAAACTTTTCTGATGACATCAGGATGTCTTTTGGCCTTGACAAGTGTGCTAAGGCAACCTTTTTCAGAGGAAAATTGAGCAAAACTTAAAACATCTCTCTTGTTGAGAGCTGTGACATCAAGGACCTTGAACAGGAAGGGGTATATAAGTATTTCGGAATAGAGGAAGGCATGGCACTTGAGCAGAAACTCTTGAGAGAGATCAGTAAAGAATATTACAGGAGATTAAAACTGTTATTGAAAAGTGCTTTAACATCACAAAATAAGAAGCAAACCATCAATCAGCTGGCAATTCCTGTATTCTCATACAGTTTTGGGATTGTGGATTGGCTTCATAAAGATCTTGAAAAACTGGATGTGTGAGCAAGGAAACTCCATGCTCATGAAATTTACAAGAATCAGTGTATGCCAAGATTGTACGTTCCTAAACTTATAGATTGACTACACCTACAGAGCTACTATCGTAGGCCTCCAAGCCTATCTGACATCATCTGATCCCAATAAGCAAACAGTGCTGAAATATGAGTGGAGGAGTAGCCTAGTGGTTAGAACACTGGCTTGGTAACCAAGCAACCAGGGTTTGATTCCCACTAGCACTCCTTGTGACCTTGGGCAAGTCACTTAACCCTCCATTGCCTCGGAAGAAAGGCCTGGCAATCTACTTCCGGTGACACTGCCAAGAAAACCCAGGAGCTTCTGGGTCGCCAGGAGTCAGAACTGACTCGAAGCAAACATTGCATTTTGCATTTTTGCTGAAATATGAAAGTAAATGTCCAGAATCTGTCTCCATCATCAAACTTGGACAAGCATTCTGACGATTAGAAGGAATGAGTGAGAATTCACAGGCATGCATGGGAAAGGAAGTAACAGAATTTACAAGAGAAAAAACTCTTCAAAGAATTAGATCAACAGGCAAGGAAAAACAAGTGGCAAATGCACAAATACAGTGGAAAATACAGAACCTTTTGTCGATCAAGAACGGACTCATGAATGGTTGAGGAGAGGAACTGAAACTGAAGGATGAAAGGGGGCAGAGCTATCCGCGGAGCAAGATGGAAGCCTAGTGCCTCTGCTCTCAAAGAACCCTGTCTGAATCTACTGCCAAACTTGGAATAGTGTGTTGATTCGTATGCTCACTTGCAAGATTTGTTTGGGAGTATGTCTGTATTGAAACTGGTGAGGCTGGATTTTCAAGGAAACACGACAGCAGGAGCAAAACGCTCTAAGCTGGAGCCACCTTCGCCACAAAAAATGGCGTCCTCCCGAGAACAGCCTGAAGGCCTTGTGGAGCTACAAACCGAGGTTCGGGCGGTAAAGGAGTTAGTGGTGCAGAATGGTACCACGCTGGGCTCTGTGCAAGCGGATATGACAGACCTGAAACAACAAATGGCCATGTTTTCATTACGTTTGCACAAAACCGAAAACATCATTGCTGCACATGAAGAAAGATTTCATGGAGTGGAGCAAAGCATGGCTAAAATCAAGCAGCTGGAACGAAGCTTGGAAGAAACTAACAAGAGCCCGGCACAATAACATTCGTATATTGGATCTGCCGAAAGGTGTGGAGGCTGCAGACCTGGTCAAAGTTTTGGAATCCTGGGTGCCTAAATTGTTGCAATTACAGTTGACTTACCCATTGGAAATCGACCGGGCGCATTGTGTCCCCCTCGCACACGCCTACAACAGGGAAATACCCGCACCCATTGATATTTAGGGTGCTACATTATCAACAATCTGCTATGATTATGGCTGCAGCCAAAGTTCAATCGCCGATAGCACATGAAGGGCATAAGCTCATGTTTTTTTCCCAGATTTTTCTAAAGCTACGGTAGACAAAAGGAAACAACTACTGGCACTTTGTCCAAGACTCCAGAAGCTGCAGGCCCGCTATGGTATGTTCTATCCTGCACGGATGCGGATTACTTTGCACAACCAAAAGCGGTCATTTGAGGATCCAAAGGCCTTGTGGGATTTTATTGAAGATCAAGAAGCTGCACTGATGCACTGACTGGCCTATTTGCTTGCACACAAATGTTGAATTAATGGCTGATGTCTCTCTGATTACCATATGTTTTAGCTTGGGAGTTTTTCCCTAGCGTTTGGGTTCTGTATAAGGTTGCTGTCTTAATACAACTAAAATATGCCTAGAGCGGTTAGTCGCTTGCTTGAGTGTTATGAATACTCCTCTCTTTCCTTACAGAAATTGACTTTCACTGTGCTTCAGTTAGGCCCTGTGGGGTTTAAATTTTGTTGTGGTACGCCAGCTCGTCAGTGACTTGCTTTTGGGTTTTTTGAGATTTGCGGTTGTAATGTAAATGGTCTTATCGACCATCTCGCTAAAACCGCAAGAAGGGGTTGGTGTGATAGATTTCTTATAGAGTGCCCTACTTAAGGAATCGTGGATGACCAACGGGGAACAATGTAGGTGATGTGGGAAAGTGAAAAGCAACACTCAGTTGTTTTTAATCTCCAGGACCAAGCAGGAAATCAGTCCTCACATAAGGGGTGACATCGCCGATGAAGCCCCTGCGGAGCATTTCCCCAGCAACCGAGCACCTCACGAGGACAAGGCTGTCTAGGAAGACTTCTGCCCCTTCTCACAAAAAGAAGGGCTCAGGTAAAAAGCCCTTTTACCCGAGGAAGGGCACTGCCTACAAACAGTACCCACAGTACCAGGCTGCCCAAGCTGCCCCTCAGGGTCAGCAAGCCAAGGGGCAGGGTAATGGGCCCCGTAGGCAGAGGACCCCCAAGCCTCCGGCCACTGCTCCCACTCAGTAGGGTGGGGGTTTTTGACTCCTTAGGCATAGCCTCTCCGTCCCTGGTCGCCGCACCCTGTTTGCCCACCAGTGGCCACTCATCACTGCAGACATTTGGGTGTTAAGCATAGTCCACAAGGGCTATCTACTACACTTCCAACAACTGCCTCCTCCATACTTTCCAGGGGAGCCTCCAAGGCCTCCCCTGCACACAGATCTTCTCCTTCAGGAGCTCCAAGGTCTGTTGGTGGACAGGGCAGTGGAGCCTGTGCCTCCCCACTTACAAGGTCAAGGGTTCTACTCCAGGTATTTCCTTGTACCCAAAAGAACCGGTGGCCTTCGGCCTATTCTAGACCTCAGAAATCTCAACAAATTCCTAGAGAAGAAAAAGTTCAAGATGCTTACTCTTGGAACACTTCTGCCCTACCTCCAGCAGGGAGATTGGCTATGCTCCTTAGATCTAAAGGATGCGTACACTCACATCCTCATTCATCCAGACCACAGAAAGTACCTCAGGTTCATTGTGGGAGGAAACCATTATCAGTACAGAGTACTGCCTTTTGGCCTCACCTCCGCTCCCAGGGTCTTTACCAAATGCCTGGCAGTGGTGGCGGCCTACCTGAGAAATCAGGAAATCTTTGTCTTCCCCTATCTGGACGACTGGCTCATCAGGGGTCAGACGTGCCAAGAGGCCCGACAAGCCACCCTCAGAACTATTGCTCTTCTTCAAAGCCTGGGGTTTGTAATAAACTTCGCAAAGTCCACTTTGCTCCCCTCCCAGAACTTGGAGTTCATAGGGGCAAGGTTGGACTCTCTGCTGGCAAAGGCGTTCTTGCCAGAAAACAGAGCCCAAAGACTGAAACTTAGCAAACCAGTTTCTCAGCAGGTCACTGGTCTCTGCCAGACTTTGCCTGAGGCTTCTTGGCCACATGGCTTCAACAATACATGTGACCCCCAATGCCAGGCTACATATGAGGCCTGCAGAGTGGTGCCTTCGGACTCAGTGGTCACAGGCCACAGGCAGCCTCAGACAGGATAAGGGTGTCCAGACAATTTCTGAACTCCCTCCGCTGGTGGCTGCACCCACCCAATCTGCTGCAAGGGGTACCTTTTCAGATTCCTGGGTTCACAGTGGTGTTGACCACGGATGCCTCCATGCAGGGCTGGGGAGCTCATTGTCTAGGCAAGTGCACCCAGGGCCTGTGGTCTCCCTGTGAAGCCGCACAGCAAATCAATCTACTGGAACTCGGGGCTATTCGGTTAGCCCTCAAGACTTTCTCTCCAACCCTGGCTCATCAGTCTGTCCTAGTTCAAACAGACAACCAGGTAGCCATGTTTTATGTGAACAAGCAGGGCAGGACTGGGTCCAGGCTCCGTTGTCAGGAAGCACAGGACCTTTGCTTTTTTGCTCTCAGGCACAACATGCTCCTCAAGGCTGTGTATCTACCTGGCCTGGAAAACTACCTGGCCGACAGGTTGAGCAGGATTCTGCAGCCCCACGAATGGCAGCTCCATCCTTTGGTGGTTCAGAGGATTTTCCTGAAATGGCGACTTCCATCCATAGATCTGTTTGCCAGTCCACTGAACAAACAGCTTCCAAAGCTCTGCTCCAGGCAACCGCATCCTCTGCGGATAGCGGCAGATGCTTTTCTGATCCCATGGTCTCAGGGCCTCCTGTATGCGTTTCCTCCCACGCCCTTGGTGGCCCAAACCCTGTTCAAGATTCTTCAGGACAAGGCCTCGGTCCTGCTGGTGGCTCCCAGGTGGCCGAGACAGCTTTGGTTTCCACTTCTGCTTCAGCTGGCAGTGGCCCCCCCACTACCTCTGGGGTTGCAACCCGACCTCCTCTCTCAGGATCAGGGTTCCCTGCTGCACCCCAATCTCAAAGCTCTCAATTTGATGGCCTGGAGGCTGCAAGGGTAGTTCTAGCTCCCTGGGGCCTACCTCAGGAAGTTGAAGAGGTTGTCCTAGCCTCTAGGAAACAGTCCACTAGGAAAACCTATGCTCTTAAATGGAAAAGGTTTTCTGTGTGGTGTCAGCTACGTACAGAGGACCCCTTCTCCTGTACTGTACCAGTAGTGCTTCAGTACTTACTGCACTTATCAAAACAGGGACTTAAGTCCAATTCTGTTCGGGTCCACCTCTCAGCTCTAGCAGCTCACCACTCACTAGTGGAAGGACATTCTCTGTCGGTTCACCCCTTGGTGTCCCGCTTTCTCAGAGGCTTGCTTTTGCTCAAGCCTCCAATCCGTCGTCCTGCTCCTGAGTGGGAGTTGAATGTGGTCTTGCAGCAACTGACTTGCCGACCTTTTGAGCCGATGGCTACTTGCCCTCTACGCTTCCTATCCTGGAAGACACTCTTCTTGATAGCCCTAACCTCGGCCAGGCGAGTGAGTGAGTTTCAGGCCCTGGTCTGTGACAGGCCTTACACCTGCTTCTATAGGAACAGGGTAGTCCTTAGGACTCATCCAAAGTTCCTCCCTAAATTTGTCTCCTCCTTCCACCTTAACCAAGAGGTGGATCTTCCAACATTCTTCCCTAGGCCTCATGCAAGCCAGGCTGAAGCAGTTCTGCATACCCTGGACTGTAGGAGGGCCATATCCTTCTACCCGGACCGTACGCATCGGGTTCGTAGAGCTTTCAGAGCGCATAATGTGCTTCAAGAACTATGTAGCGATAATGATTTGACATTTGGAGACTCCAGCATCCCTCTGAAAAAGACTATACCTTTTTCTCAGTGCCACATTCCGCACATTCGTGTACTGATTTTTTCTTGCTAGCCAAATCTTTGGTCTCAGGTGTCGTCCAATCTAATATACATGCTGCTCGCGTGTTGGACCACGCGATTATATCGTTTGAACTAGAGATTTCTTCCAATCTTTGCTCCCCTGCTCTTTGGTCTTTTGATAAAACCTTTCTATCGGACCCTCTGTTTTTTACCACAATAGCCGCCTTTGGCTAGTTGGCAAGTTGATGTATGCTGCGCCAAAGGCGGCTATTGTGGTAAACAGCATTTTATCTGTGTTTTTTTACACTTGAGCGGGGCACCCGGCAGGGTTGCCCACTGTCTCCCCCTACTCTTTAATCTCGCCCTAGAACCGTTAGCTCTTCTTATTCGGCATAATCCAGACATTCATGGGATCCAAGTGTCAGATCTTGAGATAAAACTATCAGCCTACGCTGACGATTTGCTTTTATTTGTCACACCTGCCTCTGTTCTGAAGATATTTGAACAGATTGATCTCTACTCTCAAATTTCTAGATATAAAATAAATTGGGCTAATTCTCTTGCTTTTCCCCTAAACTGTCTCGCACAAAGCCGCAGTAGATTTTCATCCTCTTTGTTGGGAGCCTAATGGGATAAAATACTTGGAGGTACACTCCATGACAACAATTGTAGGCACGAAACAGTACAACGAGGGGAACTTGCTGTCAGTTCGAAACATGACAGAAAAATGGTCACCCCTAAAATTGACATAGTGGGGCAGGTTAGAAACGATTAAGATGACCATTGCACCTAAGGTAAATTATATCTTATCTATGCTTCCCTTCTTATTGTCTGACTCTTTCTACAAAAAGCTGGCGTGTATCCTAACTCAATATCTTTGGAAGTCGAAGCCCCCTAGAATTGCTTTATGGAAACTAAAACGGAGTAGAGAAGCGGGGGGGGGGGGTTTCAATTTCCTGACTTCCACTGGTACCATTATGCTTTTCTCTTAAGACCTGCTATATTATGGGTGGAAGGTAAGGAACAAAGTCATTGCCTGAGTTGGTGGGAGAGAGAAAATTGATTGATAGCTCCCATACCGATGGAATTGCTGCTTGAAATGGCCTTGCTTGATGTAGACGGTGCCTCCATCATAATTAGCGACACCCAACGGGCTTATAAATTTCTGGCAAATAAAGTAGAGAAAAGAAATGATTCCTCGATGAAGCTCCCCATATGGTTCAATCCAAACTTTAAAAGCCAGGGTAAAACCGTTAAATGGAAGCAATGGTACTCGAGGTATTTGGTCGCTTGGGCAACTATTTTACGATGCTAAATGGAAAACTTTTGATCTTCTTCAAGAGGAGTTTGGCATACCTAAGACCAGTTACTACCAGTGGTTACAGTTAAAACATTGTATTAGCAGATCAAACTTAACACTACTCCCACTTTCAGACACTTCAGCTTTAAGGAGCTGTATGTCTGCATTAGCAGAGGAATCCGGAACAGCCTCACAAATATATAAAATTATTCGCACACATTTCCAGGGTAGACTTATGCTGGTGGAAATGGTCTGGGAACACGAATTGGGGAAACTAGACGACCCTCGGCTTTGGACTAACTTTTGGGATTCAGCAATCCGAGTGTCCCATTCTGCTGCTCTGATGCAGTCTCTCTATTTCTTGGCCCACAAATACGTTACTCCTGTTAAAAAAGCCAAATGGGACAATAGAGAGGGTAATGCCTGCTGGGCTTGCAAGGAATTACCAGGTACTCTGTCTCATATGGTACTGGATTGCCCCTACGTTCAGTTGTTCTGGAAACCAGTGTGGGAACATATTCAGCAGATTCTCAACTTCAAAGAGCTTTTGACATGATGGCTAGTTATTTTCCGGTCATTAGCGGGCATCCCCTCCCTTGAACCCTCACAATATTTTTTTTTGGATTTTATGTTGGGGGTGGCCCTAAACTTAATATTTAAACACTAGAAAGACTCCATAAGTCTAAACTGGGCCTTATGGTGGAACCAATTGAGTCATTTTAGCAAATACGAACGTTTTTGCTTGTCATCTGGTGGCTCCCATACTAAAGTATTAATGAAGTGGAAAGCTCTGGATGAATATATTAACCGTGCATGGTGAATGTCTCCTTTTGCTCTCTTACAGTGAGAATCTCCTTCAATCATTTAGTATGTTAACTGTCATGGTGGATGACCTTCCCCAGGGGAATGGTCTCGGGTTTTAGTTTTTTCTTCTCTCCTGTAGCTGGAACGGTGCTGCCCGGGCTATTTTACACTCCCGTTAGGTTAGAGTTGGGTGAGTAGGTTACCTAGGGGGTGGGGGGTACATGGGGTATGTGTAAGTGGTGTAGTGTTTTTCTGTTGTCTGTATTAGTACTACGATGTTTTTCTGTGTTTTACTTTCCTTGTTTTAAGAAATATCAATAAAAATAAATAAAAGAAACTGAAGGACGAAAGATTGATCATTGCAGCCCAGGACAGCGGATTACAGATGAGATGATTTATGGCAAGTATTGAAAAAACTGGCACAATAGACATATGCCAGTTCTGTGAGAGAGAGATGGAAACGGTGACTCACCTAATAGCAGGCTGTGAAGTTCTGATGGCGGAAAATTTCTATACAGAAAGACACAACAAAGTGGCACATCTCCTCCACTGGAAACTCTGTAAACACAACATCTCTGTCCCTGAAAAGCACTGGGATCATGACCCTAAGAGAATAACAGAGAATGAAGAGGTTATGATCACCTGGGACATTCCCATTCCAATGGATATGAAACTGGATGCCAGGAAACCTGATATAGTGGTAAAAGAGAAGAATACCAGAACAACATTGATAATAGAAGTGTCTGTACAGAGTCGTCATTCTGTGAATCGAGTGGAGAGGCGCAAGATCCTGACGTACCAAGAAAATGTGGCAGAAAGATATGGAAATATTTCCCATTGTATTGGGAGCCACAGGCTTGATAAAGAACTTCCAAGCACATCTTGACAAACTACCCATACATGTTACATTTTACAAGCTCCAGCAGGAGGCTCTTTGGCATGATGCAAGTATTACACCGAGCATTAGCAGTAAATTTGAGAGACTAAGATCATACTCCACATACCCTGGCTTAGAAGTGAGGTTCCCGACTGCCATAGTATGCACAAAACTAACCCATTTGGAGAAACTACCCAGAGTGAAACTCTAGTATCCTGTGGCCAACAGGAACTTGGTGTGTCCAGCTGGGTTGGGGGTGGGGGGGAAAGAGAAGGGATCTGGTATGCCTAGATATGTACCCCACACTCAACCTGACTGCTGAGGGACCTGGACACAAGGCAGGCTGTTCTCTACTGCCCACCCTCAATCACCTAAAAACCAGTAGGGAAAACAACCCCCAGCAATACCCTGCACAGCTTCTCCTCTGTCTTCCTCCTTGCTCCCTGTGAAGTGATCCAAAAGGGGCTTTATTAAGATGTGTGTGTTTTAAGGCTAAGGCTGGTCAGGAAATTACTACGCAAGAGCTCTTCATTCGGTTGCTGAGAACAGAGATACTGGAATCTGGAGCTGAAGGGGGAGCTCTTGTACTGGATCATCAGAATTCTGACATGCTCAGTTGTCAGCTTCTCGTAAATGGTGACAACCCAGACATGCATGGAGGGATGATTAGGAATGTCAGCTTGCTCTGGATAGGACTTGGAAACCACTTTTAATTAGGTAAGAGATGTTCAGAAGAATAACTGTAGGAGGATTTGGTTTACAAGAATTTTTCCTGTATTAACAGCTACTTACTTTATTTACGTTTACAGATAGTGCTTCAAACACTTCTGGCTTTTGTAATTACATGTTATGGAATTGTTCATATCGCAGGCGAATTTAAAGACATGGATGCCACGTCAGAACTAAAAAATAAGTATGTGTTCCGTTTCTCACTAGTACATTAAATGTTTACTTCTGTAACAGTGAAAGTGGAAGGTAGCACAGGCTGTGGTGTGTCTCTTTTTTATTTTTCTAGTTTGTGAAATGAATATTTTTTGGGTAACAATACTAACTTTCATGTTCAAACTAAATGCATTTGAACAATATACTGTTTCTTACTGGATTTTAATAGTTCTTCCCCTTCTGGTGCCCATTCTGGTCAAAAAGACAAATTAGACTTAACTGCTAATTGTTGTTCCTTGAGGAACTCCAGTTCAGTCCCTTACCTCTGGGTAGTGCATCTCCTCTTGCAGCATGGAGACTGGGCATGTCGGAATCGTGACATCACTGTATATATCGTGCTGGCCTCTCCTACCAGCCCCCAGTGACCTATTGACAAAACAGACTCAAAGGAGCAACAAATAAGTAGCTATAGTATTAAATACAACCATTTAACTTTTAAAACTGTGCTAAATCCCCATTAAATAAGAGAGGATAACTCTCTCTCTCCCCCTTTGAAGAAAATAGTACAGAAAGGAGAGAGCAGAAAGAATACAAAGTAAACATAGTCTGAGTACAGAGAGCTTAATACTTTCTGGGATTCTTTCACTGCTTAGCTGTTGTCACTCCCCACAACAAAACGAACCTGTGGAAGCTGACAAAATCCCCAGGTGGGAATCGGGACTGAACTGGAGTTCCTCAAGGAACAACAATTAGCAGGTAAGTCTAATTTCTCTTTCCTTATCGTCCCTCCAGTTCAGTCCCTCACCTCTGGGATGTAACAGAGCAGTAATTGGGAGGGACCTGTCCACCCGAACTGCAGACCCAAAACAGGCTTCCTATTCGTCTCTCCGGGCCAGTCTAGGTACAGTTGGGGTGGTCAACCTCCTCCAGCAGCTGAGGACTGAAAAAACAAAACTTCTGCTGACAGCCTATCCGGCTCCCCCTTGTGACAGAAGCCAGTCTTTCAGTCCTCAGCAGCTGGAAGGACGTGTTGCTGACAGGCTCCCGGGAGAAAGGAGAGGAATTAGACTATAGGCTAGATATAAAATAGAAAAAGACACACCAACAAGGGAATAAGAATAATATCACCTTATGCCGGTTCTGTGAACTAACCTATGGAAGGGGAAAGACTTGCTCTCCTGCCCTAGCGGGGCAGTCTAGTGGAGAAGTGCTCCCTTAGGTGGTAAAGGATATCTCCAGGAACAAGCAGGAATGAGTCCTCACATATGGGTACGTCGGAACCGACAGAGCCTGCGCAGGAAAGCTCCCCAGCTTCCCAGAAAGGAAAGCTTTTGGGGCCTCCCACAGCGCATGCGCGCTGCCTTCCCGCCTTCCTGACCAACTCTCCTCAGTTCTTCTTTTTCCGTGGAGCCAGCAGGTCGTGTTCCTGTCACCGCTGAAGAAGTTATTTTAATTTGTTTCTTTGGCCGCGTGTCTGCCTTCCCCGATTCCGGACCGGTACCGCCGGTCTTTTTTCTTTATTTCTTAAAAAAAAAACCCATATCTTATTTTTTCCCACTTGGTGTGTTCTGTGAGGCCTCTAGGCCTTCACAGAATTCTCCCTCATGGAGAAACAAGCCTCTGGTTTTAAAAAATGCACCAAGTGTAGCGGTACTATGTCAGTCACAGACACCCATGAATGGTGTCTTAAATGTTTGGGGCCTGACCACTCCATTCCGGATTGTCCATCCTGCTCTCTGATGTCCAAGCGTGGCTTACAGAACCGAGCAGCCAAGTTTCATATGCTGTTTTCTACAGATACTCCAGCATCAGCATCCTCCAGGTCTTCCTCTTCTGATGGATCTCAGGTAACCAAACATTCTTCTGGCAGGTCCTCAAAGGGCAAATCTCCCTCTAAGCATCGAGAGGCCCTTGGGCTTGACCCTGAGGACCCTGCCCCAGCCAAACAACCCCGGCGGGAAGCTCCGGCTTCCAAAGCTCCTCCTATGGGGTTACAGGTTGACATCGATGGCACGGCCTCGACCGATCACCTGTTAGACTGCTCTGGGGTACCCATACCGGTACCGATATCCAGGCAGTCGTGGCGTCTATGGATAATACCGTTCAATCCATGCAGCAGGCCATAATGGCTTTTATTAAAGCTGCAACGCCCTCGGTACCACACCAAGCGGTTCCGGTTCCGGTACCACAACCGATACCGGTACCCAGAGCATCCACTTCCACCAGGATACCGGTTCCGGTTCCCGTTTCCGATCCGGTTCCGGGTACGCCCGATGTGGATACCGGTCGATACGCGTATCGATCTTTGGAAGTTAATAGACGATACTTCGAGTCTTCTGATGATTCCGATACCTCAGAAGACTCTGCTGAAGTATCTCTTACTCTTCCTGAGGAGCCCTCTTCTCCAAAGAGGAGAATGTCTCCTCCAGAGGATTTGTCCTTTCAAGACTTCATTCTTGAACTAGCCAAGGGGCTCTCAGTTTCAGTAACCTCTGAAAAAGAACCTAGAGCAAAAAAATTAGATATTTTGGGATACTCTAAGGTTCCCAAAGAGGCAGTCACCTTGCCCATCCATGAAATTCTTCAAGAACACATGATGGACTTATGGGAGACTCCTCTCACCTTATCTCCACGTTCTCGTCGTTTGGACACCATGTATCGTGTCCCTCCTTCTCCTGGTTTTCAAAAAACTCAGCTTCCTCACCACTCTATTGTGGGTACAGCCAGCTATGAAAAGGATAAAGAGTACCAAAAGACACACTTCCACTCCCCCAGGAAGAGAATGTAGGACTTTGGATGCTTTTTGGTAGGAAAATCTTCCAAGCCAGTATGCTTCTTGCCAGAATCAATTCATACAGCCTCTATATGGGCATGTTTCTGAAGGAGATTGCACTGAAGATGCGCCATTTCCTCCCCTTTATCCCAGAGGATAGGAAGGAGGAATTCCTTCTTTTTTTAAAGCATACCCAAGATGTTTCAAAGTTCTCCAACAGAGCTGCCTTTGACTCCTTTGAGGGTGCTAGCAGAGCCTCAGGCATTGCCATAGCTGCTCGCAGAATTGCTTGGCTCCAGGCCTCTGACCTAGAACCCTGGGTCCAAGATGGGTTGGGCAATCTGCCCTGTACAGGTGAAAATCTGTTTGGCAAGGAGTGGCAAATCAAAGCCACTCAAATGGATGCAGAGAATGCTGCTTTAGATAGACTTTCTAAGTCTACCTCTACCCCTGCCAAGAAAAAATCTTTTAAGAAGCCTTTCTACAAAAAGACCAGATTTTCCACAAATACTGGCCAACAATCTTCCCAAGTTCGCTTTGCTCCTAAGCGTCAGCAATCTAAACAGGCCAGGGCAAAACCTGCAGGGACTGCTACAGTTCAGCAGTCCCAACCTCCTCAGGGTTTTTGACTTACTTCTAGAGAACTTAACTTTTCTGGCTCTACAACAGCCAGAGCCTCTCACCATTCCAGGAAGGTTAACTCATTTTGCTCCCAGATGGGAGCAAATCACATCAGAACAGTGGAACCCTCTCTATCATCAGAGAGGGCTACAAACTACATTTCTCCAGCCTTCCTCCCCATACCATGGTGAGACATTTCAATTCTCCCCCATCTCTCCTGCACCTGTTGGGTCAGGAGGTGACCACCCTTCTTGCCCAAAGGGCAATAGAAGAGGTTCCTCTTCTTCAACAGGGGTCAGGGTTTTACTCCCCTTATTTTCTCATTCCCAAGAAAACAGGGGGATACAGACCCATTCTGGATCTGAGAGAATTGAACAAATTTCTATGCAAGGAGAAATTCAAGATGCTCTCTCTAGGTACTCTCCTTCCATACCTGCAGAGTCAGGATTGGCTTTGTTCTCTAGATCTAAAGGATGCGTACACACATATACTCATCCATCCATCCCACAGAAAATTGCTACGGTTTCTGTTCCAAGGAAAACATTCCAGTACAGAGTACTCCCCTTCGGTCTAGCCTCTGCTCCAAGAGTGTTCACCAAATGCATGTCAATAGTGGCTGCATTTCTACGCACCCTGGGAATTTTTGTTTTCCCATATCTGGACGACTGGCTCATCCGAGCTCCATCTCAGTCCGAGGCTCAGACTTCCCTGGACCACACCAGACGCATACTGCAGTATCTGGGACTTGTCATCAATCTGCCAAAGTCTCAACTCACCCCTGCTCAGTCCCTAGAATTCATAGGGGCCTGGCTAGATACCACCACTGCAAGGGCCTATCTTCCTCAAGCCCGTTGCCACCGTCTAGTGCACTTGGCCTCTCAAACCCAGTCCAGAAGCCACTTGACTGCCAGGGAGATGCTACAACTGCTAGGCCACATGGCATCCACAGTTCATGTGGTGCCTTATGCTCGCCTGCATATGAGAGCAGCTCAATGGACTTTGTCCACCCAGTGGACTCAAGCATCAGGCGCTCTCTCGGACCAAATAGCAACCTCAAAACGTCTCTTTTGGTCTCTCCAATGGTGGATGTCCACCCAAAATCTGTTGTTGGGGGCCCCCTTCCAACCTTTGTTACCCCAAGCAACCCTCACAACAGATGCCTCCCAAACGGGTTGGGGAGCTCATCTCCAAGACCTCTCCACTCAGGGCACTTGGTCTCCACAGCAGACCACCCTTCATATCAACCTTTTGGAACTGCGAGCAATTTTCCTTGCTCTCAAGGTCTTTCATACCCTCCTCAACAACATGACAGTCCTTGTTCATACCGACAATCAAGTAGCCATGTTTTACATAAACAAACAAGGAGGAACTGGCTCTCTGTCGCTTTGCAACGAAGCTCTAAGATTGTGGGCCTTTGCCAGAGAGCATCAAATCCATCTCCTGGCAGTATACCTCCCAGGAATCCAAAACTCTTGGGCAGACAGACTCAGTCGAGTTCTGCTTCCACACGAATGGTCCCTGCACATGGATCAGGTACTCAGAATCTTCTAGGAATGGGGAACCCCGGACATAGACCTATTTGCAAGTCCGTGGAATGCTAAACTTCCCCGGTTCTGTTCCAGAATTCCGGGTCAGGGAGCTCAGGCCAAGAATGCCTTCCTCCTTCATTGGGGTCAGGAATTCCTCTATGCCTTTCCACCCATTCCTTTGATTCCCAAGACTCTGTTCAAACTTCAGAGGGACCAAGGATCTATGATCCTCATAGCTCCACGCTGGCCTCGCCAAGTGTGGTACCCTCTACTTCTGCATCTCTCCCAAGCCCCATCCTTTGACTTGGGAGCTGCCCCAGACCCAAACCCCAAGTCCCTTCACCTCAGAGCTTGGTTACTGAAGGCCTAGACCTTCAAGTCTCCAATCTTTCTCAGCAAGTGAAGGATATCCTCCATGCCTCTAGGAAACCTTCCACTAGGCGTTCTTACGCTTTTAAATGGAAAAGATTTTCCATTTGGTGTGCTCAAGAGAGTCTTGACCCTTTAGCACTACCTTTAAATTCTTTACTGGAATATCTCCTGCATCTCTCCAATGCAGGCCTTAAAACGAATTCAGTAAGGGTCCATTTGAGCACTATTGCAGCATCCCTTAAACCTCTCAATGGACAACCTGTTTCCTCTCATCCTCTTATTGCAAGATTTATGAGAGGCCTAACTTTAACTAAGCCTCCCATTCGCCCTCCTCCGGTAGCATGGGACTTAAACTTTGTTCTTGGTCAGCTTATGAAGCCACCCTTTGAACCCTTAGCCACTACTTCCTTGAAATGTCTTTCCTGGAAGGTTATTTTCCTCATTGCAGTCACCTCAGCTCGCCGTATCAGTGAACTGCAAGCCCTAGTGGCTAATCCCCCTTATACAAGGTTTCATCATGATAAGGTGGTCCTTAGGACTAATCCCCACTTTATGCCTAAAGTGGTCTCCCCTTTTCATCTTAATCAAGAGGTATATCTACCTGTTTTTTTTCCGGCTCCTCATGCATCCAGTGCAGAGAGGAACCTTCATACTCTGGATTGTAAAAGAGCTCTTGCCTTTTACCTCCACAGGACACAGCAACATCGAAAGTCTTCTCAGCTTTTTGTTGCTTTTGATCCTTCTCATTTAGGACTTCCAGTCTCTAAAAGAACACTGTCCAATTGGATTGCTCAGTGTGTCACTTTTGCTTACCAAAGTAAGAACCTTTCTCTGGAGGGCCATGTCACAGCTCACAATGTGAGAGCCATGGCCACCTCTATGGCTCATCTTCACTCTGTATCCATCGATCAGATCTGTCGAGCAGCCACCTGGGCCTCGGTTCATACCTTTACAGCCCATTACTGTTTGGACAAGGACTCCCGCCGGGATGCCTTGTTTGGTCAGGCTGTCCTCAGACACCTGTTCCATTCTTAATCAACTCCTGCCCACCTTCCCTGTATGGATGCCTGAGATCCATAGGAAGATGAGGAACCCTTCTGGGTCTCATACCCTTGGGGGAGGGGGATCTCCCCGGCATCTTAGCTAGGGAGTCCCCATATGTGAGGACTCATTCCTGCTTGTTCCTGGAGATAGCACAGTTACTTACCTGTAACAGGTGATCTCTGGGAACAGCAGGAATTAGTCCTCACAACCCACCCACCTCCCCTAGGAGTTGTATCTCTCTCTCTCTCTTTCCTTTCCTCTCTCTATTGTCTCAGCTTTAAACTCAAACTGAGGAGAGTTGGTCAGGAAGGCGGGAAGGCAGCGCGCATGCGCTGTGGGAGGCCCCAAAAGCTTTCCTTTCTGGGAAGCTGGGGAGCTTTCCTGCGCAGGCTCCGTCGGTTCCGACGTACCCATATGTAAGGACTAATTCCTGCTGTTCCCAGAGATCACCTGTTACAGGTAAGTAACTGTGCTTTCTGTTCTTTTTAAGAAATTACTTCACGGTCCTCAGCTGCTAGCCAGCGCTTAAACGGTTTCAAGGGGCAGAGCCTGCCTCGCCGGAGGATCCATACCTGAGAGGGGGTGTCGAAAAGCACTGGGAGCCCCAGATTTCTCTTCACACCTCCATTCCAGGCATTCTCCGTGACCCGCTAGCAGCGGGAGCCTGGAGAACAGTGCGCCGTTAGTGAGGCTGCAGGTAAGGAAGCAGGACGGCTTCACTTTGTAAGTACGCGGTTGCAGCGTCTTGCCTTTTGGTGTGTACAGCTTTTTGGTTTTGGTTTGTTTTTTCTAGTACCTGGTGCGTTTGGGGCTGGCGGCAGCGGCCTGTTTGTCAGGCGGTCTTGCCGGCAGGTCTCGGTGCTCGGGTGTTTTTCTTCAGTTCCGTGTTCGTTTCTGTCGGGGGCAGGGGGCTGTTGCCTAATGGAGGGCTCCTTAGCGGCCTCGGATCTAGCGGGAGAACAGGCTCAGGCGCTTCAGAGGCCTTCGCTTAAGGCAGGAACGGCAGCCATTTCGGTTGTGGAGTCGGCGGTTTCTCCCGCGCTTTTACAGACGTCCTCGAAAAGAAAATCTAAGTCTCAGAAGCCGCCTGCTGTAGAGAAGTCAGGCCATAAGGCACCCTCTGGATCGCAGGGAGATTTGAGTTCTCTGTTTTTTCCAGAGTTTATTTTGGCGATGCATAAAGCCTATATGTTAAAAATGGCTCAGCCTGTGGACAGCCACTCTGCTCCTAGCCAGCTGGATTTCAAGTTGGAAGAGCCCAAGCTGTCTGATCCTGGAGAGGGATCTTCAGCTAAGGGGGCACTGTTAGAAGCAGCCTCAGAATCGTTGGGGCTACAGATTTCCAGCCCTCTATTGCCTGAAGAAGGAGAGATTCTTTCTGAATCAGGACTGGATTCATGTCCTATGGAGCTGGAGGAAGGTGAGCTGGGGCCTGGGGATGATCCAAATGTCTTCGGTATTTTGTAAGGAAGAGCTGGGAGCTCTGATTGTCCAGTCTCTAGCGGCGTTAAATATTGTGCTTCCGGCGGCACAACAAGAACCCCTGGAGGATCACTTGTTACAGGGGTTTAAGCCAGAGCAGCGGTGTTTTCCAATCCACCGAGTCATTAAGCAGATGATAGAGTCGGAGTGGGAGTGTCCTGAGGCTAGCCTAAGGGGCGGCCGCACCATAGCGCGCCTTTACCCAGTTCCTCAGGAAGAGAAGGACTTATTGCGGATGCCTAAAGTGGATGCGCTGGTGTCGGCGGTCACAAAAAAAACCACCATTCCGGTGGAAGGGGGTGCTGCCCTGAAAGATCTTCAGGATCGTAGGTTAGAGGCACTTCTAAAGCAGGCTTTTGATGCTAGTGCCTTGGCACTGCAGGCTTCGGTATGTGGGGCGTATGTGTCCCGGGCCTCTATCCGTTGGCTTCAGGGAGAGCCAAACTCGGAGAAGCAAGAGGATTTGTCCTCTGAGGGGGCAAAGCTAGAGTCGGCGGCGGCTTACCTGGCGGACGCCTTCTATGATTTGATCCGAATTTTGGCGAAATCCATGGCCTCCCTTATTGCTGCCAGGCGTTTTCTTTGGCTAAGAAATTGGGCAGCAGACGCGTCTTCAAAATCTAGACTCAGTAAGCTTCCATACAAGGGCAAGCTGCTTTTTGGGGAAGCACTGGAGAAAATTGTGAAAGATTTAGGCGATTCCAAAGGGGGTCGTCTTCCGGAGGATAGGCCCAGGGCGGCTAAGGCTGGAGCAGTGCTCAGAGGTCATGGTCGAGAGAGCCGCAAGTTCTGGGGTTCTCAGTTTGCGCCTTATCAAAGGGGTCGCTTTGTTGCCAGGGGCCAGTCCTTTCGTGGGGCCAGAGGCTTCGGCAGGATTTTTTTTAACGCCCAGCAGACCTCTGTTAAGAAGCCGCTATGAAGGGTGGCTGGTCCAGGCGGAGATTCCCATAGGAGGACGTTTGCAGGAGTTTCTCTCCGCCTGGACCGCCATAACTGCGGATCTCTGGGTGCTGGAGATCATCCGCGAGGGCTACGCACTTGAGTTTGCGTCTCCGCTGGTGGGTGCTTTTGTTCGGTCCCCGTGCGGGTCTCAAGCAAAGAGAGCGGCGGTCGGGGACACGCTGAACCGCTTGTTGCGCTTGCAGGCGGTGGTTCCCGTACTCCTAGACCAGTGTGGCTTAGGTCGATACTCCGATTTATTTCGTAGTGCCCAAGAAGGAAGGTTCTTTTTGGCCTATTCTCGATCTCAAGTATGTCAACCGCTGCTTGCGAGTTCCGCACTTTCGGATGGAAACCCTGAGAGCAGTTATCCGGGCAGTGAAGCCGGGAGAATGGCTTTCCTCCATCGATTTAACAGAGGCTTACCTGCACATTCCGATCCGGGCAGAACATCAGAAATTTCTGCGGTTTGCAGTGCTCATGGGTCATTTTCAGTTTCGAGCGCTGCCGTTCGGACTAGCTACGGCACCACGGACGTTCACCAAGGTTATGGTGGTAGTCGCGGCTGCTCTCCAGAAGGAAGGGATTCAGGTGCATCCCTACCTGGACGACTGGTTGATTCGAGCGGCATCTCAGGTGGAGTCCGGAGAGGCTACGGCTCGGGTGGTACAGTTCCTAGAGCAGCTCGGTTGGGTCATCAACCGCACCAAGAGTCACTTGCAGCCGGTGCAGCGGTTGACTTATCTCGGGGCCTTGTTCGATACACAGGAGGGGGCGGTGTTTCTGCCTCCGAACAGGATACAGAAACTGCAGAATCAGGTGGCGGCCTTCCTGCGCCTCGCGGCTCCGACGGCCTGGAGGTATTTGCAGGTTTTGGGTTCGATGGCCGCGGCGTTGGACCTGGTGCCATGGGCCAGAGCTCACATGCGTCCGCTTCAACAAGCCTTGCTTTCGAGATGGTCTCCACAGGATCATCCGCTGTCTCGGAAGTTGCGGTGTCCGGAGGACGTCCGCAGCTCTCTACAGTGGTGGTTGGTTCCCGCTCATCTGCAGGCGGGAGTTCCTCTGGCTCCTCCGGATTGGGTCTTGGTCACCACGGATGCCAGTCTCTCCGGTTGGGGAGCTCATTGTCTGTCTCAGGTGGCGCAGGGGACCTGGTCTTTCAAAGAGAGCAGTTGGTCTATCAATCGCTTGGAGTTGAGGGCGGTGCGCTTCGCGCTTCTGGCCTTTCACAGTCTGATCGCACATCGAGCGGTGCGGGTGTTTTCCGAAAATCTCGTGACCGTGGCCTACATCAACAAGCAGGGCGGCACGGGCAGTGCTCCTTTGCTGATCAGGTTTTGTTGCAGTGGGCGGAGTTACATCTGGTGGTGCTCTCGGCGACTCACGTGGCCGGGAAGGACAACGTTCAGGCCGGCTATCTCAGTCGCAATGTCCTCGATCCCGGAGAGTGGGAGCTCAACTGGGCAGTGTTTCACGATATCACGTTGCAGTGGGGGCAGCCGATCATGGATATCATGGCTACCCTGGACAATGCCAAAGCTTCCAGGTTCTTCAGCAGGCGCAGAGAGCATATGTCGGAGGGTCTTGACGGGCTGGTTCAGCCCTGGCCGGCAGAGGGGTTGCTTTGTGTTCCCTCCGTGGCCCCTGCTGGGGCGGGTCATTCGGAGGATTTCGTCTCACGCCGGCAGGGTGATTCTTATTGTACCGAATTGGCCCCATCGACCCTGGTATGCGGATCTGGTACGTCTCTTGATCGCTCCGCCTTGGAGACTTCCCTCGAGAATCAATCTCTTGAGCCAAGGTCCGGTGTTGATGCCGCAGGTGGATCGATTCTCGCTTATGGCTTGGCTCTTGAAAGGCAGCGGTTGCGGCGAAAGGGGTACTTGGCGTCCGTAATCGCTACTATGTTGCAATCTAGAAGGCGGTCCACATCGTTAGCATATATTTGGGTGTGGCGCATTTTTGAGGCATGGTGTGCGGAACGTGGAGTGCAACTGAGAGCGGAGCGATTGCCACATGTTCTAGTGTTCCTTCAAGGGGGATTAGAGAAGGGTCTAGCCCTCAGTACTCTCAAGGTCCACCTTGCGGCCCTAGCTTGTTATAGAGGGAGAGTGCAGGGAATCTCTCTCTCGTCTCATCCGGATGTTCAGAGGTTCCTTCAAGCAGCCAGACATCTTCGGCCACCGGTGTGACCTGTGCTGCCTCCATGGGATTTGAATTTGGTTCTGGAGGCCTTGACGGGGCCACCTTTTGAGTCTAGGTTGCCCGGAAATTTGAGGGAGTTCTCTTGGAAGGCTGCCTTTCTAGTAGCGCTGTGTTCCACGAGACGAGTGTCAGATCTGCAAGCGCTCTCTTGCAGGGAGCCATATCTTCACTTTTCGGAGGAGAAGGTGGTTTTGCAACCTGTACCATCATATTTGCCAAAGGTGGTGTCTAGTTTTCACATGAATCAGCCCGTTTCTCTTCCCACTTTTCAGTCGTAGCCGGGGGCGGCGATGGATCGGTCTCTTAGGAAGTTGGATTTAGGCCGCGTCTTGCAGAAGTATTTGAGGAAAACCAAGCCGTTTCGAAAGTCCGATCGGTTGTTCGTGTTGTTTGCCGGGCCCCGGAAAGGGCAGGCGGCGACCAAGGCTTCTATCGCTCGTTGGGTAAAGCGAGCCATAGGGCTGGCTTATGAAGCAAGTGGCAAGGCGCTGCCTATTGGTCTCAGAGCTCATTCTACCAGGGCTCAGGTGGCCTCTTTGGCTGAGTTGCCCTGGTGCCGCCCGTCGATATCTGTAGGGCGGCGTCTTGGTCGTCTCTGCATACCTTCACAAGGCATTATCGGTTAGATGTGCAAGCGAGAGGGGACGCTAGGGTGGGGGCCTCGGCTATTGTAGCGGGGCTCGCAGGACCCTCCCCAGTTTAGGTACTGCTTTGGTACTGCCCAACTGTACCTGGACTGGCCCGGAGAGACGAATAGGAAGAAGAAATTAGACCTTACCTGCTAATTGTCTTTCCTTGAGTTCTCTCCGGGCCAGTCCAGGTCCCTCCCATGGTTTTTTCTGCGAGCAATCTGTAGGTTGAGTAGTGCTTGCTAAGTATACAGCGTGGGTCTGTTTCAGACCTGGTAGCGGAGGCTCTGGGAGAGTAATGGTCTTGGTGAAGAGGATTTTGGGAGATCCCTCGGAGCTTCAGGGTTCTCACATTTCATGACCGAAAAAAGAAAAATGCAAAAAAAAAAAAGAAAAATACAAATGAATACATAAATTACAGAAACCTTTCCAGAAACAAAACCCTAAGGAAACAGTTCTAAGTCTCTTTAGATATTTGTTAGCATTTTTGGTTGACGTTCATATGTGGTTGTTTGAATCAGCTGCTTTGTCAATGGGAGACTGGCTTCTGTCACAAGGGGGAGCCGGATAGGCTGTCAGCAGAAGTTTTGTTTTTTAAGTCCTCAGCTGCTGGAGGAGGTTGACCACCCCAACTGTACCTGGACTGGCCCGGAGAGAACTCAAGGAAAGACAATTAGCAGGTAAGGTCTAATTTCTTCATTCTTTGCCGCCTGAACATCTAGGCGATAGTGTATCTCCAGGAACAAGCAGGAATGAGTCTTCACATATGGGTACGTCGGTACCGACGGAGCCTGCACGGGAATGCTCCCCAGCATCCAATCAGAAAGCTTTTGGGAGCATCCCTCGCGCCTGCGCCCTGACTTCCCGCCCTTTCCACTTCTCAGTTTTTCGTTTTTCCGCGGAGCCAGCAGGACGTCCTCCTTTCACCGCAGAAACTTTTTTCTTAAATACTTCATTTCTTGTTTTCTTGTGGTCGCGGCTGTTTTTCCTGCCGACACCGGTACCACCGGTGGTTTTTTCTTTTCTTTTTTCTTAAACTCAGAGAGATTTTTCCCTCTGTTTCTGTCTTAACTTTTTTGGGTCTACAAGGCCTCTCCATCATGGAGCCGCCTTCTCCTAAGAAGTGCCTTCATTGTGGAAACACATTTTTCTTTTTAGACTCCAATGCCTGGTGTCTAACCTGTTTGGGTCCTGACCCTTTTTCCCCTGAACCATCAGGCTGCAATACTATGAGAAGACCTTCCCTCTTTTGAGTTTCCCTCGATACCGTTTTCACTCCTGCAGTGAGGGCACCGGGCTTTTCTTCTCTACAGGATCAGGTAACCCACAAACAGTCTGTTAAGACTTGCCAATCCTTGAGTGGTAGGTCTCATGCCACGCATGATGACGGCTCCGGCCTTGCCCTCAAGACCTCATTGGCATTAAAACCCCGGTGGGAGTCTTCGGGCTCCAAAGCATTTCAGGGGTTTCAGGTTGTTCCTGGGGCTCACCCCTCACAGAACGTACCTGAGCTGTGCTCGGGGGTGGTATCCCCTTCGAGTGGTACCGATGCACAGGCACCAGTGTCGAGTGTTCCACTCTTCACCAGGGATCGTCATCTGGCGTCCTTGGTACCTTCGGGACCGATCGATACCTTCCAGATTGACTTTCCTGTTTCTAAGCCATGTTCGGTGGTGGTACCCGCTTCGAGCGGTACCAATACCCCAGCATCGGCACCAGTGTCGAGTGTTCCACTCTTCACCAGGGATCGTCATCCGGCGTCCTCGGTACCTTCGGGACCGATCGATATGACCCAGAGTGACTTCCCTGTATCAGCATCGCCAGTACCACCACCGACGTCGGTGCACTCTAGACATGCATCGATAGACTCGCTCCCTTCGATGCCAAGTCTGGAATCGATCTCTAGTCTAGATGACTGGGTACCGACGCGCCTTGGAACCGACCCTTGTCGTTTCCGGATGCGCAGTACCGAGGATACTCACCAAGACTCTCTGGTTTCCTCGGTACCGCTTGAGCAGCCTCCGATGACGGCCTCGATGCAATTACCGGTATCGGTATCGATGTCGATTCCTGCAGTTACATCGGTGCCATCGATCCTTTCCATGCTTAGTTTGGAATCGATACCTGGCATAGACGATGCAGTACTAACTGCCTCAAATCGTGACTGCCAGTATCATTACATAAACACAGAAAACAACTCCATAAATTAACCACTCGTAGTATTGGTAACTATGCACTATAAAAAACTTTTTGCATCGTGACAACGGGGAGCACAGACCTCAGAAATATCTCCAAATGTTCATTGAAAACTTCAAAACCGGAGACCCGGATTTCAGTAATGTAAAGAAAAGGATTTTTGCATCAACGGTCTGTTACCAACCCTCGCCGTCCATCCAACAGTGCAAAAAAGCTTTTATCACACAACAGCAAACTGATGGGAAAACTGAAAGTTGCTTTGGAGAATCATTACTCATTACTCAAACTTTATAACTTTATAACCATTATATAACTTAAGGCACCACAGCGACTTAACAGGGGAACCCTCCGCAGTGAGCATACAAAATTAAGCTCATACACAGTTAACAAATTCTTAACACAGAGAGAACTCCTAAAGAACAGAAAAAACTCATCAGCAAAACACAGCAATCCTCAGCTTCAAGATGGTCATTGCAGTATCGACCCCGACGCCACAATCAGACGTCCTTCTTAGCGTTTCGCAGACGCTGCTTCAGGGGGGTATACTTACCCGCTCTAACACACTAACTCAGCACACAACTTTAGAGGACACTTTAGGAGTTCTCTCTGTGTTAAGAATTTGTTAACTGTGTATGAGCTTAATTTTGTATGCTCACTGCGGAGGGTTCCCCTGTTAAGTCGCTGTGGTGCCTTAAGTTATATAATGGTTATAAAGTTATAAAGTTTGAGTAATGAGTAATGATTCTCCAAAGCAACTTTCAGTTTTCCCATCAGTTTGCTGTTGTGTGATGAAAAGCTTTTTTGCACTGTTGGATGGACGGCGAGGGTTGGTAACAGACTGTTGATGCAAAAATCCTTTTGTTTAGATTACTGAAATCCGGGTCTCCGGTTTTGAAGTTTTCAATGAACATTTGGAGATATTTCTGAGGTCTGTGCTCCCCGTTGTCAAGGTGCAAAAAGTTTATAGTGCATAGTTACCAATACTACGAGTGGTTAATTTATGGAGTTTTCTGTGTTTATGAAATATCATTGCTAAACTCCGATTAGGCCTAGTGTTTGCCAGTATCATTATCCATCTAGTAAGGTTCTTTTTCGGCACCAGACCAGTACATTCTCTGGTGCTCAGGCTGCATCTTCGACCTTAGCCTTCCCAGGGATGGTTCCCATTGGAGATCCTTCTTTTCAGAAGTTTCTCCTTGACATGGCAACCTTTCTTGCTATTCCTATCCCTGGCTGTAATCTTAACCAAGGCTCTCCTGCAGAAAAGGGAAATATAATGCTTCCTTTACATCATTCTTTGCAGGATCTTCTGAGAATATGGGAATCACCTTTAAGGGTTCCCTCACCTTCTACAGCAACTAATGTTCTGTATCAGGTGCCCCCCTCTCCAGGGTTTCAAAAGAATCAACTTCCCCATCATTCCATTGTAGTGGAATCAGCAATGAGGAAGGTAAAAAGCAAGAAGAAGCATTCTTCTTATCTGCCAGGTCGTGCTTCTAGAGCACTTGATGCCTTTGGACGTCAAACCTGCCAAACATCTATGCTGGCATCAAGAATTATTTCTTATATATTTTATATGAGTCTAACACTCCAGGAGGTCACAAAGAAATTATCTCTTTTGACTCCTTTTTTGTCAGAGCCTAAGGCTGCTGACTATTCCTTGCTTCTTAGTCATAGCCGGAATATCTCTTGGTTTCTTTCTCGTGCTTCTCTAGACTCTTTTGAGTCTGTTAGCAGATCCTCTGCTATTGCCATTGGAGCACGTCGTAGAGCCTGGCTCCAAACCTCTGACTTGAGCAGATGGGCACAACATACACTAGGTAATTCTCCTTGTACTGGAGAAAATCTCTTCAATAAGGAGGCTTTATGTCAGGTTGCTCATTGCTCCACTGACTTCCCTGGTTCAGGAGACCATTCTAAGCCGCCTTCTTCCCCAGGAGGTAGAAAATGTCCTACCAAGCCTTCTTTCCCTAAGAAAAGAAGGTTTCACTCTTCTCCTGCCCATCATCCAGAGGCGTCCAAGCAAGGGACACCTCGTCCTAGTCTGAAATTTCCAAATTCTAGCCAGTCTCAACATACCCAGCAACCATAGGTTCTGAAGGTTACAATCTACAGTTAACTTCTTAACAGAAGTTTGTTCACTGTTTTTTCTTAAAGCTCTACACTGGAGTTTTCCTTTTTCAGGATGCTAAGCTGTCAGGATATTCTTGTCCATGGGTTACAGAATTCTCCTCTTCTTGCTACCAAGAAGGGAAGTTACAACTATCTCATGATAGTTTCTGTCCCAACATGAACATTTTTTCCTTCAGCTGACTTGCCATATGGGTAAGTCACCCTTCCCCTCTCATCCAGGGTTTCCCCTGACTGAGTGGTACCATACTGAAAAGCTTCTCTAGCTTTCATTCCAGTGTAGACTTTTTGTTTCCTTGAATACATTCTCAAGGTAACTCATCAGGCAGGGACAGGAATATCTCCTCCCCCTTTGTCTGTTTCTCTTTGTTTTGCACAGTAAGATTCTCTCTGCTGTCTTTTTCAGCTGCTGTGCATGCAGGAGTTCCAGTGATTGAACTACTGGTACTTTCACACAATTTTTGTCTAGCCTCAGTAGTGATTCCAAGCTAGTCCTCATCTATCTTGGATAATCCTACTCACTTAGGCTTCTCACATTATCTTCTTTCTAGCCATCTCCTTTTCCTAGGATGTGGCAACACACCTGACTTCAGTCAGTTTTATCTCATAATTCTCCTGCACAATGCTCTCTGCAATCTTCAGAGAAGCTTTCTACTATGGGCCCTTGCTACAGAGCATTGATCTTTGTCTCTGAGGGCTATTCTATATAGTAGAAAAAAGCTTATAAATCATTCCCATGACTGTGAGGGTTCTCCACACCCTCTTGTCTCTTGTTATAATTCAAAATATAAGCTTTTTCTGCGTGAATATCCAAGGCTATTAGTAACGCATGATACCCCTATGTCCCTCCAGTGGGTCCTCTTGGTATCTCCTCTATGCGTTTCTACCCATCTACCATGTCAGAGTTCTAAAGGACTCCCGTCTTGCTCTTTACAGACTGATATTATCCTCTGTTTTTCACGCAACCATCCTGGTTATTTTACTGGATTGCATTCCTGCATCCTCTTAGCCCACGGAAATAGATTCTCTATATATCTGTCAAGTGGGTTTCACCCTCTTGTTGTTGAATGAATCTTTCCCCTCACATTCCCCATGTGAATGTTCTTGTGGGGCTTTAGTGTATCTTCAGACTTATTGTCATGTATGTAAATATCTCTATATATGCCTCTACATACATATGTCTGTAAGCTGTGTGTGCATAATTATGCCCCCATATGTATATATATATCCACCTATATATATATGTTGATACATATTTCTGCATATCTATATCTATATCTATATATATATCTATATCTATATATAGATATATATAGATATATACCTAGATATATATATGTATATCTATCTATCTGTTGGGAGACTTTTATAGATCGATATGTATTACATACTATCTCCTCACTGTCTATGCTATAGCAATTTGTACCTTTCTCAGAGGTTACAGACAGTGGGCTCCCTTTTTTCATACTGTTCCTTAGTATGTGGGGACTGTTATGCACACAACCACTACTGTGGTGATAACAGCTTCCGCTTTGCTCTAGGTCTCCCTATCCTTGAAGATTCAAGCTTCAATATCTTTCCTATCTCTCATCAGCTAGGAAAGATAGTGTACATCTTCATTGTTTTGAGTACACATTGTTCTCCTTGGGAATATGGGCTTTTTTCCATACCCCTTCTTCCCTCCAAGACTGGGCTAGTTGTCCAAATCGGTCAGTCTTCTTCTTTTACTCCTCAATGTTATGACTGTACCTAAAAGAGTTTTCAGCTTTTTCTCATAAAGCTTTCCATTGAAGACCTGCCGTTCTAATCCTACCCCAGTTGACACCTGGATCACCTGCTAATTCCAGGTCTGGACCTTCACCCTCACTGCTGTGAGGTCACCTTGAGGATTCCGCTACAGCATATCCAGTAGACTCCATCACGCTTTCTACTTCCTACAATCCAGTAGGTAAGCTCCATATTATAACTGTTCATTAAATGATTTTAATGTTACTTATCATACATGCCATGGACTCCTCTCCTGTAGTCCATGGGTTTGCTGTTTTCCTTACAGCTCTTCTATTCTCAACTCCTACCCTCCATTCCCTCATGGGATGCCGGAGATACTGTGTGGGAAATGCACTCCTGATCCAGGAACATGCATTTTATGGGATCTCCCCCTGGCATCTCTAGCTAGGGAGTCCCCATATGTGAAGACTCATTCCTGCTTTTTCCTGGAGATAGCACAGTTACTTACCTGTAACAGGTGATCTCTGGGAACAGCAGGAATAAGTCTTCACAACCCACCCACCTCCCCTAGGAGTTGTATCTTTCTATCTATCTTCCTTTCCTCTTTCTCTCCTTTGTCTCAGCTATGAAACTCAACTGAGGAGAAGTGGAAAGGGCGGGAAGTCAGCGTGCAGGCGCGAGGGATGCTCCCAAAAGCTTTCTGATCGGATGCTGGGGAGCATTCCCGTGCAGGCTCCGTCGGTACCGACGTGCCCATATGTGAAGACTTATTCCTGCTGTTCCCAGAGATCACCTGTTACAGGTAAGTAACTGTGCTTTACTGAAAGTATGGAGAGAAGACCAAGTGGTTGCTCTGCAAATTTCCACCGGCAGAACCTAGCTATGTTCCGCCCACGAAGTCACTTGCGCTCTAGTAGAATGAGCCCGCAGCCCCACGAGCCCTTGACAACCTTGCAAAATATACGCTGACGCTATTGCTTTATGGACCCATCTGGAAATTGAAGTTTTGGCCGACTTGCGGAAGGACTCCGAGACCTTCAAGTATTGCCGCAGGACCCTCTTTATGTCCAATAGATGCAAACTATGGTCAGATGCGTCCTCCCCGAAAAACCAATACTGGCAAAGAGACAGATTTGATTCATATGAAATGGTGAAACCACCTTTGGCAAAAAAGACGGAACGGGACGCAACACCACCTTTTCCCTAGAAAAGGACAAAAACAGTTCTCGACAGGATAATGCCCGCAACTCCAAAATTCGATGTGCAGAACAAATGGCTACCAAAAATACTGTCTTTAAAGTTAAATCCTATAGTGAAGCCAGATGTAAAGGTTCAAAAGGCTCCCTCGTCAACGCTCCTAGAACCAGGTTGAGATCCCATGGAGGAGAAACCATCCTGCAAGAAGGTCTTAAACGGGATACCGCTTTCAAAAAACGTATCACATCGGCATGGGAACCCAAGGCCTGGACCTTTCCTCGATAACGAGAAATAGCTGCCAGCTGAACCCTTGAGGAACTGTCCGCCAATCCCTTATCAAACCCATCTTGCAAGAAACTCAATACCATAGGAACTGAAACCGTGGTTGGATGGACCTGACGCTGCACACACCAGTCCTCAAAAATACGCCATATGCGCACATATGCTAAGGATGTCGACCTCTTTCTGGCCAAGAGTAAGGTAGCAATCACCGCACCAGAATAACCTTTCTTCCTTAACCTAGCCCTTACAATGGCTAAGCTGTAAGCGAGAGCCGATCCGCCCTCGAGGGCATCCGCCATGGCTTCCTGTCAAGCAGATGCACCAGATCGGCATACCATGGGTGTCACGGTCAATCCGGAGCTACTAACACTACTCTCCCCTGATGAGCTTCGATGCGCTGAACCACTCGATCTATGAGTGCCCAAGGAGGGAAGACGTAGAGAAGACCTTGCGTGGGCCATCGTTGCAGCAGGGCATCCAGACCCTCTGACATCCTTTCTCGCCTTCTGCTGTAAAAACGATTCACCTTGGCTGACAAAAGTCGCCATGAGATCCATAACGGGAGGTCCCTGACGAACAGCCACTATAACCAACCTTAAGGTTTCCATTCGAAAATGAGGTACTCGCAGACATCGATTTACCCCCTTGAGGTCTAGAATTGGATGGAAGGGCCCGTCTTTCTTTGGAACCACGAAATAGAGTATCGACTGACACCGTAGAGCTCTTGCGGAACCGGAACCACTGTGCCCAGCTGTAGAAGATGAGCCAAGGTCTCCCGTACCGCTGTTGTCTTTTCTTGCCCTCTGCAAGGAGACAGGACAAAAGAGTCAACTACCGGATGAGCAAATTCGAGATCATAACCTTCACGAATGACCTCAAACACCCACTGATTGGACGTTATCTGGACCCAGGCAGGAAGAAAATCTCGAAGTCAACCCCCTACTGGCTGAATTCCTGCCTAGGCCCGCCTTGCTTCATTGGGGCTTCCTAAGCGCTGCAGACGAGGGACTAGCAAATCCTCTGCCTACCCCCCGAAAGCCTCAAACTTTGACCTCGCGAGGGAAATCTTCCTCTTTGAAAGCCTCCCAACCGGGAGGTACAAAAACGCCTGAAGTCTTGAAACTGACCCCACAAAGCTAACGGAGCCTGACCCTGCTTAGGCTGATCTTCCGGCAAGCGCCCGCCTTTTGATTCTCCCAAATCTTTGACCAGCTTGCCAAGATCCTCTCCAAACAACTTCTTCCCCTTAAAAGGAAGTTTGCTGAGAGACAACTTGGAGGAACCATCCGCTGCCCAATTTCTTGACCAAAGATAATGGCGTGCAGCTACCAAGGAAGCCATACTATTCGCTAAAGCTTTAATTAGATCATAATGGACATCCGCTAAATAAGCAGACCCTGACTCTAGCCTTGTCACATCCGCTAAATGCTCCTGTGCTTGTTGCGCTGGCTGCTGCAAGCGCTTCGACCACCGAAGGCAAGCCCTTGCTACCCAGTCCCCACAAATAGAGGCTTGCAGCGAGAGAGCATTAACCTCAAAAGCTTGTTTCAATAAGGTGTCCACCTTCCTATCTTGTGCGTCCTTCAAAGCCGCACTGCCTTCCATCGGGATAGTTGTCTTCATGACCGCTGACACCGCTGCATCTATACGCAGAGATGAAACATTTCTCTCTTGATCAGCCAAGGAATAAAGCCAATTCATAGACCTAATACTCTGCAATCCTGCCTCTGGCTAATCCCATTCATCCTGAATCATCTGTTTAACCACTCGGTGAACGGGAAACGCAGCCTGAGACTTACACACACCGCCTGAATGAGAGGATCCTCTAGACTCTCAACCTCTGCTGGTTGTACCGCAGAAAGATTGAGAGCCTGAAGCGACTCTATAATAAGCGCTGTCAGCTCATCTCTCCGAAAAACTCTGATAATCCTCACCTGATCCTCAGGCTCCTGAATCTCACCTTCCTCTAGCTCTTCCATTCTGGATTCTGGTTCAGTATCAAAGTCCTCCCCTTCTGGCCAGTCTGAAAATCAAGGGACTGATCTTCCAGAGATCGAGCCCTCTTAGCCGCTCTAACGAAAACACTTCCAATCTTTTCTGTGACTGCTTGGCCTCTTGCAGCTCCAAGCAGTGAAGTATTTGGGACCATCACCTGTTACCGCAAGCAATACGCTTGATGCATAACCAGCACAAAATCTGGAGAAAATCCTCCGAGAACAGCTCCAGCCACCGGTGGAGTAGTGGAACTACCTGGCACAGCCGGGCTGTGTCAGCAAGAGGAACGGACAGGGACTCCAGGAGAGACTCCCCCCTCCACCGCACTTGGGGGACCCTGAATCCCTTCAGTTTTATCCTGGATCTCCTGCTCCATATTGAGCGCTTCAGTTGCACAGCCCCGACAGACCCCCGCATCCGAGACGGCGCCGCCCCCCCCCCCCCCTGCGACCCACACACAAGACACTGTGGGCACGACGGCATTAGTGGAACGAAGTTCGAGAGACTGGATAATAGAACTCCGCAGTGAAAAGGAACAAAAAAACAACAAATGTGGATGAAAGGTGTTTGTGTGTGTGTGTGTTTCTTTTTCTGTAGTGGTCCCTTTAAGGGATCAAACAATGAGAAATTCCATAAAATTAAAATAACCTTCACCAAATCATCAAACAGCTATAACTTAAACCAGAATACTCTGTAGAACAATCGGTCCTGAGTTCCCCAGAAAAACACACAGGAAACAAAACAGGCCCGAATGCTTCCCCCCGACTCCAAAAACATCCATTGGTGCACTCATCTCTGCCTCCGGGGTCTTTAAAAACTCTTTCTGCCCCTTGGCACCAGAAACGGTAGCTCTGCAAGCAACACAGCTGCGATCGCACTGTCAGCCGGCAGCTGCAGCAGGGAGAGAGAGCTCTGGCTGCACAGAAAGTCGCTGATGCAGAAATGAGCCGGATAAAACAAAGCAAGGCAACTGAACAGCTCCCCTCTGTGCAAACTAGGAGGGGAGAGCAGGCAGAATGAAAAAAACCTCCTAGGGGAATGAGAGGGGATCCTCCTGATTATCCTCCGTTCCCCTTCCTGTCACTGGACACACTGGGGGCTGGTAGGAGAGGCCAGCAGGGATAATATCCAGTGATGTCATGATTCTGACATGCCCAGTCTCCATGCTGCAGGAGGAGGTGCACTACCCAGAAGTGAGAGACTGAATTGGAGGGGCGATAAGGAACAATTCTTTGTTTTAGAGGATATAATTTACATATCTTATCTTGTATGTCCACTACTTAACACTTTTGTTTTTCTCCACAACATTTTCCAGATCTGTTCTCCAGTTGCTATTAGGTTCATTTCATCTTCCAAGCTTTTTTTTCAGATGTGGTTTGCAGACACACTGTGGTAAATTAGCCTGTCTTCCCGTTCTAGCTTTCTAGATTTGAGCTCAGACCTTTTGGCTCTTAAACCTAACACACTACTCCTGAAAAGCCTTATTGGTTGTGTTCCCTCTTACTGGTCACAGCCACAACCCCTAGTTTACCAGGAACTCTTTGAAATATTAGCTTTTTCCTGTTAAAGGAAAGGCCTTTAGTGGGCTCTTTAATCTTCTGTTTTGGCAGTTGCCAACTTTGTGTTTAAGAAAAAATGTGCTGGATTCATCACTTACTGGATAATATAAGATTGATAGAATGTGTTTGTTTTTTTCAAATCATAGAAACTGCAAGCTAAGAAACTTTAAATGTTACTTGTGTCCAATTTAGAAAGTAGCACAGGTTTGCATGCATACCAAGCACACAATACACTTGAGAGAGAAATCTCTTCACTTGGGTACCTGGGCCAATTAGATCTTCACGATGTTGATTTGTTGAATTGCCACATTTAGGAACCACAGTCACACAGGACTGTTTATTCACTGTGTCTGGGGAAGTAGTCTGTTCAAGCCATGCACACTGGATGCAAAGGCCTGATGATTTCTATGGCTACATAGTCTATTCATAACACGGTTTGCCAAAATAAAGCTTTCCTGAATGCTGTAATGTGCAGGGGAGGGAAAGAAAATGGATGTGTAGGGTAAGCTTCTGTTTGATTTGTGTTTAATTAATATTTTACATTTACTTTTTCAAAGGACATTTGACACATTAAGGAACCATCCATCGTTTTATGTATTTAACCATCGCGGTAGGGTATTGTTCCAATCCTTAAATACAGAGGATTCCTCGCCAAGCCATGCTACACCCACATCCAACGCATCTCTGAAGTTAAGGAAACTCGAACCTCTGCGCCGATAAGATTTTTACAGATGCTAATAATAGAACAGGACACTGAGATGTAATATTGCAGTTTGAGATGTAAACTTTTTTTATTTTCTGGAGCAGTATTTATATTGATCTTCCAGACTTTCTAAAGTAAGCATAACAAAGGACATTCTTTGTACACTGTTAAATGAATTGTGAATTAGCAATGCAATGTAACTTATTGCCATAATTATGCTGTGAAAATGTTGAATCTTTCATACATTAAACAATGTTGCATTTATTCTTCTAGTTTAACAGTTTTTAAGAAAGTAAAAGTCAGAATGGGGTTATATTAAAGTTGGAGGTATGGGTTTTTTCCCTCATTTTTTGGGTTAAAGATTACTATTTTAATTTTTTTTTGTTGGCATGCAGTAAAGCAACTTTGATACAAGAAGTACTGCATGCATTTTGTTCATTCACAGCCTCTGACCAGCATATTTAAAATAACTTTTGAAATATGTTAAAGGCCACCATAATTTACAAAGCATGGCACATAGTGGTGGAAAATCATATACAAAAGTAATGTCCTGGTATCGCTCAACGTTGCTGTATCCCAAATGCCCTTTTCTAGCTTCTGAGCTGCACAAGGCTTCGTTGGATGTCTGCTCTTCAGGGATATAAAGCTCATATCACATGTGCAGTGATTTCAGACTTCAATTTGTTTTCAGCCATTGCACAGAAAGCTTTGTCTTTATGCTTGTAGGATATACCCAATAACAGGCTTTCATTTAACATGAAAAATTGGCCTTTTTTTCTAGGGTTTAACTGTTACTTTGAAAAGAATTGTTTTAGAAATATGTTTACCTTAGTTTCTGCTTTTCTGTGGAAGTGACTTTTTCCTATTTGAATGATTTTAATGGAAGTTCTTATGTTTAGCATATTCTGGGAACTGGTATAATAACTTGGTCGCTTAGTTGCATACGTATGGGAAAGACACATCCATTTTTAATATGGTAATTGCTGTAACTTGTTTAACAGTGTTGTTGGAATTGCCATCAATTCACATTCTCTACTAAAACCTTTTAGTGACAGCACTCCTATACAACCTTGAACTAGTCAACTAAATTAGTACCTTGTTAGAACTCTTATGTTAGTGTTAATGCAGTATTCAAGAAAATATTGAACTAAAGTAAACTTGTTCAGTAACCGATTTTATATTGAAACAATTTATATAGCAAGAATATTTGCACATGGCTGAAATGGTGAGAGCAAACACTAACTTCCCCTCCATTTAGTGCTGCAGTTTCCACCTGCACCTTCAGGCTTCCAAAGCACTGGAAGCCATCCCTACTGAGACACTTTTAAATAAGACTATTCAAAGTGGTCAGCAGTTAAATTACATTTCAGTCAACATACATCACATATAAACAAAATATGCAAATCAATTAGTGATATAAAAACCTGGCATCAAGGAAGAAAAAAGGGGCCAGAAACCGAAGGAGCTGGTTTTCCAGTGTTCACTGCCTCTTATCAGCAACTGCCCCCTTCTGCAGACTGGGCCGTAAAGAGCTAGTCTAGAAATGTCCTAGATGGGAGGAGGGTGCTGGGAGCTAGAGTGGCAGTAGGGGAGACTTTCCCAGAATAGTGAGAATTGGAGCAATCCTTTTGGACCTCCTGCAACCTGCCCATTGTTTTCTGCCTCCCCTTCCCCTCTCCCACAGGCTGTATCTCTGTGACATTCCAAAATTAAAAAGGTCACCAGTATTTGTGTATATGGCGTGTTTTTTTTTTCCTTTTTTTATTTTATCATTTCATCTCAGTATGCTTGAGGGACTGGGGAACTTTTTTCTTTTGACTAGAAGGTAATTTCTTCTATCCTTAAGGCCTGCCCTATGGGGTTTGTCATGGTAGTATCTGTAGTAAGTCTTCCCACCAGGCCTGTTCAGAGCACCCACTGTGACCCAGAAAATACAAGTCTGCAGTCTTGCAGCGCTGAAGCACTGTGACCTAAGCCAAAGCATTGGCCCCTCCCTCAGTTTGCTTGGTTGGTCAATCAGGCCTGATCAATACATAAATCAATCCCTACCTACCAATTTCAAATGAATACAATCAAGGAACATTTGATTGTGTATTAAAAATGATTCATTTTTCTGTAGTCCACTTGGTCACCTTTCTGACTGTAGCATTTGCACCACACATTAGCAATCTAGCATTTAAACCAGGCGTTCTTTTAATAAGAGGCATTGAACCCTCCTTAACTCTAAAATGCAATGCCTGGTAAAAATAGAGTGCATTTTAGCAAAGCACATTTACAGTGAAACAACTTGGTTATAAGAGTTGTAAATGTTTAGGTTACTAAAATGATTTTAAACAGTGTCCACATAGCAATAGACAAGATTTATTTGGGGTAGAAAGACAACATATTTTACTTTTTCAGCCTAGTAGTTTCAGTTTGGGGAAATATGGAGAGAGCCAGTTACTTTTCCTTTCCAGTGCTGATCTGGTTCAAAAGACTAGGTGGGATTTTATAAGGGGGACTGACTTTCCCATCGCTAGTGGGGGGTGTGGTAGTATCTTTCATGCATTTTCCTTTAGTCTTTGGAGGGCAACATAAACATAAACAATTTTCACTGTAAACCCTAGACAAAAAGTTGTCTCCTAATTCTAGGTCATTTATCTGTATCACATAACCACTAACCACTTGGCTTTGTCTGGCTAGCTTACTTACCAAGGGCCCTGGCTAGGCTAATTAGGCAAGGGTATTGCAAAATATTCAGTGATCAAATCTAAGAATTCAAGTTTTTTGATGAGGTAATTCTCATAGAGCTGGATGTGCTATTTCTTTATTTTTCTTTTTAAAATACAACTGTTGGATTATATTAGCAAGTCATAGGCCAAAAGACAAAAATATCCCTTATACTATTTATATAAAGCTTTTTTTCTGAGAGACTTTAATAATCTATTCTTTTAAAGTTTAGTAGTCTTTCCATATCGTCCTGCTAGACCAGTCCAGACATGTAGATTGTGTTCCCCCTACCAGTCGATTGGAGACAACCAATGAAAAGATCAGGTTTCAGTGACATCTGTCCCATTCTTTTAATCACCTCAGCCATCAGAGGTCTCTTCAATATTTCTTTGTCTCCAGCAGATGGATGAATTTTCTCCTTGCTGAAGAAAATCTGAGGATTGAGAGGAAAAGATTGATTAAACGCTGGTGAATGATTACCTTGTGAAAGAAAGGCAACTCTCACTTGAGTCCAACATGGGAGGCTCCACTAGACTGCGGTCTTTTCAGTAGCCATAGCAGGAGGGAAAATTTTGGTTCAGCTCCCATGCTCTTACCCTGGATAAGAGCCTGTTGAGCAGCTAAAACATTTGCTGCACTCTTCCAGATCCTTCCGTCTTGAACAACCTCAATGCCCCCTTCCTCCTCTGCTCTCTCCTGAAGATTGCAGAAGACTCTCTAAGGGATCTGCCTGCCAGCCACCTTACATGCAGTGCTGCAAAGCCAGCAAAATAGTTTCAGGGGAGTAGAACTGAGTCCAGCATGGATTCTCAACCTGGGGCTCTTAAGAGGTGAGTACTAAGGCTTGACCTCATCATTGTCCTTGTTGGGGGCTCCCGATTCAGTCTTCCTGGGATGCAGTTTGGGTGGACCGCTGATAACTGTTGATGTTGTGTAGGAGTTTCCCACAGTTTTCTGTACGCATTAGTAGCGCTTTTACCTATTGTGTGCCTAGTAGTCGTGCAGTCCTAGCGTGCATGCCACACAAGCAGCTGTAACACAAATTGCAATAAATGAGCAGTTAATGCGTGCCTTTGGGCTACTGCAGCCTTAGCACACACTGTTTTGATACTTGCTTTAACTCTGTCTTTCAGGATTTGGGACTCTGCTCTTCTTGCATGGCAGCTTCAGAGTCTGCCCTGGAGGGCATACTTCCCCTCTCCCAGTCAGGGGATGCAGTTAGTCTGGCCTTACCAGCCTCAGGGCAGTTGGTGATGGATGGTGCTATGAGTAAGGATATCCAACTGGCTGGAGGATCCAATGACAGTGCTACGAGCTGCTCATCGTTCTCTACGGGGGCTGTGCCCCATGGTTGTGGGGGAGTCATTTCTGAGAGAAGAGCTTCCGGACCCAGAATTGTCCTCCCTGGGATTATTTTCCTCCTTTGCATCTGGCCTGATCTTCTGGCAGGAAAATTCAGACCCTACAGCCTTGGGCACAGTCTCGTGCAAGGCGGGCTGAGAGTGGAAGCCCTGTTCAATTGCCCTTTGCTAAACGTCCCAGGCAAGGGATGCCCCTGGAGATGGGGAAATCTGGGACTGGTCTGAGACTTTGACTCTGGCTCAGATTCAGGTGGCTTGGTATTGGGCTTTGATGTGGATGATGAAGTACTCTTACCTTCAGAGGATTGTGAAAAGGCCGTAGTGATCCGCCTATTCTGTAAGGAGGAGTTGGTGGTATTTGATTGCTAGGGTCTCATTTGCCTTGAATTTGACCAATGCTTCTGACGCAGAGCAGGAACCAAAGGAGCTCCTTCAAAGGGTGTGGAAATCCACTACTGTCTTCCTGTTCCCCGATGTGATCAAGGATTTGATCGGGTCTGAGTGGGACTCTTCCAAAGCCCTGCCTTAACACTGGGAGAGTGTAGATCTTTTTACACACCCAGATAAGGAGTACCTCGAGTGGTTTGGCATGCTCAAGGTGGATGCGCAGGTCACGGCAGTTACTAGATGGACCACCATTCCTGTAGAAGTCTGATTGGCCTTAAGATTTCTGGAGTGCAAGGTGTATTTGATGCAGAACCAGTTCACCGTGGCAGCCATTATCCTGCAGCTGGCAGTATGTACCAGCCTAAGATCTCTAGCCCTACTCCAGTGGATTCAGTCTCTTCCACTGGATAGAAACATACAAACATGATGGCTGAAAGTCCACATGGCCTATCTTGTCTGCCCTTCCATATCAACTACTACAATAGTCCTTTTTTTTTTTTTTTAAGAGATCCTTTGTGTTTGTCTCATGCGTTTTTGAATTCCGGTACTGTACTCATCTCTACCACCTCCACTGGGAGATTATTCCATGCGTCTGCCACTCTTTCCATAATGAAATATTTCCGCATATTACTCCTGAGTCTATTCCCTTTCATCTTCATCCTATTTCCTCTCGTAGCAGAGCTTGCTTTAAATCAAGAGGCTTTTCTCCTGTGCATTTATGCCATGGAGGTATTTAAACATCTCTATCATATCTCCCCTAATCCAGCCTTTCCTTAAGTCTGTCCTCATATGCTTTATAACTAAGACCACTAACCATTTTAGTAGCCACCCTCTGCACAGACTCCAACCTTTTTATATCTTTTTGGAGGAGCGCGCTCTAGAATTGTACACAATACTCCAAATGAGGCCGCACCAAAGACTTATACAGATGCACTATCGCCTCTTTTCTTTTCTTTTTTTTCCTTTCTGCTGGCCATTCCTCTCCCTAGGCACCCAAGCATCCTTCTGGCTTTTGCTGTCATCTCTCATATTCTCAGCCTTTCGCTCTCCACTGCAATGGTCCCCACAGACTTCAAGCATGCTATGGTCACACCTCTCCTCAAGAAACCCTCACTTGATCCCACCGATCCTTCTAATCGACCCATCTCTCTACTTCCCTTCATTTCTAAACTACTCGAACATGCGGTTCACCGCCACTGCCTCAACTTCCTCTCCTCTCATGCTTTCCTGGATCCTTTACACTCCATTGAAACGGCCCTTGTCAACGTCTCCAGTGACTTGTTCCAGGCGAAATCCAAGGGCCTGTACTCCGTCCTCATACTCCTTGACCTCTCTGCTGCTTTCGACACCATTGACCACAACCTTCTCCTCAATACCCTGTCCTCACTTGGCTTTAAGGGCTCTGTACTATCTTGGTTCTTCTCTTATCTCTCCCACGGCTCCTTCAGTGTGTGTTCTGGTGGCTCCTCCTCCCCCACCCCTCTCCCAGTTGGGGTATCCCAAGGTTCACTCTTCGGTCTGCTCCTTTTCTCTCACTATACCCAGTCCCTTGGCACGCTTATCTCTTACCATGGCTTTCAGTACCATCTGTATGCGGATGACTCCCAAATCTACCTCTCTATGCCCAAACTCTCTCCGGCAATCCAGTCCTGGATATCTGCCTGCCTTTCTGACATTGCTGCCTGGATGTCTCACTGCCGCTTGAAATTGAACATGGCCAAGACTGAACTTATCTTTCCCCCTAAAACCTCCCCTCCTCTTCCTCTTTTCTCAGTCTCTGTGGACAATTCTGTACTCCTTCCTGTCTCCTCGGCCTGCAATCTGGGGGTTATCTTTGACTCCTCTCTCTCTCTCTCTCTCTCTCTCTCTCTCTCTCTCTCTCTCTCTCTCTCTCTCTCTCTCCTTCTCCACACACATCCATCTCGTAGCCAAGACCTGCTGCTTCTTCCTCTACAACATTAACAAAATCTGCCCTTTCTTTCTGAACACTACTAAAACGCTTATCCACTCCCTAATCACCCCCCCCCCCCCCGTCTAGACTGCTGTAACCTACTTGTTGGTCTCCCCTTGAATTATCTCTCTCCCCTTCAATCTGTTCAATATTCCGCTGCACAACTAATCTTCCACCAGCCTCGTCATGCCCATATTACTCCCCTTCACAAGTCACTCCACTGGCTCCCTATCCGTTTCCACATCCAGTTCAAACTTCTCCTGCTGACCTACAAATGCATTCACTCTGTGGCTCCTCCCTTATCTCTCCTTACCAACCCCTCTCGGGAACTCTGCTCTTCTAGCCAACTGCTTCTATTTATGCCCCCCTCTTGTACTGCCAACTCCAGATTCTGCTCCTTTCACCTTGTTGCGCCGTACGCCTGGAACATACTACCTCTATCTGTACGCCAGGTACCCTCTCTGACCCTCTTCAAATCCAGGTTGAAAGCTCACCTCTTCGCTGCTGCCTTTGGATCTTGACTCACCTAATCTCCTTCCCCCCCCCCCTGTTTCACCCCTGTTTCACCCCTCCCTACACCTTCTATGTTTGTCTTGATTAGATTATAAGCTCTGATGAGCAGGGACTGTCTTATTTGCCTGTACAGCACTGCATATGACTGGTAGCGCTATAGAAATGCTCAGTAGTAGTCACCTTGTCTACCTGTTTAACTACTTTAAGATTCAGACACCATCACACCCGTGTCCTGCTCTTCTTTTGTGGACAGAAGTACTTCACCCCCTCCACTGTATGGCTCCCTTATATTATTGCAGCCCAAATGCATGACCCTGCAATTTTTAGCATTAAACCTCATCTGCCAAATTCTCAACCATTCTTCAAACTTAGTTATATCCCGCCTCATGTTAGCTACTCCTTCCTGGGTGTCTACTCTATTGCAGATTTTGGTATCATGTGCAAAGAAGCAAATCTTACCCGACAGCCCTTCTACAATATCACTAACAAAGATGTTAAAAAGAATCAGACCAAGGACAGATCCCTGCAGCACATCACTGGTAACCACCACCTCCTCAGAGTGAGATCCATTTCTCCAGGACCAAGCAGGAAGTCAGTCCTCACTTATGGGTGACGTCGGCGCCGACGGAGCCCTCGCGGAGCAATTTTCCCCAGCTTTCAAAGAAAGCCTTTGGGAATTGCAGCGCGCATGCGCGGTCCTCTTCCCGCCCAAGGGTGCCATCTTAGCCAGTCTTCTTTTTTCCGCGGAGCCCTACAGACGTACCCGTCGTGTCCCCGCGAAAAAGTTGATATTTCTTCATAATTTACTCTTTTTTCCTTCGGTTCGACGCCGGTCTTTTTCCCGCCGGACTCGCGACGCCGGTCACGAGTCCTTTTCTTCTTTTTCGGTTTTTCTGACTTAGTCAGTTTTCGTTTTCGGTTTTTCCCTGGCAGCCCGGTCCTTTGACCTCGCCGGGGCCCCTTTTTCCCCCGATGGCTGCCAGTGGTTTCAAGCGGTGTGGTCAGTGTGACCGAAATATGTCACTGACTGACACACACGACCATTGCCTCCGCTGCCTGGGTCCGGATCATGAAGAAATGATCTGTGGGCCCTGCGGCAAACTCTCCTCCAAAGCGTTGAGAAGTCGGCGGCATCAGCGGGATAGGATCTTCGCTGACCCCAGCCGTACCCGGACCTCGTCGGAGGCCTCCGCGTCCAGGGGTTCCAGCTCAGACCGTCGCCGGAGTTCCTCCGACAGGGGTTCTCCCTCCGGGGACCATCGACATAAGGTGAAACCCGCGAGGGCGGCGTCGGTGGACGCTCCTGGCTCCGCGAGGGCCAGGTTGCATAGCCCCGATAGCCGTCCCGGGTCCTTGGAGAAGGAGCACCTCACGAAGCGACCTCGCCTGGAGTCGGAGCTGCCTGCTCGGGTAAGTCCCGTAGTCCTCCTGGACTCGCCTCCGCGACAGACGACGTCGGGCCCGAGTCGGGGGCTGCTGGGTCACCTGAGCTCGGACTCAGGTTGACGGCCTTGGAGAGCAGACTGTCTGCCTTCATGGACCAGCAGCGGGCACTGCTCGCTGGCTTCGCTGGCGCCGCTGCCCCGACTGCCGGGACGTCGACGTCTAAGTCGACCCCGGAGACCGAGCCGATCCTCGAGTCGATGCGAACTCGAGTCGATCCTCGGTCGAGGTCACCCTCGGCCTCCCGTTCGGGACCGAGGTCGCCGACGCCGACTCCCTCGGCGTCGGGGCGGCAGGCGCCGCGCCCTGCCCGGGCCGACCCCACCGAGTCCTCGTCGGAGTCGGTCTGGGAGTCTGAAGAGGAAGAGTCGCCTGATTCTTTTCGGACTCGGTGTGTCCCCTCGGACTCACCTGAGTCCGAACCTCGGAAGCAATCCCCCCCGGAGGATGCCCGGTTCTCGGACTTCGTCAGGGATATGGCCAAGGCGTTGGCCTTCCCTGCGGACCCCGAGGAGGAGCCTCGAGCCGAAGAGCTCGACGCCCTCCAGTATGACTCTCCCGCCAGGGAACACTTTACTGTACCGGTTCCTCCCATGCTGGAACGACTACTCTTCCGCATGTGGGAGAGTCCGGCCACTTCGCCGGTCCTGAGCAAGCGGGTCGATTCTATCTATCGAGTCCGCAAGAGCCCTGGCTTCCAAAAAGCACAGCTACCACACCATTCCATGGTAGTGGAATCGGCCATGCATCGTCTTAAGAGCCAGAAGATGCACTCCTCGGTGCCTCCTGGCAGGGAGGCCCGTAACCTGGATGGCCTTGGTAAGAAGTGTTTCCAGGGCTCTATGCTTGCGTGTCGTGTCCAGACCTACCAGCTATACATGGGCATGTATCTCCGAGACCTGGCTAAAGAGCTAGCCGGATTCTCCGCTGGTTTGTCCGAGGAACCCTTGCGGAGGTTCCTGGCCTTGTCCACTGGCATTCGGGAATGCTCAAAATTCATATCCCGAGCAGCCTATGATGGCTTTGAAGCTTCGGCTCGAGTGGCCGCAGCCGGCATCGGTGCCCGCCGACAGGCTTGGCTTCAGTCGTCTGACCTTGAGCCCTGGGTGCAGGACAAGTTGGTTGATGTCCCCTGCCGAGGCGAAAACCTCTTTGGCAAGCCCATGGCTTAAAAGGCTGCACAAATTGAGACTGAGACTCTCACCAGGACTAGGCTTTCTAGGAAGACCTCCGCCCCTTCCCAGAAAAAGAAGGGCTCGGGAAAGAAGTCCTTTTACCCGAGGAAGGCGGCTGCCTACAAACAATACCCCCAATATCAGGACCCTGCAGCTCCCCAACAGGGCCAGCAGGCCAAGGGACGGGGTAACGGGTCCCGTAGGCAGCCAGCCCCCAAGCCTGCACCACCTGCCCCTGCTCAGCAGGGTGGGGGTTATTGACTCCTCAAGCATAGCCTCTCCCCCCCCCGCTGGTTCCTCCCAGCACCGGAGGCCGGCTGGTTCACTTCGCCCACAGGTGGTCCAGCGTCACCTCAGATGCCTGGGTGCTTCAAGTCGTGCGAGAAGGCTATCTTCTCCACTTCCACCAGGTCCCTCCCTCCTATTTTCCGGGAGAACCTCCACGACCCCCTCTGCACAGGGAATTACTCCTTCAGGAGTTAGCAGGTCTTCTACAGGAACAGGCGGTGGAACCGGTGCCCCACCACCTGAAAGGTCAAGGCTTTTATTCCAGGTATTTTCTAATACCAAAAAGGACAGGAGGCCTCAGACCCATCCTGGACTTGCGCAACCTCAACAAGTTCCTCGTGCGGGAGAAGTTCAAGATGCTTACCCTTGGAATCCTTCTGCCCTACCTCCAGCAGGGAGATTGGCTATGCTCCTTGGATCTAAAGGATGCCTACACGCACATCCTCATCCACCCAAGCCACCGCCAATACCTAAGGTTTGTGGTGGCAGGAAATCATTACCAGTACAGAGTACTACCCTTTGGCCTGTCCTCCGCACCGCGAGTCTTCACAAAATGTCTCGCGGTGGTGGCGGCCCATCTCCGGCTTCACGGCCTCTATGTCTTTCCGTACCTCGACGACTGGCTCATCAGAGCAGCGTCCGCTCTGGAGGTCACCAACGCCACGCGCCGCACGGTGACTCTTCTGCAGTACTTGGGCTTTGTTATAAACTTCGCAAAGTCCACTTTGCTCCCCTCACAGGATCTCGAGTTCATCGGCGCAAGGCTGCACACTCCTCAGGCACGAGCGTTCCTACCGCTCGACAGGGCTCAACGGCTCATGGACCTAGCCGACCGTTTTCGCAGCCAGCCCCTGGTCTCCGCCAGGCGCTTCCTGAGGATACTCGGCCATATGGCTTCCACCGTCCATGTGACCCCCAATGCCCGCCTGAATATGCGACCCGCTCAATGGTGTCTCCGCAAGCAGTGGCAACAGGCCACAGGCGGCCTAGCGGACCTAGTGCGCGTCTCCGAGCCGCTGGCCTCGTCTCTTCAGTGGTGGCTACATCGGCCGAATCTGGTGCTCGGCATGCCCTTTCAGCCACCTCCGCCGGCCCGGGTGCTGCCGACAGATGCATCCCTCCTGGGCTGGGGAGCACATTGCCAAGAGGCGCGTACTCAGGGCCTTTGGACCACGTGGGAGTCTGCTCAGCAGATCAACTTCCTGGAGCTCAGAGCGATCCGCCTGGCTCTCAAGGCCTTCTCCCACCTGACCTCCCACCAGTCCGTCCTTGTCCAGACGGACAATCAAGTTGCCATGTTCTACGTGAACAAGCAGGGGGGCACGGGCTCCTTCCTTCTCTGCCGGGAAGCACAGAAGCTCTGCTCTTGGGCCGTCAGTCACGGCGTTCTCCTCAAGGCAGTTTATCTCCCAGGCCAAGAGAATTGCCTGGCGGACAAACTCAGCAGGATCCTCCAGCCGCACGAGTGGCGCCTGGATCCCTTGGTAGTTCAGAAGCTCTTTCTAAAGTGGGGCCTCCCCACGGTGGATCTCTTTGCCAGTCCTCACAACCGGCAACTTCCTCGCTTCTGCTCTCGTCTGCCACACCCCCTTCGAGTTGCGGCGGACGCTTTTCTAATCTCATGGTCGGGGAGCCTCTTGTACGCTTTCCCTCCCATCCCGCTACTCTCTCGGACTCTTTTCAAGGTTCTCCGAGACAAAGCCTTCATGATCCTGGTGGCCCCTCGCTGGCCCAGACAGCCGTGGTTTCCACTCCTGCTGCAATTAGCGGTAGAGGATCCATTCCCTCTGGGGTTACAACCGGATCTCCTCACTCAGGATCAGGGGTCTCTGCTACACCCCAACCTCAGGTCTCTCAACCTAATGGCCTGGCTGCTGAGAGGGTAGTCCTTGCTCCCCTTCTCCTGCCGGCAGAGGTGGAGGAGGTCGTCTTGGCTTCGCGACGACCTTCTACCCGCAAATGCTACGCCCTTAAATGGCGTCGCTTTTCCGTTTGGTGTACCCAACAGTCTCAGGATCCCTTCTCCTGCCCGGTGTCGGTGATCTTGCAGTACTTGCTACACCTCTCTAATCTGGGACTTAAGTCCAACTCCGTCAAAGTTCACCTCAGTGCTCTTTCGGCACATCATGTGCCCGTGGACGGCAGACCTCTCTCCAACGACCCTCTCGTAGCGAGGTTTCTCCGAGGTCTCCTTCTACTTAAACCACCTCTGCGCCCGCCAGCGCCTGACTGGGACCTGAATGTGGTTTTGCAGCGGATCACCTGTCCGCCTTTTGAACCTATGGCTACCTGTTCTCTCCGTTTTCTGTCTTGGAAAACACTGTTCTTGATAGCCCTCACTTCCGCTAGACGCGTAAGTGAATTGCAGGCCCTCGTGTCTGATCCCCCTTACACTCGGTTCTACAAAAATAGGGTAGTCCTACGGACTCACCCAAAATTTCTTCCAAAAGTGGTCTCCCCTTTTCACATCAATCAGGAGGTGGTACTTCCAACCTTCTTTCCCAGACCACACTCCAGCCGAGCTGAAACGGTCCTCCATACCCTGGACTGTAGAAGGGCTTTGAACTTCTACCTTGACCGTACGTGGGAGCGCCGTAAAGCTGCTCAGCTTTTTGTGTCTTTTGACCCCAATAAATTGGGGCTCCCGGTCTCCAAGCGTACTCTGTCCATCTGGGTTGCGGACTGTATCTCTTGGGCTTATGGGGCAGCCGGACTCTCCTTGGAAGGTCGAGTCACGGCTCATTGCGTTCGGGCAAAGGCTACGTCAGTGGCTTACCTCCGCTCTGTTCCGCTGGCAGACATCTGCCGGGCCGCTACTTGGTCTTCGAGCCAGACTTTTGCGGTCCATTACTGTCTCGAGAGGGAGTCCCGCAGGGACAGTGTTTTCGGACAGGCAGTCCTCCGTAATCTCTTTGAGGTCTGAGCAACTCCTACCCTCCATCCCGGATGTGGGCTACCGGTGGGTAATAATTCAGCGAAGATTCTTTTCCTTCTGTGCTGCTGAGCTAGAGGGAGCTCATTTTTGTGCTTAGGGTCTCCGGTAGCCTTAAGCTTGGGAGTCCCATAAGTGAGGACTGACTTCCTGCTTGGTCCTGGAGAAAGCGTAGTTACTCACCTGTAACAGGTGTTCTCCAGGAGCAGCAGGAATCAGTCCTCACAACCCTCCCTCCTCCCCTTGGAGTTGCAATCGTCTGCTTTAGTTTTTTTGCAAATTTTTATGCTGTCTTTTTAGCTATGTCATCTGACTGGCTAAGATGGCACCCTTGGGCGGGAAGAGGACCGCGCATGCGCGCTGCAATTCCCAAAGGCTTTCTTTGAAAGCTGGGGAAAATTGCTCCGCGAGGGCTCCGTCGGCGCCGACGTCACCCATAAGTGAGGACTGATTCCTGCTGCTCCTGGAGAACACCTGTTACAGGTGAGTAACTACGCTTTATCTGCACCCTTTGTCACCTTCCACTCAACCAATTTCTAACCCAATCAGTAACTTTAGGGTCCATCCCTAGAGTGCTCAGTTTGTTTATAACTCTCCTGTGTGGAATGATGTGGAATGGAGGAGTGGCCTAGTGGTTGGGGCAAGGTACCTCAGGCTGGAAGGTTGGGGGTTCAAATCCCACTAGAGGACAGCAACCTTGGGCCGGAAGGACTGGGGTTTCTAGTCCCACAGGTGCGCTCCTTGTGGTCTTGGGCAAGCCACTTAACCCTCCATAGCCCATGTTCCCTGTAAAATAGTTATCTCCAAGTTATAATGCCCTGTTCAATGTAATTTCAGTTTGTTCAATGTAAACCGCACTGATGCGGAATAGCGCGGTATATAAGAAAATGTAAATAAATAAATGTCAAAGGCTTTACTGAAATCCCAAGTACACCACATCTGGGGCTCTCCCTCGGTCCAACTTCCTGGTCACCCAGTCAAAGAGAGAAATCAATCAGATGTGTCTGACAAGACCTGCCTCTAGTGAATCCATATTGCTGCTGACCCTGTAATCCATTGGAATCCAGAAACCTCACTATTTTCTTTCAGCAGTGTTTCCAATAATTTACTCACCACATAGGTTAGACTAACTGGCCTGTAGGTTTCAACCACATCCTTGCTTCTGCTTTTGTGTAAAGGCACCACCTGTGCCTCTCTCCAGGCCTCTGGCACCAGTCCAGACTCCAAAGAGGCATTGAAAAGGTCGGTCAGTGGAGTTGCTAGAAGAGTCCCCAAGTTCCTTCACTATTCTTTGATATATCCCATCCAGACCCATCACTTCATAATTTTTTTAGTTTAGCTAGTTCCTCAGTCTTCTGAAAATCAATCAAAATCTCCGTTGCTTCTGTTTCTGTTTGTGGGTGTTGTCTGAAGTCCTGGTCCTGGCCCTGGCCCTGGCCCTTCATCTGTGAACATAGAACATAAATATTTGTTAAGCAATTCCGCTTTATCCTCCTATTCCTCCCCTTCACCCTTGCCTGACAATACCACTTTTGCCCTTCCTCCTCTCAGTAACATATCTGAAAAATGTCTTCCCCCATTTTATTGCATTGGCTATCTCTACTTCTTTTTGTATCTTTGCTTTCCAGACTTCTTTGCTAGCTTTTCTTATATTTTTTTTCCCAAATATAGATGCCTATCTTCCTATCTCTATGATCTCTTGAATTTCATGAAGGCTTTCCCTTTTTTTTTCTTCACCTTTTCAGCTGCTACTTGTGAGAACCACAGCAGCCTCCTTTTTCTTTTATTTACCTTTTTAACAAAAAAAAGATGGTTGCCCTTTCAGTTTTGCCCACTTTGTTTTTATATCTACATCCACCAGCTGTTCCCATCCTGCTAATGACTCCTTGAGGTATTGGCCTATCTTGGCAAAGTTGTTTTCCTAAAGTCTAAGACCCTCGCTTTTGAATGGATTTTAACAGCCCTTGTCCTAATACTAAACCACACATCTGGTGATCACTGGATGAGAGATGAATCTCCCATTATGACATCATAAACACTTTCCCCATTGGTAAGCACCAAGTCCAGTATGGCCCCTTCACATGTGGGTTCTGTAACCAGTTGCCTGAATAGTTCTCCCTATAGAGAATCTAGGATCTCCTTACTCTTCTAGATGACACTGCAGCAGGGATGGTGCTAATCAACATCCGTCATATTGAAATCACCTATCAGTAGCACTTCCCTTTTCCTGGCAATGCTAAGTATGTCTTCTATTAAATCTCCATCCACTTCTTCTCCTTGTGAGGGGGATCTGTATATCACGCCAGTGCAAATGGATTTCTTTCTCTCTTTCTAGTTTAACCCACAGTGCCTCCTCTCTCCCTTTTTAAGCTCTGTAATTCTATAGCTTTAATATTATCTTTTACATATAGTGCCAGTCATCCTTCCCTTCTTCCTATCCTTCCTGAGTAAAGCATAGCTTGGTATAAGTATATCCCAGTCATGGTTGTCCAATGACCAGGTCTTTGTAAGTGCCACTAAATCCAAGTCAGCCTCTTCCATTAAAGCCTCAACATCTGGGACCTTTATTTCCCATGCTATGGGCATTTATACACTACTTTCCAGATGTTGCCACTTTTACCTATTGCTATAGAGGTATTCAGTGTTTCACTTACCTGGGAGCTTTTGTCACCCGTCCCCCAACGATTCTAGTTTAAAGACCTCTTCAGTAGGTTAACCAGTCTGCTACTGGAGACACCTCGACCCTTCTTGGATAGATGGATGCCATTTCTGCTCTGCAGCCCTTGGATCATCATCCCATGGTCCAGGAAAACAAAACATTCCGACACCATCCACTCAGCCATGCATTTATCTTCAGGATGCAAGCTCCCTCTCCTGTTTGATAGTGAGGCCAGCCTGAGGTGGTGGCAGCGGCCCTGTCATCTAAGGAAAAGTGCACCACTGGATGATTTCTCCTTAATCCTTCTGATGACAGATGCCAGCCTTTCAGACTGGGGATCCCATTACCAAGACTGTACACCTTGAGGTGAGGGCTGTCAGGATCTCCAGGAACAAGCAGGAATGAGTCTTCACATATGGGTATCGTCGGTACCGACGGAGCCTGCGCGGGAACGCTCCCCAGCGTCCAGAAAGAAAGCTTTTGGGAGCATCCCACAGCGCCTGTGCGTTGCCTTCCCTAACCGCCTTTCTCCAGTTCTTCTTTTCCGCGGAGCCAGCAGGTCGTGTTCCTGTCACTGCTGAAGAAGTTCTTTATTTTTCTTTATTTCTTTGGTCGCGTGTCTGCCTTCTTAGACGTCGGACCGGTACCGCCGGTCTATTCTTCTTTCTTCATTAAAAAAAAACAACAAAAAAAACCCTACCGTTTCCCACTTCTGTGCAATTTTTCCTTTTGGGCCTTAGGCCTAGAAGAATTTTCCTCATGGAAAAGCCCGCTTCCGGGTTTAAAAAGTGCATGAAGTGCAGCGGTACTCTTTCTATCACCGACACCCATGACTGGTGTCTAAAATGTTTGGGTCCTGACCACTCCATCACCGATTGTGAGTCCTGTTCCATGATGTCTAAAAGAGGTCGACAGAATCGAGCGGCAAAGCTCAGTACCCTGTTTCCCTCTGATGCAGCTTCGGTGGCATCGACATCTTCCAGGGCTTCTTCCTCCCATGGATCTCAGGTAACCAAATATAAGTCCAGCCGGTCCTCGAAGGGTAGATCTCCCTCTAAGTATCGAGATGCCTCCGGGCTTGCTCTCGAGGATCCTGCACCGGCAAAATTACCCCAGCGGGAAGCTCCAGCTTCCAAAGCTTCATCTATGGGGTCACAGGTTGACATCGATGGCGTGGCCTCGACCGATCACCTGTTGCCATGTTCTGGGGTACCGGTGGTTTCCACTGGTACCGACATCCAGACATTGGTTGCGTCGATGGATCAGAATATTCTGACCATGCAGCGTGCCATCACGGCATTCATACAAGCTGCGACGCCTCCGGTACCCCAACAAACTCAGTTGTCGGTACCGGTTCCGGCACCGATATCGGTGCCGGTACCGATTGCATAGACATCAGCTTCGGTGTCGACTGCAGTGGTACCCTGTCCTGTGATGCCCATCGGTACAGAATCTGTACTGATCACTCCCGATGTCGATACCACTCGGTACGCGTATCGGGCTCTGCAAGAGCATCCAGACAGGCGATACTTCGATTCCTCCGAAGACTCTGATGAATCAGAGGCTTCTGTCGAAGCATCGGTACTCCCTCCTCAGGAGCCCTCCAAAAAGAAGAATGTCTCCTCCAGAAGACTTGTCTTTTCAAGACTTCATTAGGGAAGTGGCCAGGGGCCTCTCTATTTCATTGGCCCCTGAACCAGAGCCTAGAGCCAAGAAATTAGATATTTTACAATATCCTAAGGCTCCTAAAGAGGCAGCTACTTTACCAATTCATGAGATCCTTTATGATCACATGTTGGGCATATGGGAGACACCTCTTACTACTTCCCCTCATTCTCGCAGGTTGGACACCATGTACCGTGTTCCTCCTTGTCCTGACTTTCATAAGACTCAGCTTCCTCACCACTCTATTGTGGTGGAGTCTGCTATGAAAAAGATAGAGTGCAAAAAGACACTCATCTAATCCTCCAGGAAGAGAATGCAGAACCTTGGATGCTTTTGGCAGGAGAATTTTCCAGGCCAATATGCTTACTGCCAGACTCAACTCCTATAGTCTCTATATGGGGATGTTTCTAAAGGAAGTTACAGATCATCTGCTAACTTTATCTCCTTTTATCTCAGAAGATAAAAGGGAGGAGTTTCTCACCTGGCTTAAACATGCCCAGGATGTTTCCAAATTTTCCAACTGTGCAGCCTTTGACTCTTTTGAGTGTGCCAGCAGAGCCTCGGCTATTGCCATAGGTGCACGCAGACTTGCTTGGTTACAAGCTTCTGATTTGGAACCCTGGGTCCAGGATGGATTAGGAAATCTTCCTTGTACAGGTGAAAACCTTTTTGGCAAGGATTGGCAAGCAAAGGCCACTCAGATGGATGCTGAAAATTCTGCCTTAGATAGACTTTCAAAGTCTACTTCTGCTCCTGCTAGAAAAAGGTTATTCAAAAAGGCTTTCTTTCCCAAAAAAGGGAAATAATATCCTGGTTATGGTCACCAGGCATCTTCTGCAGATCGTTTTGCTGCAAAGCATCAGCAACAACCTAAACAAGCCAAGCCTAAGGCTGCAAGGACTGCTACGGCCCAACAGCCTCAGCCTCCTCAGGGCCTTTGACTTACAACTAGAGAACTTAGCCTTTCTGGCTCTAGAAGAACCAGAGCCTCTCACCATTCCAGGAAGGTTAGCTTACTTTGCTCCCAGATGAGAACAAATCACAGCAGAGCAATGGACGCTCTCCATCATAAGGGAGGGGTACAAGCTTCATTTCTTAAACCTTCCTCCTCACACCATGGTGAGACAGTTCGATTCTCCAACATCTCTCCTCAACCTTCTGGGTCAGGAGATTGCTACCCTTCTTGCCCAGAGGGCAATAGAAGAAGTACCCCTTCTTCAACAGGGTTCAGGGTTCTACTCCCCCTATTTTCTTATCCCAAAGAAAACGGGGCTACAGACCCATATTAGATCTCAGAGAATTGAACAAGTTTCTATGCAAGGAGAAATTCAAGATGATTTCTCTCGGTGCTCTCCTTCCATACCTTCAGAGTCAGGATTGGCTTTGTTCTCTAGATCTCAAGGATGCGTACACCCATGCCCTCATCCATCCAACACACAGAAGGTTCCTTTGGTTCCTTTATCAGGGAAAGCACTACCAATACAGAGTGCTTCCTTTTGGTCTGGCCTCTGCTCCAAGAGTGTTCACAAAATGCATGGCAGTAGTAGCTGCATTTCTACGCACTCTAGGAATATTTGTATTCCCATATCTGGATGACTGGCTCATCCGAGCTCCATCCGTCAGAGGCCCAGGCTTCCCTAGCCTGCACAAGGCGTGTTCTTCAGTATCTGGGACTTGTAATAAACATCCCAAAATCACAACTCACCACTACTCAGTCATTGGAGTTCATAGGGGCCTTGCTGGATACCACAACTGCAAGGACCTATCTTCCCCAGGCCCGTTGCCTACGCTTGGTGCAGTTAGCCTCTCAAATTCAGTTAAAGTCCCATTTAACTGCTCGAGAGATGTTACAACTGTTAGGCCACATGGCATCCACCGTGCATGTGGTTCCTTACGCTCGCCTTCACATGAGGGCAGCTCAGTGGACTCTGTCCACCCAATGGACCCAGGCATCAGGTTGCCTGTCAGACAAAATAGCAACCTCCAATCGCCTCTTTTGGTCCCTCCAGTGGTGGAAGTCCACTCAAAATATGTTGCTGGGGTCCCCCTTTCAACAGTTGCTACCCCAAGCAACCCTTACAACAGATGCCTCCCCAAAGGGTTGGGGAGCTCATCTACAAGATCTCTCCACCCAAGGCACCTGGTCTCCACAGGAGACATCTCTACATATCAACCTCTTAGAGCTCAGAGCAATTCTTCTAGCTCTGAGTCTTCCACACCCTGCTCAGCTACAAGACAGTCCTCATCCATACGGACAACCAAGTAGCCATGTTCTACGTGAACAAGCAGGGCGGGACTGGCTCTCTGTCGCTTTGCAACGAAGCTTTGAGATTGTGGGCCTTCGCCAGAGAGCATCAGATTCATCTCATGGCAGTGTATCTTCCAGGGGTCCAAAACTCTTGGGCAGACAGACTCAGTCGAGTTCTGCTTCCACACGAATGGTCCCTCCATGGGGACCAGATAGCCAGGATCTTTCGAATTTGGGGAACCCCGGACATAGACCTGTTTGCAAGTCCGTGGAATGCCAGACTTCCCCGGTTCTGTTCCAGGATTCCGTGTCAGGGAGTTCAGGCTAGGGATGCCTTCCTCCTCCACTGGGGGCAAGACTTCCTCTATGCCTTTCCACCCATTCCCCTAATTTCCAAGACACTGTTCAAGCTTCAGAGAGACAAGGGGTCTATGATCCTCATAGCTCCACATTGGCCACGCCAAGTGTGGTACCTTCTACGTCTTCATCTCTCTCAAGCTCCCTCCCTGGACTTGGGATCTGCTCCAGACCTCTTCTCCCAGGAGGAGGGAACGTTGTGGCACCCAAATCCCCAGTCTCCATCTCAGAGCCTGGTTGCTGAAGGCCTAGACCTTCAAGATTTGCATCTTTCTCAGCAGGTGAAGGATATCCTTCATGCTTCCAGAAAGCCTTCCACTAGACGTTCCTATGCTTTTAAATGGAAAAGGTTTACCATTTGGTGTGCAGATAAGGGTCTTAACCCTTTTGCAATACCTCTGAATTCTTTACTAGAGTATTTGCTGCATTTATCCCATGCAGGCCTTAAAACGAATTCAGTAAGAGTCCATTTGAGTGCTATTGCAGCATCCCTTAAGCCTCTCAATGGACATCCTATTTCCTCTCATCCTCTTATTGCAAGATTCATGAGAGGCCTTCTTTTAACTAAACCTCCCATTAGACCACCTCCAGTGGCATGGGATTTGAATTTGGTTCTTGGCCAGCTTATGAAGCCACCCTTTGAACCCTTAGCCACTACCTCCTTGAAATTCCTTTCCTGGAAGGTTATTTTTCTCATTGCAGTCACCTCAGCTCGCCGTATCAGTGAGCTGCAAGCCTTGATGGCTAATCCTCCTTATACAAGTTTCCATCATGACAAGGTAGTCCTCAGGACTAATCCACACTTTATGCCTAAAGTGGTCTCACCTTTTCATCTGAACTAGGAGGTGTATTTACCTGTCTTTTTTCCAGGACCTCATGCATCAAGTGCAGAGAGGAATCTTCATACCCTGGATTGTAAGAGAGCACTTGCTTTTTACTTACAAAGGACACAGCAACATAGAAAGTCCTCTCAACTATTTGTTGCTTTTGATCCCTCTCATTTAGGACTTCCAGTCTCTAAGAGAATTTTGTCCAATTGGATTGCTCAGTGTATTTCCTTCGCCTACCAGAGTAAGAACCTGTCTCTGGAGGGCCATGTCACAGCTCACAATGTGAGGGCCATGGCAGCCTCTATGGCTCATCTAAACTCTGTGTCCATCGACCAAATCTGTCGAGTGGCCACCTGGGCCTCGGTTCATACCTTTACAGCCCATTACTGCTTGGACAAGGACTCCCGCCGGGATGCCATGTTTGGTCAGGCTGTTCTCAAACACCTGTTCCATACCTAATCAACTCCTACCCCCATCCCTGGTTGGATTCCCGAGATCCATGGGGGGAGGTAGAGCCCTTCTCAGGGACTCACAACCTTGGAGATCTCCCTGGCATCTCTAGCTTGGGAGTCCCCATATGTGAAGACTCATTCCTGCTTGTTCCTGGAGATAGCACAGTTACTTACCTGTAACAGGTGATCTCTGGGAACAGCAGGAATAAGTCTTCACAACCCACCCACCTCCCCTAGGAGTTGTATCTCTCTATCTTTCCTTTCCTCTCTCTCTGTCTCAGCTTAAAACTCGAACTGGAGAGAGGCAGTTAGGAAAGGTGGGAAGGCAGTGCGCAGGCGCTGTGGGATGCTCCCAAAAGCTTTCTTTCTGGACGCTGGGGGGCGTTCCCGCGCAGGCTCCGTCGGTACCGACGATACCCATATGTGAAGATTTATTCCTGCTTTTCCCAGAGATCACCTGTTACAGGTAAGTAACTGTGCTTTAGTGCTGCTGTGTTTCTGGGCCTTGTTCGTGGGTTGGGCGGTTTGAGTGTTTTCAGATAATGCTACAGTGCTGGCTTATGTCGATCAACAAGGCGGCATGAGGAGTCCCAGAGTAGCTCTGGAGATGGCTCTACTGTTTGCTTAGGGGGAGAAGAACCACCTAGCCTTGTTGGCTCAGCACAATGTGGAAGTGGACTCTCTCAGCCAGCAATTACTGGATCCTGAAGAGTGGGAGTTGTCGAGGCATTTCAGTTCTGCGCACTGGGGTCGCCCTGAAATGGATCTGATGATGACCTGCACCAATGCCAAAGTTTGCTGCTGCTTTGGTCGCTGCATGGAGATGAGGTCCAATGGCATTGATACCTTGACCCAGCCTTGGCCAAGTCAGCACCTGCTGTATGTGTTTCCTCTGTTGCCCCTGGTGGGGCATGTGATAGGCTTAGAATTCTACCAGGGCAGGATTGTTCTGGTAAGACCAGATTAGCTGAGAAGAGCATGATTCGGAGACCTGATGTGGCTCCTGCAGGCACCACCTCTTTGGTTGCCTCTGTCTCGGGGCCTATTTTGGCAGGCACCGATCATCCTGGAGGACCTGCTTCCAGTCTCACTTATGGTTTGACTCTTGAAAGGCAACTGCTAGTGCATAAGGGCTTCAGTCCTATGGTGGTCTTTATTCTGCTCTGAACCTGGAGGTGGTCTACCAAGCTAGCATACATGTAGATCTGGTACCTCTGAGCGATGTTGTGGTGCTTGGCAACTGGCTCCTGAGCTGGGCTTTCTATAGGATGGCCCTGGAGAAGGGCCTTTCCCTCAGCTCCCTGAAAGTTCAGGTGGCAGCTTTATACTGTTTGAGGTCTGGTGACTGGTAAGTCTCTAGCCTTGCACCAGGACATCCTGTGCTTTCTCCAAGAGTTTCGGTGTCTGAGTCCTTCCCTTCGATCTGTGATCCCTTCCACCTTTGAGCCTTTGAAGCATGGTGTCTTAAAGGACTTGACACTCGAGATGGTTGTCTCGGTTGCAGTTCCATAAGATGAATTTTCGAGCTGAAGACTGTCTTGCTGAGCTCCTTATCTGCCTTTTGCAAAGGAGGCCATTTCCATTTGGCCTTTGCCTGCCTTCCTCCTTGCTTAAGATGCTGTCTTCCTTTTATGTGAACTAGGTGGCCTGCCTGCCGTCCTTCCTGAAGGAGTAGTGTTGGGGGAAAGATAAGGATCTTCACCTTGTGGATGTCTGGAAGGATCTCTGGTACTTGGAGGTTATGAATTCCTTTTGAAAGTCCAACCATCTTTTAGTGGTGGTTGCTGGCCCATGCAAGGGTGATGTGGTGCCCAAATCAACATTGGGGTGCTGGATGAAGGAGGCCATTGCCTCAGCGTATATCTTGTGGAACCAGCTGGTTCTGGAGGGCTTGCACACCCATTCTACCCAAGCACAAACATCCTCGTGGGTGGAGAGGAGCTTGGTAGCACTGCAAACATTTGTTGGGCAGCAATGTGTGCATAACTTTCCACTTTTGTCAAGCATTACTGCTTGGATGTTCACATCTACTGCTTTTGGCTCAAGGGTTTGGCAAGCTGCTGTGTCTTCCTGCCCCATGGAGTTGTAGCTTTGGTACATCCCACTTGTCTGGACTGGTCTAGCAGGACAATATGGAAGACATTTTACTTACTAGTTAATGTCCTTTCCTTCAGTCCTGCTAGACCACTCTAGGGCCTGCCCCTGAAACACTATTGCTCTGTTCTTCTGTTGCAGTACCCTTGGGTCTGCTATGAGTTTTATGCTTGGCTCTGCAGATTCATCTTCTGACAACTTTCTTTTTTATGCTACATGGTTTTCTACTGTTCATTACCCATTGTTGCTTACATTTGAGGTTGTGAGGCTTGCCATGTTTCTCCCTTATGCTTTTGGGATGCATACTGAAGGGGGACCTCTGGTGGCTGATGTGAATAGAGGGGAGTGATTTCATTAAACATGGTTTTTTCCATTGGTTCTTTGTCTCCACCTATCTGGTAGGGGAGCACAATCCCTTGTCTGTACTAGTCTAGCAGGACTAAATGAAAGGACATTAACTGGTAAGTAAAATGTTAGCTTCTTTACCTGTTGGGCACTATGAAAGTACTGTCCTGGCAGATTACAAGAACTTTTAGAGCATTTTTTTGTTCAGCATCAATATGTGATTGGAGGGATGTGAAGAAAGTTCTATAATTTGGTTCCTGCAGATTAACCCAAAAAGAGCAATGACTCGCTAATGGAGCATGATGATTTGTTTTTTGGATTGTTAAAACAGGATACCATGTCATTGTGTTAAACCAACCTCTGAGGTGAATATAATGTGCTGTTGAAATTTTCAGTGGTTACAATTTAGAGATCTATCTTTAAATGTTGCCCCAGGGTGGCAATAGCCACATCAGAAAATTTGATAATTATTTTTTTTTTAATTGACCTTGATATGAGAAATAAAAACAAACTTGATATCCTTTGGCTGTTGGGTCTGATTTTTACACTTCTGTTTCATTTGCCTTTTTTTATAGCTGCATTCTCCAGGATCAAGTAGGAAGTCAGTCCTCACTTATGGGTGACGTTGGCACCGACAGAGCCCGCACGGAGCAATTCCCCAGCTTTCAAAGAGAGCCTTTGGGGTTGTTGCCACGCATGCGTGGTCCTCTTCCTGCCCAAGGGTGCCATCTTGCTCAGTCTCCCTTTTTCTGCGGAGCCCTTCGGATGCATGTCCTCGTCCCTTGGAAAAAGTTTCATTTTTTCGCTTTAACAGGCTTCTCTATTTTTCGGTTGCACTGGTCTTCTACCCGTATTTCTCCTGCTCTATTTTTTTTTTAAAAATTTTTATTTATTTATTTTTTTTTTTAGAGCTAGCGGGGATACTCCCTCTTCTTCATGGTCCCAAAACCCCACAACCTCCTGTGGGGACTGCCCTTTCAGGCCCTGCTGCCGATGCAGTGCTGACAACAGACGCTTCCTTGTTGGGGTGGGGAGCCCATTGCGGACCACTCTGCAGGCAGGGGCAATGGTCACCTGAGGAGTCCCAGCAGCAGATAAACCTGCTCAAACTCTGGGCCATTTGGTGGGTCCTGAGGGCTTTTGAGGAACATTTCAGCGGGAGGTCGGTTCTAGTGCAGACTGACAACTGTGTAGCGATGTTCTACATCAGCAAGGAGGGAGGCATGGGATTGCGCTCCCTCTGCAGAGAAGCTGTCCTCATCTGCTCTTTCGCTCCCTAACGGAGGATGTCCCTCAGGGTGATATACCTCCTGGGTCAGGAGAATGGCCTGGCCAACGCACTCAGCAGAATCCTTCGTCCCCACGAATGGTGGCTGGATCCCAGAGTAGCAGGCTGGCTGTTTTTCTACTGAGAGACTCTTCTGATAGACCTCTTTGCCAGTCTCCAGAACATGCAGCTCGCCTGCTTTTGCAGGCCGGTGCCACACCCGAGCAGGGAGGGCCCCGATGTATTTCTCCTGGACTGGTCCTCCAGTCGTCCTCTATGCATTCCCTCCTTTCCCCCTCATTACGAGGACTCTGTTCAAGGCTCAGCGGGATGGGGCATTGTTGATTCTCGTGGCCTCAGCAGCTTTGGTTCCCACTCCTGCTGTCGACGGAGCCTCCAGTTCCTCTGGGGTCTGCTAACACAAGAGGAGGGTTGGGTGCTGCACCTGAACCTAATCTCCCTATTCCTCACAGCCTGGCGGCTGAGCGGGTCTCCTTAGCCTCTGGCCTGTCGGAGGAGGTTGAGGAAGGACACCACTAGGCGAGCTTATGCCTTTTAAGTGGAAACTCTTCTCTGTCTGGTGCTGAGAGCACCAGATCGACCCCTTCTCGTGTCCTGTTCAGTGGGTCCTCAAGGGAAGGGCTGAAGTCTAACAGAGTTCATTTGACCACCATCTCTGCTAATCATCTGCCTATCGAGGGAAAACCCCTCTTGGGGCAGCTGTTAGTCTCCTGCTTCATGCAGGGTCTTCTGCTATCCATGCTGCCCATCCGTCATCCTCCGGCAGAATGGGACTTAAATGTGGTACTCACGCAGCTCACCCGTTCGCCCTTCGAGCTGATGGTGATGTGTTTGCTTTGGCACCTGTCCTGGAAGGTGGCCTTCCTGGTGGCACTGACCTTGGCCTGCTGAGTCAGTGAGCTCCAGGCTCTCATGGTTGGGCACCCCTTACGCTAGGTTTTATTGGAACAGGGTGGTCCTCTGTACCTACCCTAAATTTCTGCCTAAGGTTGTTTTGGACTTCCATATTAACCAAGCGATAGTGATGCTGACTTTCTTCCCGAGGCCCCATACCGACCAGGTGGCGACGGCTCTCCACACCCTTGACTGCAAACAGGCTCTTGCCTTTTATTTGCAGCGTACCCAGACTCATCGCAAGGCTGACAGGCTCTTTGTGACCTATGATCCCAATAGACCAGGGCAGCAGTCACCAAGCGCACCCTCTCGGTTTAGGTGGCGGACTGCATCACGTTTGCCTATGCGAAGGCGGGTGTCCCACTGGATTGTCGAGTCACCGCACATGGGGTCTGAGCCAAAGCAGCCTTGGTGGCCTCACTGCACTCTACGCTCCTGATGGACATCTTGCTAGGCAGTGACCTGGTCTTCCACGAACACCTTTGCTGCCCACTACTGCCCGGAGAGGGAGTCTTGCTGGGGCAGTGCCTTTAGTCAGGCTGTATTCCGTAACCTGTTCAGGGTATAAGCAAACTCCTGCCCTCTGACCCTTCTTCACTGCTACGGAGGGCTTCGCCCTGAGGACCTGAGAACTCAGGATTCTTCGGGCTTTGGTTCTGCTCACTGCCTTGCGGAGGCATTTTTTTTGGTTACAGGTTCGGTAGTCTGTAGCTAGGGCATCCCATAAGTGAGGACTGACTTCCTGCTTGTTCCTGGAGAAAGCATAGTTGCTCACCTGTAACAGGTGTTCTCTAGGGACAGCAGGAGTTGGTCCTCACTACCCTCCTGCCTCCCCTGATGAGTTGCTGAATTTTTGTCCTTCCCCTGCCCTCTGCTTGATAGGGCTCAAGCTAAGGGACCTGACTGAGCAAGATGGCACCCTTGGGTGGGAAGAGGACCATGCATGCATGGCAGCAATCCCAAAGGCTTGCTTTGAAAGCTGGGGACTTGCTCCATGTGGACTCTGTCAGTGCTGATGTCATCCATAAGTGAGGACTGATTCCTACTGTCCCTGGAGAGCATCTGTTACATGTGAGTAACTATGCTTTATAGTTTGGGGATGATCCTGGATCTATCATGCCCCTGGCCTACTAGACCCAGAAGTGCTCTAGAAAGAGCAATCTGTGCTGCCCTTGGAATAATACCTAGTGGACTGAGAGAGAGACTATAACAGAAGTTTTCAGCTCTTATGCAACATGAGTTGGGGGGAAGCCATAAGTATATATAAACCATAAATTCCAGGCTGCAGTCATTTGCTCCCTTTCCCAGAAGCTAGGCTTTCACTGGGTCATTGGTGGCCCAGAAATGTTCTTTAAAGCAGGAGTCCCCATATTTTATAGGATGAGGGCCACATTGGCTCTTTCAGCTCATGAAAGGGCCATGGGAGTTTGCTGAAGGGGGCTTCCTCTTCCTATCCCATCCCATCAACAAAAAAATCCTACCTATTTTTTTTTCTTCCTGATGGAGAAGCAGGATAAGTGGCCACATATGGATGATGATGCTAACAGATCCCAAAATCAGAACCTTTTCCAGCCCCTTCTAGAAGCTTTTAGATTGGTTCCTCTGCAACTGTGCGCAAATTCCTGCTTTCATTGTGTGCCTCATCTTATCAGTGTTTGCTTTTCCATGAAATTCTATAGATGTGTGTTCTGCATCAGGCCATAACTAGCTTTTTGAGTTTTTAACTTTCTACCAATTCTGCTTATTGTTTGTGAGTTCTCTTGCTCTGCTGCCATCATTGCTGTGCTTTAAAGGCCAATAAAGGGGCCACAGAGAGTATTTTGATCACTTCAAATTTCCTTTATTAGCACATCACTAAAGGTGCATTTAAACCTCAGGTGTTCTGGCTGCTCTAATTTTTTTATTTTTTTAAAATGGAGTCTTTTTGATTTTGCTTTGGCTGTATTTCTGGATAAAATATACCAACAATTGGCCAGTGGGTTTAAAAAGTGCAGTAAGACCATGTTGGTCAGACTCACAATGTTGCATGCAGGTCTGGGGGTTTGAACATGTGAGCCTTTTTGTGTTGTGTTGTGTTGTGCTTTCACAGATAAGGAGATGGTTCAAGGGTCTTGAAGCAGTTTGAATGAGTTATTGGCACCTGTTTAAAACTGATCCATTGTCTTTGGTCTCCATGGCCTCAGGGAGCCTTTAAGCTCACTTTGAGAACACCACCAGTAGATCACCCTCGACTTGGTCACCCACTGCTGCTACCCTGAGGAGGAATTCAGCCTCTTCCTCTGACATGAGCCAAGGTTGCTGAGTATCAGACAGTCTGGGGTACATTAGCATCATAGTTAGAGCACAATAATCTGCATCAAAATATTAGAATGCCCAACTTGAAGCGGCCCTGATGTGAGGATTGTTCATCTTCCTTGATGTTTGAGGGGCTGCACTAGAATTCCACAAGGCCAAGACCAGCCTGCAATTATTTCCCTTCACATTCTGTAGACATCAGTTAAATCTTCTGGAGGCCCCTTCACCTTTTTCAATGGTAGCATTTGGACAGCTCATGAGAGGCTTTGAGTAGAGGATGACTGTTGGCTTTGTTTGAAGCTACTGCTTTGATGGCACTTTGTTGAAACTCTTTGACTGCTTGTGGTTGAGGAATCGACAGACCTCAAAGGGACTTGACACCATTTCCTACGTGGCTGATTATCACTCTCAAGTGCAGTGGGAGTGATTATGCACTGAAGGCTTCTTGTGCCAAGAGAATCAGACACACTCTGAAAAAAGTTTGCTGCCTATCAGAAATGGTAAATCCAGGCAGAGATGTGGATGTCCTTTAAAGTACCTGCTGAGTCTGCATTGGTGTGCTACTAGACATCCACATATGACTTGGAATACTTCTTGGACTAGAGGTTCTCTCAGCTTCCCACGCCTCATGAGTGATTAAAGCTCCTCACTGAGGAGCTGACATTACATTGATTTTGTGAGGGGAAATGGAAAACATCCATTTCATTTTGATTGGAAGGCCAGGGCTGAAGAATTGGCCATCCTCCAGTATCTTGTTGTGGTATTTGAGGCAGTGACAATGCCTGTGTACTACAGCCTTCATAGGCTGTAGCTGAGAATGTGGGAGATTCCCTTCTCTCCCACCCCCACCCTCCATTTAGTAAAAAGGTTGACCATATGTATAGAATCTAGAAGGCTCCCAGATTTGAGATCTAGATGTCTTACTATATTCCATAGTTATTTAATCAACTCCCAAAAGAACCAAGAGTTGCAAGTCTCACTCTTAGCTACCCCTGGGGTAGGAGGCTAGGATATTAGGCTGAAAATAGAGTTGACCCTGTCTTCCCTGTCCCAGGGTAGGAAAGGCTGGTATTATACTCTAGGTATTTCCTGGTGCCCAAGAAAACCGGCATACAATCCTATCTTTGACCTGATGGATCTGAATAAATATTTAGTTTGAGAAGTTCAGAATTATTTCCTTAGGTACCCTGCTTCTTTTTCTTCAAAGATGGTATGCGCTATGTTCTCTAGCCATAAAGGATGTTTACGCCTGTATACTTCCTGTGCCTTGTATATCCAAGTGATTCCTTATTGTCCCTCCAGTCCAGTCCCACACCTCTGGGTAGTGTACCTCTTCCAGCAGCTTGGAGGTTGAGCCTGTTGTCATTTTGGCACTGCCCACCAGCCCCAGTATGCTCAGCCTCCAAGCAGCTGGAGGAGGTTGTGAACCAGGGTGCTGGACTCGCAGAAATGACAACTAAGGAGATATGTTTAGTTTGCTTTTATTTCCCCTGTTAAGGTGCAGGTTTCTTTGTTTTTAAAGGCAGAAGAAAAAAAAAACAGAAGGAACAGAGACAACAGGGCTGAAGGGAGAATATTTCTTCTTCCCCCTTCCCCCCCCCCCTGGATTTCGGGGGGGCCTTCCTCAGTCTGAGACCTGGCTGCTCCCGAACCTGTTATCGGGTGAGGAGCCTCTGCAGGGGCTGCAGTTGCTTGACAGGAGTGAAAGCTGGCAGCCCTGGGTCACCCCCCCCCCCTCAGTGCCGAAGCCAGGAAGGAAGGCTGAGCGCAAGAGGTAGAAAGGCCCTGTGACAAAGAGGCTGCAAGGTAAGAGTGGTGGGGGCAGGGGGGAAGACAGCAGAAACCTCTAGCAACCGCCAGAACATGACAAACAGCGGCCTACAGCTGCATGTTCTCCAGGACCAAGCAGGAAGTCAGTCCTCACATATGGGTGACGTCGGTGCCGACGGAGCCCTCGCGGAGCAATTTCCCCAGCTTTCAAAGAAAGCCTTTGGGAATTGCAGCGCGCATGCGCGGTCCCCTTCCTGCCCAAGGGTGCCATCTTGCTCAGTCTTCTTTTTTCCGCGGAGCCCTACAGACGCTGTTTGTGATCGCCGCAGAAAAAGATGATTTTATTTCATATTTCTTCTTCTTTCTCGGTTTGACACCGGTTCCTTTTCCCGCCCGGACCCGCTACGCCGGTAACGGGTCCGTTCTTTATTTTTTGGGTTTTTTGTCCTTCGTGACAAGCGTTCGCGCCATTTTTTTATTTTTCACTGGCAGCCCTGTCTTTTGACCTCGCAGGGGCCCTTTTTCCCTCGATGGCTGCCAGCGGGTTTAAAAAGTGTGATCGGTGTAAGAAACTTATGTCTCTTACCGACACACATGACTGCTGCCTCCGCTGCCTCGGACCCGATCATGACCCGATGATCTGTGGTCCGTGTGGCAAGATGTCCTCAAAGGCGTTGAGGAGTCGGCAGCATCAAAGGGAACGAATCTTCTCTGACTCCGCGTCCGGCTGGGCCCGGACCTCGTCAGAGGCTTCGACGTCCCGGGACTCCGGTCCTGAGCATCGTCGGAGTTCCTCTGAGCGGGGGTCTCCTACCCGGGAACATCATCGGAAGAAAAAACCCGCGAGGGCAGCGTCGGTGGACGCTCCTGGTTCCTCGAGGGCCAGGTCGCATAGCCCCGATAGCCGTCCCGGGTCCTCGGAGTCGGAGAGGCCTTCGAAACATCCTCGTCTTGAACTGGAGTCGCCTGGACACGTGAGTACTATAGTCCTCGTGGACTCTCCTCCGAAGGAGCCGACGTCGGGGCCTGAGTCGGGGGCTGCTAGGTCTCCTGAGCTTGGACTCAGGTTGATGGCCTTGGAGAGCAGTTTGGCTGCCTTCATGGACCAGCAGCGGGCATTGATCGCTGGCCTCGCCAATGCATCTGCCCTGGCCACTGGGACGTCGATGTCCAAGTCGACCCCAGAGACCGAGCCGATCCTCAAGTCCATACGAGCTCGAGTTGATCCTCGGTCACGGTCTCCCTCGGCCTCCCGTTCGGGACCGAGGTCGTCGACGCCGACACCCTCGGCATCGGGGCGGAGGGCATCTGTGCCTGCCCGACCGGAGCCGCTCGATTCCTCCTCCGAGGAGTCAGACTGGGAAACGGAGGACGAAGAGTCACCTGGTACTTTTCGGACTCGGTGTGTCCCATCGGACTCACTCGAGTCCGAACCTCGGAGACGGTCCCCCCCCGGAGGACACCCGGTTCTCGGACTTCGTGCGGGATATGGCCAAGGCCTTGGCATTCCCCGCGGATCCCGAGGAGGAGCCTCGAGCCGAAGAGCTCGATGCCCTCCAGTATGGCTTTCCCCCGAAGGAGGCCTTTACTGTACCGGTTCCTCCGATGCTGGAACGACTTCTTTTCCGCATGTGGGAGAGCCCGGAGTTGGCGCCGGTGTTAAGCAAGCGGGTCGATTCCATTTATCGAGTCCACAAGAGCCCCGGGTTCCAAAAGGCACAACAACACCATTCCATGGTGGTGGAATCGGCCATGCATCGACTCAAGAGTCAGAAGATGCACTCCTTGGTGCCTCCCGGCCGGGAGGCCCGGAACCTGGATGCCCTCAGTAGAAAGTGCTTCCAGGGCTCTATGCTTGCTTGTCGAGTCCAGACCTACCAGCTCTATATGGGCATGTATCTCCGAGATCTGGCAAAATAAATTGCCGGGTTCTCTGCTGGTCTCTCCGAGGAACCTTTGCAGAGGTTCCAAGCCTTGTCCACTGGTATTCGAGAGTGCTCGAAGTTTATCTCTCGAGCAGCCTACGATGGCTTCGAAGCATCGGCTCAAGTAGCCGTGGCCGGCAGCGGTGCCTGCCGACAGGCTTGGCTTCAGTCATCCGACCTCGAGCCATGGGTACAGGACAAGTTGGTCGATGTCCCCTGCAAAGGTGAAAACCTCTTTGGCAAACCCATGGCTGAAAAGGCTGCACAGATCGAGACCGAGACTCTGACCAGAACTAGGCTGTCCAGAAAAACCTCTGCCCCTTCTCAGAAGAAGAAGGGCTCGGGGAAAAAGCCATTTTACCCGAGGAAGGCGGCTGCCTATAAACACTACCCTCAGTATCAGGCCTCAGCAGCTCCCCAAAAGGGTCAGCAGGCCAAGGGATGGGGTAATGGGTCCTGTAGGCAGCAGGCCCCCAAGCCCACAACACTGGCCCCTGCTCAGCAGGGTGGGGTTTTTTGACTCCATCAGCATAGCCTCTTCCCCTCAGCTGGTGTCTCAAAGCACAGGAGGCCGGCTGGTCCACTTTGCCCACAGGTGGTCAGCCATCACATCAGATAGCCTTTTTGAACTATATGAAGCACCCAGGTATCTTCTACACTTTCACCAGGTACCTCCCTCCTACTGTCCAGGGGAGCCTCCGAGACTCCCTCTGCACAGGGACTTACTCCTTCAGGAGTTAGCAAGTCGTCTTCAGGAACAGGCTGTGGAACCGGTGCCCCACCACCTGAGAGGTCACGGCTTTTATTCCAGGTACTTTCTGATACCAAAAAGAACAGGAGGCCTCAGACCCATCCTGGACTTGTGAAACCTCAACAAGTTCCTGGCAAGGGAAAAGTTCAAGATGCTTACCCTTGGAATCCTGCTGCCCTACCTCCAGCAGGGAGACTGGCTATGCTCCTTAGATCTGAAGGATGCCTATACTCACATCCTTATTCATCCAGACCACAGACAATATCTCAGGTTTGTTGTGGGAGGACATCATTACCAGTACAGAGTACTGCCCTTTGGCCTATCCTCCGCCCCCAGGGTGTTCACCAAATGCCTAGCAGTGGTGGCGGCCTATCTAAGACTTCAAGGCCTTTTTGTGTTTCCATACCTGGACGACTGGCTAATCAGGGCCCAGTCTTCCCAAGAGGCCACTCAGGCCACTCATCGCACTGTGTCTCTGCTCCAGCACTTGGGCTTTGTCATAAACTTCGCAAAGTCCACTTTGCTCCCCTCTCAAGATCTCAAATTCATCGGCGCAAGGTTAAGCACACTTCAGGCGCGAGCCTTCCTGCCTCTAGACAGAGCACACAGGCTCATGGATCTCGCCAGTCACTTTCACATCAATTCCCTGGTCTCTGCCAGGCAATTTCTGAGACTGCTCGGCCATATGGCTTCCACGGTCCATGTGACCCCCAATGCCCGCCTGAACATGCGACCTGCTCAGTGGTGCCTTCACACTCAATGGCATCAGGCCACGGGGAGCCTGACGGACTCAGTACAGGTCTCCGACCTGCTGGTCTCTTCTCTGCGGTGGTGGCTTCATCTGCCAAACCTGCTACTGGGAGTGGATTTTCAATCTCCTCCGCCTTCTCAGGTACTGACAACCGATGCTTCTCTCCTGGGTTGGGGAGCACATTGCCAAGGGACATGTACTCAAGGCCTCTGGACTCCTTGGGAGTCTGCGCAGCAGATAAACTTCCTGGAGCTCAGAGCCATCTGCCTAGCTCTGAGAGCCTTCTCCCACCTCACTTCTCACCAGTCTGTGCTGGTCCAGATGGACAATCAAGTTGCAATGTTCTACGTGAACAAACAAGGAGGCACAGGCTCCTTCCTTCTCTGTCAGGAGGCACGAAGACTGTGCTCTTGGGCCGTCCACCACGGCATCCTCCTCAAAGCGATCTATCTCCCAGGTCAGGAAAATTACCTGGCAGACAAGCTAAGCAGGATCCTCCGACCACACGAATGGAGATTGGATCCATTGATTGTTCAGCGGATCTTTCTCAAGTGGGGACTCCCCACCATGGATCTGTTTGCCAGTCTTCTGAACCGGCAACATCCCAGATTCTGCTCTCAACAACCGCATCCTCTCAGAGTAGCGGCGGATGCTTTTCTGATTCCATGGTCTACGGACCTTTTGTATGCCTTTCCTCCTATGCTGCTGGTGTCTCGAACACTCTTCAAAGTTCTCAGAGACAAGGCCTCGCTGATCCTAGTGGCTCCTTGGTGGCCGAGACAACCTTGGTTCCCGCTTCTAATGCAGCTGGCGGTGGACACTCCTCTTCCTCTGGGGTTTCAACCCGATCTCCTGACACAGGATCAAGGGTCTCTCCTACACCCCAACCTCCGGTCCCTTCATCTGATGGCCTGGCTGCTGAAAGGGTAGTCCTTGCTCCCCTCCAGCTGCCTCGGGAGGTGGAAGAGGAGGTCTTGGCCTCGAGGAGGCCTTCCTCCCGGAAGTCCTACGCTCTTAAGTGGCGTCGGTTCTCCATTTGGTGTGCTCAGCAGTGTGAGAATCCCTTCTCCTGCTTGGTAGCAATGGTCTTGCAATACTTGCTTTACCTCTCCAATCTGGGCCTTAAGTCCAACTCTGTCAGAGTCCACCTCAGTGCTCTCTCTGCACATCATGCACCGGTGGATGGCAGGCCTCTTTCCCACCACCCTTTGGTGGCTCGTTTTCTCCGAGGCCTTCTTCTCCTTAAGCTTCCTTTACGCCCACCAGCCCCTGAGTGGGATTTGAATGTGGTCTTACAGCGGATTACCTGTCCACCTTTTGAGCCTATGGCTACCTGTCCTCTTCGTTTTCTTTCCTGGAAAACTTTGTTTTTGGTAGCCCTTACTTCTGCTAGGTGTGTTAGTGAACTGCAGGCCCTAGTGTCTGATCCTCCTTACACTAGGTTCTACAGGAATAGGGTAGTCTTACGGACTCACCCTAACTTTCTTCCAAAAGTGGTTTCTACTTTTCATCTCAACCAGGAGGTGGTTCTTCCGACCTTCTTTCCCAGGCCGCACACCTGCCGGGCTGAAATGGTTCTGCATACCCTGGACTGTAGGAGGGCCTTATCCTTCTACCTTGACCGTATGCGAGAGCATAGAAGGGCTGTTCAGCTCTTCGTTTCTTTTGACCCCAATAAGTTGGGGCTACCTGTCTCCAAGCATACTTTATCCATATGGGTTGCTGACTGTATCGCTTGGGCTTATGGGGCGGCCGGCCTCTCGTTCGAGAGTCTAGTCACGGCTCATCGTGTTAGGGTGAAGGCTGCGTCAGTGGCTCATCTCCGCTCTGTTCCGTTGTCAGACATCTGCCGGGCCGCTACTTGGTCTTCAAGCCAGACTTTTGCGGCCCATTACTGCCTAGAGAGGGAGTCCCGCAGGGACAGTGCTTTCGGACAGGCAGTCCTCCATAATCTCTTTGAGGTTTAGGCAACTCCTACCCTCCGGCCCTGGTGCTGGGCTACTGGTCGGGGGCGTTTTCAGAGGAGATTCCTTCCTTCTGTGCTGCTGAGCTTGAGGGAGCTCATTTTTCCACTTGAGGCCTCCGGTAGCCTTAAGCTAGGGAGTCCCATATGTGAGGACTGACTTCCTGCTTGGTCCGGGAGAAAGAGTAGTTACTCACCTGTAACAGGTGTTCTCCATGAGCAGCAGGAATCAGTCCTCACAACCCTCTCTCCTCCCCTTGGAGTTGCAGTCCTATCCTTTCGTTTTTGCTAATTTTTTTGCTATCTTTTAGCTATGTCATCAGACTGAGCAAGATGGCACCCTTGGGTGGGAAGGGGACCGCGAATGCGCGCTGCAATTCCCAAAGGCTTTCTTTGAAAGCTGGGGAAATTGCTCCGTGAGGGCTCTGTCGGCGCCGACGTCACCCATATGTGAGGACTGATTCCTGCTGCTCCTGGAGAACACCTGTTACAGGCGAGTAACAACTCTTTTGGGAGCTTGCAGCAGTGTGGGAAACTCCCCCTGCTGCATTTAGGTGCAATTTCTTATTCAGGCCTGCATGTGTTTAACCCCCTGCTGTGTTTTGGGTGTCTAGGAGAGGCAGCCATTGGAGAATAAAGCAGGACAGAGCAGCCTCTTCCTAGGGGGCTATTTGCAGTTTCTTTTTCATTTCAGTTTCAGTTAATTAGATTTTATTTTATTTTAGTTCAAGTACTCTGGTGCTCTGTACCTGAGCCTGTGACGGTGCACTGTGCTGGGGATCCTGTTACATACCTGGGTTCAGATTGAGGGTGTTCCTGAGGGGTGCCCCCAGTCCTTCCCACCATGCTGGCCCGACCGCAGTGCCTGGTATAGGATGGTATCAAGGGGTGTGAACCCCATTTAATCCTTAAGCATTCCTTATGTTATACAGCTCAAAACTTATTCAGTGAAAAGGGCATTGTCCTTTCGGAGATCGGACAGTCTGTTGGTTCTGTTTGGCAGGTTGCGCAAAAGTGAGGTGGCAGCTGAGCCTCCATTTTCAGATGGATCAGTGAGGCAATCATGTCTGCATACATCTTGAAGGGTAGAACAGTGCTGGTGGGGTTGCAGATGCATTCCATGAGGGATCAGGCAGCCTCATGCGCAGAGTATACTTTAGTTCCGCTGGTGGATATATGTAGGGTGGCATACTTCTCTGAACAATTTTGCCTGGATGTCCAAGTGACAGGGGATGCTCATTTCGGATTGGCAGTGCTTCAGGCCAGTTGTGTGGGTCCCTCCAGTTAGTTTAACTGCTCTGATACATCCCAGAGATGTGGGACTGGACTGGAGGGATGATAAGGAAAGAGAAATTAGACTTACCTGTTAATTGTTGTTCTTTGAGGAACTCCAGTCCAGTCCCGGAACCCTCCCTGAGTGCTTCTTGTGATGATCTGTGCAAACCCTGGTCCTGAAGCTGGTTCCCTTGGTGGAGGAAGTGGCCAGGAAGAGCTGGGGAGGGGTGGACCAGAAGAGCTGTCAGTTGCTTGCCTCCTGCTGGTTGGAGTTGCTCAGGTAGGCCTCTTCATCCTGGAGTGGGGGATGGGGTAGCCTTCCAAGGTGATGGAGGGGGTACTAGTTTATTTAGACATAGAAGCGTTTATTGCATGTTTAACTACTTATTTGTTGCTCCTCTGAGTCTGCTTTGTCAATAGATATTGGGGGTTGGGTGGTGCCAGCTGCATATGTACACTAGTGTCATCAAAAAAGATGACAGGCTCAGCCTCCAAGCTGCTGGAAGAGGTATACTACCCAGAGCTGTGGGACTGGACTGGAGTTCCTCAAGGAACAACAATTAGCAGGTAAGTCTAATTTCTCTTTTTGTCATATGAAATGCTAAATCCAATACTGTGTCCGACTTCTAGCCTCTCGTATACTCCTTGTGTTTCCACGAAGTGCCTTGGGGTAGCTGCAGCATTTCTACGCAGGCTGGACATGCAGGTGTTTCTATACTTTTTATGAACCCTAGTAACTTGAGCACTTCAGTGACAAGACAGAGAATATCACTTAGGAATGAGTTGTAGAATCTGTATAAGCCAATCACCTGATCATCCATTCCCACAGGTCAAACTTGCACCTGTGACACCAATTGGACATCACTGGAGTTTTGCAAGATTTGACTGACAAAAGCATGAAAGGTTCATCTGATTTGGTGGCAATTGTAGGAGTAAAAGTCATTGGATATCAATAAGGGACATTTTGAGCCACATGGTTCATGTAACTCCCTTAGCACATATCTTATGCTCAAGGACCACTGAGAGACTGGCTCATGGCAAAGTCTCTCACAAAAGTTCAGTGATGTCATGCCTCCTCTCCAGGACACTCTGCCCTGGTGAATGGATCATTCCAGTCTGGCTGATGGTCTCCCTTTTTTCAAATTCCCTCCCCCTTACAAAAAATTGCTCACAACAGCTATGTGCAGATTGGACTGGGGCATGCATGGAGTTGGGGCCCACACTTGGGAACTATGCTCTGCTGAAGAGAATCTTTATCAATATCAAATGTCATGATCCAGACAAACAGGGAGGAATAGAGTTGTACCCTCCTCTATTGGGAAACAGTCAGGATGTGGAACTTCCCCCTCTTTCTGGGGATCATGCTCAGAACTACACACCTTCCTGGTGAGAACAATGCCCTAGAGGACAGACAGAGCTGTGTCCTTCATGAATACACCCTGAACTAAGAAGTGTTTTGGACCATTTTGTGAAAGTGGGGCACCCCCCTCCCCTCTCAATTTATGCCACTGTTCTAAATGGGCTAGTGCCTCAGTTCTCTTCCAAGGTGTACATAGCAAACTAGTTTTGACTGTGTTCTTCCCCCATAGGCAGGAGGAGGCATGCCTTCTGTATGCATATCCTGCTATTCCTTTCATACCAAACACTCTCCTGAAACTGATAATGGAGCATACTAATACTAGCAGCACCTTGTTGGCTGAGGTAACCATGGTTTCCTATAGAAACATGACTGGAAAAAGACCAACCACATGGCCTATCTAATCTGCCCTTTCATATCAATTTCAATAATCGCCTTTTTACCTTTGTTTGTTCCATGCTTTTTTGAATTCAGATACTGTCATGTCCACCACCTCCACTGGGAGACTATTCCATGTATCTAACCCTCTTTCCATAAAGAAATATTTCTGCATATTACTCCCAAGTCTATCACTCTCATCCTATGTCCCCATGTAGCAGAGCTTGCCCTCAATTGAAAGAGGCCACCTGTGCATTTATGCCATGGAGGTATTTAAATGTATCTCATATTGCCCCCTATCTTGCCTTTCCTCTAAAGTATACATTTTAAGATCTTTAGGTCTGTCCTCTTATGCTGCATGATGATCACTAACCATTTTAGTAGCCACCTTCTTGAACTTTCCATCAGAGAGCTGTTTCATTCAAGGGATTTGACAACTCTAATTGAGGAGCAGGAGACTCTGACTCCATTATGAAGTCCCTTACACTCATAGCTTGTATTTTGAAAGGGTAGCTTTGTCCTTTTTGAACTTGCCAGTTGTTTGCTTCCAGGAGAAATTTGATGTGGAGATTTGCCATCTAGTGTGAGGGCCTGTTCCTTTCTCATGTCCCACACAAAAACTGCTTAAATACCTTCTTTATTTTGTCAGTTTGGTTTAACAACATGCTCTAAGTGTACACCTCAATGCAACTGGTGTCTACCACTGTCATGTAGAAAGTAAATCTCTGTATAGTCTTGAGTTTACTTTATCCAGCATCTGCTTCTTGCATAACTTCCTTTTAAGCCCCCCTGCTGCAGTCTCTTGGGACCTTAATGTAGTTTTAACTCGGCTAATGAAAGTTCCCTGGGACTCTTGGATACCTTTCCCTTGAAGTACCTGAGCTGGAAGGTCTTTATTTTGGTGGCAATAACTTCAGCACCTAATGGTTAGAGCACTGACTTGGTAACCAAGAGACCAGCATTCAATTCCCCCTAGCATTCCTTGTGGCCTTGGGCAAGTCACTTAACTCTCCATTGCCTTGGAAGAAAGGCATGGCAATCCATTAATGGTCACACTGTCAAGAAGACCCAAGAGCTGCTGGGTTGCCAGGAGTCGGCATTGCATTTTGCAACTTCAGCATACTGAGTTAGCAAATTCTAGGCTCTAGTAATGGATTTATTTTTTGCAAAATTTTGTCAACAATTGGAGGTGTTGCATTATCCTAAATTTCTTTCTTGAATTGGACTTCCATTTTAATCAGACTATAGTACTTCTAATATTTTTCCCAAGACCTCCATGTTTCAAAGGGGAAAGTGCATTGTACATTCTGAACTGCAAGAGAGCCTTGGCTGCCTATTTGGAGTGGACTAAAGTCCACCTGTCGTTTGGGATTTTGTACCCCAATAGGTGGGGGGGCTACTTATCAGCAAATGTGCTCATTCAATTTGGTTCTCTGTATCTCTTACACCCATGCAGGTCTGATGCTTGAGGATGTTGGGCCTATAATAACTAAGCCATAGCTGTGACAATGGCCCAATTATGCTCAACCTCCATGGATGAGATTTGTAAAACTGCAATTTGGCCTTCTGCCTATGTATTCACATCCCACTCCTGTCAGGAAAGGTATTTCTGATGAAACAGCAGATTTTTCAAAGCCATGCTCCAGAATCTCTTCAGTGCTTAGAATCTAATTCCATACCTCCTGAGCTCTTTTTGTTTGTTGCCATTTATAATGGCTTATTACAAACAAAAACAACAAAAAAAGGACTGTTCTCTAGTATTCACCAGCTGTGAGGATCCTTTTTTATTTGTGAGACAGCCAGGAGCTACGGCATCCTCTATATGAGCCTACTTGTCCCTGGTGAAAACAGTTACTCATCAACAGCAGAAGTTCTCTGTAGATAGCAGTATAAGTCCTTGCAACCCTCCCACCTCTTCTTAGAGTCTTTGGTGTGACCTCATTTGGAGTATTGTCTGTAATTCTGAAGACTGCGCTTTCAAAAGGATATAAACAGGTTGGAATCTGTGCAGAGGGTGGCTAGTAAATGGTTAATGGTCTTTGTTATAAAACATATGAGGATAGACTTAAGGACGTTGATATGTATACTTTAGAGGAAAGGTGGGACAGGTGATCTGATTGAGATGTTTAAATACCTCTGTGGCATAAATGCACAGGAGGAGAGCCTCTTTCAATTGAAAGCAAGCTCTGCTACAAGGGGGACCTAGGATTAGGGTGGAAGGGGATAGACTCGGGAGTAATATGCAGAACTATTTCTTTACAGAAAGAGTGGTAGATGCATGGAATAGTCTTCCAGTGGAGGAGGTAGATATGCTTTTTTGAAATTAGATACTACCCTCATGGGACAAACATACTCTCTAAAGGCAAAAAGGGGACTCTTGTAGTGGGTGACATGGAAGGGCAGACTAGATAGGCCATGTGGTCTTTTTCTGCCTCATGTTTCTATGTTAATTTTGGCATGAGCTAGCTACCAGAGTGGTACATACAGGTAAATTCCTCATCACCACCCCACCTCCTTGCCTCAATCGAAAAGCTTCTAGAATGAACTGGGAGAAATTCCTAGTGGCACCACTATCAAACCCCTACATATCTGTGAGGCCTGATCCTGTGGTCCACAGAAAATATACACTACAGCTGAGTAACTATCCTACAACCCAATGCAGCTATGGTTGAGCATCTAGGCCCATAGTCTGATCTTGTCCTCCCTAGCATATGGTCAAGCATCTCTCCCTCTCCACCAATGTAGTCCAGTCTCTCTTCCCTCCCATTGCCCCTGCTGCATCTACAGTGTTGCTTAAATAAATGTTACCTCATACATCTTGCTGCTGTGTCCTATCTTCAGCCAGAAAAAGGAACCATAGAAACAGAAAAAATAATGGCCTATCTTGTTTGTCCATCCATACCAATTCCTAAGCTCTATAATCCCTTCTAAAAAATTCTCTGTGCTTGGCCCATGTGTTTGTGAATTCAGCTTCAGTCGTCACCTGTCACCTTAGGTGGAAGGCTATGCCATAGATCCAAAACACTTTGTGTAATGAAATACTTCCTTGGACTCAGGACTAATCTATCACCTTCATTCTGTACTCCCTGGTTGTAGAGCCTTTGTTCAACTGAAGAGGCTTGCCTCCTGTGTTTATGCCCCAGAGATATTACAGAAAAATGTAGATTTCCAAGAACAAGCAGGAATGCAGTCATCACATAAGGGTGAAAATCACCAGCGGAGCCTGTGCAGGAACACTCCCATGTGCCCAATAGGAAAAACTGGGGAGCACGCCACTGTGCCTGCCTTCCCAACGCCTCTCCTCAGTTTTTTGTTTTCCACAGAGCCAGCAGGATGTACAAACCTGCCGCCAAAACTTCTTTATATTTGTTGTAGAACATTATGCTTCTGCCTTCCCATCACGGCCGGTTCCATCTAGTCAGACCCCAGTCCTGCTAATTCTTTTTATTTTATAAAATTTTCAATCCTTTTTTTTTCTTCATTTTTCATGTTGTTTTCACTGCCAAACTAGGCCTTTAGGTCTCCATAGCCTTATCTTCAATCTCAATGACAACTTTTTGAGGCATAGAAAACCCAATTAGTAGTTTTAAAAATGTACCAAGTGTACCGGTACAATATCGGTCACTGGTGTCTAAAATGTTTGGGCCTGACCCTCAACCCCATTCTTGTCTTTTGTGCCAGCAAATGACAGAGGCCTAAAGAACCAAGCCAGACAGTATTTCAGTGGCTTCCACTTTATTGAGAACACAGACTTCCTCTCATGGGTCTCAGGTTTCTTCAAAGTCCAAGTCTCTGGCCACTTCTAAGTCATTGGCATTGAAGATGGATACCAAGACCAGAGATCAAGCCCAGCATAAGCATCATATCTCCCCCTAGGGGTGCTTCTGATGCAGACCAGCCAGCCAAACAGCCCCGACAGGAGGACCTGTCCTCCAAAGCACAGAAGGGACTTGGGGCCACGCCTAAGGAATCAACATCCAGAGAGTTACTGGTTCCATGTTCTGTGCTGGTGGCTCAAAACCCCATGGGTGATTTTGCCCAGACATCTACCATCTCCCTAGACCAGCACCTGATGGCTCTCTAGAGGAATTTGGCCACGCTCCTGGCAGCCTTGATACCAACAGCATCGAGAGCTCCAGGCGTGCAGGCTTCTGCACCGATCCTGCTCCTTAAACCAACATAGTTGGAACCCCCGAGGCCAGTGCCTTTGTTGGAACCATCAGAGACCTCCGGTTCCCAACAGCAGGAGTAGCCTAATGGTTAAGAAAAAAAAGAATACTTTCCATTCCACTTCAGTGTATTTTTCTTCGTTGGGCCTTAGGCCTAACAGAAAATTCCTCATGGAAAAGCCCGCCTCCGGGTTTAAAAAATGCACTAAGTGCAGCGGTACCATCTCTGTTACTGACACCCATGACTGGTGTCTTAAGTGTTTGGGTCCTGACCATTCCATCACGGATTGTCCGTCCTGCTCCATGATGTCTAAAAGAGGTTTACAGAACCGAGCAGCCAAGCTCAGTACACTGTTTCCCTCTGATGCAGCTTCGGTGGCATCGACGTCTTCCAGGGCTGCTTCTTCCTCCTATGGATCTCAGGTAACCAAACATAAGTCCAGCCGGTCCTCGAAGGGTAGATCTCCCTCTAAGCATCGAGATGCCTCTGGGCTTGCCCTCGAGGATCCTGCACCAGCAAAAGTACCCCGGCGGGAAGCTCCGGCTTCCAAAGCTCCTCCTATGGGGTCACAGGTTGACATCGATGGCACGGCCTCGACCCATCACCTGTTGCAATGTTCTGGGGTACCGGTGGAATCCGCCGGTACCGACCTCCAGAAATTCATGGCATCGATGGATCAGAATGTTCTGACCATGCAGCGTGCCATTACGGCATTCATACAAGCTGCGACGCTGCTGGTACCGCAACAAGCTTCGTTGTCGGTACCGGCTCCGATATCGGTTCCGGTGCCGGTACCGGCTGCATCGGCTTCGGCGTCGACTGCAGCGGTACCCTGTCTGATGATGCCTATCGGTACCGATCAGGTACCGATGACTCCCGATGTCGATACCACCCGGTATGCGTATCGGGCTTTACAAGAGCATCCAGACAGGCGATACTTCGATTCCTCCGAAGACTCTGATGCATCGGAGGCCTCTGTCGAAGCATCGGTACTTCTTCCTCAGGAGCCTTCTTCTCCAAAAAGAAGAATGTCCCCTCCAGAAGACTTGTCTTTTCAAGACTTCATAAGGGAAGTGGCCAAGGGGCTTTCTATCTCAGTAGCCCCTGAGATAGAGCCTAGAGCCAAAAAATTGGATATTTTGCAATATCCCAAGGCTCCTAAAGAAGCAGCCACTTTGCCAGTTCATGAGATCCTTTATGACCACATGATAGGCATATGAGGTTGGATACCATGTATCGTGTCCCTCCTTGTCCTGGATTTCATAAAACTCAGCTTCCTCACCATTCTATTGTGGTGGAGTCTGCTATGAAAAAGTTAGAGTGCAAAGAAGCACTCATCTGCTCCTCCAGGAAGAGAATGTAGAACCTTAGATGCTTTTGGCAGGAAACTTTTTCAAGCCAGTATACTTGTTGCCAGAATCAACTCCTATAGTCTCTATATGGGGATGTTTCTGAAAGAAGTTAAAGATCATCTGCAAACTTTCCTCCCTTTTCTCCCAGAAGATAAAAGGGAAGACTTTCTTACCTGGCTTAAGCATGCCCAGGATGTTTCCAAATTTTCTAACCGTGCAGCCTTTGACTCTTTTGAGGGGGCCAGCAGAGCCTCGGCCATTGCCATAGGTGCACACAGAATTGCTTGGTTACAAGCTTCTGATTTGGAACCCTGGGTCCAAGATGGATTAGGAAATCTTCCTTGTACAGTTGTGATCATAGCATGATCGTGTTTGATTTAATTAATGGAGGAGGATGGTAAGGAAATACACAGTACTACCTTTTAACTTTCAAAAGGGAAACTATGATAAAATGAGGAAAATAGTAAAAAAAAAAAAAACTAAAAGGAGCAACTGCAAAGGTTAAAGACTTAAATCAAGCTTGGGTGTTGTTTAAAAATACTATCTTGGAAGACCAGACCAGCTGTATTCCATGCTTTAAGAAAAGTGGAAGGAAGTCGAAAAAACTGCCAGCATGGTTTAAAGGTGAGGTCAGAGAGGCTGTTGCCAAAAAAGCATCTTTCTGGAAATGGAAAAAAAAAGCCAAATGACAAAAACAGGAAACAGCACAAGCACTGGAAAGTTAAATGCAAGGCATTGATAAGGCAGGCAAAGAGAGAATTTGAAAAGAAACTTGTGTGGAAGCAAAACTGTGTAATAAAGACTCTTTCAAGTACATTCCTGTGAGAGAGTCAGTTGGACCATTAGATGATAGAGGGGGTTAAAAGGGGTACTAAGAGGAGACAAGGCTATAGCGGAGAGACTGAATGAATTCTTTGCTTCGGTCTTTACTGAGGAAGATGTAGGGATGTTACCCATGACTGAAGTGGAATTTAAAGGTGATACTGTGGAAGAATTGAAAGAAATATTGATACACCAGGAAGATGTATTACAACTATTTGATAAACTGAAGAGTAGCAAATCACCTGGACTGGATGGTATACATCCAAGGGTGTTGAAAGAATTGAAATATGAGACTGCAGACCTGCTATTAGTGGTCTGTGAACTATCATTAAAATCATCTGTAATACCTGAAGATTGGAGGATCGCCAATGTAACGCCAATTTTTAAAAAGGGTTCCAGGGGTGATCTGGGAAACTACAGACCGGTGAGCCTGATGTCAGTACCAGGAAAAATGGTAGAAACCATCATAAAGAACAAAATTACTCAACATGTAGATAATCATGGCTTTATCGGAGACAGCCAACATGGCTTTAGATAAGGAAGATCTTGTCTTACTAATCTGTTATAGTTTTTTGAAGGTGTGAATAAACAGATAGACAAAGGTGAGTCAGTTGATATAGTGTATCTGGACTTTTAGAAAGCCTTTGACAAGGTCCCTCATCAGAGACGTTTGGCAAAACTAAAAGGTCATGGGATAGGAGGTGATGTACTATTGTGGATCAGGAACTGGTTAAAAGCAGAGGGTAGGGCTATATGGCCAATTTTCCCAATGGAGTACCCCAGGGATGTGTGCTGGGTCCGCTGCTTTTTGACATATTCATAAATGACCTGGAAAAGGGAATAACGAGTGAGGTTATCAAATCTGCAGATGACATAACTATTTAAAGTTGTTAAAACCCAAGAGGATTGTGGAAAATTGCAAGAGGATCTTGATAAATTGGAAGACTGGGCATCCAAATGGCAGATGAAATTTAATGAGGACAAGTGCAAAGTTATGCACCTAGGAAAGAAAAACCCAAGCTATGGTTACATGATGCAAGATTCCACATTGGGAACCACCACCCAGGAAAAAGACTTAGGTGTCATCGTGGATAACATGTTAAAACCCTCAGCCCAGTGTGCAGCGGCAGCCAAGAGAGCAAATAGAATGCTAGGTATCATAAGGAAAGGAAAGGAAAGGAATGGAAAATAAAACAAAGGATATTATAATGCTTCTGTATGAGTTCCGGTGGCATGGTGGGCTAGGGAAGACGTGTTTTTCCTAGCTCCGGAGCCCGCTCCTCCCCCATCAGCCTTTTTCGTTTTCCCGTAGCAAATCTTAATCGGGGGAGGTAGCCCTAACCTGGTGGCGTGCTTGCAGGAAGCAGGGGCACTGATTTTGGAGCTGGAGAGGCTATGGCCACGAAATCTGCCCGGAAAGAAAAACCCCGCGGTGCCGAAGCAAAGATGGCCGAGAGTGGAGCGGAGGGCCAGATCCTACCTGCACATGGCTTGGTGGTAGCGGAGGTGTCTAAAGCCGTGGTGCTGGCTCTGGAGGATCGTCTTGGAGGACTTGCTGCCCAGATGAGCACGGTGGTGCAGGCTGTCGCGGACTTTAATGGACGTGTGGAGCGGGCTGAACAACGTATAAGTACGTTGGAAGATGGCCATGACCAAGCCTCCGCTCGGATCCACAAGCTGGAGGAACAGTTGACAAAACAAGCTGAGAAGCTAGAGGACCTCGAAAACAGGAGCCGCCGCAATAACTTGCGGTTCATCGGCATAGCGGAGTCGGTGAGGGAGGTTGACTTGCGCTGCTACCTGGAAAAATGGATCCCCGATCATCTACCGATAGCCGAAGGACTGGGAGAGATCGTCCTGGAGCGGGCTCATCGGCTGGGTCCGTACCGTGAAAGCGATAATCGACCGAGGGCCGTCATAGCCAGATTCCTTAATGCTGCCCAGAAGGAGGGAGTCCTTCGGGCGGCTCGGCAGCAGCGCCGCGGTGGAAGTGGCGCCAACACTCTCCTCATCTTTCAAGACTACTCTGCCGGGGTTTCTATGCGCCGGAGAGCTTATAAGGAGGTTTGCAGCCTGCTCGTGGAGAGGGGCCTTCGTTTCACGCTGGCCTATCCTGCCCGCCTGAGAGTGGACTGTGACGGGGGGCAGAGGCTGTTCTCATCCCCCGAGGAAGCCATGGCGTACTGCCAACAGCGAGGTTGATGGCGTCGGCCCTCACCTGGTTTGGAAGGGTTGTGCTCCGGCTGGCTGTGGACTTGATCCGTACCCTGTGAGCGTGAGGACTTTGGCAGATCAGCTCTTGGGACGGCGAATGGACCCGGGTCCTGTTTGGACCCCAATGGTTTCCTTGTTCTGCCTGTTTTGCTTATTTGCAATTTGTTTGGCTGTTCTTGTTTGTGTCAGACTTTCTCAATGGGGATTGTGGAACCTTGGCTGGGTGGGGGAGGTGGGCAGGAGGGCTATCTGCAGGTATGTCAAGGGGTGCTGCATTGGTTTGTGCCTTAATGGCGGAGGTGGGGGCAGAAAGCAAGTTCCCCGGTGAGGCGGGAGGAAATTTCACCCTTGGATGCTTCCACTGCAGCGGGTGCCGGTCTATACTTGGGCTGCTTGTGGTGGGACGCGGCCGAGACGCCCTCTGCCTGTTTTTTCATAGTGGGGTGACACCTGTTATGCTTGCCTTTCGGGCGCTCCGATGTTATATCGGACTGGGTTGCAGTCTACTGCCTTGATGGTTTGTTCCCGGTGCCTCTCTTCCTCTGGGGAAAGACTGACGAGTGGGACTTGCAACTGGTGGCTCCCCGTTGAGGTGGCGGCCTATCTGGTTGCTACTCCCACTAGCCCTTTTTGTAGTTATCAGCTTTTTTCCTCTCAGCTAAACGGTATGTCAGGGTGGGTGCAGTTTCCTGCCGGCTCCACATAATGAATATAGGCGCTTGATACTGTTTACCAACATCGGGGCCTCCTTTACGCAGCTAGGCCTCGACCTCACCTCTGTCTTCACCTGCCAGTTAATGGGTCCTTTTAGCGCCAAACAGGCGTCATGTGACTGGGGCCTACTTCTCTGGTTTTCCCGCCGTTTGGCCTTCTCCTCTCCTTTCACCTGTCCTTTCATACTTGCTGGGGGCACTTTCCGACTCTCCTAAATTTTCAGCTTTGAACTTCCCGTATTCCTGGAGTCTCCGGGTTGGTGGCTTCCCAGATTTCTCGCCCGACATCCCCGCTGCCCGGGGTGTGTGCGCTGGCCTTACGTGCTGTCTCTGGGTGAGTTTTTCCTTGAAGTGACTCTGGGCGGCCACTGGCCCTCTTAGCGTATCTTTCTGAGTAAGGCTGTTGCTACTTTTCAGTGAAGGGGTCTCCGTGTTGACTGTATGGGAGCCTCTCTAATTTCCTAATTTTTCTACTTTCTGGATTGCCCTTCCCTGCTTCTCCGTTCTTATTCACATTCCCATGCAGCTCCTGTCCCAGTCTCTTCCTGTTTAATTTCCTTTAAATGGGAAGCCTGCTGCGGCTGGGGGAGCGGTATGCATTGGTTGGGGGGACCTTGTACCTTCTCTGGCCATGTGGGAAGTATGCTTCCTTTGATGTTTGCTCTCCAGGGGGGTGTGGGGGTGCCCTGGGGCCTTCTCCTGCTCATGGACATGGCTTACACGGTTGGACAGACTTCCACTGTGTTTGCGAGCGAGGGGCAAGTTGGCCAATGTTGGGCACAGGGGGTCAGTGGCGTGGCCCGTTAGGTCCTTAGCATGGCGGGCCAAATACTGGGGGGACGCTCTCTCCGCTAGCGAGGGGATAGCGACCTCCTATCTTTCTTTCCTTCCTTTAATATGGGCCTTTGTATTTACTCTCCTGATGGTCTCTTCTCCTCTGAAGGGGTTTATTGGGGTGCTGGGGAAGACTTGCTGTAGTTTGTTGGGGAGGAGCGGGTGGGGCTGCATGCCCAAGAAGGGTAGGTGGGGCCAGGATGACTGGCTGTGGATGTGTGGATAGTTTGAATGGGGTTGAGGTTGGGGGAAGGTGGGTGGGGGGGATGGGATGGGTGGGTGGAGGGGTCTGTTGGGTTGGGGGGGGAGGGGGGGGACGTTGAAGTGTGTCTGAGAGTGTGGGATGACTGTGTTCTGGAGAATGAGTGGGGGACTGGTTTGTATGGGTTGGATGATTGGTTCCTTGGTGTATCCCGCCTGGGTTGTTCTGGCAAGGGGCCCTTGGCTGGGGGGGCCCTTGTGCGTGTACGCAAAAGGTTCTATATCAGTGGTCTTCTGGTTTGAGGTGGTGTGGTAGCTAGGACCACGCGAATAGTTTCTTGGAATGTCTGCGGGCTGGGATCCCCGGTAAAGCGCTACAAGGTCCTACAATATTTGAGACGCCAGAGGGCGGATGTGGTTATGTTGCAGGAGACTCACCAATCGGCGGCGGAGCATCAGAAGTTGGGCTCGGGCCCTATCGCTCATGTGTATGGTGCTCCTGCGGTGGGGAAGAAGCGGGGCGTCGCCATTCTTATTGGTAAGTCGGTTAGTTGGACCGAGGAGAAAGTAGTGTCGGATGTCGACGGCCGGTATGTGGGAGTTTGGGGGAGCCTAGCTGGGAACAAGGTGTTGCTGTGCTCGGTTTATGGTCCGAATACCTATGATGCTCGTTTTTTTCAGAACCTCTCCCAGCTGCTGTTGGCGGCTAGCGGCTATCAGGTCATTATGGGTGGTGACTTTAATGAGGTCTTAGATGTTGGCCTGGACAGGTCTGGCATGTCGGGGAGTGGGAGTCGCCGGGGGCGACAGCGCTTGAGAGGTCTGTGTGAAGCCTATGGCTTAGTTGATATTTGGAGGGTGTTGCACCCCGGAGACCGCGACTATACTCATATGTCTAGGGCACATGGTACATGGTCACGTATTGACTACTTTTTGGTGGCAGACTCAGTCTTTACCTGGACCTCCCAGGCGGACATAGGATCTCTTGTTATATCTGATCATGCAATAGTGATCCTGGAGCTGAGGGGGCCGGGCCGCTCGGCGGGCCGGTTGTGGAGATATCCCTTGGAGTTGTGTGGAGACGCTTCCTTTGAAGCATTCCTGCGACAGCGCTGGAAAGAGTATGAATCACAGAATGGGATGCCGGGTGTGTCTCCGGCTCTCCTGTGGGAGGCGGGGAAGGCGGTACTCCGTGGTGATATTATTAGTTATCTCAGTCAGCGACGTAAACGGATGGCTCAGCAGATACTTCAGCTGGAGCGGGACTTAGGTGCAGCGCGTCGAGCGGCGGCTGGTAACAAAACCGCGGTGGCTCAGCGCAGGCTCCGGGAGTTGCAGGCGGAGTTGGAGATGTTGCTTCATCGACGAGCCCAGAAATCGATGTTATATTACCGGTATCGGCTGTCTCGCTTTGGGAATAAAGCTGGGAAATTGATGTCCTCGTTGCTGCGGCCCGCCGGGGGTTCTAGGCAGATAGGGGTGATAAAGAAAACGGATGGTACTATTACCCGTGATTCAGCTGAAATCGAGAAGGTCTTCACGGCCTTTTATCAGCGTCTTTACGCAAGTGATGGCGAGAGGGACGTGGAGGGGCGCCTCCTTCTTGAGCGGTGTGGGTTGCCGCGTCTCGCAGCTGAGCACTTGGCAGCCCTCAATCAACCTCTCTCTGGGCAAGAGGTTCAGGCCGCTATCCGGTCTTTGAAGAATGGGAAGGCTCCGGGGGTAGATGGATATCGCAGTGAATTTTACAAAGCACTGGGAGCTGCTGTGGTGCCTCCCTTGATAGGCTACTTTGAGGACCTGATCCAGCGTGGCCATTTTCCGTTTGAAGCCAACAAGGCCTTGATAACTATTTTGCCCAAACCAGGGAGGGACCCCCTTCTGCCGAGTTCTTACCGTCCTATTTCGTTACTCAACGTTGACCTTAAGCTGCTTGCTAAAATAATGGCGGATCGGTTGGCGCCCTACCTCCCTTTGTTGATCCATGGCGATCAGGTGGGGTTTGTGCGCGGGCGTCAGGTTGCGTACAGCCTGCAGAGGATTTTGTTGTCGCTCGGTGCGGGGCGCATATCCGGGGACCCCTCTCTTCTCATTAGTTTTGATGCCGAGAAGGCTTTTGATCGGGTCAACTGGGGGTTTATGTACCAGGTCCTGGACGCCGTGGGGATTGGTGGGTTTTTCGTAGACGTGGTTCGCCTGCTTTATGCGCATCCTACTGGGGCGATCCTGATCAATGGGACTGTGTCGGCTGACTTTGCCATTCGGAAGGGCACTCGGCAGGGATGCCCACTCTCGCCCCTCCTCTTCGTTCTTTCGCTGGAGCCCCTTCTGACTCTCATCAGAACCTCTTCTCTAATTCGGGGGGTTCGGATGGGGGGTGAGGAGTTCCGTCTTGCTGCTTTCGCCGATGATTTGTTGGTTCATTTGGGGGATCCGGTGGCGGGTCTGCCCTGCTTAATCAAGCTTATTCAGGAATATGGGGAACCGTCCGGGCTTCGCCTCAACTTTGACAAATCAGAGGCGCTTTTCTTGGCCCCCGAGACGCATCCCGGGTGGCAGGGGCCTTTCCCTCTGCAGTGGGCGAAAGGACACTTTAAGTACTTGGGCATCTGCCTGCCGGCACGGTTGGAAGATCTTTACCAACTTAATATCTCTAAAATTGTGAGGGAGGTGACGGCTTGTGTGGATCGGTGGAGTGACTTGCCCCTGTCTCTGGGGGGTCGCGTCGCTCTCTGCAAGATGGCGATATTTCCGAAGATCCTTTACCCCCTACAGACACTTCCGCTGTTTCTACGACGAGTTGATATTCGGCAACTGGAGCGCCTATTCAGCAGGCTCCTCTGGCGGGGACGGAGACCTCGGGTACGTCTGGCGATTTTACAGCAACCTTGGGCTTTGGGCGGGATGGGTTTTCCCGATATTCGGCGCTATAATGTGGCTTGTCTGCTGCGCTATGTCCGCGATTGGCTATGGGATTTGACTGTCTGCTCCCCATTGGAACTGTGGGCTGCCGTGCTGGCACCTTTTCACTTGAGGTATCTGTTACATGCCCCGGAGATTAAGACTGTCCCCTTGGACTTTCGGGAGTATCTTCTTAGGCCTATTCGACAGGCATGGCGCACTTTTTGTGCTGGGCGTCGGCTCTCCGCTGTGCACACTCCCTACCTACCTATTCGGGGTAACGCCGACTTTATCCCAGGCCTGGGGCGCTCTCCTTTTCAGCCCTGGGAGTCCCTTGGGGTCGTGAACTTAGAGCATGTGTTGAACGCTGAAGGGACTCTGTTGTCTTTCGCTGAGCTGCAGGGTTCCTATTCGCTGGGGGCTTGGGATGTTTTCCGTTATCATCAACTTCGGAGTTATCTTCGTACGCTCCCTCAGGCGGCCATACGTGGGGAAGTCTGTTCGACGATCGAATTGGCGTTGCTGGGGGGAGACGGGGGAGTTCGCGTGTCTGGTCTCCATCGAATGTTGTGGGAAGGTGTGTCTCCTTTAGAGGTGGATACTTTGGCGGCTGCTTGGTCGAGGGACTTGGGGGAAGCAGTCAGCGCGGAGCAGTTGTTGGGAGGATTGGCAGACATCCCGACTCTCAGTTCTCAAGTGACGCATCGTGATACTCAGTTTCGGATTACGCGTCGTCTCTATTTTGCCCCCCTGAGGGCTTGGCGGGCGGGCATCGGAGTGAGTCCTTGTTGTCCCCGTTGTGGGCAGGATCGGGCAACTTTGGGCCACATGTTCTGGACTTGCCCCATGGCTCAGGCTTTCTGGGATAGGGTGGGGGCCATCTTCGTCGCTGCCTTCCCGGGTTGGAGCCTTTGAGTGCGCGAAATGTGGTGTTGGATATTTGGGGAGCCGAATGGGGGGACATGCTGGAGCCTGTGCAAGTCTGTTGGTTGCGTCTGGCGCTGCTGCTGGCGCGTTTGACGGTGTTGCATCAGTGGTTGGCTGTGAGGGGGCCGTTGCACGGACTTTGGCGCTTGCGGCTGCACAATGCCCTGCTTATGGACCAGCTGCATGCTGTGGGAGCTGAGCGGCGATGGCGCCGCTTTCTGCGGATGTGGGGACCCCATGTGCAACTGCTACCCGCAGGGGTGCGTCGGCGTATTTCCCGGTGTCCCCCGTAGAGTGGGTTTGAGAGTGTACTAGGGTACGGATGGTGGGTGTGTGTCTGGTGGTGGGGGTGAGTCTTGGATGAATGGGTTGCGGTCCCTTGATCTACTACATTGTCCCATATCTAGACTTGTTTAGCTGTTCCTATGGGGAGGGGGGGGGGGGTGGGGTGTCGGTCGGGGCCTGGCCCGATGTCCTAGGAGAGCGGGTGGCCTGGGAGCAGAATCCACCCTAGGGCCCCGCTTTGACTTTGCCTTGGAATGGTAGTAGTGCATGGGATAGTGGCCCCTGACCTGGCACTGGGGGGTTGGGGATGGGGAGGTAGTGGGGGGGTATTGGGGGCGGGGTGACTCTGGGGGAGCCAAACGTAGGCGGGGAAGGTAGGACACTTAAGTTGTGGGGGGCTTGTATCACTCCCTCTGTATGCATTACAACTGGTTGCTTGTTGTTTACTTCTCTCAGAGACGGTCTATCCGGACTGTTTGGCTGCCTCTGGCTCTCCCGTTATACAGCCAATGTGTTAGTAGCATACTCTTGTGTTAGTAGCATCATATCGTTTTGTATACCAACTATTGTATGCTTTACTAAGTTGTTGTATGTGATTTTCTTTTGTGAATAAAAAAGATTTAACTATAATGCTTCTGTATCGTTCCATGGTATGACCGCACCTTGAATATTGTGTGCAATTCTGGTCACCATATCTTAGAAAAGGTACAGAGAAGAGCCATCAAAATGGTAAAGGGGATGGAAGGATACTCCTATGAAGAGAGGCTAAAAAGGTTAGGGATCTTCAACCTGGAAGAGAGACTGCTGAGGTCTATAAATTAATGAATGGAGTGGAACAGGTAAATGTAGATTGTTTACATCAGAATATAGAAAGCCTAGGGGACATGCAATGAAGCTACAGGGTAACCTATTTAAGACTAATAGAATATTTTTTCATTCAACGTGTAATCAAACTCTGGAATTTGTTACTGGAGGAAGTAGTAAAAGCTGTTAGTGTAGCTGGGTTTAAAAAAGGTTTGGAGAAGTTTCGGGAGACAAGGTCCATAAACCATTATTAAAAGGGTCCTGGGATATCACTGCTTGACCCAATACAAGCATTGAGGAACCTGTGTCTTTTGGGGATACTGCTAGGTACTTATGACCTAGATTGGCCACTATTGGAAACAGGATATTGGGCTTGATGGATCTTGGTCTGACCCAGTATGGCATATCTTATGTTGATGAAGGATACAGCTTAGCTTGTTCACAAGGACATTGAGTTTACCCGGAAGGTACATGGCTCTGAGATGAATATGGTGTGAGATGGCAAAGAACCATAGGTGAATGGCTTCCTCACAGAGGGGACTCCGTTCCCTCCTGTTTGTTCACTTAGAACATGGCAACTTGGTTGTCAATCCTGACTAGAACAGGTTGCCCTAAACGTTGGGGTTGAAAAACCTGACGAGCATTTTTCAGTGCCTGTAATTCTAGCAGGTTGATCTGCAGGGCAGATTCCTATGGTGTCCAAAGTCCCTGTGTGGTTAGGTTGTTCTCCAGGACCAAGCAGGAAGTCAGTCCTCACATATGGGTGACATCGACGTCGATGGAGCCCTTGCAGAGCATTTCCCCAGCTTTCCAAGAAAGCCTTTGGGAATGCAGGCATGCATGCGTGGTTCCCTTCCCGCCTAAAGGTTCCATCTTGCTCAGTCTCTCTTTTTCCGTGAAGCCCATCGGATGTGTGTCCTAGTCCTCCCGGAAAATAGTTGGATTTTTTCACAATTCCTTCGCTATTTTTCTCCGGTTCGACGCCAGTTCCCCTCCCGCCGGGTTCGGTACACCGGTATCGAGCCCGATCTTATTTTTTCGTTTTTTGCCCTTCGTGGCTGGCGTTCGCGCCCTTTTTTTTTTCCCTGGAAGGCCGGTCCTTTGACCACGCGGGGACTCTTTTTTTTCCCCGATGGCTTCCAGTGGTTTCAAAAAGTGTGATCGGTGCAAGAAACGAATGTCTCTCACCGATACACACGACTGCTGCCTTCGGTGCCTCGGTCCTGACCACGATCCTAAGACCTGTGGGCCATGTGGAAAGATGTCTTCCAAGGCGCTTCGAAGTCGTCAGCACCAAAAGGAAAGGCTTTTCTCCGACTCGGCCTCCGGCCGGGCCCGGACCTCGTCTGAGGCCTCGACATCTCGGGAATCGGATCCCGAGCACCATCGGGGCTCCTTGGACAATGTCCCCCGACCGGGAACGAAAGAGGAAGAAGCGGCTCGCGAGGGCGTCATCGGAAGAGGTCCCTGGCTCCTCGAGAGCTAGGTCTCAGACCCCCGACCGTCGCCCCGGGCCCGTGGAACAGCAGAAGCCTCCAAAAGTATCTCGTGTGGAGCTGGAGTCTGCTAGACACATAAGTCCTGTAGTCCTCGTGGACTCTCCTCCCAGAGAGCCGACGTCTGGCCCGGCACCGCTGGGGCCCGAGTCGGTGGCTGCTGAGTCTCCTGAGTTGGGTCTCAGGCTGACAGCCTTGGAGAGCAGATTGTCTGCCTTCATGGAACAGCAGTGGGCACTGATGGCCAGCCTGTCTGGCGCATCTGCCCCGACCACCGGGACATCGACGTCAAAGTCGACCCCGGAGACCGAGCCGATACTCGAGACCATGAAGGCTCGAGGTCAACCTCGGTCGCGGTCTCCCTTGACCTCCCGTTCGGGACCTAGGGCGTCGATGCCGGTGCCTTTGGCGTCGGGGCGGGTGCTCACAGGCCCTGCGCGATCAGACCCCGATTCCTCATCGGACAAGTCCGCCTGGGAAACGGAGGATGAGGAGTCCCCCGACACCTTCAGGACTCGGTGCATCCCGTCGGACTCACCGCAGTCCGAGCCCTGGAGTAGATCCCCCCCCCTCCCCCTCCCCCCGGAGGATACCTGGTTCTCGGAGTTCGTCCGGGATATGGCCACTGCATTGGCTATACCTGCGGACCCTGAGGAGGAGCCTCGAGCCAAGGCCCTACAGTATGACTCTCCTCCGAAGGAGGCCTTTACTGTTCCAGTTCCTCCGATGCTGGAATGGCTCCTCTTCCAGATATGGGAGGCACCGGCCTCGGCGCCGGTTCTAAGCAAGCGGGTCGATTCTATCTCTTGACTCCGGAAGAGCCCTGGCTTTCAGAAGGCGCAGCTGCCACACCATTCCATGGTGGTGGAATCGACCATGCATCGCCTGAAAAGTCAGAAGATGCACTCCGCGGTGCTCCCTGGCAGGGAGGCCCGAAACCTGGATGGGTTTGGTAGAAAGTGCTTCCAGGGCTCGATGCTTGCTTGCCGTGTCCAGTCTTACCAGCTGTACATGGGCATGTACTTGCGGGACCTGGCCAGGGAGCTGGTTGGGTTCTCTGCTGGTCTCTCCGGGGAACCCTTGCAGAGGTTCAAGTCCTTGTCCTCGGGGATCCGGGAATGCTCCAAGTTTGTCCCGCGCTGCCTACGATGGCTTCGGCCCGTGTTGTGGCAGCCAGCATCGCGGCTCGACGCCAGGCATGGCTGCAGTCATCGGACCTCGAGCCATGGGGTCAGGACAAGTTGGTCGATGTCCCTTGCCGAGGTGAGAACCTTTTTGGCAAGCCCATGTCCGAGAAGGCTGCACAGCTCGAAACCGAGCACCTCACGAGGATAAGGCTGTCTAGAAAGACTTTTGACCCTTCTCACAAAAAGAAGGGCTTGGGTAAAAAACCCTTTTACCCGAGGAAGGGTACTGCCTACAAACAGTACCCACAGTACCAGGCCTCCCAAGCTTCCCCTCAGGGTCAGCAGGCCAAGGGGCAGGGTAATGGGCCCCGTAGGCAGAGGACTCCCAAGCCTCCGGCCCCTGCTCCCACTCAGCAGGGTGGGGGTTTTTGACTCCTTAGGTATAGCCTCTCCATCCCTGCTCTCCCAACCCTGCACAGAAGGTCGCCTCGCCCTGTTTGCCCACAAGTGGCCACTCATCACTAGAAACAGTTGGGTGTTAAGCATAGTCCACAAGGGCTATCTGCTATATTTCCAACAGCTGCCTCCTCCATACTTTCCAGGGGAACCTCCAAGGCCTCCCCTGCACACAGATCCTCTCCTTCAGGAGCTCCAAGGTCTGTTGGTGGACAGGGCAGTGGAGCCTGTACCTCCCCACTTACAAGGTCAAGGGTTCTACTCCAGGTATTTCCTTGTACCCAAAAGAACCGGTGGCCTTCGGCCTATTCTAGACCTCAGAAATCTCAACAAATTCCTAGAGAAGGAAAAGTTCAAGATGCTTACTCTTGGAACACTTCTGCCCTACCTTCAGCAGGGAGATTGGCTATGCTCCTTAGATCTAAAGGATGCGTACACTCACATCCTCATTCATCCAGACCACAGAAAGTACCTCAGGTTCATTGTGGGAGGAAACCATTATCAGTACAGAGTACTGCCTTTTGGCCTCACCTCCGCTCCCAGGGTCTTTACCAAATGCCTGGCAGTGGTGGCAGCCTGAGAAATCAGGGAATCTTTGTCTTCCCCTATCTGGACGACTGGCTCATCAGGGGTCAGACGTGCCAGGAGGCCCGACAAGCCACCTTCAGAACTATTGCTCTTCAAAGCCTGGGGTTTGTAATAAACTTTGCAAAGTCCACTTTGCTCCCCTCCCAGAACTTGGAGTTCATAGGGGCAAGGTTGGACTCTCTGCTGGCAAAGGCGTTCTTGCCAGAAAACGGAGCCCAAAGACTGAAACTTAGCAAACCAGTTTCTCAGCAGGTCACTGGTCTCCGCCAGACTCTGCCTGAGGCTTCTTGGCCACATGGCTTCGACAATACATGGGACCCCCAATGCCAGGCTCCATATGAGGCCTGCACAGTGGTGCCTTCGGACTCAGTAGTCACAGGCCACAGGCAGCCTCAGAGACAGGATAAGGGTGTCCAGACAATTTCTGAACTCCCTCTGCTGGTGGCTGCACCCACCCAATCTGCTGCTACCTTTTCAGATTCCTGGGTTCACAGTGGTGTTGACCACGGATGCCTCCCTGCAGGGCTGGGGAGCTCATTGTCTAGGCAAGTGCACCCAGGGCCTGTGGTCTCCCTGGGAAGCCGTACAGCAAATCAATCTACTGGAACTCAGGGCTATTCGGTTAGCCCTCAAGACTTTCTCTCCAACCCTGGCTCATCAGTCTGTCCTAGTTCAAACAGACAACCAGGTAGCCATGTTTTATGTGAACAAGCAGGGCGGGACTGGGTCCAGGCTCCTTTGTCAGGAAGCACAGGACCTTTGCTTGTTTGCTCTCAGGCACAACATGCTTCTCAAGGCTGTGTATCTACCTGGCCAGGAAAACTACCTGGCCGACAGGTTGAGCAGGATTCTGCAGCCCCATGAATGGCAGCTCCATCCTTTGGTGGTTCAGAAGATTTTCCTGAAATGGGGACTTCCATCCATAGATCTGTTTGCCAGTCCACTGAACAAACAGCTGCCAAAGTTCTGCTCCAGGCAACCGCATCCTCTGCGGATAGCAGCAGATGCTTTTCTGATTCCCTGGTCTCCGGGCCTCCTGTATGCGTTTCCTCCCACGCCCTTGGTGGCCTGAACCCTCTTCAAAATTCTTCAGGACAAGGCCTTGGTCCTGCTGGTGGCTCCCAGGTGGCCGAGACAACCTTGGTTTCCACTTCTGCTTCAGCTGGCAGTGGATCCCCCACTGCCTCTGGGGTTGCCTTCTCTCTCAGGATCAGGGTTCCCTTCTGCACCCCAATCTCAAAGCTCTCAATTTGATGGCCTGGAGGCTGCAAGGGTAGTTTTGGCTCCCTGGGCCTACATCAGGAAGTTGAGGAGGTTGTCCTAGTCTCTAGGAAACAGTCCACTAGGAAAACCTATGCTCTGAAATGGAAAAGGTTTTCGGTGTGGTGTCAGCTACGTACAGAAGATCCTTTCTCCTGTACTGTACCAGTAGTGCTTCAGTACTTACTGCACTTATCAAATCAGGGACTTAAGTCCAATTCTGTTCGGGTACACCTCTCAGCTCTAGCAGCTCACCACTCACTGGTGGAAGGACATTCTCTGTCGGTTCACCCCTTGGTGTCCCGGTTTCTCAGAGGCTTGCTCTTGCTCAAGCCTCCAATCCGTCCTCCTGCTCCTGAGTGGGAGTTGAATGTGGTCTTGCAGCAACTGACTCGCCCACCTTTTGAGCCGATGGCTACTTGCCCTCTACGCTTCTTGTCCTGGAAGACACTCTTCTTGATAGCCCTAACCTCGGCCAGGCGAGTGAGTGAGCTTCAGGCCCTGGTCTGTGACAGGCCTTACACCCGCTTCTATAGGAACAGGGTAGTCCTTAGGACTCATCCAAAGTTCCTCCCAAAAGTTGTCTCCTCCTTCCACCTTAACCAAGAGGTGGTTCTTCCAACATTCTTCCCTAGGCCTCATGTAAGCCAGGCTGAAGCAGTCCTGCATACCCTGGATTGTAGGAGGGCCTTATCCTTCTACCTTGACTGTACGCAGGGGGCATAGAAGGGCTACTCAGCTCTTCATATCTTTTGACCCTAATAATTTGGGGTTAGCTGTGTCCAAACGTACCTTGTCCACCTGGGTAGCTGACTGTATCACCTGGGCTTACAGGGCGGCTGACCTTCCTTTGCAGGGTCGGGTCACGGCCCATCGTGTCAGGGCAATGACTGCCTCAGTGGCTCACCTCCGCTCTGTACCGTTGGTGGACATCTGCAGGGCTGCAACTTGGTCCTCAAGTCCTTTGCTGCCCATTACTGTCTGGAAAGGGAGTCCCGTAGGGACAGTGCTTTTGGCCAGGCAGTACTCCGGAATCTCTTTGAGGTTTAGGCAACTCCTGCCCTCCAGCCCTCCGTTGGGCTACCGGTGGAGGTTCTGTCAGTGAAAAGCCTTTCTTTGATGCTGGGACTAGAGGGAGTTCTTTTGTTCAGCCTGGGTTCCTTGGTAGCCCAGAGCTAGGGAGTCACGCATATGTGAGGACTGACTTCCTGCTTGGTCCTGGAGAAAGAGTAGTTAGGTGTTCTCCAGGAGCAGCAGGAATCAGTCCTCACAACCCTTCCTCCTCCCCTGGGAGTTGCAGTTGTACATAGTTTATTTTTACATTTTTATGTGCTGTTTTTAGCTATGTCATTTGACTGAGCAAGATGGCACCTTCAGGCGTGAAGGGAACCGCGCATGCGTGCCTGCATTCCCAAAGGCTTTCTTGGAAAGCTGGGGAAATGCTCCGCAAGGGCTCCATCAACGTCGATGTCACCCATATGTGAGGACTGATTCCTGCTGCTCCTGGAGAACATCTGATCTCCAGGAACAAGCAGGAATGAGTCTTCACATATGGGTACGTTGGTACCGACGGAGTCTGCGCGGGAACGCTTCCCAGCGTCCAATCAAGAGCTTTTGGAAGCATCCCAGCATGCCTGCGTGCTGCCTTCCCGCCTTTCCCAACTGCCTCTCCTCAGTTTTTGTTTTTCCGCGGAGCCGGCAGGACATCCTCCTGTCACCGCAGAAAATTCTTGTTTTTATTTCTTAGTGCTCTTGTGGTCGTGGCTGTCTTCCCGACGCCACCGGTACTGCCGGTGTTTTCTTTTCTTTTCTTGTAAAATCTCCTTTTCCACAGGATATTTTTCTTCATAGTGTCCCACGGTCTTTTAGGCCTTTTAGGCCTCTTCTTTTTCCTTCATGGAACCGCCAGACACTTTCTCCAAGAAATGTTCAGACTGTGGCGGTACAACTTTATTTTTAGACCCTCAAAGTCGGTGTCTAACCTGCTTGGTTCCTGACAACAGTTTGGTGAGAAGAGGTCTTCAACATCGAGGTCCCCTCGATACACGGTTGCCCTCCAACTTCGGGGCACCGTCCCCTTCTTCTTCCACACAGGATCAGGTAACCCACAAACAGTCTGTTAAGACTAGCCAGTCCTCGAGTGGTAGGTCTCATGCCCAGCATGTAGACAGCTCCGGCCTTGCCCTCAAGGGCCCACTGGCTTCAAAACCACAGCGGGAGTCTTCGGTCTCCAAAGCAGATAAGGTGTTTCAGGTTGTTTCTGGGGTTCACCCCTCACAGAACATACCTCAGCCGTGTCCGGTGGTGGCATCCGCTTCGAGCGGTACCGGTACCCCGGCATCGGCACTGGTGTTGGATGAAACACTCCTCACCAGGGATCGTCATCTGGCATCCTCGGTGCCTTCGGGACCGGTGGATACTCTCCAGATTGACTTTCCATTATCGGTACCAGCACCGATACTACCACCGACGTCGGTACCCTCCAGACATGCATCGATAGCCTCGCTTCCTTCGATGCCGAGTCTGGAATCGATCTCCAGTCTGGAGGACTGGGTACCGACTCGCCTTGGTACCGGCTCTCGGCGGTACCGAAGGCTCAGTTCCGATGATTCGGATCCACAACTCTCGGTTCCCCCGAGGCCGATTGAGTTGCCACTGGTTGACCTTCCTTCACCGGTGTCGGACACGGTACCGAAATCTGTACCGACGTCCTCATTACCTTTACGGTCGGTGCCTTCCATGCTTCGCTTATCAGGCTCTCTGCCCTCGATGCCGAGTTTGGAATCGATCTCTAGTCTAGAAGACTGGGTACCAATAGGTTTTGGTACCGACATCGATCGATACCGGTGCTTCGGTACCGAGGATAGTGGCCGGAGGTTTTCAGTCACCTCGGTACCGATTGAACTGTCACCGATGACTGCTCTGATGTCTTTGTCAGGCTCGACTCCGACATCGGTACCGCTATTGGCTTCGGTACCGGTATCCACAGTAGCATCGTGGCCAACTCCTGCCATGCTTTTTTCAACAGGATCGCTCCATTCTATACCAAGCTTGGAGTCGATACCTGGCATGGACAATGTGGTAAGGACGGTTGCTGCTCCTGATACCCAGTACCAGCAACCATCCCTTAAGCATTCCACACTGCACTCTGCAGGATCTTCTATTCCTATATATTTGGATAACTCTGTGGGTGCTCAGGCTAGTTCTTTAGATCTAACCTGTCCAAGGGAGATTCCTGTTTGGGATCCCTCTTTTCAGAGTTTCCTTCTGGATATAGCAAGATCTCTTGCCATTCCTATTCCAGGACATGATCCTGCACAAGGCTCTGTTTCCACCAAAGCAAAGGACAACATAATGCTTCCTTTGCATCATTCCTTGCAGGATCTCCTCCTAGGAATGTGGGAAACACCTTTTAGGGTACCCCCACCTCCCAGGGCAACTGATCTGTTCTATCAGGTGCCCCCCTCTCCAGGGTTTCAAAAGACTCAACTTCCTCATCATTCCATAGTAGTAGAATCAGCAATGAGGCGGGTAAAGAGTAAGAAAAAGCACTCTTCTTATCCGCCAGGTCGTGAGTCTAAAACACTAGATGCCTTTGGACGTCAAACCTTCCAGACATCTATGCTTTCTGCAAGAATTCTCTCATATATTTTTTATATGAGTCTTTCTCTTGAGGAGGTCACAAAGCAATTACATCTTTTGACTCCTTTCCTTCCAGATTCCAGGAGTACAGACTATTCCTCACTGCTTAAGCATATCCAGAATATCTCTTGGTTTCTTTCTCGTGCTTCCCTAGACTCTTTTGAGTCTGTTAGCAGGACTTCTGCTATAGCTATAGGGGCACGACGTAGAGCCTGGCTCCAAGCTTCAGACTTGGACAAATGGGCACAACAATGGCTGGGACATACTCCTTGCACTGGAGAAAATCTTTTCAACAAGGAGTCTTTACGTCAGGTTACTCAGTTGTCCACTGATTTACCTGTTCCTAAGGGTTGTTCTACACCTTCTTCTGTCCCAGTAGGTAGGAAATGTCCTACCAAATTTTCTTCCCACAGGAGAAGGTTTTATTCATCACTTGCCCATCATACAGATGTTCCCCCAACAGGGGAAGCATCGTCCTGGTCTGAAGAATCCAACCTCTCACCAGACTCAGCACACCCAGCACCTGCAGGGTTTCTGATCAATCATCATCAGATGCTTGTGACTCTTGGGGTTAGAATCTACAGTTGCTTCTTCTCAATGGAGGCAATCCACCGCTTCCTTCTAAGCCCTACAACATGGATCAATGTTCCCTCTAATTTTCTGTAGGCTGTGTGCGCATAAAATATCAGCTGTGTGCAGCTTTTGAAGGAAGGTTAAATTTTTGTGCGTCACATAACGACACTCGGAGTTATATACTTTAAAATTTGACTACACGTCAGAATACAGTATGTACACCACATTGATTTTAATCAAATTAAATGAAAATAGACGATTACTAAATGAAGCGGGAAATTTCTAGTAATTACAATCATAACTTTTAAATTTTAAGACGTCTGTGTTTTCTATCAGAATCAGAGCCGTAATTTTTGTGTGCTCTGTTTTAAAGTATGTGCGCTCGCTCGGCAAGGTGTGTGCGTGCGCACAGCTTAGAGGGAACAGTGACATGGATCTCTTTCCAAAAGATATCCATTTTTTCTAATATTTCTGTGAGCTGTCAGGATGTTCATTCCTATAGGTCACAGGTTTCTCCTCTTTTTCCTGCTAGGGAAAGAGGTCTAACTGCTATCAAATGATAGTTCCTGTGCCAGCAGGTATTTTTCCTTTCTATAGACTTCCTACTTCGTAAGTCTTCTTCAGCTCCATTCTCTTCACCCTCTTACCAAGCTTTTCCTCTGTAAGTGCGGAATTACTTACTGGGAGGCTTTCTCTCAGCCTCTCTAGTTTTCAATCTTGCTTTGGGGCAGCTTATCAGACATGTCCAGAGTTTCCTACTCCTGTTCTGTCTGTTCTTTCTGTTTTGAACAGTAAGATTCTTTCTGCTGTCTTGCTAGCAGCTGCCTATGCAGGAGCCTTAATGTTTGGACCACTGGTTCTTCTCCACAAACAACCAGATTTGTCCTCCATTAACATTCTGTCTAGTCTTAGTAGTGGCTCCAAGTCAGTGCTTTCATCTCTCTTGGAGACTATCTCACTACAAGCTTTCCAGATTGTCTTCTATTTCTGCCATCTCCATTTTCCGGGGTTTGGCAGCATAGTTGGCAGAGATACTGGCTCTCTAGCAGCCAGTTCTATCTCCTCATTCTGCATCATGCTCTCTGCAATTTACAGAGAAGCTTTACACTATGGGCCCTTGCTAGAGAGCATGGGTTTTTTTTTCTCCAACAATTATCCTAGCTCGTTAGAAAAGGCTTTTCAGTCATGTCTCCCATGACTAGAAGGTTCTCCCTTCTTTTACTATCTCCTTTTTTGATATAAGGACATAGGCCTTCTCTTACGTGAAAGCTCAAGGAGTTGCCAGTTCCCTGTTTTGGTCCATAGTATTCCCAATCGGGGATATGCTTGTCCTCATGGTAAGAACGCATGATACTTTTGCCCTTAACCAGGTCAACATGGTATCTCATCTCTAGGCGTTTTCCGTCTACTTACCATGCTAGAGTCCTGGAAGACTCGGGACTTGCTGGCTGCACATTGATATTATCCTCTGTTTTTCACGTAACAGTCCTGGTTATTTCACTAGCTAGCATTCTTGCAGATCATGACGAGGAGGAATAGATTCTCTATATGTCTTCTCAAGTAGGTTCCACCTCCTTGTTATTAGATGAATCTTTCCTCTCCACATATCCTATGTGATCACTGTGCTGTAGGCATATCTCTGTCTGTTTAGTTGCAGACACCCATATGTAGGCCTACATATCCATATTTATTTTTGTGTGTATTTTATGCCCTTCCATATCTCACTATAGATATATTCGTATATGTCTATCTATCTATCTATCTATCTATATATATATATAGCACAGTTACGTACCTGTAACAGGTGATCTCTGGGAACAGCAGGAATTAGTCTTCACGTATGGGTACGTTGGTACCGACGGAGCCTGCATGGGAATGCTCCCCAGCATCCAATCAGAAAGCTTTTGGGAGCATCCCTCGCACCTGCGCGCTGACTTCCCGCCTTTCCCACTGCCTCTCCTCAGTTGAGTTTCATAGCTGAGACAGAAGGAGAGAAAGAGGAAAGGAGATAGATAGATACAACTCCTAGGGGAGGTGGGTGGGTTGTGAAGACTAATTCCTGCTGTTCCCAGAGATCACCTGTTACAGGTAAGTAACTGTGCTATCTCCAGGAACAAGCAGGAATGAGTCTTCACATATGGGGACTCCCTAGCTGTGGGTGCCAGGGGAGATCCCATAAAATGCGTATCCCTGGAACAGGACGGCATTTCCCAAAACTGGATCCCTGGCATCCCCTGAGGGATGGGGGGTAGGAGTTGAATAGAGAAGAGCTGTAGAGGAACAGCGAATCCAAACACTACAGGAAAAATTAGTCTTTAGAATGTATGTCAAGTATCATTAAAATATTTAATGAACTAGTACAATATAGAGCTTACCTACTGGATTGTAGGAAGTAGAACTGTGATGGAGTGTACTGTAGATGCAGTAGCGGAATCCTCAAGGTAACTTCACCGCAGTGAGGATGAAGTTCCAAACCTGGAATGGGCAGGTACCCCAGGTGTCAACCAGGGCAGGAGAAGAACGGCAGGTCTTCAATGGAAAGCTTTATGGGAAAAAGCTGAAAACTCTTTTAGGTACAGAGTTATTAACATTGAGGACTAAAAGAAGAAGACTGACCGATCTGGAGAATTAGCCCAGTCCTGAAGGAAAGAGGGGGTATGGAAAAAAGCCCCTATTCCCAAGGAGAACAGAAGTGTACTCAGAAATACTGAAGATGTACACTGTCTTTCCTAGCTAGTAAGAGATAGGAAGACATTGAAGATTGATACTTCATAAACAGGGAGATCTATAACAAAAATAGAAGCTGTTGACATCACAGCAGTAATTGTGTGTATAACCGCTCCCACTTACTGAGCTGCATGAGAATAGGCAAGTTGACTGTCTGGACCCCTTAAGAAGGTAAAAGCTTTATAGCACAGACAGTTAGGGAGATAGTAGGTAATACATAGTGTCCTATGGACATCTCCCAATGGGTATATATATCTATATATATCTATATCTATATCTATATATATCTATATAGATAGAGAGAGAGAGAGAGAGACATACATATCTATATACGAGGGCCGTTTTTTTTCAACCTCCGATCGCTCCGTGCAGACGCTACACGGGCAGCAGAAAGCGGGCATGCGCTGTAGGCGACTGCGCAGCTCTTGCACTACACACTCCGCCATTGTTGACATTCAGGCGTCAGTCGGCGTTGTGCTACAGCCACGTAAACATGTCCACCATGATTGATGCTCCCGCCAAGTGTGAATTGCGAAGTGTGATTAGTTTTCTACAGGCTGAAGGCCATAGTGCTGCAGAAATCCATCGGAGAATGAGTCGTGTGTATGGGGAAAACTTCATGAGTGATGGTGTTGTGCGTGAATGGTGTCTCAAGTTTAAAGATGGCCGTAATGATGTGCATGATGAAGGGGGCCAAGGACGCAAATCTGTCATTTCAGATGACCTGGTGCAACGAGTTGACAGAATGGTTAAAGAAAACCGCAGATTCACCATTACTGCTTTGTCTACGGAATTTCCAGAGGTTTCAAGGTCTGTTTTGTACTCTATTGTTACTGAACGGTTAGGCTACAAAAAACTTTGTGCACGTTGGGTCCCGAAAATGTTGATGGACGGCCACAAAGCGCTTTCAAACCAATGAGGACCTTCAAACCAACGTCAAGGACTACTTGCATTCATTGGCGGCAACTTTCTTTGCAGAGGGTATTGAAAAGCTTGTCCACAGATATGACAAATGTCTCAATCTCTTCGGTGATTATGTCGAAAAGTAACCGTAAGTGTACCAATCTTTTGGTAATAACATTATTGTTTTATATTAACTTGTCTTTTATTTATAGCCTATCGGAGGTTGAAAAACAAACGGCCCTCGTATATGTGCATATATGTCTAGATATGTGTGATATATGGGCATGACTTATGCCCACAGATTACAGAAATATGTATGTATAGGACATATACATGCATGAATATAAGTCTGAGGATACATGCCTGCAACTGAGCCCCACAAAAACATTCACATGGGGAATGTGATGGGAAAAGATTCATCTAATAATAGGGGGTGAAACCACCTGAAGGTATATAGAGAATCTATTTTTGCGGTGCAGGAATGTAGTTCAGTGGAATAACCAGTATGGTTGCGTGAAAAAACAGAGGATAATAGCAGTCTGGCAAGAGCACGTCAGGAGTACTTTAGGACTCTGACATGTCCAAAGGTCAAAAAAACCCCGCATAAACTAAGACATCAGGATGACCTAGCCAAGGGACACGGGTATCATGTACACTAAAAGAGTATAGAAACATAGAAACATGATGACAGAAAAAGACCACAAGGCCCATCTAGTCTGTCCTTCCATAACAACAACTACAACAGTCCACTTTCTACCTTTAGAGATCCTCTGTGTTGGTCCCATGCTTTTTTGAATTCAGTTACTGTCCTCATCTCTACCACCTCCACTGGGAGACTATTCCACGGATCCACTACTCTTTCCGTAAAGAAATATTTCCGCATATCACTCCTGAATCTATCTCCCTTCACCCTCATCCCATGTCCCCTCGTAGCAGAACTTGCTTTCAATTGAAAGAGGCTCTCTCCCTGAACATTTATGCCACGGAGGTATTTAAACATCTCAATCATATCACCTCTATTCCCGCCTTTCCTCTAAGGTGTACATATTAAGATCCTTAAGTCTGTCCTCATATGCTTTATAATGAAGCCCATTAATCATTTTAGTAGCAACCCTCTGCACAGACTCCATCCTGTTCACATCCTTTTGAAGGTGCGGTCTCCAGAATTGCACACCATACTCCAAATGAGATCGCACCAAAGACTTATACAGAGGTATTATCACCTTTTTTCTGCTAGCCATTCCTCTCCGTATGCACCCAAGCATCCTTCTAGCTTTTGCCATCGCCTTTTCTACCTGTTTAGCTACTTTAAGATCATCAGACACAACCACGCCTAGGTCCCGCTCTTCTTTAGTGGACAAAAGTACTTCACCTCCTATACTGTATTGCTCCCTTGGATTGCTGCAGCCCAAATGCATGACCTTACATTTTTTAACATTAAATCCCAGCTGCCAAATTCTAGACCATTCTTCAAGCTTAGCTAGATCCCTCCTCATGTTATCTACACCTTCCTGGGTGTCTACTCTATTGCAGATTTTGGTATCATCCGCAAAGAGGCAAACCTTACCCGACAGCCCTTCCGCTATATCACTAACAAAGATGTTAAAAAGAATCGGACCAAGGACAGATCCCTGGGGCACGCCACTGGTAACATCCTTCTCCTCAGAGTGAGCTCCATTTACTTGTACTCTTTGTCGCCTCCCACCCAACCAATTTCTAACCCAAGCAGTAACTTTAGGGTCCATCCCTAGGGTGCTCAGTTTGTTTATAAGTCGCCTGTGAGGAACCGTGTCAAAGGCTTTACTGAAATCTAAATACACCACATCTAGAGCTCTCCCTCGGTCCAACTCCCTGGTCACCCAGTCAAAGAAATCGATCAGATTTGTCTGACAAGATCTGCCTCTGGTGAATCCATGCTGCCTCGGATCCTGTAATCCGCCGGACTCCAGAAACCTCACTATTTTCTCTTTCAGCAGCGTTTCCAATAATTTACTCACCACCGAAGTTAAACTAACCGGCCTGTAGTTTTCAACCACATCCTTACTTCCGCTTTTGTGTAAAGGCACCACATGAGCCTCTCTCCAGTTCTTTGGCACCACTCCCGACTCCAACGAGGCATTGAAAAGGTCAGTCAGTGGAGTTGCTAGAACGTCCCCAAGTTCCCTCAGTATTCTAGGGTGTATCCCATCTGGTCCCATCGCTTTGTCTACTTTTTTATATAACTTTATTTTGTAAACCACCAAACAACGTAAACAAGCATCATACAACAAGACCATCACACAACGAGACAGTCCTGATTCCAAGTGGGGTGTACTCTGATCCCCACTTGGAAACCAACTTAAATACAGGTGGGTTATAATAATTATACCTTCCCCCCTTCCTCCTCCCCCTCCCCCCCATCCCCCCCTCTCCCCGTCAGCCACACTTCGGATCTGTTGGATCATCTTAGCAGTCCCCCTCTCCACAACCTATCCCACCCCTCCTTAGCGGGTGCCCCTTTAACGCCCTACACACAGAATTTCGTTACGGCATCGGGCTCCAAGAGTGTGGATATAGGGTTCCCATACCTGTAAAAATATCGTCCAGCGCCTGGCATTCCCCCGTGCTCCCCATTTTTCCATTAGCATTAATTGGTGGAAGCAGTTGCGCCACTCCCCAAAAGTAGGTGCTTTTTGTTCCCTCCAGTATCGAAGGATAGAACCCTTCCCCACCAGACAGGCCTTGCGCATCAATAAACGTTCCCCTTTCTTCGCAGGGTGGGGGAGGTCAAGCTGATCCAAAACCACGAAGGAGGCAGACCATCTCAGGCGTTGCTGCAGTAGCCGGCTGATAAAGGAACAGATACTAGCCCAATACGCCGTAAGATGTCTACAGCCCCACCACATGTGCAACAGATTCGCCAGAGGTTCCAGACAGCGAGGGCAGTGGCCGTCCTCCGTTAAATGACTGCGCAGTGCCCTCCTAGGGGAAAAATAGGTACGGGTCACACATTTAAATTGTATCTCCCTCCAGCGCGCTCCATGTGTAATGTCCACTATTCGCTTAAGGGCTTTACTAACTGTCCCCGGGGACACCGCTCTGCCCAACTCTACTTCCCACGCCTCTTCTACTTTCCGATAATCAGGGCGAGGATGAAAGTAGTCCAACCGCAGTTTCAACTTTGAAATCGATAGGGGCCCGTCGTTTCCGAGATTAAAAAAGTCCAAAATCTGCGCCGAGCGCTCAATCATCAACGCCTCTCTGGGTTGGGAAGAGATGTAGTGGGAGACTTGTATATAGGCAAAACAGTGTTTGGAGGGCAGGCCATACTCTCTGCACAAAGATAAGAAGGATTTACACTTCCCATAGGGATCGACCAAGTGCCCCACATTCGTTATACCTCGGTTACTCCAGTCACGAAATGTCGCCGACTCGGTACCCGGGGTAAAGGTAAGGTTTCCTTGCAGGGGTAGCCAACATGAGGCCCTCCAAGATGTCCCCCAATAATTATTGAGTTGTTGCCATGTACGTTTGACCGAACTGATCAGCGCACTATTTGCGACCGTGCTCGGGAAGTCACGATCCGTTCCATGCAGAACCCCTAGCAGCGTCAAGGGGGCCACAAGCCCCTCTTCTACCGCTCTAGGCGTGTATGTGTCAGTTCCTCCCAACCAGTCCCCCAGGTGTCTAGCCTGACAGGCCAGGGCATAGATCCCCAGGTCGGGTAGGCCCATCCCTCCTTCCCGCCATTTCCCCACCAGCCGATGCAGTGGGATACGCGCCCGGGCTCCTCTCCATAAAAAGGATCGGATCGCCGCTTCTAAGCGCCGCAGGTCGCGCCGCAACAACCAGACCAGGAGCGTCTGCATCCAATACAAAATTCTCGGTAGTGTCACCATCTTGACCGCCGCCACCCTACCGGACAGAGAGAGCGGGAGGGACTGCCAAGCCCGCAGCTGCGTTTGTACGCGTTGCAATATCCGCTCCAAATTGCTCTTATATAAGTCCTGGGGGTGTCGAGGCAACACTATTCCTAGATAGATAAAGTTGTTTTCCGCCCATTTCAATGGAAATGGACCCACCCACCCTTCTCGACTCCGGCCCAGCACATCCAAGGCCTCAGACTTATCGGTATTGATGCGTAGCCCCGAAAAATGGCCAAAGTTCGCCATTTCCGCTAGCAGGGACGGTAACGATCGAGTAGGGGAAGATAAGTGAACCAAAAGATCATCGGCAAAGGCTGACAGCTTAAACACGTGCGGGCCTATGGAAATTCCTTGTATCTCCCGGGAGGCCTCAATGGTCCTGATGAGGGGGTCCAAAGTTAGAACAAATAGCAAAGGGGAGAGAGGGCATCCCTGCCGAGTACCCCGTTGGAGAGGAAAGGCCTCCGAGAGAACCCCGTTGCAGAGCACTGCGGCTGTGGGCGTGGCATACAAACTCTCCACCATCCTGCAAAAGAGGGACCCTAGGCCATATTGCGGTAGCACGTGGCGCAGGTACTGCCAGTTGACTCTATCAAACGCCTTTTCCGCGTCGAAGCTGATAAGTAGGGACTGCAAGCGCCGGTCGTGTACCCACTCCAGAGAAGCTAGTATCTTTCGCATGTTGCGGACCACACTCCGCCCCTGGACAAAGCCCACCTGTGATTCATGTATCAGAGAGTCTAGTAAACCCGCCAGGCGCGTCGCCAGGGTTTTTGCAAACAATTTTAAATCGAAGTTAAGGAGCGAGATGGGCCGATAGGAGGACGCCTGTACTGGGTCTTTTCCTGGTTTGTGGATCAGGACAATATGAGCATGATTGTCCCCCCACCGGAAATACCCCTGCTCTGTGCGCCGGCCGAAAACCCCTACTAAAGTCGGGGTTATACATTCGCTAAGGATTTTATAAAATTCGGCCCCCAAGCCGTCTGGGCCCGGTGATTTATAACACTTAGCTCTGGCAATTTCGGTTTGTAACTCTTGTGAAGTTATGGGCTGTTCCAAAAACGCCCGCTGTTCCTCATTAAGGTGGGGTAAATCTAACCGCCGCAGATAGTCCTGTATTGCCACAGGGTCGGCGGGCTCTGCCGAATATAGTGATTGGAAATAAGTGCGGAAAATTCGGGCAATCGCCGCGCTATCCTTTTGGAGATTTCCCTGTTCCTCCCGTAATGCTGCTACTAGCGTCGAACCCCTCGAGCCTCTCAAGCAACGGGCTAATAATTTCCCTGGTTTGTCCCCATGGCAGAATAGTTGATGGCGATAGAATAAGATCGATTTCTTAGCTTTCTGGTGTAGCAACTCGTTTAAGTCCACTTGAGTCTCCCAGAGTTGCTTCTTGTTAGCTATTGTCGGGTTGCGCGCCGTCAGGCGGCGCAGTTTGGTGACCTGTTTTTCAAGGCGGATAATGTGTTCCGCTAGGAGGCATCTCTTCCGGGCTGCAAAGCCCATGATATCACCCCGCAACACCACCTTGGCCGTCTCCCAAACTAATTCCGGATCCTCGTTATGACATTGGTGGTCTGTCTCAAATTCTCTCCAGCGTTGCCTTAGAAACTGGCGGAATTGCACATCGTGGTAGAGCTCAAGGGGGAAGCGCCAAACTCGCGACCGAGCTGAATCCCTTCCCCAGTGCAAATCAATCCATACCAACGCATGGTCTGAGACCTCCAATGGGCCTATTTGAACCTCCTCCGTTTGGGCGAACAAGCCACTGGAGAGCAGAAAATAATCAAGACGAGCAAAGGTACCATGCGCTCGGGACTGATGGGTATAGTCCCTCTCAGAGGGGTGTAGCAGCCGCCATGGATCGACCAAGCCCAGCCGCCCCCTAAATCGCTGTAGCATTCGAGTCGTCTGGCCTTGTTCCCGCGCTTCTCCTCCCCGGGAAGTGTCCAAAGCGATATCCAGAACCCCATTAAAATCCCCTCCCAGAAGTAAGGGGCAGTCTAGAAGCTGCTCCACTTTGCATGCCAAATCACCATAGAAACGGGGGTCGAGTGAGTTGGGGCCATATAAGCTCCCAATGATCACTGGTCGCCCTTCTAGGGATCCGTGCAGCAAAACAAATCTCCCATTGGTATCGATTATAACATTGTCCGCCGTAAAGCGCACTCGTTTGTGGATCAGAATGACCACCCCCCCCCTTCTTGCCCATTGCAGGTGTGCCCCACAATTGCCCCACCCAATCTCTTCGCAATTTATTATGCTCCTCTGCCGTCTGGTGGGTTTCCTGAAGGAGGGCGATGTCACATTTATGTCTTGCCAAAGCATGTAGTACTTTGTATCTCTTAATGGGACTGCCCATCCCACAGATATTCCATGTAATTATCTTCAAAGGAGCAGCGGGGGAATGCCCAGTCACGTCCAAGGATTCATCTCCATTTTTGTGGAGGGGGCTCTCCCAGCCTGGAACCCCTTCCCATCATGAAAATACCGATCCTGGTTCTGCCAACAAGTATAATACGAAGTGTGAGCTGAACCCTCCCCCCCCCATCCCTCCCTTCCCCCCCCCCCCAAAATTCCCCCAGATATCCCTTCTGCCCCCCCCCCACTCCCATCGCACTCGGTCCCCCTTGAAGGCGGGACGTGCTTCCTGTGGCATTGGAACCTACCCCTCTCCTCAGTACACCCTCTTTCAGCTACCTTTCAATTCCTTATCCTAAAGCCCTCTTCCCCCGCGCTCCCCAGCTGGTAAGTTGTGACTGCGCCTGCTGGTTCTTGGTAGGGAGTTGGAAAGGATCTACAAGCATTCAGCGCGATAGCGTTATCGAGCCGCACACTGAGACCACTTTCCAACTAGCCCTGAGGTCCCGCAATCAAAAATAAGGACCGAGTAGTATACTCCCCAGTGCAGCGCTAGCCGCCAATCATCGCACGGAGCCGCCCCCCTCCCGGGAGACAGCGGTCTCGGGGGTGAAGGAGTGTGGACTCTAACCCCCCCCACCCAACCTCAACCCCGAGAAATGTATAGGATATCTACGCTCCGCTGGATGTTAAACTGCTCACCACGGCCCAAGGTGGGAGGCACTGGCCCTAGGAGTATCCAATAGTTCTGAGTCCTCCCCAAACCGAAGGAGTAAATGGAACAGTCTTTTACATCATATTCACTCTGAGTGAGAGAGTGATCAAATACAGTTTGGGACCTGTAAGTCTTTGAAACATTAGGGATGCAGCTTTTACAAGTACTTATTTACCATATGGCACCCTCCCCAACTGATGCCGAACTTCTTAAAATAGAGACTGTATAGATAAAAGATAAAACATAACTTGAAGGTTTTTCTTGTCCAAGGGAGGGAGAAAGGCTTCCGAAATCTCCATGTGTAAGAGAAAACTGCAAAATACAAGCACTCTGGTAACTTTAAACAGATACAGTTGCCTTCCCTTGCTATTGTATTACTAATTCAGAGGCTGATACAAACTGAAGACATAGTTGCAAATTTTACACCGCTAGCAGAGCAACACTGTATCCCCCGAATCAGATACCTCACACGCCCTAGCGTGCCACCATGTTCTCATACAGGAGCTGAAACAACAAATGGCTGGTTTAGATTTTGTAGGCCTAGAAGAACCCCGGTCTGCCCCAGCACGTCCCAAGGGGCCCGCCGAGTTCAGGCAATTGGCGAACAGTACCCTGGCTCTTCTATAGCTCTCTTCAGCTGCAGATAGTCCATCTACCCTCGCGGGGGAGAATCCGGTACGTTAAGCAAGCCATCTAGGAAAGTCTGAGCCTCCGCCGGGGTCTGTAGAAAGCGGGTCCGTCCCTGATGATCCACGCGAAGTAGGGCGGGGTACAACAGCGCAAATCGCACCCCTTTGTTCACTAGTTGCGTGCATATGGCAGAGTAGGCTTTCCTTTGTTGGCTCACCAGGACTGAGTAGTCCTGGAAAACTAGGATCTGATCCGGATCTGTGGGTTGCCTCTTATGGTTTCGGGCCATCTTTAAAACCTCTTCTTTCTGACGAAAATCCAAGAAGCGGGCGATCACAGCACGTGGTCTCCGTGCCTGCTCCCGCTTAGGGCCCAGTCTGTGCACTCGTTCCAGGTGAATGGGGCCTTCCATCCTGCCGTTGGAGAGTGTCTCTATCCAGGTAAGTAGGAACTTGGGGAGGGCACTGTCAGCTACAGATTCAGCGATCCCTATGAACCGGAGGTTTTTACGCCTACCGCGGTTCTCCAGCTTCTCGCCTTGTTGCTTTACAAGCAGCTCTAAGGCCTCCACCTTCGTCTGAAAGGTCTGCTGGGTGTCCTCAACATCGGAGATGCGGGACTCCATGTGCTCCATACGCCCTGTGAATTCGGTGATGGCCTGGCTGACCGTTTGCAATTGATCTGCCAACTCTGAGAAACGGCTGTCTAATGCCTTCACCACTGCAGCACTAACATCTGTCACCAGACCCTGGTTGTCGTCTGCTGGCGGGCTTTTTGGCGTGCTCTCCGCCATCTTTCCCTCGGGAGCTCGTGGCTTCTCTCTCCGGAGATGTTTGGTGGCCATCAGACCGTCCCCGATATCGCCAAGGATTGTGTGACCTCTCCAGCACTTCGTCAGTTCACTGAGGCTGGGGATTACGGGAATTCCACTGAGGTAATAAATGAAATGTTGCCGGTTTCTCGGGGTAGGTGTCCGGAGCCGATCGCCACACGTCCAATCAGCTCATAGCCCCACCGGAAGTCTCGCTTTGTCTACTTTAAGTTGAGCTAGTTTCTCACAAACACAGTCTTCTGAAAATTGTTCAAGATGTCCCTCGCTTCTGTTCTTATTTGTGGGTGTTTTCTGAGGTCCTGCTCCTGGTTCTTCATCTGTGAACACAGAACAAAAATATTTGTTAAGCAATTCCGCTTTATCCTTATCAGCTTCTACATATTCCCCCCATGCACCCTTGAGCCTGACAATACCACTTTTGCCCTTCCTCTTCTCACTAATATATCTGAAAAATGTCTTATCCCCCCATTTTATTGCATTGGCTATTTCCTCCTCCTTTTGAATCTTTGCCTTCTTGACTACTTTGCTAGCTTCTCTAAGTTTTTCCAAATACAGATGCCTGTCTTCCTCTCTCTGTGATCTCTTGTATTTCATGAAGGCCTCCCTCTTTTTCTTCACTTTTTCAGCTACTTCCTTCGAAAACCATAGCGGTCTCCTGTTCCTTTTGCCTTTATTTACCATTTTAACAAAAAGGTTGGTTGCCTTTAAAATACCCCCTTTCAGTTTTGCCCACTGTTTTTCTACATCCCCCAGCTGTTCCCATCCCACTAATGACTCCCTGAGGTATTGGCCCATCTTCGCAAAGTTAGTCTTCCTAAAGTCTAAGATCTTCACCTTGGAATGGATTCTAACAGCCCTAGTCCTAATACTGAACCACACCATCTGGTGGTCACTGGATGCAAAATGATCTCCCACTACAACATCAGAAACACTCTCACCATTGGTAAGCACCAAGTCCAGTATGGCCCCTTCACGTGTGGGGTCTGTTACCAATTGCCTGAATAGTTCTCCCTGTAGAGAATCCAGGATCTCCTTACTTCTAGATGATACTGCAGCAGGAATGTGCCAATCAACATCTGGCATATTGAAATCTCCTAGCAGTAGCATTTCCCCTTTCCTAGCAATGCTGCGTATGTCTTCAATTAACTCTCTGTCCACCTCTTCCTCTTGTGAGGGAGGTCTGTATATCACACCAATGCAAATAGATTTCTCTTTCCCTCTTTCTAGTTTAACCCACAATGCCTCCTCTCTCCCTTTTAAGCTCTGTAATTCCAAAGCTTTAATAGTAGTTTTTACATATAGTGCCACTCCTCCTCCCCTTCTTCCTACCCTGTCCTTTCTGAATAAAGTATAGCCAGGTATAGTTACATCCCAGTCATGGTTTTCTGTGAACCATGTTTCTGTAACTGCCACTAAATCCAAGTCAGCCACTCCCACCAAAGCTTCAACTTCAGGGATCTTATTTCCCATGCTACGGGCATTAATACACACTGCTTTCCATGTGTTACCCCTGTTACCCATTTCCATAAAGGTATTTAATGTATCACCTACCTGGGGGCTTTCTTCACCCATCCCCAACGAATCTAGTTTAAAGCCCTCTTCAGTAGATTAGCCAGTCTACTACCAAAGATGTGTTGACCTTTCTTGGACAGATGGATGCCATCTCTGCTCTGCAACCCTTGGAACAGCATCCCATGGTCTAGGAAACCAAAACGCTCTCGAAGACACCATCCACGCAGCCATGCATTCATCTCCAGGATGCGAGCCTCTCTGCCTTGGCCTTTACCCTCAACAGGGAGGATTGAAGAGAACACCACCTGTGCACCTACCTGCTTCACCCTCTGTCCCAGAGCCATGAAGTCACTTTTGATAGGTTCCGAGGTATACCTGGCAGTATCATTTGTTCCAACATGGATTAGCAACATTGGGTAATAGTCAGTGGGCTTGATGAGTCTCGGCAAACTCTCCGTAACATCTTGGATCTTGGCACCAGGCAGACAGCACACCTCTCTGGACATCAAGTCTGGTCGGCAGATGGACGCCTCAGTACCCCTCAGAAGAGAGTGTCCAAGTGGAGCAGAAAAGCATAATGCCAAGCTGTAAGGAAAAAAGGGTAGATTCCTGCAAGATTGGGAACTCCTTGGACATTCACGCAGAAAAAGCTTGTCTTCTGTATCACAACAGGAGACAAGAGGGTATAAAGAACCCATATAGTCATGGAATGATTATATAAGTTTTTTCTACTATATGGAAAAACCCTCAGAGATAAAGTTCAATGCTCTGTAGCAAGGGCCCATAGTAGTAAGCTTTTCTGAAGATTGCAGAGAGCATTGTGCAGGAGAATTATGAGACAAGACTGACAGAAGTCAGATGTGTTGCCACATCCTAGGTAAGGATATGGCTAGAATAAGATAACCTGCAGTGAGTAGTACTATGCAAGATAGTTGAAAGTAGCTTGCAATGAGCATTAAAGTAATCACTGGAACTCCTGCATGCATAGCAACTGAACAAAACAGCAGAGGGGATTCTCCTGTATAAAAACAGAGAAAACAGACAAAGGGAGCGGAGATATTCCTGTCCCTGTCTGATGAGTTGTTCAGAACATGCCTCGAAGGATAACAAAAAGTCTACACTGGAAAGAAAGAGAAGTGTTTCAGTATGGTACCAACTCAAGCAGGGGAAACCCTGGAAGAGAGGGGGTTGGAAGGTGACTTACCATATGGTAAGACAGCTGAAGGAAAATATGTCCATGTGGGGACAGAAACTATCATGGGATAGTTGTAACCTCCCTTCGTAGTAGTAAGAAGGGGAGAATTCTGTAACCCATGGACAAAGGTATCCTAACAGCCTAACATACTGAAAAAGAAAAAAAAACAGTGTAGAGTTTGAAGAATAAACTTCTGCTAAGAAGAAGTTAACTGTAGATTGCAACATACAGAAACCTATGGTTGCTGGTTATGATTAGACTGGCTAGAGTCTGGAGACTTCAGACTAGGATGAGATGTCCCTTGCTTGGGTACATCTGGAGGATGGGCAGGAGAAGGGTGAAACCTTCTTTTCTTAGGGATAGAAGGTTTGGTAGGACATTTCCTACGTCCTGGGGAAAAAGAAGGCTTAGGATGGTTTCCAGAACCAGGGAAGTCAGTGGAGCAATGAGCAACCTGACATAAAGCCTCTTTATTGAAGAGATTTTCTCCAGTACAAGGAGAATTACCCAGTGTATGTTGTGCCCATCTGCTCAAGTCTGAAGCTTGCAGCCAGGCTGTACGACGTGCTCCAATGGCAATAGCAGAGGATCTGCTAACAGACTCAAAAGATTCTAGAGAAGCACGAGAAAGAAACCAAGAGATATTCCTGCTATGATTAAGAAGCAAGGAATAGTCAGAGGCCTTAGGTTCTGACAAAAAAGGGAACAAAAGAGATAATTTCTCTGTGACCTCCTGGAGTGTCAGACTCATATAAAAAATATATGAAATAATTCTTGAAGCCAGCATAGAAGTTTGGAAGGTTTGCCGTCCAAAGGCATCAAGTGCTTTAGATGCACGACCTGGCGGATAAGAAGAATGCTTCTTCTTGCTTCTTACCTTCCTCATTGCTGATTGGAAGTTGATTCTTTTGAAACCCCGGAGAGGGAGGCACCTGATACAGAACATTCATGGCTGTAGAAGGCGAAGGAACCTTTAAGGGTGATTCCCACATCCTCAGAAGAAGATCCTGCAAAGAATGATGTAAAGGAAGCATTATATGTTCCTTATCTGCAGGATTTTGGTCAAAAGTAAAGCCAGGAATAGGAATGGCAAGAAAGGTTGCCATGTCAAGGAGAAATTTCTGAAAAGAAGGATCTCCAATGGGAACTATTCCTGGGTAAGCTGAGGTTGAAGGAGCAGCTTGAGCACCAGAAGACATACTGGACTGGTGCAGAAAAAGAATCTTGCTAGATGGACAGTGATACTGACAGTTCTGATTCGAGGCAGCTAGTACTGCATCGTCAGTGCCCGGTATCGATTCCAAGCTAGGCATAGAAAGGATCGATGGCACCGATGGAATTGCAGGAATCGACATCGATACCAGTACCGGAGACGATAATGTCATCGAAGCAGTAATCGGGGGCTGCTGAAGCGGTACCGAGGTAGCCAGAGAGCCTTGGTGAATATCCTCGGTACTGCATAGATGGAAACGATATGGATCGGTTCCGAAACGCGTCGGTACCAAGTCATCTAGACTGGATATCGATTCTAGACTCGGCATCGAAGGGAGCGAGTCTATCGATGCATGTCCAGGAGGTACCGACGGTGGTGGTGGTATCAACGATGCCGATACAGGAAAGTCAATCGGAGTCATATCGATCGGTTCCGAAGGTACCGAGGACGTCCGAAGACGATGCCTGGTAAAGAGTGGAACACTCGACACCGGCGCCGATGTCGGGGTATCGGTACCGTTCGAAGCCGATACCAACCCCGAACATGGCGAAGATACAGGAAAGTCAATCTGGTTCGCATCGATCGGCCCCGAAGGTACTGAGGATACCAGATGACGATCCCAGGTGAAGAGTGGAACACTCGACACCGATGCCGGGGTATCGGTACCGCTCGAAGCCGGTACCAACCCCGAGCATGGCGGAGATGCAGGAAAGTCAATCTGGGTCGTATCGATCGGCCCTGAAGGTACCGAGAACACCAGATGACTATCCCAGGTGAAGAGTGGAACACTCGACACCGGTGCCGATGCCGGGTTATCGGTACCGCTCGAAGCGGATACCACCCCCTGGCACAGCTCAGGTATGTTCTGTGAGGGGTGAGCCCCAGGAACAACCTGAAACCCCGTGAATGCTTTGGAGCCCGAAGATTCCCGCCGGGGTTTTATTGCCAATGGGATCTTGAGGGCAAGGCCGGAGCCGTCGTCATACTGTGCATGAGACTTACCCTTCAAGAATTGGCTAGTCTTAACAGACTGACTGTGGGTTACCTGATCCTGGAAAGAAGAATAAACCGGTGTCCTCACCTCAGGAGGAAAAACGGCATCGAGGGAAACTCGAAAAAGGGAAGGTCTTCTCCCAATAATATAGCCTGAGGTATCAGGGGAAAAAGGGTCAGGACCCAAACAGGTTAGACACCAAGCATTGGAGTCTAAAAAGAAAACTAAGTTTCCACAGTGAAGGCACTTCTTAGGGGAAGAAGGCTCCATGTTGGAAAAGGCCTGGTAGGCCCCAAAAAGTTAAAACAAAAAACTGAAGAGAAATATTTCTCTAAGTTTGAAAAAGAAAAGAATAAAACACCGGCGGTACCGGTATCGGCGGGAAAGACAGCCGCGACCACAAGAAAATAAGGATTTTAAAGAAAAAAGTTTCTGCGGTGACAGGAGGACATCCTGTTGGCTCCGCGGAAAAATGAAAACTGAGGAGAGGCAGTGGGAAAGGCGGGAAGTCAGCGCACAGGCGCGAGGGATGCTCCCAAAAGCTTTCTGATTGGATGCTGGGGAGCATTCCCGTGCAGGCTCCGTCGGTATCGACGTACCCATATGTGAAGACTCATTCCTGCTTGTTCCTGGAGATATACATATATACATATATATTCACACATATATATATATATATACACACACATATACACACACACATATATAGAGATATTTTATTATAGATATGTATCCACATACTTGTCTATCTCACTGTCTATCCTCATATAGCTATATGATTCTGACAGAGGGGTTTTACCCATACCTATGCTATCCAGTAGGTTTGGGGTTCTACACACACAACCGCTCCTGTGGTAGTCAACAGTTTTTATACCATAACCTAAGGGTTTAGGTACCTCTGAAGCTCTCCGTGCCCAATATCTCTCCTAGCTTACCCCAGTTAGGGGAGACATTGTGGATCTTCAGTTAATCACAGGCTTTAACGCCTCAGGCATTTGTCCTCTCTTTTTGGGATACAAGGGGTTCCCATACCCTTTCTCCCAACAAGGACTGTGCCTGTTTGTCCAAATCGGTTAGCCTTTCTCTTTTTGCTCCTAAGAGTGAACCACTCTTCCGCCAAAAGAGTTAGGTTTTTGTCATAGAGCCTTCCTCTGAAGGCCCACCGTTTTTGTACTACCCCAGTTTTTCCTACTGGGGTTACCTGTTACCTTTCAGGATTTTGACCTCCACTGTTTTCCTACAGGTTATTACCTCCACTTTACAGTGAGGTCCTCTTCAAGGTTCCTCTACTGGGTTCCCAGTAGATCCATGAACCTCCATACTTCTGTGAAATCCTGTCAGGGGAGGTGCATATTGCAATATTCTTTGCACTGTCATTGATGACAATCATCATCCACGCATGGACTCCTCCTTTGCAGTCTTATGCTAGGTTAGCTGTTCCACAGCATTTTTCTTTCTTCAACTCCTACCCTCCATTCTCAGGATGCCTGGTGTTCTGGGAGATAGCATGTTCCAACCTATGACATGCTGGGACTCCAGGCATCTCAGCTTGGGAGAACCCATACGTGAAGACTCATTCCTGCTTGTTCCTGGAGATAGCACAGTTACTTACCTGTAACAGGTGATCTCTGGGAACAGCAGGAATAAGTCTTCACAACCCACCCACCTCCCCAGGAGTTGTATCCCTATCTATCTTTCCTTTCCTCTCTTTGTCTCAGCTTTAAAACTTAACTGAGGAGAGGCAGTTGGGAAAGGCGGGAAGGCAGCACGCAAGCGTGCTGGGATGCTTCCAAAAGCTCGATTGGACGCTGGGAAGCGTTCCCGCGCAGACTCCATCGGTACCGGCGTACCCATATGTGAAGACTTATTCCTGCTGTTCCCAGAGATCACCTGTTACAGGTAAGTAACTGTGCTTTACAGGTGAGTAACTACTCTTTATCCATGATGCCTAAATCTTTTTCCTGGTGGTGGTTTCTAAGGTGGTACCTTGCATCGTTTAACCAAAGTTTGGGTTGTTCTTTCCTAGGTGCATAACGTTGCACTTCTCCACCCTAAATTTTATCTGCCATTTGGACGCCTAGTCTTCCAATTTATCAAGGTCCTCTTGTGTTTTAACAATTTTGAATACTTTTGTCATCTGCAAATTTTATCACTTTACTCATTATTACCATTTCCAGGTCATTTATGAATATGTTAAAAAGCAGTGGGCCCAGCCCCGATCTCTGCGGTACTCCACTATTTACTTTTCTCCACTGAGAAAATTGGCCATTTAGCCCTACTCTTTGCTTTCTATCTTTTAACCAGTTACTGACCCACAATACTACACTGCCTCCAGTTCCATAACTTTTTAATATGGCTAGGAGTCTCTCATGAAGGGTCCTTGTCAAAGGCTTTCTGAAAATTCAGATACACTATATTAACTGGCTCACCTTGGTCTACCTGTTCACACTTTCAAAAAAATAGAACAGATTAGTAAGCAAGACTTTCCTTGGCTAAATCCATGTTGGCTTTCTCTCATGAAACCACGACTATATACATGATCAGTAAGTTTATTCTTTATAATGGTTTCTACCATTTGGCCCGGTACTGATGTCAGACTCTTGGTCTGTAGTTTCTTGGATCACCCCTGGAACCTTTTTTTAAATAGTGATGTTACATTGGCCCTTCTCCACTCTTCAGGTACTACAAATGATTTTAATGATACTTCACAGATTACTAATAGTAGGTCTGCAATCTCATATTTCAGTTCTTTCAATACCCTCTGATGTATACTGTGGTGACGAAAGTGCTCCAGAGCCCATGGAAATAGAGAAAACACAAACATTTACCTCCAAGCAGAAGGGAAGTGCAGGGAGCCGTGACTTTAAAACTTCAGCTAGAGAGAAAAAAAACCATACCCAAAGCTGCTGTCTTCAGGCCATGCCCAAGCTCCATAGCAACTAGGGGAGGTAACGGGAGACAGCTGGGGGAGGAGTGAAAAGTCATAGGGCAGCCCCACTCATTTAAGCCACAGAGAACAGGAAGTAGAGAGACCAGCAGGGAAACAGAAGCTGAGGAGATCCCGAGAGATACAGAAAGAAAGGATTCTTTCAGAGAGACCGGGAGAGAGAGGTGCTCCAGGGACAGCCTAAGGAAGGATTCCCCTCATAGCCAGCACCACAGTCCTGAACAAAGCCAGTGCTGTAGAGAGACTACAGCTGGCCCTGGAAACAGGAGGTTTTATCCTAAGGAGGCTGCTGTCTATAAGCCAGGTACGGGGACAGTCCAGGAAGAGCCGTGTCAAAGAGCTTTACCTCAGGGAAGGCCGGTAAGAAGAACTGTTAATAGAAGGGAGTTGAACCCTTTAGAAGTTTTAAACAGTCTGCTGCAAGATAAGGATCTCCAAAGCCCTGCTAACACCCCTGAGTCAAGAGGGAGGTCTCGCTGGGACAGGGTTTTTAAGTTATTGGAAGAAATCAAACCCACGCTATTCCAAGCTGTTGCCAGTCAGGAGACTGCAGAGCCTGACTCTGAAAGCATGCAAGTACATAATTATGATACTGAAAATGATTCCTTAGAATGTGAAATGGATTGTTCTCTATCTATGAGGGTAGAATGAAAAGCTATAGATTTTAAGCCTGAGGAAAACCCAGGAGTTATTATACCTGAATGTCTGCAGTTAAGAAGGCTAACAATGTTTGAAAATGGAGTTGCTGCTGTTTTAAAAAGCGCATGAAACATTCAAAGGCTTGATTTGAATGTGTCTGGAGCAACTATCTGAAACATATAATAACTGAAGTAAAGAGGAAGCTTTAATGTGCGTGTTGTGCAGTTAAAAAGCCACTGTTTATACCTAAAGTCAGCAAAGGACTGTTAAGTGATAATTTTGTCTGCTGAAGAAAGAAATTGCATTGCTGGAGGAAGCAAGCTTAACTAGTGACACTGTGAAAGTTTTTGTATAGAAGTTATTTTCTTTTGAGGGGAGAAGTATCCCAGTTTATGTGTTGTGCTGAGCTTCTATGGAGGTTCCTTTGAGCAAAGGAAGAAAATAAATTCCTGTGTTGCTTTCAAAAAACCCTCGGCTCAATCATTCATTTGTTCACAACTACAATTCATTGGTCATCAACTACAACTCCCAGAAGCCCCGGCTCTGGGAACCCATATAAAGGGACATTGTAAGGCATACCCCCACCTATAGGCAATCGCCTAGGCAGCTGGGAGGAATACCACAATACCATCCTGTCCAGGTGATTAGCTACTCTTCAATTTATCAAAGTTATAATACATCTTTCTGGTTTATCAATATTTATTTCAATTCTTCCAATACATCACCTTTATATACCATTTCAGCCACAAGTAAATTCCCTACAACTTCAGTCAAAACCAAAGCAAATAATTCATTCAGTCTCCGCTATGGTCTTGTCCTCACTTAGCGACCCTTTTATTCCTCTATCATCCAATGGTCCAACTGATTCTCTCACATGTTTTTTGCTATGAATGTACTTGAAAGTTTTTTTTTTATTTTTTTTATTATGCATTTTTGCTTTCATGGCTAGCTTTTCTTTTTTTTCAAATTCTCTGCTTGCTTTATCAACGCCTTGCATGTAACTTGGCAATGCTTATATTGTTTCCTGTTTTCATCAATTGATTCCTTTTTTTTTCAATTTCCTGAAAGATGCTTTTTTGGCAGCAACAGCCTCTCTGACCTCACCTTTAAACCATAGGGAGGAGTAGCCTAGTGGTTGGGGCAAGGTACTTCAGGCCGGAAGGTCAGGGGTTCAAATCCCACTAGAGGACAGCAACCTTGGGCCGGAAGGACTGGGGTTTCTAGTCACACAGATGCTCCTTGTGGTCTTGGGCAAGCCACTTAACCCTCCATTGCCCATGTTCCCTGTAAGTATTAGTGTATGTGTCTCATATCCCCACGTGTTAAATGTATCCCCCAATTGTGTTGTGACCGCTTTGATTGAAGGATAAGGCGGTATACAAAAACTGTCTAAATAAAAAATAAAATAAATGCTGGCAGTGTTTTGGCCTTCCTTCCACTTAAAGTGTAGAATATATCTGTTCTGGGCTTCCAAGATAATATATTTACATAAAGTGTGTGCATTTTTTTAAATCTTTAACCTTTGCAGCTGTTTGTTTTTAGTCTTTTCTTAACTATTTTCCTCATTTTATCAAAGTTTCCCTTTTGAAGGTTAAATGGTAGTACTGTGGATTTCCTTGCCATCCTTCTTTCATTTCTTAAGTAAACCATTGCCAAGTGTTCTTACACCCTTCCCTCTTGCATCCAGATCCTGTGTTTAGCATTGGACAGCAGACATGGTCTCCAAGTCCTGCCTATCTAAGTTTCCCTTTAAGGGGAATCTCATATTTGGGGAGAACTTGGAGAAACTATTCAAGGAGTCTTCTGAAGGATAGGCCCAAAGGGCATTGGAAGCAGTTTGACCTGTCTTCTTTCTCTGTGTCCTTAACCGTGCAGCAGAATGTTGAACAGATTGAAAGGGAGACATGATTCAGAGGGAGACCAGCAAAGGAGTAGGTTACAATAATCTAGACGGGAGGTGACTAAGGAGTGGATATGTGTTTTAGTAGCGTGTTCAGAAAGGAATGAGCGAATTTTGTTGATGTTTAGAAAAAGAAACAGCAGGTTTTAGTTATCAGTTGGATGTGTGTGGAGAAAGAGAGAGGAGTAAAAGACTATTCTAAGGTTGCGAGCTGAGGAGACAGGGAGGGGTAGAGAATTATCCACAGAGACTGGGGAAGGAGGGTTTAGGGGGAAAAATAAGCAGCTCAATTTTGGTCATGTTCAATTTCAAACAACGGTGAGACATCCAAGCAGCAATGTCAGAAAGGCAGGCAGAGATCCTGGTCTGGATTGCTGGAGAGATTTCAGGTGTAGAGGTAGATCTGGGGGGAGTCAGCATGAAAATGGTACTGAAAGCCATGGGAAGAGATGAATGCACCAAGGGACTGGGTATAGAGAGAGAAAAAGGAGTGGACCCAAGACAGATACTTGGGGTACACCAATAGAGTGGGATAGTAGTAGAAGAGTATCCACCAGAACAAACACTGAAAGTGCGATGGGAGAGATAAGAGAACCAAGACAGCATAGAACCCTTAAAACCAAGCGAGGACAAGATATCAAGGAAGAGACTGTGATCAACAGTGTCAAAAGTAGCAGAAAAGTCAAGGAGGATGAGGATCGAGTAAAGGCCCTTGGATTTTAACAGGAACAGGTCACTAGAGACTTTGGCAAGATTCATTTCAGTAGAATGTAAAGGACGAAAGCCAGATTGCAAAGGATCCAGGAGGGCTTGAGAGGAGAGAAAGTTGAGGCAACAATGGTGAACAATACGTTCAGGTAGTTTAGAAATGAAGGGGGGGGGAGGGAGATGGGTCAATAGTTAGGACAGGTAGGGTCTAGTGAGGGTTTCTTGGAAAGAGGTGTGACCACAGCATTCTTGAAGGCTGCAGGGACAGTTGCAGTGGAAAGCGATAGGCTGAGAATATGAGAGATGGAAGGGACAAAAGTGGAGAAGATGGAGATTTGGAGACAGGTGGGAATAGGATCAGAGGAGCAGGTAGTGAAAGAAGGTGTGTGGTTTCCTCCTCAGAGATCATAGAAAAGGAAGTAAGGGTAGCAGAGCTACTGTAGGGGTGGTAGTTGGGAGAAGAGGAGGAGGGAAGTAGCTGACATCATGAGAAATTGAAGTGTGATCTTGTGGATTTTGTCACGGAAATAGCCAGGTTTTGGGCAGAAAGGGAAGGAGGGGTCGGAGGCGGAGGCACCTTGAGGAGAGAATTGAGAGTTGTAAAGAGATGGTGAGGGTCAGAGGTAAGAGTTTAGTCAGATGGACATAATCATCTTGTTTGGCAAGTGCTATGGCTGACTGAAAAGAGACAAGCATGAATTTGAAGTGTACAAAGCCCACAAGAGTGCGGGATTTGAGCCAAGTTGAACGTGCACAGGAATGTAGATAGTGGGTAGTGAAAGACAACCAGGACTGGGGTATAGTACGCCTCACAGGACATGGTATGGGCGGAGCAATGGAGTATAGTACGCCTTACAGGGCATGGTATGGGCGGAGCAAGAACATCCAGAGCAGAGTGCGTTATAGGAAGCTACTACCTCATCAACAGACTCAGATGACATAGTGGAGGAAAGAGGTGATGAGACAGTGGAGGAGAGGGCCAAGGATCAATAGCATGAAGATTTCTAAAGAGGCTGGAGGAGACAGGGCGATGTTGAAGCGGTGAGTGATGGAGAAGCTTAGCAGATGATTGTCTGATAAGGGAAGAACTGAGATACAGAAGTTTGAGGGTAAGCAATTAGAGAAGAATACAAGGTCGAGGCAGTGGCTGTATTGGTGAGTGGGGGCAGTAGAGCAAAGCTGGAGGTCAAATGAGGAGGTAAGGGAAAGGAGCTTTAAAGCATAAGGGTCAGAGAGGTTATTAACATGAATGTTAAAGTCCCTGAGAATAAGGGCGGGGTAAGATGAATTCAGAAAGAAGGAAAGCCATGAGTCAAAGTCAGTGAGAAAGGTAGAGGTGGACTTGTCAGGAGGTCAATAAATAACAGCTATCTGGAGAGGTAATGGAGTAAAAAGGTGGATGGAGTGGACTTCAAAAGAAGTAAGACTTGAGACAGCAGGAAGGAAAGAGTAGAAGCTCAACACCACCACCACAGCCAGTGGAATGAGGCATGTAGGAGAATGATAGTCGCCATGATAGAGAGCAGCAACCGACGCTGAGTCTTCTGGGAGGAACCAGGTCTCAGAGCAAGATGGAGAGCATTAGAGAGAAAGGGATCATGAGTAAAGGCAAGCTTATTTGAGATGGGAGTGTGCATTCCACAAGGCACATGAGAGAGAGAGGAAGGTAAAGGAGAGGGATATGAATAAGATTTGTGCTGGGGTGAGCAGAAGCCTCCATGAAGGAATTGCAGAGGGAGTCCAATGAAGTAACTCTGCCACAGATCAGGCAGTGTATCCTCTTAGAAGACATACTTTAAGTAGAGTGGCTTCCACGGTCCAGCAATTCATCTCAGCAGGTTCAGCCTAAGCACGCTAGAAAGGGCCATGCCCTGAGCACATGCGCTGGAAACACGGACAGCAATGTGTGCTCATGAAATAAGCATCTAAACAGTGAATGCTAATGCCATGTGCTGAGAACATGCATAGAGGTACCCATGTTTACCAATGCATGTAGTGCTGTATGTGAGTTAATGCACAAGCAAGCACCGGCAATGAACACAAACAGCATTAGCACAAGGTAAAAACTGGCAGGAGAATACACCGTGCCTAATCAACAGTTTCTCTGAAACGATCACAAACCCATCAGTTGAACCGTCCAGTGGATGAGGTCAGGTTGTCCCCAAAGACAATTTTAATTAAGCAGAAGAAACTTAAATCTGGTACTCACCCCCAAGGAGCCCCAAGCACCAACAGTACTTGGCTCTATGCTACTCACCTGCTGTCAAGACCTTCATCCAGATCTTCAGGGGAGAAGCAGGGGAAGGGGGACACTGAACTTGTACTAGGCACAGGGTCCTGACCGAACAATCCTGGCTGTTCAATCGGCCCTTAACAAGATAAGGATGGGGAACTGAGCCAATACCCTTCTTCTGTGTGTGCTATTCTCAGGAGAGCCCTCCCTCATTAAGCTCAAGTGAGGAAGTTGTCCCAAAGAGTGGCTACTCACAAGCGGAATCAAATTTTCTACAGATTTTTCACAAAGCTGCATCAGATTCAATCCACCATCTGCTGGAGACAGAGAAATACTGGAGTGTGCCCCTAGCTGCATCAACTATAATAGCAGGATGAGGTCATATGAAACCTTGGGACTTTTCTTGTCTCCACCTCTGCTAGTAGGGATTACAACCCACTTGTCTGGACTGGTCTAGTAGGACTATATGGAAGGTGTTTATTAAAATAATCCACATAGCATCCAAGTACAGGAGAAGCCCCAGACCCTTCTGGACATCCATAAGGCAAAGATCCTTATTCTTTCGCCAACACTGCTCCATAGGGAAGGAGGGCAGGCAGACCACCTATTTCACGTGAAAGGGAGAAAGCACTTTAGGTAAGAAGGAAGGTACAGGCTGAATGGAAAGGACCTTCTTTGAAAAGGATAGATAAGAATCTTGGCAAGACAGAGTCTTCAGCTGGTAAATCTGCCCTGTGGAACAAATCACGACCAAAAAAAAAAAAATGTCTTGAGCATCAAATCCTTCAAAGTAGTTTGTTTCAATGGATCAAAGGGCGCCACCATCCAGTTCCTGAGCACTAACAGATCTCAGGAAAGGATCACAGACCAGAGGGGAGGATGCAGATACCAAACCCCTTGGAGAAGGTGTGAGACGTCCGGTTGCAAGGCTAGAGACTTACCAGCCACCGGACCTCGGAAACAGGCCAAAGTTGCCACCTGAATCTTAAGGGAGCTAAAGGAAAGGCCCTTCTCCAGTCCATTCTGTAGAAAGGCCAACAGAGGTGGCACCTTGGCCGTCTCAGGAGCCAACTGCCAAGCACCTCACCCTCACTCAGAGGCACCAGATCCACACGAATGCTAGCTTGGTAGACCTCCTCCGGGCTCTGAGCAGAATGAATACCACTGCTGGAAAGTAGCCCTGAGGCAAGTGAAGAAGCAACAAACTTTAGCACTGGAGCAGGTCACCATCAGATGCATTTTGGGGCAACCTCAGCGGTGCAGAATAAACTCCATCTCTCCAGGATTGAGAGAGTGATGGCTGAGGAAGTCCGCTTCCACAGTGTCCACTCCAGCCAGGTGATGAGCCAACAAGGCTAGGAGATTCTTCTCCGCCCAAGCAAACAGAACTACCCCAGCATTCCTCATGCCGCCTTGTCAACTGACACAGATGCTGCCGTGACATTGTCTGAAAACACTCAAACTACTTGGCCCTTAACCAGAGGCCGGAAACACAGAAGGGCCAACTTGATGGCCCTTGCCTCAAGGCGGTCGATGGACCATACTGCTTCCTTGCAGTTCCAATGGCCCTGGGCTATACAGTCTTGGCAGTAGGCTACCCAGCCTGAGAGACTGGCATCGGTCATCAGCAGGATCCAGGAGAAATCGTCCAGCGACATGCCCTTTCTCAACTGACAGGGCTGCTGCTGCCAGCGCAAGCTGGTCTTCACCATCGTCAGGAGAGGGGGCTTGCACTCACACTCCTGAGAACTTGGGAACCACAGAGTCAACAAAGACCTCTGAAGAGGATGCATGTGAGCATGCGTCCACGGTACCGTCTCTATGGTTTCCGCCATCAATCCGAGGAGCTGAAGATAATCCCAGACTCTGGGAGCCTGCTGTGCACAGAACAGTGTCAGGCAATCGAACAGTCTTTTGACTTCCTCCTCTGGCAGGAAAAACTGCCCACTCGAGTGTTGAAATGTGCTCCCAGGAACTCAACAGCTGGCTCTTTCCCTGATTGATCATTCAGCTGAGGCTTTCCAAAAAAGGACACCATTTTGGGACACCTCCTGAGTTGGCTCTGAAAGGGAACAGATCCCTCGGCACTACAGCCGCCACCATCATCATGACCTTGGGGAGGTGGATAGCTGAAAGGGAGGATGCAAACTGATGATGAGAGCCAAGAATGGCAAAATACAGATACTTTTGCTGAGCCACCCAGATTGGGATATGAAAATACATCTTGCCAAGGATCCAAAGAAGCCAAGAATTCTCCTTGGTGCACTGTTTGAATCACCTGTCAGAAGAGACTGAATCCATTGGGGCAGGGCTCGAAATGTCAGGTCTGCACATACTGCCAACAGAATAGCAGCTTCTGCAGCAAACTGGTTCTTCAACACAAATTCATCTTTCAGTCCAGAGTATCTTTCAAGGCCAATCTGCCTTCCACAGGAATGGTGGTCCATACGGTAACCACCGTGACCTGCGTATCCACTTTGGATACATCAAACTACACAACATACTCCTCCTTCAGGAGAGTGTGCATCTTCTTATACATCCTTAGCCCCTCAGATGGGGAGATGGGGGAATCCCACTCTGATCAGAACAGGCCCTTGAGTAAGCTCTGGGAACTGGAGACAGTAGTGGATTTTTTCAAACCTTGCAGGAATGGATGCCTCTTATGTTCCTCTTCCATGTCTGGAGCATCAGCCAAGCTCAAGGTGGATAAGACCCTGGGATCAACGCTTCCAGTTCTTACTCCTGGAACAGGCGGATTACATCGGCCTCCTCACAATCCTCTTAAGGTGAGAGTACTTCTTCATACACATCAAACATCTCAATCCAAGTCACAGTCCATATTTCAGACAGATCCCAGCTGATCCTCATCTCCAGGAGGGTGCCCTTTACCGGGGACACTTAGTCATCAATCAAACAGGGCTTCCATTCTCAGCCTGCCCCTCACAAGATTGTGCTTAGGGAAAACCAGAGGCCACAGAGTCTGAATTTCCGTGCCAGAAATACCAGGCCTGCTGTAAAAAGAAAAGAATCCCATGGAGGACAATCCAGACTCTGGAAGCTCCCCTTGTGGAAATGATCCCCCACACTAGGGGGCCTAGTCACCATCGATCCCCTAGAGGACACAGAGAGGCCCACAGCACGGTCGCTGGAGCCTTTGGGTGACTGAATATCCTTATCACTGGCATCATCCGACATCTGCCCTGAGGTAGGCAAGGTCAGACTAACAAATCCCCCAGCTGAAAGAGGGGGAGTAGGCCCTCCAGGGACAACTTAGAAGAAGTCAAGCAAGAAGGGCAGAATCCAGAAATGAAGCGCCTCGCTTGCCACAGGCCAAATGTCATTTCCTGGAAGAAGGCAGAGTTAAGACAAGTATCACAGGTGCTAAGGCCACAGCGGCTTGAAAGGTGTTCATTAATTGCGTTTTTATTGCAATGCGCGTTGGAACTGCTCGGGCAGAACACGTGCAAGGACTGCATGACCGCTAGGGACACAATATCAAAAATGCTACTTGTGTGTGCAAAAAATGGCAAGAAACCCCCACACAGTGCCAACAGACGCCAGCACTCCAACCCAAATTGCATCCCACACAGACTGAATCGGGAGCTCCCAACAAGGACAATGACAAGGTCAAGGTCAAGCTTTGCTCCTCACACCTTGAGAGCCCCAAGCAGAGAATCTGTTCCAAGCTCAGCTCTACTCCCCTGAAATTGTTTCTCTAGCTTGGCAGCACTGTGGTTAAGGTGGCTGGCAGGCAGTTTCCTCTAAGAGCTTTCTGCAATCTTCGGGAGAGAGCAGGGGGGACAGAGGAGGAGGGAGGGTTCATTGAACGTGTATGAGGCTGCTGAATTCTCTCATCTCTCCAGATCCTTCCAATTTTCTGGCTGCTCAACAGGCTCTTATGCAGGATAAGAGTAGAGCTGAACCAATTTTCCCTCCTCCTATGGCTACCGAAAAGACCACAGTCTAGTGGAGCCTCCTACGTCGCACTCAAGTGAAAGAACCACCCTCAAAGTGATCTGCCATGAGTGTTTTTTATCAATCTTTTCCTCTCAATTCTTCAGATTTTTGTTAGAGAGACAATCCATCCACCACCTGCTGAAGACAAAGAAATACTGAAGTGACCTCTGGTGGCTGAGGTGAATAAGAGACATGGGAGTGATGCCATTGAAACCTGCGCTTTTCACTGGTTCTTTGTCTCCACTAATCTGCTGGAAGGGGAACACAACCCACTTGTCTGGACTGGTCTAGCAGGACAATATGGAAATAAAAATTCCAAACTGATCTGGTCATCTTATTACAAATAATTTCTACAAGGTAGGTAGTGAAACAAATTATTTAAAAAATTATATGGGGGAAGCATTTTCTCCTGCTTTCGGACTGTTTACTGCCTCTGCTCTTCTCAGCAAGCACACTTATGTTAATATGAAATTAATTCTATTCTTTTGTACATCTTTTCTATTTAAAATTTTTTTTAGGCATTTTTAAAAGATGCAACATTTTTTGTTTATCTACATATAAAATTTACCTCCCATATTTTTTGTATGAGGACACCTATGTCCAAGTAGCAAAAAGGCATCTCTTTTATAAAGGTAACATAGGCATTTATGTACCTTTATAAAATAGGCCCCTAGAACCAGACCCAATAGCATACAAATGTTTGGTGCACATATTAACACCTTCCCCAAAGTTGGTGTAAATTTGTCTGTATATTCTACACGGGTAACCATGTATTTTATAAAACATGCACATACATTGCAACTCTGCCTCTGCTCTCCCCAAACTATGCCCCTGAGAACATCTATTCACAATCATGTAAGCATGTGGACACATATGCAACAAATGCATTTTTACTTTACTTTATCTTTATTTTTGTTGTTGCTTAATATACCGTGCCTTAGGAACCATCAGGGCAGTTTACAAAATAAAAACTTGGTTGATGCCAGAGTACAAAAAAGAACTATATCAAATGACAGGAAAGAGCATTGCATTCAAACAAAGGAGAAAGAAAGAAAGAAGAGAGGGGAGGGAGCAAAGGGTAAGATGGGGAGAGGTTGAAAGTAGATTGAAAGAGATGAGTTTTGAGAAAAGACTTAAATTTCTGGAATGACAGTTCTAAGCATATGTTTGTGGGTAAGGAGTTCCATAATGAGGGTCTGAGGAAGAAAAAGGCAAGAGTGTCAGGTGGATTCCAGATGAGCATGGGAAACTGAAGGAATGTATAGATGATTGAGGTGAACAGAGTGTAAACTGCAGAATGGGGGGTGAAAGTGGAGAGAATCAGAGAGAGATACTGTGGTGTGTGGGTGTCACATGATTTATGAACCAGCGTGAGTATTTTATAGTGAATACGATATTGGATGGGGAGCCAGTGGAGGTGGATGAGAAGGAGAGTGATGTGATCAAACTTTATAGCATGCAGTATGATCCTGGCTGCAGTATTTTGGAATAATTGAAGATGGTGGATCAGAAATTGGGGAAGGCCGGCGAAGACAACGTTGCAGTAATCAATGCCTGGTATAACAAGTGCCAGTAAGAGAGCGGTCAGTGAGTACGTGGACAGGAAGGGCCAAACAGCCTGAATCAGTCTGACAGACAGAAAGGAATGGCAGATAAGCAGAGAATGGTTGTCCTGAAATGGCAAAGCAGAGTCTAGGGTAATCCTGAGGTAACACAGTGAGGTGACCAGAGGGATGGGAGATCAAGATAAAGAAGGGGCCAAGGGGGAACAAGAACCACCAAAGGTAAACCAGATAGCAGAGGTCAGATGGATTAAGGTAGAGAAAATTGGAGGAGAGCCAATGGGACACCCGGGAGAGACAGTCATCAAGTGGGACAAGATCAGGAGCAACAGAACTAGTGTGGTGAAGAAGAATGTCGTCATCAGTGTAGTAATATCCAGACAAATCAGATTGCTGAACCAGCAGTGTGAGGGGAGCCAGAAAAAACAGAGTGGGGCCAGGACTGAGGCCTGGGGGACATCACAGGGAAGAGGAATGGGTGCTGAAGAAGTGTCGTTAGATATAACTAGAGAATAAGTGAGAGGCAAGAAAGGAATGAAACCAATGAAAGACTAGGCCGCGGATACCAGCTTCCCAAAGGCATGTGAGTAGAGTGGAGTGATCAACCAAGTTGAAAGCAGAGGATAGCCCAAGGGATACAGCTAAAGAAATGTCACCACGGTCATGTGAGATGTAAAGTTCATTGAAACATAGAAACATGATGACAGAAAAAGACCACATGGCCTATCTAGTCTGTCCTTCCATATCAACAACTACAACAGTCCACTTTTTACCTTTGGAGATCCTCTGTGTTGGTCCCATGCTTTTTTGAATTCAGTTACTGTCCTCATCTCTACCACCTCCACTGGGAGACTATTCCATGGATCCACTACTCTTTCCGTAAAGAAATATTTCCGCATATCACTCCTGAATCTATCTCCCTTCACCCTCATTCCATGTCCCCTCGTAGCAGAACTTGCTTTCAATTGAAAGAGGCTCTCTCCCTGAACATTTATGCCATGGAGGTATTTAAACATCTCAATCATATCACCTCTATCCCGCCTTTCCTCTAAGGTGTACATATTAAGATCCATAAGTCTGTCCTCATATGCTTTATAATGAAGCCCACTAATCATTTTAGTAGCCACCCTCTGCACCGACTCCATCTTGTTCACATCCTTTTGAAGGTGCGGTCTCCAGAATTGCACACTATACTCCAAATGAGGTCGCACCAAAGACTTATACAGAGGCATTATCACCTCCTTTTTTCTGCTAGCCATTCCTCTCCGTATGGACAGAAGGATTGTTTCAATGCTATGACTGGGTCTGAAGACGGATTGGCGGGGATGAAGAATGGATGGATCCTAGATTAGTGGGGAGTTGGGAGAAAACAGCTTTTCGAGGATCTTGGAGAGGAAGGGGAGGTTGGAGACGGGACAGTAGTGTGAGGGATCAGCCGGATCAAAGGCAGGTTTTTTTCAGAAGGGGACGTACTAGAGCATGTTTCCACGGGGCAAGGAAGGTCCTGGAGGAGAGACTAGTGTTCAGCATAGAAAGAACGAAGGGAAGAAGGGCAAGAGAAGGTTCTGATAGCCAGGCAGAAGGAACAGGATCAGTGCGACAGGTAGCTTTGTTCACAGAGGAAATGGACTTTGTTAATTTGACAGCAGAGAGGGGCTGAAAAAGCAAACCATATGTGACATAATGAGGGTGACAGGGGAGGGGAGGAGAGAGGGTCGGGACAGACGAGGAATGAGGACCAGAGGACTTGAATTTTGGTGGAAAAGAGAGAAGCTAGCTGCGAGGTGCTTGGAGGAAAGGCGGTAGAGGCTGATGATCCGGAGGGGCAGGCAGAGGAAAGGGTTCTTAAAACAGAATAAAACTGACGGGAAGAAGTAGAAGATGAGGAAATAAGGTGGAGAAGTAAGAGTGTTTAACGTCATAGACAAGAAAGCGGTAATGCTGATGGCAGTAATGGAAATGGTGAAGAGGTTCAGGGGTACAGTGTTTCCACCAGAGATGTTCAGAGCGACGGAGGTAGGAGTGGTGCAGGCAAAGACCAGGATGATACCAAGGATGATGGGAGGAGGCATGAGAAGAGAGTGGATGGAGAGGGGCCAAACGATCCACAGTGGTGGGCAGGCAGGTGTTCCATGTGGATACCTGATTGTCTGTCTGAAAAATGTGAAATCAGCAGGGAGGAGTTGGTCCAAGGAAGGGAAATGCTCCATATTAGAAGGGGTAAATACTACGAGAGAGATGGGTGGAAGGGGGATGAACTACGGCAGCATGAAGGAGTGTCTGCATGGAGAAACTAATGCAAAAATGGTCTGTCTAGGCAGGGTAACGGGATGACAGAGATAGCAGATGGGAAGAGGGAAGGAAAGTTAGATGGGGTAATGAGGAGGTCAAGAGTGTGGCCGGCAGTACAAGTGGGATGAAGGATGTGCTGGGAAAGAGAAAGATCATGAAGATGTGTAATGAAGATGCAGTCACAAGAGGAATCGGGGAAGTAGAAGTGGACATTAAAATCCCCCAAGATTACTAGACAGGGAAATTGAAGAGAGTTCTGAAATAGTAAGGAGGAGGGCATCCCAGAGTTGGGGCCGAATCGAAGGGGGAGCGCAGACCAGAAGGAAATAAATTGGGGAGGCAACCTCAAGACAGTGTAGAAGAGATTCAGGATAGTGGAGAGTAGTGGTATGGACCTGAGTTAGAAGCAAGGAAGAGCGGAAGAAGACAAACGCCACCTCCCAAGTGCCCCAGCCAGGGGGTGGAAAGCATAGAGTAGTCAGAAGAGGGCTCATACAAGGGTAAATTTACATCTGCCTTGGAGCAGGCATGAAGTCCAGGACCCTGACTTTTGTGTTCTACCACAGATGAATATAGGAGCCTGTTTTATAAAAAGGCACATGCATGCACATCTTGCCTTTATAAAACAGGCATAAAATAGGTGCACTTCTTATTCTTTCCAACCCAACAAATACTTAAGGGATTGAGAATGTCTGGCAGAGGGCAAAATAATTTTCACCTGTAACTGGGACAGCAGTAATCAGTCCTCATATAAGGGTGATGTCGGTACCGACGGAGCCGTGCAGTGAACACTTCCTAGCTGTCATAAAAAGCCTTTGGGAGTTAGACTACACATGCACAGTCACTTTCCCATCCAAGGGTGCCATCTTACCTTGGTATGATGACATAGCTTAACTCCCCACCCTTAAACCCCCCAACTCCTATTCCCCACTCTGCAACCACCCCAACCCATCCAAACCTCAAACGCACAACACTGACCTACCCCCAGAGAGCATGTATATAAGTTGACTGTTTATAGTTATAAAGTTACAATGTTATAGTATTCCAAACATACCCCTCCCCCAATGTTCTTGGTATCAAAATGATATTCTCTGTAAACCGCTTTGATAGCTTGAAAAATGGTATATAAAAAAAAGTTTAAATAAAAATAAATAATCAATACAAAAAAAAACTGCATGGGGAGGAGGGAGAGTTGTGAGGACTGATTCCTGCTGTCCCCAGAGAAATACCTTTTACAGGTGAGTAACTATGCTTTCTCTAGGAACAAGCATCAAGTCAGTCCTCGCATATGGGGGTCCAGCTACAGGCTACCGAAAAAAAAAACTGTAAAAAGCCACAAGTGACTGAAAAATTGAATAGTGAATGACAGCAGAGATCACTGAGTGGCCGCAAGACCTCGGGGATAAAAAAGCCAGCTTCAACCAGGGAATCAATTCTCCGGTAACATGGACACAAGAAGGGCCGGAGTTGCATCTTTCCCCAAACAGATGACTGAGTATTGCCTGGCCGAAGGCGCTGTCACACCGGCAGTCGTCCTCCAGGTAATAACGAGCTGTGCAGGTGTGAACAGAGGACCAAATGGCAAGCCGTCAGATCTCCAGGAGATGGAATGCAGGTTTGCTACAGAGGTTGCCATAGCCCGACTATTATGGGCCATAACATAGGCAAAGGAAATGCAGTCTGCCATCCAGGTAGACAGGGTGCGCTTAGAGACTGTAATGCCAAGCCTGTTCGGGTCATAAGAGATGAAGAGCTCGTAAGAACATGCCATACTAGGTCAGACCAAGGTCCATCAAGCCCAGTATCTTGTTTCCAACAGTGGCTGATCTAGGTCATAAGTACCTAGCAGTCTCCCCAAAAGACACAGGTTCCTCAATGCTTGTATTGGGTCAAGCAGTGATATCCTGGATCCCTTTTAATAATGGTTTGTGGACCTTTCCTCCAGGAACTTGTCCAAACCTTTTTTAAAACCAGCTACACTAACAGCTTTTACTACATCCTCAGTTAACAAATTTCAGAGTTTGATTACACGTTGAGTGAAAATATATTTTCTCTTATTAGTCTTAAATAGGTTACTCTGTAGCTTCATTGCATGTCCTCTAGTCTTTTTATACTCTGACGTAAAGCGTAGTTACTCACCTCTAACAGGTGATCTCCGGGAACAGCAGGAATTTAGTCCTCACATATGGGTATCGTCGGTACCGATGGAGCCTGCCAGGGAATGTTCCCCAGCGTCCAATAGGAACACTTTTGGGAGCATCCCTCAGCACATGCGTGCTGCCTTCCCAACTGTCCCTCTTCAGTTATTTTTTATTTTATTTATTTATTTATTTACATTCTCTTATATACTGTGCTATTCTGCATCAGTGCGGTTTACATTGAACAAACTGAAATTACATTGAACAGGGCATTATAACTTGGAGATAACTATTTTACAGGAAACATGGGCTATGGAGGGTTAAGTGGCTTGCCCAAGACCACAAGGAGCACCTGTGGGACTAGAAACCCCCAGTCCTTCCGGCCCAAGGTTGCTGTCCTCTAGTGGGATTTGAACCCCCGACCTTCCGGCCTGAAGTACCTTGCCCCAACCACTAGGCCACTCCTCCACTCAGTTTGTAGTTGAGTGAAAGGATAGAGGGAGAGAGGAAGGAGACAAAGAGATAGAGAGACAACGCCTAGGGGAGGCGGGTGGGTTGTGAGGACTAAATTCCTGCTGTTCCCGGAGATCACCTGTTACAGGTGAGTAACTACGCTATCTCCAGGAATAAGCAGGAATGTAGTCCTCACATATGGGGACTCCCTAGCTGAAGATGCCAGGGAGATAGCCCCAGGAAGGTGCCACCCTAGAGGGTGGGAATCCTTCCTCCCATGGATCTCTGGCATTCCACCAGGGTTGGTGGGTAGGAGTTGATTTAGGCCTGAAAGAGATTTTGAAGAACAGCTTGGCCAAAAAAGGCATCCCTATGGGAGGCTTTATCAAAGCAGTAGTGGGCTGTGAAGGTGTGTACCGAAGCCCAGGTGGCTGCTCGACAAATGTCATCGATAGACACAGAGTGGAGATTAGCCATAGAAGCTGCCATGGCTCTCACATTATGAGCTGTGACATGGTCCTGAAGAGGAAGACCCTTACTCCCATAAGCAAAGGATATGCATTGGGCAATCCATTTAGATAAAGTTCTTTTGGAGACTGGACGTCCCAAATGACTAGGGTCAAAAGCTATAAAAAGTTGTGAGGACTTTCTATGTTGCTGTGTTCTTTGTATGTAAAAGGCTAAGGCCCTTTTAAAATCCAAAGTATGAAGGTTTCTTTCTGCATGAGAGGCGTAAGGCCTCAGAAAAAATACAGGAAGATAAATTGATTAATTTTAAATGAAAAGGTGAAACCATCTTTGGCATAAAGTGTGGGTGAGTTCGAAGAACAACCTTATCATGATGAAACCTAGTATAAGGAGGATCAGCCACTAAAGCCTGCAATTCATAATGCGACGGGCAGAGGTGATTGCAATTAGGAAGATGACCTTCCAGGTCAAAAACTTAAGGGCTGTAGTGGCCAAAGGTTCAAAAGGTGGCCTCATGAGCTGCCCGAGAACTAGATTTAGATCCCAAGCCACCGGTGGTGGCTTGATGGGAGGTTTAGTTAATAAAAGGCCTCTCATAAATCTTGATATGAGTGGATGAGAGGAAACTGGTTGTCCATTCAGAGGCTTATAAGAAGCTGCAATTGCACTAAGATGGACTCTTACCGAATTAGTCGTTAGATCAGAATTCAATAAGTGAAGGAGATATTCTAGTATCGATTCTAAGGGAATGACAAGGGGGTTTAATCCCTTCTTGGAGCACCAAATAGTAAAACGTTTCCACTTGAAGGCATAAGATGTTCTTGTGGAAAGTTTCCTAGAAGCCTGAAGGATATCCTTTACCTGTTGGGACAGGTTGAAACCTTGGAGGTCTAAGCCTTCAGCAACCAGGCTGTGAGGTGCAGGGACTGGGGATTTGGGTGCCATAGCATCCCGTTCTCCTGGGAAAGAAGATCTGGAGCATGCCCTAACTCCAGAGGTGCCGCTTGAGAGAGATGTAGAAGAAGGGAATACCACATTTGGCGTGGCCATCGTGGTGCTATGAGAATCATGTGACCCCTGTTTCTCTGAAGCTTGAAGAGTGTTTTGGGGATGAGGGGAATGGGTGGGAAGGCATAAAGGAAGTCCTGACCCCAGTGAAGGAGGAAGGCTTCCCTTGCCTGACAGTTGTGAGCCGGAATCCTGGAACAGAACCGGGGAAGTTTTGCATTCAGTGGACTTGCAAAGAGGTCTATGTCTGGAGTGCCCCAGAGATGAAATCTTTGCCACCTGGTCTAGGTGCAGGGAACACTCGTGAGGCAGCAGTACTCGACTGAGTTTGTCTGCCCAAAGGTTTTGAATGCCTGGAAGATATACCACTAGAAGGTGAATTTGATGCTTTCTGGCGAGGGCCCACAGTCGTAAAGCTTTGTTGCATAACGACAGAGAGCCTGTTCCGTCCTGCTTGTTCACATAGAACATGGCTACTTGATTGTCCGTCTGGACTAGGACTGTTTGTAGCTGAGCTGGGCGTGGAATACTCAAAGAGCTAAATAGATTGCTCTTAATTCCAGGAGGTTTATGTGTGAACCTACATCCTGTGGAGTCCAGGTGCCCTGGGTACAGAGATGATTCAGGTGTGCTCCCCAACCCACCTGTGATGCATCTGTTGTTAGGGTGGCCTGAAAGAGGGGTTGATGGAAAGGAGACCCCACTGTCAGATTTTCTAGTGATTGCCACCATTGGAGGGACAAAACTAGTCGTTGAGAGATTATTATTTTGTCCGACAAATGACCCGTGGCCTATGTCCACTGTGTGGAGAGGGTCCACTGAGCTGCTCGCATGTGGAGGCGAGCATATGGGACTACATGAACTGTGGATGCCATATGTCCTAGTAACTGCAGTAGCTCTCAAGCAGTGAGGGAGGATTTGCCAGCTGCTTGAGAAGCTAGTTGCATTATGCGAAGACACCGGGCTTGTGGAAGGAAAGCCCTTGCCTGTCTGGTATCTAGACAGGCTCCTATGAATTCTAGGCATTGGGAAGGAACTAGTTGAGATTTTGGGAAGTTTATTACCAATCCAAGTATTGGAGGATTCGCATTGTATGGGACAGTGCAGTACTGGCCTCTGCAACTGTAGGGGCTCGAATGAGCCAGTCGTCTAAGTAAGGGAAGACGAAAATCCCCAGGGTTCGTAGAAATGCAGCTACTACTGCCATGCATTTCGTGAATACCCTTGGTGCTGAAGCCAGACCAAAGGGAAGAACCCTGTACTGGAAACGTTTTCCCCTGAAAAGGAAACGTAAGAATTTCCTGTGATCTGGATGGATGAGAATGTGAGTGTATGCATCCTTTAAGTGTAGAGAGAAAAGCCAATCCTGGCATTGAAGGTATGGCAGAAGAGTTCCTAGAGAAATCATTTTGAATTTCTCTCGAAACAGATATTTGTTCAATTCTCTGAGGTCTAGAATGGGTCTGTGTCCTCCTGTTTTCTTTGGAATAAGAAAATAGGGGGAGTAGAACCCTGCACCCCGTTGAAGAAAGGGTACTTCCTCTATTGCCCCTTGGACAAGAAGTGTGGAGACCTCGTGATCTAGCAGATTGTCTGCAGAGGTTTGTGAATTGAATTGCTTTAGAATTGTAGGAGGGGGTAAGCTGTGAAAATGAAGCTTGTACCCCTCTCCTACAATGGACAAAGTCCAATCTTCTGCTGTTATCTGATGCCATCTGTTGACAAAGTGGCATAACCTGTCCGGAATATTGGGGGGTTGGGGACTCCTCAGAGGCAGGGAGGCAAAGCTCTCTAGGAAGGAGTCAAAGCCCTTGATGGGGCTGAACCTGGAGAGCTGGTTGGGCTCTCGGGCCTTTTGGCTTCTTTTGCTGTCTAGTTGGAGTAGTTACTCACCTGTAACAGGTGTTCTCCAGGAACAGCAGGAATCAGTCCTCACATATGGGTGACGTCGGCGCCGACGGAGCCCTCGTGCGGAGCATTTCCCCAGCTTTCAAAGAAAGCCTTTGGGAATGTAGCGCGCATGTGCGGTCCCCTTCCCGCCCAAGGGTGCCATCTTGTTCAGTCTGATAACATAGCTAAAAGACAGCAAAACAAAAATGAATCATATGACTGCAACTCCAAGGGGAGGAGGGAGGGTCGTGAGGACTGATTCCTGCTGCTCCTGGAGAACACCTGTTACAGGTGAGTAACTACTCTTTCTCCAGGACCAAGCAGGAAGTCACTCCTCACATATGGGACTCCCCAGCTCTAGGCTACCGAGAACCCCAAAGCTGAAAAATAAGCTCCCTCTAGAGCGTCAGCATCTGTGAAAGAATCATTTCTGAAAATGCCCCCGTACGGTAGCCCAACACAAGGGCCGGAGGGTAGGAGATGCCTAAACCTCAAAGAGATTACGGAGTACCGCCTGTCCGAAAGCACTGTCCCTACAGGACTCCTTTTCGAGGCAGTAGTGAGCCGCAAAAGTCTGGCTTGAAGACCAAGTAGCGGCCCGGCAGATGTCTGCCAACGGAACAGAGTGGAGGTGGGCTACTGACGTGGCCTTTGCCCTGACACGGTGGGACGTGACTCGACCCTGCAAAGAGGCCGGCTGCCCTGTACGCCCAGGCAATACAATCCACTACCCAAAGGGACAACGTACGCTTGGAGAGAGGCAACCCCAGTTTATTAGGGTCAAAAGATAGGAAGAGTTGAGCAGCCCTTCGATGCCCCTGCGTACGGTCAATGTAAAAAGACAACGCCCTCCTACAGTCAAGGGTATGCAAGACTGTTTCAGATCGGCTGGCATGCGGCTGGGGGAAGAACCACCTCCTGATTGAGGTGGAAGGAGGAGACAACCTTCAGAAGGAACTTAGGGTGAGTCCGCAAGACCACCCTGTTCCTATAGAACCGTGTGTACGGTCTATCAGAAACCAGAGCTTGTAGTTCACTCACACGCTTGGCCGAGGTAAGAGCTACTAAGAACGTCTTCCAGGAAAGGAAGCGTAAATGACAGGTAGCCATCGGCTCAAACGGTGGGCAAGTAAGTTGCTGCAATACCACATTCAAATCCCATTCAGTGGCTGGTGGACGGATCGGAGGCTTGAGCAAAAGCAGGCCTCTGAGGAAGCGGGACACCAAGGGGTGGCCCAACAGAGATTGGCCCTCTACCTGTGAGTGGTGTGCCGATAGAGCACTGAGGTGGACCCGAACAGTTGGATTTAAGGCCTAGGTCCGAGAGGTGGAGCAGGTACTGCAGCACCACTGGAGCCAGGCATGAAAAAGGATCCTCCTGGCACTGAGCACACCAGGTGGAGAACCTACGCCACTTGAGGGCATAAAATTTCCGGGTGGATTGCCTCCTAGAGGCCAAAACCACCTCTTTCACCTCCTTAGGAAGACGTAAGGGGGCTAGAACTACCCTTTCAGCAGCCAGGCCATCAGATTGAGGGATTTGAAGTTGGGGTGCAGGAGAGATCCCTGGTCCTGAGACAGGAGATCTTGATGCACCCCCAGAGGGAGTGGAGTGTCCACCGCCAACTGCAGAAGGAGTGGAAACCTGTTCAGTGTAATTTCAGTTTGTTCAATGTAAACCGCACTGATGCAGAATAGCGCGGTATATAAGAGAATGTAAATAAATAAAATAAATAAAACCACGGCTGCCTCGGCCATCTGGGGGCTACCAGAATTACCGAGACCTTGTCCTGAAGAACTTTGAACAAGGTTCGGGCCACTAGTATGGGAGGAAACGCATAAAGTAGGCCCGTAGACCAAGAGATTAGAAACGCATCTGCTGCTATTCGCAGAGGATGGCTTGGGGGTTTTCTGCCTACGGGGCGCATGTCCCTGCCCCTTGGCCTGCTCACCCTGATGGGGAGCTGCAGAGGCATGGAAATGAGGGTAGGATTTATAGGCAGTAGCCTTCCTCGGGTAAAAGGGCTTTTTCCCCGAGCCCTTCTTCTGAGAAGGGGGCAGAAGTTTTCCTGGACAGCCTCATCCTGGTGAGAGTCTCAAACTGGGTCCGGAAAGTATCCGGGGACTCCTCGTCCTCCGTCTCCCACCCCGACCCCTCCGAGGAGGAATCGAGTGGCTCCGGCCGGGCGGGCACCGATGCCATCCGCCCCGACGCCGACGATCTCGGCCCCGAGCGGGAGGCCGAGGGGGACCTTGGTCGAGAATCGACTCGAGACCGCATCGACGGCCTCCGGGGTCGACTTGGACGTCGAGGTCCCAGTGGTCAGGGCAGATGCACCGGTCAAACCGGCGATCAGTACCCACTGCTGCTCCATGAAGGCAGCCAAGCTGCTCTCCAAGGCAGTCAACCTGAGACTCAGCTCAGGAGACTCAGCAGCCACCGACTCGGGCCCCGACGGTGTCGGGCCTGACATCGGCTCCCCCGGAGCCGAGTCTACGAGGACAACAGCACTCACGTGACTCGGGGACTCCGGCTCTACTCAAGGCAACTTGGCAGGCCTCTCTGACTCCGAGGATCCGGGTTGGCGGTCGGGGCAATGCGACCTGGCCCTCGAGGAGCCAAGGGCGTCCACCGACGCCGCCCTCACGGGTTTCTTCTTCCTTCTGTGTTCCCTCGAAGGAGACCCCCTTTCAGAGGAGCCTCGACGGTGGTCGGGGTCGGACTCCCAAGATGTCGAGGCCTCTGACGAAGTCCGGGCCCGGCCGGACACGGAGTCAGAGTCTTTCACGCTGATGTTGACGGCTCCTCAGCGCCTTAGAGGACATTTTGCCACACGGGGGACAGACCACCGGATCATGGTCGGGCCCGAGGCACCAGTCATGTGTGTCGGTGAGAGACATCAGCTTCTTACACCGATCACACTTCTTGAACCCACTGGCAGTCATCGGGGGAAAAAGGGCCCCTGCAAGGTCAAAAGACCAGACTGCCAGTGAAAAAGAGAAAAAAAAGCATGAACACTAGTCACGAAGGACAAAAACCGGAAAACCTAGCTCCGGGCTCGATACCGGTGTACCGGGCCCAGGTGGGAAGGGGAACCAGCGTCGAACCGGGCAAAAACACAAATCCACGCAGGAAAAACAACTTTTTACCGGGTGTCAACGACACACGTCCATCGGGCTCCGTGGAAAAAAGAAGACTGAACAAGATGGCACCCTTGGGCGGTAAGGGGACCGTGCATGCGCGCTGCATTCCCAAAGGCTTTCTTTGAAAGCTGGGGAAATGCTCCGCACGAGGGCTCCATCGGCGCCGACGTCACCCATATGTGAGGACTGACTTCCTGCTTGGTCCTGGAGAATGTCCCTTTTGGGCAACTTGACCTGGAGTTTGACTCTGCTGGGTATAGGAAGGATAAAACTTCCTCTTTTTGCTAAAAGAGGGTTTTTTTATAAGGCTTCCTTTTGGCTGGAGTGGCTGTAGACTTTGACAATCTATCTAAGGTAGAATTGTCAGCATCTAACTCGTTAGCCTTTTCCTGCCAGTTCTTTCCGAAGAGATTCTCTCCCGTGCAAGGAATGTTGCCTAACTTGTCTTGTACCCAAGTCTCCAAGTCTGATGCCTGTAGCCAGGCAATCCGTCGTGCACCAATGGCAATAGCAGAGGTTCTACTGATGCATTTGAAGCAGTCAAAGGCTGCACGATTAACAAACTTGGAGACATCCTGAGCATGCTTAACTAGAGCAAGAAAATCTTGTCTCTTGTCATCTGGGAGAAGTGGGCTCATAAGTTCCAAGTCTCCTGTGACTTCCTTGAGAAACATTCTCATATATAGGATATATGAACTGATCCTAGCTGAAAGCATGGAAGCTTGAAAGGTTCTGCGCCCAAAAGCATCCAGAGTCCTGCATTCATGACCTGGAGGATTGGATGCATGCCTTTTTGCACTTTTCATCCTACGCATGGCTGATTCCACTACCATTGAGTACCATTGAGCTGAGTTTTTTTGAAATCGAGGACATGGCGGAACTCGATACATAGTATCAAGTCTCCTAAAGTGAGGAGAAGTAGTCAGAGGTGTCTCCCACATTCTGAGCATCAAACTATGCAGAATTTCATGGATAGGCAGAGTGGCTGCCTCCTTAGGAGCTTTAGGATAGTGGAGAATTTCCAATTTCTTTGCTCTGGGTTCCTCCTCAGGAGCTACTGTGATTGAAAGATCTTTGGCTGTATCACAGATGAAATCCTGAAATGACATGTCCTCTGGAGGTGACATTCTGCATTGGGGACAAAAGAGATCTTCTAGGAGAAACACTCTAGTGCCAGCAGAATTGTTAGAGTCTTCGGAATCGGAGGAATCAAAGTATTCCTGATCCCGATGCTCTTGCAAAGCACGATCCCGGTACCGATCGAAGTCGGTACTGAGCTGACCCGGTACCACTTTGTCAATTCCTGCCAGAGATGGCATGGGAAGAGTTCCCACCGGGGCGGTACTGTCATCATTGGTGTCGGTACCAGTGTCTGTACCGGTGTCGGTACCAGTGTCTGTACCGGTGTCGGTAACGGCATCAGTGTCGATACCGGTGCCTGTGGGACCACCGGTACCGCAGCTGAAAGAAGAGCTGCGATGCTGCGTTCGATAGCGAGGAAACTCTGGTCTATCGACGCTGCCAATGCTTGGGTGTCAGTACCGGTAAAGACGGCCGGAACCCCTGAGCATGGCACAGGTAGTTCTTGTGAGGTTGAGGCCTTGAACATCCTGAAGCCCCATCGATGCTTTGGAAGCCGAAGCCTCCCGCCGGGCTCTTTTGCTAGTGTGGTTCCCTCAAGGGCAATGCCAATGGCCTCTCAATGCTTAGCAGGAGAGCTACCCTTTGAGGACTGGCTTTTATGCTTAGTTACCTGAGATCCATGGGAGGAAGAAGAGGCCCCTTGATGATGTCGATGCAATGGATCTGGCATCTGAAGAAAAGAGGGTACTGAGCTTAGCAGCCCGGTTCTGTCTTCCTCTTTTAGTCATCCCCATACAGGAGAGACATTCAGTTGGAGAATGTTCAGGTCCTAAACATTTCAGACACCAATCATGGGTGTCAGTGACGGAAATGGTACCGCCACACTTAGTACATTTTTTAAAACCACTAGTTGGCTTTTTCATGTTTTAAGAAGATGGGGCCTAGTACCCAAAATGGCGCCTAGCACCAAAGAGAAAAGTTTCTGAAAAGAAACAGTCTAAAGCCTAAGTTTTTTTTTTTTTTAATGAAAACAAAAGAAAAGAACCGACGGTACCGGTAGGTGTCGTGCAGTAGGCAAACGCGACCACAAGAAAAGAAATTTAAAGACGGAATTTTCTGCGGTGAGAGGCATAGATCCTGTCCGCTCCGCGGAAAATGAAGAACTGAAGAGGGACAGTTGGAAAGGCGGGAAGGCAGCGCACATCTGCTGAGGGATGCTCCCAAAAGTGTTCCTATTGGACGCTGGGGAGCGTTCCCGCACAGGCTCCATCGGTACTGACGATCCCCATATGTGAGGACTACATTCCTGCCTGTTCTTGGAGATACAATTGATCTACGTTTACCCATTCCACTCCATTCATGAATTTATAGACCTCTATCATATCTCCCCTCAGGCGTTTCTTTTCTAGGTTGAAGAGCCCTAACCTTTTTAGCCTCTCTTCATAGGAGTATCCTTTCATTCCCTTCACCATTTTGGTGGCTCTTCTCTGTACCTTTTCTAATAATGCTATATCCTTTTTAAGATAAGGTGATCAGAATTGCACACAATATTCAAGGTGCGGTCGCATCATGGAACGATATAGAGGCATTATAATATTCTTTGTTTTATTTTCCTTTCCTTATGATACCTAGTATTCTATTTGCTCTCTTGGCCGCCGCTGCACACTGGGTGGAGGGTTTTAACATGTTATCCACGATGACGCCTAAATCTTTCCTGAGTGGTGGTTCCCAATGTGGAACCTTGCATCGTGTAACCATTGCTTGCGTTGTTCTTTTCTAGGTGCATAACTTTGCACTTGTCCACCTTAAATTTCATCTGCCATTTGGATGCCCAGTCTTCCAATTTAACAAGATCCTCTTCCAAATTTACACAATCCTCATGGGTTTTAACAACTTTAAAAAGTTTTGTCTCATATGCAAATTTGATAACCTCACTCATTATTCTCTTTTCCAGATCATTTATGAATATGTCAAAAAGCAGCGGACCCAGCACATATCCCTGCCCTACCCTCTGCTTTGTATCTTTTAAACAGTTACTGATCCACAATAGTACACTGCCTCCTATCCCATGACTTTTTAGTTTTGCCAAAGGCCTCTGATGAGGGACCTTGTCGAAGGCTTTCTGAAAGTCCAGATATACTATATCAACCGACTCACCTTTGGCTACCTGTTTATTCACACCTTCAAAAAACCATAACAGATTTTTCCCGGTACTGACTTCAGGCTCACTGGTCTGTAGTTTCCCGGATCACCACTGGAACCCTTTTTAAAAATTAGCATTACATTGGCCATCCTCCAGTCTTCAGGTATTACAGATGATTTTAATGATAGTTCACAGATTACTAAATAACATGTCTGCAATCTCATATTTCACTTCTTTCAACACCCTTGGATGTATACCATCCGGCCCAGGTGATTTGCTACTCTTCAGTTTATCAAATAGTTGTAATACATCTTCCTGGTGTATCGATATTTCTTTCAATTCTTCCGCAGTATCACTTTTAAATATCACTTCAGTCATGGGTAACATCCCTATATCTTTCTCAGTAAAGACCGAAGCAAAGAATTCATTCAGTCTCTCCACTATGGCCTTGTCTCCTCTTACTGCCCCTTTTACCCCTTTATCATCTAATGGTCCAACTGACTCTCTCTGGTTTTTTTGCTACGAATGTACTTGAAAAAGTCTTTATTATGCGTTTTTGCTTCCACAGCAAGCTTCTTCTCAAATTTTCTCTTTGCTTGCCTTATCAATCCGTTGTATCTAACTTGCCAGTGCTTGTGCTGTTTCCAGTTTTCATCATTTGGCTCTTTTTTCCCATTTCCTGAAAGATGCTTTTTGACAACAGCAGCCTCTCTGACCTCACCTTTAAACCATGCTGGCAGTTTTTTGGACTTCCTTACACTTTACTTAAAGCGTGGAATACAGCTGGTCTGGGCTTCCAAGATAGTATTTTTAAACAACACCCAAGCTTGATGTAAGTCTTTAACCTTTGCAACTGCTCCTTTTAGTTTTTTCTTAACTATTTTCCTCATTTTATCATAGATTCTCTTTTCAAAGTTAAAGGGTAGTACTGTGGATTTCCTTAACATCCCTCCTCCACTAATTAAATCAAACGCGATCATGCTATGATCACTATTGCCAAGTGGCCCCAACACTTTTATCTCCTGCACCAGATCTGGTGTTCCACTAAGGATTAAGTCCAAAATGGCTTCACCTCTGGTCGGTTCATGAACTAGCTGCTCCAAGAAGTAGTCATTTATTTCATCTAGAAACTATCTCCCTAGCATGTCCTGCCATGACACTGACCCAGTCAATACCGGGGTAATTGAAATCACCCATTATTATTATTATTGTTCTGTAACTTTTGTTAGCTTCCCTGATTTCTTTGAGCATTTCATCATCCATTTGTTCATTCTGGCCAGGCGGTCGATAGTATAACCCCACTGCTATTGACTTCCCCTTTTTACATGGAATTTCAATCCATAGAGGTTCTACAGCAAATTCTGTTTCCTGCAAAACTTTAATCCTTTGTGACTCAATGCCCTCTCTAACGTAGAGCGCAACACCTCCACCAATTTGATCAGCTCTATCATTATGATATAGTTTGTACCCAAGTATCACAGTGTCTCACTGGTTGTCCCCCTTCCACTATGTCTCTGAGATACCAATCATATCTAAATTCTCATTTAGTGCTACATATTCTAACTCTCCTATCTTATGTTTTATACTTCTAGCATTTGCATACAAGCATTTTAGAGACTATTTTATTCATATTAATCTGGTTATCGGTAGGCAGCGGTAATTTGGAATCTTTAAGCTCTGTCTGCTCTGTAAAGGGCATTTGGACTACCTTTGTCTTTATTGGAACCTCTGCTGATGTGCCCTATCTTCATTTTTTGGTAGTATCCTTCAAGGATACATTGTTACGAACCATGCGCTCTTGGGCGACTGTCAGCTCTCCCCTATTATTTAGTTTAAAAGCTGCTCTATCTCCTTTTTAAAGGTTAATGCCAGCAGCCTGGTTCCATCCCGGTTAAGGTGAGGCCCATCCCTTAGGAACAGCCCCTCCTTTCCCCAGAATGTTCCCCAGTTCCTAACAAATCCAAAACCCTCATCCTTGCAACATCGTCTCATCCAAGCATTGAGACTCAGGCAGGAAGAGCTACGTTTCGGTCCTGCGCGTGGAACGGGAAGCATTTTGGAGAACGCTACCCTGGAAGTTCTGGATTTCAAATTTCGACATGAAAGCCTAAATTTAGCCTCTAGAACCTCCCTACCACATTTTCTTGTCATTGATACTGACATGTACCAAGATAGCAGACTCCTCCCCAGCACTATCTAAGACCTTGTCTAGGTGGCACGTGAGGTCCACTATCTTCGCACCAGGCAGGCATGTTACCAGGCGATCCTTATGTCCACCAACCACCCAGCTATCTACATGCCTAATGATCGTATCACCAACTATAACGGCTGTCCTAACCCTTCCCTCATGGGCACATGGCCCTGGAGAAACTTTGTCAGTGCGAGAGGGTTTTACATCACCTGGAGGACAGGTCCTAGCTATTGGATCACTTCCTGCCACACCAGGGTGATGCTCTCCTGTCACATGACCTCTCTCCTCCATGGCAATAGGGATGCTGCCAGACTGGAGGTGGGACTTCAGGACTATATCCCTGTAGGTCTCATCTATGTACCTCTCTGTCGTCCTTATGTCTTCCAAGTCTGCTACTCTTGCCTCCAGAGATCGGACTTGTTCCCTGAGAGCAAAGAGCTCCTTGCATCTTGTGCACATGTAAGACCCCTCACCAACCAGGAGAAAATCATACATGTGACAATCAATGCAAGAGACAGGAAAGCCCCCATCTCACTGCTGGACTGCTCTCTGCATCTTCGTTTTAAGGTTGTGTTTAGATATTTAAGTTCTTTACTTACTAAAGGTTGCTGGAGATACTTATACTAATAAAACTATACCTAATACGTTTAATGTACTTTGTTCACCTGAAGTTTAATTAATCTCAGGTCCTTAATGTATTTTGATGAGAATAAACAGCTGCACCTGAGAGTGAATATGGCACCTCCTTTCCTGTAAGAGGTTTAAGCACCTATAAAGCTAGAGATTATCCCAGGGGTGAGTGGGTGTCGGGGAGGGAGGGAGGGAAAGAGTAGTTACTCATCTGTAACAGGTGTTCTCCAGGAGCAGCAGGAATCAGTCCTCACATATGGGTGACGTCGGCGTTGATGAAGCCCCCATGCGGAGCATTTCCCCAGCTTTCAAAGAAAGCCTTTGGGAATGCAGGCATGCATGCACGGTCCCCTTCCCGCCCAAAGGTGCCCTCTTGCTCAGTCTAATGACATAGCTAAAAGACAGCACAAAAAAGAAAATGAACTATATACAACTGCAACTCCAAGGGGAGGAGGGAGGGTTGTGAGGACTGATTCCTGCTGCTCCTGGAGAACACCTGTTACAGGTGAGTAACTACTCTTTCTCCAGGACCAAGCAGGAAGTCAGTCCTCACATATGGGTGACTCCCTAGCTCTGGGCTACCAGGAACCCAGGCTGAAAAATAGAGCTCCCTCTAGAGCCTCAGCAACAGTGAGAGAATCTTCTCTGAGACCACACCTGAACGGTAGCCCAACACAAGGGCCGGAGGGTAGGAGTTGCCTAAACCTCAAAGAGATTATGGAGTACTGCTTGCCCGAAAACACTGTCCCTACGGGACTCCCTTTCAAGGCAGTAGTGGTCCGCAAAATCTGGCTTGAAGACCAAGTAGCAGCCCGGCAGATGTCTGCCAACGGAACAGAATGGAAGTGAGCTACTGATGCGGCCTTCGCCCTGACCCGGTGGGCCGTGACTCGACCCTCCAGGGAGAGGCCGGCTGCCCTGTACGCCCAGGCGATACAGTCTGCCACCCAAATGGACAACGTACGCTTAGTGACAGGCAACCCCAATTTATTAGGGTCAAGGAAATGAAGAGCTGAGAAGCCCTTCTATACCCCTGCGTACGTTCTAGGTAAAAGGACAGCGCCCTTCTACAATCCAGGGTATGCAAGACAGTTTTGGCCCTACTGGCATGCGGCCTGGGAAAGAACGTCGGAAGTACCACCTCCTGGTTGAGGTGGAAGGAGGACACTACCTTTGGAAGGAACTTAGGATGAGTCCGCAAGACTACCCTGTTCCTATAGAACCTGGTATACGGCCTATCCGAGACCAGGGCCTGAAGCTCACTCACCCACCTAGCCGAGGTGAGTGCAAGGAACAGCACCTTCCAGGAGAGGAAACGTAAATGGCAGGTTGCTATCGGCTCAAAAGGTGGGTGAGTCAGTTGCTGCAAGACCACATTGAGCTCAGTGGCCGGTGGACGAATAGGAGGTTTAAGCAGAAGCAGGCCTCTGAGAAAGCGAGACACCAGAGGGTGGCCTGAGAGAATTGTCCATCCACCGGCAAGTGGTGAGCTGAGAGAGCACTGAGGTGAACCCAGACAGAGTTGGACTGAAGTCCTAGGTTGGAAAGGTGAAGCAGGTATTGCAGCACCACCTGGACCGAGCAGGAGTCCTCCTCTTGCTGTTGAGAACACCAAGTAGAGAACCTACGCCACTTCAGAGCATAGGCCTTCCTAGTGGAATGCTTCCTGGAGGCCAACACCACCTCTTCAACCTCCCTTGATAGGAGCAAGGACTAGCCTTTCAGCAGCCAGGCCATCAAATTGAGGGATTTGAGGTTGGGATGCAAGAGGGACCCCTGATCCTGAGTCAGAAGGTCGGGTTGCAACCCCAGAGGAAGTGGAGTATCCACTGCCAACTGCAGAAGAAGAGGGAACCACGGCTGCCTGGGCCACCTGGGGGCTATCAGGATCACCGTGGCTTTGTCCTGCTGGATTTTGAATAGAGTCCGGACCACCAGAGGTGTGGGAGGAAAGGCATATAGCAGGCTCTCTGACCAGGGGATCAGGAATGCATCTGGCGCTGTTCTCAAGGGATGCGGTTACCTGGAACAGAACCTGGGTAGTTGCCTGTTCAGCGGACTGGCAAAAAGATCCATGGTCGGAAGTCCCCACTTCAGAAAGATCTGTTGAACTACCAGAGGATCCAACTGCCACTCGTGAGGCTGCAGGAGTCTGCTTAGCCTGTCCGCCAGGTAGTTTTCCTGGCCTGGGAGGTAGGCTGCCCTGAGGGTCATGCCCTGATTGACAGCCCAGGAGCAGAGAGCTTGTGCTTCCAGGCACAGAAGTCTGGATCCTGTGCCTCCCTGCTTGTTAACGTAGAACATAGCCACCTGGTTGTCCATCTGAACTAGGACAGACTGGTGAGACAGGATCTGAGAGAAAGTCCGTAAGGCTAGTCAAATGGCTCTCAATTTCAACAGGTTGATCGGCTGGGTGGCCTCCCACGGAGACCACAGGCCTTGGGTGCAGGCCCCCTGGCAGTGTGCCCCCCAGCCCTGCAGGGAAGCAACAGTTGTCAGTACCTGAATGTGTGGGGAGGCCTGAAAAGGAACACCCCTGACCAGATTTGGGAGATGCTTCCACCAGCGTAAGGAGTGCACACCAAGAGTTTGGACACCTTTTATTCTGTCTGACAATTTCCATGTGGCCTGCAGCCACTGAGCCCTGAGGTGCCACTGAGCCGGCCTCATGTGCAGTCGGGCATGTGGGGTGACATGCACTGTGGAAGCCATGTGACCTAAGAGCTGGAGGAAGTGTCTGGCCGAGACCAGAGAGTTCGCCCGAAACTGGCCGGCCAACTTTATCAGCCTGTGAGCTCTGTCCACAGGCAAATACGCCTTTGCATGGATGGTATCCAATCTTCCCCTATGAATTCCACGTCCTGTGAGGGGACTAAAGTGGACTTGGGGAAGTTTATGACGAACCCCAGGTGCTGAAGCAGGGATATGGTTCTGAAGGTGGCCTGCCTGGCCTCTTGTGGAGACTGGCCCCTGATAAGCCAGTCGTCCAGGTAAGGGAACACAAAGATCCCCTGGTTCCTGAGGTAGGCCGCAACCACCGCCAGGCATTTTGTAAAAACCCTGGGGGTGGAGGTGAGGCCAAAAAGAAGCACTCTGTACTGGAAGTGTTTTTCCTCCCACCACAAATCTGAGGAATTTTCTGTGACTTGGATGGATGTGAGTATAAGCATCCTTCAGGTCTAAGGAGCATAGCCAATCTCCCTGCTGGAGGTAGGGCAGTAAGATTCCAAGAGTAAGCATCTTGAACTTTTCCCTCTCCAGAAACTTGCTCAGATTTCTCAGGTCGAGGATGGGTCTGAGGCCTCCTGTTCTTTTTGGTACCAGGAAGTACCTCGAGTAGAAGCCTTGCCCTTCCAGGTGGTGAGGCACTGGTTCCACCGCTTGGTCCTTTAGTAGACCTTCCACCTCCTGAAGGAATAAATTTCTGTGCAGAGGGGGTCTTGGAGGCTCCCCTGGAAAGTAGGAGGAGGGTATCTGGGTGAAGTGGAGCAGATAGCCCCTTTCGATGATGCTTAACACCCAAGTATCCCCTGTGATGGCTGGCCACCTGTCTGCGTACAGGGTCAGCTGACCACCTGTGCCCTGGAGAGGAGAAGAGGCTATGCTGGCATAGTCAAAAAACCCATCCCTGCTGAGCAGGAGCCGGAGTAGGAGGCTTGGGAGCCTTCTGCCTATGGGGCCCATGACCCTGCCCCTTGGCCTGCTGGCCCTGTTGGGGAGCTGCAGAGGCTTGGGTAGTGAGGGTAGATTTTGTAGGCAGCGGTCTTCCTCGGGTAAAAGTTCTTTTTCCCTAGCCCTTCTTCTGAGAAGGGGCAGAGGTTTTCCTGGACAGCCTTGTCCGGGTAAGAGTCTCGGTCTCGATTTCTTCAGCCTTTTCGGACATGGGCTTGCCAAAGAGGTTTTCACCTCGGCAAGGGACATCGACCAACTTGTCCTGTACCCATGGCCCGAGGATTGTAGCCAGGACTGGCGGCGTGCACCGATGCCGGCCCTTGCTACCCGGGCCAAAGCCTCAAATCCATTGTAGGCTGCTCGAGATATAAACTTCGAGCACTCTTGAATACCAGAAGACAAGGCCTTGAACCTCTGCAAAGGTTCCTCGGACAGACCAGCAGAGAACCCGGCAATCTCCTTTGCCAGGTCTTGAAGGTACATGCCCATGTACATCTGGTAGGTCTGGACACGGCAAGCAAGCATAGAGCCCTGGAAGCACTTTCTACCAAGGGCATCCAGGTTCCGGGCTTCCCTGCCGGGAGGCACTGAGGAGCGCATCTTCTGACTCTTCAGGCGATGCATGGCCGATTCCACAACCATGGAGTGGTGCGGTAGCTGTGCCTTTTGAAATACGGGGCTCTTGCGGGCTCGATAGATGGAATCGACCCACTTGCTTAGAACCTCCTTGGGAGGAGAGTCATACTGCAGAGCCTCGAGCTCCTCGGCTCGAGGCTCCTCCTCGGGGTCCGCAGGGAATGCCAGTGCTTTGGCCATGTCCCTTATGAAATCCGAGAACCTGGTATCCTCCGGGGAGAGGGGGGTGTGGGGGGGGGGGGTGTGGGGGAGGGGGAGGGGGACCTTGTCCGAGGCTTGGATCCCGGTGAGTCTGAAGGGACGCACAGAGTCCGGAAGGTGTCAGGAGACTCCTCCTCCTCCGTTTCCCACGCCGATTCCTCCAAAGAGGAATCGAGCAGCTCCGAGTGGGCAGGCACTGACGCCGAGGGAACCGGCGTCGACGACCTCGGTCCTGAACGGGAGGCTGAGGGTGACCTCGGCCGAGGATCGACTCGAGTTCACATGGTCTCGAGGATCGGCTCGGCCTCCGGGGTCGACTTTGTCATCGATGTCCTGGTGGTCGGGGCAGATGCGCCGGTGAGATCGGCGATCAGCACCCGCTGCTGCTCTATGAAGGCAGACAATCTGCTCTCCAAAGCCATCAACCTGAGTCCAAGCTCAGGAGATCCAGCAGCCTCTGACTTGGGCCCCGACGGCGTCGGGCCCCCCGGAGGAGAGTCCATGAGGACTACAGTACTCACGTGACTCGGGCCTCCGACTCTACACGAGGATGCTTTGCAGGCCTCTCCGACTCTGAAGACCCGGGACAGCAATCGGGGCTATGCAACCTGGCCCTTGAGGAGCCAAGAGCGTCCACCGATGCTGCCCTTGCGGGTTTCTTCTTCCTTCGATGCTCCCTCGAGTGGGACTCCCTTTCAGAGGAGCACCGACAATGCTGGGGGTCAGACTCCCGAGACGTTGAGGCCTCTGACGAAGTCCGGACCCGTCCAGAGGCAGATTCAGAGAAGATCCTCTCACGCTGGTGCTGACGGCTCCGTAATGCCTTGGAAGACATTTTGCCACAGGGGCTACAGACCGCAGAATCATGGTCTGGCCCCAGGCACCAGTCGTGTGTGTCAGTGAGAGACATCAGTTTCTTGCACCGATCACACTTCTTAAAGCCACTGGCAGCCATCGGGGGAAAAAGGGCCTCGGCAAGATCAAAAGATTGGGCTGCCAGGGAAAAGAAAAAAGGCGCGAACGCAGTCTCTAAGGACAAAAAACGAAAAAAGAGATCCGGGCTCGGCACTGGTGTACCGAGTCCAGGTGGGAAAGGAACCGACATCGAACCGAAGAAAAAACTCGACCCAACGCAGAAAAATCAACTTTTTTCACGGGTGACAAGGACAGGCGTCCGTAGGGCTCCGTGGAAAAAAGAAGACTGAGCAAGATGGCACCTTTGGGAGGGAAGGGGACTGCGCATGCGTACCTGCATTCCCAAAGGCTTTCTTTGAAAGCTGGGGAAATGCTCTGCATGGTGGCTCCGTCGACGTCACCCATATGTGAGGACTGACTTCCTGCTTGGTCCTGGAGAAAGAAGAATTATTAAAAGCTGGCTGCTACACAGTACCCTGTCCTGTGCTTCTAAGGTAATCTGTGACCAATCTCCAGGGGGCGTCCCATAGCCCTTGATTGGATAGAGGGAGTCTTGGGTTCTAAATTTAAAGAGTAAGCTCTCTGCTGTGTTTTAAATTTAAACTGAAAACTCTTTGCTGCTACTAGGCCCTGACTGATTTAACAACTACACTGGGTTCACAGATTAATCAGCTCTAATCTAAAGAATTCCCTTTTCCCCAAGATTTAGAAAAATTCCCATTAGTAAATACAATTGCAGATCTCTCTCCAGAAGTAGCAGTCCCCTTTTGTAGTCCTTCAAGCTCGAGGAGCAGCAATGGGCCTTAGTTTGCTCTAGGTAGAAGGCCAGCGCCCTCTTACAATCCAAGGTGTGGAGAGCGGCCTCCGCTCTGCTCATGTGAGGCTGAGGAAAAAAGGTGGTGAGAATCACCTCTTGGTTGAGATGAAAGATGGTGATCACCTTAGGAAGAAACTTGGGGTGAGTGCGGAGGACCATCCTGTTCCTATGAAACTGGGTGTAGTGGGCATGAGCTAGAAACACCTGTAGCTCACTGACTCAGCGTGCCGACGTGAGCACCACAAGGAAGATCACTTTCCAGGAGAGGTACTTGAGGTGACAAGAAGCAAGCGGTTCGGAGTGCGAGGCCATGAACTTCGCAAGAACCACACTGGAAAGAGGAGATGGCATGGTCATCCATACTGGTGTAGTCTACAGACCTCCGACTCAAATCAAAGAAATAGCTAACGAATTGATTATAGATATTGCCAAGATAGCCACAAAGGGGGAAGTGATCATATTGGGTGACTTTAATCTACCTGATGTGGATTGGATTACTCCTTCTGCGAATCTGTAAAGGAGAAAAACTTTGGATGCTTTCCAAGATGCGTTACTTAGACAAATGGTGATGGAACCAACCAGGGAAAGCTCAATGCTGGATTTAGTGCTCACCAACAATGATAGCGTGTTGAATGTCTGGGTGGGTGCCCCTGTGAGCAGCAGCGATCATCACACGGTGTGGTTTGAGATAAAGCCAAGGTGCAGTCCAATCATAGCAAGCTCAGTCCTAGACTTCAAAAACACTGACTTCAGTAAAATGGCCAATACCTGAAGGAGGAGTTGGCAGGGTGGGAGGGGATAAAGGAAGTGGAATTGCAATGGGCTAAACTAAAGTTGGCAATTAAAGGGGCAACAGATAAATATGTAAGGAAAGTAAATAAAAACAAGAGGAGAAGGAAACCTATTTGGTTCTCCAAAGAAGTGGCTCCTCAAATAAAGGCAAAAAACACAGCTTTCACAAAATTCAAAAGCTTGCAAACAGAGGAACACAGAAAGGAATACAGGATCAAACTAAAAGAGACAAAAAGAGAAATAAGGAAAGCAAAATCAAAGGCAGAGAAAAAGATGGTTAAAGATGTGAAATGTGGTGACAAAACGTTCTTCAGGTATATTCGGGAGAATGGAATTGCAGGACTCAGAAGTGCTGGGAATGGACTTGTGGAAAGTGACAATGAAAAAGCGAAATTGCTAAACAAATACTTCTGCTCTGTTTTTACTAACGGAAATCCTGGAGAAGGACCACCTGTGACTCCCAAATATAAAAATGGGAATGAAGTAGATACCACACCATTCACAGAAGATGATGTGTTAGAACAACTTGCAAAACTGAAAGTGGACAAGGCCATGGGACCGGATGGGATACATCCAAGGATACTGAAAGAGCTCAGAGAGGTTCTTGCAGGGCCGTTAAAGGATGTTTTCAACAGATCCTTGGAAACAGGAGAAGTTCCTCAGGACTGGAAAAGGGCTGATGTGGTACCTCTTCACAAAAGTGGTGACAGGGAAGAAGTGACAAACTACAGGCCCGTGAGCCTTACCTCAGTGGCAGGAAAAGTAATGGAGGTGCTCCTGAAAGAGTGAATAGTGGACTTTCTCAAAACCAACAGGTTCTATGATCGAGGCAATATGGTTTTACCAAAGGACGATCTTGCCAAACAAATCTAATTGAGTTCTTTGACTGGGTGACCAGAGAACTAGATCAGGGGCATGCGATGGATGCCATCTACCTGGATTTCAGCAAAGCCTTTGATACTATTCCTCATAGGAGGCTTATCAATAAACTCAGTAGTCTGGGAATGGGTCCCAAGGCGGTGAACTGGATCAGAAATTGGTTGACTGACTAATGACAGAAGGTGATGGTAAATGAAGCTCACTCGGATGAAAGGAGGGTGATTAGCGGGGTGCCCCAGGGTTCGGTCCTAGGCTCAGCACTGTTCAATGTATTTGTGAGTGATATTGCTGAAGGGCTGAATGAAAAAGTCTGTCTTTTTGCAGATGACATGAAACTTTGCAACAGAGTGGACTCCCTTGAGGGAGTGGATATGAGGAAAGATCTACAAAAGCTGGAAGAATGGTCTAATGCTTGGCAGTTAAGATTTAATGCAAAGTGCAGTGTCATGCACTTGGTAAGCAGAAATCCAAGGGAAATGTACGCAATAGGGGCAAGAGGTTGGTGTGCACGGATCAGGAGAAGGACCTTGGTGTGATTATTTCTGAGGATCTCAAGGTGGCAAAACAGTGCGACAAGGCAGTGGCAAAAGCCAGGAGGATGTTGGGTTGCATACAAAGAGGAATTACCAGCAGAAAGGAAGAGGTACTAATGCCACTGTATAAGTCACTGGTTAGGCCTCACTTGGAATACTGTGTTCAGTTTTGGAGACCATATCTTGCAAAGAATGTAAAAAGACTGGAAACTGTTCAGAGGAAGGAGACCAAAATGATTTGGAGCCTGTGTCAGAAGCCTTATGAGAAGAGACTTGAAGACCTAAATATGTACACTCTGGAGGAGAGGAGAGATAGGAGAGATATGATTCAGACCTTTAAATACTTAAAGAGAAATAACGAACAAACAAATCTCTTCCAAAGATGGGGAAGCTGTAAAACTAAAGGGCATAACATGAAGCTGCAAGAGGGTAAATTGAAAGGCAATGTTAGGAGAGGGGTGGCCTGCATGGAGCAGCAGGTGTACCTACTCTTGCCATCTTACTGGGAAGACTAGATGGACCATACTGGTCTTTATCTGCCGTCATTTACTATGTTACTATGTAAATCCCAAGTCATCGCAGGCGGATGAATGGGAGGCCAAGTGAGCTGAAGACCCCTCATGAAGCAGCCCATGAGAGGATGTGCAGACAGGGTTGCCCCTCAATCAGATGATGGTGCGCCGCCAGCACACTGAGGTGTACCCTAAGTGAATTAGGCTTTAGGCCAGCATTGGAAAGGTGCAGCAAGTACTGGAACACCGTTGGTACAGAGCAGGAGAAAGGGTTGAAGCCCCTCGGCACACCAGACTGAACCTGTGCCACTTGAAGTTGTAAGCCTGCCTGGTGTAATCCTTGCGAGACACTAGCAAGACATCCTCCAATACCTGGGCAAATGGAACTATACCATGGTCACCCTCTCAGCAGCCAGGCGATCAGGGCAAGGCCTCAGATTGGGGTGCAGGAGAGCGCCGTCCTCCTGTGAGATCGTCTGAAGTCAACCCAGGGGAACAGGGTGTATTTGGGAAAGACGGAGAAGCAGGGGGAACCACGGCTGCTGTGGCCACCTGGGAGCTATGAGGATTAAGGTGGCCTGGTCGAACTGAACCTTGAAAAGGATCTTGGAGATCAGGGGGATGGGAGGGTACTCATAGAGCAGGCCCTCCATCTATGAGATGAGGACTGTATCAGCCACCACTCGAAGAGGCCAACATCCTGAAGCAAAAGTGCGGCAACTGGGCATTTCCGGGGCTGGCAAAGAGATCCATTGAAGGAGAGCCCTACAACCCAAAGATACAGCTGACCACCTGCCGGTCCCAGTCACCATTCATGGGGTTGAAGGACCCTGCTGAGCCGGTCTGCAATAGACTGTTCTGACCAGGAAGGTACACTGCTCGAAGGGGCATCCCACTCTCACTTGCGAAGGTGCAGAGGTGAACAGCTTCCCAGCACAGGAGGTATGATCAGGGTCGGCCCGTCCATTGTGCGAGAATGTTGTTTGCACACAGCCCTGCGCTTCATGGGGCCCAGTGCAAACTTCAGTCTCACATGGTGGTCTTTGAAATGCCGGCTTCAGAAGGAGCTGGGCAGGCCTGCACAGGGCCCCGGCTCACCTCTGCCCAGCTGCCAGCGTGAAGAGCGGCATTTTCCTTCACGCTGGCAACTGTGTTCTTGTGAAGCACGTGAGTGCCGGGAAATGCCCTTTAATCTTTTATGGCATTCAGTGCGCTTCACTAGAACACAGCTGCCAGTGTGAGGGAAAATGCTGCTCTTCACACTGGCGGCTGTGCAGAGGTGAGCCGGGGCCTCGGGCGGGCCTCCCTGGCTCCCTCTGAAGCTGTTTAGACAGGCGTGGGGCTCTTGTGGGGGGGGGGGTGTCTAGGATAGGACTGGAAACGGCCGATGGAGGGGCTAGGATTGGAAATGGGCTGATGGGGGGCTTGGACTGAAAATGGCCTGATGGGGGGCTAAGATTGGAAATGGGCTGATGGGGGGCTTGGACTGAAAATGGCCTGAATGGGGGGCTAAGATTGGAAATGGGCTGATGGGGGGAGCTTGGACTGGAAATTGGCTGATGGGGGCTGGAATAAGACTGGAAATGAGCTGATGGGAAGGGCTAGGACTCGAAATGGGCTGATGGGGGGCTAGGATTAGAAATGGGCTAATGGGGGTTAGGAATAGGACTGGAAATGAGCTGATGGGGAGCTAGGGACTGGAAATGGGCTGATGCAGGGACATGGGAGAATGGGACTAGAAGGGAGCAGATGCTGGGTGGGGATGGAACTAGAAGGGAGCTGATGTTGGGGGGAGGACTAGAAGGGGATGGTGCTAGGGGAATGAAGGAATGTTATGATATGGCAGGTTTGCTATGGGTTCTAAATGGTCAGTGTTTATAGTACTCCCTAATGTGCCTGGCGGTTGGCACAAGAGTACAGTAATGTAGAAATCTGGTAGTCTTTCGTTATCCAGACACTCATTAAGAGGTATGTTTACTAAAAGTTAGAACATGTTAACATTATGCAAATATTTATGCAAATGAGGCCCCGCAATGATTCTCCACACATGGCCTCACACCCCACTTGGGCCGCCCCTGGGTACAATCCAGTACCCTCTTGTTTGTTGACAAAAAATATCGCCACTTGGCTGTCACTTGACCAACAACCTAGTTCTCCAAGTGGTGTTGGAACACCCACAAGGCGTTCACCACCAGTCAAAGCTCAAGAAAGTTGATTTGGTGGAGACTCCCCCGTCAACCAGATGCCCTGGGTCTGCAGGCCATCACAGTGGGCGCCCCGGCCCAGTATGGAGGTGTCTGTGGTGAGGATCGTCTGAGGCGTCAGAGCCTGAAAAGGCATCCCTTCCGTGGGGTGCAGCGGCTGCTGCCACCAGATGAGGGATTTGGAGAGAGCTGCGGTCACGCGGATCCTGTCCTCCAGGCGCCCCATCATCTGACTCCATTGAGTGCAGAGAGTCCACTGGGCCAGAAGCATGCAGAGGCAAGCGTCGGGCATGACATGAACTGTTGAAGGCCATTTGCCCCAGGAGACGCAAAAGGTGGAGGGCCAGGGCAGTTGAGCAACCCTGCACCTCTGCGGCAAGGGCTGCTAGGTGTGAAGCCCTGTCCAGAGAAAGGAAGGCCCTGGCCTGGATGGTGTCCAGGAGGGCCCTGATGAACTCCAAACACTGTGTTGGCTGCAGATGATACGGGGTAGTTGATGAAGCCCAATGCTTGCAAATGAGAATGGTGCGACATGACGCCTGACTGACCTCGTTGGCAGAGCTGCCCTTGACGAGCCAGTCATTCAGCTAGGGGAAGACAAACACCCCCTGAAGCAGAAGGTAGGTAATGACCACCTCCAGGCATTTGGTGAACAGTCTTGGGGCAGAAGCCAGTCCGAAGGTTAGGATCCTGTACTGGTAATGACGGCCTCTGATGGAGAAGCGTAGGTACTATTGATAGCAAGGATGGATCAGGATGTGGGTATAAGCATCTTTCAGATTCAAGGAGCATAGCCAATCTCCCCGCTGGAGGTAGGGTGGCAACGTTCCAAGGGAGAGCATTTTGAACTTCTCTTTCACCAGGAAATGATTAACATCCTGCAGATCCAGGATGGGTCAAAAGCCACTTGTCTTTTTGGGAACCAGGAAGTAGTGGGAGTAGAACCCCTTACCCCTTACCCCTTAGAGGTGGCAGGACAGGTCTGACTGCCTTGGCTGTGAGGCAGCCTTCAAGCTCCTGCTGCAGAAGGTCTTGGTGAAGAGGATTCATGGGAAGTTCTCCAAATGGAGGGCCCAGGTATTGGTGATTATGGTAGTCCATCGGTCAGCGAAGAATGACAGACATCCTCCTGTATGCTGCGGCCCTCAACCCTGCAGGGGAAGAGAGGTCATGCTCAAAGAGTCAAAAAAGGGACCAGGAGCGATGCCGGGAATTGGCCTGAGGCCGATGCCATTCCAGCACTGGCTGGATCTTCTCGGGCAACGCCATTGCGATGGAGGGACCAGTCGCTGGGCCCAAGGATCTGGAGATCAGGCCCCACTGCTGGGCCAAGAAGGCAGCAAGGCTGCACTCATAAGACCAGAAGGCTCCACAGCTACTTGTGTGGGTACATAAGAACATAAGATATGCCATACTGGGTCAGACCAAGGTCCATCATGCCCAGTATCCTGTTTCCAACAGTGGCCAATCTAGGTCATACATAACCAGCAGTTTCCCCAAAAGACACAGGTTCTACAATGCTTGTATTGGGCCAAGCAGTGATATCCTGGGTCCCTTTTTAATAATGGTTTATGGACCTTTCCTCCAGGAACTTGTCCAAACCTTTTTTAAACCCAGATACACTAACAGCTTTTACTACATCCTCCGGTAACAAATTCCAGAGTTTGATTACACGTTGAGTGAAAAATGTTTTTCTCTTATTTGTCTTGAGGGTATTGATCCCAATGCCAGCTCCATTGAGGGGTTTTTCTAGATGACTGTGGCCTCGAAGGACTGATGCCAATCCCCCAATGCCGTTGGAGTCTCCTCCCGCCGGGGCAGCTTCGAAGGCCGCACCCAGCCATCGCCCTCTGCATTGATCCGAGGACTCTGATGCCGGTGACCCAAAGTCTTATCCCTGGTTCCAGCATCGTCCTTCAACGCCACCATGGGCAAGGTCCAATCTTTCTGGGGGGCAGCCCTTTGCAGATGATCCCCGGTCTGATGCCTTGCAACCTTGGGGCTGTGAGTGGGCGCGGTCGCCAGATGAGGCCAAGACCTCCACATTGGCCCCCGAGGATGTTGATTCCATGCTTTAAGTCGCGGCCAAAGAGGAGGTATTGTGCCCAAACAGTGTCTCCCATTGTCTTTCATGATTCCTGTGACCCTTGCTTGTCATCTGAAGACAAAGGCAGAGACATCGTGATCAGCTCCGAGACATCACAGGCAGCAATCATGGGGATCCATGTGGGACATGATGTGCCCTCAATGGTCACACTGCTTAAATCCACTAACTGAGGACATAGCAGGGAAAAAGGTACCCACGAGATCAAACTCCAAGGTCCTGGTTATGGAGGATGCGAGAAAAAATCCTCACACCGAAGAACAAAATAAGAAAGGAAAAGTACCCAAAAAAGTGCGATGCCAAGGCAGCATGGTTTCAGGAACTGAGAAGGTGATGGTACATGACCGGATGAAAGAATAAAGGAAAAACCAAGAGAAAAAATGCAAACTTTTTCCTGGGTGCAGACGAAACGTCCAAAAGGCTCCGCAGAAAAAAGAAGACCGAGGTAAGAGGGTACCATTGGACGGAAAGGTGACCGCGCATGTGTGGTCTAACTCCGAAAGGTTTTCTGTGAAACTGGGGAGTGTTCACCACATGGGCTCCATTGGTGCCGATGTCACCCATATGTAAGGACTAACTTTCTGTTTGTTTCCGGAGAACTTAATATATCAGGACCAAATTTGGAGTGGGGGAAAACCAGTAAAAAGACACACTGAATTAAAAAGAGCCAGCTTAGACAGGGGCGCTCCCAAAGAAACAAAGACCATAAAAAATAGCCCAATAAATTTCTATAGGAAAAGTAGTTATAACTTCTGCAGCACAAAACTTTGATACACTGAAACATGGCAGTTAGGGAATTGCTCCTTTGAAACCACTTCTCTCCAGTTCTCTACTCTGTCAGACCCGCACAGAGCTAACACAAATACACTGACACACAGCACAAAAAATCAAAGGCATGCACACTCGCACAAATAATCATGCACATGAATTAGAAATAATTCCATGAGGCATACTCTGCATGTTTTCCTTACCAAGCATCCCCCTTCCTGGTCACACCCCTATCCTTGCTGAGCTAGTTCTTAGTGAATCAAATGTGTACTTAGTTTTCTTTGTTGTAAATTCTACTGTTATACGCCATGACTAAACTGTATACCTTCTGTAATGTTTGCCACATACTTTGACACCTAATAGCTGAACCATGTAGTTTTCTTCTGGTTGCTGTGTACGGCCTCCTACTAGTGGAGAAGCATGCAAAACCCATTGTCTCAGATCAGTGGCACCCTGTGACTGTAATATCCATCCTTAGAAGTCTGTTGGCAATGAAATCCAATGGTTATCTATATTCGCAAACTTGCTTTCATTTTATTCTTCTTTTCAAACCAATGTAATGTTAAGGAAAAGCTTCATTCAAACTGCCTCTCTATTCTCCTGTCAAAGACAGAACACTCACACACGAAATGGAATTCCATGAGCTATGCTCCGCATGCTTTCCCTACTTGCTCACGTTTTCTTTAGGTGACCAGATTTTATCATAGGTTTTGTAAATAGCTCTGTGCAGCTGCCATTTTGCACCCTGTTGTGTGACAATGAACCTGTCCTCTGGACTATATAGATACCAGTTGATTTCAAATTTGACTCAACATATAAGACAACATAATAGAAGTTGAAACAAATTTGTGGCATCATTGGTTGCATGATCCTCCCTAGAATGAAGGCAACAATTATTTCATTTTTATCAACTTACGCGGTAAAAGTGGCTGATCACAGCAAATGTGGCTGCAAGCATCACTTAACCTTATCTTTAGTGATTTGTCCTTTGTGATTATTTATTGCGAATTCAGCTTTAAAATACATCATAATATAGAAAAGCACTAGATGAAATGTTAAAGCAAATTTAGCAGACGTCTGTTTTCCTGAGGACAGGGAAGAAATTTCAAGGTTAGTTTTATGCCAAAATGATATTTTAATATAACTTTTATATATGTAAAAATATTTACCGCCACAGACTCTTAAGATTATGCACTTGTTAAAAATTAATAAAATGGTTTATTTTATAGATATATATGTATATTTTATATATATATATATTTATATATTTATATAATATGTACATGTTGCAAAAATTTTTTATACAGTTAAAATATTACAAATTACTGGTCTTGAAACAATACTGTTCAAAATAATCTCTTTTTGTATTAACATTGAAAGTAAATTTACATTTTATAAAATGCTTCCTCTTTAGTGCTTCCAGAGCACAGCGAGTGCAAGTCCACCTGAAGAATCTCCATCCTCCTCACAGGATGAAAGAGAACTGAAGTCGGGGACCTGGGAAGCCTCAGGTGCACTGTCTTATTGTCTGCAGACAAAACAGAAGAGAGTCTGAGGTAGATTGTTTAGTGACTTATTGGGAGGAAACAGTCACAGGGCTGTCTTTAGATTTCTTTAACACACAATAGCAGACTAACTTCTGATACAACCTACACAGACTAACTCTGTGTCATGGCTAGCAGTTCTTGGGAATGCTACCTCTGGTGTATGGTACACAGTGGCAGCATGCAAAAGATGGCCACCACCTGTTTCTGAATGTACAGGATCTTTTCCATTTGCAGGCACCCTGAGCATGTGTCAGCACATTTATTTTTCCTTATTTCAAATGCCACATGCCACCTATGGCATGGTAAGGTCTATACTGACTGTTCAAGTGAGTAAACTCTCATCACCTGTAGGAGGGGCCACAATGGTTATTTTCGTCAGCCTGTTGACCGAACAGCACCCTCCACACAGAAAAAGCCACATAGTTCATAGCAAATCCTGAAGGTCTCAGCCCAGTTTCTGCTGATCCATGATGGTAAATGTTTGTGCTCCACTGCTTCTTTTAAGACTCTGGAAATTGTCTGGACTGCCAAGATTGTGAAGGTAGCAGCCACGTCCCTCTTCTATTCTTCAGTGACACAGCAAATTCATCCCTGGTCCATATCTCTCTTGCTAGTGGCATCACTACCTGCTGTTGATGTGATTAACTCTGTTTGGCAGACTATTAGACTCCACTTCTGATAATACTCTCTCTAAGTGTTGTATTAAGACTCTTTTTTTAAACCTGAAAAAAATCAAGCAAAAATCATTTAGTATTAATGATATCAAGGTTAAATTTGCTAAAGAATAGACATCTCCAGGCTTGTGATTAAAACCTCTGAAGAAAAGTGTAGTTACTCACCTGTAACAGGTGATCTCCGGGAACAGCAGGAATCGGTCTTAACATATGGGTGACGTTGGCACCAATGGAGCTCATGTGGGAATGCTCTCCAGTGTCCAACTGGAAAGCCTTTGGGAGCAATCCACTGCGCCTGTGCATCTGCCTTCCCAACTTCTCTCCTCAGTTGAGTTTGAAGCTGAGAAATAGAGGAAAAAGAGTATACCCTACAACTCCTAGGGAGGAGGGTGGGTTGTGAAGACTGATTCCTGCTGTTCCCGGAGATCACCAGTTACAGGTGAGTAACTACTCTATCTCCAGGAACAAGCAGGAATGCAGTCTTTACATATGGGACTCACTAGCTCCCAGGCACCAGAATGACAATGACATCTTCAAGGTTAAAGGATGGAGCCAAGAAGATATGAATACCAGATCCAGAAGAAAACACGCCACCAATAATCATCAAACTAAACCTCACAACATCTAGGAGGGCCTTTTCATTATTTGCCCCAACTCCATGGAAAGCATTGCCAGATGAGCCCTGTGCCACAAATGACCTTGTAAACTTCAGGAAGAAGCTCAAAACACATCTCTTCCTTGAGCACTTCTCAGGCCCAACATAACAAACCAAATATAATGGACAACGAAAATAAACATTCCCACTTCATATCCACGTATCCCACCCCCTCTACCTACCCACCCACCCACCCTATCCCCAACCTCTTGTTAGTTAAATCTTTTTGTTAGTATTGTGTTAGAAGTTATAATTTACCATGTTTAATGTTCAACTTCATAATGTTACATATAAAGCCATATAGGCCACCTTGTTTCAATGTAATCCATTTAGACTGGTAGATTAAGCGGTATATAAAAATAGCTAAATAAATAAATAAAAAGTGGCCCCATCGGACTTGAATGCAGTAGGCAAGAGCATGGACAAGGGTGTCTGGTGCCAGAAGAAGTCCAGATGACAGGAGTTATGATTAAGTCCAAAAAAGATGCTGAAGAACAGCCTGGCCAAAGACAGTGTCCTGACGGAAGTCACTATCAAGGCAGTAGTGAGCAGAGAATGTATGAATGGAAGATGAGGCAGCTGCTCGACAGAGCTCTTGAACAGAGACAGAACGAAGGTTGACAACTGAGGTTGCCATGCCCCGCACATTGTGAGCAGTGACGTGATTCTTGAGGAAGAGGCCCGCTTCAGCACAGGCAAAAGAAATGCAATCTGCAATCTAGATGGATGGACTTCCAATGTCTAAATGCACCCTAAGGTGACTTGGATCAAAGGAAATGAATAATTGAGAGGATTTCTGGAGATTTTTGGTTCTGTCCAAGTAGAAAGCCAGTGCACGCTTGCAATCTAGAGTATGCAATGCTGTTTCAGCCCTAGAGGCATGCGGTCAGGGAAAAGAGACCGGTAGGATCATTGACTGTTTGATATGAAAAGATGAGACCACCTTTGGAAGGAAGTGTGGGTGGGTACGGAGAACCACCTTGTCATAGTGGAACTTGAGTGTAAGGAGGATCCGCCACCAAAAATTGCAATTCGCTAATGCGACGAGCTGAGGTGAGGGCAATGAGGAAGATAACTTTCCAAGATAGGAATTTCAAAGAAGCGGTGGCTAAAGGATCAAACAAAGACTTTAGGGGCTCTGCTAGGACCACATTGAGGTCCCAAGCTACCGCCGGTGGTTTGATCGGTGGCTTGGAAGGCAGAAGACCCCACATGAATCTTTGCACCAGGGGGTGCGAGGAAACAGAATGCCTGTCCACCAGCCTGTGATAGGCTGCAAGGGCACTAAGATGAACTCTGATGGAGTTAGTCTTAAGTCCTGTAGAGGACAAGTGGAGGAGATATTGTAGTTGTTCCACTGGGCATGCAGATGGGTCAATCTACTTCGGGGTACACCAGAGGGTGAATCTCTGCCATTTAAAGGCATAAGAACGTCTAGTAGATGGCTTGCGTGATGCAAGCAAGATGTCCTTGACCTGTTGAGGAAGGTCGAAGTCAGGGGCAGTTCTATAATGAGGTGGAGTGAGGTGGCTGCCTCAGGTGGCAAAGTTTTCAGGGTGGCAAAAAATGCCCCAAAACAGCCAAGTGACTGCCACCTCACTCTGCCTTCTAAAGTTTAAAAAAAAAATATATATATATAACAGTTTTTCTATACTGCGCTCTTCAATATCAGTGCGGTTTACAAATAACAAATTCTGCAAAGACAAAGGGAACAGCCTTGCACATATATATATATATAAAATGGACTACTGCTGCTGCCTCCACTTCTTCTGGTCAGCGATGGCAGCAGCAGAATCAAACACCACGACCCCAGCCGCCGCTGCCCCTGCTCCAGATCTGAGGACACTGAGGCAGCGGCAGCAGAAAATAAAAGGCACAAAATATGTTGAAGACTCCCACATGCTGGTAAGCCCCTGCTGGTTCCGTCCCCCTTTGACACAAAAGCATCATCAGAGGGGGTGGGAGCCAGAGTCTTACAAGTAAGCCAGAGTCGCAAGAACTTTCAAAAGGGAGACTATGATAAAATGCAGAAAATAGTTAAGAAAAAACTAAAAGGAGCAGTTGCAAAGGTTAAAGACTTACATCAATCTTGGGTGTTGTTGAAAAATACTATCTTGGAAGACCAGACCAGCTGTATTCCACGCTTTAAGAAAAGTGGAAGGAAGTCCAAAAAACTGCCAGCATGGTTTAAAGGGGAGGTCAGAGAGGCTGTTGTTGCCAAAAAAGCATCTTTCAGGAAATGGAAAAAAGAGCCAAATGACGAAACCTGGAAACAGCACAAGCACTGGCAAGTCAAATGCAAGGCATTGATAAGGCAGGCAAAGGGAGAATTTGAGAAGAAGCTTGCTGTGGAAGCAAAAATGCGAAATTAAGACTTTTCAAGTAAATTCGTAGCAAAAAACCTGTGAGAGAGTCAGTTGGTCCATTAGATGATAGAGGGGTTAAAGGGGCACTAAGAGGCGACAAGGCGATAGCGGAGAGACTGAATGAATTCTTTGCTTCGGTCTTTACTGAGGAAGATGTAGGGATGTTACCCATGATTGAAGTGGTATTTAAAGGTGCGGAAGAATTGAAGAAAATATCGATACATCAGGAAGATGTATTACAACTATTAGATAAACTGAAGAGTAGCAAATCACCTGGGCCGGATGGTATACATCCAAGGGTGTTGAAAGAAGTGAAATATGAGATTTCAGACCTGCTATTAGTAATCTGTGAACTATCATTAAAATCATCTCTAATACCTGAAGATTGGAGGATCGCCATTGTAACACCAATTTTTAAAAAGGGTTCCAGGGGTGATCCGGGAAACTACAGACCGGTTAGCCTGACGTCAGTATTGGGAAAAATAGTAGAAACCATCATAAAGAATAAAATTACTCATCATGTAGATAGTCATGGCCTAATGGGAGACAGCTAACATGGCTTTAGAAAAGGAAGATCTTGTCTTACTAATCTGTTGTTTGTTTGAAGGTGTGAATAAACAGGTGGACAAAGGTGAGTCAGTTGATATAGTGTATCTGGACTTTCAGAAAGCCTTTGACAAGGTCCCTCATCAGAGACTTTTGGCAAAACTAAAGAGTCATGGGATAGGAGGCAGTGTACTACTGTGGATCAGGAACTGTTAAAAGATAGAAAGAGCTGGAGCTGGAGCTTTTGTTGTCTGGATCTTTTTTTCTCAAAGTTGATAGCTCATTGCCGCTTATATGTGCAGCGAGCTATCAACTTTGGAAAAAAAAAAACTGGAAAGCAAAAGTGCCGGCTCTTGTGACTCTGACATGCTTGTAAGATCCTCATGGGTCCCACCCCCTCTGATGATGCTTTCCATATCAGAGGGAGGCAGAACCAGCAGGGCCTTAGAAGTGCCAGAGTTTGGAAAACCATGTGCTTTTGCTGTTCTGATGGTGGAAAGGTGGCTGGCGGATGCTGGATAACTGGGCAGGAGGGGGAGAGAGACATGAGGGCAAATGCTGGATAAGGGGGGGGAAGGTGCAGGAGGATAAATGCTGGACAACAGGGGGGAGGGACAGGAGCATGAATGCTGGACTAAGGGGGACAGGAGCATGAATGCTGGACAACGGGGAGGAGGGACAGGAGGGCAAATGCTGGACTAAAGGGGACAGGAGGATAAATGCTGGACAACGGGGAGGAGGGATAGGAAGGCAAATGATGGACAAAGTAGGGACAGGAGAATAAATGCAGGACAATGGGGGGAGGGGCAGAAGGGCAAATGCTGGACAAGGGGTGGGGGGCAAGAGGATAAAGCATAGTTACTCACCTGTAACAGGTGTTCTCTAGGGACACCAGGAATCAGTCCTCACATATGGGGTGACATCGGTGCCAACAGAGCCCACGCAGAGCATTTCCCCAGCTTTCAAAGAAAGCCCTTGGGACATGCTACCCACACATGCATGGTCTCCGTCCCGCCCAAGGGTGCCATCTTGGTCAGTCAGATGACATAGCTAGGATGGCAGTAAAAACTAAAACAAGGAGGTAACTCCTTGGGGAAGAGGGAGGATTGTGAGGAATGATTCCTGCTGTCCCTGGAGAACGCCTGTTACAGGTGAGTAATTATGCTTTCTCCAGGAACAAGCAGGAAGTCAGTCCTCACATATGGGACTCCCTAGCTCCAGGCTGCTGAGGACCGAACCAAGACAGCACTACCGGCGACCGATGGGATAGCTGTAAGTTGCAGGAAGAGAGTCCCCACTGAGAGACTCTGCAGACCCTAGCTTCCAGCGACACTATCACTCCGATAGCCTGAACACAGAAGGGTCGAAGGGCAGGAGTTGCCTATATCCCGAGAATATTAGGTAGTACTGCCTGGCCAAAGACACTGTCCCTGTGGGACTTGCTCTCCAGGAAGTAGTGAGCTGCGAACGTATGAATTGAAGATCTCCGTCACCAGCACTGAGCGGGGGTTGGCCACCAATGTAGCCTCACGTGATGCGCTGTGATCCAGTGCTCAAGGGAGAGGCCTGCTCACTCATAGGCGAAGGCAATACAGTCCGCCACCCAAGTGGACAGAGTTCGCTTGGTCATGGGGAGCCCAAGTCTGCTGGGGTCATAACACACAAAAAGCTGAGGAGCTTTGTGATGGCCCTGTGTACACTGCAGGTAGAAGGACAGGGCCTGCTTGCAATCTAGAGTGTGAAGTAGTAGTTCCTCCTTGTCGGCATGGGGCCATAGGAAGGACTACTTCTTGGTTGGGGTAGAAGGGAGATATCACCTTCGGGAGGAATTTGGGATGTGTGTAGAGCACCACCCTGTTCTTATAGAACTTCGTATAAGGTGGCTCCGCCACCAGGGCCTGGAGTTCGCTGACACTACGTGCAGACGTGAGGGCCACCAGGAAGGCCACTTTCCAAGACAAGTATCTCAGGTGGCAAGTGGCCAGAGGCTCGAAGAGCGGCTTAGTGAGCTGGGGAGAGCACCACGTTAAGGTCCCACTCCGCCGCCAGAAGGCAGAGAGGGGGCTTTGAAAGCAGAAGACCAGGGGCTGACTTGAAAGGGTGGTGGTGTGTGGCTATGGCACTCAGGGACTCCCTTACATAGTTGGATTTCAGTCCAGTGTGCGACAGATGTAGAAGGTACTGGAGAACTAATGGCACGTGAAAGGAGAAGGGATTTTCCCTCTTCTCCGCACACCAGATGGAGAATCTTATCCACTTAAAGGCGTAAGCCCGTCTGGTGGAGGGTTTTTGGGAGGCTCATAGGACCTCCTTGACTTCCACTGGAAGGTTGAAAGGGGCCACAGCTATCTTTTCAGCAGCCATGCCGTCAGTGTTAGGGACCCCAGGTTGAGGTGTAGAAGGGAGCCCCTCCTCCTGGGACAGCTGATCCAGCCCAACGGGACTGGGAGCGCCATTGACAGGGAAAGCAACAAGGGGAACCAGGGTTGCCTGGGCCATCAGGAAGGCATCTGCGGCCACTCTCCTCGGGTGCAGCTGGCACAAGCAGAAACGAGGCAGCTGTGGTTGCTCAGGGAGGCGAATAGGTCCATCACAGGTCTGCCCCAGTGGTGGAAGAGTTGCCGTGTTACACTGGGATTCAAGCGCCACTTGTATGGGCGAAGGATCCTGCTCAACCTGTCTGCTAAGCAATTGTCCTGGCCTTGTAGGTATATTGCTCGCAGGAGCATGTTTCACACTGCAAAGGAGAGGAGGGCTACCGTCTCCTGGCAGAGGGAGTACAAGCCCGTGCCCACCTGCTTGTTGATGTAAAACATTGCCACCTGGTTGTCCATCTAGATCAGCACAGGTTGGTGCCACAGGTGGTGGCGAAATGCTCACAGAGCCAGGAAGATTGTCCTGAATTCCAGGAGGTTGATTTGCAAGAGCGACTCCTCTTGGGACCAGCGGCCTTGTGTGCGGTGGTTCCCACAATGTGCCCCCCCAGCCCAGGAGGGAGGCGTCTGTTGTCAGGGTCCTCTGTGGTGCAGGTGCCTGGAATGGCATTTCCACCTGGAGGTGATGCAAGTTTTGCCACCAGATGAGGGACTCTGACAGCTGGCAGGTGACACTGACACTGGCTTGAGTCCACTGAGCAGAGACACCATTGGGCTGCCCACATGTGGACGCAGGCTAAAGGTGTGATAAGGACCATTGAGGCCATGTGGCCCAACAGGCAGAGCAGAAGGCAATCTCCCACTTGGAGTCGGAGGATGTCAGTAATTCCAAGACTGCGGTCTTGTGTCTCGAGGCCAGCCCCGAGGAGCCGGGACTCTCTGGAGGATCTTAGATTTGCATCTCGGAAACTGGCTGGGGTAGGATCGGATATCCTAGGAACGGAACCGGGACCTTAACCGGTGCAGAGGACTCACCCGAGGCCGGTGGTGCTCAAAGCCTGGCTCGATGCCCGGGGACTCCCCTGCCGTCAGGATCCCAATTGTCGGGGCAGATGATGTGGACGAACCGATTATCGTTGTCTGCTGCAGGGCCAGGATAGCAGAACTATCCTGTTCCAGGGCTGCCATTCTGGCTTTGAGGCCAGAAGTCTCCGCAGCTTTCGGCGTGGGCACAGAGGACCTCAAGCCCGATGCTGGCACTCTTGCGAGTATGTCCTTGACAAGGACCATGATCTCAGGTAGCCTTGCACGTTCTCCACCGGCCGAGGGCTCCTTCTTAGAAACCTTAGTGGGGTGCTGCTCGGAGTTGCCCAAGTCCTGCCGCAGGACTTTTCTGGGTTTCACCAAGGAAACCTCAATGGACTTTGAGGATTTTCTTCTTTTTTCTCTCTGGGTCCGGGGTCTTCTCGGAGGAGCTACTGCCGAGGGACTCCGAGGACATCTGGGCCTCACGTGAAGTGCTGGGCTTGGAGCTCAGCGTCAGGGAAGCCAGTGCCGAGTCGGACCTCAGGAACATTCTCTCCTGCAACTCCAACCTTTTTCTTATTGGTTTTCGGAGTCATGGCCTGGCACAGGTTGCAGGTGGTACTGTCATGGTCCGGGCCCAGGCAGCAGTCTTGCGTGTCTGTAATAGACATGGTCTGACTGCAGCGGTCACATTTTTTGAGCCCACCAGGGGACATGGTGGGAGACACCTGGCTGGGATTGATGACCCCCAGGTGAAAAAAGGCGTGAATGCCATTCAAGGCAAGCCTCGATGAAAAAAAAAAGAAAGGGGAAGGAGCAGAAAACAGCACCAGAACTGGCATTGGCTCAAGGCCAGAAAAGGAACCAGTACGCAACCGGGGGAGGGGGGGGGGGGAAATAACAACTTTTGAGGATATTTTAGAAGATTTTTTCCAGGGAAACAGGACAGACATCTGTGGGCTCTGCAGAAAAAAGGAGATTGAGCAAGATGGCACCCTTGGGTGGGAAGGGGACCATGCATGCATGGTGGCATGTCCCAAAGGCTTTCTTTGAAAGCTGGGCAAATGCTCTGTGCGGGCTCTGTCAGCACCGCTGTCACCCCATATGTGAGGACTGACTTCCTGCTTGTTCCTGGAGAAATGCTGGGCAAGGGAAGTGAGGGACAGAAGGGCAAATGCTGGACAAAGGGTGGATGCAGGAGGATAAATGCTGGACAACAGGGGGGAGGGACAGGAGGGCAAAAGCTGGACAAAGGGGGGACAGGAGGTTAAATGCTGGACAAAGGAGGGGGCAGGAGGATAAATGCTGGACGAAGGGGGGAGGGACAGGAGGACAAATACTGGACAACAGGGGAGAGGGGGCAGGAAGATAAATGCTGGACTACGGGGGGTGGGGAAGCATGAAGACAAATGCTGGATCAGTGCCAGCATTACCCAGTAAGCTGGGTAAGCGCAACAGGGGGACCCGGACATCAGAAGGGCTACATCACTAGCCACTTGCCCCCTACTCCCCATTCAGGATGATCTATGGAGCACAGTCGGCCTAGTGGAGAGCCTGCCCACAAGACACAGGCAGAAGGTTGTGAGAGGCTGCAATCGCTTCTCAGTCTTGTGTCCCATGGGCAGGCTCTCTACTAGGCCACCAGTGCTCCGCAGGTTATCCTGAATGGGAAGTGGAGGTGGGCGGCCAGCGATGGTGCCCTCCTGACGTCTGCTCCTGTGGACAGGCTCTGCTTCTTTGGTGTGGCCCATAGAAGCAGAGCCTACCCGCGGGAGCAGCATGTCCTCTGGGCAGGGGTTGTGCAAGGCCAATTGTGCCCTCTCTGGGCTGGGATCGTGGCTTGCACAGCCCCTGCCCGTGGGAAATACTGCTCCATGGGCAGGCTCTGCCCCTTGTACATACAAGGGGTGGACATGGGGGGGCACTGGGAGGTGGACGTGGATGGGCACAGGAAGTCAGAAGGGAGATGCTGGGTGCAGGTGGAAAATAGGGAGGCAGCGGGGATAAGATTGAAGTGGGGAGCTAGGGAGATAGAGATACTGGACATGGAAAGGGACACAGGAAGAAGCAAGGAGGGGAGATGGAGTGGTGATGTTGGCCAAGCGGTTATAGGGAGACTATGGAAAAATGCTGGACTTGGGGAGGGGGAGATGCTGGACATAGGATAATGCAGGTAGAAGGAAATGCAGGATATGGGGGTAATAGGGAAAGAGATGGGAGAAGATGGACATAGGGTAAATGGGTTGAGAAAGAGATGGAGAGATGCTGGACATGGGAGTAATAGGGAGGGAATGATATAGTATAGAGATGGGGTAGATGCTCGTTGCAGGGGGATTAGGAAGGGAGAGGGCAGACATGGAAGGAAAGAGAGCGTAGGTACAGGATGGAGGGAAAAAGCCAGAGAGACAGAGAGAGAAAGAAACACTGGATTGGGGGGGGGGGGGGGTGATAGATGTTAAACATGGAGAGGAAGAGAGCGTGAGCAAAAGACTAGGGAAAAATGGACCAGGGAAGGACTAGCGTAAAGTTTGAAAAGCGGTAGGTAGATGGCGTAAAAAAAGGAGGGAGATTGAGAACTGGGTAGTAAGGAGTAGTGAAATCTGGGTGGACAGAGAAATAAATAAATGGAAGAAAGCTGAAAGGAAAAAAAATCAATAACCAAGATGGAAGGCAGTGAAGAAAATAAAAGGAAAGACAAGAAATGCCTTATGGACTAGAGACTGTAGAAAAAGAGATAAGAGCTAGGAGTGGAGGAGTAGCCTAGTGGTTAGAGCATCTGCCTAGTACCCAGAAGATCAAGGGTTCAAGTCCCCACTGGCACTCCTTGTGACCTTGGGCAAGTAACTTTACCCTCCATTGCCTCAGAAAAATACAAGTTATCAATGTCCCTGTTTAATGCACATTACCAAGTTGAAGTTACAATGTAAACTGCTCGGTATAAAAAAAAACCCTGTACAAATAAAGAGAAGACAGAAGAAAACAGAAGCCTCAGATCAGGACCAGCATGATCAGAGAATAAAATGGTCAGACAAAGGTAGAAAAAATAATTTATTTTCAATTTAGTGATTGAATTTTGCACAATATTTATATTTTACACAGTATGGGGAACTGCATCTCTTATTTCTCTGGTGTTGCTCCTCTTGTGAAGTCTAGCTTCTTGAGGTTTTAGTTTAATTTTTGTCTACATATTTTTATTTTAGGTTGTGGTCACTTATTCTGTACTTGGTGTTCTGAGTATGTGACTGAGACCAGGCGTTCTGTTAACATGGTATTTGTACGTAAGGATCTGTAATGTCATAATTTGACTTGTTCAGCACAATCCAATCCAGCCTTTGAATTCATGGCTACCAGGATTAGTTTTTCGCAATTTATATCTTCCCTCCTCATCGATAATCTGGTCATAGCAAAATAAATCTTATGTGAAGATACTTATAATGGTTTGATTGTGGGGGCTATGTAAGTGGCTTTTCATTAAGCAAATTTAATGTTTGTTTGTTTTTATTGTAATATCTGTTTTACTAAATTGCATGTATATGTTTGGAGGCCACCTAGATTTTAGATATGTGGCATATACATTTTAAAATAAAGTATACTAAATTTATGCAAATTATGCCGCAATGAATCTCCACACATGGCTCTGCATTACCCTCATGCCGCCCCTGGGGGGAAGATGATGGGAGGGGGGGACTGGGAGGTGGAGGAAAGCAGAAACCTCAGATTGGGACCAGCATGATCAGGGAATAAAATGGTCAGATAACAAAGGTAGAAGAAAACTGTATTTTTAATTTAATGATCGGACTTGGTGCAATCTTTATATTTTATAAAGTACAGGGAAATGTATGTCTTTCTATTTCTCTAGTATTGCATTGTATGCAGAATCTGACTTCTTGGGGGTGCAATTTAATTTTTATCTACATGTGTTTATTTTTAGGTTATAGAAACTTATTCTGTACTTGGTGGGGGTCTGTGTTCTGAGTTTGTGGCCAAGGCCAAGTGTTCTGTTAACATGGAGTTTGTATGCAGAAATCTGTACTGTAGTAACCTGATTTGTTCAGCTTTTCAAATAGGTGTTGGATGTTCCAGGGCCCACTTGCAGTATTCACAGTGATGCTTTTTTTGGGTAGGCTCCTTATGTGAGTTTTGGAAGTTGTACTGGTATGGTATGGTAAGTTTGCTCTACAGATCCTCAGTGAATTTGTTGTAGGGTTTTGTATTAATTCACAATAATGCTTGGTACTGGAGAATGTTTGTTATTGTTAGTGAGATGATCAGAATCAGATTTTTTTTTTTTTAGATATCGAGTTCTGTGGGTGAATGTCCTAGTTCTGTTCTGCTATGCACCCATTGTTGAGTGAGGGGGAGGTGTCGTTTCTGCGCATGCAAAATATATGTTCAAAAAGAAAAAGCAAGAATATTGCAGTTTATAACAAAATAAAAATAAGTTGTAATTTGGTGTTATAAACTGTGCTGTGGTTCTCGCTCTCTCTAAGATCCTTGGTGTGCAAACATTTTGCATTTCCTCCACATTAACTAATTGGCTTTTTTGGTTTGGTTCAGTACCTGACTGGAGTTTTAAGAAGGCACCCCCCCCCTTTCTGGAGAGGGGGTAGGTAGGCCACAGTACTACCTTTTAACTTTCGAAAGGGAGACTATGATAAAATGAGGAATATAGTTAAGAAAAAACTAAAAGGAGCGGTTGCAAAGGTTAAAGAATTACATCAAGCTTGGGTGGTGTTTAAAAATACTATCCTGGAAGCCCAGACCAGCTGTATTCCACGCATTAAGAAAAGTGGAAGAAAGTCCAAAAAACTGCCAGCATGGTTTAAAGGTGAGGTCAGAGAGGCTGTTGCTGCCAAAAAAGCATCTTTCAGGAAATGGAAAAAAGAGCCAAATGATGAAAACTGGAAACAGCACAAGCACTGGCAAGTTAAATGCAAAGCATTGATAAGGCAGGCAAAGCGAGAATTTGAGAAGGAACTTGCTACGGAAGCAAAAACACGAAATTAAGACTTTTTCAAGTACATTCGTAGCAAAAGGCCTGTGAGAGAGTCAATTGGACCGTTAGATGATAGAGGGGTAAAAGGGGCAGTAAGAGGATACAAGGCTATAGCGGAGAGACTGAATGAATTCTTTGCTTCGGTCTTTACTGAGGAAGATGTAGGGATGTTACCCAAGACTGAAGTGGTATTTAAAGGTGATACTGCAGAGGAATTGAGAGAAATATCGCTACACCGGGAAGATGTACTACAACTATTTGATAAACTGAATAGTAGCAAATCACCTGGACCAGATGGTATACATCCAAGAGTGTTGAAAGAACTGAAATATGAGATTGCAGACCTGCTATTAGTAATCTGTGAACTTTCATTAAAATCATCTGTAATACCTGAAGATTGGAGGATCGCCAATGTAACGCCAATTTTTAAAAAAGGTTCCAGGGGTGATCCGGGAAATTACAGATAGATGAGCCTGACGTCAGTACCGGGGAAAATGGTAGAAACCATCATAAAGAACAAAATTACACAGCATGTAGATAGTCATGGCCTAATGGGAGACAGCTAACATGGCTTTAGACAAGGAAGATCTTGTCTTACTAATCTGATATGTTTTTTTGAAGGTGTGAATAAACAGGTAGAAAAAGGTGAGTCGGTTGATATAGTGTATCTGGACTTTCAGAAAGCCTTTGACAAGGTCCCTCATCAGAGACTTTTGGCAAAACTAAAAAGTCATGGGACAGGAAGCAGTGTACTATTGTGGATTGGGAACTGGTTAAAAGATAGAAAGCAGAGGGTAGGGCTAAATGGCCAATTTTCCCAATGGAAAAAGGTGAATAGTGGAGTACCCCAGGGATCTGTACTGGGTCTGCTACTTTTTGACATATTCATAAATGACTTGGAAAAGGGAATAACTAGTGAGGTTATCAAATTTGCAGACACAAAACTGTTTAAAGTTGTTAAAACCCAAGAGGACTGTGGAAAACTGCAGGAAGATCTGGATAAATTGGAAGACTGGGCATCCAAATGGCAGATGAAATTTAATGTGGACAAGTGCAAAGTTATGCACCTAGGAAAGAACAACCCACACTATGATTACACAATGCAAGGTTCCACATTGGGAACCACCACCCAGGAAAAATATTTAGGAGTCATCGTGGATAACATGTTAAAACCCTCCGCCCAGTGTGCAGCGACGACCAAGAAAGCAAATAGAATGCTAGGTATCGTAAGGAAAGGAATGGAAAATAAAACAAAGGATATTATAATGCCTCTATATCGTTCCATGGTACGACCGTACCTTGAATATTGTGTGCAATTCTGGTCGCCGTATCTTAAAAAGGATATAGCGTTATTAGGAAAGGTACAGAGAAGAGCCACCAAAATGGTAAAGGGGATGGAAGGCTACTCCTAATGAAGAGATGCTACAAAGTTTAGGGCTCTTCAACCTGGAAAAGAGACGGCTGAGGGGAGATATGATAGAAATCTATAAATTAATGAATAGAGTGGAACGGGTAAACGTAGATCGATTGTTTACACTATCAGAATATAGAAAGACTAGGGGATGTAATGAAGCTACAGGGTAAACTATTTAAGACAAATAAGAGAAAATATTTTTTCACTCAACGTGTAATCAAACTCTGGAATTTGTTACCGGAGGATGTAGTAAGAGCTGTTAGTGTAGCTGGGTTTAAAAAAGGTTTAGACAAGATCCTGGAGGAAAGGTCCATAAACCATTATTAAAAAGGGACCCAGGATATCAATGCTTGACCCAATACAAGCACTGTGGAACCTGTCTCTTTTGGGGATACTGCTTGGTACGTATGACCTAGATTGGCCACTGCTGGAAACAGGATACTGGGCTTGATGGACCTTGGTCTGACCCAGTATGGCATATCTTATGTTCTTCCTTTGCCTCAGGCAGCAGATTGTCTTGAGCCTCCCCTGGTCAAGGTCATCAAAGATCATGCTTTCAGCAGCCACGCCATGAGACGGAGGGTTTGTAGATAGGGATGGAGGAGCATCCCATGATCTTGGGAGAGGAGTTTGGGTGAATGTCCCAGGCTGAGGGGTGGAGTCTGCGCTAGAAGAAGCAGCAAAGGAAACCACGGCAGATGGGGCCAATAAGAGGCAATGAGAATCATGGAGCCGCTGTTGGCCTGCAGCTTGAACAGAGTTTTTGGTACGAGGGGGGTGGGTAGGAATGCATAAAGCAGACCCCTGGAGAACAAAGGCATCCGCTGTCTGACTGTAGGGAGGGAAGCCTTGAGCAGAACAGCAGTAGTTGCGTATTCTCCTGGGTGGCAAGCAGATCTATTCTGGGGGTCCCCCACAAGTGGAAGATACAAGATGCTGTCTCCTGATTTAGAGTCCACTCGTTGTGACACAGGATGTGGTCGAGTCTGTCTGTCAGGAGATTGAGAATGCCTAGGATATATATCACCCGGAGGTGGATGCAATGTGTAATGGCAAAAAAACAGAGATGAAAGGCTTCCTGGCAGAGGGAATAGGAACCTGTACCCTCTTGTCTGTTCACATAGAACATGGCTACCTGGTTGTCCGTCTGGATTAAGACCTGTTTGCCTGAAAGTTGAGGTTGAAAAACCTGAAGGGCATTTGTGAGAATGTTCAGATGTACTCCCCACCCGAGCTTGGAAGCATCAGTCGTCAGGGTGCATTGAGGTGGAGTCATCTGAAAAGGTGACCCTCTGAGCAGGTTTTGAAGGGAGCACCACCCTTCAGTGGTTTTCAAGAGTTGACAGAGATGACAAGAGGAGGTGTGATGCAAACCTTGTCAGAGACGCTCAGATCCACTGGGACGAAAGTGTCCACTGGGCCTGTCATGTGCAGTCGGGCATATGGGAGCACATGGACCGTGGAGGCCATGTGTCCCAGAAGACGCAGCATCTCTTGAGCTGTTACAGCACTTTGACTCCTTATAGTGTGAGCTAGCTTGATGAGACGAACAGAGCAATCCTGAAGAAGGAAAGGTTGGCCCTGACGAGTATCGAGAAGTGCTCCGATGAACTTGAGGTGCTGTAATGGAACCAGGTGGGACTTTGGAACGTTTAAACAAAGATTAAATTTTGGAGCACTGTGATGGTGCAATGAAGACTGTTTTACCACTTCCAGGGATTCTCCCCTTATTAGCCAGTCGTCCAAGTAAGGTAAGACAAAGACCCCCAAAGTACGAAGGTAGGCAGCAACAACTGCCATGCATTTTGTGAACACTCGGGGTGCGGAGGCTAGCCTGAAGGGGAGCATCCAATACTGGTAGTGGGTCTGCGGAACCTAAAAACGCAGATATTGTCTGTGGTGAGGGTGGGTCAACAAATGTGTATATACCTCCTTGAGGTCTAGAGAACATAGCCAGTTGTTTCTCTTAAAGTATGGCAGAAGGGTGCCGAGGGACATCATCTGGAATTTTTCTTGAACAAGGAATTTGTTGAGATCCCTCATATCTAGAATGGGTCTGAAACCTTCTGCCTTCTTGGGAACAAGAAAATAGGGGGAGTAGAAGCCTCTGCCTTCTTGAATGGGAGGGAATCTTTCAACAGGTCTCTGAGCTAACAGGGTGGCCACCTTGGCAGACAGGAGATAAGCCTGCTAGGGGTTTGCAGGTTAATCCCTTGCGAAGGTAGTAGGGGGTACGTTTTGAAAATGAAGCAGATAACCTCCTTGAATGATGTTGAGATTCCACTTCTGTAATGTGATGATATGCCACCTGTGGGCATAAGCACAGAGTCTGCCTGCTATGTGAAGGGGAAGGACCCTGCAGAGGCAGAGTAGCTATGCTCTCTAGGAAGGAGTCAAAAACCAGATGCTGGCTGTGGCTGAGCAACTGCCTGTGGTTTAGCAGCCTTAGGCTTCTTAGGTTAACAAGGACCCTGTTTGTCTCTGCTGTTGCTAGAAAGCAGCTACAGGTGAATAAAGCATCGTTACTCACCTCTAACAGGTATTCTCCGGGAACTGCAGGAATTAGTCCTCACATATGGCTGATGTCGGTGCCGATGGAGCCTCATGTGGAGCATTTCCCAGCTTTCAAAGAAAGCCTTTGGGATATGCTACCACGCATGTGTGGTCCCCTTCCCGCCCAAGGATGCGATCTTGCTCAGTCAGATGACATAGCTAGGATGGCAGTAAAAAATAAAACAAGGTAGGGAGGCAACTCCCAGGGGAGGGAGGGAGGGTTGTGAGGACTGATTCCTGCTGTTCCCAGAGAACGTCTGTTACAGGTGAGTAACTATGCTTTCTCCAGGAACAAGCAGGAAGTCAGTCCTCACATATGGGACTCCCTAGCTCCAGGCTGCTGAGGACCGAACCAAGACAGCACCAACGGCGACTGTGAGTTGCAGAAGGAGAGTCCCCAATGAGAGACTCTGCAAGACCCTAGTGTCCAGCAACACTGCTAGCCTGAACACAGAAGAGTCGGAGGGCAGGAGTTGCCTACACCCCAAGAATATTAGGGAGTACTGCCTGGCCAAAGGCACTGTCCCTGCGAGACTCGCTCTCCAGGCAGTAGTGAGCTGCGAATGTATGAACTGAAGACCATGTGGCAGCCTTGCAGATTTCCATTACCGGCATTGAGCAGAGGCTGGCCACTGACGCAGCCATCACCCTCATGTGATGCACTGTGATCCAGTGCTCGAGAGGCCAGCTCGCTCATAGGTGAGGACAATACAGTCCGCCACCCAAGTGGACAGAGTTCGCTTGGTCATGGGGAGCCCCAGTCTACTGGGGTCATAAGACACGAAAAGCAGAGGAGTTTTCTGATGGTCTGAGTCCATTGAAAGTAGTAGGACAAGGCCCACTTGCAATCTAGTGTATGAAGTATAATGCCTCCCTGCCGGAGTGAGGCCACGGAAAGAAGGTGGGGAGAAACACCTCTTTGTTGAGGTGGAAAGGGGATACCACCTTCGGGAGGAATTTGGGGTTTGTGCGGAGCACCACCCTGTTCTTAGAGAACCTTATATATAGTGGGTCCCCCACCAAGACCTGGAGTTCGCTCACTCTTCGAGCGGACGTGAGGGCTACCAGGAAGGCCACCTTCCAAGACAGGTATCTTAGGTGGCAAGTGGCTAAGGTTCAAATGGCAGTTTAGTGAACTGGGAGAGCACCACATTGAGGTCCCATTCTGCCGCCGGAGGGCGGAGGGACTTGGACAACAGGAAACCCTGGAGGAATTTAGAGACCAGAGGCTGGCTAGAGGGGTTTTCCCTTGATAGGATGGTGGTGTGCGGCTATGGTGCTTAGATGCGCCTTCTGAGTTGGCTTTCAGCCCAGTGTGCGACAGGTGCAGTAGATACTGAAGAACCACTTGCACATAACAGGAGAAGGGATTCTCCTCCTTCTCCAAACACCAGAAAGAGAACCTTCTCCACTTAAAGCCGTAGGCCCGCCTGGTGGAGGGTTTCCAAGAGGCCAGTAGGATCTCCTCGACGTCCCTTGGAAGGTTGAAAGGGGTTAGTATTACTCTTTCAGCAGCCATGCCGTTAGTGTTAGTGACCCCAGGTTTGGGGTACAGGAGGGAGCCCTCCTCTTGGGAAAGGAGGTCCAGGGCCCGGCCCAGTGGGACTGGAGTGCCACTGAAAGCGATAGCAGCAGAAGGAACCAGGACTACCTGGGTGCGATCAGTATGACTGATGCCCCCTTGCTCTGGATCTTGAAGAGGGTCTTGGTGCCCAAGGGGGGGGGGTGTCAGTGGGGAACGCATATAGTAGACCCTCCAATCACGAGATTAGGAAGGCATCTGCCGCCACTCTCCCTGGGTGCGGCTGGCGCGAGCAGAAGCACGGTAGTTGTGCATTGTCTGGGGAGGCAAAAAGATCTATCATGGGCCTGCCCCAGTGGTGGAAGAACTGTTTCATTAGTGGAGTGGAGGAATGGCCTAGTGGTTGGGACGAGGTACTTCAGGCCGGAAGGTCGGGGGTTCAAATCCCACTAGAGGACAGCAACCTTGGGCCAGAAGGACTGGGGTTTCTAAGTCCCACAGGTGCTCCTTGTGGTCTTGGGCAAGCCACTTAACCCTCCATAGCCCATGTTCCCTGTAAAATAGTTATCTCCAAGTTATAATGCCCTGTTCAATGTAATTTCAGTTTGTTCAATGTAAACCGCACTGATGCAGAATAGCGCGGTATATAAGAGAATGTAAATAAATAAATAAATAAATTAGTCTGGGATTCAAGTGCTACTCATGTAGGCGAAGAACTCTGCTCAGCCTGTCTGCTAAGCAGTTGTCCTGGCCTGGCAGGTATACCGCTCACAGGAGCATGTTGTTGTGCACCACAAAGGAGAGGAGGGCCACCGCCTCCTGGTAGAGGGGGTATGAGCCTGTGTCCCCCTGCTTGTTGATATAAAACATGGCAACCTGGTTGTCCATCTGGATCAGCACAGGTTGGTGCCACAGGCGGTGGTAGAACGCTTGCAGGGCCAGGAAGATTGCCCTGAGCTTGAGGACATTGATCTTAAGAGCGACTCCTCCTGGGACCAGCTGCCTTGCATGCAGCAGTCCCCACAATGCGCCCCCCCAACCCAGGAGGGAGGCTTCCGTTGTCAGGATCCTCTGCGGTGCGGGTGCTTGGAATGGCATTCCCGCCTGTAGATAATGCAGGTTTTGCCACCAGGTGAGGGATTCTGCCAGTTGGCAGGTGACTGACTCTATCCCGTGGTCTGTCCGTGGCTTGGGTCCACTGTGAGCAGAGGCACCATTGGGCTGTCCGCGTGTGTAGGCAGTCTAGAGGTATGACATGGATCACTGCGGCCATGTGGCCCAACAGGTGGAGAAGGTGGTGAGCCAGTACTGACCAATGGCGTTGTACCTCTCCTGCCAGTTATATGAGGCTGTCTGCCCTTTCCCTTGGGAGGACGGCCTTGACCTGTAGCGTGTCCAACTGCGCCCCTATGAACTCCAAACTTTGGGTTGGAGCGAGATGGGACTTGGGATAGTTGACGATGAACCCCAGGGCCTGCAGCAGAAAGGTTGTACGCTCTGCGGCCTGTCTGACCTCTCAGGCTGTACCGCCCCTGATTAGCCAGTCGTCCAGGTAGGGGAAGACAAAGGCCCCTTGCAGACACAAGTGAGCAGCTACCATTGCCAAGCACTTGTAAATACCCTTGGTAAGGATGCCAGGTCGAAGGGCAGCACTCTGTACTGGTTGTGCCCTCCTCCCACCACAAACCGTAGGTATTGCCTGTGGAAGGGGTGGATCAGGATGCGAGTGTATGCATCCTTTAGGTCCAAGGAGCACCATCAATCTCCCTGGTGGAGGTACGGCAGCAGTGTTCCAAGGAAAAGCATCTTGAACGTTTCTCTCACCAGAAACTTGTTCAGGTTTTGCAGATCTAGTATGGGCCTGAGGCCCCCTGTTCTTTTGGGAACAAGGAAGTACCTTGAGTAGAAGCCCTTCCCCCATAGATGCCTGGGTACAGGCTCCACAGTCTTATTCCTGAGCAGACCTGTGAGCTCTGAGAGCAAGAGGGTCTGGTGAATGAAAGGTCGCAATGGCTCTCCTGGAGAGAAGCTGGGTGGTACTTGTTGTAAGTGAAGGAAGTATCCCTCCTTTACTACCTGCAGCACCCACTAGTCTGAGGTGACCTTGGTCCACTTAAGGGCAAAGAGTGCCAGGAGGCCCGCTGTGGACTGGTAAGGGTCTCCTGGGGGAAGGAGACCCTGCCCTGGGAGTCAAAAGCTCCCCCCTGGTTGGGCTGGAGCTTGGAGCTTCTGAGTTCCTTGGCCCTACCCTCTTAGGGTGAGAACCCTGTTGCTGGCCCGAGAAGGACTGGTATCGGTGACTCTGGAATGCCCCTTTTTCACAGGGAATAAGGGCCTTTTCCCAGTTTTTTGCAGAGGAAGGGTCTTCTTTGAGAGCCTCTGTCGGGTCACCACTTCAGCTTCTATCTCGGCCGCCTTGTTAGCCATGGGTTTGCCTAACAAGTTCTTACCAGTGCAGGCAACATCAAGCAGCCTGTCCTGGACCCACTGCTCGAGGTCGAAGGACTGTAGCCAGGCTTACTGGGGGCTCAACAATAAGCCTGGCTACAGTCCTTTGATCTTGGACCCTTCCTGACACAATATATGGCGTTGAGGCGTCAGCTGACCACCAGCACAGATGCTGGGGTTTCCCACATTCGCAGCAGTAGCAGCTTGAGGATGGGCTACACTGGCACTGTGAGAGTTTCCTTGGGTGGCGGCTTGAACTGGAGGATCTCCAGCTCCTCAATGCGTGGGTCCTCCTCCGCCTCGGTTTACCCCAAGAGTGCCCTGGCCATATCCTTGACGAAATCGTGGAAGGCCATATCCTCTGGAGGAGAATGGCGTTGGGGCGCCAGGGCAGATGTGTCCAAGGGGACATCTTGGTGCCATTTGGTTTCCGGGGAGGCCTTGTCGTCGGTCTCCCACAGATTTGAGAGGGGATGACAAGTCCAAGGTTCTGCGACTCCTTGTCTCAAGGCCCGATCCAAAGGACTGGAGCCATCCCAAGGACCTGAGGTCCGAGTCTTGGAAATTTTCTGGGGAGTATCGGATTCTCGATGAATGCGACCGAGGGCTTACCCGAGGCTGGTGGCACTTGAAGCTCGGCTCGACGACCGGGAATGCCCCTGCAATCGGGAGCCCGGTCGTCGGGGCAGATGATGCAGACGAACCTGCCATCATTGCTTGCTGCATGGCCAGGATAGCAGTGATGTTCTGCTCCAGGGCTATCATTCTGGATTCCAAGCCAGAAGGCTCTGCAGCTTTCGGCATGGGCACAGAGGATCTCAGGCCTGGCTCCGGCACTTTTGTGAGTGCTTCCTCAACGAGGGCTATGGCCTTGAGGACCCTCGCACAGTCTCCGTTGGTTGAGGCATCTTTCCTTAGGACCTTGGTGGGACATTTCTCAGAGTCGCCCGAGTCCCTCCGGGCAGTCTTGCTGGGTTTCTCCGGTAGAACTTCAATGGACTTCGAGAATTTTTTTCTTTTTATGCTCGGGGTTCCGAGGTCCATTCGGAGGAGCTGCCGTAGTGGGACTTCAAGTATGCTCGGCCCTCTCGGAAAGTGCTGGGCTTGGAGCTTGGCGTTGGGGAAGCCAGTGCCGAGTAGGACCTGGGGAACAATTTCTCCTGCAACTCTGACCACTTCTTATTGGTTTTCGGTGTCATGGCCTGGCACAGGTCACAGGAGGTGCTATCATGGTCCAATCCCAGGCAGCGTAGGCAGCAGTCATGGGTGTCAGTGACAGACATGGTCTGACTGCAGCGGTCACATTTTTTGAACCCACCGGGGGACATAGTGGGGGAACACCTGGCTGGGATTGATGACTCCCGGGCAAAATAGGGCACGAATGCAGGTCAAGGCAAACCTCGATCAAAAAAAGGGAAAGGAGCCGAGAACAGCACTGGTGCCGGTGTCGGCTCGAAGCGGGATGAGGAACCAGTATGCAAACCGGGAACAGATCATTTTTAAGGATATAGCAAGGATTTTTTCCCAGGGAAATTGGACCGATGTCAGTTGGGTTCTGTGGAAAAAAGGAGACTGAGCAAGATGGCACCCTTGGGCAGGAAGGGGACCACGCATGCATGGTAGCAAATTCCAAAGGCTTTCTTTGAAAGCTGGGGACATGCTCTGCATGGGGTTCCGTTGGTGCCGACATTACCCATATGTGAGGACTGACTTCCTGCTTGATCCTGGAGAAGAAGGATAATATCTCTTTTTTCAAATAGAAAGACTTCTTTGAATCAGTCTTTCTTCTAGAGGGGTCTGAAGTGTTTCTTGAGAGATATTTGAGGATGAGATAATCTGCCTCAAGCTCTCCAGCTTTCTCTCTCTAACCTTTTCCAAAGAGGTTTTCTCCAGAGCAGGGAATATTGAACAATTTATCCTGAACCCACCACTCAAGTTCAGATGCCTGGAGCCAGGCCATTCTGCGAGCACCGATGCAGACTACTAAAACTCTGTTGGATGATTCAAAGGCATCAAAAGCTGCTCTAGTCAGGAATTTTGATGTACTGATTTTGCCTGACTAAGGCCAGGAATGCATCGTGTTTATCAGGAGAATAGGAACAAGGTTCTCCAGATCCCTGGAGATGTCTCTAAAATAGATGCCCATGTAGAGCATGTAGGAATTAATCCTTGGAAGAGAGCATGCATGCCTGAAAACAGCGACCCCCAAAAGCACCTTTGCCTGGAGGCATGGATGAATGAGTTTTAGAATTCTTGATGCGGCGATTCCACTACCATAGAGTGGTGTAGCAATTGAGGCTTTTGAAAGCCAAGGGCTTGATAGAATTCAGTACATAGTATCGAGCTGCTTGCTGATCGACAGAACCATTAGCGGGGCTCCCACATACGTAGTATTAGATCCTGCAGGATACGATGCAGCAGTAATGTGGCTGCCTCTTTGGGCACTGTGGGGTATTGAAGGATTTCCAATTCCTTTGCCCTCGGTTCAGTTTCCGATGACACAATAATCTGGAGGTCTGCAGCCATGTCTCAAATAAAATCTTGACAGGACATGTCCTCTGGCGGGGATAGTCGCCGCTCATGAGGGGGGGAATGGTCGGAAGGGATATCCTGGGTAGCCCTAGAATCCTCCGATATATCAGTGGAATCGGAAGTCCAATTCAGAAAAGAAGTCAACGTATTGACGGTCTCGAGCCGATGTTGAGGCTCTATGTCGATACCGATGCTCAGCCGGAGCGGCACAGGTACCGGGAACCAGTTGGGTATCGACGATGCTTGCCGGTTCGAAAGCAGGCATTGGAGGAAGAGGATCTCCTGATGCAGGTTCGAAGACTGGCATTGGCCGCAGAGGTACCGGTCTCAAACTGGAAGCCGGTGTCTGACTCACTGAAGCTGTCGATACCATTGGTACCGCAGCTGCCAGGAGTGCTGCCAAGCTCCTCTTGATAGCTAGGATATGCTGATCGAGGGAGGAAACGGATGCCTGGGTGGAATCATGTACGGGGTTATGTGCCACTGTCCCAGAGCATGGTAACAGTACCTCTCCGGAGGTTGATGCTTCAGGAGTGTCCTGGAGCCCTTGTGGTGCTTTGGAGGGTTGGTCCTCCTGCCAGAGTTGTTTGGCAGGCCAGTCAGCATTGGATGCACCTTTCGGTGATTCTCGATGATGATGAAGGGACTTACCTGGATAATCGGTATTGGATTTCAATGCCAAGGACTTAGGTTTAGTCTTATGTTTGGACTTTGAGGAGACCTGGGTAAACAGAGTCATACTGTCTGGCCCTGTTCTTTAGGCCTTGTTTCGTCATTTGGTGGCACAAAGGACAATCAGTTGGTAAACAGTCTGGGCCCAAACATTTTAAATGCCAGTCATGGTTATTGGTGACTGATATTGTACCAGAACACTTAGTACATTTTTTGAAGCCACTGATGTGTTTGTCCATCGTGACAGAAAAATAATAGGCAGAGGCCTAAATTGGCAGTAGAAACCAACAAATCTAGAAAAAGAAGAAAAAATGTAAATAAAAGAAAAGAAAAATATCAGGGCAGGTATCAGGGAAGGTACCAGCATCAACAAAAAGACAGAACACAGATTTAAACAAAAAAAAATGCTTTTCGGCAGTGACAGGAAAAGTGCATTCTGCTGGCTCCGCAGAAAACAAAGAACTAAGGAGAGGAGTTGGGAAGGCAGAGGCGCAGGTGCAGCGGATTGCTCCCAAAGGCTTTCCAATTGGACAGTGGGAAGCATTCCCGCATGGGCTCTGTCGGTGCCGACGTCACCCATATATGCATTCCTGCTTGTTCCTAAAGATGATATTATCCACTTATGGAAGCCACTGAAAATCTGTATACTTCAAAGATACAAGCAAAGAGAAGCCTGAGTTCTGATCCCAAAGTCATAGTACTTTATCATTTAGCCATCCCAAATCATGCTTTTCATTCAATTTTGAATACTGGGGTACCATTAGTTTCTTTTTAATACCCAACTGACCACACAATCGTTCTTAGGTCAGACACTTTCCTCCATCATTCAATGTAAAAAGAAAGTGCTGCATACTCAAGACTGTCACCTTCTCCACTGAGAAAGCATGAAGAATTTATTTATTAATTAATGTATTTATTACTGGCTCTTGATATCCCGCTTATGATCAATAAAGATCTTAAGATGGCTTACAATTAAAATCCATACAGCACAGAAATAAAATATATATTTAACAATACAACCCTCCCATCATACCGACTCAGCACCCTACAATCTCAACGCCCCTCCCCCTAAAGGCCTCACTGAAAACTCATGTCTTTATTCCTTTCTGAAACCAGAACAAATTTACTTTTTCCTGCACTGGAAAGCTATTCTACAACTGTGGCGTAAAACACTGAAAGCTACACCTCTGAGTAGTAGTTAATCAGATTTGTGGAATACAGGGTACCTGCAATGCACCATAAAGGGTCGATCGCAGGGACTGAGTAGAACTATATGAGTGCAACAGATTGGCTAAGCACAATGTTACTCCCATTCGTAAACACTTAAACATTATATATAAAACCTTATACCTGACTGCTTCACTGATAACCAATGTAATTCTTGCAACAGAGAGGTTGCATGCTCATATCTACCCTTTGCATAAACCAATCTGGCCGTACAATACAAATCAGTTTATTTTTCAAGATTATGAAATGTTCCCCTGTTGACAGTTCAAGCAGATTTCACAGATATTGCAATAAGCTTTCTTTCACTGCCTCTATACAGACCTTGCTGCTTCTTTGATAGTAAATTCAATGAAGGTTTTCTGTATTTCTATAGGTCCTTCCACTTCCTCTAGCAGAGTGAAAATCTTTTCATAATCTGCATTAAAATTAAGAAAGAATGTTACTTGAGGACACCACAGAACTCATCACTGAAGCCTTCCTTCATGCTCTAAGGTGGACAGACTCACTCTGCCCCAACTAGATTTGCATTCATAGCACAGCTCCACTAATATCTCCTATGAAATTGGCATTATCTTCTCATATTCTATTGCATATTATGCATCCCACATTCACGAAGACAGTAATCTATTGTTGATTTATTGGATATAGAGTTTGGAAGACTGGATTATTTCAGGTATAGACCACAGCATTAAGTGAAGGTGAAATTTGGCTTACCTAATAATTTCCTTTCCTGGAATGGTTATGATTATGGTTATGGTTATCTTTATTTGATAAACCGTTAAAACTGTAAAACAAGCTATGCAGTTTACAAAAATATATAAAATAAGAATAAAAGAAAAAAACTCCATTGTACATGATAGGAAAGATAATGAGTAAAGCTTACAGGAAAAAATATCAACTAAAAATAAAACTCAAAAGGGGAAGAGAGGGGTAGGGTGACAGAGTGGAGAGGGGAAGGGGAAGTACTAGACTTCCTAGTACCATGTTCAAGCAGCTACCTCTCATGAGGAGGACAGGAGGCTGAAAGCAAACTCGAAAAAAAAAAACATTTTGAGTGATTTCTTAAAGCTTTAAAAATTATGTTTGGTCTTAACAAAAGCGGGTAAACTGTTCCAAAAAGCTGAGGCCGCGGTGAAAAAGGCGATCTTACAAGTGTTTTCATATCTGATATGAGTTGGGGAAGGAAAGTGAAATCTGAAGCCATCCAGGCATCAAAGGGTTCTGGGAGGAGCATGCAATGTGACCAATGAGGCTAAATAGTCCAAGGCTACTTTGTGAATGGCTTTTTGAACCAGAGTCATCAATTTAAACTGTACTCATAAACTGACAGGCTGCCAGTGATGCTGCATAAGCAATGGTGTTGCACAGTCAAATTTACAGGCTTGATTAAGGATGTGTGTCGCTGAGTTTTGGATCGTCTGGAACCTTCTGAGTTGATATTAGTTTCCCCGGTTATCCCATGCATTTATCATCCCTTGTTCTATGTAAACTCAATGTTGCTTGTATGCATTGTAGTATGTTGTGTTCATTGTACACCGCACTGATTTTAATAGCGCGGTATAGAAGAAATGTTAAATAAATAAATAAATAAATAAAATAATTAAATAAATATTGAGGTAGGTCAAGGTAAATGATATTGCAATAATCCAGCTTGGACAGGACTGTGTGTACTAAGACCACTTGTCTGGACTGCTAGACCAGTCCATACAAGTGGGTAGTGCACTAGATGGAGGCAGAGATAAATTAGAAGTTTCCAGTGACATCATCACTGGTACAAAGATTGGTGCAGCTACGGGCACTCTTCAATATTTACATGATAAGCCCCTTGCCAAAAGCCTAACCAACCCAAAACAACTCTGGTAGGGCCAAAACTCAAAACTCAATCTCTGAAGGAAGGGCATTCGACTTGCAAATCAATGAACTTTATACACCAATTCTGAAAATCCAAAACACAGCAGAGGCAGCTGTGAACGTCCCCAGGGTGGGTCCTGGACTGGCCTAGCAGGATTCGAGGAAAGGAAATGATCAGGTAAGTCAAATTTTACATTTTAGTTCATTCTAGACAAATGGGAAGTACCAAAGCTATGATTCGACTGGGTGGGAAGTAGACATGGCTGCTCTGAGAACCTTCTGCAGTGAAAGCGTAGCTACTCACCTGTAACAGGTGATCTCTGGGAACAGCAGGAATTTAGTCTTCACATATGGGTGACGTCGGTACCGACAAAGCCCGCATGGGAACGCTCCCCAGCATCCAATAGGAAAGCTTTTGTGAAAATCCCACTGCACCTGTGTAACTGCCCTTCCGCCTTTCCAGCTCTCCCTCCTCAGTTGAGTTTGTAGCTGAGATAAAAGAAGAGAAGGAAAAGAAGACGACCTACAACTCCTAGGGGAGGAGGGTGGGTTGTGAAGACTAAATTCCTTCTGTTCCTAGAAATCACCTGTTACAGGTGAGTAACTACACTATCTCCAGGAACAAGCAGGAATGTAGTCTTCACATAAGGGACTCTCTAGCTAGGAGATGCCAGAGAGATGACCTCAGAGTCGGCTGTAGAATCACAGGTATAACTAAGGAGGTCATGTATCCTCCAAGGATGTCTGGTATCGAAACACGGGACAGAGGGTAGGAGTTGATCTAAGTCTGAAAGAGATGCTGGAGAACTGCTTGGCCAAACAAGGCATCACAGCAGGAGTCCTCGTCCAGGCAATAGTGAGCAGCAAAAGTGTGGACAGAAGACCAAGTTGCTGCTTTGCATATCTCATCAATCGCTACAGAGCGTAGATTTACCATAGAGGCAGCCATGGCCGGAACATTATGTGCAGTGACATGACCCTCGAAAGAGAGTCCTGCCTTTTTATAAGCAAAGGAGATGCAGTCCGCTATCCACCTGGAAAGAGTTTGTTTGGATACTGGCAAACCCAGGTGATTTGAGTCAAAGAAGATGAAAAGCTGGGAAGCTTTTCTGTGCTCTCGAGTTCCCTGGAGATAAAAAGTCAAGGCACATTTGCAATCCAGAGTGTGAAGGGTTGCCTCTGCCCTACAGGAATGAGGTGTAGGGAAAAGACAGGAAGGTAGACAGACTGGTTTAAATGGAAGGGCAAGACCACCTTCGGCATAAAGTGAGGATGAGTCCTAAGGACTACCTTATCATGGTGGAATCGTGTATAAGGAGGGTCAGTCACCAAAGCCTGGAGCTCACTAATGCGTCTTGCTGAAGTGAGGGCAATAAGGAAGGTGACCTTCTACGTGAGAATCTTCAGTGAGGTAGTGGCTAGAGGTTCAAAGGGCGGCTTGAGAAGCTGTCCTAAAACAATATTAAGATCCCATGCCACTGGAGGGGGCTTAATGGGAGGTATGGTTAATAGAAGATCCCTCATGAAACGTATTACAAACAACTGAGAAGAGATGGACTGGCCATCTAAGGGCATGTGAGAGGCCGCAATTACACTTAGGTGTACTTTTACCAAATTGGTTTTGAGTCCAGAATAAGATAGATGGAGGAGATACTCAAGTAATGCCTCCACCGGAGCTGAGAAAGGGGTTAATATCCCTCTCACCACACCAGAGAGCGAATCTACGCCACTTGAAGGTGTAGAAGCATCTGGTGGATGGCTTCCTAGAAGCCAAGAGGATGTCCTTAACCTCCTGGGAAAGGTTAACGTCCTGAAAGGCTAAGCTCTCAGCAGCCATGCTGTGAGATGCAGGGACTGTGGACTGGGATGGAGCAACCTCCCCTCCTCCTGAGATAGATCTGGAGCAGATCCCAGATCTATAGGTTGAGCCTGAGACAGACGCAGAAGGAGAGGATACCACGATTGTCGTGGCCAGCGTTGGGCTATGAGTATCATGTAGCCCCTGTCTCTCTGGAGTTTGAAGAGAGTCTTGGGAATGAGGAGAATGGGAAGAAGGTATATAGACAGCCTTGACCCTAGTGGAGGTGAAAAGCATCCCGCTGCTGGCTGTTCGGTACAGGAGTCCTGGAGCAGAAGCGAGGATGCTTGGCATTCTGAGGACTTGCGAACAGGTCTATCTCTGGGGTTCCCCAGATCTGAAAAATATGAGTGACCTTGTCTGCATGGAGACCACTCGTGGGGTAGAAGAACTCGACTCAGTTTGTCCGCCAAGACATTGTGTTTGCCCGGAAGATACACCGCATGCAGATGAATGCAATGCTGTATGGCAAAAGACCACAGATGCAGGGCCTTGCTGCAGAGGGTCCAAGAGACTGTTCCGCCATGCTTGTTCAAGTAGAACATGACTATTTGATTGTCCGTCTGGACTAGAACTCTGCGAAATCGAAGTTGGTCCTGGAACACTCTGAGAGCATTGTGAAAGGCTCTGAGCTCCAGCAGATTTATATGGAGTTGTGACTCCTGATGAGACCAGAGCCCTTGAGTGGATTGTCCAGATGAGCTCCCCAGCCCAATTTGGACGCATCTGTTGTCAGGGTACATTGATGTGCTGGCATCTGAAAAGCTGACCCTACCAGGAAGTTTTCTGAGGACTGCTACCACTGGAAAGACGAGATTAGGTGGGTAGAGACCATTATTTTGTCTCTCAGGCGACCAGATGCCTGAGACCACTGGGAAGCCAGTGTCCATTGAGCTGCACGCATATGTAGACGAGCATATGGAACATGCACCGTTGATGCCATATGACCCAGAATTTGTAGCATTTCTCGAGCAGTGAGCAAGTTCTTGAGGCATGCCTGTGATGCTAACTGAGTCGAGCGCAGCAGAGTTGGGGCAGGAATGCCTTTGACTGCTGAGTGTCTAGGAGAGCATCTATAAACTCTAGAGCTTGAGAGGGCAAGAGTTGGGACTTTGGAAGATTTATTACAAATCCCAAGTGTTGCAGCACCTGTATGGTACATGAGAGAGAAAGTTTGGCCTCTAGAGAGGTGTTTGCTCGAATGAGCCAGTCGTCTAAGTAAGGGAACACAAATATCCTGAGAGTCCTTAGGAATGCAGCTACCGTATTTTCCGGCGTATAAGACGACTGGGCGTATAAGACGACCCCCTACTTTTCCTGTTAAAATATAGGGTTTGGCCTATACTCGCCGTATAAGACTACCCCTCTTCCAGCGCACACCAAAAAAAATAAAAAAACATCAGATTTGATTCAAACTGTGACAAGCAGGTGGTATTTAATATAGATCTGAAGTTCTCCAGAACTATAATTCTCAAGGAGTGTGTGATGTTATGAGCGTGTGTGGTCTCACTTCACTCTCTACTTGTAATTCCTGTCTTTATGTACACACCTATGCCATTAGCTTCACAAAATACTGTGTGACATTGGAAGCCCAGCATATGCAAAGTCACCTCATACATATTCATTATGGATAGCCTTAAAATGCAGCAGTTTGTGTGCTCAGCAAGACAGGTCCAGGCAGTCCTGCCATAAACCCTTTAAAATCTGAGGCCGCAGTCCCCTATGTTCTCAGGCGAGACATTCCACCTCACTTCAAAGTGACAGATGTTGGTCACATTATCAGAGACTCTGGTTCAGAACGAAATATAAACAATACTTCTTTGTCGTGGTGGTTCTTTCCTCGATATAGCTTCTACAAACCTCGAAAACACCCGACTCCGCCCATCACGACGCCTGATTGGCCAGAAGACCTCCTCCATGTCTAATGCGTGCTAGGCGCCGTTACCCAGTAATGTCCCCTACTGCTCTAGTTCGCGAGAAATAAAAGCAAATAATAAAAAGAATACACCGTAGAATCCCTCGCCGATTGGCTTGAGCCGCTGTCAGCCAGCAGGCTATCCTGCCCTTCATTGGCCCGTTCTACCACAGACGGTTGACGGCGCGCGGGAGTGGGGAAGAGAGGGAGGTAGATACACTTTTATTTATTTTTATTACTAATACAAAGATGTGTCATGCCGTCTTCAACATAGGCTCTGAGCGTATGCATTTTATTATGTTGTTACTATAAACGCTTCTAGAGTGATTAGTGACGATGCCCCCTCCCCCTCGTCGCTCGACTTACTGTTCAGCCTTGGCTTTTCGTTGTTATTGTCGACGGCAGTGGTACAGTGCTGCTCTGGGGAAGACATAGCAGGGATAATAGGCGGAACGAAGCTGGAGCTTCTCAGCTGATACTAAAACTCTTGTGCACATAGAGAGACAGCACGCGCATATACACAAAGTGAGACAGAGCCACGTCGTAGAACGTGTACCGGGGTATAAGACGACCCCCGACTTTTGAGCATATTTTCAGGGCTTAGAAAGTCGTCTTATACGCCGGAAAATACGGTACTACCACCATGCATTTTGTAAAGACTCCTGGGGCAGAGGCGAGGCTGAAAGGCAAGACTCTGTATTGATAATGTCCCCCTTGAAACATGAAGCGCAGGAACTTTCTGTGTGTGAGTGAATAACTATGTGAGTATATGCCTCCATTAGATCTGGAGAACACAGCCAATCCTGACTCTGGAGATAGGGGAGAAGGGTTCTTAGGGAGATCATTCTGAACTTCTCCCGTAGTAGGTACTTGTTCAGTTCTCTGATGCCCAGAATGGGCCTGTACCCTCCCTGTTTTCTTTGGAATGAGGAAGTATGGAGAATAAAAGCCCATTCCCTGCTGGGATGGAGGAACCACCTCTATTGCGCCCTGTGAGAGAAGGGAGGTGACCTCTTGCAGCAACAGAGCAGTGAGAGCGAGCTGAGAACAAAGCTCTCTTGGAGAAGTCCGGGGGGTAGACTTCATAGATGAAGCTTGTACCCCTCCCGTACTATGGACAGTGTCCACTGCTCTGATGCGATAAGTTGCCACCTGTGGGCAAAGTGACAGAGTCTTCCGGGGATGTGGATGGAATCTCTAGAGGCAGAACAGTTATGTTCTCTAGAAAGGAGTCAAAGACCTTGAGGAGCTGGGTCTGCTTGGGTGGCTGTGACTTAGGAGTCTGAGCCTTCTTTTGCTGCTTTGATTGCTGCTGCCCCTTCTGAGGAACATGGTGTTAACACTGTAAAGCAGGGGTGTAAGAAAGATAGTACTACTTCTTATTGAAAAAAGCTTATTTTTGCTGCTTTTTTCCTAGCTGGGTTGGCAGTAGATCTAGATAGCCTATGAAGGGTGGTGTTCTCGGATTCTAACTGAGAGGCCTTGTCCTTTCAATCCTCGCCAAAAAGGTTTTCACCCAGCTTATCTTGAACCCAAGATCCAATGCTTGGAGCTAAGCAATCCTGTGTGCACCAATGCAGATGGATGAAGTTCTGCTGATGCACTCAAAACAGTCAAATGTTGCCCTGTTAAACTTTGAAACGTTCTGAGCATGCTTTACAAGGGTGAGATAATCTGCTCTCTTGTCATCGGGGAGAAGAGGAGCCATTAACTTCAAATCCTTAGCCACCTCTCTAAGGAACATACCCATAAAAAGTATGTAGGAACTGATCCCGGCCGATAACATGGAGGCCTGAAAACGTCGTCGACCAAAGGCATCAAGGGGTTCTCGATTCCCTACTTTGAGGGTCCGAGGCATGTGTCTTTGCACTCTTTATTCGACGCATTGCACGCATGGAATGGTGCGGCAATTGCGTCTTTTGAAAACCGGGACACTCCGGTACCCGGTAAATGGTATCGAGTTGTTGGGTATGGGGAGAGATAGTAAGGGATGTCTCCCACAACCGAAGCATAAGGTCATGAAGTATGTGATGGATAGGGAGTGTAGCAGCCTCCTTCAGGGCTGTATGGTATTGAAGAATTTCAAATTCTTCGGCCCTAGGCTCTTTCTCCGATGCCAGTGTTATGGACAGACCCTGAGCAACACTGCAAATAAAGTCTTGAAAAGACATGTCCTCTGGAGGGGATATGCGACGTGGAGACAGAGATGGGTCTTCCGGAATAGTTCTCATGTCCCGGGTATCGGCCGATTCATCATCCGACAAATCGGAATCCGAAGATTCAAAGAATTCATGGGCAGGGTGTTCCGATCAAAACCGGTAGCTGAGGCTTGTGGTGCCGGAACGTTGGTATCTGCAATGGATCAATGGATTCAAGGACCGGCATGAGCGATAGCATGGGTAAGGTGCAAAAAGGTCGATGCAGGTTGTGTCGGTACCGGAGCCGGTACAGATGCCTGCGGAATAGACTGTAAAGGTTTTACTGGTACCGAGACCGCCAGTAAGGCTGCTAAGCTCCACTCAATGGCCAGGATACGTTGATCCATGAAGCTGCCGATGCTTGGGTATCGGTACTGGAATTGCTGGCCACGATCCCTGAGCATGGTACCAGGAGCTCTCCAGAGGTGGAGGCCTCGGTAGCATCTTAGGACCACACTAAGGCTTTGGAGGGAAGGTCCTCCCGCCGGGGTTGTTTAGCCGGTGTGTCCCCCTCCAGAGCAACGCCCCAGGCATCTTGATGCTTAGAAGCTCTACCCTTGGAGGGCCAGCCAGTCCTTCAATGAAGACTTAGGTTTCGATACCTGAGATCCTTGGGAGGAAGATGAAGCCCTCAATGATGTTGATGCTAAAGATACTGCATCGGAGGCAAAGAGGGTGCCCAGCTTTGCAGCTCAATTCTGTAGGCCTCTCTTTGTCATCTTCCTACAAAAAGGACATTCTGATGGTTGATGATCCGGTCTAAGCATTTTAGACACCAGTCATGGGTGTCTGTGGCCGAAATGGTACTGCCACGTTTGGAACACTTCTTAAAACCACTGGATGGTTTTTCCATTTGGTCTGTGACAAAAGGGGAGGCCTAAGCCTAAGATGGTGTCGATGTGCCTGAAGAAAAGAAATAATTCTTTCCGTCACAGAAGATTTTTCTTTTTTGAAGTAAGAAAGAAAGAAAGCAAGCAAGCATCGATGGGAAGGCAGATGAGACCACAAAAAATAAGAAAGATACATTTTTTGCGGTGACAGGAATTGCTCCTTGTCAGCTCCGCGGAAAATAAAGAACTGAGGAGGGAGAGCTAGAAAGGTGAGAAGCAGCTATGCAGGAGTGGTAGGATGCTCCCAAAAGCTTTCCTATTGGACGCTGGGGAGTGTCCCTGCGTGGGCTCCGTCGGTACCGATGTCACCCATATGTGAGGACTACATTCCTGCTTGTTCCTGGAGATAAACATGTCCACCCTAGCCTATAGATTGAAGCAATAATGGTTGACAAAGATATTTAGGGAGAACCAGATTGCTGCTTGACAGATGTCCACCAGGGCTGCTACTCTTAATTCTGCTTGTGCCCAACCTGAGTAAGCATGCAAACCCACTGGCATGGGCATGTAGGCAGAGGCAACTACCTCCCTAATCCAGCGTTCTAGGGTGGCCTTGGAGTTTGCCTTGCCTATATGCAGATCCCCCAAACAAGACATACAGCGGAAGGGATTAGTCACAGAGTAACATACTGTAAACATACACCAGGTGCAATTCCTTATCCTTACTCTGACACTAATTAGATGAAAAGGCCAGAAGAAAAACACCTAGTTGACATGAAAGACTGAGATCACCTTGGACAAGAAGGGAGGGATGGGACAAGAAGGTCAAATACAGATCTCTACAGGATAAGGCCTGCAACTCCGAGATGCACCAGGCTGAGCAAATCACCACCAAAACATGAACTTGATAGAGAAATCCTTCAGCATGGCTTCCCCTCAATGGCTCAAAGGGAGGACCCAGCAAAGTCTTAAGTACTAGGCCAAGATTCCAGGATGAAACAATCGCTTGGATTGGGGGGGGGGGGGGAGAGAGAAATAGATGCTTCACACTATTAAGAAAATTTGACATCGGGATGTGAAGCCAAAGGGCACCCAGCATAACCTTGGTGTGGCAGGAAGTGATCCTGTAGCTAGGACCTGTCCTCTAGGTGATGTAAAACACTCTTGCACTGAGAAGGTTTCTCCAGGGGCGTATGCCCTTGAAGGAAGGATTAGGATGGCCATTATAGTTGGCGATTCAATCATTAGGCACGTAGATAACTGGGTGGGTGGTGGACATAAGGATCGCCTGGTAACACATGCCTGCCTGGTACAAAGGTAGAGGACCTCATGTGCCGCCTAGACAAGGTTTTAGATACTGCTGGGGAGGAGTTTGCTATCTTGGTATATATTGGTACCAATGACAAGTGTGGAAGGGATGTTCTGATAGCCAAATTTAGGCTTTTAGGTAGGAAGTTGAAATCCAGAACTTCCAGGATAACATTCTCTGATCTGGTTCCACGTGCAGGATGCAAAAGGCAGGCAGAGCTCTGGAGTCTCAATGTGTGGAAGAGACGATGGTGCAAGGTGAGGCAGATTAATATGAATAAAATACAACCTCTAAAATAACTGTATGCAAATGCTAGAAGTCTAAAAAAATAAGATGGGAGAGTTAGAATATATAGCACTTAATGAAAGGTTAGATATGATTGGCATCTCAGAGACCAGGTAGGAGGACGACAACTAATGGGACATACTGTGATATTTGTGTACAAACTATATCGCAATGATAGGGTATATCAAATTGGTGGAGGGGTTGCGTTCTGTGTTATAGAAGGCACTGAGTCATACAGGATTAACGTTTTGCAGAAAACAAAACACACTGTACAATCTCTATGGATAGAAATTCCATGTTAAAAGGGGAAGGCGATGGCAATGGGGGTGTACTACCAACTGCCTGGCCAGAATGAACAGATAGATGATGAAATGCTACAAGAAATCAGGGAAGCTAACAAAAGCTACAACATAGTAATAATGGGTGATTTCAATTACCCTGGTATTGACTGAGTCAGTGTCACAGCAGGACATGCTAGGGAGAGAGTAGTTACTCACCTGTAACAGGTGTTCTCTGAGGAAAACAGGAATCAGTCCTCACATATGGATGATGTCGGAGCCGATGGAACCCTCATGTGGAGCAAATCCCCAGCTTTCAGAGAAAGCCTTTGGGAGTTGCCATCACACACGCGCGGTCCCCTTCCCACCCAAGTGTGCCATCTTGCTCAGTCAAATGACATAGCTAAAAAGATGGCACAAAGCACAAAATATAATAGGACTGCAACTCCAAGGGGAGGAGGGAGGGTCGTGAGGACTGATTCCTGCTGTCCCCGGAGAACACTTGTTACAGGTGACTAACTATGCTTTCTCCGGGAACAGGCAGGAAGTCAGTCCTCACATATGGGACTCCCCCGCTATAGGCTACCGAGAACTCATAGCTAAAAAGGCTCCCTCTATGACAGCCGCAATAGCAATGCAAACTAAAGAAATAGCACTCCGGTAGCCTGAACACAGAAGGGTTGGAGGGAAAGCGTTGCCTAGACCTCAAAAAGGTTACGGCGTACAGCCTGGCCAAAGGCACTGTCCCGTTGGGACTCCCTGTCCAGACAATAATAGGTTGCGAAAGTCTGACTTGAAGACCAGGTGGCGGCCCGGCAGATGTCTGCCAAAGGAACAGAGCGCAAATGAGCCACTGATGCCACCATGGCCCTGACCCTATGGGCCGTAACATGACCCTCCATTGGAATCTCGGCTGCCCTGTATACCCAGGCAATGCAGTCTGCCACCCAGGTGGACAGCGTATGCTTTGATACCTCCACTCCCAGCCTACTGGGGTCATAAGATAAGAAAAGCTGAGAAGCCTTCCGATACGATTGCGTACGATGGATATAGAAGGCCAACGCCCTCTTACAGTCCAGGGTATGCAGGACCGACTCTGCCTGACTGGCATGCGGCCTGGGAAAAAGAATAGGCAGAACCACCTCCTGGTTGAGGTGGAACGAGACCACCACTTTCGGAAGGAACTTGGGGTGTGTGCGAAGCACCACCCAGTTCCCATAGAACCTGGTGTAGGGTCTTTCCGACACTAGGGCCTGGAGCTCACTCACTCTCCGAGCGGATGTGAGTGCCACCAAGAAAACCACCTTCCAAGAGAGCGTAGATGGCAGGTAGCCATTGGTTCAAAGGGCAGTCTATTAAGCTGCCCTAACACCACATTCAGATCCCACTCTGTCGCCGGGGGGCAAACTGGGGGTTTCAAGAGAAAGAAGTAAATCCCTCACAGACCAAGGGATGGACGGAGAGAGGCTTCTCATCCATTGAAAAGTGGTGTGCCGCAAGGGCACTGGGGTGCACCCTGACCGAGTTGGACTTGAGGCCTAGATCGTTGAGGTGGAGAAGATATTGCAGAACCACTCCCACCGGGCAAGAGAAAGGACCTATCTCCCACTCCTTGCACCAGGACGCAAACCTGCACCACTTCAAAGCGTACGTCTGTCTAGTCAATGGCCTCCACAAGGCCAGCAAGACCTCTTCAATATTCTTTGGAAGGAGGAGCGGAGCGAGAATTACCCTTTCAGCAGCCACGCCATCAAGTTGAGGGAGCTGAGATTGGGGTGCAGAAGAGAGCCCCACTCCTGAGAGGAGGTGTGGGGAGGACCCCAAGGGAATTGGGGCCTCCACCGCTAGCTGCAGAAGGAGCGGGAACCAGGGTTGCCTGGGCCACCGTGGGGCAATAAGCATGACCGAGGCTCTGTCTTGGAGAATCTTGCAGTGTCTTGGCTACCAGAGGTGTCGGGGGGAATGCATACAGAAGGTCCCCGGACCATGATATCAGAAACACATCGGCGGCCACCCTCTGCGGGTGGTGTCGCCTGGAGCAGAAATGGGGCAACTGGTGATTGTCTGGACTTGCAAACAAGTCCAGCACTGGCCGCCCCCAAGTCTGGAAGAGCCAATTGGCTACTTCACAGTCCCTGAGTACGGAAACCCTGACAATGGGCCCCCCAGACCAGCAGGGATGCATCTGTGGTCAGGATCCTCGTGTGCAGAGAGGCCTGGAAAGCCATCTCCACCTCCAAGTGATGCCGTTGGAGCCACCAGGCCAGGGACCATACCAGACGTCTGGATACCTTGACCCTGTCCCAGAGGTGCCCTGTGGCCTGAGACCATTAGTCTCTGAGACACCATTGAGCGGTCCTCATGTGGAGGCGGGCATCCGGGGTCACATGGACTGTGGAAGCCATGTGCCCAAGGAGGCGCAGGAAATGTCTTGCTGACACTGCAGATTTTCGACTGTCTGTCTGTCTTTTCTGCAGGCAAATAGGCCTTCACTTGAAGGGTGTTGAGTCTGGCCCCAATGAACTCTAGCTGCTGAGTCGGACTGGACTTGGGCTAGTTGATCATGAACCCTAGGTGTTGCAGCATCTGGATAGTGCGAGTCGTGGCCTGGTGGACCTCAAAGGCTGAGGGGCCTTTGATGAGCCAGTCGTCGAGGTATGGGAATACAATGACCCCTTGAAGCCTGAGAAAGGCAGCAACCACAGCCAGGCACTTTGTGAACACCCTGGGGGCAGAAGCAAGGCCGAAGGGGAGTACCCTGTACTGGTAGTGATTGCCCCCCACCACAAAGCGCAGATATTGCCTGTGGCTTGGGTGTTTTAGGATGGGTGTATACGCATCTTTTAGGTCTAAGGAGCATAGCCAATCTCCCTGGCAGAGGTAAGGCAGCAATATTCCAAAGGAGAGCATCTTGAACATCTCCCTCACCAGGAATTTGTTTAAGTTACGCAGGTCGAGGATGGGTCTGAGGCCTCCTGTCCTTTTTGTCACCAGAAAGTACCTGGAGTAGAAGCCCCTTCCCTGCAAGTGGTGGGGCACCGGTTCTACCGCCTGATCCTCAAGAAGACCTGCTAACTCCTTTAGAAGAAGGTCCCGGTGAAGTGGAGACCTGATAGGCTCTCCTGAAAAGTAATGAGGTGGCACTGGGCTAGGTGAAGATAGCCCTCCCAGACTAATTGCAAGGCCCAGACATCGGTGGTAATGGCTGTTCACCTGTGGGCATACAGAGCAAGCCAGCCTCCTGTGATCTGCCTGTGGGAAGAGTGGCCATGCTGTAGGAGCCAAAAGCCGGTGCCTGGGGTTTGGAGGCTTTCTGCTTACGCAGGCCATGCCGCTGTCCCTTGGTCTGCTGCCCCTTGGGGAGCCGGGAAGGCCTGAAAATGGGAGTAGCTTCAGTGAGCAGCACCCTTCCTCGGGCCTTGGGTAAAAGAGCTTTTTTACCCGAGCCCTTCTTGCAAGAAGGGGCAGAGGTCTTCTTGGAAAGCCGTGTCATCATGTACTCGTTCTCCAGCTCCAGCTTTGGTCTTTGCCAAAGAGTCTCCCCCTGGCATGGGACATCGCCAACTTGTCCTGAACCCATTGTTTGAGGTCCGACGACTGTAGCCAAGCTTGGCGGCGTGCACACATGCCAGCCGTGGCTACCCGGACCGCCGACTCAAACCCATCATTGGCCGCCCAAGACAACCTTCGAGCACTCACGGACAGCTTTGGACAGGCCCCTAAAGCACTGCAAAGGTTCCTCGGAGAGACAAGCCGAGAACCCGGCGAGTTCCTTCACCAGGTCCCTCAGGTACATGCCCATGTACAGTTGGTATGCCTGGATCCGACGAGTCAGCATTGAACCCCGGAAGCACTTCCTGCCGAGGGCATCCAAGTTGTGGGCCTCCCTGCAGGGAGGCACCGAGGAGTGCATCTTCGGGCTCTTCAGCAGGCGCATGGCCGATTCCACAACCATGGAGTTGTGCTGGAGCTGCAACTTTTGAAACCCAGGGCTCCGGCGGACTTGATACATTGAGTCGAGATGCTTGCTGATCACTGGCACTGACGTCGGTGTCTTCCACATGCGGCGCATCAGTCGTTCCAGGATCGGAGGCATGGGTACAGTAAGGGCCTCCCAGGGGGGGGCCTCATACTGGAGGATCTCAAGCTCATCGGCTCAAGGATGGGAACGCCAAAGTCTTGGACATATCCCGTACGAAGTCCAAGAACCTCATGTCCTCCGGAGGGGACATTCGTCGAGGCTTAGATATTAGGGATTCAGAAGGTACATCCCTGTGCCGGCGGGTATCCAGGGACGCCTTGTCTTCGGTTTCCCACGCCAACGCCTCTGAGGAATCGAGGGGGCTTGTCAGGCATCGAGAGCCACAGTGCCGACCGCTCCAACGTCAGCAGGCTTTGTGGCGGCGACCTTGGTCCCGAACGGGAGGCTGAGAGAGACCTTGGCTGAGGATTGACTCGAGCCCGAGGGGCTTCGAGGATCGGCTCGGCCTCCGGGGTCAACTTAGACGTCGAGGGCCCGGTGGTCGGGGCGGAGGAACCGGACAGGCTGGCTATCAGCGCCTGCTGCTGCTCCATGAAGGCAATGAAACTGCGCTCCAAGGCGGCCATTCTGAACTCGAGTCCGGAAGCCTCCGCAGCTGCCGACTCGGACCTGACCACTGGTTCCCCCGGGGGGGAGTCCTCGACGAGGACAACTGGTACTTGCCTCGGCTGGTCCATCTCCCGACGAGGCATCTTTGCCAGGCGCTCCTTCTCCGAAGATCCCGGCCGGTGCTCGGGGCTCCACGACGTACCCTAGGAGGAGTCTGGTCACTCGGAGCTATCCAGAGACGCTGCCTTCGAGGATTTTTTCTTCCTCTTGTACTCCCTCGAGAGGGACTCCCTTTCCGAGGAACCTCGACGCTGCTCGGGCTCGGAATGCTCCCCCCGAGACATGGAGGCCTCAGATGAGGTCCGGGCTCTCGGAGGCAAGAACATGGAAAAAAATCCTATCATGCTGCTGCTGGCGGCTCTTCAGGGCCTTTGAGGACATTTTCCTACACGGGCCACAGACTGACGGGTCATGGTTGGGCCCGAAGCACTGGAGACAGCAGTCATGCGTATGGGTGAGAGACAAGTTTCACACACTGATCGCATTTTTTAAACCCACTGACAGCCATCTGGGGAAAAAGGGCTCCTGCAAGGTCGAAGACCTGGGCTGCCAGTGAAAAAGAAAAAAAGGCACGAACGCCAGTCACGAAGGACCAAAAACAGAGACGGACTCAATACCGGCATATCGAGCCGAAGGCGGGAAGAGGTACCGGTGGGAAAAAAGAGAAAAAAATTTGACTTTTTTTACAGGGACACAAGGACTACGTCTGAAAGGCTCCGCAGAAAAAAGGAGACTGAGAAAGATGGCACCCTTGGGTGGGAAGGGGACCGCGTGTGCGTGATGGCAACTCCCAGAGGCTTTCTACGAAAGCTGGGCATTTGCTCCGCACGGGGGGTCATCCATATGTGAGGACTGACTTCCTGCTTTTTTCTTAATTTTAATATATATAATCAACAGTTCAGCATTTATAAATCGGGTATTAATGCACTTATCTGAATAACAAGGTTTGCCACTCTCATGCTTCTTGCGATATCGTCGTATTTGCTCTACATTGAAGATTTTCATCAGAAAGCAAGAGGGCTGATTAATAACTATGTTTGAGGCACGAGGCTACACTAAAGCAGTGATTCTTCAAGCTTATAAAAGGGCTTTATATAACCATCAAGAGATTTTGTTAAGAGAATTTAAGCAGAGGAAGTTGGAGGACAGCATACTTCATTTATTATACAATTCTCTCCATATGCTTCTGTAATAGCTGCTAATAAGTTAAAGAATACTGGAAAGTGCTTAGTGTTCATTCAGTGTTTAGAGAATGAAGGCTTTAGTAGCATGTAGCTGCCGTCGCAATCTAAAGGATTGTTTATGCCCTGCAGTTTTACCTGCATACAGGGGCAGTGGAACACCTGTTTGGTTGGAGGGGCCAAACAAACCAATCTCTAGCCCTGTCCCCAAGCTCTCTATTACTGCTGTTGTGTTGTGCAAAATACTGGTGGGGCCATGCCCCCTGTAGCCCACCCCTTTCTGCTGCCTATGCCTGCACAAAGGGTGATGACATCAGAGGAATGGGGCCATTTTATTTGCCATGGTTGTCAAGTCTGAGCTATCAGTTTTTAAGAACCCATTTGATGGAAGATTGTATCATTTATCACAGCGAACCTCATATAATTCAACATCGTTGTCTGCCTATGTGATAAAATTTATGTGACCAAGACTTCTTGTTCGTTAAGGGTGTGATTGGTTGAGCACAAATCAGTTTGTTAATGGTTGAGCATTCAAATTATATGCACCATCTCTCTGGAACTCTCCACCCCACTCCCCCATCCGTGCCATCTCTGACCTATCTACTTTCAGAAAACATCTAAAGACACATCTGTTTCAACTATGCGATGAACAAGTAACTTAAAACACTGCATGCTACCAAACCCCTTCAGCCAAACCCTCAAACCTTCTATTTATTTATTATTTATTTTATTTATTACAATTTCTTATATACCGCACTATTGTCAGCGCGGTTTACATAAAACAAAATGAAGCTCATTTATATTATTATATAACTACATTGTATATAATTTCCCTGTTATGGCACAAGTTATACCTACCTACGTGTAAGTTAGATTGGAGGTTAACTGGATAACCATATTTATTTTGTATTGCACTAAACATGTTCTATTTAATTCTGATTGTGAATATGTCTCAAGATTGTTCTATGTAAGTTGCTATGGTTATCTAACTTGTTCTATGTAATTTCTGTTCTTGTTCCCTATAAACCGCACTGAATGTGAAATAGTGCGGTATATAAAACCAATAAATAAATAAATGTATACTACATCGTCGTGAAGAAGCCCCTGTAGTTCTGCATTGTTTACAAAAATCTCATAGTTTTGCAGAATTGAGTTGTACTATTGTAGATCAAGTGGCAGAAAATGCCCGTGGCGGCTATCAGGGCAAAATACTGATTCAATGAGAGCAAAGGTAGATACACAGATTACATACGCTTGAATCTAATGGGTTACATTTGTGCACTGAGTGGATGGCTTTTTTCCAATAGTTTAATTGACGTTTACACAAGAAATCAATATAAACACGAAGTGACTAAAATAGCAACAAAACAAACTAAAACAGACATCTCACAGCAAGCAACATTAAAAATAAAAAAGTAAAATATCAACACTAAAATTTCAGAGTCCAGTGTATGCCATCAAGTAACTTATAATAAAAAAGTCTTTCTAAAACTCCAAGATTCCAAAATTCTAAATAATCTCCTTGAAGTCTCAGTTCAAGCGGAAGCTGGTTCCAAGTCAGAGGGCCAGCTACAGATAGATTTAGTTTAGGATACACATGCAAAGGTCTGTGGAAAAGAGGGACACTAACTGCCCATTTCCCTCTGATCATAGCTGGTGGGAAGGGGAATAAAATTCACAGGGGGTCATGAAGAGAAAAAAAACACTCCTTATTTCAAAATTCTGAAAATCAATGACATCCAATCTAAAGTAAATCTGGCGAATAAAGTGGTAAGAGAACCAGATACGGTTGAGGTCTCACAGGTCTAGGACGGGCCGAAACTCCCCAGTCCTTTTGGGCACCAGGAAGTAGCGGGAGTAGAACCCTTTGCCCCTGAGGTGAAGGGGGACAGGTTCCACCACCCATCTACCACAAGACTTGTGAGTTCCTGCTGAAGCTGGTCCCAGTGAAGGGAATGCATCAGGAGCTCTCCTGGAAATAATGGCATGGGCATCTACTTGAGGTGGAGGAGGTATCCCTCATTCACCACCTGCAGGGCCGATGCATCAGTGATGATGGCGGATCAGCAGTCAGCAAAAAACAGATGGCCTCCCCTTCCCCCGTGTGCTGCGGGGCAGGCCCTTCCGTGGGGAAAGAGGCTATGCCCCAAGTGTCAAACACCCCCCCCCCCCCCGCTGCGCCTGAGGCATGACCTGGGACTTGGGGGCCTTAGGCTTACGAGGGTCATACCTCTTACCCGAAGCCTTCCTTTGGGAAGGGTCAGTGGTCTTCTTAAAGAGCCTGGTCCTAGTCATGAACTCAGACTTCAGCTTGCCAGCCTTGTCTGTCATGAGCATGCAAAACCTGTCCTGCACCCATTGCTCCAAGTCAGAAAACTGTAGCCAGGCAAAGCAGTGGGCACTAATGTCCACCGCTGCTACTCTAGCTGCCCACTCAACGCTGTCATAGTGGTATTAGTGCTTGAGTCATAAATTTGGAGACCAGGATCAGGAACCACTGAAGAGGTTCCTTAGAGAGACCAGTTGAGAACCCAGCAAATTCCCTCGCTGTGTTCCATAAGTACATGCCTATGTACAGCTGGTAGGCCTGGATCCAACTGATGAGCATTGAGCCATGGAAGCACTTCTTACCCATGGTGTCCCTACCCGGGGGCACAGAGGAGTGCGTTTTCTGGCTCGAGTCTACACATGGCCGACCACCACCATGGAGTTGTGAGGCAGTTCAGCTTTTTGGAAGCCAGTGCTCTGGAGGACCTGGTACATCGAGTCCAACCGCCTGCTCACAATGGGGATCGAGGCCGGGGTCTCCCGCATATGGAAGGGCAGCTATTCCAGGATAGGGAGGATGAGCACTATAAGGGCCTCCTTGGGGGGAGCCTTGTACTGGAGAATCTCTAGGTCCTCTGCCCTAGGCTCCTCCTCGGTAGTAAAGGTAAGAGCCTTCGCCATATTCCTTATAAAGTCCAGGAAGGCTAGATCCTCGGGTGGGGACTGTTGCTGGGCCTCTGGAGGAGAAGGATCTAAGGGCATATCCATGTGGATTCTGGTGTCCAGGGACTCGCTGTCCTCGGTCTCCCAGTCGGACCCCAAGTTGGAGGAGACCTCAAGGATCCTCCAGGCCTTGGGCTGGTCCCCCAGCCCCGATGGCCTGGGGGTCCCAATGCCCCTGTGCTCCAAATCAGGTGCGCTGTTTGGGGAACTCCTCGGCCCCGAGTGGGACTAGAACTGGGCCAGAGGTGCCTTCCGAGGCTGATGGTGCTCGAGGATCGGCTCCAACTCCGGGAAAGCCCTCACAGTGGAGGGCCCGGTGGTTGGGAGTGATGACCCAGAGAAACTGGGCATCAGAGCCCGCTGTTGAGCCACGAAGGCAGACAAATTGCATTCTAAGGCCACCATCCTAGCTTCGATGCCAGATGGCTCAACAGCCACCAGCACAGGTGCTGAGGATTTCAGGTCTGACGCCAGCGCTGTCGAGGGAGTGTCCTCGATGAGGATGGCTTTGGAGGGCAAAGACCAATCCCTAGACGCCAAAGGCATTTTCTCCTACCAGGGCAGCTTTGAGGGCCGCTCCCAGCTATCACCCTCAGCCTTGCATTGAGGGTTCCAAGGCCGGGGGGCCATGGGACTTCCCCACAGTCCTGGACTCATCACCCGAGGCCGCCGCCGGTGACAGTCTCTTTGAGGGGCGTTCCTCCCGAAGGGAGCCTCAGCTCGACACCCCGTGACCTTGAGACAGTGCAGTCACTGTGCGAGGCCTCGGCCTCTGTGGCAGCCCTCAATGGCGCTGGTCCCACAGATTGCTCTGGGTCCGAGTCGATCTTGTGGAAAGTCAACTTGTGCTGCTTCTTACAGCCTCAAAGAGCCTTGGGGGTCATCTGCTGGCCAAGACCACACACCAAGGCATCATGATCCGGCCCGAGGCACCGAAGGCAACAATCATGTGAATCCATGCACAACATGTTGTGCGCACAACGGTCGCAAGGCTTGATGCCACTGATCGAGGCCATAGTGAGGAAGACTGTCCCCGCAAGGTCAAACTCTCTTGGGCCCAACCAGAAAGGAAGCAAAACCCATGCACTGGAGAAAAATCCCGAAGGGGGAAAAGAAAAGGAATCAGAAGAAAAAATGCGATGCCAAAGGCAAGCGGACTCAGGAGGGCACCAGAATGCGACAGGAAAAAGAATTAAAAAAAAAAAAATCTACTTTTTCCGGGGGGGGGGGGGGGGGGGGGGGCACTGACACACCTCGGATGGGCTTGACATAAAAAAGAAGACTGAGGCAAGATGGCACACTTAGGCAGGAAGGGAACCACACGTGTGGTGCATCTCCCAAAGGCTTTCTTTGAAAGCTGGGGAGAGGTTACCACGCAGACTCTGTCTGCGCCAACGTCATCCTTATGTGAGGACAGACTTCCTGCTTGTTCCTGGAGAATATGAAATGCACCTCAGCTAGGTCCAGGGACACCAGAAAATCCCCCTTCCTGAACACCTGAATGATTGACTGCAGGGTCTCCATTTGAAAGCAAGACTCACAGACAGGTATATACCGCTTTGATATCAAGAATCGGTCGGAAGGACCCATCCTTTTTGGGAACCACAAAATAAATGCAGTACCATCCTTTGACTTGCTTGGGAGGGGCCACGGGCACAACAGCTTGAAGCTGGAGAAGCCTTTCCAGAATGGCTTTGACTGTCTTTGAATAGAGAACTACATGGAGAGATCACAACGGCATATGAAATAGACCTGGTGCACTCCAGGATATAACTATGCCAAACGATGTTGAGAACCCACCAATTCATGGTGACCTGGGCCCATTCCTGGTTTAAAAAATAAAAAAAAAAGACTGAGATGGCCACCCACCGGAAGCACTTTGGAATGGACCCCTTCGCCCGTCACTGTCTGGGGCAGGAGGCACCAGTTCCAGAGAAGGAATCTTTGGGCTTTTAGTTCCGCACCGAAAGGGCTGAGATTTGCCAGATGGCACTGACTGCTTCCCTGAATGGTAACACCATGTGTCACTAAGCTGGGACTGAGATGCTAAATGCCCTGAAGAGCCCTTCAGTTTATCCTTAGGCAGTCGCCGAGGCTTGGCTTCCCCGGGTCCTCCTCAAAGAGAAGCTGGCCCTCAATCTTGAAGGACTATTTATTTATTTAGCTGTATTTATATACCGCTTTTCACCGGGTCAAAGCGGTGTTACATGGGGGTGGGGGAATTAAGTACAGGGGTGGGGCCATCACCGGGGAGGCAACAGGGAGGTTGGGAGGCAGACTACTAAGAGAGACTGCTACTGCTGGGAAGGAATGTGAAATTGCATTTGCCTGTTGGGAAATTCTCTAAATCTTGGGGAAAATGGAATTCTTTGGATTAAAGCTGATAAAATCTGTGAATTTTAAAATTCAGTGTTTTATTAAAGTCAGTTAGGGCATAGTATTACAAGTCAACTTTCAGAATGGGTTTATTCCCATCACCCACCTACCCCTTCTCCTACACACCGAAGCATAATCCTTGATTTATAGCCTCCTAACATTGCATTGCAAAGTAGTTAAGGGGAAAGGAGTGATCTTACTGACTTTCAGATTTAACTGATTATCTTCATCAGTAAGTTAGTAGGCCTTGGGAGTAGATTAATTAAGTCCTTGCAGTTCATCTTGAAGTGAACACTAAAGGAAGGTCCCTTATACTTATTAGGTTTAATTGTATTGGTTCAAGTATCCCTATTCCCCTAGCAACTTTAAACAACTGAACAATTTTAAAAAGCTAAAATAAATCTTTAAATCTAAGATGCACACAGCAGTCCAGCAGCGAGATGGAAGCTGGCCAGTCTTTTTCACTTAGTGTCACATACGAGGGGGTACCCAAAAAAACAGGAATAACATTGCCGTGGGCGGAGCTTGTGTAGTACGCACTTCTGCCGCTAGGCGTGTATAGTGCAACTCATTGTCAGTTCAGTGCCGCCTGTGTTGTCGACCTGGCTTGTTCTGTTCATCTGCAGTGATTGTTTTGCTAGCGCTGTTTTGTTCTTGTTTCTTTTTTTATGATGACAAGTTTAAGTGAACAACGTGCAGTTGTGAAATTTTGTTTTCTACTTGGTAAAAATGCTGCTGAAACTGTTTTAATGTTGAAAACAGCTTATCAAGATGACGCTATGGGAAAAAGTGAAGTGTACCAGTGGTTTGCTCGGTTTAAAAATGGCGACATGTCGATTGATGACAAACCTCATTCTGGGCGTCCATCAACTGCCCGAATCGACGAAAATATTGAAAAAATTAGAGAGCTTTTGCTCACAGACCGTCGACAGACAATTGATCAACTGTCAGAGATTAGTGGGTTATCTTGGAGCTCGGTTCAGCGAATTTTAACGGAAGATTTGGGAATGAAAAGGGTTGCTGCCAAGTTTGTTCCTCGGGTTCTGACTGACAATCAAAAGGAACATCGAGTTGAAACATGTCATGTTTTGAAACAACAGCTTGAAACTGATCCAGATTTTCTGTCAAAGGTCATTACAGGTGATGAGTCATGGTGTTATGGTTACGACCCAGAAACAAAGCAACAGTCAAGCCAATGGAAGACGTCATAGTCACCCCGTCCAAAAAAATGTCGTCAAGTCAAATCAAACATCAAAACAATGCTGATTTGCTTTTTTGATGCCAAGGGGGTAGTTCATTCAGAGTTTGTTCCCCCAGGTCAGACCGTCAATCAAACCTTTTATTTGGAAGTTTTAAGAAGATTGCGCAACAGTGTTCGTCAAAAAAGACCCGATTTGTGGCAGACAGGAGACTGGTTCTTCCACCACGACAACGCACCTGCACACACAGCCATCTGTTAGACAGTTTTTGGCTAAAAATGGCATGGTTCCGCTGCCCCACGCACCTTACTCGCCTGACCTGGCTCCGTGCGACTTTTTCTTATTTCCACGCATGAAAAGGGGCATGAAAGGACACCAATTTGACAACATTGAAGTAGTCAAGAAAAAAACAAGGGAGGAGCTGTCAGCCGTTTCTAAAGATGACTACAAAAAATGTTTTGAACAGTGGAAGCACCGGTGGGACAAATGTATCAGTTGTAATGGAGAGTATTTTGAAGGGGATAAGGTTGTTTTGTAAAGAATTTGAAATAAATAGCTTTTAAAAAATAATTCGGTTTTTTTGGGTACCCCCTCGTATATGATTTTCTCCCACTTGGTGAGAGGTCATATGTGTGCACTAGATACAAAGAGCTCTTTGCTCTCGGAGAACAACTCTGATTTCTGGAGACTAGTGTAGCAGACTTGGAGGAGCTGAGGCAGAGAGGTATATAGAAACGGCCTACAGTGGCATAGTAGAGAAACATAGAAACATTTCAGCATATGGCTTATCTAGTCTGCCCTTACATATCAAATATTATAGCCCCTTTTTTTTCCTTTAGAGATCTTCTGTGTTTGTCCCATGTTTTCTTGAATTCAGATACTGTCCTCGTATCTACTACGTCCACTGGGAGACTATTCCACGCATTTACCACTCTTTCCATAAAGAAATATTTCCACATATTACTCCTGAGTCTATACTGTCACCCTCATCCTATAACCCCTCGTTGCAGAGCTTACTTTCAAATCGAAAGAGGCTCTGCTCTTGCGCATTTATGCCATGGAGGTATTTAAATGTATCTGTCATATCAAGTCCTTCCTTCAGTCTGGCAGCCTCTCTGAGCCAGCAATTTGGTCGTTCTCTAGGCTGTCAGAAAGAAGTAATTAGATCTTACCTGCTAATTAGTGTTCCTGAAGGAATGACAGTCCAGTCCCTTTACTTCTGGGTTACGCAACCCTTCCAGCAGCTTGGAGGCTGAGCCCAACCTTTTTGGAGGTGGGGCGGTATAAATACCACTGATACCACCCACTAACTCCAGTATTCGAATGAAAAAGCAGACTAATCAAAGTTCTATGAACAATCAACAAAACTACAAAAAACCTAACTCCCTCACGGGATACTTGATCAGAACCCAACTTTTTTTTTTTTTGGAATAAGAAATAGGGGTCAGGAAGGGGGAAATACCACGGAAGGGGGGGAGGGGTGCCCGATACTGCCCTAGGCGACTTTCTCCTGCCCTTCTTCTCCCAGACCTGGTTCCACGCTCGGCCAGATACTCCGCTCTTGACTGATAGGCCTTCAAGTCCGACCGTGCCGGGTGGGATCAGGGACTGGACTGTCGTTCCTTCAGGAACACTAATTAGCAGGTAAGATCTAATTACTTCTTCCTTATCGTCACTCCAGTCCAGTCCCTTTACTTCTGGGATGTACCAGAGCAGTTCAACCCTGGGTGGGTTCCGGCAAACCGGACTGAAGGACTGCCCGACCAAACCGAGCGTCCGCTGCACTCTGTACGTCCAGCCTGTAGTGCCTTGTGAAGGTATGCAGAGAGGACCAAGTCGCCGCTCTACAAATATCCAAAGGGGGGACTAGACTGAACTCTGCCCACGAGGCAGCCTGAGCCCGGGTGGAGTGCGCCCGGAGCCCCCCTGGGACCTGCTTCCCTTTCAGTATGTAGGCAGATGCAATCGTTTCTCTGATCCACCTGGAGATGGAGGCCTTGGCCGCCGCCTCTCCTTTGTGCGGGCCTCCGAACTGGACGAACAGCTTGTCGGATTTCCAGAAAGGAGCTGTGCATGAGAGGTATCGCTTCAAGATCCTCTGGACGTCTAACCGTCGCAGCTTGCTATTTCTACCTTCAGGTCCCTCGGCCGGCCAGGCAGGAAGGGTGACTGTCTGGTTCACATGAAAGGGAGAAAGAACCTTGGGCCGGAAGGAAGGTACCGTGCGTAGTACCACTTTGTCCCTGAGAAAGGATAGGAAAGGCGGTCGAGAGGACAGAGCTTGCAACTCGGAGACCCGTCTGGCTGAACAGATAGCGACCAGGAAGACTGTCTTGAGGGTTAAGTCCTTCAGGGAAGCCTTCTTTACCGGCTCGAAGGGTTCCCCGACCAATGCATTTAGAACAAGATTGAGATCCCAAGGAGGGATCACCGACCTCCGTTGAGGACGCAGCCGCCTAACTGCCCTTAGGAACCTGGAGACATCCGCGTGGGCCCCAAGGGGCTTGCCGTGGACCTTGCCTCTATAGCAAGCGATGGCGGCTAGTTGGACCCGCAAGGAACTGTGCGCCAGGCCTTTCTCAAAGCCTGCTTGTAGGAATTCCAGCACCTCAGGGACTGAGGCCAAGAGGGGTTTCCTTCGGCGTTCCGAACACCACGCCTCAAAGATGCGCCAGACCCTTACGTAGGAAAGACAGGTCGAGCGTTTCTTCGCACTCAACAGCGTTGCGATTACCGCTCCTGAATAGCCTCGCTTTCAATAGCCAGGCCGTAAGCGAGAATCGATCCACGTGAGGCATGAGTACCGGGCCTTGTCTGAGCAGACCCCTTTTGCAAGGGAGCCGCCAAGGCCGGTCGGCCTGCAACCTCACCAGGTCCGCATACCAGGGACGACGCAGCCAATCCGGGGCGATGAGGATCACCAGGCCTTGGTGAGCTTCCACCCGCTGCAGGACCTTTCCGATCAGGACCCACAGGGGGAACACGTAGAGAAGACCCTCCGTCGGCCACTTCTGAGACAGGGCATCTAGGCCTTCGGACATTCTCTCCCTCCGCCGACTGAAGAATCGGTCCACCTTGGCTGATGAGAAAGTTGCCATGAGGTCCATGACTGGGAGCCCCCAGCGGGCCACTATCTGGTCGAAGGAGTCCTTTTCCAGCTCCCACTCTCCGTGGTCTATCTTGTGTCTGCTGAGGTAATCGGCCGTGAGGTTGTCCGTGCCTGCCACGTGCTGAGCCGAAAGCGCTTCCAGGCGGGTCTCTGCCCACTGGAAGAGGGCCTCCACCTCCTTCTCCAAGGCGGGGCTGCTGGTACCGCCCTGGTGGTTGATGTAAGCTACCGTGGTGACGTTGTCGGAGAGAACGCGAATTGCTCTTCCTAGCACTAGAAACTCTAGCGCTCTGAGCGCTAGGGTGACGGCCCGCAACTCCAGTCTGTTGATGGGCCATTGAGATTCCAACTGCGACCAGAGGCCCTGGACGAACTGGTCCTCGCAGTGAGCCCCCCAGCCTGTCAGGCTGGCATCCATTGTCAACAGTACCCATAGATGGGGCTCGAGGGGCATCCCCCGCTTTAGATTCCTTGGGCACCGCCACCAGCGAAGGGCTTGTTTGGTCCGCGGAGCACAGGGTAACTGCGTTGACAGGCGATGGTGTTGTGGAGACCACCGACGCAATAGTGCGCGCTGTAGCGGACGCATGTGGGCCCTGGCCCAAGGCACTACCTCTATCGCCGCCGCCATTGTGCCCAGCACCTGAAGGTAATGCCATGCAGAGGGGTTTCGCCTGCTCAGAAACTGTGCAACTAGTAGTCTTAGGTCCCTTGACCGAGCTTGAGACAGGAACACCCTGCCCCTTCCTGTGTCGAATCTTGCTCCGAGATATTCAAGGACCTGGGAGGGCGACATCCTGCTCTTTGCTCGGTTGATGACCCACCCTAACTCCTCTAGAACCTGGACCACTCTGATCGTCGCTATGCGACTTTCTTCTTCCGATTTTGCCCGGACGAGCCAATCGTCTAGGTACGGGTGTACTAGGATTCCTTCCTTCCGGAGGAAGGCCGCCACCACCACCATCACCTTGGTGAATGTCCGTGGAGCCGTAGCTAGGCCGAAGGGGAGGGCCTGGAATTGAAAATGGCCCGCCGGTACCGCGAATCTTAGGAACTGTTGATGGGTCTTCCTGACTGGAATATGCAGGTAGGCTTCTGTCAAGTCGAGGGACGTCAGAAACTCTCCGCCTCTTACCGCTGCGATGACTGATCGTAGAGTCTCCTTGCGGAAGTGTGGTACTCTGAGACAGCGGTTGACCTGTTTTAAATCCAGGATTGGCCGGAAGGACCCTTCCTTCTTTGGCACTACGAAGTAAATCGAGTATCGACCCAATCCGGACTGGTCTGGTGGTACGGGCACCACTGCCCCGAGTGCAATTAGCCGAGCGAGGGTTGATTCTATTGCTGACCTCTTTGCCGGAGATCCGCTGGGAGATTGAATAAATGCTGGAGGTATTTGCTTTGCGAACTCGAGAGCGTAGCCCTCCCTGATGACCTCTAGTACCCACTGATCCGAAGTGACCCGGGACCAGGCGGGGAGAAACTGCCTTAAACGACCTCCCACTGGCAGCTCTTCCCCCTGGACCCCCGTCGCCTCATTGCTGTTTTCTAGGGGCCGAGGAGAAGGAGGAGGCCCCAAAACCTCGACCTGCTCCCCGAAACCCCCGGAAACCTTGACCTCTAACAGGGAAGCGTCCCCTGGAGGGGGGGTTGGATCTGGCTGGATGAAACCTCCGAGAGTCCCTAGCCTGGCTACGAGACGAAGCCAGAGGACGACCTTGTTTCGGTCTGTCTTCCGGGAGCCTGCCACCCTTGGACTCGCCAAGGTCCTTTACCAACTTCTCCAAATCCTCACCAAATAGCAGCTTCCCCTTAAAGGGGAGCCGGCTCAGGCGTGCCTTGGAGGAGGCATCCACTGCCCAGTTCCATAGCCACAAGCAGCGCCTGGCTGCCACCACCGAGGCCATGTTCTTGGCCAGGCTTCTAATGAGGTCATAGTGACTATCCGCCAAGTATGCTGCTCCTGATTCCAGCCTAGCGGCGTTGGGCCGGGGGTCGCCCGCGGGGGTCTCTGCTGACTGAAGCTGCTGAGACCACCTTAAACAGGCCCGAGCTACCCAGGCTCCCGAGACGGAGGCTTGCAAGGCGAGAGCGCTTACGTCGAATGCTTGCTTCAGGAGTGTATCCAATTTTCTGTCCTGTGAGTCTCTTAGGGCCGTGCTGCCCTCAACCGGGATAGTAGTCTTCTTAGTGACTGCTGATACCGCTGCATCCACTCTGGGAGACTTTAAGAGCTCTTTGTCTGTCTCTGGGAGAGGATATAGGCGCATCATGGACCTGACTCCCCTTAGGCTAGATTCCGGCTGGTCCCATTCTTCCTGGATCATCTGACGTACCACTCTGTGGACCGGAAAGACTTTCTGAGACCTCCTAAAGGCTTGGATTAATGGATCTTCCAGCGCCTCCTCTTCTGTAGGCGTATCTGAGGCCACGTTGAGCGCTTTTAGGGACTCATTAATTATTGCCGGGAGTTCTTCCCGGCGAAAGACCCTAATAACTCTGGACTGGTCTTCCTCTGGGATCTCTCCTTCTTCCAGCTCCTCTTCTTCTTCATCCAACTCCCTGTCCAAGTAAGCCTCCTCTGGGGTGCCCTGAGAGAGGGCCGCCAGAGGTTCCTCCTCACTCAGACGGGGGCGCTTAGGCGGAATGCCCTGCTCTTGAGTACCTGCTCCCAAGAGCCTGGCTGACTTGTCTTCCCTTGACGGACCAGCCTCTCCTGGCCCCAAACCCTGCTTCCGCAAACAATAGGCTTTGTGGAGCAAAAGGATGAAGTCCGGAGAGAAAAAATCCCCGGTCCCTCCTTCCCCGGAAGGGAGGGGGGAGGGGGGCAGGGAAGGGGGGGGGTACGTCCGAGGACGTAGATGGGGGTAACTGGGGTCCTCCCTCCCCCCTAAGAGATCACCTGTCCCCTGAGGAGGGGGAGCGATGGACAGATTAATTTCCTGCTCAACTGAGGCCGCCACAGCGGCGCAGCTCCTGCAGATTCCTGCCTCTGCGGAGGTGCCTCTGCGTGTTCCGCAGGAAGGGCAGCGGGGCTTGGTCGCCATGACTTGGATCCCCTCTATAAGAGCCCCAAATTCAAAATATATTTCTCCCCTTCAGAAGTTCTTCGGAGAGGGAACTAACAATTTGAGTTTGAAGAAGTTAAAGAATTAAATGCATTAACTGAATTAAATGAGTTAAATAAATTCAAGTAAATCCGGTAATTTAAAGTAAACTTAAAGTAAAATTAAAGTAAATTAAAGTAAGATTAAAGCAAAATTAAAGCACATTAATTGCAGAAATTAAATTTATCTCTTTTTTCCTCCCACGGAGGTACTTGCGTTTAGGCCGACTGTATCTCCTGGGCCTGACTCTGCGATCCTAGCCCGATGGCTCTACACGTGGTAGGCCTCACCACGTGGAGCCTGGGCAGAGGACCGCGGGACAATCTCCTGGGCCGCGCTGTGCTCCTTGCGAGGTTCCCCCGTAAAGTGCTGCTTTCTTGCAGCCTTCGATCTGTTCGCTGCCTCTCTCTCTCCCCCGTAGGGCTCCCCGGGAGTAGCGAGTCTCGCCTCCACGTCCTTCTTCCTTGGGACGGGTCCGGCGAGAGGCGCTGCCTAGCGGCGCCGCCTCCAGCGCTCAGCCGCCAACGGGGCTTCGGCGCGAGGCAGATGCGATCCGGAGCAGAAGGCAGGAGAAAGCGCCGGAGCTGTCATCGGGGCAGAGGAGCAGGAGCGAAATTGCCTCCGACGCTGCGAGGAGAGAGCACTTCCGAGGAAGGGGGGGGGGGGGGGCAGGAACTGAGAGAGCAGGCAGAATTAAAGAAACAGGACGGAGAGTCCCAACAAGTAAGAAATGAAGCAAACTGAGCATTTGAGCCAATTAAGGCAGGATTAGCTGAAATTAAAATGAAAATAAAATGAAATTAAAACAAGATTGCTAACAAGAAGGACTCCAGTAAGCCCTCGGCTTACGGAACCCTCCAGCTGCTTGGAGGCTGAGAATACTGGAGTTAGTGGGTGGTATCAGTAGTATTTATACCGCCCCACCTCCAAAAAGGTTGGGCTCAGCCTCCAAGCTGCTGGAAGGGTTGCGTAACCCAGAAGTAAAGGGACTGGACTGGAGTGACGATAAGGAAGACCCTTCTTGTGCAGGTGTCAAAAAGGGTCCCAAGATACTCCAAAGACTGAGATGGCTCCAGATGGCTCTTGCTGAGGTTGACCACCCAGCCGAGGCTCTCTAGAAACCTAACTACTTGGGCCATCACCCTTTTTGCTTTGGACCAGAATTTTGCCCCAATGAGCCAATCATTAAGATAAGGATGTGCACATATGAACTCTCACCACAGTAAACCATAGTTTTGACTGAAAAGTAGGCCACAGAATTTAAAGTTTGTGCCAAGAAAAACAGGAAGTGCAGGAAAAGATGCTGAACTTCCTGAATGTGAATGTATGCTTCCTCCAGGTTCAGAGAAGTGAGGAACTCCCCCACCACACTGCCCGAATGACCGATCTTAATGTCTCTATCCTGAAGTGAGCACCTTCAGAGAGGCATTAATACCCTTCATATCCAGCATCAGCTGGATCTTCCATTATGATTTAGTATGATAAAATAAAACTGAGCATCTTCCTTTGCCTCTTTGGGCTTGGGTTACAGGTACAATGGCTTCAGGTTGCAAAAGCTTTTCCAAGGTGGACTAGACTGCAGCTTTTTTGGGCTCTGAACCAGAGAGACCACAAAGACATCCAAAATAGGCTCTCTGCATTCTAGGACATAACTATGCTGAATGATGTCAAGCATCCATTGATCGATGATGACTCGGGCCCATGCCTGGTTAAAAAAAAAAAAAAGTGGAGGTGGACACCCACTAGAGACAACCTAGTATGGGCCCCCTTCCAACAATGTGCTGAACAAGAAGTGTTAGCTCTTGAGATGGAGTCATCGTGAGGCCTGCAGACTCCACAGAAAGGCTGAAGTTTGGCCCTAGATCTTAGAAAGGGATTCAATTGCTTTCTGAGCCTATAACACTGAGAATTCCTTAGCGTCTTGGTAATGTGGGTGGGAAAACCGAGACTAAGATAGGTACCGCCAGGATCTTTTGGGTCTATCCTCTGGGAGGCGTTGTGGCTTGTACTTTCTGAAATCTTTCATAAGCTTTTTCAGGTCCTCCCTAAAGAGGAGCTTTCCTTTAAATGCCAGTTTGGACAATTGGGTCTTAGGGGCAGTGTCCGCTGTCCAGTAACAGAGCCAAAGCCACCACTGCACTACTGTTGCCACCTCAATGTCTTTAGATGCCAACCATACATGATATCTGCCAGGACGGCTGCAGTCAACTCCATTCGAGCCGAAGTGGAGTCCTCTGGGAGTGACTGCACCCACTGTAGTAGTGCGTGAGTCATCAGACCCCCACAAATCACAGAATGAAGAATAAGTAAGGAGGCCACAAAAACTGTCTTCAGAAGAGCCTCCATTTTGCAATCCTGTTGGTCCCTCAGGGTGACATCCCCTTTCACTGGAATAGTAGTATGCTTAGTTATCACTGCCATATGTGCATCTACCTTGGGAAAACGCAGCCACTTGTCCATGACTGCCTGAGGCAGGGCATAAAGCTTGCTCATAATCTTGCCACTTTTCAGGGGACTGTTAGGAGATTACCACTCTGCGAGGATCATGCTCCTAAGGACTTATAGAAAGGGAAAAGCTCTGGAGGGTTTACAAACCCCTTCCAAGATGGGGCCTCCCTGAGACTTCTCACTCTTGGTGAGTGCATCTGTCAGCTGAAAGGAAGTCACCACTTGAGCGATTAGAGCTGTCAATTCATCTCTTCTGAAGAGGTGGATAATCAGGGAATCTGTTCCTTATCTAGAGGAGAGCGTTCAGCATCCTCAAGACTAGGATCCCCTATGGAGCTGACCTTGTTGAAATAGTCATCTTGGTCACATGAAATGAGCAAGTCAACACTGGAGCAGCCCCTAGAATCTCCAGATGTTTTCCGCTTATGGACCTGTTTCCATAGTGGAACTGCGTGCAGTTCATGACCAGGTTTACAAAGGAGCTGGCTCCCACTTGAGCCAAGCAACTCATTGGCCCCTTGGAGGGATCTTGAGCAGGGACAGAATTGCCTTACCAGAAGGATCATGCCTGCTGTAAAAAGTAAACTATTTAAAATAAAATGATCCAGTATTGTGAGAGGATGAGCTCTCATATCCTGTCCACCTGGCAATAGCTCTGCTTCCCCACTGGCTGTGGTTGGGTTGGGGGGGGGGAGGGGTTGGGCTATGCCTGGGGCTGTGCACTGCCTGTCAGAGACCATGTTGGCCATTCCTGTACCGCCCCAATGCCTGCACTTGTGGGAGAGACTCACTGAGTTGGCGGGGACCACCTCCAATGACCCCTGCCCCTGGGTCAGCAGCACATAAATCACAGATAAGAGTCCATAGTGCCGACCTGATGCTTGCCATATGCCAGGCAGTATCTTTTTTTGGGGCCAGTATGTTTCCATCCCCCCCTTCCCCCTAGAAGCACGACCTAGCCATGAGAGAGGCCTGCCCATGTATGTGGTCATGGCTGCAATTGTGGCCATGGTAGGAAAAAAAAGCCATGGTTTAAACCCAACCTCCACTGCAGGCAAAGAGACTGTGGCTTAAGGAAAAAGCACTTCTTCCAGCTCATCCTGCTAGAACAGGGGGTTGTGTTCCCCTGCCAGCAAATGATAAAGACAGAGAAAACACTGCCTGACCAAAGGCACTATCTCTGTGGGATTCGCTTTCCAGGCAGTAGTGTGCTAAGAATGTGTGAATGTATGACCAAGTGGCAGCTCTGCAAATTTTTGTCACTGGCACAGAACGGAGGTGGGCCACAGATGTGGCCATCGCCCTCACACGATGCGCTGTGATCTGGTGCTCCAGGGAGAGGCCTGCCCACTTATAGGCAAGGGCAATACAGTCTGCCACGCAAGAGGATAGGGTACACTTGGTACAGGGAGCCCCAGTCTGCTGGGGTCATAGGACATGAAAAGCTGAGGTGCCATGCAATAGGCCCTGGGTCCGCTGCAGATAGAAGGACAGGGCCCGTTTATAGTCCACTGTGTGGAGTATGAGCTCTTCCCTGCTGGCATGAGGCTGTGGGTAGAAGGTGGGGAGTACGACCTTTGTGAAATGCGATACCACCTTCGGGAGGAACAGGATGAGTGCGGAGCACTACCCTGTTTTTGAAGAACCTGGTGTACGGGGGGGGGGGGGGGGTCCGCAACCAGCGCTTGAAGCTCACTGACTCTGCGAGCTGGTCAGGGCCATCAAGAAGGCCACCATCCAGGATAGTTATCTGAGGTGGCCAGTGGCTCAAACAGTGGTCTAGTCAGCTGGGAGAGCACCACGTTGAGGTCCCATTCTGCTGCTGGGGGGCGGACAGGGGGCTTGAAAAGAAGAAGGTCCCGCAGGAACAGAGAAACCAGGGGCAGCTGGATAAGGGCTTTCCCCTACTGGGTGGTAGTAAGCGGCTATAGCACTCATATGCACCCGTACTGAGTTAGATTTCAGTCCTGCGTGTGACAGATGCACTAGATACTGGAGTACCCGTTGGACATGGCAGGAGAACAGGTTCTCCTTCCTAGCTGCACACCACAGGGCAAACCTGCATCACTTAAAGGTGTAAGCCCTCCTCATGGAGGGCTTCCTGGAGGCTAGCAGGATCTCCTCAACCTCTTGTGGTAGATTGAGTGGGCCAAGGCTACCCTCTCAGCAGCCAGGCCGTTAGAGTCAATGACCAGACATTGCGGTGAAGGAAGCCCTCCTTCTGAGTCAGGAGGTCTGGGACTTGCCCCAGGTGTAATGGGAATGTCACCGCCAGCGAGAGCAGTAGTGGGATCCAGGATTGCCTGGGCCACCTGGGGGCAATCAGTATCACCGATGCCCTCTCGTTCTGAATTTTGAACAGAGTCTTGGAGACCAGAGGAGCCTGTGCGAATGCATACAGCAGTCCCTCGGACCATGAGATCAGAAATGTGTCTGCCACTACCCTCTGTGGGTGCAGCTGCCTGGAGCAGAAATGAGCCAGTTACGTGTTGTCCGGAGAGGCAAAGAGGTCCATCTCAGGCCAGCCCCAAAGGCGGAAAAGCTTCTCCACCACTATAGGGTCAAGACGCCACTCGTGAGGGCGCAGAACTCTGCTGAGTCTGTCCTCCAGGTAGTTGTCCTGGCCCAGGAGGTAGACTCCTCGCAGAAGCATTCCACTGCGCACTGCAAAGCAGAGGAGGGCTACAGCCTCCTGGCAGAGGGAGTACAAGCCCGTGCCCCCCTGCTTGTTTATATAAAACATTGCGACCTGGTTGTCCATCTGGACCAGCACAGGTCTGTTCTGCAAAAGGGAGCGGAATGCATGTAAGGCGAGGGATACATGTAGGGTGAGGGATACTGCCCGGAGTACCAGGAGATTGATCTGTAGTAGCAACCCTGAATGCAGTGAGCTCTCCAGCCCTGGAGAGAGGCATCTGTGGTCAGGGTACTCTGCGGTGGGGGCTCCTGGAAGGGCATTCCTGCCTGGAGGAGGCTCAGGTTTTGCCACCAGTCAAGGGATCTCACCAGCTAGCAGGAGCCCCTGACCCTGTCCAGGAGTCGGCCCATGGCCTGGGTCCACTGAGAACGTAGGCACCACTGGGCTATCCGCATGTGCAGGCGGGCTAGGTGTGTGACATGGACCACAGAGACCATGTGTCCCAGCAGGTGGATGAGAAGGTGAGGCGGCACTGTTCTGCGGTGTTGGACTTCCCATGCCAGCTGTCTGAGGCATTCTGCCATGTCCTGTGGGAGGAAGGCTCTGGCCCATACCATGTCCAGCTGAGCAATGATGAACTCTAGGTCTTGCACTGGAGAGAGATGTGATTTGGAGTAGTTGATCACAAACCCCAGGTGCTGCAGGATGAGGATGGTACGTTTTGTGCCCTGACTGGCTTCTGCAGCTGTGACGCCTCTAATGAGCCAGCCGTCCAAGTAGGGGAAAACTAACACTCCTTGTAGGCACAGATGGGTGGCTACCACTGCTAGGCACTTTGTGAACACTCTTGGCAAGGAGGCCAGGCCAAAGGGAAGTACCCTGTATTGGTAATAGCCTCCGCCTACCATGAAAGCGTAGTTACTCACCTGTAACAGGTGTTCTCCAGGAGCAGCAGGAATCAGTCCTCACATATGGGTGACGTCGGCGCCGACGGAGCCCTCGCGGAGCAATTTTCCCCAGCTTTCAAAGAAAGCCTTTGGGAATTGCAGCGCGCATGCGCGGTCCCCTTCCCGCCCAAAGGTGCCATCTTGGCCAGTCTGATGACATAGCGAAAAGACAGCAAAAAAAAATTTGCAAAAACTAAATCATATGACTGCAACTCCACGGGGAGGAGGGAGGGTTGTGAGGACTGATTCCTGCTGCTCCTGGAGAACACCTGTTACAGGTGAGTAACTACGCTTTCTCCAGGACCAAGCAGGAAGTCAGTCCTCACATATGGGACTCCCAAGCTTAAGGCTACCGGAGACCCTAAGCACAAAAATGAGCTCCCTCTAGCTCAGCAGCACAGAAGGAAGGAATCTTCTCTGACTAATCTCCAACCGGTAGCCCAACATCCGGGATGGAGGGTAGGAGTTGCTTAAACCTCGAAGAGATTACGGAGGACTGCCTGTCCGAAAGCACTGTCCCTGCGGGACTCCCTCTCGAGGCAGTAATGGGTTGCAAAAGTCTGGCTCGAAGACCAAGTAGCGGCCCGGCAGATGTCTGCCAATGGAACAGAGCGGAGGTAAGCCACTGACGCAGCCTTCCCCCTAACTCGATGAGCCGTGACTCGACTTTCCAACGAGAGGCCCGCCGCCCCATAAGTCCAAGCGATACAGTCAGCTACCCAGATGGACAGAGTACGCTTGGAGACAGGGAGCCCTAATTTATTAGGGTCGTAAGACAGGAAGAGCTGAACAGTCTTACGGTGCTCCCGCATACGATCAAGGTAGAAGTTAAGCGCCCTTCTACAGTCCAGGGTATGCAAGACCATCTCAGCTCGGCTGGAGTGTGGCCTGGGAAAGAAGGTCGGAAGCACCACCTCCTGATTGATGTGAAAAGGGGAGACCACTTTTGGAAGAAACTTAGGGTGAGTCCGCAGGACTACCCTGTTCTTGTAGAACCTAGTGTAAGGGGGATCAGACACTAGGGCCTGCAGTTCATTAACGCGTCTAGCGGAAGTGAGGGCTACCAGGAATAAGGTTTTCCAAGAAAGAAAACGGAGAGGACAGGTAGCCATGGGTTCAAAAGGCGGACAGGTGATCCGCTGCAAAACCACGTTCAGGTCCCAGTCGGGGGCTGGGGGGCGCAAAGGCGGTTTAAGAAGAAGGAGACCTCGGGAGAACCGTGCCACGAGAGGATGGCCGGAAAGAGGCCTGCCTTCCACCGGCACATGATGTGCCGAAATAGCACTGAGGTGAACTTTGACCGAGTTGGACTTTAGTCCAAGATTGGAGAGGGAAAGCAAGTACTGCAAGACCACCGACACCGAGTAGGAGAAGGGGTCTTGAGACTGTTGAGTACACCAGGTGGAGAAGTGACGCCATTTAAGGGCGTAGGATTTCCGGGTAGAGGGTCGCCTGGAAGCTAGCACGACCTCTTCCACCTCTGGAGGCAGCAGGAGGGGAGCAAGGACTACCCTTTCAGCAGCCAGGCCATCAGATGAAGAGACCTGAGGTTGGGGTGTAGGAGAGACCCCTGATCCTGGGTCAGGAGATCGGGTTGAAACCCCAGAGGCAACGGAGTATCTACCGCCAGTTGCATCAGAAGCGGGAACCACGGTTGCCTGGGCCACCGGGGAGCTATCAGGATCAGCGAAGCCTTGTCCTGGAGAACCTTGAAAAGTGTTCGAGACACCAGCGGCATGGGAGGAAAGGCATACAGAAGGCCCGTGGACCATGAGAGCAGAAAAGCATCCGCCGCTACTCGGAGGGGATGCGGGTCCCAAGAGCAGAACCGAGGAAGTTGCCTGTTCAGAGGACTGGCAAAGAGATCCAGCGTGGGGAGGCCCCACTGGAGAAAGATCCTTTGAACCACCAACGGGTCCAATCTCCACTCGTGTGGTTGGAGGATTCTGCTCAGTTTGTCGGCCAGGTAGTTTTCTTGACCTGGGAGATAGACCGCTTTGAGGAGGATTCCTCGGCTGACGGCCCACGCGCAGAGCTTTTGTGCTTCCCGACAGAGAAGGAAGGAGCCCGTGCCCCCCTGTTTGTTCACGTAAAACATGGCCACTTGATTGTCCGTCTGGACGAGGACGGACTGGCGAGCGGTAAGGTGGGAGAAGGCCCGGAGAGCCAGGCGGATCGCTCTGAGCTCCAGGAAGTTGATCTGTTGGGCAGATTCCCACGGGGTCCAGAGACCCTGAGTACATGTCCCTTGGCAATGTGCTCCCCAACCCAGGAGAGAAGCGTCGGTCGTCAGTACCTGAACAGGCGGAGGAGACTGAAAGGGCATGCCGAGCACTAGGTTGGGCAGATGAAGCCACCACCGTAGAGAAGAGACCAGCGGGCTGGAGATTCGTACGGAGTCCGCCAGTCTCCCCGAGGCCTGACGCCATTGTGAGCGAAGGCACCATTGAGCAGGCCGCATATTCAGGCGGGCATTGGGGGTCACATGGACCGTGGAAGCCATATGGCCGAGCAGTGTCAGAAAGTGCCTGGCCGAGACCCGGGAATGACTGCGGAAGCGGCTGGCTAGAGCCATGATCCGTTGTGCTCTGTCGAGCGGCAGAAAGGCGCGCGCTTGAAGCGTGTTTAACCTGGCGCCGATGAACTCGAGATCCTGAGAGGGGAGCAAAGTGGACTTTGCGAAGTTTATGACAAAGCCCAGGTACTGGAGCAGAGTCACAGTACGTTGCGTGGCGTGAGTGGCCTCCGTGGAGGACGGAGCTCTGATGAGCCAGTCGTCTAGGTAAGGGAAGACAAAGAGGCCTTGAAGCCGGAGATAAGCCGCCACCACTGCGAGACATTTTGTGAAGACTCGTGGTGCGGAGGATAGGCCAAAGGGCAGTACTCTGTACTGGTAATGATTGCCTGCCACCACAAACCTTAGGTATTGTCGGTGGCTTGGGTGGATGAGGATGTGAGTATAGGCATCCTTTAGATCCAAGGAGCATAGCCAATCTCCCTGCTGGAGGTAGGGCAGCAGTATTCCAAGGGTAAGCATCTTGAACTTTTCCCTTTCCAGGAACTTGTTTAGGTTCCGCAAGTCCAGGATGGGTCTGAGGCCTCCAGTACGCTTTGGTATCAGGAAGTACCTGGAATAGAAGCCTTGACCTCTCAGGTGGTGGGGCACCGGCTCCACCGCCTGTTCCTGAAGAAGACTTGCCAACTCTTGAAGGAGTAAGTCCCGGTGGAGAGGGGGTCGCAGAGGCTCCCCCGGAAAGTAGGGGGGAGGTACCTGGTGGAAGTGTAGAAGATAGCCCTCTCGGACTATGTGGAGCACCCAGGTATCTGACGTGATGTTGGACCACCTGTGGGCAAAGTGGACCAGCCGGCCTCCCGTGCTGAGAGACAACAGCGGAGGGGGAGAGGCTATGCTGAAAGAGTCAAAAACCCCCACCCTGCGGAGCAGGGGCCGGTGGCGCAGGCTTGGGGGCTTGCTGCCTACGGGACCCGTTACCCCGTCCCTTGGCCTGCTGACCCTGTTGGGTAGCTGCTGAGGCCTGGTAATGGGGGTAGTGTTTATAGGCAGCCGCCTTCCTCGGGTAAAAGGGCTTTTTCCCCGAGCTCTTCTTCTTCTGGGAAGGGGCAGAGGTTTTCCTGGAGAGCCGAGTCCTGGTGAGAGTCTCTGTCTCGAGTTGTGCAGCCTTCTCGTCCATAGGTTTGCCAAAGAGGTTTTCACCTCTGCAGGGGACATCGACCAACTTGTCCTGCATCCAGGGCTCGAGGTCGGAGGACTGAAGCCAAGCCTGTCGGCGGGCCCGATGCCGGCTGCGGCTACCCGAGCCGATGCCTCAAAGCCATCGTAGGCTGCTCGAGAGATAAACTTTGAGCACTCCCGAATACCGGTGGACAGGGCCAGGAACCTCCGCAAAGGTTCCTCGGAGAGACCAGCAGAGAATCCGGCTATTTCTTTAGCCAGGTCCCTGAGATACATGCCCATGTAGAGCTGGTAAGTCTGGACCCGACAAGCAAGCATAGAGCCCTGGAAACACTTCTAACCGATGCCATCCAGGCTGCGGGCTTCCCTGCCGGGAGGCACCGAGGAGTGCATCTTCTGGCTCTTGAGCCTATGCATGGCCGATTCCACCACCATGGAATGGTGCGGCAGCTGTGCTTTTTGGAAGCCAGGGCTCTTGCGGACTCGATATATGGCATCGACCCGCTTGCTTAATACCGGCGACGACGCCGGGCTCTCCCACATGCGGAAGAGAAGTCGTTCCAGCATCGGAGGAACCGGTACAGTAAAATGCTCCTTTGCAGGAGAGTCATACTGGAGGGCATCAAGCTCTTCGGCTCGAGGCTCCTCCTCGGGATCCGCAGGGAAGGCCAAGGCCTTGGCCATATCCCTCACGAAGTCCGAGAACCGTGCATCCTCCGGGGGGGGACTGTCTCCGAGGTTCGGACTCGGGGGAGTCCGAAGGGATACACCGAGTCCGAAAAGAATCAGGTGACTCTTCCACCTCGGATTCCCAGGCGGACTCCTCGGAGGAGGAGTCGAGCGGCTCAGGCCGGGCGGGCACAGACGCCGTCCGCCCTGACGCCGAGGGAGTCGGCGTCGACGACCTCGGCCCCGAACGGGAGGCCGAAGGGGACCTCGACCGAGGATCGACTCGAGCCCGCATGGACTCGAGGATCGGCTCGGTCTCCGGGGTCGACTTAGACGTCCCGGCGGTCAGGGCAGAAGCGCCAGCGAGGCCAGCGATCAATGCCCGCTGCTGGTCCATGAAGGCAGCCAGGCTGCTCTCCAAGGCCGTGAACCTGAGTCCGAACTCAGGAGACCCAGCAGCCCCCGACTCGGGCCCCGACGGCGTCGGGCGAGACGTCAGACCCCTCGGAGGCGAGTCCACGAGGACAACAGGACTTACGTGAGCAGACGAGTCCATCTCCAGACGAGGCTGTTTGGACGGCCGCTCCAAAGACCCGGGACGGCTATCGGGGCTATGCGACCTGGCCCTCGCGGAGCCAGGAGCGTCCACCGACGCCGTCCTCGCGGGTTTCTTCCTCCGATGATGCTCCCGGGTAGGAGACCCCCTCTCAGAGGAGCTCCGATGGTGTTCAGAGCCAGATTCCCTGGACACCGACGCCTCTGACGAGGTCCGGGTACGGCTGGGGTCAGAGAAGATTCTCTCCCTCTGATGCTGCCGACTCCGCAAGGATTTGGCGGACATCTTGCCACAGGCTCCACAGATCATTTCTTCATGATCTGGGCCCAGGCAACGGAGGCAGCAATCATGTGTGTCAGTAAGAGACATACGTTTCTTACACTTAACACACTTTTTAAAGCCACTGGCGGCCATCGGGGGAAAAAGGGCCCCTGCGAGGTCGAACGTTCGTGCCGCCAGGGAAAAGTGAAAAAAGCGCGAATTTGTCACTAAGGACAGAAAAAACCGAAAAGAAGGGGAGGCCTCGCAACCGGCGTCGCGAGGCCGGACGGAAAAGGGACCGGCGTCGAACCGAAGAAAATAATAAAATAATAAAGAAAATCAACTTTTCAGCGGTGACTTGTAGACAGCGTCTGTAGGGCTCCGCGGAAAAAAGAAGACTGGCCAAGATGGCACCTTTGGGCGGGAAGGGGACCGCGCATGCGCGCTGCAATTCCCAAAGGCTTTCTTTGAAAGCTGGGGAAAATTGCTCCGCGAGGGCTCCGTCGGCGCCGACGTCACCCATATGTGAGGACTGACTTCCTGCTTGGTCCTGGAGAATCTCAGGTATTGACAGTGAGAAGGGTAGACAAGGATGTGGGTGTAGGCATCCTTTAGGTCCAAGGAGCAAAGCCAGTCTTCCTGGTGGAGGTAGGGCAGCAGTGTCCCAAGGGAGAGCATTCTGAACTTCTTCCTCACCAGGAACTTGTTCAGGTCTCGGAGGTCCAGGATGGGCCTGAGACCCCGGTTCTTTTGGGGACAAGTAAATACCTTGAGTAGAAGCCCTTGCTCCAGAGGTGCTGAGGAACAGGCTCTACTGCCTTATCCCTTAGTACAGTGTTTTTCAACCTTTTTTGTGCAAAGGCACACTTTTTTCATGAAAAAAATCACGAGGCACACCACCATTAGAAAATGTTAAAAAAATTTACCTCTGTGCCTATATTGACTATATATAAAGTAATTCTCTTGAATAGGAATCAAACACTCACACCAACCCCCCTCCCCTGCTGGTTCACTCACACCCCCCCCCTCCACTGCTGGTTCACTCACCCACCCCCCTGTCACTTACTCACCCCTCCTGCTGGGTCACTCACTCACTTACCCCCCCTCCCCTGCTGGTTCACTTACCCCCCCCTCCCCTGCTGGTTCACTCACACCATCGCCCCCCCCCCTTGCTTGGTCACTAACACCACCCCCCCCCCCTCCACTGCTGGTTCACTCACACTCCCCCCCCCCTTGCTGGTTCACTCACACTCCCCCCCCCCCTTGCTGGTTCACTCACACACACACACACACACCCTCTGCCCAAGCCGCTGCTTCTGCTTTGTACAGAGCAGCGGCTGCACTACACTTACATTGAAAAGTAAAGAGAAACTGTGTCAGGAGCCCTCCGGTCATCGCAGAGCCCGAGGAAGTGATGACATGGGGGCGGGCTCCTCACAGGCTGTCTTTCCTTTTCAAATTAACTTTATTGCAGCTAAAGTTAATTTGAAAAGGAAAGACAGCCTGTGAGGAGCCCGCCCCCATGACATCACTTCCTCGGGCTCTGCATGATCGGAGGGCTCCTGACACAGTTTCTCTTTACTTTTCAATGTAAGTGTAGTGCAGCCGCTGCTCTGTACAAAGCAGAACCAGCGGCTGCACTGCTATAGGGAATCGCGATCCCGTTCGCGCCGCGGACTTCGGCACAAAAGCCGGTTTTTTGCTCTGGCCGCTCCCGATCTTGCAGCCAGAGCAAAAAACCGGCTTTTCAATGGCCGGTTTTACAACTGTGCTGGCAGCCGGCCTGGCCATGGAAAAACCGGCCAGGCCGGCTGAAAACCGGCCGGTTGGCAACCCTAATTTGTGAGCCGAGGCCACATGTTACGGATGAAATTGGAATTTTTCCCACGGCACACCAGACAATATCTCACGGCACACTAGTGTGCCGCGGCACAGTGGTTGAAAAACGCTGCCTTAGTAGACCTGCTAGCTCAGAGCAAGCGGGCCTGGTAAAGAAGAGGTCGCACTGGCTCTCCTGGAAAATGCCCCCGATGTGGCAGCTGGAAATGGAGGTGGTAACCCTCCTTCACCATCTGGAGCGTCCACAGGTCCAAGGTGACCTCGGGCCACCTGTTGGCGAAGAGTGCCAGGCGGCCCCCTGTGGGCTGGTGAGGGTCTTCCAGGGGGAGGGAGGCCCCACCCTGGGAGTCAAAATCTCCCACCAGGTTGAGCCGGAGCTGGTGTCTGTGGTTTGGGAGCCTTTGGCTTCCTGGTCCATGTCCCTGGCCCTTAGGCTGGGATCCCTGCTGCTGCTGGCTTGGGAAGGATTGATAGCGGTGACTGATGGAAAGGGCCCTTCTTCCTCGAGCAAGTTGGCCTTTTCCACGAAGTGTTCTTACGGGGAAGGGTAGAGGTCTTCTTTGAGAGTCTCTGCTTGGTCACCACCTCGGCCTCAATCTCGGCCACTTTGTCAGCCATAGGTTTCCCAAACAGATTCTCCCTGGTGCAGGAACATCCAGCAGCTTTTTTTTTTTTTCAAAACTTTAAACACCAGTAATAAGCAATTACAACAATCAACAGTCAATCCCCGAGTGGGGAGGGGCTCTTATCCCCACATCAGAGAACCAGAATCGTATACCGGTGTTACATTTTATGGAATTAAACAACAATGGAAAGCACCCCCCCTCCCCCCCCACAAGGACATGATCCACTCCCAACAGAGTCACACCCTAAACAACACATTTGTCTTGGCTTACCACTCCCTCCATCACCATATCAACAACATGTAGGCACAATGGTCTCGGCTGTTGCCCATTGCAAGACCTCGTTACGGCTACGCGGGCTTAATTTTTGGATATATGGATCCCACAGCATCTGAAAGGATGGCCAGCGACGAGGGCTACCCCAGGCACTCCTACACGCCGCGAGCATCAGTTGATGGAAACTATTCCGCCATTCCCAGAAGGTAGGCGGGCACCCCTCTCGCCATCTGCGAAGTATGGGCCCTTTTGCCACCAAGCAGGCCTTACGCACTAGCAGCCGCCCCCATTTTCCCTTAGGACATGTACGGCCCAGGCAGTCTAACGTGACAAAGAGGACATCCCATCGCACCGCTTGCCCCAACAACCCCTGCATGTAAGAGGAGATTCTGGCCCAGTACGGACGAATGAGTCGACAGCCCCACCACATATGTAACAGGGTCGCCATGGGGGCGGAGCACCTCGGGCAGCCGCCATCCATCGTCAAGTGACAGCGGAAAGCCCTCTGCGGTGAAAAGCGTACCCGAGTCAGAGATTTAAAATGGATTTCCCTCCACCGCACCCCCTCCGCAAGGGTGACCACCCGGCAAAGACCCCGGAGAACAGTGCCTGGGGGAATCTCGCACTCCATTTCCCTGGCCCATGCTAATTCTACCGACCGGTAGTCTGGCAGAGGTCTGTACTTATCTAATCTAGCCCGCAAGGCTCGGATAGAGGGAAAAGTGTCCTCTCCCAAATCAAAGAATTCCAGGATCTGTGCCGACCGGGCTACATGGAGCTCCGCAGCTGGCAGGGAAGACACATAGTGAGAGAGCTGCATATAGGAGAAAATTTGGGTCGGATCCAGAGCATATTCCGCCTGAAGCACTGAGAAAGATTTACACGTACCAGTAGAGTCCACAACATGCCCGATATTACAAATTCCTTTCGCTGCCCAGCGCCGCAAGACTACGGTGTCCGTTCCCGGGGCAAAGCTGACATTACCCTGAAACGGTAGCCAGCTCGAAACCTTCCAACTTCGTTGCCAGAACACATTTAACTGCCGCCAAGTACGCCGAACAGATCCCAAGAGCACGCTATCCGTAATATATGGCGGGAGCAAACGGTTCTCCTGATGTAAAAGGGCCAACAATGAATGCGGGGCAACAAAAGCCTCCTCCAACGTCCGGGGAGTAAACACCTCGGTGCCCCCCAGCCAGTCCCCCAAGTGTCTCGCCTGGCAAGCCAAGGCATACACCCCCAAATCCGGGAGTCCCATACCTCCTTGACGCCATCCCCCCATCAGTCGCCTATACGAGATACGAGCTCTCGCCCCCTTCCATAGAAAATTCCTATTCACCCCTTCAAACCGAAGAAGGTCTCGTCGCAGAACCCAAACCGGAAGGGTTTGCAGCCAGTAAAGTATCCGGGGAAGAACGACCATCTTAACCGCAGCTATGCGCCCTGAAAGAGACAGTGGAAGAGGTCCCCATGTCTGTAACTGAGCCCGTAATTTAGTCATCACCCGGTTCAGATTAGCCCGATAAAGTTGCGCCAGACGAGGTGTTAGGAGAATCCCCAGATACACAAAATAATCGTTAGCCCACTGAAGGGGGAAGTCACCCTGCCACACCGGCCTCAACTGACCCGAGACATCCAAAGCCTCCGATTTATCCCTATTGATGCAGAAGCCCGCAAACTGCCCAAAGGCCTGAAATTCCTCCAGCAACGCCGGCAACGAGGTTTGGGGGGACAACAGATGGACCAGAAGGTCATCTGCAAAGGCGGATATTTTAAATCCCTGCCTACTGATAACATTACCCCGTATCTCGCGGGACCGTTCCACTTTTCGAATAAGAGGATCCAAAGACAAGGCAAATAGAAGAGGAGAGAGGGGGCAACCTTGTCGGGTCCCTCTACGAAGCAGGAAGACTTCAGAGAGCAGCCCGTTACACGAGATCGCCGCCATCGGATCTGCATATAAACCCCTCACCATTTTACAGAAGGAATCGCCCAGGCCATAACGCGGAAGCAGATAATGTAAATATTGCCAACTGACCCTGTCAAAGGCTTTTTCCGCATCAAAGCTTATCAACAAGGAATCCTGGCCTCGCCGTTGCACCCCTTCCAATGAGGCAATGATTTTCTGTAGGTTACGCACGGCATAGCGGGACTTCACAAAGCCAACCTGTGACTCATGAACTAACTGGCCAAGAACACCTGCCAAACGTTCCGCCAGAATCTTGGCCAGCAGTTTAAGATCAAAATTAAGAAGCGAAATGGGGCGATAAGAAGCTGCTCGGAGCGGGTCTTTCCCCGGCTTCGGAATAAGTATAATGTGAGCCTGATTGCTGCCCCATCGAAAGAAGCCCTGTTCGGCTCTCCGGGTATACACCTCCAAGAGGGTCGGGGAAACCAAATCGTTCAGAATCTTGTAAAATTCCACACCCAGCCCGTCTGGTCCAGGGGATTTGTAACAACGCGCTTTGGATATAACAGTCTGCACCTCCTGCAGTGTAATTGGTTGGTCTAAGTGCCCTCGTTGTGCCTCCGTTAGCTGAGGGAGATCCAAGTCTGCAAGATAATCCCTCATCTGTAGCGGGGACTCGGGCTCTGCCGCATAGAGCTTTAGGAAAAAGGATCGGAATACTTTAGCGATCTGCGGACTATTCTGATAGAGCACTCCCTGATCATCTCTTAGCGCTGGGACTAACCTTGACCCCCGGGGTCCACGCAGGCACCGAGCCAACAATTTCCCCGGCTTATCCCCTTGGCTATATAACTGGTAACGGAAATACTGAATAGATTTTTTTGCCCGTTGGTGCAAAACCTCGTTCAGTATTGTTTGAGTCTCCCATAGCCGTCTCTTAAGACTAGCATTAGGGTTACTCACACAAAGCCGGCGTAGCCTTGTAACCTCCCGTTCCAGGCGAATGATGCGCTCAGACATCAGTCTCCGCTTTCTTGCCTGGTATCCCAAAATATCGCCTCGTAAGACCACCTTGGCAGTCTCCCAGACTAATTCAGGATCATCCTGATGGCTCCTATGATCCAGTTCAAACTCCTGCCAACGGCGACGCAAGAATGAGCGAAATTGGGGATCTGTATAAAGCTCCAAGGGGAAACGCCAGACTCGTGAGGTAGGGGTCATCCCCCCCCACTGAAGCTCCAACCAAATTAATGCATGGTCAGAAATCTCCCCAGGTCCAATCTGTGCATCCCGCACAACAGCGAACAACCCCCCTGAGAGTAACAAATAATCAAGACGCGCCGACGATCCATGGGCTCGGGATTGATGTGTGAAATCTTTCTCGGAGGGATGCAACAACCTCCAAGGGTCGACAAGTCCCAGTCGTGACCGCAGGCTAAGTAACGCCCGCGTTGATCGCTGTCGCTCCCGCGAACCCCAACCCAGAGACGTATCCAGTGCCACGTCCATCACAGCATTAAAGTCACCCCCTAAAATTACGGGCACTTCCGGTAAAAGCTCAATTTTGGAGGCCAAACGGGTATATAAACCAGAATCCAAAACATTAGGGGTATATATGTTTCCAAGGATCACCTGCTTCCCTTCCAAGGCTCCGTATAAGAGTACAACTCTCCCAGAGGAATCAGTAATTTCCTTCTCAACCTCAAATCGTACACGCTTGTGAATCAAAATAGCCACACCTCCCTTCTTTCCCTGAGCTGGGGATCCATACACCTTTCCTACCCACGCCCTAGCCAATTTACCATGCTCCGCAGCCGTCTGGTGGGTCTCTTGGAGCATAGCTATATCAACTTTCTGCCGGGCGAGGGCTTGCAACACTTTAGAGCGTTTAATGGGACAGCTCAAACCACAGACATTCCAAGAAATAATCCTCAATGTACTACAAATATGAGAAAGCACTGTACCAGCATAAGTACCAAGTTCCCTGAAGGAGCCCTCCCAGCCTGGGGCCCCCCCCGACTCCATCGAAAGCGGTAATGCCCAGGAGTAATATCCCAATAACAGGTGTGATCATGTCCCCCCTCTCCCTCATCCCTCCCCTTCCCACCCTCCCCCCTAAACCCCTCCATCTCTTCACCTAAGTGGCTCTCCAACAGCCACTTAGCCATAGCGAGGTAGGACTACTCTTGCTGGTCACCTTGAAGCGTCCGGTCTCCCTCACCCCCATCGTTCAACCCCATGGTAGGCTAACGGGACAACCCTAGCACCCCATACTATGCGAGAGGGGAAGGAACAAGAAGGTAGTCCTCCCCCCCTTATCAAGCAGCATAGGTAGAGCGGAGAGCATCAAACTGGGGAGAGGAGTATGGAACCCCCACCGGTAGAACCAGCATTAAACAAAAAGAGTAGTCCAATACTCCCCTCCCCTCTCCTGCTGTATCCCCGAGAAGGAACGTGGCAATACCCCCAGACAATACCCCTTCCCCAGGCCTGACCCCCCCCTCGGTGTCGCTCCCCTCACTTCTCCACCCTACCGCCCTTCGCTCCCCCTTCCCCTAGCTCCGTCCACCCCTCCTTCCTCCTTCCCTCCCCCTCCACTCCTCTTTCCCCTCCCTCTTCCCCCCCTCTGTCCTCTTGTCTTCACCCCACTCCTTCCCTTTTAACCCACTCCCCTACACCCCCTCCGACCGTCTTAAGTCCCTCCTTTCTCCTCACCACAACCCCCTCCCTCAGCCCACCCCTAGCGCTCCGCAGATCCCCTCTCTTCCTAATCATAGTAATCACTCTCCTCCCCTTCCCCCCAAAGAGTGGCCACCGGCTAAAAGAAGCTAAACATACTGAACATCACTTATAACAGCAAACCTTAACCGCTATTGTATCCCACACTCAAACTATTTAACCAAGCTTACCCCACACACACACACACTCAAAACACTAATGGGAGCTGCCCCCGTAATGCAGGGCAGGAAAGACAAACCACAGTAATAGAAAGTAGTGGAGTGGAGTGGAGGAGTGGCCTAGTGGTTGGGGCAAGGTACTTCGGGCCGGAAGGTCAGGGGTTCAAATCCCACTAGAGGACAGCAACCTTGGGCCGGAAGGACTGGGGTTTCTAGTCCCACAGGTGCTCCTTGTGGTCTTGGGCAAGCCACTTAACCCTCCATAGCCCATGTTCCCTGTAAAAGTAGTTCTCTGTGTGCTGTGCTTTCCTGTCTAATCAATGTGTTTATATCTCAAAAAAAAAAATTTCCTGCCATGATTTGACAATTTCCAATCTGTAATCAAACCGCTGCTGATCGCTGGAAGTAGCGGTATACAAATGTATACTAAATAAATAAATAAAAAAGTAATGTAGGCCGCATCAGGGCACCATGTCATCGTCTCAGCAGTTAGTCGCCGGTATCCTCCGGTAGCGCCTCCAAAATCCCTGGAGTCCAAAGTCACCGCGAAGCTTTTGGGATGTCCAGCTGCAACTGCGAGGTTATCCAGTGTCCCGGCCATGTTCAAATGCTGCCAAGCTCTTCAGTGCACCGTCACATCCCCGACAAGGGCAGTTCCGCGATTCGCACATTTGCTGGTTTTTTTTTTTTTCCCCCCCAATTTAGGGTCTTCTCAGCCCGCCGATCCGGGCTCGTCCTAAGCAACTCCCCACTGCAAAGCCAGTCGCCTAGCAGCTTTAAGGGCGGATTGCAGGAGGACTGTTACCGTGCACAAGGGTCTCTACAAACGAGGCTGCCGCATCCGCTGATTCAAAAGTCCGATGAGCTCCAGCATGGTAGACATGCAGCCGGGCCGGATACTGCACTAAAAATTTGACTTTTGCAGCAATCAGTTTCTGGCAAAGCGGAGCGTACGCTCTACGACGCTGGCTGAGGGCTACCGAATAGTCCTGTGCTATTCGAAAGGTGAGGTTTTCATGGGTAAGGTCTCCACGTTGTCGAGCAGCTCGAAGAATCGCCTCCTTTTGTGGGAAGTGGAGGAATTTTGCAAGCACCACTCTAGGCCTGCGCTCCTGAGATTGCCTGCTCCCCACTCGATGGATTCGTTCGATGATCAGGTCTCCGCCGTCTAGTAGCCCCTCAAAGAGCTGGGGGAACAGGGTCTCCACGTATTGCTTCAGGTCCTTATCCGCCACCGTCTCCGGGATGCCCATTATTCTAAAATTGTTGCGGCGGGAGCGATTTTCTAGATCGTCGATTTTCGAAGTTTGTAGCTGTACTTGGGCCCTCAGCGTCGCCAATTCTTGTGTGACCGTCTCGATTGAATCCTCCGCCTTCCCAATTCGCTCCTCCGCCTCCTCAAGGCGATTCCCCAGGGCTCCCACCGAGCTCTGTAAAGCATCCATCTTCTCGTGTAGGGCTGCAAATTGGGAAGAGAGTGCCTCCGACACCGCTGAGGAAACCTCCTCTAGGAAGGCCGGTGAGGATGGTGAACGTGGCATCGTGCCTCCATCTGCCATTTTGGCCGCGGAGGCCACCCGCTCCTTCTCTCTTCGAGCGGTTTTCGTCGACGACGCCATTCCTACAAAGGCTCCCCAGCCTCCAAACCAGACCCGCAGATAATAGGAGGCAGGCAAAGATATTCAGCCCTGGTGAGATTTCGCCAAAAGTCACTTTAAACTGCCAGTTTGGGGCAAGGGAGACCGGAGCACAGCCAGAACACGTCTGCTGTCCTCACCGCATCATGTGACCTCATCCAGCAGCTTTTCCTGGACCCACTGCTCGAGGTCCGAGGTCTGCAGCCAGGCCTAGCACCGAGCACCGATGCCTGCGGCTGCATCTTCGAACCCATCTCATAGGCGGCCCGGGACAGGAACTTGGAGCAGTCCCGAATGTGGCCACCAAGGTCTGGAACCATTGGAGGGGTTCCCCGGTGAGCCCTCCTGAGAAGCCAGCAAGCTCCTGAATAAGGCTCTTAAGATACATCCCTATGTAGGGCTCATAGGTTTGTATCCGACAGCCCAGCATGGACCCCTGGAAACACTTTAACCCCTAGGACATCAAGGGCTCTGGCCTCTCTACCCGGGAATACAGAAGAATAAGTCTTCCGGCTCTTGAGTTTTTGCATCGAAGACTCCACCACCATGGAACTGTGGGGAAGTTGGACCTTCTGGAAACCTGGACTCCTCTTGACATGTAGATGGTGTCGAGGCATCAGCTGACTACCAGCACCGAGGCTGGGGTCTCCCACATCCGTAGGAGCAGCTGTTCAAAATGGGTTGCACCGACATCGAAAGAGCCTCCTTTGGCGAAGACTGATACTAGAAGATCTCCAGTTCTTCGGTGCAAGAGTCATCCTCGGACTCGGTTGGGGCCGAGAGGGCTCGGGCCATGTCCCGGACGAAGTCGTGGAATGGTGTTGGAGTTCCAAGGGAAATGGCTCTGAGGGGATGTCTTGGTGTTGAAAGGTCTCGGGAGAGACTTTGACATTAGTCTCCCAGTCTGACCCCGAGAGAGTCGAGGAGTCCGAGGTTCGGAGCTCCTGCGCTGCGAGGCCTGTATCAGGGAACTGGGATCCCCCGACCAGTCTTGGGTCAGACTCCTGGAAACTAGCAGGGGGGACTGGATCGGACACCCGAGAATCAGGACCGGGACCTCGATTGGTGCCAAGGGCTAGCCCAAGGCCGATGGCACTTGGGGCCCGGCACGATGCCTGGAGACGCCACCACAGTCAGGGGCCTGGTTGTTGGGGTAGATGATGCAGAAGAACCTGACATCATAGCCTGCTGCATGGTCAGGATAGTAGAGATACTCTGTTCCAGAACTGCCATTCTGGCCTCGATGCCAGAAGGCTCTGCAGCTTTCGGCACAGGCACCAAGGGGTTCGGGCCCGGCACTGGTGCTCTGGCAAGTGCTTCCTTGACGAGGACCATGGCCTCAAGGAGTCTTGCATGGTCACCGCCGGCCGAGGACTCCTTCCTAGAGACCTTAGGGGGGGGGGGGCGCTGCTCAGAGTTGCCAGAGTCCCACCACGGGACCTTACCGGGTTTCCCCCTGCAGTATCTCGACTGGCTTCGAGTATTTCTTGTGTTTCTTGCCAGGATCCGGCATCTTTCCAGAGGAGCCGCCGCCACGGGCCTCCGAAGACACCTGGGCCTCAAAGGAGGTGCTGGCTTTGGGCTCAGCATCGGGGAAGCCAGGGCTGAGCCAGACTGCGGGAACATCATCTCCTGCAACTCTGACCTTTTCCTGTTGGTCCGTGGGGTCATGGCCTGACATAGGTCACAGGAGGTACTGTCATGGTCCAGGCCAAGGCAGAGAAAGCAGCAGTCGTGGATGTCTGTGACAGACATAATTTGACTGCAACGATCACACTTTTTTAAAGCCACTGGGAGACATAGTGGATCACACCCGGACGGAGTTGACGACCCCCGGGTGAAAACTGGCACGAATGCCGGTCGAGGGAGACCTTGATGAAAAAGGAAAGGGAGCCGAGAACAGCGCCAGGGATGGTGCCGGCTCGAGGCAGGAAGAGGAACCGATACGTAAACAAGAAAAACTCAACTAAGGATATTTTTTAAGGAATTTTTCCGGGGAAACAGGACATGCGTCCTTGGGCTCCATGGAAAAAAGGAGACTGAGCAAATATGACAGACTTATGCGATCTTTAGCAGTCTTAAATCCTTGAGCATGTTGGGCGGGAAGGGGACCATGCATGCGTGGTAGCATTCCCAAAGGTTTTCTTTGAAAGCTGGGGAAATGCTCCGTGTGGGCACTGTCGGTGCCATCACCCATATGTGAGGACTAATTTCCTGCTTGTTACTGGAGAATGTGTTTGACTATCACTGTTAAAGAGGAACTAAAAAGAAATGCTCTGAAAGATTCTGGGTAATATCACAGTATAATCTCCCATTTAGAAACATAGAAATATGACCACAGAAAAAGACCACATGGCCTATCTAGTCTGTCCTTCCATAACAACTACAACAATCCCCTTTTTACCTTTAGAGATCCTCTGTGTTTGTCCCATGCTTTTTTTGAATTCAGTTACTGTCCTCATCTCTACTACCTCCACTGGGAGACTATTCTACGGATCCACTACTCTTTCTGTAAAGAAATATTTCCGCATATCACTCCTGAATCTATCTCCCTTCACCCTCATCCCATGTCCCCTCATAGCAGAACTTGCTTTCAATTGAAAGAGGCTCTCTCCCTGAACATTTATGCCACGGAGGTATTTAAACATCTCAAACATATCACCTCTATCCCGCCTTTCCTCTAAGGTGTACATATTAAGATCCTTCAGTCTGTCCTTATATGCTTTATAATGAAGACCACTAATCATTTTAGTAGCCACCCTCTGCACCGACTCCATCCTGTTCACATCCTTTTGAAGGTGTGGTCTCCAGAATTGCACACTATACTCCAAATGAGGTCGCACCAAAGACTTATACAGAGGCATTATCACCTCCTTTTTTCTGCTAGCCATTCCTCTCCGTATGCACCCAAGCATCCTTCTAGCTTTTGCCGTCGCCTTTTCTACCTGTTTAGCTACTTTAAGATCATCAGACACAACCATGCCTAGGTCCCGCTCTTCTTTAGTGGACAAAAGTACTTCACCCCCTATACTATATTGCTCCCTTGGATTGCTGCAGCCCAAATGCATGACCTTACATGTTTTAACATTAAATCCCAGCTGCCAAATTCTAGACCATTCTTCAAGCTTAGCTAGATCCCCCCCCCCTCATGTTATCTACCCCTTCCTGGGTGTCTGTTCCTGTTTCTGAGGGCTCAGACCACCATATTGCACCAGGCAACTACTACATCTGTCTGTAGCAGCCTATACAAAGAGGGAAAGAACAGGAGAACAGTACTCACAGTAAAATTCTCTAGAAAGCATGAACCCAATTCTTGGATTTAAGAACATCTGCATGCTATTGAAGATCCTATACAATATACAGCAACCGTGATCACCAAAGCCAAACACAACGAAAGCACAAAAGACAGAATAATTCAATGGAAGAGAGGAACATTTTGTTTTCCAGCTCACTAGATCTGCTGCCAAACAAATGAAAGGAAACTCTGTACTGCTGGATCTTAGAATTATGACCCAATTATGATCTTCAGACAAGTTTTAACATTAAACAAATAAAGAACCTTCTGAACTTGGTTTCTTCCAAATTTTAAGAATGTACTGAAGCAGCCAAAGATATATGTAAACGTCTCAACTGGCATACTGAGCTTCTTTCATAATGAAATTCTGAACATAATGAGTAACTTTGATATCTGGTTTTAGGATTCAAATCTCAAAACTCTGTCGCAGAACAAACGGTAAAACCTACTGAGAAGCATCTGCCAGTCAAATTAACTTCTGCCAGAAAAAGAAATACTCGCCCTCAATTATTTCATTGGGTATCACAGAAGTATATAGCTTTCATCAGTGAATACAGGTCTCAGACTTACAACAGCCACGTTGGGAATTTTCACCCAAACCGTGCGCCTACTCGCATCAATGACCTTAAGGTATTCACTGGATTTTATGTGGATTTAGCTTGATCTATACAGCTGATTCACCCATGTTAATCCTTGTAAAATTTCAAATTTTATAGAGAAGGAATTGTGCTTAACTTAGCTGTGTTTCCACTGGTAATAAATCCCCAGCACACTCTATAAAGCAAGGAAATTTAACATCAGCTATAATGCTTTCATTTTGATATCATCTGTGCAAATGCTCTTAAGAACTTAAATTATATTGCTCACCTCCCAATTTGCGGCCAAAGTAAACTCACTTGTTGGAGAATCGTTTTACCATACGCACTTTTTCTCTGTGCTCAGAACGCCGCGCATGTGCAGAACCGCTGCTAGCATCCATTTATAGTGACAAAGTATCACTAAAACTATCCATCCAATAAGGAGAGAAATAGTGGCCCACTGCATTGATAACAATCATCAGTTCCAAAATTTACGATGTTTCGCTATTGAACAAGTTATAACAGGGAAGAATGGCAGATCTCGCACTCAAACATTAACTATTCAGGAACAGAAATGGATCTTCCGATTAGAAACAATAGGGGACACGGGACTTAATAGCTGTATCGAATGGCGAGCGTGTCTATAAGTTACATTGGGAAATGGGTGATATCTTCACTAATTGGTTTCTCTCCTTATTGGATGGATAGTTTTAGTGATACTTTGTCACTATAAATGGATGCTAGCAGCGGTTCTGCACATGCGCGGCGTTCTGAGCACAGAGAAAAAGTGCGTATGGTAAAACGATTCTCCAACAAGTGAGTTTACTTTGGCCGCAAATTGGGAGGTGAGCAATATAATTTAAGTTCTTAAGAGCATTTGCACAGATGATATCAAAATGAAAGCATTATAGCTGATGTTAAATTTCCTTGCTTTATAGAGTGTGCTGGGGATTTATTACCAGTGGAAACACAGCTAAGTTAAGCACAATTCCTTCTCTATAAAATTTGAAATTTTACAAGGATTAACATGGGTGAATCAGCTGTATAGATCAAGCTAAATCCACATAAAATCCAGTGAATACCTTAAGGTCATTGATGCGAGTAGGCGCACGGTTTGGGTGAAAATTCCCAACGTGGCTGTTGTAAGTCTGAGACCTGTATTCACTGATGAAAGCTATATACTTCTGTGATACCCAATGAAATAATTGAGGGCGAGTATTTCTTTTTCTGGCAGAAGCTACCCTCTCGAAACTGACCTGCACGTTAGTGTTGAGTCAAATTAACTTTGCAATGAAAAGTCCATTTATCATATTTTCTTCTTGAATAGATTCCTGGCTTTACAAATGGCTTGGCTTCTGATTTAGCCTGAAGAGATACAGGGGTATGTTTACTAAACCAGGGTAACGGTTAACCCGGGCTATCTGCCACTAGGTCCCATATTTTTCAATGGGACCTAGTTGCAGATAGCCCGGGTTAACCGTTAGCCCGGTTTAGTAAACATACCCCACAGTTACAAGCAACTCTCATGAATTCTACCAAAAACCTGATACAGTATGTTTTATAACATGATAGTTCCGTTTCTGGAAAACCTAAATTTTAAGTAAATTCATGCTATAGAGATGACACTTACCCTTAGTTGTAAATATTTTTATTGAGACAAACATTCCAGCATACAAATAGCGTAGTTACTCACCTGTAACAGGTGTTCTCCAGGGACAGCAGGAATCAGTCCTCACTTATGGGTGACATCGGCACCGACGGAGCCCGCATGGAGCAATTCCCCAGCTTTCAAAGAAAGCCTTTGGGATTGCTACCACACGTGTGGTCCTCTTCCCACCCAAGAGTGTAATCTTGCTCAGTCAGGTCCCTTAGCTCGAGCCCTACCAAGCAGATAGCAAGGGAAGGACAAAAATTCAGCAACTCATCAGGGGAGGCGGGAGGGTAGTGAGGACCGATTCCTGCTGTCCCTGGAGAAATACCTGTTATAGGTGAGTAACTACGATTTCTCCAGGAACAAGCAGAAAGTCAGTCCTCACTTATGGGACTCCCTAGCTGCAGGCTACCGAACCTGTAACTAAAAAACGCCTCTGTGAGCCCATGAGCAGAAGCTGAAGCCCGAAGGGCCCAAGTCCTCGGGGCGAAGCTCTCAGTAGCCGTGAAGAAGGGTTGGAGGGCAGGAGTTGCTTATACCCCAAACAGATTACGGAGTACCGCCTGGCCGAAGGCGCGGTCCCAGCGGTACTCCCTCTCCAGGCAGTAGTGGATGGCGAAGGTATTCATAGAAAACCAGGTTGCCCCCCAGCAGATGTCCATTATGGGCATGGAGCGCAGCGAGGCCACCGAGGCCGCTTTGGCTCGGACTCCATGTGCAGTGACTCGACGATCCAGAGGGACGCCCGCCTTTGCATGAGTGAACGCGATGCAGTCCACCACCCAAATAGAGAGGATGCTCTTGGTGACTGCTTGTCCCTGTCTATTGGGATCGTAGGTCACGAAGAGCCGATCAGACTTGCGATGAGTCTGGGTACGCTGCAAGTAAAAGGCAAGGGGCCACTTGCAGTCGAGGGTGTGGAGAGTCACTGACACCTGATTGGCGTGGGTCCTCGGGAAGAAGGCCGGGAGCACTATCTCTTGGTTGAGATGAAAGGCTGACATGACCTTGGGCAAAACTTAGGATGCTTCCAGAGGACCAACCTGTTCCGATAAAACCTGGTATAAGGGGCGCCAGCCATGAGCGCATGAAACTCGCTGACTCGGCGAGTCGAGGTCAGTGTCACCAGGAACAGAAGGCCCTGAATAAAGCGGGAGACTAGTGGTTGCCCCGAGAGAGGCTGTCCCTCGATAGGGAGATGATTAGCTGATATGGCGCTCAGATGAACTCTAACAGAGTTTGACTTCAGCCCTTCCCTCGAGAGGTGGAGGAGGTACTGGAGAGCCCACCGAACCAGGCATGAGAAGGGCTCGATCTGGTGCTCTGAACACCAGACGGAGAAGCGCTTCCACTTAAAGGCGTAAGCTCGCTTGGTGGAGTCCTTCCTCGAGGCAAGGAGGATTTCCTTGACCTCCTCCGGAAGGGCCAGGCCAGGCCGTGAGGAATAGGGAGGGTAGATTCGAGTGTAGTACCAGATCTTCCTCCTGTGTCAGCAAGTCCCTGGCAGAGCCCAGGGAGATTGGAGGTTCCGACGACAGCCAGAGCAGGAGTGGAAACCAAGGCTGCTGAGGCCACGAGAATCAGCGATGCCCCATCCCGTTGGGCCTTGAACAGAGTCCTCGCAATGAGGGGAAAAGGAAGGAATGCATAGAGAAGACTGGAAGACAATTCCAGGAGAAATGCATTGGGGCCCTCCCTGCCCGGCTGCAGCACCGGGCCGCAGAAGCGAGGAAGTTGTGTGTTCTGAGGGCTGGCAAAGAGATCGATCGCTGGGGTGCCCCAGCGTAGAAACTGCTAGCCTTCCACTTTGAGGTTGAGGCACCATTCATGGGGGCGAAGGATTCTGCTGAGCCTGTCCGCCAGGCCATTCTCCTGACCCGGGAGGTACGTTGCCTTGAGGGACATCCTCCGCTGGGCAGCAAAAGAGCAGATGAGGACTGCTTCCCTGCAAAGGGAGCACAACCCTGTGCCCCCCCTCTTTGATGATATAGAACATCGCTACCCGGTTGTCGATCTGCACCAGAACCGACTTCCCGCTGAGGACATTCTCGAAGGCCCTCAGGGCCCACCGGATGGCCCGGAGCTCAAGCAGGTTTATCTGCTGTTGAGCCTCCACTGGCAATCACTGCCCCTGTGTGCAGAGAGACCCACAATAGGCTCCCCACCCTAACAGGGACGCATCCGTGGTCAGTACCAAATCATGCTGTGGGGACTGGAAGGGCGACTCCCGCAGGAGGTTGCAGGGGTTTTGCCACCAGTTCAGGGACAAGTGGAGGTCGGGAAGAACCCTGACGGGGTCCCTGAGGTGTCTGAGGGACTGGCTCCATTGGGTACTGAGACACCAGTGAGCCGCCCGCATCTGCAGGTGGGAGTGAGGAACCACATGCACGGTTGAGGCCATGTGGCCCAGGAGATATAGCATGGACCGAGTGGTGACCTGGTGAGTACTCTGGACGCGAGCCACCAGAGCCTGGAGGTGGGCGGAGTGATACACCGGCAAGAAGGCAATCGTCTGCTGAGTATCGAGGCGTGCCCCGATGAACTCGAGAGCCTGTGTCGGCTCGAGGTGAGACTTTGGGTAGTTGACCAAGAACCCTAAACTCTCCAAGAGGAGGACAGTGCGCGACATCGCTTGCCAGGCCTCTTCGACTGAGGAGCCTGTAATGAGCCAGTCGTTGAGGTAGGGAAACACTGACACACCCCGGTGCCTAAGGTGAGCAGTGGCCACGACGAAGCACTTCGTGAAGACCCGTGGGGCGGATGCAAGGCTGAAGGGGAGCACCCTGTACTGGAAGTGCTCTCCCTGCACCCTGAAACGCAGGTACTGCCTGTGTTGAGGGTGGATCAGGATATGGGCGTAAGCGTCCTTTAGATCCAAGGAGCACAGCCAGTCGCCCTGCCGGAGGAAGGGCAGCAGCACGCCAAGAGATAACATCTTGAATTTCTCCTGCATCAGGAACTTATTTAGCCTGCGGACGTCGAGGATGGGCCGCAACCCCCTGTCTTTTTCTGGACAAGGAAGTACCGGGAATAAAAGCCCCGACTACCTCGGAGGTGGGGAGGGACCTTCTCGACTGTCCGTTTGTCGAGGAGACCGTGTAATTCCCACTGCAGCAAAGGCTGATGTGTGGGGAGTTAAGGAGGCTCCGCCGGGGAGAAAGGGGGTGGGAGCCTGTCGAAGTGGAGGAGATAGCCCTCCCGGATGACTTGGAGGACCCGTGTCCAAGGTGATAAACGCCCACGATGGGGCAAAGCTGCACAGGTGTCCCCCCATGGGCTGCTGTATTGCTGGAGGGCAAGGGGCTATGCCCCTGGTGTCAAAATCCCTGAGGGGGTTGTGGGGGAGCCGGCGCCTGGGTCTTCAGTCCCTTTGGTTTCCGGTGACCCTGGCCAGGCTTCCCCTGCGTGGGAGTGGTCGGTAAGGGGGTAGCCGGGTACGGCGGGTAGCCGCGGTACTGGGGGCCTTTCCTGGGGAAGAAGGGCTTCTTGGTAGGCTGCTTCTTCTGAGGTAGTGTAGAGGTCTTGCGGGAGAGATGGGTCCTAGTGACGTACTCTGTCTCTATCTCAGCTGCCTTCTCCTCGTTCGGTTTACCAAAACGTTGCTCGCCGAGGCAGGGCACGTCCAGGAGTTTCTCCTGCACCCACTGCTCCAAATCTGAAGATTGGAGCCAAGCCTGGCGGCAGGCCCCAATGCCCACAGCTGCCACCAGAGCGCCTAAGTCTCGAAGCCATCGTAGGAGGCTTGAGAGATATACTTGGAGCAATCAGCTACTGATTTCAACAGTGTGCGGAACCTATCGAGGGACTTGCCCTCGAGGCCCACGGAGAAGCCTCCAAGTTCTTTTGCCAAGTCGCGGAGGAACATACAAATATATAACTAGTATGCCTGGATGTGACAGGAGAGCATGGAACCTTGATAGGCCTTGCAGCCCAGGGCATCAAGGGCTCTGGACTCTCGACTGGTGGGACCGAGGAGTGGGACTTCGGGCTTTTCTGCTTCCTCATGGCTGATTCCACCACCATCGAGGTGTGTGGAAGTTGAGTCTTACGGAAGCCTGGCCCCTGATGCACCTTGTATATTGTGTCAAGGCACTTGCTCACGATGGGGACCAAGGCCGGGGCCTTCCACATGTGGAGCAATAGCCGAGAGAGGATCAACGGCACCGGCACTGTGAGGGATTCCCTGGGTGGGGCCTCATACTGAAGAATATCAAGTTCTATTCTGCATCAGTGTGGTTTACATTGAACAAACTGAAATTACATTGAACAGGGCATTAAAACTTGGAGATAACTATTTTACAGGGAACATGGGTTATGGAGGGTTAAGTGGCTTGCCAAAGACCACAAGGAGCACCTGTGGGACTAGAAACCCCAGTCCTTCCGGCCCAAGGTTACTGTCCTTTAGTGGGATTTGAACCCCCGACCTTCCGGCCTGAAGTACCTTGCCCCAACCACTAGGCCATTCCTCCACTCCCCCGAGGAACGGGAGAGCAAGCGAGACTGATGTCGAGGACCCTCACGAAGCCCGTGGCTCTAAGGGGTTTCTTGGATGGATTATCTTTATTCTTTATCTTTATCTTTATCTGCATTATTTGATGAACCGCCCAGGCCGAAGCATCAGGGCGGTGTACAGTACAACAAACGGGCTACTGAAAATAAAGCCAGAAAAGGAACGCCAAATTCAATAGGACAGGACAGGGTAGAAAGAAAGTCGGAAGGGGGAAAAGAGCCCAGAAGGGCAGGGAAGGCGAAGGGCAGGGGGCGGAAAGAGGAAAAGGGAAATGGAAGTGGAACAGACAGGGAAGGGAGGTTTATGGAGGTTGGGGGGGGGCGACCAGAGGACGAGGCACCATTGTCAGAGAAAGGGAGATCAAAGGCTTGACAGAATAGATGTGTTTTAAGGAGAGTTTTAAAGTGGGGATAGGAAAGTTCCAGACGAAGGCAGGAAGGGTGTGAGTTCCATAAGGCTGGACCTAGGAAAAAGAAAGCTGAGTGTCGGGTGTGCTCTAAACGGGCCTGGGCAGGTGAAGGAAGGAAAAGACGGTTGCCGAAGGAAGATCGGAGAAGGCGAGGAGAGGGTTGGAGGTGAATGACATCGGACAGGTATTGGGGAGTGCTGGAATGGAGGGCTTTGTGCGTGAGGATAAGAACCTTGTAGATAAAGCGAAACCTAACCGGAAGCCAGTGCAAGGCAAGGAGAGAGGGTGACACATGAGAGCGGGCTGGGGAACCGGTAATGAGACGAGCGGCAGCATTCTGTATTAATTGGAGACGGCGAAGCTGTAGGGAAGGTAGACCTGCATAGATGACGTTACAGTAATCTAACCGGGTCATGATTAAAGAGAGGACAAGGGTGGAAACAGAGGCAGGGGGGAGTGATGATTGAACGGCACGAATCTTACGTAAATGAAAGAAAGAGGTACGGATAACAGAAGAAATATGGTGGTGGAAGGAGAGAGATGAGTCCAGGGTGACACCCAGATAACGAAGAGTAGGAACCACAGGAACTGGAAGGGAAGACATTACAGGTGACAAACATGGAGAGGGAAGACCAAAGGAAAACCAGATTGCGGAAGACTTAGCGGGATTAGCATGCAGAAAGTTAGACCCAAACCATGAAGCGATAGAGGACAGACAATGGTTAAGTGGTGTCAGGTCAGGAGTGGAGGAGGAGGTATGGTGAATCAACAAGATATCATCGGCGTAAATGTAAAAGGATATACCAGATTGTTGGATGAGCAGGGCAAGTGGGGCGAGGAAGGCATTGAAAAGTAAGGGGGCGAGAATAGATCCTTGGGGAACACCGCAAACTGAAGGGGAGGGAGTGGAAGTGGAGTGCTGAGAGTGCACAGAGAAGGTGCGTGAGGACAGAAAGGAACGAAACCATTGCAGAACGGTCCCACCAATCCCAAAGTCAGACAGACGTGACAAGAGAGTGCGGTGATCGACCATATCGAAAGCAGATGAGAGATCCAGAGACACCACCAGGGAGAAATCACCACGGTCGTGAGCACAGTGAAGCTCTGAAAGAAGTGCTGTAAGAATAGTTTCGGTGCTATGGCCTGCACGAAATCCAGACTGACGGGGATGAAGAGCGAAAGTGGAGTCAAGGTGAATAGAAAGTTGTGAAAATACCAGTTTCTCGAGGACTTTTGAGAGAAGAAAGGGGAGATTAGTGACGGGACGCCAGTTTGCAGGGACAGCAGGGTCAAGGGTAGGCTTCTTCAGGAGCGGACGAACAATAGCATGTTTCCAGCTGGAGGGGAAGAAACCGGAGGAAAGGCTGGTGTTGCAGATGGAAAGAATGTAGGGCATGAGAGCAAGATTGGGGGTGAGTAGCCAAGAGGAAGGCAAAGGATCAAGAGGGCAGGTGGTCCGGTGAGCAGCTGAGATAGTTTTAATGATTTCAGGGGCGGAGATAGGCGAAAAGGAGCGCCAGGTGTGGGGAAAAACGAACGATGGGGGCGGGGAGGCAATAAGGGGAGGAGCAGAAAGAGAGATAGAAGGAGGAGAAAGAGGGGGGGGGGCAGGCGGGGAAAGAGGAACGGAGGGAAAGGACCTTGTTAGTAAAGAAGGCGGCAAGCGTGGATGGACTGGGGGCTGACAGAGGGGAGCGCGGGGGGAGAGTAGAGGTTGAGGAGAGGGATTTGAGGACAAGATAGAGACGTCTAGAAGAGCAGGAAGAGGTAGAAATAAGCCGAGAGTAATAAGACTGTTTAGCCAAGGATATCTGAGAACGATAAGAAAGGTGAGCCTGACGAAAGGTGGAGTAGGAGGTGGAGGAGCGCCTCTTCCTCCATAGACGTTCTGCCCGACGAAGATGGGAACGGTGGAGAAAGAGGCCAGAGTGATACCAAGGGTGGCGAGAGGAAGGACGGATAGAAACAGGAAGAGGGGGGGCAAGAGTATCTAGGGTGGTAGAGAGAGCGGAGGACCAGGTGAGAACCTGTTCATCAACAGGAAGAGTGAAGAAGTCCGGGGAAAAAAGTGAGTCGGCGGGGGGAAAAGAGCGTAGAGTGTGGGAGGTGAGACGCCGTCTAGACAAAACAGGGGGGTCGGGTGGAGGGCCGAATGAACTGGGGGAAGGGAAAGGGAAGGAGAAAAGAAGGCAAAGGTGGTCTGACCAGGGAAGGGAAATGGTAGAAAAACTGGATGGGAAGTGTGGGGAGAGATCAAGGGTAAGAACAAGATCTAGTGTCCGACCAGAAGCATGTGTGGGGCAAGCAACGTGCTGGGTAAGGGACAAATCGGAGAACAGGGAGAAAAGAGTCTTATCACGAGAGCGGAGGGGGGGGGGGGTCAAGTGGACATTGAAATCGCCTAAGACGACCAGGTGGGAGGACAGAAGAACAGAGTCAGACAAAGTAAGTTGGAGAGAATCCCAAAGATCTGGGCGCAGGGAGGGAGGTACATAAAGCAAGAGAAATAGAATTGGGGAGGGAGAGTCAGAGCGGACCAGGAGGGATTCGGGATAGACGGGAGGGGGCGAGACTTGCGAAAAAGAGAGGGTAGATCTAAAGATTAACGCCACCCCACCCCCGGAACGACGGAGGCGGGGTGTGTGAAACGCAGAGTAGCCGGGAGGAAGACACTGGTGGAGTAGGGCATCCTCTCCCTCCCGGAGCCATGTCTCCGTGAGGAAGAGGGCGTCAAGGGAATGCTGGGTGAGGAGGTCATGAACAAGATGGGTCTTTGAACGGAGAGAGCGGCAATTCAGGAGAGCAAATGAGAACGTAATGAGAGAGGGCAGAGGGGGAGATGGGTGGGTGGGAAGACGGAACCGCAGGAGTTATGCAGGAACTGCAGGGAAGAAGGTTGAGAGGGTTACGTGCCAGGGAACCAGGAAGAGAGGGAGCAAACGGCGGAAGCCGGTGGCCCCAAACAACGGGAATAGCAGCCATGCCCACAGCAGTATGGCTGTTAGTGGCAAGAACAGATTGAGAGATGATGGTGAAAGGGGCGAACCAGCAAGAAAGCAGAAGCAGGACAGTAGAGAACAGGCAAATGAAAAACCAGGAGGAGAGGAAGCACGACAGCTGACGGTGCCAGTCGCTCCGGTCGTCGCCCCAAGGAGCTCGCCCAAGGAGCACGACCTGCTCCTTGTGCGCGCTCCTTCGGCGCGCGCCCGCGGCGCGGAACGCCGCACCAGGAAGTCTTAAATAGGGGATGGTACCTGGAGGATGACGCGGACGCGTTACACGCGTCCGCGTCAGTTCCGGGAGGCGGGACCTCGGTGCGAGGATGGGAGAGAGGCAAGCCACAACAGGAAGCAGGTACCGGGTAAACTGGAGGATGGACCTCTGATCTCTGGGCGCAAGTCAGCGAAGCTGGCTGTGAGCGCCTGCTGGGAAGCAATGAACGCAGAAATGCTGCATTCTAGTGCCAGCATATGGGACTCCCACACAGAAACCTCTGTTTCTCAGCCAAGCACCTTGTGGGGCTGCTCCTTGTCAGACTCTCGGGAACGCCAAATGGGGCTAAGTGACTGGGCGCAGGAGCACTCGTGCTTGTTGGGGGCCCCAGAGAGCGACTTTGAGGCTTTCTTCTTTTTGCGCCATTCCACATCGGGGGACCCCTGGTCCGAATGCCGCCTGGAACGTGGTGCCGCAGGGGGAGAACCCACGGAGGGGAGACAACCGAGGGTGCCACCAGGGACTCCGAAGCAGTCTTTTGAAAAATGTCTTCGGACTTCTGCTTATGGCTGAGCAGGGCCTTAGAGGACATTTTCTTAAAGAGCGAACAGAGTTCTGGGTCATGGTTGGCTCCCAGACACCTTAGACAGCAGTCATGAGTGTCCGTAAGCGACATGTTCCTAGAGCATCTATCGCATTTTTTAAACCCAGTGGCCATGGGAGCGAAAACGGCCTCTGCGAGGTCGAAGACCCACGTGGCCAGCAGTTGGAAGAAAAAAAGGGCATGAAGCCCGGGAAGAAAAAATTTAGGAAAAGTATCCCCGCAAGCTCCAAAAGGGAGCAAGAGAACGACGGGTAGGGGACCGGTGCAACAGGAAAAAATGGATATAGCCTGTTAAGGTAAAGAAAACAAAAACTTTTTCAGAAGGACAAGGATAAGGATGTGCATCCGAAGGGCTCCGCGGAAAAAGGGAGACTAAGCAAGATGGCACCCTTGGGCGGGAAGAGGACCACACATGTGTGGTAGCAATCCCAAAGGCTTTCTTTGAAAGCTGGGAAATTGCTCCGTGCGGGCTCCGTGGGTGCCGACGTCACCCATAAGTGAGGACTGACTTCCTGCTTGTTCCTGGAGAAAGTCGTATTATACATATCGCTTGAAGTTAACTGACCAAATATTTAACTATCCAACACCATTTACAGCACTTTACTGGTGGAAGTGGATGAAGAAGGATCACTATCTTCATCTTCTTCTGCTCTCGGTTTTGGATAAAAGGTTGTAGCACCAGATGTGGATGGCTGTGTTTCATTGTCCTCTTGATGTGGCTTTGTTGGCAGCTTAAAATATAAATCCAGCTTCTGTTGCTTTGCAAGTGCCCTCCTTTGATACAGCAACTGCTTGTATGGTTTCAAATCTACCCGGATGCGATGTATTGCAATGCTGCTATATTCTGCATCATAAATATTATCTTCCAGCCACTGCAACTGTTTTTCTATCACACTTAAAGCACTAGATAGCTGTGCTGTGTTTAGCTGTCATGGGGGAGCCTTCTGTTTTTCGTCATTGTCATCTTCATAATCTGCTTCAATTTGCCCATCAGCAACAAGTTGTTGCAACTCTTCAGTGGTGAGATCATCAGGCTGAGCCTCTAGAAGATTTTCAACATCTTGATGTTCTATTTCCTCAAAACCCATCTGCTTTCCTAGTTGAATGCAGCTGGCAGTGCTTTTTTTAAAATTTGATCTGAAGGTTCAAAACCTTCAAAATCATGAATTCAATTCGGGATAAGTTTCTGTTACATACAATGTAAGCACTGTATCAGACGTGGTAATTGGAGGTAAAAAGACAAACTTGACATTTGGTTCAGCTCAGCAATTATCAGGGGATGGCTTGGTGTATTATCTATAATTATAAGAACTTTGAAAACCAACTTCTTCTTGCAATAATTTTCAATATCGATAATGTAATCCTCAGCAAAAATATCAATGCAGATTTGAGCAGTCATCTATCCTTTCTTGCTATGTCTGTAGTAAACACTAAGACTGTCTTTCAAAATGCCCTTTAAAGCTCGTGGTTTGGCAGAGTGATAAATGACCAAAGGCTTGAGCTTTAAGTCATCACTGGCGTTTGTGCCGAGCATCAAACTTATGCGATATTTAACAGTCTTAAATCCTGGAGCATGTTTTCTGCTCTAGAGATATAGCTTCTTGAAGGCATGTATTTAATATAGACACCTGTTTCATTGAAAATGAAAATCTGATCGAAAGTATAACCACCCTTTTATATTAATTTCTCTATCTACTACTACAAATCATTTATAAAGCGCTACAAGGCATATGCAGCACTATACAGAGTTGGTCCATCTGGTAGAAATTTTTTTGATGCTTGCTCATCTGCACTCGCAGCTTCACCAGCCAGCTGGAGATTATGGAAATTGTGGTGATTTTTGAAACCGTTAAACTAGTCTGCAGAATTTGGAGATTGCTTTTTAAGGTCATTGTATATAGTGAGTGTTTTCTGTTTGACTGTGAGAAAGCGTAGTTACTCACCTGTAACAGGTGATCTCCGGGAACAGCAAGAATTTAGTCTTCACATATGGGTATCATCAGCACCGACGGAGCCTGCGCGGGAACGCTCCCCAGCATCCAATAGGAACGCTTTTGGGAGCATCCCTCAGCACATGCGCGCTGCCTTCCCGCCTTTCCAACTGTCCCTCTTCAGTTAAGTTTGTAGCTGAGTGAAAGGATTGAGGGAAAGAGGAAAGAGACAGAGAGATAGAGACACAACTCCTAGGGGAGGTGGGTGGGTTGTGAAGACTAAATTCCTGCTGTTCCTGGAGATCACCCATTACAGGTGAGTAACTACGTTATCTCCAGAAACAAGCAGGAATGTAGTCTTCACATATGGGGGACTCCCTAGCTGAATATTCCAGGGAGATCGCCCCAGGAAGCTACCACCTATAGTAAGGTGGGCCATGCTTCCTTCCATGGATCTTTGGCATCTTTGGTGGGTAGGAGTTGAATTAGGTCTGAAAGAGATTTTGAAGAACAGCTTGGCCAAAGAAGGCATCCCGACGGGAGGCTTTATCTAGGCAGTAGCGGGCTGTAAAGGTGCGTACTGAAGCCCAGGTGGCTGCTCGACAAATGTCATCAAAAGACACAGAGTGAAGGTTAGCCATAGAGGCTGCCATGGCTCTCACATTATGAGCTGTGACATGGCCATGAAGAGGAAGACTCTTACTCTCATAAGCAAAGGATATGCATTGTGCAATCCATTTGGATAGAGTTCTCTTGGAGACTGGAAATCCCAAATGACTAGAATCAAAAGCAATAACAAGTTGAGAAGACTTTCTATGTTGCTGTGTTCTTTGTAAGTAAAAAGCCAAGGCTCTTTTACAATCCAAAGTATAAAGGTTCCTTTCTGCATTAGAGGCATGAGGCCTCGGAAAGAATACAGGAAGATAAATTGATTGATTTAAATTAAAAGGCGACACCACCATTGGCATAAAGTGTGGATGAGTTCTGAGAACAACCTTATCATGGTGAAACCTAGTATAAGGAGGATCAGCCACTAAAGCTTACAATTCATTAATGCCACGTGCAGAGGTGATTGCAATTAGGAAGATGACCTTCCAGGACAAGAGCTTTAGGGTTGTAGTGGCTAAAGGTTCAAAAGGCGGTTTCATGAGCTGCCCGAGAACTAGGTTTAAATCCCATGCCACTGGTGGTGGCCTGATGGGAGGCTTTGTTAATAGAAGACCTCATAAATCTTGCTATGAGTGGATGAGAGGAAATTAGCTGTCCATTTAGAGGCTTACAGGAAGCTGCAATTGCACTAAGATGGACTCTTACTGAATTGGTCTTTAGACCAGAATTTGATAAATGAAGTAGATACTCTAGTATCGATTCCAAATGTATCATAAGGGGGTTTAACCCCTTCTGTGAACACCATATAGTAAAACATTTCCACTTGAAGGCGTAAGATCGTCTTGTGGAAGGTTTTCTTGAAGCCTGAAGGATATCCTTTACCTGTTGGGAAAGGTTAAGATCCTGAAGGTCTAGGTTTTCAGCAACCAGGCCCTGAGATGCAGGGACTGGGGATTCGGGAGAGGAGGTCTGGAGCACACACTAACTCCAGAGGTGCAGCTTGAGAGAGATGTAGAAGCATGTTTGTCGTGGCCACCTTGGCGCTATGAGGATCATACGACCCCTGTCTCTCTGAAGCTTGAAGAGTGTTTTGGGGATGAGGAGAATGGGTGGGAAGGCATAGAGGAAGTCCTGACCCCAGTGAAGGAGGAAGGCATCCCTTGCCTGGCAATTGTGAGCAGGAATTCTGGAACAGAACCGGGGAAGTTTTGGCATTTAGTGGACTTGCAAAGAGGTCTATGTCTGGGGTTCCCCAGATGTGAAATATCTTTATCACCTGTTTAGGTAGAGAGACCATTCGTGAGGCAGCAGTACTCGGCTGAGTTTGTCTGCCCAAAGGTTTTGAATGCCTGGAAGATATATCACGAGAAGGTGAATTTGATGCTCTCTGGCGAAGGCCCATAGTCGTAAAGCTTCGTTGCATAACGACAGAGAGCCTGTTATGCCCTGCTTGTTCACGTAGAACATGGCTACTTGATTGTCCGTTTGGACTAGGACTGTCTTGTAGCTGAGCTGAGCTGGGCATGGAATACTCGAAGAGCTAGATAGACTGCTCTGAGTTCTAGGAGGTTTATGTGAAGACAAGCCTCCTGTGGAATCCAGGTACCCTGGGTGGAGAGATGGTGCAGGTGTGCTCCCCATCCCACCTGTGATGCATCTGTTGTTAGGGTGGCCTGGAATGGGGGTTGTTGGAAAGGAGACCCCACCAAAAGATTCTCCAGTGATTGCCACCATTGTAGGGACAAGATCAGTTGTCGTGAGTTTGATATCTTGTCCGACAGACGTCCTGTGTCCACTGTGTGGATTGGGTCCATTGGGCTGCTCGCATGTGAAGGCGAGCATAGGGAACTGTGGATGCCATATGTCCCAGTAATTGCAGCAGTTCTTGAGCAGTTAGGGAGGACTTTCCTGCTACTTGAGAAGCTAGTTGCACTATGCGAAGACAGCAGGGCTGTGGGAGGAAAGCCCTTGACTGTCTGGTATCTAAACAAGCCCCTATGAACTCCAGGGTCTGAGAAGGAACAAGTTGGGATTTTGGGAAGTTTATGACCAATCCCAAGTATTGGAGAATTCGCATTGTGCAAGACAGTGCAGAACTGGCTTCTGGAATCGTGGGGGCTCGAATGAGCCAGTCGTCCAAGTAAGGGAAGACGAATATCCCTAGGGTTCGCAAGAATGCAGCTACTACTGCCATGCATTTCGTGAATACTCTTGGTGCCGAAGCCAGACCAAAAGGAAGAACCCTGTTTTGGAGGTGTTTTCCCTTGAAAAGGAATCATAAGAATTTCCTGTGATCTGGATGGATCAGAATATGAGTATATGCATCCTTTAGATCTAGAGAGCAAAGCCAATCCTGACTTTGAAGGTATGGCAGAAGAGTTCCCAGAAAAATCATTTTGAACTTTTTTCGGAACAGATATTTTGGTCCAGAATGGGTCTGTCCTCCTGTTTTCTTTGGAATAAGAAAATAGGGGGAGTAGAACCCTGTACCCTGTTGGGGAATGGGTACTTCCTCTATTGCTTCTTCAGCAAGGAGTGTCGAGACCTCTTGATTCAGTAGATTGTCTG